>CAWUFW010001300.1:0-1484501 GCA_963921515.1 Calotriton arnoldi
TAATGGGCCTTTACATATTGTAAAAATTAAAAATACGTAAAAATATGAAATATTTTAAAACTATGAAAAAAACAAAAATTTCAATAAATTTACATTTTTTAACAAAATTAAAAATCTAACACAATTTCTTTAAATTGTGACCCAAAACATTTACATACATTTAAAAAAAATGATTAAAAAATACAAATATTTAAAAAAACATTATAAAAATTTTGAGACACCCCTTCTCACAAAATATAAAAATATAAATATTGAATTCTAAATCACAATTAAAATGTAAAAATTGTAAATTTCATAATTATCAAAATTGTAATTTTTTTATTGAACTAAAAAAAAAAAAAATTATGTAAAAAATTTAAGATGATAAACCAATCATATATTTAATTATTTATAAAATATTTTACACAACTTACATCATCTTACATATTAAATAATTACTACCAAATTAATAAAAAAATAACAAACAAAAACAAAAAAAACAGCCAATATTATTTACAACAATATATTTGCCATCGATATTTTCAAAATTGATATTTCTACATTACACAAAAATCGATATTTTAAACAACGAAAAAACTTACTTCTATATTTTCCACCATCGATATTCTTGACTCGATATTCATGCAATTTCAATATTTCAACGTCAATATTCTGTCTCTTCACCGTATGGGCCCCAGTACTCCATGTCCAGAAATTCATTTGTTGGTATGGAGTTACTGGGGGTCCATACACATCTCATATCTAAAATCTGATATGCAGCACATCCTCCTACATATTTGCTGGATCCCAAATGCACTCCATCCAAATCATCTTTATTCCAATCTCTGCCACCTGCTTGTTATTAATGAGACCAAGAAACAAAAGAAACAAGAGAATGAGTACCAACAATACAATTCCACCAGCTGCACCCTTTTGGTATCTCTGTATTGGAAGCCATTTACACCTTTAGCCCAGAGCTCCACAGACCGATGGTCTAAATTCTAATTACGCTAGCATAATTTGCATAATTTTCATAATTTCACTTAACAAAATATATGATTAATTATTGAGATTATGCCATTGCACATGTTGCGTATCAAGAATTCTGCTCATGATAAAATCTTAACATGAGAAGCACAAAAAATTCAAGCATCATTTCCCAAATTTGAGTAGCATTTCATTAGTGCAGGTGATCAATATGCGTTTTAGGTTAATTTTGTACCCAAGCAGAATGTTCGGGTAATTTTTGAGTGTGAACCTGCATTTCCAAATGTGAACAGTATTGTTCTGAAAACTAATGGTAGTTCTTTTAATGTGTATGCACGAAAATCAACTCGATCATGAATTTTCCAGTTACTTTTTACCTGAGTGGAAAGTTCACACTTTTTTCAACAGGAGGAACACCATGGAGACTGGGAGGCTATTGTACCTACAAAAGCAACCTCCTCTCCCTGTCCTGAAGAATCCACCCTCTGCTTTGTTCAGCGCTTGATCAAGATGGAGTAAACATGCCAACAAGGGTTATACTTATAGGAATTTTTGATAATTCAACAAACTGTATCAGTGAAGCCCTAAAGAGTGACTTCAGGCAAATGAATTAGCAAAAAAATCTCTGATTTTCATTGAAAATGAATATATAAACAGTAACACAAAGCAAACCGGGTGTATACTTTCAGAGTACAATTTATGTAGAAAAATCCATTTAATAAATAAGGGCACAAATCACATAGATACAAAAGTAGTTTGTTCAGAAACCAACCAATTTCTCATGAACACTTTTGATACAACCCATTTCAGACTATTTACAGTAAGGAGAACATCATTGAATATACAATGAATCTTCCCAATAAACTTTTCTTAAAACATGAATATGGGTTAAAATGTCGATGTTTCAGTCTTATTTCATGTTTTCATCTGTAAGACCATCTTCAGGACGAAGTATTCATATGCAGAATGAAGACCCTAGATCAATTAATAAGAGCACATAAACTGAGATGGAGTATGAATAGTCTCCGAAATCTAATTTAATACTGCAGCCAGAACTTAGTTAACTGGACTGGCCAATTGTGCGGGTGGTGTCAGGGCATATAGCAAAAACAATTTGCTCATTCAATCGTGTCGCCGCATTGGGATACCGTCCTTGATCGGGTCTCGATAGACCAATCAGAAAACTCTATTTTTTTAAGTTGAGCTCTCAGGACTCTAATGAGAGTCCCTCAAACCTATTTGTCCAGATACACTAATATCTTTGTACCTTAATGTATCCTAACAATCGGAACGGATTTACAACAAATCACAAAAAGCATGCTTTGTGGAGCAAGATCATGTTCTAAATTGACAGACCACCCCGAAACTTTCCACAAAGAAAAACTCAGCCTTTAAAAAAAATATATATTATTTAGTTTAAAGGGAGGGGGGCAGAGTGGCCCTGTTCCTGGGCCATTTTTGGCCCTGGGGATGCCATCCCCGGGACGCCCCCTTTTAAATACATTGGGCCTGATTACGATGCTGGTGAACTCGCTACCCGCAGCCTGCCGGTGGCGGGTTCACCGCCATCCTAAAGCCTTTTTTGCCCAGCAGATCAGGATGGCGGGCGGTGTGCCTGGCAGACGGAAAGCCCGTCCGCCACGGGTCCGACAGAGGCAGTCGTTACGATTGCCTGTCGGACCCTCCCCGCATCCCTAGAATGGTGGCGGTGCCTAGCAGGCACCGTCCGCCACATCAGGATGCTGCATCCCGTTAAGCCTTTCCATGGTGGTTTCCCTGCCATGGAAAGGTTGGCGGGGATTAACTTTGGGGCCCGTTGCGGGCCCCCCTGTGCAGGGGTACTTCCGTTTCGCACATGGGGGACACCTATGGTGCCCCCCTACATTTCCCTGCACCATGTGGCAGGTACCACGTGGTGCCTGCCACACAGTGCAGGGAAAAGCAAAACCTGCATTTTCAACATTGCGGCGGGTGCTGCAGCCAGCAGCACCCGCAGCAATGTTGAAACTGCCTTTTGCAGCTGCCATGGTGGCGGCCGCATGGTAATTGGAGGTGCAAGACTGCCGCCATATAGGTGGGCGTTCCCAATCCCCGGGACAATGGCGGATGGACTTAAGTTTGTCCGCATCGTAATCAGGCCCATTTTGTTTAAAAAGGGAGGGGGGACAAATGGCCCCCCTTCTGGGCCATTTTTGGCCCCGGGGACTCCATCCCCCAGGGCCTACCCCACATTTTTGTATAAATAAAAAGGGAGTGAGGCCCCCCTCCCGGGCCAATTTCGGCCCCGGGGACCCCATCCCCCGGGTCCCGCCTGTAGTATGGGTGCCCTAGTCCCACCCTGGGAACCCACATTTAAAATGTTGGGGACCGTGGGGGGAGCTTGAAGGCCCCTCAGTCCCTGCAGGCTCCCCGCCTCCTGTAGGAGCTGGAATTGCTTTGAGACCCAGGATGCTGGGTAAATAAGCAGCTCCCTGGATCTCAAAGCAATGTCTGTTTTCTTGCTTGCTTGACAGTGGGCAGGGAAACAGACTTGCTCTGCTTTCAGCAAGCGAGAGCATTTTCTGCTCTCGATTCCTGAAAGCAGAGCACCCCAGGACATTGCTGGAGCTGTCCCTGCTGGGTGGTGGTCCTCGGAGACATCTAGGCTCCACGAGGGTGGCAGTGCGGCTCCCCTCCTTTGTGAATTAAGTCCTGGGAAGGTGGTAGTCCCTGGGGCAGCGGGAGAAGCCTTTGGGCACAAAAACACTGTGCCTCGGGGAGGTGGTGGACCCCCGCTTATTGGGGGGGCCAGAGCTACCCCACGCATTATTATTTACCTTAGTCTTGGAGAGGTGGCATCTCTGGGGCTGCAGGGGGGTTGCATGGACCCCCGCATTTCTCTTGTATCTAGCCCCAGGGAGTTGGCAGTTCCTGGAGCTGCGGGGAGCCCATCTGGGCCCCCTGCATCATTATTTACACATGCCCTGGGACCTTGCCAATATTAAAGGAAGCACGGGACGCCGCGCTACATTTTGTTTTTCTTTTCAGTGGGAATTGCTGATCTCAGCACGACTCCTGCTGACAATTCTTTTTAAAAAAATGCTTTTTTGGCCCTGGGAGAGTCCCAGGGACCCCCCCAAGAAGCCTAGTGGGTTAGTTGGTTTCTACCCTGCCCCCTTTTCGTTTTTTAAATGTTTTTTCTTGTGACTTTGTTTTACAGAGTCACAAGATGGCTGCTAACACTTCCTGGTTTGTAGTGTTGGCAGCCAATCAGACTCGGGAGGGGTCGCCGATCCACTGCGTCCCTATATATACAACTGGAGATTTCTTTAAATTTCTCCAAAACTACTGAACAAATTTACACCAAATACCAACAAGACACATACCTGGACCAGCATCTACATTCCTGCCAAATTTGGTGTAATTCGGGCTGTAGCCGTGTCTATAGGTCCTATGGGAAATAACATAGGGAAAACGTTCTTTTAAGCACCCCCTGATTCGTGGCTCCCACTTGACGGAGCACCCTGAAACTTTCAAGATAGCAGCTGAAGTGAGTGTTGTATTAGTTTTGAAAAGTTTGCGAAGATTCGTCAAACGGCACTAAAGTTATTGGCAAGACAAAAACACTAATCCAAGGGAAACTAGGTGCTAAATGTAACTACCTACTGGTGAATGACATTGGTGATGTCATTTGAGATGTCATCAGTGATGTCACTGACCATGTCATGAGTGTTGTAATATGTGAGGTCATAAGCAGTGCATTGCGGGGGCGCTAGTTATTGTTAGCTCAGCTAACTATAACGGCTGAATTTCTCTGGTTTTGTATGAGTGAAATGTCAGATTAACTATAACATTCCTCTAACCTTTGGTTTTTTCTGTGAATTTATAAGGTTTAATAAATGCAAATTCCTAACTATAACATCCCTGAAACCTGTGGTTTCTTCTGTGAATTTACAATGTTTTTAAAATGCTGATTTATAACTATAACGTCCCTGAAACCTGTTGTTTTTTCAGTGAATTTCTATGGTTTTTTAACTAGCAGTCATGTTTGCAGAGTGGTGGAGAAAGATGGCTGGTCCTCTAACCAGCGCTCAGGAGTTCCACTGCGTAGGGCTTACAGGAGGTACCAGGAGGGCGTCTTGGGCCCCAAGGGCCCTCAGGAGTTCAGTGGACTTCATCCCCCAACCGGTGGCGCTACAGGAGGCGCATTTGCAGAGTGGTGGAGAAAGGGTGGCGTGGCCTCCAAAGATCTCTTAGCAATCCCACTATGTGGGACTTACTGGAGGTAACAGGAGGGGTAGTTGGCCCCCAAGGACGTCCTTGGGAGCCAACTACCCCACCAATTACCTCCAGTAAGTCCCACACAGCAGGATTGCTGAGTTCTGATAGCAGGTCATGGCCCCTTTGTCCACCACTCTGCAAACGCCACGCTCATGGTTGGGGGATGAAGTCCCCTTTACTCCTGGGGGTACTTAGGGGCCAACTAGCCTACCTATTATCTGCAGTAAGCCCCACACAGCTGCATTGCTGAGAGGTAGTCAGAGGCAACGCACCCTTTCTCTACCACTCTGCAAACGCACCTCCTGGCACACTGCTGCTTGTGGGATGAAGTCAAATTTACTCCTGAGGCCCTCAAGAAGCAACCCCACCAGCAGTGCACTGAGAGGCGCGTTTGCAGAGTGGTGGAAAAAGGGGCATGGCCTCCAACCACCTCTCAGCAAACCAGCTGTGTGGGGCTCACTGGAGGTAACAGGTGGGCTAGTTGGCCCCTAAGGACCCTCAGCAACGAAGGGTACTTCATCCTCCAGCCAAGAACGTGCCAGGATGTGCATTTGCAGAGTAGTGAAGAAAGGGGGGGACCTCAGCAAGTTGCCGGCTTCCCTTGATGCTTTTGGGCCCCGGGGACCCCATCCTCCGGGGCCTGACCCATATTTTTTTTCAGTAATAAAATGGGAGGGGTGGCACGGGGCCCCCCTCCCGAGGCCGATTTCTGCCCCCAGGACCCATTCCCCAGGGGTGGAGCCTTTTTTAAAAAAAGAACTTCTTTACTTTTAAGGAAGGAGCGCCGCATGACCCCCTTTCTCTGGGCCAGTTTTAGCCCCGGGGACCCATCCCCCGGGGCCTGCCCTCTATATTTTACAAAAAAAATTGGGAGGGGGGCCACGTGACCCCCCTCCTGAGGCCGATATAGCCCTGGGGACCCCATCTCCTGGGGCATGGCCACATCCTTAAATTTTTTTTTTTTTAAAGAAAGGGTAGGGAGCCTGGGAGGCCCCCTACCTGGGCCATTTTCAGCCCCAGGGACCATATCCCCCGGGGCATGGCCACAACATTGGGGGCTGCGGGGAAGCCTCAAGGCCCCCACGGTCTCTGTCAGCTCCCGCCTCCTGCAGGAGCCGGCATTGCTTTTGGGCAGAGGGAGCTGCTGACATGAAGCTCCTTCTGCCCAAAAGCAATTCTGCTTCGCTTCATGGAAGCAAAAGCATTTTTCATGCTCTCGCTTCTATGAAACAAAGTAGAGTTTGCTATGGCATGGCAGGAGCTGCTCCCTCCATGCCATAGCAAACTGCAATGTCCCGGGGATGGGCACCCTGGGACATTGCCGGAGCTAGCCCTGGGGGTGGCGGTCCCCAGGAGGTGGTGGTCCCCGGGGCTATGAGGGGGGCTCAATCCCCCCACTTTATTTTTTATGATAGCCCTGGGGAGGTGGCTATCCCAAGGGCTGCGTGGGGGGGCAGGAGCCCCCATGCATCTATTTAAAAAATAAAGCCCACGCATGCATTTTGATGATTGCCCCGGGACCTGGCCCACCAGGGGGCTTAAATAAAAAAGCGCAGGAGCCGGCGCTTTGTTTTTTGTGTCGTTTTGGCCGGATTTGTGGAACCAACGCGACTCCAGACAAAAAAAAAATTTTTAAATGTTTTTTACCTTTTTCTTGTGACTCGGTTCAACCAAGTCACAAGATGGCTGCCAACACTTCCTGGTTTGAAGAGATGGCAGCCAATCAGATTGCAGGCTCGAGATATGGAGGGTTCGCGGATCCACCACGGCCACAGTTGTGCATCTGAGAAATGTTTGAATTTCTCAGGAACTACTGAATGGATTTACGCCATTTAACATAAAGAATGCTTTGTGAAACAAGAGATATCTTTTTGCCAAATTTGGTGTAATTCCGCTCAGCAGTTCGGGTTGTAGCCGTGTTTAAAGTTTCCTATGGAAATTAACATGGAGAAAACATGTTTTGGGACTCCCCTTTTTCTCGGCCCCCGCTTGACGAATCACCCCAAAACTTTCAACACAGGAGCTGACCTGACCGCCCCATTAGTTTGGAAAATCTTGCAAAGATTCATCAAAAGGCACTAAAGATATTGGCAAAAGAAAAAAGCACTTTTTGAATAGAAACAAGGCCCTAACTATAACTACATACTGGCGACCGCCAGTATGTAATATATATTTTTTTGATTAGACTTATGAGGACAGGCTTTATTGTAGCCTTAATCACCTGCATCTTGATTGTTTTTCTAAGGCTATATGTACGGAATTTTTCGGTAATCATTTACTTACACTTCAGCTTTTATTATCTTTCAACGCCATACTATTAGCTGAGTGCTACCTTTAGGTTACCACAACTCGAGACATTGCACTATTCAGTATTGATGCGCCAGGCTTATGTTTGTATATACACTTACTGTTGTGGCTCTGAGGGATCGACTGATTTGAAGTCTTTCTTCTCAATTTACATTAAAGAGCCAATTCTTGTCTTATTTATTCGTTTGTCACAAAACCTGTGTATATATAGATTAATTCTATAACAGTTATTATTTACAATTATTGTTTTTTCACTTACTTGTGTCTGATTTCTATGTCCATTCTGACACATGGTTGCTGTGACAACCCGGTAGAGTGACTTTTCTATAATGTGATGGAATTTCATGGCGCCCGATGTTGTGAGCAAGGCGGCTTGCCGTCGAAACGCGTCAAGGCTTTCGTTTGGATTAAAATTCCTGTGTCAAACTTCCACGGAGTAAGTGCCTGTTATTGTGTTATTAACAGGATTGGTGTTATATATATATATATTCACTGAAAAAACCATAGGTTTTAGGGAAAGTTATAGTTAGTTGGACATTGCACTTGTACAAAACCCGTGAAATTCCCCCGTTATAGTTAGTTCAGCTAACTATAACTCGCGCCCCCGCAATGCACTGCTGATGACGTCACATATTACATCACTCATGACATGGTCAGTGACATCACTGATGACATCACTGATGACATCTCAAATGACATCACTGATGACATCATCCAGTGACTGTGTGTTTCTGTAAAGTTTAAATATGTTTAATATAGATAGGGAAAGGCATATTGAAGAATGAGTGGGTGTATAAGTGTCTGAATGGATGATTTAGTAGGTGCGTGACTGACTCTATAAGTGAGTGATTATACATATCTTACTGAATGCATGGGTTAGTGACTAAACTGTGTGAATGTCTGTATCCGTCTGTCTGTTGGTGTGTAAGCGGCTGCATGGGTTTGCGAATAGCTACATGAGTGTCTACATGGGTTATTGATTGGTTGTCTGAGTATCTGTATGGGTGCCTGAGTGTTTGTGTGGGTGGGGTGTGTGTGACTCTGTGCATAGATGTGTGAGTGGGTGATTCACTGGGTGCATGGTTTGAAGAGTGCATCTGTGATGGACTGTATGGGTGTATTAGTGAGTGAATGTATATCTCAGTGGTACATGTGTGAGTAACTACATATGTGAAAGGCAGTATATATGTGTGTTGGAGTATATAAATGGCTATAAGTGAGAGTGTGTGATTGTGAGAGTGGCTGTATGGATGAGTGTGTACTTGTATCAGTGATTGTATAAGAGCGTAAGAATGTGCTAGTATTTGTATGAGTAAGTGAGCTGGTGTGTGTATAACTGTACATCTGAGTAAATGGGAGTGTGATTAATTCTTTGCATGACTGACTAGGTGTGTGAGTTCCTCTATGGATGAGTGGCGGTGTGTGAGTGTCTATATAGGTGTATGAGTGCATATGATAGTCCTGTACTGAGTGACTGTAAGTATCAGTGACTGTACGGGTGAGTGAGTGGATGTGTGTGTAGACCTAAGAATCAGTGAGTGTGTATATAGTTATTGGTGTTGGAGTGTCTATGGTTTTGAGAATGGCAGTCTGTAATTTAGAGTGGGTGTATCAAAGGTTATATTAGGGTGTGAGAAGATGCATCAAATTATCACATGGATGATGTCATCAGTGATGTCATCAGTGATGTCATTTGAGATGTCATCAGTGATGTCACTGACCATGTCATGAGTGATGTAATATGTGACGTCATCAGCAGTGCATTGCGGGGGCGCGAGTTATAGTTAGCTGAACTAACTATAACAGGGGAATTTCACGGGTTTTGTACGAGTGCAATGTCCACCTAACTATAACTTTCCCTAAAACCTATGGTTTTTTCAGTGAATTTCAAAGGTTTTTTAAATGCTAATTTCTAACTATAACGTGCCTGAAACCTATGCTTTTTCAGTGAATTTCAAAGGTTTTTTAAATGCTAGTTTCTAACTATGCCTACAGAGGTAGGACATGTGAAGAAAGAAGAAAAAACGCACAGAAAGAAGCAAAAGAAATGCAGAAAGAAGCAACAGAAGTCCACAAAGACGAAGAAAAGTGCAGGAAGAAGCAAAAATGTGCAGAAAGAACCAACAGAGGAGCAGAAAGAGGCCTTGTTCCAAAATCATCCTGTGCCCACAACATTTTCCGACGTGTACTGGTGGTAACTGACTCTGACTAACCAGAGCCAGTTCTATTCTAAAACACACTTAGAATACAGTGAAAACACCTACATACACTAGGGAACACTATGCGTTGGGGTACCCCTGGGATTAGCATGACCTCCTCTGTAAGTCCCTAGTACATAATTGGGCAGGGGGATTAAAACTACCTCTTAAAATGCGCTACAGGGCCGTGGTACGTTTTAACTTGCGGGATTAAGGCCCCTTGAATCCTGAGTGTCCCTGGGGCCCAACTAGCCCCCCAGGTACCTACAGTTAGGACCACAGAGCTGAGTTGCAGAGAGGCGTTCCGAGGCCACGCACCTTTTTCACCTCTCTGCAACGCAACTCTGTTGTGCTTACTGAAGGTACCTGGTGGGCTAGTTGGACTCCAGGGGCCCACAGGATTGAAGGGGACTTAATCCCCCAACTTAAAACACGCCACGGGGCCTGTTTGCACACATGTCACCTCAAGTCCCGCCCCCTCCCTTCACCACTGTGCAAACGCGCCCCGTGGCGCATTTTAAGTTGGGGGATTAGGTCCCCTTGAATCATGAGGGTCCCTGGGGTCCAACTAGCCCACCCTGTACCTCCAGTATGCGCCAGGGAGCTGCATTGCAGAGAGGTGTTCAGATGCCACGCCCCTTTTTACACCTCTCTGCAACGCAGCTCTGTGGCACTTTCTGGACGTACCTGGTGGGCTAGTTGGCCCCTAGGGACCCTCAGGATTGAAGGGGATTTAATTCCCCATCTTAAAACGCGCCACAGGGCCTGTTTGCACACATGTCACCTGAAGCCCCGCCCCCTCCCTTCACCACTGTGCAAACGCGCCCCATGGCGCGTTTTAAGTTGGGGGATTAAGTCCCCTTGAATCCTGAGGGTCCCTGGAGTCCAACTAGCCCACCATGTACCTCCAAAAGCGCCACAGAGCTGCGTTGCAGAGAGGTGTAAAAGGGGCGTGGCCTCTGTACACCTCTCTGCAACGCAGCTCCCTGGCGCATACTGGAGGTTCCTGGTGGGCTAGTTGGCCCCCAGGGACCCCCAGTATTCAAGGGGAATTACTTCCCCTTCTTACAACGCGCCAGGGGGCGCATTTGCAGACTGCTGCAGGGAGGGGGCGGGGCCTCCGGCACAATGCCGGTCTTTTTTTTTTTTTTTTTCTTTTTTTTCTATGGGAGGGGGGCTGTGTGGCCCCCCTTCCCTTGGCCACTTTTGGCCCCGGGGACCCCATTCCCCGGGGCCTGAGGATTTTTTATTTTATTTTTTTAAACGGGAAGGGGGCCGCGTGGCCCCCTTCCCTGGGCCTCTATTGGCCCCGGGGACCCCATCCCCGGGGCATGCCCTCTTTTTTAAAATCATAAATATTTGGAGGGGGCTGCGTGGCCACCCTCCTCAGGCCATTTAATGCCCCGGGGACCCCATCCCCGGGGCCGGCCTTTACGTTTTTTTAATAAACTTTTATTTTTGGGGAGGGGGGCTGCGTGGCCCCCCTCCCGGGCCACTAATGGCCCCGGGGACCCCATCCCCCGGGGCCTGGCCACTCGTTGGGGACCGTGGGGGGGTCCCCAATCCCCGCACGGTCCCGCCGGCTCCCCGCGTCCTGCGGGAGCCGGCATTGCTTTTCCATAAGGGGAGCTGCTGACATGCAGCTCCCCTTATGGAAAAGCAATCTGCTTTGCTTCATTGAAGCGAGAGCAGGTTTCCCTGCTCTCGCTTCAATGAAGCAAAGCAAGTTTGCAATGACAGGACGGGAGCCGTGCGGCTCCCGTCCTGCCATTGCAAACAGCAGTGTCCCGGGGGTAGGCACCCCGGGACACTGCAGGAGCCGGTCCCCAGGGGGGTGGCGGTCCCCAGGGCCACCACAGGCTCCAGGAGGGCGGCCGCGCGGCCCCCCTCCCAACATCTACATAGCCCCGGGGAGGTGGTGGTCCCCGGGGATTCGGGGGTCCGAAACGGACCCCCACATTTATTTTGTTAGTGCCCCAGGGAGGTGGCGGTCCCAGGGCATGTGGGGGGGCTGGAGACCTCCCACACAGGTCATTTAAAAAAATAAATAAATAAGCACCGGGGGGTGGCGGTCCCCGGGGCTGCGGGGGGGCCGTGTGCCCCCGCCTATATTATTTATATAACGCCCTGGGGGGTGGTGGTCCCTGGGGCTTGGGGGGCCTTGGAGGCCCCCCCATTAAATATAAACGAACCCCCGCATGCCCCCGGGACTTGGCCCACCCGGGGGCAAAATAGCCTCGAAGCGCAAAAGACCGCGCTTCGATTTTTTTTTATCACGGCGGGATCCACATACCCTAAGCGCATCCCGCCAATTTTTTTTTTTTTAAATGCTTTTTTCTGCCCAGGGGGTACTTGTGGGACCCCCTGAGCAGACCTAGGGGGTCAGGGTGTTTCTACCCTGCCCCCTTTTTGCGACTTGTTTCTGTGCCTCGGTTCTACCGAGGCACAAAATGGCTGCCAACACTTCCTGATTTGGAGTGTTGACAGCCACTTGACAGCCAATTAGCATGCAGCTCGTGATCGGGAGGGTACGCGGACCCTAAGCGGCCATAGATATATATGTGATTTTGCTTTTGATTTTCTCAGGAACTACTGAATGGATTTACATCATTTAAGCAAAAGGCACGACTCTGAACCAAGGGCTACCTTTTTGCCAAATTTGGTGTAATTCCGTTCAGCAGTTCGGGCTGTAGCTGCGATGAAAGGTTCCTATGGAAAATTGCATGGGGAAAACATGTTTTGGGACCCCCTTTTTTCTCGGCCCCCGCTTGCCGAATCACCCCGAAACTTTCAGGATAGGAGCGGACCGGAGCGGGTCATAAGTTTTGAAAATTTTGCGAAGATTCGTCAACCGGCGCCAAGGTTATTTCTAATAGAATGTTGTGGATTTCCTATGGAAAATAGGTCCTAACTGTAACTATCTACTGGCGACCGCCAGTAGATAATATATACATATATATATTCACTGTAAAAACATAGGTTTCAGGTACGTTATAGTTAGGAATTAGCATTTAAAAACCTTTGAAATTCACTGAAAAACCACAGGTTTCAGGGACGTTATAGTTAGGTTGACATTTCACTCATACAAAACCAGAGAAATTCGGCTGTTATAGTTGGCTGACCTAACTATAACTCGTGCCCCCGCAATACACTGCTGATGACGCCACATATTATATCACTCATGACATGGTCAGTGACATCACTGATGACATCACTGATGACATCTCAAATGACATTACTGATGACATCATCCAGTGAATGTGAGTGTTTCTAATAGTTTAAGAATGTGATATATATATGATAATTCAGTCAGTGTGTGACTGACTGTATAAGTGAGTGATTATACGTGTCTGGGTGAATGTATGGGTGAGTGACTAATCTGTGTGAATGTCTGTATCAGTCTGTCAGTTGGTGTGTAAGTGGCTGCATGTGTTGGTAAATATGTACATGAATGTCTATATGGGTAATTGATTGGTTGCCTGATTACCTGTATGGGTGCCTGAGTGTCTGTGATGTGTGTGACTCCCTGCATGGATGTGTGAGTGGGTGATTCAGTGGGTGTATGGGTTCATGAGTACGTCTCCGAAGGGCTGTATGGGTGAGTGAGTGTGCATATGGCTGTGTTGGTGAGTGAATGAATGTCTCAGTGGTATATGTGTGAGTAACTACATATGTGAAAGGCAGTATATGTGAGTTTTGGAGTATATAAGTGACTGTATGGGAGAGTGAGTGATTGTGAGAGTAGATGTATGGATGAATGTGTGCTTGTGTCAGTGATTGTATAAGAGAGTAAGTATGTGTTAGTATCTGTATGAATAAGTGAGGTGGTGTGTGTATAACTGTATAGGTGAGTAAATGGCAGTGTTATTGACTCTTTGAGTGACTGACTAGGTGTGTGAGTAACTCTATGGTTAAGTGGCGGTGTGTGAGTATCTGTATAGGTGTATGAGTGCATATATCAGTGGCTATATTGATGAGTGACTGCATGTATGGGTGACTAGATGTGTGCATAGACCTATAAATCAGTGAGTGGGTATGTACTAACTGGTATTGGCTTGTCTATGGTTTCGTGAATTGTAGTGTGTATTTTTAAGTGGGTGTATGAAAGGTTATATTAAGGTGTGAGGAGGTGCATCAGTTATAAAGTGGATGATGTCATCAGTGATGTCATTTGAGATGTCATCAGTGATGTCATCAGTGATGTCACTGACCATGTCATGAGTGCTGTAATATGTGACGTCATCAGCAGTGCATTGCGGGGGCACGAGTTATAACGGCCGAATTTCTCTGGTTTTGTACAAGTGAAATGTCAACCTAACTATAACGTCCCTGAAACCTGTGTTTTTTTCAGTGAATTTCAAAGGTTTTTTAAATGCTACTTCCTAACTATAACGTCCCTGAAACCTATGCTTTTTTCAGTGAATTTCTAAGGTTTTTCAAATGCTAATTTCTAACTATAACGTCCCTGAAACCTATAGTTTTTTCAGTGAATTTCTAAGGTTTTTTGAATGCTAATTACTAACTATTACCTCCATAAAACCTATGTATTTTTCAGTGAATTTCTAAGGTTTTGTAACTTGTTTTGAAATTTTTAGAGTGGAACAGCAATGGCACTATATCTTCAAATATTTCTGTAAAATTGCAGTGTGTACAATTTACATTACAGATTAAAAACGCTTGTTCTAAATTTTTAAGCTTTTATAAAGGTAATTTGATTTTTTATCCTTTTTAAAATATGTATTTACATATCTATTTATTTATTTTTTAAATTGAGATTCGCGTACCGATCATGTACCGCTCACGGTGAGTGTGCGAATCCAAGCATCCTGCCGCCATAATTGTTAAGTCATGCACGATGCGCGTACGGTGCACGATGGGTGCGCGGTTCTCATTTTTCATGTTTATGACATTTAAATACTTGATATATACTATATATTTATGAAATCAACCGTATATACTATATTGAAAGAGTTATAAAAGTGATATTAACATAAATAATATGAATATTAAACTTCTTATAATGAAGTTACGGAAACTGCGACGGTCCCGCGTAACCTCAAATATGTATTTCTGGGTTCGCATCAGGTAAGCGAATCCAGCGCAAGGTATTTAGTTTTATTATATTATACCATATACAAATTTGTAAATTTAGTATATTTGTAACTGGAATAAAGATATATTATTGTTAAATATATTTTTCGGGAATCGCGTCTGGTGCGCGCTGGTTGCTCGTCGGGTATGCAAATCCCATATGACGTCAAAAGAAAGCATTTCATTGGTTAAGAAGCTTTCTATTCTAGTACTTGCAGGACCCCACCCAATTTTTTCATTCTTCCAGGACCATCTTCAGAAGACACAGCTCTTGTGTTTTCTGCTCCTCTTTATTTAATTATTTTTTTTAATTTTTTTTATTTACTGAGGAAATGGCTTCTGTTAATCCACCATAGGATATTCCTGCAGAAGAAGAGGAGCTGGACGAACCAGTCAAATGGTGCAAAGAAAGTATTGTGTGGGCTTTCTTTCTATTCCACCTGGAGAGAAGAAGGTGACTGCACGGAAGGTGACCTGCACTATTTGTCAAAATTAGGCCTGGGCGATGAACTTCGCTCCGTTCGCGGAGTTTGCAGAGTTTTCTGCACTCGGCACTCCACGGAGCTCGCGGAGTGTAGAAAACTCCGCGTCGCGATGTGCAGCAGAGTTTTTTCCCCGCTCGCGATCGCGAACGTTAAGTACGCGAGCGCGAGCTGCAGCTCGGGTAGAATTTCTACCCGAGCGGCAGGAAAACCAGCACAAACTGAAGTTCTCACTGCACTCCACCACTAGCAGAACTTCGCGGAGTTTTTTTGTAACTTCGCGGAGTTCCGCGTAGCAGAACTACGCCCAGGCCTAGTCAAAATGTGCTATCTCGGGGATCCGAGAAAAAATATTCCTGCAGAACTTCATCAATGATGAAGCACCTACAGACCATACACCTCAATCGTCTTGCGCGAGAACAACATTGTCGCCAACTTCAACAAAGTCAGCAAGATGATGAGGTCACAGGGCCTAGCACCTCGGCAGGTTCTTCTGCATCCACCCAAACTGGACAAATTATTCCAGAGTTCGCTGGACTTGAGCAGCACTGCATAAAGTGCAAAAAACTACTTTGTGTTGCAGAGCAATCTGTTGAAGCTGTTGTGGCTGCTACAAAGAACCAACGCTGTTACTTTTTTTGTTTGTTTTTGCAATGACTTTATAATTGCAAAATGCTTTTTCAGTTCATTCCATTGATATTTTCATTTTTTTTGTTAAAAAATCACCAAACAAATGAATAAAAGAGTTAAAAAACACAAAAAATTTAGAAAGAAAAAAAATGGTTCTCTTTATAACCGCCTATTTGGTTAAAAATAGACAAACTTGTATGTGTTAAATGAATTTCTGCAAGTGTAATATGTGAATCATTGTATAAGTGCATGAGTACTGCCTGAGTGAATGAATGAGTGCAGCAGTAATGCGTGGGTCATTGGATGAGTGCATGGATAGTGCCTGAGTGAATGGATAAGTGCATGGGTAGTGCCTGACTGATTGCATGAGTGCAAGAGTAGTGTCTGAGTGATTGTAGGAGTGCATGGGTAGTGCCTGAGTGCATAGATGAGCACATGGGTTTTGCTTGAGGGAATGGCTGAGTGCAAAAAGACTGCCTGAGTGATTGGATGAGTGCAGGGGTAGTGCCTGGGTAATTGGAGGAGTGCATGGGTAGTCACTGGCTGATTGCATGACTGCAGGGGTAGTGTCTGGGTGACTGGAAGAGTGAATGGGTAGTGCCTGAGTGCATGCATGAGTGCATGGGTAGTACCTGCGTGACTGGAGGAGTGCATGGGTAGTGCCTGAGTGATTGAATGAGTGCATGGGTAGTGTTTGAGACAATGGATGAGTGCATGGATAGTGCCTGAGTGATTGGAGGAATGCATGAGTAGTGCCTGAGTGATTAGATGAGTGCATGGGTAGTGTTTGAGGGAATGGATGAGTGCAATAGTAGTACCTTAGTGATTGGATGAGTGCATGAGTAGAGCCTGAGTGCATGGATGAGTGCATAAGTAGTGCCTGGATGATTGGAGAACTACATGGGTAGTGCCTGAGTTATTGGATGAGTGCATGGGTAGTGTTTGAGAGGATGGATGAGTGCATGGGTAGTGCCTGAGTGATTGGATGAGTGCATATAGAGCCTGAGTACATAGATGAGTGCATGGGTAGTGCCTGGGTGATTGGAGGAGTGCATGATTAGTGCTTGAGTGAATGGATGAGTGCACTGGTACTGTTTGAGGGAATGAATGAGTGCAATACTAGTGCCTGAGTGAATGGATAAGTACATGGGTAGTGCCTGGCTGATTGCATGAGTGCAAGAGTAGTGTCTGAGTGATTGTAGGAGTGCATGGGTAGTGCCTGAGTGCATAGATGAGTGCATGGGTTTTGCTTGAGGGAATGGATGAGTGCAAAAAGTCGGCCTGAGTGATTGGATGAGTGCAGGGGTAGTGCCTGGGTAATTGGAGGAGTGCATGGTTAGTGACTGGCTGAATCCATGACTGCAGGGGTAGTGTCTGGGTGATTGCAGGAGTACATGGGTAGTACCTGAGTACATGCATGAGTGCATGGGTAGTGCCTGCGTGATTGGAGGAGTGCATGGGTAGAGCCTGAGTGATTGATGAGTGCATGGGTAGTGTTTGCGAGAATGGATGAGTGCATGGATAGTTCTATTTTGAAAAGGCACCCCCCTAGAAACAACGTCGAAAAGGTCTGGGAGAAAGGGGGAAAAAACCAATATAGCAAAAAGACCTCCCACGTGACCTAAATTTCTTTGTTATTAGCTAACCTGTAGCTTTCATGCGGGTCATTAATCAATCCTTAACAATTCTCCACTTCAAAATCTGTTTATTATTTTTCCATCATTTTATTATTCATCTCATACAAAAACACAAATATCAAATTCATAATTTACACTGTAACACTGTATATCCATTCTTCTTCTTCTTTGATCACAGTCATTTGATACAAAAATGCAAAAATACGATATATATAGCACTATTTACAATTAAAACAACTACAAAAAACTTAAATTAAATTATCAAAAAACATGACCCCAGATATACACCTCATATATGCAACCAACAATCATATCACTGACACATACTACTCACAAACATACCCTCCCCAATACAACCCAGCAAACACAGATGTAAAAACGTGTATGGGGTGAAAACATCAACCCTCTAATGTAATGCTGGTGATTGGGGCCTCACACTGTCGACGTACGTTTCGATGGATTTTAACAATTTAACTCCATCTTCATCAGGACCTTTAAATTTCATTTGTTCAAATGGGTGGCCAAATGGGGAATCTGTAATTACTAAAACTCTGTCTTGTGGTACTATAGTACTACACTCCAGCCGGAGTGTACGCCTTTGGAATTAGCGTCACATGTGTCTTTGTACGAGTTGAACGTGTTAGCTATGTCTGTCTTCCAACCCTGTTAGATGTGGTCATAATAAAGGCAAAACCTCTTCACTTATTTACTGACAGCAGACTACGATGATACAAAAAGGGTATAGAAGCGTTGTCCCTCCAGTCACAAATCTCAAGTAAAATAGAGAGGCTTACGAGGAAACCCGGATCGGTGATCCTAGTCCGTTCTTCGTAAAGTATTAATATAATGAAAATGTTCTGTAGTAACGATCCTCAGGCATAATGCTTTCCGTCTCTCCTTGAGTTATTGGATGAGTGCATGGGTAGTGTTTGAGAGGATGGATGAGTGCATGGGTAGTGCCTGAGTGATTGGATGAGTGCATATAGAGCCTGAGTACATAGATGAGTGCATGGGTAGTGCCTGGGTGATTGGAGGAGTGCATGATTAGTGCTTGAGTGAATGGATGAGTGCACTGGTACTGTTTGAGGGAATGAATGAGTGCAATACTAGTGCCTGAGTGAATGGATAAGTACATGGGTAGTGCCTGGCTGATTGCATGAGTGCAAGAGTAGTGTCTGAGTGATTGTAGGAGTGCATGGGTAGTGCCTGAGTGCATAGACGAGTGCATGGGTTTTGCTTGAGGGAATGGATGAGTGCAAAAAGTCGGCCTGAGTGATTGGATGAGTGCAGGGGTAGTGCCTGGGTAATTGGAGGAGTGCATGGTTAGTGACTGGCTGAATCCATGACTGCAGGGGTAGTGTCTGGGTAATTGCAGGAGTGCATGGGTAGTACCTGAGTACATGCATGAGTGCATGGGTAGTCCCTGCGTGATTGGAGAAGTGCATGGGTAGAGCCTGAGTGATTGATGAGTGCATGGGTAGTGTTTGCGAGAATGGATGAGTGCATGGATAGTACCTTAGTGGTTGGATGAGTGCATGAGTGCATGAGTAGAGCCTGAGTGCATAAGTAGTGCCTGGGTGATTGGAGGACTACATGGGTAGTGCCCGAGTGATTGGATGAGTGCATGGGTAGGGTTTGAGAGAATGGATGAGTGCATGGGTAGTGCCTGAGTGATTGGAAGAGTGCATAAGTAGAGCCTGAGTACATAGATGAGTGCATGGGTAGTGCCTGGGTGATTGGAGGAGTGCATGAGTAGTGCCTGAGTGAATGGATGAGTGTTTGAGGGAAAGGATCAGTGCAACAGTAGTGTCTGAGTGATTAAATGAGTACATGGGTAGAGTCTGAGTGCATGGATGAGTGCATGGATACTGTCAGGGTGAATGAAGGAGTGCATGCGTAGTGCCTGAATTCATGGATGAGTGCATGGCTAGTGTTTGAGGGAATGGATGAGTGTATGGGTGGTGCCTGAATGCATGGATGAGTGCATGGGTAGTGCTTGAGGGAATGGATAATTACAGCAGTAGTGCCTGAGTGATTGCATCAGTGCATTGGTAGAGCCTGAGTGCATGAATGACTGCATGGGTAGTGTCTGGGTGATTGGTGCAGTGTATGGGTAGTGCCTGAGTACATGGAGCAATGCATAGGCAGAGCCTGAGTGCTTGGATGAGTGCATGCGTAGTGCCTGGGTGATTGGAGGAGTGCATGTGTAGTGCCTGAGTGCATGGATGAGTGCATGGGTACTGTTTGAAGGAATGGATAATTGCAGCAGTAGTGCCTGAGTGATTAAATGAGTGCATGGGTAGAGTCTGAGCGCATGGATACTGCCAGGGTGAATGAAGGAGTGCATGGGTAGTGCCTGAGTGCATGGATGAGTGCATGGCTAGTGTTTGAGGGAATAGATGAGTGCAATAGTAGTGCCTGAGTGATTGGAGGACTGCATGGGTAGTGCTTGAGTGATTGCATGAGTAGTGTTTGAGAGAATAGATGAGTGCAATATTAGTGCCTGAGTGATTGGATGAGTGCATGGGTAGAGCCTAAGTGCATGGATGAGTGCATGGGTAGTGTTTGAGGGAATGGATAATTGCAGCAGTAGTGCCTGAGTGATTACATGAGTGCATCGATAGAGCCTGAGTGCATCAATGAGTGCATGGCTAGTGCCTGGGTGATTGGAAGAGTGCATGGGTAGTGCCTGAGTGCATGGATGAGTGCATGGGTAGTGCCTGGGTGATTGGAGGAGTGCATGGGTAGTGCCTGAGTGATTGGAGGAGTGCATGGGTAGTGCCTGAGTGCATGGATAAGTGCATGGGCAGTGTTTGAGGGAATGGATGAGTGCAATAGTAGTACCTGAGTGATTGGAGGACTGCATGGGTAGAGCCTGAGTGCATGGGTAGAGTCTGAGTGCATGGGTAGAGTCTGAGTGCATGGAGGAGTGCATGGGTAGTGCCTGAGTACATGGATGAGTGCATGGCTAGTGTTTGAGGGAATGGATGCGTGCAATAGTAGTGCCTGTGTGATTGGAGGACTGCATGGGTAGTGCTTGAGTGATTGCATGAGTGCATGGGTAGTGTTTGAGAGAATAGATGAGTGCAATATTAGTGCCTGAGTGATTGGATGAGTGCATGGGTAGAGCCTAAGTGCATGGATGAGTGCATCTGTAAAGGAATGACACAAGAATGAAAACAGCTTTTAAAACCACTTTTTAATTACAGAGGCATCCGCACATGGAGGAAAGCGGTGCTGGCGTGTTTTGCACCCGAGGACACACAGCTGAACTGCCGCCTGGTAAAGTTTCTGAGGCTAGTAGAGAAGAAAATGCCACAATAGCCATAGGCACGCCTCAGCACTAAATCGGACAAGGGAATGTTATTGCCTAAATGTAAAAAGGTTAAATGCCGCTAAGTCGTTGAACTAAACATAAAATCTTGCATTTTAAACAGCACAGATGAGCTGATTTAACGGATTTTATTGACTAAATCTCTCTTTTTATCTTTCTTAAAATTGTAATTTATGATGAAAATGTAATGTATTTTTTAGCAATGGTTTTAAGTAGGGTGGAGAGGTGTGGTGCAGCGGCCAGGGCAGCTGACTTCAGAGCACAGGGTTCACGGTTCGATCCCCGGCTCCGGCGGCAGCTCAGCTCAGCACCATGTGACTCTGGGCAATAGCTCACTTAATTTCCACTCTGGCCCCCAGCGCCTTGAGACCCATAAGGGTGAGTAGCTGCGCTATATAAAAACGGACTTACAAGTAACTACGCTAATAAAATAAAACTTGAGTGCATGGGTAGTTTTTGAGAGAACGGATGAGTGCATGGATAGTGATTGAGTGATTGGATGAGTGCATAAGTAGAGCCTGAGTACATGGATGAGTGCATGGGTAGTGCCTGGGTGATTGGGGGAGTGCCTGAGTAATTGGATGAGTGCATGGCTATTGTTTGAGGGAATGGATGAGTGCAATACTAGTGCCTCAGTGATTGGATGAGTGCATAGGTAGTGTTTGTGAGAATGGATGAGTGCAATAGTATTGTCTGTATGAGTGCATGTGTAGTGCCTGTCTCATTGCATAAGTACAGGGATAGTACCTGTCTGATGATATCTGATTGTTTTTAAATAGTGTAAGCTTTTAACATTATTTTTATTAGGAATAAATAACACATAAATGAATGTTATCATGTTATGTCGTCTTACCTTTTTAGTAATTTAGATACATAATTCTGTTGAACTGTTTTAGAATAGTATTGTCGTAAACTGTGATAAAACACTTTTCAAACTTCACCATTACCTACTGTAGAGAAGAAGAAAAAATGTTATATATTGTGATGTATTACAGAAATTAAAATATTACACTTTTAAGAACACAACATATTTTTAGAATACATAACATTTTCAGTTTCCCTTTTTTGCTGTTCTCAGATTCTACTGAACTTCACCATACACAGTGATTTCAATGTAGTATCATCATACAACAGCGGGGAAAAATCAATCAACGAAATTGTGAAAAAAAACAAATTACCACAAAGCATTATTTCCAATATGTGTACCTATATATTTACCTATCTATCAATCAATCAATCAATCATATCATTTGTAAAGCGCACTACTCACCCGTGAGGGTCTCAAGGCGTTGGGGTGGGGAATGCTGCTACTGCTCGAAAAGCCATGTCTTGAGGAGTTTTCTGAAGGTCAGCAGGTCTTGGGACTGCCGTAGGTGGATGGGGAGGGTGTTCCAGGTCTTGGCGGCGAGGTGGGAGAATGATCTGCCACCGGAGGTCGCTCTTCGGAAGCGGGGGACAGTGGCGAGGGCGAGGTCGGCGGAGCGGAGCTGGCGGGTGGGGGTGTAGAAGCTGAGTCATCTGTTGAGGTACGTTGGTCCGGTGTTGTGGAGTGCCTTGTGTGCGTGGGTGAGGAGTTTGAAGGTTATCTTCTTGTTGACCGGGAGCCAGTGCAGGTCTCTCAGGTGGGGTGTGATGTGGCTGCGGCGAGGGATGTCGAGGATCAGGGGTGCAGAGGCGTTCTGGATGCGTTGGAGCCGTCTCAGGAGTTTGGCCGAGGCTCCTGCATAGAGGGCATTTCCGTAGTCCAACCTGTTGCTGACGAGGGCCTGGGTGACTGTTCTTCTCGTTTCAGTGGGGATCCACTTGTAGATCCTGCGGAGCATGCGGAGGGTGTTGAAGCAGGCGGAGGAGACGGCGTTGACCTGTTTAGTCATGGAGAGGGTGGAGTTGAGGATGACCCCTAGGTTGCGTGCGTGGTCGGTGGGTGTTGGGGCGGTTCCCAGTGCGGTCGGCCACCAGGAGTCGTCCCAGGCCAAAGGGGTGGATCCGAGGATGGGGACCTCCATCTTGTCCGAGTTCAGCTTCAGTCGGCTGTTCCTCATCCATTCAGCGACGGCCTTCATTCCTTCGTGAAGGTTGGTTTTGGTGGTGTGGGGGTCCTTGGTGAGGGAGAGGATCAGCTGGGTGTCATCGGCGTAGGACATGATGTTGAGGTTGTGCCGACGGGCGACGTGGGCGAGCGGTGCCATGTAGATGTTAAACAGAGTTGGGCTGAGGGAAGAGCCCTGGGGTACGCCGCAGATGATCTCGGTGGCTTCGGAGCAGAAGGGGGGAAGGCGGACGCTCTGTGTTCTACTGGAGAGGAAGGAGGTGGTCCAGTCCAGGGCCTTCTCTTGGATCCCGGCGTTGTGGAGGCGTGTTCGTAGTGTGTGGTGGCAGACCGTGTCGAAGGCGGCTGACAGGTCCAGGAGGATGAGGGCCGCCGTTTCTCCGTTGTCCAGCAGGGACTTGATGTCATCGGTGGCGGCGATGAGGGCAGTCTCGGTGCTGTGGTTGCTGCGGAACCCGGACTGGGAAGGGTTCAGGATGTTGTTCTCCTCGAGGTAGCGGGTCAGTTGTTTGTTGACCTTTGCCGGGAACGGGAGCAGGGAGATGGGCCGGAAGTTCTTGAGGTCCTTGGGGTCCGCCTTGGGTTTCTTGAGTAAGGCGTTGATCTCGGCGTGCTTCCAGCTCTCCGGGAAGGTTGCTGTCTCGAAGGAGGTGTTGATGGCTTTCCGGAGATGGGGTGCGATGGCTGTGCTGGCTTTGTTGAAGATGTGGTGTGGGCATGGGTCTGACAGAGATCCGGAGTGGATGGTGTTCATGATCTTGATGGTGTCGTCATCGTTGATGTTGGTCCTGGAGAGCAGGCGGTTGGTGCGTATGGTGGTCGTGGGGGCAGAGGTCTCAGTGGTTGTCGGGGCGGTTGTGGCGTTGAAGCTGTCGTGGATGTCTGCGATCTTGCGGTGGAAGAAGGTGGCCAGCGAGTCGCACAGGTCTTGCGAGGGTGGGACGTCGTTGGTGTTGGAGCTGGGGTTGGAGAGTTCCTTCACGATGTTGAAGAGCTCTTTGCTGTTGTGCGCGTTGTTGTCTAGGCGGTCTTTGAAGGAGGCCCTTTTGGCGGATCTGATGAGGTGATGGTGTCTGCGGGTGGCGTTCTTGTGGGCTGCGTGGCTGTCTGGTGTTCGTTCACGGAGCCAGATCTTCTCCAGCTTTCGGCAGGTTTGCTTGGAGGCCCGGAGGTCTTCAGTGAACCAGCTGGCTTTCTTGTTGGTGTGACTGTTGGAGGGTTTCTTGATCGGGGCGAGGGTGTTGGCGCAGTCGTTGATCCACTGTCTGAGGTTGCGGGCGGCGGTGTCGGGGTCAGTGGGGTCGGCGGGTGGGCTCTGGGCGAGGGTGGTGGTTAGCTGGTCTTCGGTGACTCTGCTCCAGCAGCGGCGGGGCATCTGTTGGGTGCGGTGGTGCGTGGTGGGTTTCTTGAAGGTGAAGTGGATGCAGCGATGGTCGGTCCACTGGAGTTCGGTGGTGTGGTTGAAGGAGACGTGGGGGCTTGCAGAGAAGATGGGGTCAAGCGTGTGACCGGCGGAGTGGGTGGGTGTTGTGACGAGTTGTCTGAGTCCGAGGTTGGCTAGGTTGTTGATCAGGGTGGTGGAGTTGGTGTCGTTGTTGTTCTCGAGGTGGAAGTTCAGGTCCCCGAGGAGGATGTAGTCCGTGGAGGCGAGGGCGTGTGTGCTGACGAAGTCGGCGATGGAGTCGCTGAACTGTGGTCGGGGTCCGGGGGTCTGTAGATGAGGGTTCCTCTGAGGGTGGTGTTGGGATCGGTGTGGATCTGGAAGTGCAGGTGTTCGGCGTTGCTGAGGGTGTCGTCGGTGTTGGTCGAGACTCTGAGAGTGTTCCTGTGGACGATGGCGATTCCTCCTCCTGCTCCGTTGGTGCGGTCCCTGCGGGTGATCTTGTAGCCTTCCGGGACGGCTATGGCTATGTCGGGTGCCGAGGTGGGGTTCAGCCAGGTCTCCATCAGGAAGGCGACGTCTGGGGAGGTTGAGTCGAGTAGGTCCCAGAGTTCAACGGCGTGTTTGCGGGCGGAGCGGGTGTTGAGAAGGATGCATCTGAGGTGGTTGGGTTCTTTCCTGGTCGGCGGCATGGTGGGGCGGATGCTTGTGAAGCTGCAGTTCCGGCAGGTGAAAGCTCCGTGGGTGCGCTTCGGGGCGGCCAGGAAGCAGGTGTGTGATCGTCCGGTGTTGAGTGCGTGGAGGGATCTGGCATCGTAGCGGTGCCGGGCATCGTGGCGTTCGCGGGGTCCAGGGGTCCTGGCGCTGGGCGCGGTCCAGGCGCGGACGGGCGCAGACGGGCTTGCGCCAGCGGCGCGGCCGCTGCGCGGCCTCCATATGAGGGGATGTGGGAGGGAGGAGCAGCTGGGAGGCGGGAGCGGGGCGGCGAATGGGATTGCAGGGGGGCGGGGCCGCAGGGACGCAGCGGCGGGAAAAACGGGCGGGGGCCGCGGGAGAACTGGGCACGGGAAGGAAAAACAAGTTTAGGCAAGAAAACAAGTACACGCACAGAGGAATAAAAACAAGTCTGGGCAAGAAAGCAAGTTAGGCACAGGGGGATAAAAACAAGTCTGGGCAAGAAAGCAAGTTAGGCACAGGGGGATAAAAACAAGTCTGGGCAAGAAAGCAAGTTAGGCACAGGGGGATAAAAACAAGTCTGGGCAAGAAAGCAAGTTAGGCACAGGGGAATAAAAACAAGTCTGGGCAAGAAAGCAAGTTAGGCACAGGGGGAAAAAACAAGTCTGGGCAAGAAAGCAAGTTAGGCACAGGGGGAAAAAAACAAGTCTGGGCAAGAAAGCAAGTTAGGCACAGGGGAAAAGTACAGGATTAGGCAAAAACAATGCAGGCAGAGCTGTGCAGCAGCGTGGGGAGTGACCTGCCTGCGAGCAGGGTCAGAGGTTTAGAGGTTTAGAGTTTCTAAATTATGACCAACTTGTAAATTAAGTTGTGTATTACTCTCAAGTACATTTGCTAAAATGTATACTCTCATTTACATCTGGTACAATATAGACAAGAAATATATACACTATTGCTTTTAAACACAATTTTCCAAATGCAATATCAATTAGCACAAATAATAACTCAAACACTAATTATAAATAGTAATTGTTTCAATACTGTCCACTATAAATTTGTTAATTCGTGTTCACATCTTCCCAACAGGCCGAATAATGTATTCAAAACTTTCGCTTCAAAAAAATCCAATATAAATTTGTTAATTCATGTTGACATCTTCCCAATAGGCTGAATAATTTATTCAAAACTTTCTCTTCAAAAATATTAAATATGAATTTTGTAAATCAAAAGGCAACCTAGATTTGAATTGCAAGTGGGCATCATTGCAATGTGTCCATCCTTTATTACACTTTAAATACACTGTATAGTGTCCAGATGTTGTAGTAGGTCCATCATGGAAAATAATAGCCACTGCTATATAAGTTCTTCCTGAAATAGATATTTGACTTGCAACAAAAAAAAATATTTTCGTCTCCAATTTTCTTTCATTTGCTCTACAACGTTGAAACATTAAAATTAGATATTTTCCAGATCTTTCTATATGTAATGTAGACAACATCTCTGATCTACAATGTGAACATTTCATGTTGTGATTGGCTGTTTTAATCAATTTGTTAAAAGGTACTGATTCACAGTCTGGTATTGTCAAGTATATGAATCGTTCTGATCCTATTTCAGTGGTAGAAGTAAATGAACACTCTTCACATTTATGATCCCATCTGTAACTTAGTCCAAATAAGTTTTCAATCTGAATTCCTTCATGTTCTAACACTCCAAGCTTAAGCATTAGAAATTCTTGTGCATCTTGTTGTACATTAAGAGTAAATGTTAATGAACCAGTACATATATCCAAAAGATGACGAACTCCAGAAGCAGTATGTACTTTAGTTCTGTCAGTTACCAACTGTTGAAATACATGATGTAATTAAGAACAAAATCTTTTTTCATGATTTCTCATGATTTCACAATGAAGCTCTTCCAGATAAAACACAACATTCAGAATCACATGAGCATAGCAGTTGATACCTGAACTATTTTCCAACTGATATCCTACAATCTCATCAACAGTTTCCATTTTCTTTTTCTTTATGCCTTCAAGTTTCCGTTCATTTCTTTTCTTTTTTTTAACCTCAATTTCATCTTTGGCATATTTCTGTTTTGGACAGACTATATGTTTCTCATATATGGGGTATTCACCTAAATCAGGAGCATAAAGTCTTCTTAAACGATTATATTCTCTTACACAACTTGCATCAGCACTAACTTTTTTCTCATCAAAATCTATCAAATTCAAACCAGACAATGTTCTTACTCGAGATAATGCCACAAATGCCATTCCCTCTTTGAACACTGTACTTCCAATATTTACAAAAGCGCTGTCTATACTTAAACCTTGAGACTTATGAATAGTTACTGCATATGCTATAGACAGAGGAAACTGTTTTCTGTGAGCGTACAAGTCTTTTACAAGCAAAAAACGTACAACACCCAATCTGTGTTACCTCTTTAATCTGATCAAATTGTATCTTCAAAAATTCTATTCCATCTCTGTTCTGAAATTTTACAAACTCAACAACTTTTCCCATTGCTCCATTTACTAAACCTTGTTCTACATTCAAATTACGCCGTAAAATTACCCGACAGTTTATACATACATGTAAAGTGTTTTCTAAACCTGCTGTTTTAGATACAGTCTTCTCCAAAGAATGCAATTTAGACTGTAGTTTGTCTGTAAGAAGAATAGTCACTCCCTGGTGTTGAATTTTATCAATCGCTTTCATTTCAAGTATTTCCTGTTTTTCCAGTTTCAAAACTTCTTGATTATATGTAGAACACTCTTGAAGTGTAGGCATTAGGCAAACTATAGGCTTGTTTTCTTCAAGCTTATTGTACATTATTTCAGATGCTGTTTCCAGTTGTAAACAAGTTCCTTAGTAGCCGACTTTCCAAAGCTTCTTTACTATGTTTCGTCAAGACACCAATTCTTATATCTTGAAGAATATTTCCATAATGTTCATCACTTGCTTGTCGTATATTCTTAATACGTTCTATTAAATTATATTCAAAATTTGACCAAATGTTCATATTTCCAATACTTCCCAAAGATTTTCTAGTATCTTCATGCACAAGTGTTTTAAAAACAGGTTGCCCTTTTACAGGAGTAAGTTGTAGTAGATCACCGAATACAATTACATGTTTTCCTCCAAACAAAATATCGTAATCTGTTTTTAAACTCTGTTGCATTCTCAAGTGTACAAAGGAAAACATTAAGTTTGAGACCATATTCACCTCATCAATGATTAGAAGTTTCATTTTCTTCAGTACTCTTGAAACTTCATAAGAAGCTTCTCCAGATAGCTTCTGATATTCCAATGTATTACCATGCTCAACTGGTAGCATAAGTAATCTATGTAAAGTGATCCCTTTAATGTTGTGTGCTGCTAATCCAGTTGGAGCTGTTACAACACAAGATAAATGTGATTCTGTAGTTTTGTGGCGATAACTGGCCAGAACTTTAATTAAGAAACTTTTTCCTGTTCCAGCTTGGCCACTGATGTACATTAAAATAGGTTTAAACGATGAACATTGGCATTCTTTTTTTTCATGCAGTAAACCATGTTCTATCTGTTGTGTCACTTGTTGATATATTTCTTTTGTTCAAAGTTTTGTTGTTCTTCTAAGTTTTCTAACTGGATAATATCAAGTTGTGCTTGTTGCATTGCAGTTTCTACTTCATTCATGGCAATTGCTGCTTCATTTTTGATAATTGGTTGTCCCAGTGGATCTTGACTTAGCGGACTAGAACTTTGACTATCTTGAGAACTGTCTCTGGCTATTTCACCTGCAATAGTAGTTTCTTGTTCAATTTCATCATTTAAAATTTGTAGATATGTAGGGAAAATTGTGCACTGAATGCTATCTTTACTTGCATTGAAAGAATCTTCATAGCAGTCAAAATCTCCAAGTAATTCCGTTTCACTACGCCAAGGCTTGAACAGTTGCAGAAGTGCTAAATAGAAAAATTCCCTCTTATCTGGACTTCCACAACTGAGTTTTCTGTGGTTAATAAGATTTCCTTTGGCATGTTTTACCAAACATCCTGTTATATTCCAAATAGGTACCATATATAGGCGCAGGTAACATTGCAACCTTTCACCTATATCCTTCCCTACATTACATACATAACGGTTCTTAGGCACTGACCTTTTACCTAGATATGACACTATTCAGAACGCATGGTTTTTCCCTGGTTCGATTCTCATACATTATGCATGAGGCTTCTTGGAAGCACAGCAGGACTAACAGTAAGATTACCATCTCCTGTATAATATTTCTGTATAAAGTTCAGGCCCAACGTCATCCTTTAGGCCGACACAGTAACACAGCAAGGTAGGACCCCTGGGGAGACCTATGGGTATATATATACAGCACATCTTGCTTAGGAAGATAGAGGAGACCGTGACTTCCTGGCAGACACACTGACCAGAGACGCTGAGGTTCCTGCATGCAGACGCTCCAGCTAGCAGTGGTCTAACATCCCTCGCGGGGTGTCCAACTCGAGACCAGGACGGGGTCCCATATTCTCTAACTCTCAGGTAATGGGGTTGACTAGATCCTAGAGGGATTCTTGGCATAACACCTACATAGATGCTAGGTACATCTTGGTACATCTAGTTAGGAAGGCATCGTAGGAGTACGCACTTTTTATCATGTGTTTTATGTACATGTATATATTCATGATTTATGCAAGATGGTAGAACTATACCATCCCTTTACTTTCATAGTACTGCTAATCATATATCTCTGCTACTGTCTAATGGTTGTTGCAGCTCATATATTCTACACTAGAATAACAACTGTTCAATAAATTCTTATTGAAAACAACCAGCCTGTTTATTCTGTGTATCTCTCTGAGACAAACTAAGTAAGCACGAGTGACTGAGCGAAAGGTAGTTTATTGTTTCCACGATTCTGAGGGATCAGGGTTGTCATGTTCTGAGGTTGCCAAGAACTATTCTCCTCCTGATAAGAGGAGACTCTAGTGGCACTGTGAGCTAGCTAATACAGACAGGCTAACGTATCCGGTGGGGTGCACGGAATCAGTCCGCCACCAATCCCACCGTTTATGTTATCCAAACGCACAGATACTGCATAAGTAATATAGGAACTACACGACAATCCGTCACATCCAATTACTGCATATTTTTCTTCATTTATATTTTCTACAACATTTCCTTTAAAACTGTAAGGTTGAAATATTTCATAGAGACATAGGTTTTCCAGATGTGGACTCCTTTTGGGATCGTAGGTATCCAACATATTAGTTTTTAACAATATCTGTACTTTCTGGTTCATTCAATGCTAAGTGTTCAATTTCTTGTGAAGATTTTAATACTCTATTTCGTGTGGCAGCAAGACCTAGACTTACCCAAATGATTCCTCTTGACTTTGAATATAAACTGGCAGAGCTCAACCGATCCGAACATTCATTGAATCCAATCTCTTGGTAGGAAAGCATTTTCAAGCTAAAGCTGTACAATTTCTTGCTAAGACTCTTTTCCTGTGAAATTTCTTCCCACATTTCTTTCAACTCTGTCTTTCCAGATTTGGTTATATATGACGTAACATGGCAAGCAACAGAAATTGCATTATCTGCAACATATTGAATATCCATGTTTTCATTCCACATTGTCAAAATGACTGGATTGTAGTCATTAATATACTTTGAATCTTCGGTTCTTTTTAAGTTGTATGTATTCTTTGGAGATTTCCGAGTTCTAGTATGCCTTACTGCTGACATAAAACTATTGACTCTTCCTTTTGAAATTATTGGACGTGGGAATCCAAAACGGCATTTTGTATAAAATTTTCCCTTTGACTTGAATTTTCTTCGACAATATTTTCCACATCGATGACTTTGAAACCGTAAAACTTGTTGTCTCAAGCTGTTTTCTGCTCCTTCTTTTGGAATGGCACCGGTAACATACTCTTCGATGAAAGACAAAACACTTTCATCAGTATCAGTTCCAAATTTTGATGCATTCTTGATCTATAATAGCGTGTATATGAGGAGCACCTCTGGCTTGGTACTCCTTTCTCCAAAAGAAATCAGTAACTTCTCCAAGAGGTGGATTATTTTTATTGCACATAAAAGACATCATAACTTGAAACCTATGATTAAAATATCTGCACACATTTACAGGATCCAAGGAACAGAGTTCTCCAGCTGTCTTCAATTCAATATTTTTAACATTTAAATTTGCTTCTCGTAGAAATTCAAGTAAATTGTCCCATGCATATTCAGCACAGCTAAGTGTTACAAACCACTTAAGGGTACCTAAGTTTCTTAACATACATTTAAGTTCTCCATGACGACGATACCAATACTCATTGGTACCATGTTGACACGCCATCAAATTAATTAACTGAGATTCTAAATGATCATCTCTTTCTTGAACTTTGTCCATGAATTCCTTTGCAGAAACATGTGTAAGATGAACTCCTGTTTTTAATATGTGGTTCACTGCATATGAAAGTGCAGACAAGTCACTTTCACTGTCGAAATCTTGGATCTTCTGAGTACAATCTTGTCGAGCAGTATTCTGAAGCTGGAATCTGTACTGCTCGTTCATCATATCATCCACCTTCTCCAGTGGGGAACAGCTGTGAAAAACAACAAGCATCTAAACTTTTTTCCCATAAACTCATGGGAGTTCCCTTTGCTTTCTTCATTTGAAACAATTCAATACTGTTTCCTATCACTTCTATTGAATGTAGAGGATGTATACTATAATGTTCATAAATCTCTTCACTCCTGGACTTGTCCACTTTTTCTATTTGTCCACTTTGAATTTCTGTTTCATCTTCTAAACATATTTCCTGTTCTTCCACATTTACAGTTTTATAATAAAAATATTGTTCTGCACAAGATATAATGTAGCCTTTTGAAGTTTGGTAACATCTACTAACTCTTGCCATATTTTTCGACTCTTTGTTGGTACACCATTAATTAGAATAACTACAGGCTCACTTTCCTCTTTCTCAATACCAACAGTTTCAATATTTTTCTTAAAATCTAAAGGTAAGTACACAACTCTTCCTTTCAGACCTCTTTGTAAATCTGTTGGAGGAAGCTTACCTGTTTTAAGCTCCATACGAACTATCACCTGAAATGGGTGCACATATTGAATAAAAATAGACTCATATGCATTTAAATCTGCCAGTTCCGGAGTATAGCTACCAACTCTAAGTAGTTATGTACTGCTCTAGCTGGCATTTTGTTCTCTTCTAACTTGTTGTAACAATATTTACAAATACGTTGATCAGGACCCAACTCATAACGACCTTCCACCAACAAATAAGCACCAAATTGCTGCCACTTATCATTGTTTTCCTTTTCACTTTTTAAATATACATCAACATTCCTAGTTTGACTTCTATGGTGAGTACGTCGACAACAAACACAAACTATGGGGCACATTACGATGACGGGCGGACTTTGTCCGCCCGCCACCGTAGCGGTGAATGGGACCATCCGCCATAGGAGCGGGGGTCCCGCCGCGAGTATTAGGATGCCACCACCATGGTGGCGGTGGCATCCCCTATTCCCAACATTGTGGCGGGCGGTGTTCACAGCACCGCCCGCCACAATGCTGGGAATGCACATTGTGCATTAGCATGCACAAGGTGACAGGCACCCCGTGGTGCCTGCCACCTTGTCCATGCCAATGCAGGGAGGTACCATAGGTACCCCCCATGTGCACCACCCCAACACTCTGGGGGCCCGCAACGGGCCCCCAATCGCGAAGACCGTATGCCTTTTAATGGCAGCGTTGCCGCCATGGAAAGGCCGCTCTCCGCATCCATCCTAATATGGATGGCGGTGTCTTGCAGACACCGCCACCATATTACTGCCCTTTTCCGCCCGGTCACCTGTGTGACCGGCGGAAAACCGGCTGACGGTCTTTCCGTCCGCCAGGCTCCCCCCCGCCATCGTAATGTGGCGGGGGGAAATGGCATGCGGGCAGAGGGGAATGGCGGGTGGATCGCCACCGCCATACGGGCGGTGGCCATCCGCCAGTCATCGTAATGACCCCCATAGTTTGGTTTTTCAGATGAAACTATTTTAAACTTTGTAATTTTATCTGCAAACTTGTTAGTACTAATATCTTCCACCTGTTCTTCAACACCTACACTTTCTCTACACTCCTCCTGTGAACCAAAGAAACGAAACTCTATATCATCCCAAACTTTTTTTTACATCTGATACTGAACCATGCAAAAGAGCTGCGTTCATTTCACTTACAGATAACGCAGGACTTTTTACGTAGTACAATCTCCTTACTAACTTCCGCATTACTGAGTGGTGTACTGCTAACATTCTTAAATGATGAAATGTACTTTTACACAGTTTTCTAGAAAGACAAGCCAGAGAATGACCCTGCAACTTAATATATTTTCTTACTTTACATGGATGTAGTCCTTGCAACATCTTAATCTTCTGTTTAACAGTTTTTTTGGCATATTCTCCTAAAAAAACTCGTAATATATCAATAGATTTCTGTCGAATACTCCAAATACTACTACAATCCCACTTATACAATGGAGCTTGTGTACGCCTCCCCTGAACTTCTTCAGCTATTACTTCTTCCACATTCCTAGGAACTATCTTTTCTTTTTCAATTGGACAACTATCTTTCATCTCATAACAATCACCACTGGTATCAACTGCATGAACTAATGTATTTTGTTGAAAATAGCTTTCTTCATTTAAGAAAGGCTCAGTACTAGAAGTGTGCTTCCATTCACCAGAAAATGGTTCGCAAAAGTTACTTCTATTAACCAGTCTTTTTCTTTTGCTTTTCTCCTTCATAAAGTGCATTGTTTTATTCAATGTTTTCATTCTCTTCAATACCAATATAAATAATTTTTGTTTCAATTTAAAAGCTTTTTCTACTACACTTTCAATCTGTTGCTTTTTCTGATAAGCTGCTGATCTTTTTTTATATTTTTTACAATCTGTCAATACATTTTGTAGTACTCTACTTCTATACATTCTCCTCCTTATGTCTTTAAATTCTTTCAGCCTTTTTTCAACATGGATTGTTTTCCCATAACATGATTTTCTATTAATATGTCCTTTTTTCGTTTCCTTCCGATTGGTTGTACAACTTTCCTTTCTCTTTTCCACATTTTCAAAATTCTTTACATTCTTTAAAAGTCTTTTAACAAAGTCTTTAGTTCTCTTACCAGAAGTCTTTTTATTCAATTTAACATTTTGAACTTCATCTAATTTCTTCTTTTCTCTTTCCTTTAAATAGTACTGTTTTCTTTCTTGTCTTTTATTTTGAACTCTTTTTGCCATACTCAATCTTTCTTAGTAATAATGGTGAATATCTGAAAAAAAAGAAAAGTTTAAATAGTTTCTAAAAATAATTTTATATTATTCAAGTAATTATATACAAAAATTATCATCTATAAACAAACAAATAGTTTCAATTGCATTTCAAGTGTCTCCATAACACAGAAATATTTACAATATTATACCTTACATATTATCAAACTTATAATAAGAACCAAATGTTTAAACAGTAGCATCTCAGAGCACATAGTTTCTACATTTGAGTGAAAAAGTGTATGTATTAATTTCTACTCATAAAATATGGCACCTGAGTATTGAACAAGCTATTTCCGACATTGCACAGTTCCTTCATTTAGAAGACATCACAACCTCTGCAACAGAATAATAGAGCATAACTAAAGGATTTCTCTACTACTATCCAAACGAACCAGGTTCAGATGTATAATACATCAGACAATAGATGTAGAAGTACACACATACGTCATTCAGAACAGCATAAAGTCTCTTAAACTTCACAGACTGGCGTTCCCATTTCAAAACAACACCTAGGGGTATATTCACAAGCCCCTATCGCCACCACAACGTCACTTTCAGTGACGTTGTGATGGCGATAGGGGCCTCGCCTTATTCACAAGGCAGTGTTAAGCACCTTAACGTGGCTTAACGCTGCATTGTGAATAAGGCCCCCTTCACGCTGTGTTTAGCGTGAAAGGGGCGTGCAGTGGGTGTTGCAGTGGGCGTTACACCGCAACACCCATTGATTTTGACGCTACCCCCTATTCACAAGGGCAGCGTAAATAGGAGATAGTGCCAAAGTTAAGACCAGGGAAACCCTGGTCTTAAGATGGCAAAACGAGGAGAAATGCTTAATTTCCCCTCGTTTTTGCTTTTTCCATGTGTGCTGCCTTGTGCAGCACACATGGAAAAAGGAAAATGCCATGTTTTGTTAATGTACAGGAAGGTGTCCCTTCCTGTACATAAACAAACCTTTTTTTTAAAATGCCGTTTTGTAACTTACATGTGTGCTGCATGAAGCAGCACACCTGTAAGTTACAAACTGGCATTTTAGGTTTGTTTATGTGCAGGAAGGGACACCTTCCTGTACATTAACAAACCTCCCTGCTTGCAGACACCCTTGCACTCTGGTGCAAGGGTGCCTGCGTTGGCGCTAAGTTGTAAAACTTAGCGCCATCGCAGGGGGCCACACAAGGCCACACCATATCCTTGTGAATATGGTGCAGCCTTGCTTTTCCAAAGTGGCGGAGAGGCGTTAAGCCAAGAAGGCTAACGCCTCTCTCCGCCACTTCCTTGTGAATATCCCCCCTAGAGTGTTGAGCTTACCCAAATATAAAGCAGCAACCCTTCACATATCTCTCTTGTAAGTCTCACCTTATTCCTAAAAGTATGCGTGCATGTGTCGGTTCCTTTTGCTAGTGGCATCATATATTAAAGAAACATACAAATAGTTCTATACCTGTGTTTTTCCACAGACTCATACTAAGTAGCTTAATCAGTAATCCCTTTGCCAACATGTCTTAAATCTCACTTTTGTGCTGCAGCTTCAGCATTCTGCGAGTACTCAGGATGTTGGTTCTACCCAAATATAAAGCAGCAACCCTTCTCATGACTCTGTTGTAAGTCTCACCATATTCTTAAAAGTATACATGCATGTGTCTGTACCTTTGCTAGTGCCATCATATATAAAACAAACATACAGATAGATGTATGCCTGTCTTTTATACATCTAGCATCTTCACATGCATAAGACGTATCAGAATACATGTGCAAGTAGAGACATACCTCAGTCACAACACCATGCAGACCTTAAAATTTGTCAGACTGCACTTCACATTTCAAGCAGACACTAAAAATTATGCGGGATATTTGAAGTATACCTTTCCACAGACTCATTCAAAGTAGCCTAATCACTAACCCCTCTGCTAACATGTCTTAAACCTCACTTTTGTGCTGCAGCTTCACTATTCTGCGAGTGCACAGGATGTTGGGCCTACCCAAATATTAAGCAGCAACCCTTCTCATGACTCTCTTGTAAGTCTCACCAAATTCCTGAAAGTATGCGTGCATGTGTCTGTACCGTTTGCTAGTGGCATCATATATAAAACAAGCTCGCGTGTGCGAGTGAAACGCGCCATGGCGGGCACTATGCCCGAGTAACAATGGATGAATTCGGAAAAATAAATCCTTGCACTGCTTACTTCAACATCGGAGTTGATTGGATTTTCTTTGGAGGCTGCTAAGAGGTCCATGCCTGGTGCTTCTGTCGAGGATTCGGCAGGCCAGGAACTTTGGTTATATATATAACCAAAGTTCCTGGCCTGCCAATCCTCGACAGAAGCACCAGGCATGGACCTCTTAGCAGCCTCCAAAGAAAATCCAATCAACTCCGATGTTGAAGTAAGCAGTGCAAGGATTTATTTTTCCGAATTCATCCATTGTTACTCGGGCATAGTATATATATATGTGTGTGTATCTTATGTACATGTTGGTAGATAGATATAAATATATATTACCCATTGGCGGTCGCCCAATGGGTAGTTATTGTTAGGTCAGCATTTCCGTAGGAAATTGGGAAATGTCTTATATGTTTGGCGCCGTTTGACGAATCACCACAAGCCTTTCCAAATACTTTCCATTTTGCCAAGTTTTTGCATGGAAAGTTTTGGGGTGATCCATCAAGCGGGGCCTGGACTAAGGGGGGATCCCAAAACACAAAATCCCTATTCATTCTCCATAAACCTTTTTGAGAAGCACTATCGCAAAAACTGCTGATAGAGTTACACTAAATTTGGCAAAAAGCTTGATCTTGATCCGGAAAGTGTGCATTTTGTGATATGGTGTAAATCTGTTCAGTAGTTTTAAAAAGATTAAGCTACAAATATATTTGTATATCTGAATGGTTGGGTTCAAGGGAGTCTCCTGAGATTCCCTCAGACTCACTTTAAAAAAATAGAGCCTTCTGATTGCCCCAGGGACCCTTGGGCCATCTTGCTCCCATGGAAGTGAGGCTACCGTGGGAGCAGTACTCCGATTAGCTGTCCACAACATCTTGGAAATTGTTGTAGCAGCCATTAGAGGACTCCAGGGACTTAGGGGCTGATTAGGATAGCGGTCGGACTTTCGTCCGACCGCCATCCTATTGGAGGTGGACCGCCCGACAGGATGTCGGCGGTCCCGCCATAGGCATTAAGATGCGACCGCCACCACACCGGTTGCAATGCCTATGCTTTGTATTGCGGCTGGTGCTGCTGGCTATAGGTTCTTTGTATTTAACCAAACCTAGTCTCCAGTCTTTAGCTCTGGCTCCTTCCTTCTCTTCCTATCAGCATAGCACTTATAACTTTCCTTGGCTTTTGTCAGATTCTCAGTTGCAGATTTGGGTATGTAAGCTATATGTTGCTCTAAATCTTTCACTGCTGGAACTGTTGCTTCTTGGAAGTTTACTGAAAGATTGGGATGTCTGCCTGAATTTAGGAAAAAGGGGGAAAATCCTGTGGAAACGTTTTCTGCATTGTTAAGTGCAAATTCAGCTGCCCAAAGGTATTCAGGCCAATCTCCTTTCTGATCTAATAAATACAGTCTGAGATATTGTTCTAATTCTTGATTTGTCCTCTCAGTCTGCCCATCTGTTTCAGGATGATAACTGGTGGAATACCTTGTCTCGATATTCAATTTGTTAGTAAAGGCTCTCCAAAAATGTGAAAGGAATTGAGAGCCTCGATCTGAAACTAAGACCTTTGGAATTCCATGTGCCCGTACAATGTTTTGGCTATAGATATGTGCTAACCTTTTAGCAGTAGGTACTCCCTTTAAGGGTAAAAATGTGCCATCTTAGTGAAGGCATCTACACAAACTAGTATTGTATCAAACCCCTGACTAGATGGTAGAACTACTATCAAATCTAGTGTTACTGTGTGCCATGGATGGGGTGGGTTAGGTAAAGGCTGTAACAACCCCATAGGGGAATGCCTATCCGATTTTCCCCAAGCGCATATCTCACAAGTAGCCACATACTGCCGAATATCTTTAGTCATCTGAGGCCAACAGAATCTGCGTTTCACCAATTATTCTGTCTTCTGAATTCCTTTATGACCGGCTAGCAGATGATCATGACGCTTCCTTGAGCACCGCTCCAATGACCTTGTCTTCAGCATGATGTTCTGATTTTCAACCACTTCCTGCAAGTTCGCCGTACCCAACCTGGATAGTGCATCTACTTTTCCATTCTTTGTTCCGGGTCGAAAGGTGATGACAAAATCATAGTCAGCAAAATATAAAGACCAACGGAGTTGCCTAGGTGTCAATGTTCATGCAATTTTAAAAACTTCAAATTTCGATGATCGATATAAACCGTTACTGTGTGTCTTGCTCCCAAAAGGTAATGCCTCCATTCCTTGAAGGCGTCCTTTATTGCTAGTAACTCTTTTTCTGTGATGGTATAATTTACCTCAGCTGGGGTCAATTTTCGTGATCAAAATGCCACTGAATGCAGTTGTCCTGTTTTCTTATGCCTTTGAGACGAGATCCCTCCTAAATCCAGGTTAGAAGGATCTGTCTCCATGAAAAATGGCTCTGACGAATCTACATGAAGCAAAATTGGGGCTGTGGAAAAAATCTCTTTTCAGAGATTCAAATGCTTCGTCTGCTTCCTTAGACCATTCAAAAGGAATTCCTTTTCTGAGAAGGCGTGTGAGAGGAATTCATTTCTTGGGGAAATCTTGAATAAATCTTCTGTAAAAATTTGCAAAGCCTATGAAGCTTTGGACCTCTTTAACTGACTGGGGAGGCCTCCAATCAACCACCGCCTTGATCTTTTGTTCGTCCATAGTTATTCAAGCAAGAGACAGGACAAATCCTAGGAATTCCACGGATGTTACACTAAAAGCACATTTTTCAAATTTTACAAATAAGCTGTTTTCTCTTAGCTTCTGCAATACTCCTTTAACATGCCTATTAGTGGAGAGGTGTGGTGCAGCGGCCAGGGCAGCTGACTTCGGAGCACAGGGTTCACGGTTCGATCTCCGGCGGCAGCTCAGCACCATGTGACTCTGGGCAATAGCTCACTTAATTTCCACTACGGCCCCCAGCGCCTTGAGACCCGTAAGGGTGAGTAGCTGCGCTATATAAAAACGGACTTACATTTTTATTATGATCTTTCACCGAATCTGAATATATCAAGATGTCGTCGATATATACAATAGCACACTGGTCAATATATTCTTTTAAAACATCATTAATGAAGTGTTGAAATGCTGCTGGAGCATTGCAGAGGCCATAGGGCATGACCTGGTTTTCAAATAACCCATATTTAGTTCTGAAGGCTGTTTTCCATTAATCTCCTTCTCTAATTCGAACGAGATGATAGGCCCCTCTCAGATCTAATTTCGTGTATATCTTTTCTCCTTTTACTTGATCTAATAGGATGGATATTAAGGGCAGCGGATATCGGTTTTTGACTGTAATCCGATTGATGGCTTGATAATCTATGCACGTCCTCAACTCGCCTTCTTTTTGAGAGTGGCGAAGACACTGGCGACTGAAACGGTCGGATAAATCCATTTTCAAGATATTTCCGAATTTATTCTTTCAAATGTTGATTCTCTTTTTCTGTTCGGGCGTAAATTCTGCTGCAAGGTAGATTTGAGCCCGGTTCTAGCTCTATTTTACAGTCATAAGCCCGGTGTGGTAGAAGCTTCTCTGCTTCAATCTCACTAAAGACATCTTGGTATTCTGAATACTCAGGTGGAATTTCAGTAGGAGGGATCACACAAACTGTGGCCCCTCCTTTACACAGGTGAGTCACAGGAGTTAACTTGTGATGTGATTCTCTGCTCTTATAACAATTCTCCTTACAATATTCTGAGTCCATGACAATTGATCGAGAGCTCCAATCAATAGTGGGATTATGTTCTGTAAGCCAGGGTAACCCCAATATTAGTTGGAATTGTAGGGCGTCAATTAAATTAAATTGTAAAGTCTCACAATGTCCATCTGTGGACTCCAACTCGATGGGCTCAGTATGACTTACGATGGGTCCTGATGAAAGGTTAGTTCCATCCACTGCCCGGACTGCCTCACTTTTCTCCTTTTTGATGGCCTTCAAACCTATTCTTTCTGCAAATTTAAGGTCACAAAATTTACCCGTAGCACCGGAATCCACCATCACAGAGATATCCTTAAGATGATTTTGTCTGACCCTAAGTGTCATGGACATAATTAGATAGGGAGAAGACGATTGTAAAGTGTTTGCCAAAGAGTGATTCCAAGGAGTTGTGTTCAAGTCAGCACCCACCAGTCCAACTCCTCCTACTGGTGGTGCTGCAAGTTTTCCTTCGGAGACTGCTTAGGTTTCTTCGGACAAGTGTGGACGAAATGTCCACTGATTCCACAATATAAACATTGTTTATTTAATCTTCGTCTTTCTTTCTCCTCCTTGGACAATGGCCCTCGAATCATCCCAATTTGCATGGGCTCTGCTCCATGTTGAACTTCTATTGACTTAGTAACTTCCGCCTTAACCCGATCAAACCTTGGTATGCTTGAACGAAAATCTCGTCTTTTCTCTCCTCTTCTCTCGTTTTGACGAAAATCTATCTCTAAAACCAGGTCTATCAAAGTTGAAATTTCTGTAGGTCTGTTCGGCACTTGAGCAAGTGCATCTTTGAGGTCATCTTTCAGTCCTCTATAAAAAACTGATGCTCTTTCATTCTCTGGCTAATCCGGTCTCTACTACCAGTTTGTTAAACTGAGCCAAGTACGCTATTAGGTCCCGATTTCCTTGCCTTAACTCCAGTAGCTCGTTGTCTGTGGGTTGAGAAGCCTTTCTTCGATCAAAGATTCTGAGAAATTCCTTCTTAAATTCGTCTAGGTCATACAAAACCGGATTGTTTCTGGAGACTAATGGCATTGATCATGACGCAGCAGCCCCACTAAGATATGACAGTATGAAGGCCACTCGTGACTGCGCATATGGAAAAACCGCAGGTCAGCACATAAAATGCAGAGTACACTGTGTCAAAAATACCTGTGCTTTTTGGGGATCCCCGTTAAATCTCTCTCTGTTGTCGTGTAGTTCCTATAAGACCTATATAGGATCTGCGCGTTTAGACAACATACACTGCGGGACTGGTGTCCAGACTGATTCCAGACACCCCCACCGGGTATGTTGGCCTGTGTACCAGCTTGCCCGCAATGCCACTATAACCTCCTCTTACCAAGGAGAGAATAGTTCTAGGCAACTATTGAACATGACAACCCTGATCCCTCAGGACCGTGGAAACAGTAACTTACTTTTCGCTCAGTCACTCGTGCTCACTTGTTCTCAGAGAGATACACAGAATAAACGGTTGGGACGTTTTCAATAAGTATTTATTGAACAGTCGTTATTCCAGCGTAAAATAAGTGCACTGAAATCACCAGTAGACAGTAGCATATATAAATGAGTAGCAGCACTAAGACAGTAAACAGATGGTAGGTTTCTACCATTTTGCTAAAATCATAAATATAGGCGAGTAGATAAAATACATGGCAATAAAATACGTACTCCTACGATGCACCCTAACTATATGTACCTAAGTGACCTAGCATGTGAGTAGGTGTAAAGCCAAGAATCCCTCTAGGATAAAGCCAACCCCATTACCTGATGTGAGACTGCAGGACCCCATTCTGGTCTCGAGCTGAACATCCCGCAAGGGATGTCAGACCACTGCGAGCTGGAGTATCTGCATGCAGGAACCTCAGCGTCTTGCATCAGTGTGTCGCATGGAAGTCGTGATCTCCTCTCCCTATCTCAGCAAGATGTGGTGTTTATATACCCTAAGGTATCCCCAGGGGTTCTACCTTGATGTGCCAGTGTTGGACTTAGGATGACATCGGGAATGAACTTTATACACAGTTATTATGCAGGAGATGATGGTCCTGCTGTGATTCCAAGAAACTAAGAATCCTCATGCATAATTTATGAGGCCAGTGTCCAGGGAAAAACCCTACGTACTTATGTGTAGTATTGTAACTGGGTAAAAGGTCATTCCTCCAAATCCGTTATGTTTGTAGTATAGGAGAGAATGTAGGTGAAGGGTTATGATGATACCTAGACCGATATCGGGGTACCTATATGAAATATAACACCCACTCCTCATCCAATTGGACGACATTACTAAATTCTAGCGTACTACCAAGGCGTCTAGAGGTATGTATGCAACAAATAATAAAAACATTTGTAAGAAAAGTTAAAAGCATTAAAAAAAACCTTTAAAAAGTGTTCTACAAAAATCATTCAAGTAGTGGCTCTAAAGTGGACGTTTATATAGTCCGAACAACTACAAGCATCTGACAGCCATGCAGGTCAAAAAGGTTTCAATTTAGAATTTCGAAAAGGTTAAAAAGCCAAATCTTCCCAGCGTGCGACATGCCAAATGTTTATGTGTCCTTGCTGGTAGACGCAACATTGCTGCTGTCTGCATACGCAGCTGACGATCCCTGTAACACCTCACAAAGAATGTCAATTGAGCACAGAGGATCTTCTGTACTGCCTGCAGCAGATGCTGAGGCAGCCTGCGCCACATCCAAGGCCTGAGTGTTGGAGGAGCCGGTGTCCATACCAACAGGAGCAGAAACTACCTGTGGTGGCTCTAAGAATTCTGCCAACAACATGGGAATGCGCTGAGGACACTGCAGAACCTTAGCCGTTATCGGGTCCAGTAAAGCATCAACGTCTGGTGGTGCAACCGATGGGAGTGTCAGACAGAGGTCCAACACGCATTCTTCTCCGCAGAACAGGCATCGGAGAACAGGTAGGACACAGTCCATCCAGACTGGTCTAAATGACAGGAACCAAGAGGCACTCAGTTCCCGTAGGCGACGTGTACCATGCAATCACGGTATTTACGCTCCAGGAGAGCTGTTGCTACTCCCTTGGTGGCTGGGATGTCCATTGCATAGCAGAAAGGTAACAATCAGGATTCCTGCTATTAGAAACAGGATCAGCGGAAGCCCTCCAAAAATGCTTCCAAAGACGGAGTGTATAAAGTTTGGTATAATTCCCAGGACCGTCTGAAAGGTGCTTAACAGTCCGGAACCTATGGTCTTAAATAGGTGTACAATACCGGTCTTATCGGACATGTTAAAGATATGACTTACCATTTCTGTGAAATAGAAAGGGCAGTTTGTACGTATAAGTGCCTGTATCTCAGCCGAGGACATTGCGATCTGGAGATCAAAAGTCTCCCGGGTGGAGGTTAAGGGCACGGTTCGTTGTAAAAGCATGGCTTTCATTCTGCTCAGAGTATCAAACCGTAAAAAGGAAACAATTAGCGAAGGCCATAACGGAGCCTCCCTGACTGTATGTGTTGGTGGAAAGAATACTTGCATACAGCAAGTAACCCTGGAGCTCACGGTGACTAGATATGCGATGCCCAGAAGCATCCCACAACAACCTTGGTCATTCAGCATCATGTAACTCCCATTCAAGAGAAGCCTGAATACCGGGTTAATCACAGCTGCTGGGGTACCCCTCAAGTGACCGGACAAATTCGCCACAGACCCATTACAAGCTCCGTGTAGCATAATATCCTGACATATGAGAGATCCACTTAAAGCGTTCTCGCAGTTAGTTCCGCTTAGCAACACTTCCATATCCCCACTCCTGCATCAAAATCTGTATGGTAAATCCCAGGATTCCCTGATGAATTCCTTACCCATCTTTTCATATCTGCCTGCCTGTTGTTGTTCTAGGCAATATTGAAACTGGAAAGTTGCGACCGGTAATGTTATATGGCCGTGGACTAACCATTCTGTGGACGGTGACTCTGCCACAGTAAAGGGTAACCTATCCAGTTTCTCAATACGCAGCATTGTATATTTTGCTCCTCTCTGTGCTGTTTTCATCTGTTTTTCTGTTAGACTGTATGCAGAAAATAATGACGTAATGTTGATAAAACGCCAAGGCACATAACCAGCGCGCAATGACTGCAGCGTCCAGCTTAACAGAATAATAGAACGTAACTGCGACTGACCGTGTTGCAGTATGGACAAATCCTGTTCTATTACATCGATAGCAGAAGATACAATGTTGCCCAGTGAATATATCCTGGATGTTAATGTAGTCATACCATTGTCAACTACGGCTAACACCTTTTCTAGGTTAACTCTATCTATTTCTCTTAATCCCTCTGCAGCTTCTTGTTGAGAGATTTTCCAGAGTTTGTTATAGACAGCATACAAAAAGCGCTTCTGACGCGGTTTTCTGGGACCTATTAAAAAATCCCATAGGTCCACATCCTCTGAGAGTAAGGACAAGTGTTGCTTCACCTGGGGTAGTGTTGAGGTCTTTAGCCAATCAAGGCACAACTTCCCAACACTGTATGATGTCACTACCCCCAGATGTTCTCGTTGTACATAACGTGGGTCTGGTCTATGGATACTAAACCCTTCGGTGGTACCCCTGAATCTTTCCTGACATCTGTTTGTGTCAGTAGGCCAAACCAACCATCCCTTCCAATTGGGGTATGATCTATTGTATTGCAATATGCTATTCAACTTAGCCCCTCTTTCTGATGTAAAATTCCACTCGGTGTTTAAAGGTGTTGGAATTTGAGGTGTGTTCAAGTCCTTATTCTTGGCTATTCCAAGACAGGAAGTCTATTGCACAGTGTCATTCAGAAAAATCATATGCTGTGGAATGAGGCCTGCTCTAAAGAGTGCTTCAGTCCCCTGGACTTGCCAGTCCCTAGAACCCCAGATTGATTTCAATTCTACAGTGTCCATCCATAAGTCAAAACCCTGTTCAGACAGCTGGGTGATAAAGGAAGCAGAGTAAATCTGTTTGGTGTTTGTTAACATATTTTTCTGTGCAGATATTGGTGCAACCTTATAGTAGTACGAGGTTGTGTCAGAAGTGTTAAACCCTGTAAAATATGAGAATTTCTGTGCAAATGTTTTTGAACTACCTTTCGGTGGTGTAGGGCAATGTTCCCACTGGTGGTATGTGAAAGCATTTCTGGGTTTGCTAGATTTATGCAAGAAATGATGACCATAATGTTGGTAACAACATTTTGTCAAAATCTGATCTATCCTCTAACATTTCAGTGCTAGAAAATGCAGCGGATTGTTCCAAATCAGACAATAAGTTATTAACAGTTTCAAAATCCCAATCATCAGAAAATGTACTGGAGGTAATGATATCGTTCAATTAAATTTTAAACAAATGTGGAATTTTTAAAAGCTCGGTCAGTCCAAATATATCAAAATTTACTTTGTCCCACACTATACCATCCGGTATAGGAACTGCTGAAATGTTCACGAAGGACAAGTCTCTTTGTTCACGATGAGATGAAACATGAGGTTTTAAAATTAAGTTTACTTTTGATGTTGCAGAGCTCTGTTGAAGATAAGTTCCATTGATGAGCAAGTGGAAAGTTATTACTAGTGCTAACCAGAAAAGAAGAAATAAGATACCGGTGATTATCCAAAGTTCTAGCCAAGGTGATACTAAATAAGTTTTTTTAAGAATGTTAAAAAAGTCTTTTATCCGTTGTTTGCGAGAAATTTGGGCTGGCGTCGTTTCAGGTTTACTTGGATCCAATGAGAAGGTATCGAAGTCGATGAAATAGCCAGATGCCGTTCGATCTATTTTTGGTAGCTCCACAGGTTTTGTTGAACTTGTGGATTGCTCTTGTTGAGGCATGTTGATGTAGACATCTTTATTAGCTTGAATTGAAATTTGTCTTTCCCTTTGATTTTGAGAATTTGTGTCAAGGGGAACTAGTTCCATTGTATTGTTATTGATTCCGTTGCTTTGTAAAGGTGGCTCTTCAAATGTTATGAGTCTTTCTGTTTGAACTTCCTGTATTGTAGCGAGAGGAGGACGTCAGCTACTCAGGAGCCCACGAGGCCTACTATTTAGTATCGGCCACATAGTATGGTTTGATCAGATCGATTGAGACGAATCTCTTTTCTTTTCCGGCAAGAGGCGGTAGAAGTACAGTTCTTGATCCTTCAACTGCCAGGACAGGTACAGGCTTTCGATAGGATGGCCCGAATTCTTTTTTGTCCACAATCTTTTCTCTGACCATATCCCCAACTTTAGGAATCCAGGCAGGTCTTGCCGTGGCTGACGTGGCTTCCCCAGTGGTGGTTTTCTTTGTCTTGATGTTACTTAAGGAGGCTCTGGATTCATTCAGATCCTGTAAAACAGCCAAACGTTTATTGATGTCAAACGGTTTTTCATCCGCCACTGTGCCTTCACAATTGAGATCAGGTACCCACATTCTTGTCCCAAACAGGACCTCCTAAGGAGTTGCACCTCCCAGAGAGCTTCTTGGCTGGTTATTAATGGCCCGCTGGACCCCAAATAGGTGATTGACCCAACTACCACCCGAGCCTAATACCCTAGCTGTTAAAGATTGCTTTAAGTCCCGGTTTTTCCTCTCCACAACTGAATTTCCCTTGGTATGGTATGGAGAGGAGTACCGCAATGCTACACCCAAACCTCCCATGGCTTCCTTGTAAGCCCTAGAGCTGAACGCGGGGCCACGGTCAGAATGTAATGTGCCAACAGCGTATGTCCCTATAAAGACTCGCAAATCTTTTATAACAGTTCGGGCGTCAGCCGAGCATTGAGGCCATACCCATAAGAATCTTGAAAAGGAATCCACGGCAACCAAGATATACTTGTAAGCGTTGGTGTACAGATGCGATTTATATGCAATTGGTACTGTTTCACCTTCATTAAAGGTTAAGTAAGTGTACCTGGATTGACCTGCGACTACGCGGATCACCAGGTTGCATACGTTTACGCGTGTCTGTAAGTGTTTTGATGATATCATATCAGCTTGTAGGGAATTAAGGATATTTGTGTGTTCCTGTGTCCATTGTCTAACTGAAAAGTCAGGTCTTATTAGGTCGTAGAAAGGTTTTACTCTCTCTGCGTAATCCAAAATGTATGTTCTGCCAAAATTAAACAATCCCAGTATGGACTGTAAGTTTTTTAATGATTTTGGAGGTTGTAGCAGTGCACATTTTTCTAAAAAGTGGGCTGCCAGCCTTTTGCCTGAAAGCTCATATCCCAAAAATAGGACATTGAGGTGGGCTATCTTTGATTTTTTAAAGTTAAATTTGTAGCCCTCAGAGGCGAAACCTAAAATTATGGTGCTCACCCTGGTCAAGTGTTCCTCTAAGTCATCATCCGTCGAATGAATATCATCTACATAGGATAATGCTTCTTCATCCAAATTCTGTAGTAACTCTGTTACCCTCCTTGAGAATAACCCTGGGCTATTCTTATTCCCTTGGGGGAGTCGACAAAATTGACGCTGGGACCTTAGCGCTGAGAAGGCTGTCAAAAATCTGCTTTCAGGCGCTATGTTTTGGCAGAAAAATCCATTTGAGATATCTAATGTTGTTTTGTATTTTTTCTGCACAATGTTATTCATTAATGCGGCACTATGTGCATTCTGAACTGCAAATGTTTTTGTGCATGAGTTTAAGTGTCTGTAGTCTAAAACTAGACTATATGAATTGTCGGGTTTTATTACGGGGAACAAAGGATTATTCATTGATGAGGTGCATGGTTCAATTACACCTTGTTATTCTAGTTGATCTAAGATCTCCCTTACCTGTTTTTTAGCTTCCTGTTTTGTGGGATACTGTCTTTGTGGAGTTGGATTTGTTTTTATTGGAATAACATGGTGGGGTGACTCTTCATCTCACCGTACGTGGTTGCAGAATAATGCTGGAGCAAGGGCTACTGCCCACTCCTGCGCGTATGTATGTCTTAGGTGTGCAGGGACTAGGTCGGAGAAAGCTGGAAAATTACAGTTTCCCCCTTTGGACATTCCATAACAATAGTAGGCGGCCAATCTTTTTCCGCTAATAGGATGTCATAGCCCAAAGTCAGGTTCTCCCAAAAGCGACCCTTAACTTGTCTTGGCTTGTCCCCCTCCATTTGGAGTGTTATTTCATGTAACTTGTGTGGGACACTCACCCTAGTATCAGATGTTTCCACCGTGATATACTCACTCAACTCCGCTGTCACCAGAAATTCCATCAGGTACCGGCGAGCTATTGTTACCTCTGCCGCGCTGTCTAGCATTGTCAGAACCCATTCCCCGTTCAGTAGCTGAGTCCTCAGAATTCTGGGCATGTCTAACTTTGAGACCTGCTACCTTCTTCTTTTTAAATTGAGGTTTTGCTTTAGGTTTTTCTTCTTTCTTTGAAGCGTAGTCTGAAGTGCGTTGCTTGTCTCTGGACTTTGTATGCTATTCTTGTCTTTGTTCTGACCATCCTTCCCTCTCTGAGTTTTTTGATGGACCCTGAAAGGAAAGAGAGGAATGAGTATCAGTATCCTGATACCTGTCAGGTTTTTTGATGTTAATGTTTTTTAATGTTATCTCTATTCCTAAGATTATATCTCCTTTCTGGGGGCTCCTGCTGAGGAGACCTTTCCCTGGAGTGAGATCTGTTCTTTTGTTTTTTATTATTGTCCCATTTCTTCTTTGAAGAAACTAGTGTTTGCTTTGCCTGTTCTTTATCTGAACTCCCCATTAGTTGGGGTTTTACAGGTCGAGCTCCCAGACTGTCTCTACCTAACTCTGCATAAGCAGTTTCAATTATTTTAGGTAGTTCTGTCTCCTGTTGTAATGGAGTGTACTCTCTCAGGCATTGGCGTATTGCCACTGATGCTGCTTCTCCTTTAATATTTGCCAATATTATCGCAGATAACTGGGCAAAGTTATTTAAAAACTTCATCCCCAAGTTTAGAGCAGGCTCTGCTCCATACTCATTCTTTATTTGTCTTAATACATCTGGTATTCCCGCTAAAGAAGGGATACCTTGAGTCCTGGTATATATTTCAGCGAAGACTGTGCCCCAAGAGGCACAATCCTCTATAGAGGGAGCGATCCCCATTGGCAAGCAAATAGTAAGTATTCTATGCTTTTCCTTGGGACCAGTGTGTGGAAACACCGCCTCCAGTGAAGTTTTCTGTGCTATCCAGAAGGGCATTTGTTCACGTTTTGTGGCCATTTTACCCATTACTGCGTGCAGTGTCTGTGGTGCAATTTTTGTTGTAGGAGTTTGGACTGGTCCTGGTTGTGTAGCCGGTGATTGTTCTCAACACAAACTGTGTCATATTTCTGTAAAGTCTTATTAATTCTTTATGCTATACAAGTAAGTCTCCTCCTGGCATTGTGTCAATGTCAGGATGTGGTGTGTATGCCGCTAAAACTGGCCATGTTGCTCCGTCTCTTCCGAGCGGACCGAGTCTTACTCTATTTCCTGTATGGGGGAGGGCACCTTTAAACCAGTAGAGGTGTTCTTCGTAAGTGAGTGGAATTTCAATGTCCTCATATGGACTATACTCATTTGGTATTACATCTTCTACGTAGTAGTGAAATGTTTTTGTTTGTGCATTTGCCTGCGGGAATTTAATCCATGAATAGAATACCTCTGTTCTATGTAATTCGTGTGCCTCAATCACGAAAGTCACTTGCTCACCCCTAATTGTAACGCCATATGCTACTAGTTTTAGGGTGATGGCATTTCTAACATTATCTGAAATGTATATTGCATCTGCATCGTCTTCTTCGGCTGAGAAGTTTATTGCATTCCCTACATCTACGTCTCCCTGTTAGGTCATTATTTTTAGAAAGGAGAGTGTTTCAAGGGAACTGAGACAAGGTGTTATGCACAATTAGGAACACTGTATCCTTCAAGCTTGATTAAACCAACAGCTAATACATAGGAATTTTCCTACTCAGCTGCGGCAGATTTTTTCCCTCCCACTCCAGACGTCTCTGGGGAAATGTGAGTAGGGGTCTCTGAGAATAGCACGACTGAACTACTCAGATTTGACTGTTAAATAAGTGCCATTACCAATGTTGGGCACCATGTTGTGTAGCTCCTATAAGACCTATGTAGAATCTGTGCATTTAGACAACATACACTGCGGGACTGGTGTCCAGACTGATTCCAGACACCCCCACCGGGTATGTTGGCCTGTGTACCAGCTAGCTCGCAATGCCACTATAACCTCCTCTTACCAAGGAGAGAATAGTTCTTCGCAACTATCAAACATGACAACCCTGATCCCTCAGGACCGTGGAAACAGTAACTTATTTTTCGCTCAGTCACTCGTGCTCACTTGTTCTCAGAGAGATACACAGAATAAACGGTTGGGACGTTTTCAATAAGTATTTATTGAACAGTCGTTATTCTAGCGTAAAATAAGTGCACTGAAATCACCAGTAGACAGTAGCATATATAAATGAGTAGCAGCACTAAGAAAGTAAACAGATGGTAGGTTTCTACCATTTTGCTAAAATCATAAATATAGGCGAGTATATAAAATACATGGCAATAAAATGCGTACTCCTACGATGCACCCTAACCAGATGTACCTAAGTGTACCTAGCATGTGAGTAGGTGTAAAGCCAAGAATCTCTCTAGGATAAAGCCAACCCCATTACCTGATGTGAGACTGTGGGACCCCGTTCTGGTCTCGAGATGAACACCCCGCAAGGGATGTCAGACCACTGCGAGCTGGAGTATCTGCATGCAGGAACCTCAGCGTCTTGCATCAGTGTGTCAGCAGGAAAGTCGTGATCTCCTCTCCCTATCTCAGCAAGATGTGGTGTTTATATACCCTAAGGTATCCCCAGGGGTTCTACCTTGCTGTGCCAGTGTCGGACTTAGGATGACATCGGGAATGAACTTTATACACAGTTATTATGCAGGAGATGATGGTCCTGCTATGATTCCAAGAAACTAAGAATCCTCATGCATAATTTATGAGGCCAGTATCCAGGGAAAAACCCTACACACGTATGTGTAGTATTGTAACTGGGTAAAAGGTCAGTCCTCCAAATCCGTTATGTATGTAGTATAGGAGAGAATGTAGGTGAAGGGTTATGATGATACCTAGACCTATATTGGGGTACCTATATGAAATATAACACTGGAGGTGCCAAGGGAATTACTGGGGACAGGGAATGGATAACTTGAGTAGTGACCTTGGGCAATGGGTTAGTTGTGTCACTGGAACCATCTTAGTTTGGTGTGGGAATTTTAAAACTGGCTCCTGAAACTAAACTACTCATCTTTAATGCTAAATCAGATGTTTCTCTTCTGGAAACCATCAAATCTTGCCTCAAATCTCTGTTCTCATCTCTTACTGCTATTAATTCTTTTTAAATTCCCTCTAATACCTCGCCTAATCTCTTAAGGTCTAAACCTTCTGCCATTCTGCTCAGGTGCAAAATTTACGTGGGCACTTCACTCTGTCAAGGGTGCTCTACCACGGCATGCACAGGAGCAGAATGATGTCAGTTCCCAATGCCCCTCTCCAACTTCCTCGTCACCTGATATAACCAAAATGACGAAGGAGCTCAAAGGGGGAAAGGGGATGGGGATTGAGAAAAGACAGCCAAGCCTTCCGTCTGGTTCTTCTTCCTTCCTTCCAGTACTCCAACACTCGCAGTTTTTTTAGCCTTCAGTGTGTACTTGGATATGAGCGAAGAACTGCAAAATAATATCATGCAGTAACCTTACTTAAAACATCCTATGTATTCAAACTTAGTACTTTTTAAATTGTATTACATATGCATTGTGTACATACCCAAATTTGACTTGACCATTCCCTCTCTTCTGTACTCTCTAATTAGTGCTTTTGATAATGGTAGAGAACGCTGCTTCTGTATTTCCTAGGTATATTAGAATTGTTCCTTTTTAGTCTACCTTTTAGTATAATTCTGGTTATAATTCTTCCTTTTTTTTAAATTTGTGTTTTTTAGGTCACAGAAAAGAATGCTGAAGCAAATCAGTGAAGAAATTAATGAACAACTCAACACGGGTTTTAGGTAAGTATAGTTTACTCTATTATAGTGTCATAGAGAGTTAGAGTGAATTTCTCATTCACTAGCTAATTACATCATTAATAGTAATTGCCACTCAACATATCAGGAATAGTTGTACTGAGGAATTGTTTCTCAAGGAAATAAATTGAAGAGGCAATTACCCAGATTAACTGCTGGTGCTGACTCTAGAATGTTTTTCCCACAAATGACATGCGCGGAAAATAAACACTACGTGAAAACCTCCTCCAATAAATGTAACCGCTTTCACTAGAGTCACATGGAGAAGATTTTCCCTAAGCGCTGGGCAAACTCCCGACAGAGACGCTACCGGAAAGGTCCCTCAGAGCGTCTGACATAAAAATTACTGGAAACCTTACTTGGGTAACTCAGGATTGAGACACTACTCTCTCATGAACTCCGGAAGCTTGAACGCGGCGCAACTAAACATCAAAAACCACTCGACAAACTACCCTGACTGACTTTTTGCGCCGGTTGCTAGAAAAGACTCCATCTCCTCAAGAGATTATAGGTGAAGTGCAAGGTTCTAATGGTGAGCCGACCAAACATTCCATTTCTGCTGCCAGAGTTTCAACACTAGAATGGTGCACTAGAAGCCACTGCTTGGTGGCCATCTTGGTATTCTCCTTTTTACCTTTTAGACTCTTTTGTACATTTTTCTCCCTTGAAAAAACATTCACTGATCTCCTAACCTTACTGGGACGCTGTGGGGTTCTGACACCACGACAGGGAGAAGTCCAAAACATATTGTGGAGACATCAAAATTATCTACCACAAAATAACCTGGTTTTGAAAGGGGGTCACCTGCGTTTTTGTTCCCGGGCTCGGCGGCCATCTAGAAAAACCTACCAAACCTAGAAATTTCTGAAAACTAGTCCTCTGGGGGAGTCCAGGGAGGTGTGCTTGCATGGATCCTCCAACATGTATCTTTAAAGAGGATTTTAAATTACAATTTCTTAGACAGCAAACATGAGATTTCTACCTGTTCCCAAATTATCACTTGATAAATGTATTAGGGTACCCAATGTTATCCTATGGAAAAGGTAGCCCTCACAATAGTGAAAAAACCATTTGTGGGTTTTTCACTACCAGAATTTGTAAAACTGAAAAGTACATGTTTTTTAAATACCATGCACCCTGCCCTATAGGCTGTTTAGAGCCTACCCTAGGGGTGAATTATGTGCATTAAAAAAGGAGTTTTAGGCTTGGCAAAAGTGTTATTTCGCCAAGGCAAAGTGGCACTTCAAAACTGCCGTCAGTCTGCAATGGCAGCCTGCAACATCTTTTAAAGAACTACTAAAGTGGGTGGCACAATAAATGCTGCAGGCCCACTTGTAGCATTTAGCTTAACATCCCTGGGTACATGGTAAACCACTTTACTATGGACTTAGAAGTAAATTAAATATGCCAACCAGGTGTAAGCCAATTTGCCATGTTTAAAAGAGAAGGCACACACACTTTAGCACTGGTTAGCAGTGGTAAATGCACAGTTCTAAGCCCAACAAAAAAATAAATCAGCAAAACAGGAGAGGAGAAGGCAAAAGGTTTGGTGGAAGACCACCCTAAGGCTGACAGGTCTAACAATGGTGCAGAAAATGCACCAATTAAATAGGGGTTATGTGTCATATGTTGGTTGCCAAATGTACTTACACAATCCACATATATGACAACAAGTTATGCTACCGTGAGCACCACTGTGATCTAGCTGCACTGTGGTTTAACCCCTTAACTGCTGGGCCTTTTCCCCCCCAGTGCTGAGCCCTTTTTTGGCTATTTGTAGTAGTTCGCGATTAGGCCTCTGTAACTTTTGGACCACATAAGGTATCCACGCCAAATTTGCGTCCTTTTCTTCCAACATCATGGGGATTCTAAAGGTACCCAGGGTTTGTGGATTCCCCTGGAGGGGTCCCAGATTTTAGCCAAAATACAGCTATATTTTGGTTTTTTGGGGAAAAATGGGAAAAAAGTCCCGCATATAAAAGCGTCTGGGTTTTTCCCTGCAAATGGTATCAAAAAAGGTTTGTGGGGCTGAAATCTCCATTTTCCCAGATTTTAGGGAATGACAGACTTTTGTCAGAAAACCAAAAAATTTTACACAGTTTTGGCATTTTTCTGGGACATAGCCTATTTTTGCTATTTTTTGTGCTTTCAACCTCCTTCCAGTTAATGGTAGAAATGGGTATGAAACCAATAATGGATCCTGGAAAGCCATACATTTATGAAAAGTAGACAAAATTCTGAATTCAGCAAGGGGTCATTTGTGTAGATCCTTAAAGTTTTCCTTATAGAAACTAACAGTTAAATAAAGGAAAAATTGAAAATTAGTTGAAAAAAACAGCCATTTGTGTCAACGTTTTCACCTGTAACTTCTTCTAATTATGACAGCTATTTGAAGGCAATATACCGTTATATCCGCTGGACCTTTCTGGTTGTGGGGATATATAGGACTTGTAGGTTCACCAAGAACCCGACGAACCCAGAGCCAATAATTGAGCAACATCTTGCAATGATTTTTTTTTAAGTACCGGGTATATAGCAATTATTTTGGGAAAATGTATACATGGAAAAATTGTTATGAAAGACACCTATGTATTTCTGAAATGGGAACAAAATGTAGATTTTAGAAACAGTAGATATTTGCACATTTCCGAAATTGGGAGTACCCATACTAGCATGAGAATTATAGGTCATTTTTCAAAATGACTTATTTTTTACACATTGTCTTTCATTTGGAAGGCAGAAATGCATCGAAAGTCAATAGGTAATAACAGTTGCTCTACAATTCTGTGTTACCCTAAGTCTCCCGATAAAAATGGTACCTCACTTGTTTGGGTAGCCCTTGTGCCCACAACAGGAAATGGCTCAAAATGCAACGTGGACGTACCACATTTTCACAATGAAAAATTACCCTTTTTTGCAAAGTGCCTAGGTGTAGTTTTTGAACCCTAGCTCTGCCGGCACCTAGGGAAACCTAGCAAACCTATACATTTTTGAAAACTAGACACCCAGGGGAATCCAGGATGGGGTGACTTGACTGCCTCCCATCAGGTTCTGTTACCCAGAATCCCTTGCAAACATAAAAAATTGTCAAAAAAATCACATTTTCCCCACATTTCTGTGGTGGAAAGTTCTGGAATCTGCGTGGATCCACAAATTTCCACCCACCCCGCGTTCCCCAAAGTCTAACGAGAAAAATGGTACCTCACTTGTGTGGGTCGGCCTAGTGCCTGCGACAGGAAACGGCGCAAAACGCAACGTGGTCACACCTCAATTTCGCAGTGAAAAATGACCCTTTTTTGGCAAAGTGCCTAGCTGTAGTTTTTGAACCCTAGCTCTGCCGGCACCTAGGGAAACCTAGCAAACCTATACATTTTTGAAAACTAGACACCCAGGGGAATCCAGGATGGGGTGACTTGACTGCCTCCCACCAAGTTCTGTTACCCAGAATCCCTTGCAAACAGAAAAAATTGTCAAAAAAACCACATTTTCCCCACATTTCTGTGGTGGAAAGTTCTGGAATCTGCGTGGATCCACAAATTTCCACCCACCCCGCGTTCCCCAAAGTCTTACGAGAAAAATGGTACCTCACTTGTGTGGGTCGGCCTAGTGCCTGCGACAGGAAACGGCGCAAAACGCAACGTGGTCACACCTCAATTTTGCAGTGAAAAATGACCCTTTTTGGCAAAGTGCCTAGCTGTAGTTTTTGAACCCTAGCTCTGCCGGCACCTAGGGAAACCTAGCAAACCTATACATTTTTGAAAACTAGACACCCAGGGGAATCCAGGATGGGGTGACTTGACTGCCTCCCACCAGGTTCTGTTACCCAGAATCCCTTGCAAACATAAAAAATTGTCAAAAAAAACACATTTTCCCCACATTTCTGTGGTGGAAAGTTCTGGAATCTGCGTGGATCCACAAATTTCCACCCACCCGGCGTTTCACAAAGTCTTACGAGAAAAATGGTACCTCACTTGTGTGGGTCGGCCTAGTGCCTGCGACAGGAAACGGCGCAAAACGCAACGCGGTCCCACCTCAATTTCGCAGTGAAAAATGACCCTTTTTTGGCAAAGTGCCTAGCTGTAGTTTTTGAACCCTACCTCTGCCGGCACCTAGGGAAACCTAGCAAGCCTATACATTTTTGAAAACTAGACACCCAGGGGAATCCAGGATGGGGTGACTTGACTGCCTCCCACCAGGTTCTGTTACCCAGAATCCCTTGCAAACATAAAAAATTGTCCAAAAAACACATTTCCCCCACATTTCTGTGGTGGAAAGTTCTGGAATCTGCGTGGATCCACAAATTTCCACCCACCCCGCGTCCCCCAAAGTCTTACGAGAAAAATGGTACCTCACTTGTGTGGGTCGGCCTAGTGCCTGCGACAGGAAACGGCGCAAAACGCAACGTGGTCACACCTCAATTTCGCAGTGAAAAATGACCCTTTTTTGGCAAAGTGCCTAGCTGTAGTTTTTGAACCCTACCTCTGCCGGCACCTAGGGAAACCTAGCAAACCTATACATTTTTGAAAACTAGACACCCAGGGGAATCCAGGATGGGGTGACTTGACTGCCTCCCACCAGGTTCTGTTACCCAGAATCCCTTGCAAACATAAACAATTGTCAAAAAAAACACATTTTCCCCACATTTCTGTGGTGGAAAGTTCTGGAATCTGCGTGGATCCACAAATTTCCACCCACCCCGCGTTCCCCAAAGTCTTACGAGAAAAATGGTACCTCACTTGTGTGGGTCGGCCTAGTGCCTGCGACAGGAAACGGCGCAAAACGCAACGTGGTCACACCTCAATTTCGCAGTGAAAAATGACCCTTTTTGGCAAAGTGCCTAGCTGTAGTTTTTGAACCCTAGCTCTGCCGGCACCTAGGGAAACCTAGCAAACCTATACATTTTTGAAAACTAGACACCCAGGGGAATCCAGGATGGGGTGACTTGACTGCCTCCCACCAGGTTCTGTTACCCAGAATCCCTTGCAAACATAAAAAATTGTCCAAAAAACACATTTTCCCCACATTTCTGTGGTGGAAAGTTCTGGAATCTGCGTGGATCCACAAATTTCCACCCACCCGGCGTTTCACAAAGTCTTACGAGAAAAATGGTACCTCACTTGTGTGGGTCGGCCTAGTGCCTGCGACAGGAAACGGCGCAAAACGCAACGCGGTCCCACCTCAATTTCGCAGTGAAAAATGACCCTTTTTTGGCAAAGTGCCTAGCTGTAGTTTTTGAACCCTACCTCTGCCGGCACCTAGGGAAACCTAGCAAGCCTATACATTTTTGAAAACTAGACACCCAGGGGAATCCAGGATGGGGTGACTTGACTGCCTCCCACCAGGTTCTGTTACCCAGAATCCCTTGCAAACATAAAAAATTGTCAAAAAAAACACATTTTCCCCACATTTCTGTGGTGGAAAGTTCTGGAATCTGCGTGGATCCACAAATTTCCACCCACCCCGCGTTCCCCAAAGTCTTACGAGAAAAATGGTACCTCACTTGTGTGGGTCGGCCTAGTGCCTGCGACAGGAAACGGCGCAAAACGCAACGCGGTCACACCTCAATTTCGCAGTGAAAAATGACCTTTTTTTTGCAAAGTGCCTAGCTGTAGTTTTTGAACCCTACCTCTGCCGGCACCTAGGGAAACCTAGCAAACCTATACATTTTTGAAAACTAGACACCCAGGGGAATCCAGGATGGGGTGACTTGACTGCCTCCCACCAGGTTCTGTTACCCAGAATCCCTTGCAAACATAAAAAATTGTCATAAAAACCACATTTTCCCCACATTTCTGTGGTGGAAAGTTCTGGAATCTGCGTGGATCCACAAATTTCCACCCACCCCGCGTTCCCCAAAGTCTTACGAGAAAAATGGTACCTCACTTGTGTGGGTCGGCCTAGTGCCTGCGACAGGAAACGGCGCAAAACGCAACGCGGTCACACCTCAATTTCGCAGTGAAAAATGACCTTTTTTTTGCAAAGTGCCTAGCTGTAGTTTTTGAACCCTACCTCTGCCGGTACCTAGGGAAACCTAGCAAACCTATACATTTTTGAAAACTAGACACCCAGGGGAATCCAGGATGGGGTGACTTGACTGCCTCCCACCAGGTTCTGTTACCCAGAATCCCTTGCAAACATAAAAAATTGTCAAAAAAAACACATTTTCCCCACATTTCTGTGGTGGAAAGTTCTGGAATCTGCGTGGATCCACAAATTTCCACCCACCCCGCGTCCCCCAAAGTCTTACGAGAAAAATGGTACCTCACTTGTGTGGGTCGGCCTAGTGCCTGCGACAGGAAACGGCGCAAAACGCAACGTGGTCACACCTCAATTTCGCAGTGAAAAATGACCCTTTTTTGGCAAAATGCCTAGCTGTAGTTTGTGAACCCTAGCTCTGCCGGCACCTAGGGAAACCTACCAAACACACACATTTCTGAAAAGTAGACACCCGGGGGCTTCCAGGGAGGTATGGCTTGCGTGGATCCCCCAACGTTTCCTTACCCAGAATCCCTTGCAAACCTCAATTTTAGCTGAAAAAATCACTTTTTTCACACATTTGTATGTGGGAAAGTGTGGCATCACTGGCCTCACACAAATTTCCTACCACCCAGCGTTCCCCCAGGTCTCCCGATAAAAATGGTGCCTCACTTGTGTGGGAGGCCCAAGTACCCGCGACAGGCAAGGGCCCACAACGTAGTGAGGCGACCTCAAAATTGCCTATCTCAAAACCACCTGGTTTTGCAAGGGGGTCACCTGGGTTTTGGCCCCGTGCTCGGCGGCCATCTAGGGAAACCTACCAAACACACACATTTCTGAAAAGTAGACACCCGGGGGCTTCCAGGGAGGTATGGCTTGCGTGGATCCCCCAACGTTTCCTTACCCAGAATCCCTTGCAAACCTCAATTTTAGCTGAAAAAATCACTTTTTTCACACATTTGTGTGTGGGGAAGTGTGGCATCACTGGCCTCACACAAATTTCCTACCACCCAGCGTTCCCCCAGGTCTCCCGATAAAAATGGTGCCTCACTTGTGTGGGAGGCCCAAGTACCCGCGACAGGCAAGGGCCCACAACGTAGTGAGGCGACCTCAAAATTGCCTATCTCAAAACCACCTGGTTTTGCAAGGGGGGTCACCTGGGTTTTTGGCCCCGTGCTCGGCGGCCATCTAGGGAAACCTACCAAACACACACATTTCTGAAAAGTAGACACCCGGGGGCTTCCAGGGAGGTATGGCTTGCGTGGATCCCCCAACGTTTCCTTACCCAGAATCCCTTGCAAACCTCAATTTTAGCTGAAAAAATCACTTTTTTCACACATTTGTGTGTGGGAAAGTGTGGCATCACTGGCCTCACACAAATTTCCTACCACCCAGCGTTCCCCCAGGTCTCCCGATAAAAATGGTGCCTCACTTGTGTGGGAGGCCCAAGTACTCGCGACAGGCAAGGGCCCACAACGTAGTGAGGCGACCTCAAAATTGCCTATCTCAAAACCACCTGGTTTTGCAAGGGGGTCACCTGGGTTTTGGCCCCGTGCTCGGCGGCCATCTAGGGAAACCTACCAAACACACACATTTCTGAAAAGTAGACACCCGGGGCTTCCAGGAGGTATGGCTTGCATGGATCCCCCAACGTTTCCTTACCCAGAATCCCTTGCAAACCTCAATTTTAGCTGAAAAAATCACTTTTTTCACACATTTGTGTGTGGGAAAGTGTGGCATCACTGGCCTCACACAAATTTCCTACCACCCAGCGTTCCCCCAGGTCTCCCGATAAAAATGGTGCCTCACTTGTGTGGGAGGCCCAAGTACCCGCGACAGGCAAGGGCACACAACGTAGTGAGGCGACCTCAAAATTGCCTATCTCAAAACCACCTGGTTTTGCAAGGGAGTCACCTGGGTTTTGGCCCCGTGCTCGGCGGCCATCTAGGGAAACCTACCAAACACACACATTTCTGAAAAGTAGACACCCGGGGGCTTCCAGGGAGGTATGGCTTGCGTGGATCCCCCAACGTTTCCTTACCCAGAATCCCTTGCAAACCTCAATTTTAGCTGAAAAAATCACTTTTTTCACACATTTGTGTGTGGGAAAGTGTGGCATCACTGGCCTCACACAAATTTCCTACCACCCAGCGTTCCCCCAGGTCTCCTGATAAAAATGGTGCCTCACTTGTGTGGGAGGCCCAAGTACCCGCGACAGGCAAGGGCCCACAACGTAGTGAGGCGACCTCAAAATTGCCTATCTCAAAACCACCTGGTTTTGCAAGGGAGTCACCTGGGTTTTGGCCCCGTGCTCGGCGGCTATCTAGGGAAACCTACCAAACCCACACATTTCTGAAAAGTAGACACCCGGGGGCTTCCAGGGAGGTATGGCTTGCGTGGATCCCCCAACGTTTCCTTACCCAGAATCCCTTGCAAACCTCAATTTTAGCTGAAAAAATCACTTTTTTCACACATTTGTGTGTGGGAAAGTGTGGCATCACTGGCCTCACACAAATTTCCTACCACCCAGCGTTCCTCCAGGTCTCCCGATAAAAATGGTGCCTCACTTGTGTGGGAGGCCCAAGTACCCGCGACAGGCAAGGGCCCATAACGTAGTGAGGCGACCTCAAAATTGCCTATCTCAAAACCACCTGGTTTTGCAAGGGGGTCACCTGGGTTTTTGGCCCCGTGCTCGGCGGCCATCTAGGGAAACCTACCAAACACACACATTTCTGAAAAGTAGACACCCGGGGGCTTCCAGGGAGGTATGGCTTGCGTGGATCCCCCAACGTTTCCTTACCCAGAATCCCTTGCAAACCTCAATTTTAGCTGAAAAAATCACTTTTTTCACACATTTGTGTGTGGGAAAGTGTGGCATCACTGGCCTCACACAAATTTCCTACCACCCAGCGTTCCCCCAGGTCTCCCGATAAAAATGGTGCCTCACTTGTGTGGGAGGCCCAAGTACTCGCGACAGGCAAGGGCCCACAACGTAGTGAGGCGACCTCAAAATTGCCTATCTCAAAACCACCTGGTTTTGCAAGGGAGTCACCTGGGTTTTTGGCCCCGTGCTCGGCGGCCATCTAGGGAAACCTACCAAACACACACATTTCTGAAAAGTAGACACCCGGGGCTTCCAGGGAGGTATGGCTTGCGTGGATCCCCCAACGTTTCCTTACCCAGAATCCCTTGCAAACCTCAATTTTAGCTGAAAAAATCACTTTTTTCACACATTTGTGTGTGGGAAAGTGTGGCATCACTGGCCTCACACAAATTTCCTACCACCCAGCGTTCCCCCAGGTCTCCCGATAAAAATGGTGCCTCACTTGTGTGGGAGGCCCAAGTACCCGCGACAGGCAAGGGCCCACAACGTAGTGAGGCGACCTCAAAATTGCCTATCTCAAAACCACCTGGTTTTGCAAGGGGGTCACCTGGGTTTTGGCCCCGTGCTCGGCGGCCATCTAGGAAACCTACCAAACCCACACATTTCTAAAAGTAGACACCCGGGGCTTCCAGGGAGGTATGGCTTGCGTGGATCCCCCAACGTTTCCTTACCCAGAATCCCTTGCAAACCTCAATTTTAGCTGAAATAATCACTTTTTTCACACATTTGTGTGTGGGAAAGTGTGGCATCACTGGCCTCACACAAATTTCCTACCACCCAGCGTTCCCCAGGTCTCCCGATAAAAATGGTGCCTCACTTGTGTGGGAGGCCCAAGTACCAGCGACAGGCAAGGGCCCAAAACATTTTTTGATAGGCAATGTTGATGTTGCCTCAAAACGTTTTGTGTCCTTGCCTGTCGCGGGTACTTGGGCCTCCCACATGAGTGAGGTACCATTTTTATCGGGAGACCTTGGGGAACACTGGGTGGTAGGAAATGCATGTCTGCCCAGCGATGCCACAACTTTCCCACCCAAAAATGTGTGGAAAAAGTGATTTTTCCACCTAAATTCGAGGTTTGCAGGGGATTCTGGGTAAGAAAACGTTGGGGGATCCACGCAAGCCATACCTCCCTGGAACCCCCGGGTGTCTAGTTTTCAGAAATGTGTGGGTTTGATAGGTTTCCTAGCTGGCCACCGAGCACGGGGCCAAAAACCGAGGTGACCCCTTGCAAAACCAGGTTGTTTTGTGATAGGCAATTTTAATGTCGCCTCAATACCTTTTCGGCCCTAGCCTGTCGTGGGTACTTGGGCCTCCCACACGAGTGAGGTACCATTTTTATCGGGAGACCTTGGGGAACACTGGGTGGTAGGAAATGCATGTCTGCCCGGCGATGCCACAACTTTCCCACACAAAAATGTGTGGAAAAAGTGATTTTTCCACCTAAATTCGAGGTTTGCAGGGGATTCTGGGTAAGAAAACGTTGGGGGATCCACGCAAGCCATACCTCCCTGGAACCCCCGGGTGTCTAGTTTTCAGAAATGTGTGGGTTTGATAGGTTTCCCTAGCTGGCCACCGAGCACGGGGCCAAAAACCGAGGTGACCCCCTTGCAAAACCAGGTTGTTTTGTGATAGGCAATTTTAATGTCGCCTCAATACCTTTTCGGCCCTAGCCTGTTGTGGGTACTTGGGCCTCCCACACGAGTGAGGTACCATTTTTATCGGGAGACCTTGGGGAACACTGGGTGGTAGGAAATGCATGTCTGCCCAGCGATGCCACAACTTTCCCACCCAAAAATGTGTGGAAAAAGTGATTTTTCCACCTAAATTCGAGGTTTGCAGGGGATTCTGGGTAAGAAAACGTTGGGGGATCCACGCAAGCCATACCTCCCTGGAACCCCCCGGGTGTCTAGTTTTCAGAAATGTGTGGGTTTGATAGGTTTCCCTAGTTGGCCACCGAGCACGGGGCCAAAAACCGAGGTGACCCCCTTGCAAAACCAGGTTGTTTTGTGATAGGCAATTTTAATGACGCCTCAATACCTTTTCGGCCCTAGCCTGTCGTGGGTACTTGGGCCTCCCACACGAGTGAGGTACCATTTTTATCGGGAGACCTTGGGGAACACTGGGTGGTAGGAAATGCATGTCTGCCCGGCGATGCCACAACTTTCCCACACAAAAATGTGTGGAAAAAGTGATTTTTCCACCTAAATTCGAGGTTTGCAGGGGATTCTGGGTAAGAAAACGTTGGGGGATCCACGCAAGCCATACCTCCCTGGAACCCCCGGGTGTCTAGTTTTCAGAAATGTGTGGGTTTGATAGGTTTCCCTAGCTGGCCACCGAGCACGGGGCCAAAACCGAGGTGACCCCCCTTGCAAAACCAGGTTGTTTTGTGATAGGCAATTTTAATGTCGCCTCAATACCTTTTCGGCCCTAGCCTGTCGTGGGTACTTGGGCCTCCCACACGAGTGAGGTACCATTTTTATCGGGAGACCTTGGGGAACACTGGGTGGTAGGAAATGCATGTCTGCCCAGCGATGCCACAACTTTCCCACCCAAAAATGTGTGGAAAAAGTGATTTTTCCACCTAAATTCGAGGTTTGCAGGGGATTCTGGGTAAGAAAACGTTGGGGGATCCACGCAAGCCATACCTCCCTGGAACCCCCGGGTGTCTAGTTTTCAGAAATGTGTGGGTTTGATAGGTTTCCCTAGCTGGCCACCGAGCACGGGGCCAAAAACCGAGGTGACCCCCTTGCAAAACCAGGTTGTTTTGTGATAGGCAATTTTAATGTCGCCTCAATACCTTTTCGGACCTAGCCTGTCGTGGGTACTTGGGCCTCCCACACGAGTGAGGTACCATTTTTATCGGGAGACCTTGGGGAACACTGGGTGGTAGGAAATGCATGTCTGCCCGGCGATGCCACAACTTTCCCACACAAAAATGTGTGGAAAAAGTGATTTTTCCACCTAAATTCGAGGTTTGCAGGGGATTCTGGGTAAGAAAACGTTGGGGGATCCACGCAAGCCATACCTCCCTGGAACCCCCGGGTGTCTAGTTTTCAGAAATGTGTGGGTTTGATAGGTTTCCCTAGCTGGCCACCGAGCACGGGGCCAAAACCGAGGTGACCCCCTTGCAAAACCAGGTTGTTTTGTGATAGGCAATTTTAATGTCGCCTCAATACCTTTTCGGCCCTAGCCTGTCGTGGGTACTTGGGCCTCCCACACGAGTGAGGTACCATTTTTATCGGGAGACCTTGGGGAACACTGGGTGGTAGGAAATGCATGTCTGCCCGGCGATGCCACAACTTTCCCACACAAAAATGTGTGGAAAAAGTGATTTTTCCACCTAAATTCGAGGTTTGCAGGGGATTCTGGGTAAGAAAACGTTGGGGGATCCACGCAAGCCATACCTCCCTGGAACCCCCGGGTGTCTAGTTTTCAGAAATGTGTGGGTTTGATAGGTTTCCCTAGCTGGCCACCGAGCACGGGGCCAAAAACCGAGGTGACCCCCTTGCAAAACCAGGTTGTTTTGTGATAGGCAATTTTAATGTCGCCTCAATACCTTTTCGGCCCTAGCCTGTCGTGGGTACTTGGGCCTCCCACACGAGTGAGGTACCATTTTTATCGGGAGACCTTGGGGAACACTGGGTGGTAGGAAATGCATGTCTGCCCGGCGATGCCACAACTTTCCCACACAAAAATGTGTGGAAAAAGTGATTTTTCCACCTAAATTCGAGGTTTGCAGGGGATTCTGGGTAAGAAAACGTTGGGGGATCCACGCAAGCCATACCTCCCTGGAACCCCCGGGTGTCTAGTTTTCAGAAATGGGTGGGTTTGATAGGTTTCCCTAGCTGGCCACCGAGCACGGGGCCAAAAACCGAGGTGACCCCCTTGCAAAACCAGGTTGTTTTGTGATAGGCAATTTTAATGTCGCCTCAATACCTTTTCGGCCCTAGCCTGTCGTGGGTACTTGGGCCTCCCACACGAGTGAGGTACCATTTTTATCGGGAGACCTTGGGGAACACTGGGTGGTAGGAAATGCATGTCTGCCCGGCGATGCCACAAATTTCCCACACAAAAATGTGTGGAAATAGTGATTTTTTTCAACAAAATATGAGGCTAGCAGGGCATGTTGGGTAAAAAAACAGTGAGAACCACGCAAGTCATTCACCCTTGTACTTCCCCCTTTGTCTACTACTCAAAAATGTAATGGTTTGCCTAGGTGACGACTGAGCTAGGGCAGAAAGTCCCCTGCTACCCATTGTGGAAAAAAAAATATCTTACAAAAGGCCATTAAACAGACACAAATATAAATCTAACACTCATTTGATAAAGCTAATCCACCACTTACACAGGTTGGTTTTAGCACCTCCAGAAACGCTGGCTTCAAAGCACAAATACTTATCAAAGTATATAAATATTGAAGCCAAGCCTTCTGAAGGGGAGCCATAAAGCCACATCACGGCACCAACCACTTTATGGTCCATTCACACGCCATTCACACACCACACACAAGACTTCCGTACCGCCAGCCACGGGCCCAAACAACCATATCACTTGCACTCACACAAACATACTGCCGCCATGCAAGGGCCCATCACATTTATATGCCACAAGACATAATGACTTTGACTATATTCTACCACCTGTCAAGTCTCCACCTCCTTCTTCCAGAACGTTACCGAACTCATGCCCAGTGAACCTATACTAATGACTTCCATGACAGCCACATGAGGCTCAGGAAGACATGTCTTTCATGCACCTTTAGTGCACTCACTATGCTAAATCCAACTCCTTCCAGTTTGTGGATGCAAGTTGGGGGGTGCTCGAGTATGCCGTGAAGCCCATTCCTCGAGCTGAGCAAGCATATCTACCTTTGAAACTAAGGCAAAATGCTGGAAATTTTCAAAAGGTAACATCATAAACTATGAACGGATGAATGTGAAACAAGGGTAGTCCGTGACAACGTAGCATATGTCCAATCCACCGTTATGTGCAGTGACTGTAATGCACTTATCATACAGCAAACTGACCATCTACTAAGTTCTAACGGAGGATGAACATGGCAAGCAGCATTGACCCATAAGTATTGAGTGTGAGTGTGGCAGCAATGGATTTGAATCCATGGGTGAAGAAGAAGTCAGGACGTGTATCTATACTACCTTTACTATCTGCCTTCTACCTTTGCAATATTCCTCGGAAAGCGTACCTACCGTAAACTGTTCTAACCCGTTCGTGTGTCTGTCCTCAGAGTCCTGACTAACCCTGTCCAATTGTTAAGAGACCCTATACTAATGCCTTTCATCTCTAGCTACTTGAAGCTTGAGTGAACATTTCTGTCACGAGCTATCAATGCTCTCACAATGCTCTATCCAACTCCTTCCAGTTTGTGGATGCAAGTTGGGGGTGCCCGAGTATGCCGCAAAAACATTTCTCGAGCTGAGCAAGCATATCTACCTTTGAAACTAAGGCAAACATGCTGGAAATTTTCAAAAACTTCCTAAAGAGAACATCATAAACTACGAAGAACGGTTGAATGTGAAACACGGGTACTCCATGACAACGTGGCATATGTTCTGCCCACCAGTATGTGCAGCGTGGGGACTATAATGCACTTGTCAATTGGCGAACAGAACAACTACCACGTTCTGAAAGCAGATAAAGGTGTTGAGAAGTCCATGATTTCATGAAGTAGAGGAAGAAATATCCTGCAGCTGCTTGCGTAGTGAAGGAGTGGCCCACAGACAGTAGGTATCCATTCACACCAATTGAAAGGTTATCCTATTGGCAGCTCCACCTCAGTCAATTTCCCAGTATTTTGCTTTAGTGTGATACAACATAAAGAAAGTAGGAAAACAGAAGGCAGGCTTACTTGGGCACTGGGGACAGTAAACACGAGTCTCCTGCCTCTTTCCCTGCATCGAGCACACTTTACAACGACGACATGGTCGCTCCTTTTTGGGTGTTGCAGGAATTTTATCTGCAAAGTGTCGCTCCTGCAGCCTTGCCACGTCCTCCAGAACACATGAAGTGGAGGCTTCTGCTTCTGTAGCAGTAAGACTTTCAATTACAGACAACTGAAAGTCAAGGAAAGACATGAGTCTTCCTGTGGTGGTCTCACGATAAACAACATACGCATTGTATGTTGCCATCTGGATCAGGTGCGTAAACAGTTTCTTATACCAAGTGCGAGTTTTACGACTCGCATTGTATGGCTGAAGAACCTGGTCGTTCTTGTCCACTCCGCCCATGTACTTGTTGTAATCAAGTATACAGGTGGGCTTGTGGACTTCGGCCATCTGACCCCAAACCGTGACAGGGGAAGTGCTCTCAGCATGAATTGTAGTGAGCATGTACACATCGCGCCTATCTGAGAACTTAACTGCGAGCAGCTCGTTGGAACGCAACGCAGTGCTCTGGGATTTCTGGAGCTTCTTGCAAACAAGCTCCTGCGGGAATCCTTTGCGGCGACAACGAATTGTACCACAAGCCACGGTGCCAGCTTTGTAGAGCTCACTGAATAGCTCTACTCCTGTATAGAAATTGTCCACATAAAGGTTATAACCTTTGTGAAGAAGTGGCTGGACAAGCTCCCATACAATCTTTCCTGTGACCCCTAGCATGGGAGGGCAACCTACAGGGTTAAGAGTTGTGTCCTTCCCTGTATACACTCTCAAGCTGTACACATAGCCAGTCGAGCTCTCACACAGCATGTACAGCTTGATGCCATAGCGAGCGCGTTTGCTCGGAATGTACTGCCTAAACAGCAGCCGCCCTTTATACAAGATCAAGGACTCATCAATGGCTATATTCTTTCCAGGAGTATAAACCTCTGGAAACCTGGCAGACAAATGTTCCACGACAGGCCGAATTTTGAACAACCTGTCATAGTCTGGATGGTCCCGGGGCAATGCAGCAGAATTGTCATTGAAATGCAGCATGCGCTGCAATAGCAAAAAACGATCTCTGCTCATGTATGGTGCAAAGATGGGGGTTAACCAAACCGTGCGAGTAGACCAGTAGGATAGCAAGGTTGGTTTATGCACTACCCCCATTTTAAGTGTGAGGCCCAAAAATATCTTCAACTCCCCTAGTGAAGTGGGAGTCCACTTGCGCGCCCTAGAATGAGGCCCAAGAGTGCCTCCTTGCTCCCTCAGAAATTGTTCGGCACGCAAATTTGTTTGCTGCACAATTTCGTCTAGGAAGTCAACACCAAAAAAGAGATGGAAGTAGTCAATTGGCAAAAAATTTGCCGTATCTACTTTACATCCAGCGTCACCAGTGAAAGGCGGAATTTGGGGCTGAACTAAATTGGGAGGCTGCCAAGACAGCACTCCGTCTGTGCTTGCGGCCGCACGTGCCTGCACTCTGGGTTGCTCTAACCTGTTACGGGTGTCCTGCTGCACAGACTGTGCTGGCAAAGGGACAGCACGACTGACATCGTCTCCTTCAGAATCGCTGGACGATGAGTCATCGGATGGAACTGCGCCGACTGAAAAGTCACTCCCAGATTCGGCTCCATTGTCCTCTCCCTCAGATGCTGTCTCAGTATCTGCTGTCTCAGTCTCTGATCCTGCCTCAGAGCTGGACTCCAGAACCAGATTTAGGGCCTGGGCAGCATCCATCCAACGATATGCCATCTCTGCTAGTGCCTAAACTATCCTTTTAAAACACAATCCTACGTAGAAGGCAGATAGGTTGTTGGTTTTAAAGTGTAGGTGGGTGTGTGCGCGTGAGTGAAGTGTTTAAGTCAATAATGACGAAGTCACCTTACCTTTGCGAACTCTGTACGCTCTTCAAAAAGACTAAGAAAGAGAGAAAAAAGACACAGTATTACTTTACCTTGCCACATACCCATCATCGCAGCCTTTTAGCGCTGGTGGGAGCCATTGCAACCATCATTTTGGCGCCAAGATGCCTACGGGTGAACGTGTGCTTTACAATTGCACACTATGACCACCTTTGATGCGCCCACTACCATCCTTGCAAACGTGCCCCTCATCTCTCCATAGCCCCTCTCTCACATATACAATTAATTCCCAATGTCAGAGCGCTCAATACCTGGTGCAGGCAGCAACGGGTAGAATCCTTACCCGATATTTAAATTCAGAAACACAAAGGATGCCGCACTCCAAGACCGGTTACAGAGTTGCTTTATTTACACCACCACTACCACCAGTCGTGGTGAAAATAAAGCAACTCTGAAACCAATCTCTGGAGTGCGGCATCCTTTGTGTTTCTGAATATATATATATATATATATCCAAGCTCCGTTTCCTTGTTTCCCAAAACGAAAAACAGCACTCGCGTGGGCCAATAAACTCTAGCAACTGCCCCCGCGAGTGCTGTTTTTCTTTTGGGAAACAAGGAAACAGAGCCTGGATAAATATCGCGGGCGCACCCCCGCGTTTGTGAAGCACCCGTCCGCAAGTGCGCCGTTCACTGTGCATCAAGGAGCATATATATATATATATATATATATATATATATAGCAACTGACAGTATCCCCGTGCGAGCGCGCACACATGGGACCACGGACTCAAGATTAAGCTGTAGCCAAAATGCGTGCTTACAAAAGAAAGGTGCAGCCTCAGACGCGTTTCGGACACCGACTGTGTCCTTGATCACATATATATATAAACCATTTCCGAAATCTTCATAAGAATCGGTCACCGACACAAGGGTAGCATTGCCATTCAGGCTTGACGTTTATTCGATACCTTTGCTATAATATATATATATATACACACACACACGGACACGGACACATATATATATATATATATATACATAGATTTTATCTCTACATATATTTATATACATCTATATACATATATCTATACATATATATGTATATGTATATAGATACATATATATATCATTCACTCTTTAGACTTATGTATATATATGTATCTATATACACATACATATGTATATAGATACATATATATACATATATCATCTACAGAGAGAAAGAGACTCTCTCTCTCTCTCTCTCTCTCTCTATATATATATATATATATATCCAATTACCACTCAAAGGTGCATTCCGGCACCGAAAGGAGAGACGGACAACTGCTTCTATGCTGATACTGCCGGCCGCAGTAGCATATTTATTATTCCAAACAAGTGCAAAACTCGGACATGACGCGTTTCGGCCAACAAAGTGGCCTTGATCACATATATATATAAAGAAAGATCTCTCTCTTGCTCTAATTTTTTTTATAGCTATGGCTTCCCTGGGGGGCCGATTGTGGCCCCCACGGAAAGCACATAGGTATAAAAAAAAAATGCCCCCACAGGGGGTCGGCCACTGAGCAGGAGGACCGACCCCCTGCCAATATTGCCACCATTGTACTTTTTTTAAAATTATTTTTAGCATTTTTGGGGGGGCGATCATGCCCCCCAAGGAAAGCCAACATGGGTAAATATAAAATATGCCCCCACAGGGGGTCGGCCACTGAGCAGGAGGACCGACCCCCTGCCAATATCGCCGCCATTTAAAAAAAAAAATAAATTCGTTTTTTTTCATTTTTGGGTGCGATCGCGCACCCCAAACAAAGACAACTTAAAAAAAATTAAATAAATATGCCCCCGGGGGGGGCCGACCCATTACCACGAGGGCCGACCCCCAAAGACATCCCTGGTGTCTAGTGGGGTTTCCTGGCCGTGGATCGCATCGCTGCCGCGATCCACGGCCAGGAAACCCTTTCAGGAAGGCCTCGTTTGAAAGGGGAGACTCTCCCTTTCAAACGAGGCCTCCCTGAAAGCTGGGGAGGCCGTTCTCGGCCGGATTTCCCCATCGGAGTCGAGCGCGGCCTTACCTGCTGCTGTCCTCGGCTCCGGTGGGGAATCAGTGACGCGTCAGAGCGCCGCGGCGCGCTGACGTCACAGATGGGCGGGAGGGGGCGGGGGGAGACGCGGAAAGCCTTCCACGTCTCCCCCAGGGGGAATTAAAAAAACAATCTCCGGTGCGATGCACCGGAGGTTTAAAGGGGGCCCTCCCTGGTGACGGCCAATGGACGTGCGCCGCACCAGGGAGGTAGTGCTTGCGTCGGCCATTGGCCGACGCAAGCACCAAAGGGGTTAAAGGCACTGCAACAACACATGGCAAGGAAAAGTGCCTTTGCCATGTAGGAAAACCTGTATTTAGAAATTAATAGGTCATCCCTAAAGTCTGCATTGACCATTTTCATTATTAGCCCACAGGGCAGTGTTGTGCAGTTCCCACTAATCTGTAGGTTCTGCACGTTTATGGACAACAAACTTTGGGTAAGGTGCTCAGACTGATTCCATGCACCCCCGTAGTATGTGTTGGTCTAGAGACCAGCTAGCTCACAGTGCCACCACAAGCCCCCCCCAGGAGCCCACGTTGCCTACTGTTGAGAATCGGCCACATAACATGGTTTGATGAGATCAATGGAGACAAACCTTTTGTCTTGCTGACCAGCAAGGGGTGGAAGAAGTACAGTTTCGGGACATTCAACAGCCAGGACAGGAACAGGCATTCTGTAAGATGGCCTGAATTCTTTTTTGTCCACAATCTTTTCCCTGACCAGAGCCCCAATCTTTGGGATCCAGCCGGGTCTTGCCGTGACATCCTTCACTTCCCCAGTGGCAGCGCGTTTTACTGGGCATCGCTTTGTTCATCCAGGAATTCATTTGGTTCCTGTAAAACAGTCAAACATTCATTGATGTCAAATGATGTGTCTGCCGCCCCTGTGCCACCATTATTGAGGTCTGAGACTCACATTCTTACCACAAACAGGATCTCATATGGAGTACGACCACCCATGGATGTTCTTGGCATATAGGTTGTTAATTGCCCTCTGGACCCCACACAGGTGATGGACCCAACTGTGACCTGAGCCTATTACCCTTGCTATTAAAGACTGCTTTAAGTCATGGTTTTTCCTCTCGACTACCAAATTTCCCTCAGGATGATAGGGGGAGGACTACCGCAAGGCCACACCCAAACTTCACATGGCTTCTTTGTAAGCCCAAGAGCTAAACGCTGGGCCCTGGTTGGAATGTAGTGTGCCAGTTGCGTATGTCCCGATGAAGACTCTCAAGTCTTTGATAACAGTTTGGGCGTCAGCTGACCGATGTGGCCATAGCCACAGGAATCTAGAGCATGAATCCACTGCCTCCAAGATGTACTTATAAGCCTCGTCAGATTGTAAGGGACTGCAGTGGTCCAAATAGACACAAGCAAGAGGCTTGTTTGAAATCAGTAGAGGTGTCTGTGGTGGACGTGCTATGGTTAAGCCCTTCATCTGCTGGCAGTTGTTAAATTTGAGGACAAAGTCCTTGGTCTGTTTAATAAGACTTGTCCACCAATTGCGCTGCTGTAGTAATGAAACTGTAGCATTAATCCCTGCATGTGCTGAACCCAGAACCTCATGTGCAGCTAGTATCAGTCCTAATCTGTGATCAGTGTTTGGTATGACTCTATTCCCCCACTCCTGGAATCTGAGCATACAGTATATTCTGTGCATCTAACTTGTAGGAGTACTTGAGTGGAAAACCTTTCCACTCAAGTCATTGCACGCGGCATTGACAGGCACGATGATGTCTCTGTCTATTGTCATACTAGAACGAGTAATTACAACAACTGCAGCAGTACAAACTGTTGCCTTAGCGGCATCATCAGTCTTAGAATTCCCTGCAACGTGAACGCCAACAAGTTGATGACTCAAAATATGTATTACATGAGCCCATGGCATGCAATCTTTCAGCTTTGTCACCTTTTCCAAAAGCATCTTGTGCTTGATTGTGCAACCCTTAGAATCTCAAAATCTATTCTGGTCCCAGCAGTGAAGGTTTTCATTGTATGACAGGACACAATAACACGAATCACACACTACAATTTTTATTTATTTTTATTTTACGGAGTTTTATATAGCGCGAACTTGACCCGAATCGGGTATCAGAGCGCTTTACATAGCACCAGTTGCGTTACATGAGGACACATTAATTTTTGTTAGGCACGGAGAGATTAAGTGATTTGCCCAGAATCACACGATGTTCAGTGTCATTGCCGAGACTCGAACCCAGTTCCCCAGATTCGAGGTCGACCGCCCTAGCCGTAAGGCCAACTCCTCTCCCCTATAAATGTGGGGAATCCATGATCCATATTATTCAATGCCAGTATCAGGACCCTGAGCTCTGCCAGCTGCACTGTGCATTCACCTAGTGACTGCGTGTGTGTTTTTTCAGGATGGAATTTTCCACCATGCATGCACCCTTTTACTATTGCTCATGCAGCGGAATATTGGTGTTTTGTCCCTATGGCAGGCTGGGCAGATCCATCAGTATAGATGATATAATCATATTGATCTGGAGGCATTATTTATTTGAGCAGAGGATATTCTTGTTCATACTGTTGCAGTGAGAAATTTAGCCCATTGTATCCATCGTGGATGTAAAGCTTCGGCATTTGGAACACTTGCTTTGGTAACAGCCTCTAAGGTCGATACCGGGGTTACAACAATTATGCGCTTACCCTGTGCTAGTGCTCCCTCTCTCACTACAGCAGTCTGTACCGCTGAATGTTCTCAGTGGGTGCAAAATTCATTTCAGCGGTCCTGTACAAATGTGATTTGTATGCAATAGGTACTGTATCACCTTCGCTAAATGTGATATGTGTACCCGGTTGACCCAGCGACTACGTGGATCACCAGATTTGTGGCATTTAGACGTGTGTGTTAATGTTTGGAAGCTATCATATCAGCTTGTACGGAACGCAAACTTTTTTGTGTTCCTGTGTCCAATGTGTGCTCAAAAAGTCTGGTCTAATCAAGTTTTAGAAAGGTTTACCCATTCTGCCAAATCCAAAATGTATGTTCTGCCAAAATTTTAAAATGCTAAAATCGATTGTAATCTTTTCAGAGTTGTTGGAGGTTAGAGCAACGTACATTTTTCTAAAAAATGTGTTGCCAGGCTTTTGCCTTCACTTGACAACTCGTATCCCAAAAATATGACATTGAGATGGGCAATTTTTGATTTTTTTAATTTAAACTTGTAGCACAGATGAGCAAATCCCAGAATTATGCAGTCTACTCTGGCCAAGTGTTCCAGTAAATCATAGTCCATTAGATATATCTCATCCATGTAGGACAATGTCTCCCCATCAAAATTTTGAAGTAACTCAGCCCAGGGTTATTCTTATACCCCTGGGGCAAAGAACAAAATTGCAACTGTGAGCCTAGCGCTGAAAATGCTGTCAAATATCTGCTTCCAGGAGCTATATTTTGGCAGAAAAATCCATTTGAGATATCTGGTGTCGTTTTGTAAATTTTCCGCACATTGTCGTTCATTAGTGCGGCACTGTGTACATTTTGTACTGTGAACATGTTAGTGGATGTGTTTAAATGTCTGTAATCTAATACTAGATGGTTTGAATTGTCTGGTTTCATTACGGGAAACAAGTGGTTATTCATTGATAAGGTGCAATTTTCTATTACACCCTCATACTCAAGTTGTTCTAGGATTTCCTAACTTGTTTTTTAGCTTTATGTTTTATTGGGTATTGACTCTAGGGTTGAGGAGTTGATTTCAATGGGACCTTGTGATGAGGTGACTCATCATCCCACCCCACATGATTGCGGTATAATGCAGGAGCTAGCGCTAACGCCCACTCCTTGGCATAAGAATGTTTAACTGATTCTGGAACAAGGTCGGAAAAAGCAGGTAAAATCACTGTTTCCCTGTTTGGGCATTCCATTATGAACTCATGTGGCTAGTCTTTTTCAGCCAAAAGAATATCCTAACTGTGCGCCAAGTTCTCTCAAAACAGAGCCTTGATAATTCTGGGTATGTCCCCCCTCCAATTGGAGTGTAATTTTGTATAAACTATGGGGACCACTAGTATCAAGTGTTTACACCGTAATATGCACACTCAGCACTACTGCCGCAAGATAATCCATCATGTTCCGGTGAGCTATTGTGACATCTTCCGCACTGTCCAGCATCATCACTGCCCATTCCTCGTTCAGAATCAGAGTCCTCAGTATTCTGGGCATGCCTGATTTTAATTCTGGCTACCTTTTTCTTTTTGAATTGAGGTTTAGGTGTCTTTTTGTTTTTCTTCTATATTATTGATATAGTCAAGTGAGCGTTGTGGTTCCTTCTTTGGCTTCACGTGCTCTTCTGATCTGCGCTCTGACCGTCCATCTCTCTTCAAACATGCATCGAATGACTTCTGAAAGGAACAAGAGGAAGGTGTATCAGTATCCTGATACCTGTCAGGCTTTCTAATGTTATCACCGTTTCAGAGATTATATATTTTTTCAGTGGTTTCCTGCTGAGGAGACCCACCCCGTGATCTTTGCTTGTTTTTATGTTTTTTGTTTATCATCCCACTTCTTCTTCGTCGAAGAATCGGGTGCTTGCTTAAAGTTTTCCTTTTCAGAAATACTCTTAACTTGTGGTTTCCCAGGTCTGGCTCCCAAATCATCTCCACCTAGCGTAGCATAGGTTTCTTCAATAGTCTTAGGTAATTCTTGCTCCTGCTGTGCAGGAGTGAGATCCCTTAGTCGTTGGTGTATAGCCAAGGCAGCTGCCTCCCCTTTTATGTTACTTAACATAATGGCCAACACTGCATCAAAATTGCCCATGAGTTTCATCCTTAAGACCAGCCAGTGATTCCGGTCCAGGGAAGACATGGCTTGGCAGTTCGGGCTGGACTGTTCCCATGAGGCACAGGGTCAGACTGATTTGCATATGGCCATGTCTAAACTGGGGTGGTGGAGTGAGCTAAAGAATGATGATGGATTAAACCCAGATCAGTTGACTGGGGGTGAGTGTTTGATTTGCTCTAACGCTCCGTCCATCATCCCCTTTGGTATCGCTTTGTTCGCCCTAAGTTGGCAGGGTATGCCCAGACATGGGTCCCTTGCTCATTTTGCCACTGGATTCAAGATAGCCTGGCTGATGAGGGTTTTGAACCCGAAACCGGTCCCAGGATGCTTGTTTCCGGTCCAGGGAAGACATGGCTTGGCAGTTCGGGCTGGACTGTTCCCATGAGGCACAGGGTCAGACTGATTTGCATATGGCCATGTCTAAGCTGGGGTGGTGGAGTGAGCTAAAGAATGATGATGGATTAAACCCAGATCAGTTGACTGGGGGTGACTGTTTGATTTGCTCTAACGCTCCGTCCATCATCCCCTTTATTTATTTTAATTTTAATTTTTGTGTTTTATAGAGCGCAAACTTGACCCGTTAGGGTATCAGAGCGCTTTACAGGAAACATAGAAATGTACAATAGGCTTGGAATCACAATAATATACAAAAGGTAAAAGAGGGCAGGGTGCAGGATATATGAAAGATTTGGATTTGGTATCGCATCCTCAATATAGGTATGAAATAATTGTGTACAAGCATTTGCAGCTGGGATTTTAACCCAGGAATAGAATACCTCTGTCCTGAATGCTTCATGTGCCTCAACCACTAAGGTAACATCTCCACCTGTAGCCGGGAGATCAAAATGTAATAATTTGAGAATAACTGCATTTCTGCAGTTCTCTGCAATGTTTAATGTGTGGGCAGCTTCGTCCCTAGACATAATATAAATAAATTACCGAGAGGGTTAACACAATGTGGGAAGTTTATCCTTTAAGCTTAAATAACCTACAGCCAATACATAGGGTCTACCTACTCAGCTAAGCCGGATTCCCTACCACCACAGAAGTCTCTGCTTTGGAGGAGAGTAGGAATCTCTGAGAAGGCATAACTTAACTACTCAGGTCATCAATTAAAGAAAAACGCAACCAACATTAAGTGCCATGTGGTGTAGTTCCCAGTAATCCATAAGAACTGCGCGTTTGTGGACAACATAAACTTTGGGTGAGGTGCTTAGACTGATACCATGCACTCCCGTAGTATATGTTGGCCTAGAGACCAGCTAGCTCACAGTGCCACCACACGGCCCACCCCTAACCAAACAGGGAGCAAATGGTTTCTGGCAACCACTGAACATGACAACCCTGACCCCTCAGGGATTCTGGTAACAGATCTAGAACCCTTTCGCTCAGTCACTCATGCACTCTTGCTTTCAGAGAAATATACAAAGAATACACAATGGGACATTTTCAATATATTTATTGAACCAACGTTAGTCTCTTATAGAATACATGTGCTGTGATAATTAGTAGGCAGAAGTATATGGAAGTGATCACAAGCACCAAAATAGTGAATAGCAGATATAGTTCCACCATGGTGCTAAAACAGTGTATATATGCAGGCATATAAAACAAGGTACTAATCAGACATAATCCTACTATGCGATCCCTACTCTATGTGTGTCCAGAGTGTATGTAGGTTCATAGCCAAGAATCCCACCACAGGATGATCCAACCTCATTACCTGGCGGGAAAGAATGTAGGACCCCATCTTGGTCATGAACTAGACAACCCTCATGGAGATGTTAGGCAGCTTCTTTTCGAAGCCTCAGCATGTAGGGACCTCTCAACATCAGCTGAAGTGTCTCCTCTGCTAACCCCCGGAAATGCTTATGCATTTATAATAAAAAGCATATGAAGGAAGTGACCCGCTCAGGGTCACCCGGGTCACTCACGACCACCTCTCAGCCTTCCATACCAAATGAAGAGTCGGTCAGACAATAGAGAATACAAACCAATATATGTTTATTCAGATACGCTCGAGCGGAGCCCGGTCTGCCCAGTCTCTTAGGAGTGCTGCAGAGGGACTGACATCAGCAAACATGGAGATACATTATGTACAATTCAGAACCAATGGAGGCACGCCCATAATGGAATTTTCCAGACAGATGCAGCTAAACAAAGAAGTACAGAAGTATAGGTTTCGATTCTGAGGCCAGGCACACACTATCTCCTACTCAAGGTTGCTCTGTCCTTGCCTGCCACAAGACTAGTGGGAGAAGGCCTCTACCTACTACTAAAGGTATGCACTAATAAGAACAGTGTATTCATTAGCAAAACAACGCCCAACCTTGGAGAAACAAAACTTACTACAACCCGTTCCTCAAAAAGGCAAGGAGCAGTTTCGAACATGGTTCAAAATGGCGGCCAAACATAAAATGGTGCCGCGAATGCTAACTGACATAGAATAATGCACAAGCGAAGATAACAGAAACATTTTCATTCCCACAGACCCTCCTTTTAGCATGATCTAAACAATTTATTTGGTGATCAAACAAAATATAATATGTTTGTGGACAAAGGAACATCAGTATTAGGAGTAGTTCATATATTCAGTGTCAGGAATAGAAACTGCAAGGAAAGATGTAGTCTCAAAAATACCTTCATCTATCTGCATCAAGTCGTCAATATCCTTTTGTATCATAATTGCGGCATTAGTATCATGAATTGATATTTTCTGTTTGGGAGTGAGGATATTGACACAATAAGAACAACAAGCTGGGAGACATTGTATGCAGAGGCAACATGTGAAGAAGATACCGGCAACCACAGCCAAGAAAGTGAGGATCTTCCAACCGTAGGAAGTTAGCGTGTTCCAAAACCACCCCGACAGTGTCCAAGTACCTACTTCTTGGTGTATTTCAGCCAATATTCTATGCAATTTTTGTATAGCTGAGTAAACTTTGGGAGCGTTATCAGGTATGTCAACACAACAGCTGCTGCCTATGACACGACAGGCCCCTCCCCAGTCTGCAAGTATAATGTCTAGCATCATCCTGTTCTGCAAAGTGATCAATCTCGTAGACTGGAGCTCAGCAGTGACATTTGTCCTTATCCCAGCTGTTGTATTGATAACCGCCTCTACAACTCTAGTTAAGTGACGAACTTGAAGGCTATTAGCCATGGGGCCCCAAAAAGGTAGTAGGCCCTTTACAGCGTCTCCAAATTGCTGTGCGGTGGTGTCAGTCTGATCTATATCCTCTGGGGCAACAACGCTTTTGACTCGGGACAGGTATGTATTTCTATGTTGCAGTTGATGAGTTTTGTGATAATTAGACGAGGCACCATATACAGGGGGAAAAAGGAAAGAGAGATAACATGTGCCTGACCATCCCCTCAGGAGCCAGATGTGAGCTTGCGACCCACAGACAAAATAGACATCATGGGGTAGGATCAAAGGTGGACTATTAGTCGTATTCAGTTTGTAGGTAAAATTGCATTTACTCTCCCCCACCTTTATTTCCCCAGTCCTCTGGACACAAAACCCAGCTGTCTTATTAACTACCGACACAGGTATCGATTTATCTTTGGTAATATTTCGAGCTCGAAAGGATTGAAAGTACTCAGATGCATTAAACCATTGGAAATCAGCCATTTCCAGTTGAAACCAAGCATTATCCTTTACTCTATGGTATGTGTTCAAACATGACTTTGAGGACACAGTCCCTTGAGTACCTTGTCCTGCCGGTCCTATGGGGGTAAACCCTGGGTAGAAGAGTAAATATTCATTCGCAGTGTGGGAATCAGTGGATGTTATATCCAAAGTAGAAAGTTCAAATTGGAAGTACACCAGCCGAAACAATTCATACCAACACTCGCAGCTACCAATATACGACAGTGGCATAGACAACAGATTGTCGCTCCTATGAGTGACCGAAGGTAGCAACCCACAAACCCAACAATTATTCGTATTGGACACATTATGAGCATGATGCAACATTTGTATGAAGACATTATCTGTGTAGGACTGCCTATGTACTTCTTTGTGTGGGGCTAGAGTAACAAAAATGTGTTCAGGGGGAGTGGGAGTAGTACCTACCAAAGAATGTACAGGAAATTTCTCCTCTAGAAACCAAGATATTCCAAATATCGTCGCTATTGCAATTACAACAATTAGTATGCAGGCTATTTTCCTCTTTGTCGACCAACCCCTCATTGAACGCGATGGTGCAAATGGCTGTTCCTCCTCATCAACAGGCCGACCAAAGGGATGCATAATTAATCAAGGAGAGAAATGCCACAAGAATGATAGTGCAACAAAAATGATAGTAAAGGTAGGTGTTCCCAGTGTCCGTCAGAGCCTCACTGGTACAGGCTCCTATTGTTCATCAATACGGTGGCGCTCTTGAGCACCGGCGGTGGAGCTTGCTCTGTCCTATGCTTGTGCTGTCCCACGTCGATCAGGATAATATACCCCCAAAGGGATACCTCTTGAGCCAATGTTAAAAAAAAAACAGTGCACAAGTCTCACATCACCCTAAACTAATTCCGTTGGTACTATGACAAAGTACACCTGACTTACACAGTCCATTCCTATCTAATCTGATTTCTCCTTTTGTGCACCGTTCCTCAACTGAGGACGCAAATTGTACCTGGCAGCCCCAGGCACTGTTGGATCAACAAACAGTGGCTCTTTAATAGCTCGTATTTCTGGGGGGACCGCTGCATTTAGCACTTCATCATTTTCCAAATCCGTTTGGGTCCAAGTCAGCCTTGCATCACTAAAGGGGACGAACTGAGGCACCTTCTCACACTCAGAGTCCCCTATTCCGTCCCTCACCCGTTGGTCATAGGGCAAGGGCAAAGGTATCCTGCGGCAGTGGGTAGCGTGCACCCAGTTCTTTCAGCCGGCGACCTTCACAGCAGTATGTGTAGCCAGGAGGACCTGTTCTGGTCCCTTCCAACGAGGTTCTAAATTCTTCTTCCTCTGGAAATTACAGATCAGGATGAAATCACCAGGCTGAATGTCGTGTCTGGGCCCCTCTGATGTGGGTGGCAGGGATTCCCGGACCTGTTGGTGAATAGAACGCAGATTTTCAGTTAACTGGCAAAGGTAATCGATCAACAATGGAAACTCAATATCTGAAAACCGTCGAGGACGCTGGGTGCCCCAGACATTTGCAAGGCGTCCAATTACGACCTTGTACGGTGACAATCCTGTCAATGAATGTGCTGTTGTTCTTGTTGACAAAAGAGCTAATGGTAAAGCATCAGGCCACTGTAACCCTGTCATCTCCTGAATCTTAGCCAATTTTAACTTGAGAGTACCATTGTACTTCTCAACCAATCCTGCTAACTGTGGGTGATTGGCAGCATGACATTTCTTCTTAATTCTCAAGCCATCGCATATTAACTGAATTACCCTGGCATTAAAATGACTTCCGTTGTCACTCCAGATCAAACGAGGCAAACCGAAACAAGGAAAGAACTCCTTCAGGAGTACCTTTGCAGTCGTAATGGCTGTTTTGTCTTTAGTGGGATAAGCCTCAACCCTTTTACTAAATGCACAGACAACCACCAACACATACTTCAAATTATTACACCTGTCTAGCTCTATGTAGTCCATCTGAAGGACCTCAAAGGGGAAAGTAGGTGGTGCAAAATTATCAGGCGGTGTAGGGGTACCTTTTCCAGGATTGTGCATCATCCACACATACAGTATTTCACTAAATGTGCAGCTGTTTTCGAAATGTTGTCATTCTGCCATACAGGGTCTAACAACTTGCAAATACATTGAGCGCTGATATGGGCTGGGCCATGGGCCATCATGACCACAAGGAGAACATATGCATCTGGCAACATCCATCTCTGTTTCCCTGACTTGTCAATCCAACATCCCTCATCATTCAATTGTGCCGTGCTTTCTTGCCATATTGCTAATTCGTCTATTGTAGCCTCACTTTGTATCTCTTTCACATTCTCAAGCGTATCCTCAAGCATGGTAACTTCAGGCACCCACCTAGCGGGACCTGATACATACAATTTCTTCATTTTAGCCGGTGCCGTTTCCTTAGCTGTCTGGTCAGCAAAAGAATTCCCCCTACCTACATCATCAGTAATTTTCCTATGGGAGCTACACTTCACTATTGCTAACTTCTTGGGGAGTGTCAAAGCAGACAAAAGCCTCAATATAAGGTGACCATATTGGATCTTTGTACCATGGGAAGTAAGGAACCCTCTCTCAGCCAAGAGTCGCCCAAAATTGTGCACGACCCCGGAGGCATACTGGCTGACAACCAGTCCCTCACTCAATTCACAAGCTCAAATAAGGGTGGCTAACTCAGCTGCTTGGGCTGATTGATAAGGGACTTGTGATGTCTCTACGACTGTACGCAATGTGGTGATAGCATAAGCAGCAGTTGTAGTGCCATCTGGTAATTTGAAACAAGAGCCATCAACATATAGTTCCCCTTGTGGGTCAGATAAGGCATACTGGCTGACAACCAGTCCCTCACTCAATTCACAAGCTCGAATAAGGGCGGCTAACTCAGCTGCTTGGGCTGACTGATAAGGGACTCGTGATGTCTCTACGACTGTACGCAATGTGGTGATAGCATAAGCAGCAGTTGTAGTGCCATCTGGTAATTTGAAACAAGAGCCATCAACATATAGTTCCCCTTGTGGGTCAGATAAGGGAACATCAGTCAAGTCTACCCATCCTTTCGTTTCTTCTTCCGTCCGGAAGATACAATCATGTATCTCATTTTCATCATTTCCAGAAGGGAGGGGCAGTAACGTGGCTGGGTTCAGAGTGACACATCTTTTAATCGTAACGTGTTTTGCGAACAATGTCAATTCATAACCTGTCAGACGTGCACTGGTGAGGTGCTGTGTCTTGGTCTTATTCAAAAGTGTACCCACAGCATGGGTACCATAACTGTGAGGTCAGTATCAAGTACAAGTCCAGCTGATTGCCTTTTCGAGACGGACACGACCGCTCTTAAACAGCTCGGGAGGGCTCTTGCGACAGGGTCGAGAACAGCAGAGAAATAAGCACACAGCCGTTGCTTATCTCCAAATTTTGTGTTAAAGCAGAAAGCGCACAACCAGCCTTCTCATGGGCGTACAACACAAACGGTTTGCCATAGTTGGGTGTGCCAAGCACAGGAGCTGAACAGAGCGCAGCCTTTAATTGCTCAAAAGACTGCTGACAGTCAGGCGTCCAAGGCAGGGATTCATGCACATCTTTAGTGGTTAGTGCAAGCAAGGGTTTGGTTAGTAAGGAGTAGTTAGGTATCCACTGCCTACAGTAGGAAGTGATACCTATGAACGCGTGCACATCTCTCTGAGTCTGTGGGATGGGCATTTTAACAATGGTACTGATGCATTCAGGAGTCAATCTCCTACCCTCCTTCAACAGTACGTGACCTAAATAGGTGACCTCCTGTCGACAATACTGAAATTTGAAAATGGACACTTTATGTCCGTGCTGTGCCAAATGCAACAACAATTTAACTGTACTATCCTTGCAACCTTGTTCTGTGTCAGAAGCGATGAGGAGATCGTCAACGTACTGAACCAATACATTACCTGCAGGAAGCAAAAGGGAATACAATTGGCTCTTTAAAGCTTGACTATAGATACTTGGACTCTCAGCATAGCCCTGAGGAGCTCGACAGAATCTAAACCTTCTGCCAGCTAGTGTAAAACCAAACAAATACCTGCTATCTGGATGGATAGGAACACTGAAGAATGCATGTTTTTCAAGTCAATGACAGAGAAAAATTTAGCAGTAGAAGGAATCATTGTCAAAAGAGTAGTAATGTCAGGAACCACAGGAAACTGGGGAACTGCTATTTCATTAACTTTGCGCAAATCAATCACAAAATGATAAACATCTGCATGATCATCAGAGGAACCCAAAGGTGTCCGTTTTAGAATGGGAAGAATAGGGCTATTACAAATATTAGCAGTCATCTCCTTAACCACGCCTTTTTCAATCAAATCCTGTACAATTTGCAATAAAGCTCTCTCACCTGCCTGCGGTATTTTATACTGAGGGATACCAGGCAAAATAGCATTGGATAGAAACCGGCGATATCTGTAACAGTCCCACATCTGTGTCGCCTGTTGCCCACAAAGTGGGCGGCACATCTCTAAACTCAGCAGGAGGGGGCGCATCTTTGGACAGACACTGTTTAGCATGTGCCACATCCGGACCCATTGTCATGTAAACACCTGCCAGGGAGCAATAAATCGTAGCATGCAATTTCTTCAACAAATCCAAACCCATCAAATTCTCTCCATAATTAGATGTCAATAAGAATGGCGCATCCAAGGTGGAAGGACCAATAGTCAAAGCAAGAGGTCTTGAAATGGGGCTCACAACCGGTACACCAGAGAAACCTACTGAAACATTATTATGGCCAGACAGAGTCGCCCCAGGGACCAAAGAACGAGAAATAGAACTGTTTGTTGCACCTGTATCCACCAAAAATTCCTTAGCCGAGCCATGCAGATCCGCAGTAACATAAGGACCGCATTGGTCTACAGGTATCAGAGCTGGTCCCTCACTCTGACCCTGGCTGTCCTAGCTGTAAGATATTCCTGTCACCTCATCTGTGTCATAATTATCATGATATTACTGTCCGCCCGAGGGTCATCAAAATAATTATTATCAGAACGACCCTGCAAGGCCGCAGCATTTTGAGCCCTGCCTGCCCCACCAGCTCCCTGACCCCGTCCACGAGAACCTCGTCCTCTAGGGACTGCCACCTTCTGCAACAACACGGGACACTCGCTATGCCAGTGTCCCTCCTCTTTACAATACGCACACTGATTCGGCCCTAAAGGCATAGTATTCGGCTGCTGCTAGTGCGTGGAAGCTGTCGGGTCAAACCACCACGTCCTCGACCATTCCCTCTAAAAGCCTGCTGCAACAACACTTTTGTCTTCAAATCCTTGTACTTTTTCTCTGTCCTTTTCTTATCCTCATTTTCCCTATGCTCATATTACTGCGCCATATTCAAAATAACAGAAGGGGAAGATGTGGACCAAATGCTCTCGGAAGCCTGCAATCAAGTCGCAACCTTGGGAAGCAAATTTGAAACAAATCTATTAAACAACCGGACACCTCCCTCAACAGACAAATCCTGCCCACTATAATCCAGAAACACATTTTCAAACCGAGTGAAAAAATCAGACACACTCTCATCTTTCTTATGACGAAAAGCTGTTAACTTGTCCCAATCAACCTTCCTCGGTGGAATAAGAGAATGCATATACGTGATAATGCGGCCTGGCAAAGCAAGTATCTCTGCCTTAGGCTTATCACCAGGCTTCCTCTCCTGATCCCATATTTTAATTTGATCCCATGTACCACCCAGTTCTGCAACATGATCTTGTGCGTGCACTTGCCTCCAAATATCAACCGGAACCAGTAAACCAAAGAACATTTCAATATCCGCAAGCGTCATTACTGTTGAATAGGCAGCTTCAGTCAATTCTTTATAATATGCATTAGGATTTTTTCTAGGATCAGGTAACTGAGTCTTAAAAGACAAAACTTCACTCCTTTTCCATGGAGTATAAACCCATTGTTCTTGAAATCGGGCCGTCACACCTGGTCGAGTGACAACTCTGTGCTGATCCGTCAGCTCTGGTATTTCGGGGTGATATATAGGATGAACCTCTCGCATCGGAAACTGAGATACCGAAGTAGGGCTCTTCTCAAGTAGCCTACCCCGGTAAGCAATCAATGTCGTAATACTGCCAAAAACTTGATCAGGCCCCATATTACTGACATATACACAATCTTTAATATCATATAAAATCTGCGGTGCCGCATCTTTGAAACACTGCTCACAAAGACTGATCAGAGTAGCAGACATATGCTGAAGGGCATGCTGTTGTACAAAGGGCTCATAATCTTTCATCACATTCCACACATCTTCCACACTGTAAATGAGGTTTGGGCCCACTGCGCAGCCTGATTAGCCACTACCTTTTTCTCTACATCTCCCACGTCAGATCGCACATACGGACCCATGTGCTCTTTAAACTTTGTCCAATCTCCATCTCCAAACCAGCGCACTGGCGAACCATCACTCAAGGAAACCAGGGGATGAAAAACCAGGGAAGGAGAGGCAACCGGAGTGACGGGTATCAACGATGCTGCAACAATGGGCGTGAGGGGGTGCTAACAGTCACAGTTGCTGCGGACGATAAGGAAGCAGGAGGAAGAGAAAGAGGAGAAGGAGCCGATGCCACGGCCATCGAAAAATCAGCAGTAGAAACAGGAACAGAGACAGTAGAAGCAACAGTAACTGGCGGCTGTGAGGGCAATGGAACAGCGGGATATATCCTTTGTGGGGCGTACTGGGGTGGGGGTCTAATATCTAATAACTCCTCCACAAACGTATCATTTTCTTCTTGGGCCACATAAGATTTGTCAATATGCAATCAAAACCTCCTATCTTCACGCTCAATCCCTATCTCTTGTTTCTCTCTATCATGTGCTACAGCTTTCTGAGTCAATGTTTGCATTCTCCCCTTTCGTGCCTCCTTTCCCATCTTTAATCGTCACTGTTTAGCCTCCTTTTGCCACGTTCAAAGAGAATCAAACATAGACTGCCTACTTCGTTTCGCAAACAATTTTTCCTGTAAAAACCCAATTTTTCATTCATCAAAAGTGCCCGTCAACGCCCTCTGCAACTCTGCATTGTCCCTCGTATATTTGTGCCACAATGTACTAAACATAATAGGGCCAAGACATTGTTTCACATACATATCAAAATTAGGAGTGCCTTCTGGAGGCGCCGGCTGAGCTTCTTCCAATTGAGCATCTACAGAACAACAGCGACTGCACAAAGAAACCAATTTACTTACTCCAGGCATTCTCAAAAGAAAACAAATTCACTATTCTCTGCCTGGCAAAACATTTGCAAACGTTTATATCCAAAAGACGGCCCTTAGACCGTACCATATACAAACCAAAATGGTACCATATCCACAAAGAACCAAACCAAACTCACCTGATGTATGCAGGTCAAAACAAATCTATTCTCCACTGCTGACTCTTCAGACCAAACAGTCAGATCCAAGGGTTTTGCCATTCAGGACTCCAGTCGGGAGGACCACTGGGCGAGGCACCATCCGGCGGGACAGAAGGGGCAGCTGTGAGTACAGGAACTGTCTCATGCAGGGATTCCTGAACCGTCCTTTTGACCCGACAATAGCCTCAACCTTCCCACCCGTCTGCAGAAGGGGATGGGTCACTCACCCGAAGGAGTCCCTGTTCGGGCGCCAACTGAAGGAAGTGACCCGCTCAGGGTCACCCGGGTCACTCACGACCACCTCTCAGCCTTCCATACCAAATGAAGAGTTGACAGACCGGGCACACACTATCTCCTACTCAAGGTCGCTCTGTCCGTGCCTGCCACTAGACTAGTGGGAGAAGGCCTCTACCTAATACAAAAGGTATGCGCTAATAAGAACAGTGTATTCATTAGCAAAACAAGGCCCAACCTTGGAGAACCTAAACTTACCACAACCCGTTCCTCGAAAAGGCAAGGAGCAGTTTCGAACATGGTTCAAAATGGCGGCCAAACATAAAATGGTGCCGCAAATGCTAACTGTCATAGAATAATGCACAAGCGAAGATAACAGAAACATTTTCATTCCCACACATACTTGCAATGTATATGCAGATTAGAATTGTTATGAATAATGGATATGTAGATAGCCCTGTCGCCCCGTGGATGAAGATAGAACAACATTTGTACAGCGTGTGTAAAGGCCTTGTGCTTCGTGTTCGAGGCATCATGATAATGTCACACGAAGCCAGTTGTAAAAGCAGAGCCGTTCCAGAGAAACTAATCCAACATTGTCACACACGCAAATGTGTGCAAAAGGTTACACTGAAATATTATTGTGCAGAACAAAGAAATTGTAAGAAAATGTGCAGCGTTGCTACATGGGCCTAACACGGGCACATAACAGCAGGGTGCTAAATATATTAAAAATTAGCTTAATGTGACTATTTAGAATGTGTGACTTTTGATAACTTGAATGGAGAAGTAACTTTGTAAAAATGTCCTTAAGAATGACTGGCACACAACTGGCTTAAAAACAGTTCTGTCACTCATTGTGCCTCAGAGCTAGAACACACATACTAAACTAGGACAACTCTGGCTCAGAATAGAATGGCCTCCTTTGAGTCCAGGAAGTACAAGGTGGTGTTAACTGCTGACCAGGTAGCAGGGATTTGGCAGAACAAATGACAACCTTAGTAGAACTGATTTTGAATATGAGATGCAAAGGAGGGCTTACCCTATACATTCCCAGGCTCCAGCCAAAGTATGGGAGAGAACCAGTATGGATACTGTTATATGGGAGAAGAGCTAATTTTAGTAAGGCAGTAGCTAAGTAGCTAACAATATGCCTGCCTGCCAGCCTGGCAACAGAAGGGAACTGCCATATTGAAACAGGGCCACTCGGTAAGTTTACAGTATGGCAAAGAAGAGAAAGTGCTGTATAAGAAGGAGGAGGTGAACCGCAAGAAAATTGTTAGGATTGGGTGGCAGCATTTCAATAGGCATTGGCTAGTGCATACAATACATCTGACACCTCAATCATCACCCCTCAGAGCATTCCTGGACTGGTGAACAATCTACATGAAATGGCCTTGCTGGAAAAAACACTTCTGACTCATGTTGAAAGAAAATGACTAATTCTTGGCTTGTAGTTTTGTTACTTTTGTTGGCATTCATGTTTCTAGAAAAGCACTCAAAAGGTAAAGTGACCTGTTTACTGTGGGTACACAAAAAGCAAATGGATTCCTGACTCCAAGAAGTCCCAGTTAACCACAGAGGACTGCACCCTGCAGGAAGCCTGTCTTGAAAGGGACTAAGGACCAGATTTATCAAACTTTAATGCAAAGCAACAAGACACATTGCTGTGCTGCTCTGCATGAAATGGAGAGGGCAGGGATGTGCCATATATAACATTATATGGTGCATTACTGTCCTCTCCCTGTGCTGGTGCGCATTATGCTGTCTTACTCCAACGAGGCACTCGTGGGCTGTGGTGAAAGGGTGCCTGTGTTGTAAGCAGGATTGCTTTCTGCAGGAAGGGACATCTTCTGCATAAAGACAATCAGAGGCATGAATCAACGAGGAGAAATAAAGATATTTCTCCTCGTTGTGCCTCTCCTGGGAAGGCGTAGGATTTTGACACATCCCCAGGTTTACCTATCTTGGTAAATCTGGGAATGCGCCATAATCCAGGGATGGAGGTGTGGGAACACCCATGCTCCACCCATGGAACGCCTTCACAGGAAAGAATAATGCAAGACACCGACTTGCACTGCATTGCGTTACTCCAGATGTACAAAGTCATGCAAGGTGGCCGTGCGTGGCTTGGTAAATGTCATTTTAGGTTTTGCTTCACCCTGCGTCACCTTGCATGGCACAAGTGTGACACAAAACCTTGATGAACATGGCCCCTCATGCCTATATGCCTACCCTACAATTCAATGTCAAAAATATAGAAACATTCAATAAATAATAGCATGTCTTGCCATCCTGTTTTCCCACACTTCTCTCAATTACAACAGTACCCTCCAGTATGGGTGGGCCAATAATCCGGGGCAAGGAAAGCCCAATCATGGGACTCTGGAAGGTATAAAAAAGAAATTTGGAAATAGGTTGAGTTCTGTGATGAGTGTAGCTGCAGTGGGTCGGAGGTCGACTGTCACATATGGAAACCCACCAACCCCAAACATTTCTGATAACTTCACACCAGAAAGAGTGCTTTTTGGTGCATCTTGTGTGGATGCTACCACTTTTCTTTATCAAAAATGCTCTGCAAACATTCAAATTTGGTTACAAACAGAGCTTCCTCACAGTTATATGATGGAAAATTCTCACATTTGTTGGGAAACGGCAAAAGTGTCAACTCCTCATACTCCCAAATTACTACAGATAAATGGACAGGGACAGGCAAAAACTGGGACAGTGTGAATTAATTGTACTGTCAATGTGGTTTTCGCATGGTCAAAGTCTTGACTTATTCATACCCTATGCAATAGGCCCACTCTCACACAGAGAGCTTTGCCTTTAGCAGGAGAAGTGTAGGAATGTTGGATAGTGAGATGTTTGCTATTTACTCGATGTACTGGAGTTTTCTGTTACAGAAACGTAAAGAAATTGTGATTTTTTGTATCCACCATTTGACATTTGCAGGGCATTCTGGGCAAGCAAATGTACTGGGATTCACAGAAGTCAAATCACACTGGCTTCTCCTCAGTCACTACTTTTAGAAATGTCTATGGTTTGTATTTTTTTCATGGGTGCGGGGCAAAATCTGGCTCCGATACTGCTGACGTCTCCTATCGAAGCTCTACCAAGAAAAACATTCCCCTGTGCCTAGTGCATGTATCCCCGCTCCAATCCGTTAAAAACACATGTAGAGACCCCCCCCATCCCCCAACTACACATAGGAAACCAAGAGGAACACAGCTATGGACAGAAAGAATGAATGGAGTTATCATGTTTTGGAGATAGAAATTGTTGAAAACTAATTTTGTAAATGTGCTCAAAATGTTGCTCCGGTCAATCATTTAGAAAGAGTGAGGTCTGCCATCCAACAATTGAAACCTTAGGATGTGCAAATGCTAAAAATATATATGCTCAGGGATATTTTGAAACAACATGAATGTGATACACGAGATCAAATGTCAGGTACCCTGAACAAGTATTTCGGTATATGTAGTTGTCCAAATTTACCAAATTTATCCAAACCAGTTTATAACCTGTGCACACCCTGAACCTATAGAAAACCTGCACATGACTACGACCCTCAAGCTTAGGAAACCTACAGGAACAAAATTGGGTTAACCTTTGACAGAGATATATTCATGTTTGCTGGAGACTGGAGGAAGTTACCATGGTTTGGACAAAAAATACTAAAACCCCAACAAAAGTAATGTGTGATGTACAGCTGTTAAAAATATATAGCTATGGTGTGTTTCCATATAGTCCAAGGGGGATACCTGTGAACAAATCAGAGGTTCCCTAAACTGTCATTTCGTGTTCAGTTGCTTTCCAACGTTCTTAGATGCATTGCAGCCAGTGTAATCACCTTTGGGCATCTTGAACCGATAAAAAGATCCATATGCTAGTACCCCACATGCTCAGGAGGACCAGAGGAACAAAGTTGGGGATCAAGCCTTAGCAGGGAAATAGATGTGTGGATGCACAGAGAGACCAAAAAGGTGCATTTGTTTGAACCTCATATCACCTATTTTTCAGAAAAAACACCATCACAAAGATGTACAGCACCCCAGCAACGAAAGAGTTAAGGGGCTGATGAACGAAGCATTTTACCGGTTGCAAACGGCCCATTGGGCCGTTTACGACCGGTAAAATGCTTTTTGGCACGTACCAGCCCTATTTTGCGAGTTGGTTAACTATTACTCACTCACAAAAAAGGGTTTGTGTTGGGGTAGACACCAGGACACTTTTTAAGTATATACAAATCAGGGAGACAATCAAAACAGTTGTGTTGCAGCTCACTAGCTTGGCTAGAATTCCACTGTTAGAATGTTTAGTGTATAGGCAGCCCCGTGTTAAAGATCTGTATTCTATATTGATGAATGCTAATCAAGATGACATAGCCAGGTCAGAAAGCTCATGGACTGTGAAGCTTGGGAACCAGGATGTGGATATGTGTAGATCTTTAAATTTGTCTAAAAGGATATTTCTATCTGCTAACCTCAAAGCCCAACATTTTAAAACAGTATTTAGACTATATTTTACGCCGGCAAAATTGTTCGCTTGGGGGAAAAGGGAAACCAACTGTTGCCCAAGATGCGGACAAGGTCCGGCTGATATGATTCACATGTTTTCCGGTTGCAGCAAACTGATTGCTTTGAAACAGGGGATAGAAACCTTCTTGAATCAAATCACAGGGCGGCCAGTCCCATTAACTTCAACAATGGTGCTACTTGGCTTTGATGAAAGCTTGCAGATGGAATTGACCCAAGTATATTTCTGTTTTATGGTAACAGCCATTCTCCGTATAATGATCGCATCAAAATGGAAAGATGTAGACCCGCCGACATTTCAGGAGTGGTATGCTAGACTTTATCATGTGCACAATCTGGAGAAGGCATTGAAATAAATGTTAAGGGAGGAGAGCGAAGAAAAGGGGTCGCCAAGTATGGGGGCTTCTGATGGAGTAAGATGGGAATTAGGAAGATAGAACTAATAAGCTTAGCTGAAAGGTGTTTTCGTTTTTTAGCTAGCCTTGTGTATATCTCCGTCTTTAAACATTCGTTTTTATTTTTGGTTTTCTTTTCTTGCCTCCCTTCCCTGTGTAAAATAGGTAGGATAAACTGACAGGAAGCAACTTATGGCTGAATAATGATATATGAGTGTATTGTATAGATGGATAACCGATGAATTGTACCTGGTCATTATGTGTTGATTTTTGGATTAATTGAATTTACTGCTTTTCTGAATTGAAATAAAAAATAAAAAAAATTTAAAAAAAGGGAAGGGGTGTGTTAAGGGCGTCCCTTCCTAATAGCGAGTCGCACTGGTATGTAGGAATGTTTTCCTACTGGGAATATGGTCACAAAACGATCGCAGTTACCACCAACCCATTTGCAAACGGGAAGGGGTCCCCTTCGCCTTCGTGAATGTGGGCGTCAACATTTCTTAAGAGCAGCCAGTGGTCCCACGGACCACTGCTTACTCTTAAAAAATTTTTTTTTTGAAAAATGCTTCCCGTTTTCCTTTGAGGAAAGCAAGCTGCATTACAAGAACATAAAAAGCAATCACAGACATGGTGGTCTGCAGTGACGTAGCAAGGTGGAGGGGGGGCGGTCCGCCATGGGCGGCATGAGTTTTGGGGGCAGCGGCTCCACCGCTTTTACCTGCGGCCGTCGAAGGGCAGCTGCTGAAGAAATCGGCAACACCCCCCAGCTCTTACACACAGCCGCGAGGTGACAAATGCAGGGGCTGCCATGGGCGGCCATAGGTCTAGCTACGCCACTGCAACCCTTGTGAGTGCAGGTCATTGCCAATGAGTCACAAAGCAAGACCTACCTCATGAATATTAATATGGTAGTTCTATTTGCGACCCAATGGAAAATGCAAAATGTCTCTAAGTAACATTTGTAGATAGGTTTTTGCGATTTCCTAATTGCAAATTGCTAAAAATCCCAATTAGGAAATCTCAAGCTAACTTTTTTATACATCTGGCCTTTAGCAATCCCTAAACGGGTCCCAAATAGACCTGCCTCATCAATATTCATGAGGCAGGTTGCAATTTGCGACCCATGGGATGGTGGCCTGCTGGGGTCAATAGACCACCATGTCTGTGATTGTTTTTTAAATAAAGCAATATATTTTTTTCTAGTGCTGCCCAATTTCCTTAAAGGAAAACGGGCTGCATTACAAAAATAAATATGAAAAGTTTTCTTTTCATTTTTTAAGAGTAGGCAGTGGTCTGTGGGACCACTACCTGCTCTTAAAGAATGTTTTCACCCACATTCACAAAGGGGAAGGGGTCCCTTAGCGACCTCTTCCCATTTGCAATTGGGTTACCACCTCCTCTACGGAGTTGGTAAATTATGAATGGTTTGCGACCGTATTCCTGTCGCAAAACATTGACACATACTAGTGCTATTTAGTATTAGGAAGGGACGTCCTAGACACTCCCCTTCCTAATATCAAAATACAAAAGCAAAATGCGATTCTGTAACAAGGTACCGCATTGCATTTTGCCTTTTGTGCATGTCAAAATGCATTTTACCGGTCACAAACAGACCAATGGGCCATTTGCAACTGCCAAAATGCTTTGTACATCTGGCCCCAGATTCTCTTAGCGGCTGGGAGGGAAAGATCAGTACAGTCAGAACAGTCACATGTGATGCCCCAAAAAACTGTGTTTCGTCCCTTTATTTCCCTTTTTGTAACTCCTGGGGCCAGATGTACTAAGCTATTTTGAGGTCGTAAACGGCCCGATTCGCAGAATCCTGCCATTTGCAACCCCAAAAATGCATTTTTAAATGTACAGAGGCTCAATTTGTGATTCTGTAACCTATTACTGAATCGCAAATAGGGCATCCGTTCCTAATAATGACTCGCAGTGGCAGGTGTGAATGTTTTGCGACCGAAATGTGGTTGCAAAACATTCGCAGTATACCACCAACTCTGAGTTGATGGTAACCAATTCCAAATGGGAAGGGGTCCCCAAAGGACCTCTTCCTTTTTGTGACATTTGCTGAAAACATTTTTTGGGAGCAGGTAGTGGTCCACGAGCTACTGTCTACTCTTTAAAAAAGAAAATAAATCTTTTCATTTTTATTTTTTTGAAAACGCCTCCCGTTTTCTTTTAAGGTAAACGGGCTGCATTTAAAAAAAATTGCTTTATTTAAAAGCAATCACAGACATAGTGGTCTGCTGACCCCAGCAGGCCACCATCCCTGTGATTTTAGCCATTCCAAATTGGTCGCAAACCGAGACCTACCTCATGAATATTAATGAGATAAGTCTATTTGCGGCCCACTTGTAATTCCAAATTGTGTCAAAGACACATTGTACATGGGTGTTTGAGATTCCCAAACAGCGAATCACAAAAATTTTCTATTTCAGAATCGCAAAGCCAAACCCAGTTACATCTGGCCCTAAAAGCTAAATTGAGTGCAAAATTGTGAACTCAGCCTGACGAAATCAGGATATGTGCGACAAAGGTTTTGTACCCAATATAGTGCAAAACTCACTTTGACCTCCAAAGACATATCCAACATGCTGGTTTAAGTCACCTATTTTTGAGGAACATTTATTCCCGTATAGAAAATATATTGGTATTTGTTGCAGCTCAGAGGAGGTACATGTATTGCAGAAAAATAAACATGAATCCAAGTTATATCTTTTTTGGATCACTGACATAATATCGACGGACCGTATATCGACCTACAACAATATCGAGTCCAGAATATTGATGGACAGAATATCGACATCCTATCTCTACAAAGGTAAGTACAAAAATATCGTTGTTTAAAATATTGTTGTATAAAATATCGTTTTTAAAAAATATCTTAAAAATAATGTAAAATTAATTAAAAAATAAATATAATTAATAAAAACAGTTACAATTATTTATATGAAAAAATAAAACATACATATTTAAAAAAAATTAGATATATTAATAAATAATTATTTTAATTATAAAATGCTAGAAACATAATAAAAAGTATAAATACATATATATATATATATATATATATATATACATAAAGCTGTAATATAAATATAAAAATAAATTATATATATAATAAATAAAAATATTAAAATTAATATTTATTTCTAAAAAATATTTTACACTACATTAACTATAACAATAGGAAAATGTTGGATAGCGTAGGGAATAAAATTACTATTCCCACTCCAAAAACTGCAACAGTAGGGAAAGTGTTGGATAGCGGAAGATAATAATTTACTATTCCCACTCCACAAATTGTAACAGTAGGGAAAGTGTTGGATAGCGGAGGGGTTAAAATTACTATTCCCACTCCAGTTATTGCAACAGTAGGGAAAGTGTTGGATACCGTAGGGTAAAAATTACTATTCCCACTCCAGCAAATGCAACAGTAGGGTATGTGTGGATAGCGGGTGGGTAAAAATTACTATTCCCACTCCACTGAGCGCAACAGTAGGGAAAGTGTTGGATAGCGGAGAGGTAAAAATTAATATTCCCACTCCAACGAGTGTAACAGAAGGGAAAGTGTTGGATAGCGGAGTGGTAAAATTTATTATTCCTACTGCAGTGAGTGCAACAGTAGGGAAAGTGTTGGACAGCGGGTGGATAAAAATTACTATTCCCACTCCACTTAGTGCAACAGTAGGGAAAGTGTTGGGTAGTGGGAAGGTAAAAATTACTATTCCCACTCCAACGAGTGTAACAGTAGGGAAAGTGTTGGATAGCGGGTGGATAAAAATTACTATTCCCACTCCAACGAGAGTAACAGTAGGGAAAGTGTTGAATACCGGAGTACTAAAAATTACTATTCCTACTCCAGTGAGTGCAACAGTAGGGAAAGTGTTGGATACCAGGTGGGTAAAAATTACTATTCCCACTCCAATGAGTGCAACACTAGGGAAAGTGTTGGATAGCGGGTATGTAAAAATTACTATTCCCACTCCAGCGAGTGCAACAGTAGGGAAAGTGTTGGATAGCGGGGGGTAAAAATTACTATTCCCGCTCCAGTGAGTGCAACAGTAGGGAAAGTGTTAGATAGCGGGTGGGAATAATTTTCTATTCCCACTCCACCAACTGTAACAGTAGGGAAAATGTTGGATAGCGTAGGGGAATAATTTACTATTCCCACTCCAGCAAAAGCAACAGTAGGGAAAGTGTTGGATAGCGGGTTGGTAAAAATTATTATTACCACTCCAGTGAGTGCAACAGTAGGGAAAGTGTTGGATAGCGGGTGTGTAAAAATTACTATTCCCACTCCAGCGAATGCAACAGTAGGGAAAGTGTTGGATAACGGGGGGTAAAAATTACTATTCCCACTCCAGCGAGTGCAACAGTAGTGAAAGTGTTGGATAGCGAGTGGGAATAATTTACTATTCCCACTACACCAAGTGTAACAGTAGGGTAAATGTTGGATAGCGTAGGGGAATAATTTACATTTCCCACTCCAGCAAATGCAACAGTAGGGAAAGTATTGGATAGCGGAGGGGAATAATTTAGTATTCCCACTCCTGCAAAATAATTAACATTAATTAACAAATAATTAATTTCTCAAAAATAATTAACCTTCCACCATATTCCCCTATAAACAGCAACACCAACATTATAAAATATTACACAATTAACATAATTAAATATCAATTAATTAATTAATAACAATTAACAAGCAAATTAAAAACCATCAAAAATAAATTAGATCACACAATTAACACTTTAAAATGACTTTAAATAAATATTATATATAAAAATATAAAAAAAGTATTACAATTAAATTACTTCCCACCCTACTCCCCTATCAACCCACAACCCACCCCTAAAAAAATTACACAATTAACATATTTACCAATCAATAATTAATAATTAATATCTAATTAATAACTAATTAATAAAAACAATTAACACAATTAACAATATAAAATATTAATTACATACATATTAATTAATACAATTATTAAATAATTATATTTGAATTACTTCCCACCTTGCTCCCCTATAAAACCACAACCCACACCTAAAAAAATTACACATTTTCCATATTTACCAATTAATTATTATTAATTAATAATCAATTAAAATTTAATTAATCAATTAATTAACACAATTAACATAAATTATTAAATACATTAATATTAATGAATACATTTATTAATTAGTTAATTTCAATTAAATTACTTCCCACCCTATTCCCCTATAAACCCACAACCCGCTACGGAACTAAAACGCAATATTTATTTATTAAAAAAATTAATAACTTTAAAAAGATTATTAATTAATATATTATAATTAAATTACTTCCCACCCTATTCCCCTATAAACCCACAACCCACTACGGAACGAAAATACGCAAAAGAAATTTAACATAAAATTAATTACTTATAAAAAATTCAAACATACATGAAAAAAATAACCTATACTTTTAACACATATAAAAAACACATTTTTTTCCGATATTATTAACAACGATATTTTGACTTACGATATTACTAACTTCGATATTAAGTAAAACGATATTTCTTACCTGCATGTCGATATTCTTGTAGTCGATATTCTTGCAAGTCGATATTCTGTCATATCGAAATTTGAACATCGATATTATGGCATATCGATATTTACAACTCGATATTATGTCTGCGTACCATCTTTTTTGTGGGTTTTCTACACTTTTTAGCTATACATTTCTTCTTTATGATTTTTATAATGAATGTATATGCATGCTCCTTTCAAACCGCTGTAGACTTTTATTTGTATATACCGTTTTGCTCTAGTCAGCAGCAATAGAATATGAGCACGTTTCTAAATGAGCTGTGACCTTGCATTCGATGTCAATGCTTTTGCCAATTGCTTCCAAAACACCACAGCAAGAATCGCCGACCACATACCCTAAGAGTACATAGATATTACGCTGTACTACCACAAGAACTTTTATATTAGGCAGCTTAACACTGTTTCACTACTTAACATACAGACATATTTAAATTTTATTCAAATTCGTAACATCACTTTTTGTGCCTGCATGAGGGTCTCCAATGTATGAGTAAACTACTCTTAAAATCTTCTTTGCAAACTGTAACTTTGCAGACTCTTCCACGTGTTTAAATTTTAGTTAAAGGGAGAACTCCCAAAGGTGTTAATTAAAATGCGACATCACTGGCAACAAGGCCATCCTTATCTTCCTCCAAAAATAATTGGAAAGTTGTCTGGAACACAAGGCAGTCTGTTCGCAAACATATTATTAATCACTATTGCAGAGTGGGGGAAATTAGAAGACCATGTGAAGTGACAGGCCTGTTTACAGATCCATGTTCGATGGCTGAAGCCTGAACACTACGACTTGTTCAGCCTTCTAAATACAGTAACCATGCTTCCTATTTTTCAGTCTTTACTGTGGCCGAGACATCAATATTAAATATTTTTCACTCCCTAAACTCAGAATATTGAACACAAACATAACTGTGTTTCAGAGATTTACATATTTCCTCTATTTCTGTTTTATTTAAAACATATCCCGCTATCCAGAAGTGTGCGAAATTTGCGTTATTAAATGCGTCTCCTCATCTCGTATTCAAAACATGATAGGAAGACGCATTTTGTGGTACAAAGTAGCACAAATACACATGATGAACACGAGAGGCCATGTTTATTAGAGCGAGGTCCTCTTCACTCCATCCGGCTCCTGCCTAGCTGTTCCCTCAGGAAAAAAAAGCCTTTGGAGCTCAATCTTTACCGAGCATGACCTTTGCCACCAGTCTTTACCACACAGGTAAGTATAACACAGGTAAGTACATAGTATAGTTTCTTTACCTTTACCACGCATACTTTACGAGGCAGTAGTTTACCACACAGGGTTGTATTATTTTTTAAATAACATATTTTTTATGTAGTTTAAAATAAAGGGGTAAGTAATGTGCGAGTAGAGGTAAAGGGAGGTAATAGTCATTTTAGAGTTCAGGGATGGGTAGAGGTAAGAAAAGGTAAGGGTAATTTTATGGTTTAGGAGTGGGTAGAGGTGAAGGCAGTGGCGTAACGCAAAATGATGCAGAATGTGAAGAGCGGTGCCTGAGTCTCCAATATCTCACATATAGTCATTAGTCATTAGCTGTGGGCTCAATGAGGGCACCTGATGCTTTCAGAGACCTTAAATGGATGGTGCCCCCGTAATGCTCCTGCACAGACACTCAAACAGACATGCACACACAGATACACAGACACACGCACACTGACTCCCCAAAATACTGGTTGCCCACACAGCAAGCAAATCAGGAAGCATGGTGAGCAATATGAACACAGGTGCCCCTTCCTCCCCCAACAACAACTTGCAGCATTGCAGGGAAGGCATTGTACAAATAAACATAACCAAATGTGAATGGGTACATATGTGGGCCTTTGCACATCAATAGTAAGGGGTCGATTCCGATGTCGGCCGGAAGTGCACCTAACAGTATCTGTCCGGAAAAAATACGAGCCGAACGCGTGTTTCCCGACCGACTCGAACACTCTACCGAACGAACAAGTACGATGCGCATAACAGCCCAGATTCCGAACGAGCCGAACTTACCCAATCCAGCTCCTTTCCTCCGCCTGAGCTGGATCCGTAAACGCCGAATCGAGTCGCACGGAACCAAATACACAGCACCTTCCGGCCGGACTAGTACGATGCGTCTTCCGTACGCGCCGAACCCGTCGCTACGTCCGGCACGTTTCAGCATCCGGGAGAGCCGCACATAAGCTCCGTTTCGCATCACTAAACGATCCACGGCTACGAGACGAACAAGCCAGCGACGAGTACGAGTCGAAGACACGCGAAACCCGAACGAGACGAACCAACCATGAATCCCATCGCGCAGGTCCTACCAATACTCTACATCTATTACCGGGACCGATTCGGACGCGTACGGCGCAGACGGTAAGTCAAACACCAACAATACAAACTAACTACACGTACCTAAAATATGTCACACACACATAGGGATGCACAAATTACGTACACTAGCAACTGCACAATCATAGGGGTGGGATGGGCATCACCAATGCCATACACACCCATAGGGGCCTGGATTCCTGCCACCACCACCACCCCTACTCAGGGGTGCTGGATGCCCATCACTACTACCACCCCTACTCAGGGGGGGCTGGATGCCTATCACTACCGCCCCCCCTACTCATGGGGGGCTGGATGCCTATCACTACCACCACCCCTACTCAGGGGTGCTGGATGCCCATCACTACTACCACCCCTACTCAGGGGGGGGCTGGATGCCTATCACCACCACACCCCCTACTCATGGGGGGCTGGATGCCTATCACTACCACCCCCCTACTCATGGGGGGCTGGATGGCGGCCACTACTACCATCCCCACCCATAGGGGGCTGGATGGCTGCCACTACTACCATCCCCACCCATAGGGGGCTGGATGCCTATCACTACCACCACCCCTACTCAGGGGTGCTGGATGCCCATCACTACTACCACCCCTACTCAGGGGGGGGGCTGGATGCCTATCACTACCACCCCCCCTACTCATGGGGGGCTGGATGCCTATCACTACCACCACCCCTACTCATGGGGGCTGGATGGCTGCCACTACTACCATCCCCATCCATAGGGGGCTGGATGCCTATCACTACCACCACCCCTACTCAGGGGTGCTGGATGCCTATCACTACCACCCCCCTACTCATGGGGGGCTGGATGCCTATCACTACCACCACCCCTACTCATGGGGGGCTGGATGCCTATCACTACCACCCCCCCTACTCATGGGGGCTGGATGGCTGCCACTACTACCATCCCCACCCATAGGGGGCTGGATGGCTGCCACTACTACCATCCCCACCCATAGGGGGCTGGATGCCTATCACTACCACCACCCCTACTCAGGGGTGCTGGATGCCCATCACTACTACCACCCCTACTCAGGGGGCTGGATGCCTATCACTACCACCCCCTACTCATGGGGGGCTGGATGCCTATCACTACCACCACCCCTACTCAGGGGTGCTGGATGCCCATCACTACTACCACCCCTACTCAGGGGGGGGCTGGATGCCTATCACCACCACACCCCCTACTCATGGGGGGCTGGATGCCTATCACTACCACCCCCCTACTCATGGGGGGCTGGATGGCGGCCACTACTACCATCCCCACCCATAGGGGGCTGGATGGCTGCCACTACTACCATCCCCACCCATAGGGGGCTGGATGCCTATCACTACCACCACCCCTACTCAGGGGTGCTGGATGCCCATCACTACTACCACCCCTACTCAGGGGGCTGGATGCCTATCACTACCACCCCCTACTCATGGGGGCTGGATGCCTATCACTACCACCCCCTACTCATGGGGGGCTGGATGCCTATCACTACCACCACCCCTACTCATGGGGGCTGGATGGCTGCCACTACTACCATCCCCACCCATAGGGGGCTGGATGCCTATCACTACCACCACCCCTACTCAGGGGTGCTGGATGCCCATCACTACTACCACCCCTACTCAGGGGGGGCTGGATGCCTATCACTACCACCCCCCTACTCATGGGGGGCTGGATGCCTATCACTACCACCCCCCTACTCATGGGGGGCTGGATGCCTATCACTACCACCACCCCTACTCATGGGGGGCTGGATGGCTGCCACTACTACCATCCCCACCCATAGGGGGCTGGATGCCTATCACTACCACCACCCCTACTCAGGGGTGCTGGATGCCCATCACTACTACCACCCCTACTCAGGGGGGGGCTGGATGCCAATCACTACCACCACCCCTACTCAGGGGTGCTGGATGCCCATCACTACTACCACCCCTACTCAGGGGGGGCTGGATGCCTATCACTACCACCCCCCCTACTCATGGGGGGATGGATGCCTATCGCTACCACCACCCCTACTCATGGGGGGCTGGATGGCTGCCACTACTACCATCCCCACCCATAGGGGGCTGGATGCCTATCACTACCACCACCCCTACTCAGAGGTGCTGGATGCCCATCACTACTACCACCCCTACTCAGGGGGTGGCTGGATGCCTATCACTACCACCCCCCCTACTCATGGGGGGCTGGATGCCTATCACTACCACCACCCCTACTCAGGGGGGGGGGCTGGATGCCTATCACTACCACCCCTCCTACTCATGGGGGCTGGATGCCTATCACTACCACCAACCCTACTCATCGGACGGGTAATGCATGACACAACCAGCATACTCCCACATAAGGAATAATTGAAAATTACATCCACCCAAACAACATGACAAGCGTGTGTAGTCCATGTCAAATGCCTACAACACTAAACATGACAATGAACATACAATGTGACATCCTAACACATGTGTCACACATAAAAGTGTGTGGCCTCCACAATACAAGACGACCATGGCCACTGTGGCAATGGGGCCTAAAGCCCCATCACCACAGTCACCAAAAGGTAAGTGTGGGGTCCAAGGCTGATGGACCTTTTGGTCAGTGTGGCAATGGGGCCTAAAGCCCCATCACCACAGTCACCAAATGGTAAGTGTGGGGTACAAGGCTGATGGACCTTTTGATCAGTGTGGCAATGGTGCCTAAAGCCCCATCACCACAGTCACCAAAAGGTAAGTGTGGGGTCCAAGGCTGATGGACCTTTTGATCAGTGTGGCAATGGGGCCTAAAGCCCCATCACCACAGTCACCAAAAGGTAAGTGTGGGGTCCAAGGCTGATGGACCTTTGGTCAGTGTGGCAATGGGGCCTAAAGCCCCATCACCACAGTCACCAAATGGTAAGGGTGGGGTCCAAAGCTGATGGACCTTTTGATCAGTGTGGCAATGGTGCCTAAAGGCCCATCACCACAGTCACCAAAAGGTAAGTGTGGGGTCCAAGGCTGATGGACCTTTGATCAGTGTGGCAATGGGGCCTAAAGCCCCATCACCACAGTCACCAAAAGGTAAGTGTGGGGTCCAAGGCTGATGGACCTTTTGGTCAGTGTGGCAATGGGGCCTAAAGCCCCATCACCACAGTCACCAAATGGTAAGTGTGGGGTCCAAGGCTGATGGACCCTTTGATCAGTGTGGCAATGGTGCCTAAAGCCCCATCACCACGGTGATCATAAGGTAAGTGTAGGCATGGTAAAAGCTGCCAAAGACAAACTGAATGGATGAATCCTGGTCACACAACAACCAAAACATCTGTGGCCTAGTACTGCTTGTGTCCCATTGCAACATATATTGGGGGAGGCTAGCAGTGCAGTGTCACAGAAACATCGCTTTATGTCCATGTGCATACAAACATCACACATGGGGGACCACATTGCCAACAATCAGCCGAATCCACAATGACAGAAGTGACCATCATGATGCTGACCCACATATCTGCACCTATGGACACACAAATGTATATAATCTGTGGAGGCTGTGGATGTCAGTTGAGCAAATACCATACCATGGCAGCAATGGGACATACAAACCATGATCATTGTGCTGACTGATGACCCAGGAGTACCAGGGAGAGCAGGGGAAAATCACCAAACCACATACAGCCAATGGCACATTACAGAAATGCCAATGCAGTGATGCAAATGCACTGACACAAACAGGCAGACTCACACATCCTATCAAAGACAACAGGTGATGGGGGTGTGTGCCAGTGTCCCCAGGCAACCACACAACACATGAGGAGGCCTGAATCCCAATTACACAGATGTGTATACAGTGCCACACACAAGTAACTCATGGATTGTATTCCCTATGTGGGAAATCTGGCATTGTCAGATGAGAGGGAGCCCAAATTACACATGTCACACAAGCTTGTAGGAACAGCAACTAACACAGCAAGAGACACACCCACCACAGCACTACCCCCAGGGACCCCACATTGTGCAGACACTAGCCTGCATGACAATTCCACTGTGATGACAAAGGTAGATGTTGATCACACTGTGAACCACAGCCATGTGTCCTCAGCTACAAACTACCATCACACCTACACAAGCTCCAATCAATCAGCACGGCCTGCCAGCCAAGGACAATATGGAGGTAGTGGTCTAGCCGTGCAACAACTCACATTTGCACACTCAAAACCACACACCCGCATCTGCAACAATGTGCAGCAGTGAAGCTCACATGGACTGGTGACATTGCACATGCACCCATGACAATACCAGGGGTGGTGGGGGGAACTAAGGTGCAGAAACCCATCACACAAGCCCACTCAACATGACTCGTCTATGCATGACCACTGCACAGTACGCCGTACATGTGCATGATGTGAAATCCACCACAAACAATGGGATCCTGGCCATAGTCACACACCAACGAAGAAGCCAAGGTGAGACACAAAGAACACACGTACACAACTTCCGACATTGCAGCTCTGACCCTGAGGAGTGGCAGCAGTCACACACACAACGCGTCACAATCACTGAAAGCTAACACAAACTCAAAATCACATTACTTGTGTAAACAACAAGTGCCAAGGGGAATCCTGAATGTGTCCCATCTGCGTTTGCCCACATCCCCAGCCCTGACAACAAAGACAACCTGGGATGACAACCTCATGAACATCAGTTTGCCATGCAACCACATCACGGAGAAACCAGGTCCAAGATGCTGGATGAACACATACCAACTCTGCAACCATCAGGAACATCCCTAGGGACACAGCCTGTGTAGGAAAAGGGAAGGGAACATGCACAGACATGCTCACACAACACACAACACGGGCACACGCAATGTCACCAGATTACACACAGCCATGAGGGCACTCCACTCCTGTGGAAGCTCCGCTGTGCCAAACCTTGTCTCTGCATGACTCAAACATATCAGCAGGACACCCCGTCAGTGAGTCAACAACTACAACACACAGAAGCCTCTCCTCACATCAGCCTGGGTACGGGAGTGTCACGTCAGTCATCTGCATACACCCAAAACACATGGCAATCCAGTTGTACTGTATACACAGATGAGTCCTCCAAAATTGATGTGCAAAACTGCATGTCCAGTAGAGACGGGCCCACAGTCAGGGTACTAGGAACATTGGACAGTGGTAAGCCCAACAGATGTGCAACAGTGTAGGACAAAGATGGTAATATACAAATGCTAAACGTACATCCCTGTGTCAAATGCTGAACATTACACCCTCAGACTGCAGCAAGGAATGCTATAGATCCAGACTATATTAGGACACATATCCCATGGGCCACATGGAGCCCATCACAGCAAAACTTCATTTACCTGATCTGAACACAATTACAACAGCAAATGTATGATACTACACATCTACATCATGTACCACCAAAGATTAACCACAAGTAAACAAAAAGAGGCTTTATTCAGCAAGTGTGCAACTCAAATCAAAAGTCCAAAATTAACAACGGCCAATGTCCAGTCCAAATACACAGTCCCAACAGGGCGATGTGTGACTACTTGTCACAACTTGCTTGCCTGCACAGGTACCAACAGGGGACATCCCCCTTGGAGGGGCATACGTGGGGCAGGCCAGGCACCGCAGGGACAGGATCAGGGGATCAGGGGATGCCAGAAGGAGGCACCGGCAACTGCAGTGGAGGTGTCTGACTCAGGGGGGGCCGGCACTACCGCAGGGCTCAAGTCCGATGGTGTTGGTGCTGCAACCACTGCAGTGGGCTGGGCAGATGGAGTGGGCTGGGTCCCCAATGCAGTGCCCGAGTCAGATGGGGTTGTTGTGGACTCCACTGCAGTGCATGACTCCAAGGGAGTGGAAGGGGGGGCAGAAGAGCTGGGCAGGACAGAGGGGAGGGACACGGTCTCCACACCAGTGGCACATACAGGCAGAGCGTCTGGTTTGGGGGTGGAAGAGCAAGTGGCAGGGGGGGAGGGCCTGAGCACTTTGGGGATGCGGTATCGGTGTGTGGGGGAACCTGGGGCAGGCTGTGGTGGTGGAACCTGTGGAGTGGTGGCCTGGGGGATGGAGGTGAGAGACTGGGTGGGTGACTTGCAGGGCGGTGGCGGGGTCTTGCTCTTCCGGGTCCAGGGGGACTTGCGGGTGGGGGGCTCACTCTGCCTGCGCCTGGGGGAGGGTGTCTGGGGCGAGGGGCACTCTCCTCTCTGTGTGTGGACTTCCTCTTCCCCCGGTATGCTGGATCAGCGGTATTGGAGGGGAAGAGGCCGAGGTCAGAGAGGAAGAGCTGCTGTGTATGTGGGGTTGCAGGTGAGGCAAGGGAAGGGGTCTTGGAGGGAGAGGATCTTGAGGATTGCGGAGTGACTGTGGTTGCCTGTGTGTGTGTCAGTTCCCCATCCCCTGTGTGTGTGGAATCAGTCCCCTGAGTATTGCTTGTGTGCACGTCTTGCCTTGGTTTTGGGTGGGTGTGTGCTGCTCGTGTCTGTGTGTTGGTGTGATTGTGCAGGTGTGCATGTGCTTTGGACAGGTAGGGTGGTAGGAAGTGTGGATGGGGCAGAGGTGGGAGGGGTGAGGGACTGTTGGAGGAGGGACACTGCTGCCGTCAGGGAGGAGTCCATGGACCTATTGCTCCTCTGTAGGGCAGACATACCCGTTGAGATGCCCTCCATGAACAACACCAGCTGTGTCAACAGTGTGGTGTGTGCATGGAGGACAGTCAGCATTGCTGTCTGCCCTACATGGAGCTGCCGTAGGAGGTACACAGACTCCTCACTCAGGGCAGCAGGGGACACAGGGGCAGGGGGTGCGGTGCCTGGCACGAAGGACACACGCTCCCGAGCACGGGAGCCTCCACGGACCTCAGGAATGGGAGCCAATGGGAGGGCGGTGGTGGTGGTGGCGGGATCAGACAGAGTAGCTGGGGTGTGGTGGCTGCTGACACCCTCCCCCACAAGGGAGTCATCCTCCGAGCTGCTGTGGTCCTCAACTGAGGTGGATGGTGCTGAGGACTCCTCGGTGTGGCTCCCCTCGCCCTCCATGCCACTGGGTCCCTCTAACCACTCGTCGGACGCTGACCCAGTCTGGCTCCGCTGCTCCTCCTGGTCCGTGGAGCTGTCCCCTCCTGTGGCTGTGGATGTATCTGCAAACAATTAGGGAAACAGACAAACATCAGTCACCTGCACTGACCGCACACACCACAGTAAGTACAGCACATTACAGAGCAAGCCCTGGCATCCTTAGTTGAACATTGCCAAAAGTGCTCACACAGATTAGGATAAGCCAATTGTCAGTCTGATGGTCAGCCATGGAACAGACACCCTCCTGCCCTTGCACCCATCTGTCTGGTGCCCGTCTGATGTTAAGACCCCAGTGTGGACACATGCACCACCTACACAGTAGTTGGACATTGCTGAGAACACAGTGAAGTATGTGAACATGCCCACCTCACATCACTTGCCACTAAGTCAGTGCAGGTGTCTGGATAAATGGACGGCCTGAGCCTAAACAGAAATGCATGTGATGCATACCAGCACCAGACCCCATGAAGCACCCATGTCCGGATAGTCAATGACACAATGGGGTGCCTGTTGCACATGTCACCACCCTGCAGGATCACCCTTAGGAAGTTTAATGCCATGACACAGGCATGCCTGCAAAGTCATACATCACTGTCTCAAGTCACATGGCCATGTTAGCCAGCAAACAACAGTCTGCACTGTGTCACTATCCTAGGACATGGGGAAGGCAAGTAATGTAACTGACAAGTGCACATGTTCATCCCCACTAACCACATCCTCTGAACCAGTATTTGTACACTGCACATCATTTGGACACATGGGAGACATGAAACACTACTCCCTGAACCATAGCACCTCACAGTGTGCTGTGAATGATGTACAGCTGCCTGAAAGTCACAGTCTCATACACCTGTCTGCACAGTCAAGTGATCAAACACCTATGAGTCACAGAAGTCTTGTCTCACATGGTCCAATAGCAGATGGCATGCTGACCCCTAACCGAAGGACATCACAGGAGTCACGACAACGTAGTCACAGCACAACAACACAGAGGCAGACACCTGAGGCAACATTTCACTGAGCACAGCATGTCAGATGATACACGGGAGTGGGAGTACAGAGTGTATCGTATGCCCTGTAGTAGGCATGACTGTCCGGCTCCACCTGCAAGAGGGATGAGCCCTGGTCAGTAGGCAGGTGGCTAAGCATGTGTGACACACTTGACATACATACTCCTGAGGCCCAGACTATTTACCCACCCGCATAATGGGGGTGTGGCAAATACCACAGGGACATGTGGTGAATTAGATGTGCAAGTGGATCACATATCAAAGTTACACCCAGACTACATAGCACGACTCAGGCATTGTGTGAGCAACTGACCCACCCATGAAGGCAAACACAATGTCACGGGAACAAAATCTGCCACCACCTTGAGCAAAGCAAAATGCTAGGACCCTGTACCCAAGTGACACAATTATCCTGAGCGTAAGGAGCACACTGGCGCATCAGATGGGTAGTGGCCAGGTTACAATAGAGGGACATGGGTACTGGACAACAAGACTGATGTACTGGGGAAGTTTAACCAGGCCAGAGGAGGGCACATAGCATGTTAGACAGAGTTCACAGTGCAGTCTTAGACTCACCCCTCCTTGCTGCTGTCTGCCCTTCAGCTGCCCATCCAGCTCCGGGAACACCACCGGCAGGATCTGGAGCATGTGGGGGGTCAGGGTCCGCTGTCCGCCCCTCCTGCGAGGAGGCGACAGCTTCAGCTGGACCCTTGTGATCCTCCGGGTCCAGCCACGAAGGTCCTGCCACCTCTTCTGGCAGTTGCGGATCCGGCACTTGTAGACCCCCACGGATCGGACTGCCCGGACGATGTCCAGCCAGATGTTCTGCTTCCGATGGGCATCAACCTGTGAGGATGAGAAAGTGAAAAGGCCATTACTACACATGCAACATATCAGTGCATCACACAGTTGGAAAAACATGTCTCAATCACAGGGGCATATGATGTACACAGGCAGTGCAACGAGGGCTATGGACAGTTTGCCAGCAGTTACTACATGGTATCATTGCATGGGTAGTGAACCTTGTTTGAATGCACTGTCACTTCACTGTACCTGTTCAGTGCAAGTGACTACACACTTTGGGGGGTGTGAACTACTCAGTGGGCATGCTAGCCAGTGGTGTGCACACTGTAAATCCTGCTAGTCAGGCAACATGCACAATTAGTGAGGCAGTGGACAGCACACTCACCTGCTCCCCTGGTGTACCATACAGCTTGCTGTACTGTGGAAGGAGGCTGTCCAGCAGGGCCTGGTTCTCCTCATGGGTGAAGGCTGGGGCTCTCTCCACAGTAGGTGCCATTGCAGCAGCCAGAGGATGCAGAGACAGCAGCAGTGTAGTGGCAGATGTCGTCCAGGAGCATGTAGTGCAGGCAAGTGAGCTCTCAGGGGAACAGCCAGCATTATATGTGTGCTGCAGAGGCAGATACTGTCCCATGTGTCCAAAGTGATAGGTCCAAGTCGGTAGCATCTTCTGAATCTGGCCAATCCATGGAATAGCAGCTCCAATACACGCCCACAGCATCCTTCAAATATTCAACTTCATGACACCCATTAATTTGCAACATTGTTGTGGCTGGCCAACTGAATTCACTGCATCAGACTCGTTGTAAATTCAAAAACCGCATCCGTTGCCATGCCAGGCCCCAGCCAATGCGTGCACACTGATCGGACCATTGCTGTACTACGCGTACCCGCGATACAACCCGTACCCGCTCACATGCAATGCAATGGTCCGAGCGGGCACACCGATCGGACCATTGCTGTACGACGCGTACCCGCGATACAACACGTACCCGCTCACATTCAATGCAATGGTCCGAGCGGGTACACCGATCAGACCATTGCTGTACGACGCGTACCCGCGATACAACGCGGACCCGCTCACATTCAATGCAATGGTCCGAGCGGGCACACCGATCGGACCATTGCTGTACAACGCGTACCCGCGATACAACGTGTACCCGCTCACATTCAATGCAATGGTCCGAGCGGGCACACCGATCGGACCATTGCTGTACAACGCGTACTCGCTCACATGCAATGCAATGGTCCGAGCGGGCACACCGATCGGACCATTGCTGTACAACGCGTACTCGCTCACATGCAATGCAATGGTCCGAGCGGGCACACCGATCGGACCATTGCTGTACAACGCGCACTCGCGATACAACGCGTACTCGCCACATTCAATGCAATGGTCCGAGCGGGCACACCGACCGGACCATTGCTGTACAACGCGTACTCCGCGATACAACGCGTGCACGCTCACATTCAATGCAATGGTCCGAGCGGGCACACCGATCGGACCATTGCTGTACAACGCTGCACTGGCCACATGCAATGCAATGGTCTGAGCGGGCACACCGATCGGACCATTGCTGTACAACGCGCACCCGCCACATGCAATGCAATGGTCCGAGCGGGCACACCGATCGGACCATTGCTGTACAACGCGTACCACGCGATACAACGCGCACTCGCTCACATTCAATGCAATGGTCCGAGCGGGCACACCGATCGGACCATTGCTGTACGACGCGTGCACCGCGAGACAACACGCACTCGCTCACATTCAATGCAATGGTCCGAGCGGGCACATCGATCGGACCATTGCTGTACGACGCGTACCCGCGATACAACGCGTACCCGCTCACATTCAATGCAATGGTCCGAGCGGGCACATTGATCGGACCATTGCTGTACGACGCGTACCCGCGATACAACGCGTACCCGCTCACATTCAAGGCAATGGTCCGAGCGGGCACACCGATCGGACCATTGCTGTACAACGCGCACTCGCTCACATGCGATGCAATGGTCCGAGCGGGCACACCGATCGGACCATTGCTGTACAACGCTGCACCGGCTCACATGCGATGCAATGGTCCGAGCGGGCACACCGATCGGACCATTGCTGTACAACGCGTACTCCGCTCACATGCGATGCAATGGTCCGAGCGGGCACACCGATCGGACCATTGCTGTACAACGCGCATCCGCGATAAAACGCTGCACTGCTCACATTCAATGCAATGGTCCGAACGGGCACACCGATCGGACCATTGCTGTACAACGCGTACCGCTCACATGCAATGCAATGGTCCGAGCGGGCACACCGATCGGACCATTGCTGTACAACGCGTACTCCGCGATACAACACGCACTCGCCACATTCAATGCAATGGTCCGAGCGGGCACACCGATCGGACCATTGCTGTACAACGCGTACCCGCTCACATGCAATGCAATGGTCCGAGCGGGCACACCGATCGGACCATTGCTGTACAACACGCATCCGCCACATGCAATGCAATGGTCCGAGCGGGCACACCGATCGGACCATTGCTGTACAACACGCACTCGGCCACATGCAATGCAATGGTCCGAGCGGGCACACCGATCGGACCATTGCTGTACAACGCGTACCCATCGATACAACGCGTACTCGCTCACATTCAATGCAATGGTCCGAGCGGGCACACCGATCGGACCATTGCTGTACAACGCTGCACTCAGCGATACAACGCTGTACCGGCCACATGCAATGCAATGGTCCGAGCGGGCACACCGATCGGACCATTGCTGTACAACGCGTACTCCGCGATACAAGGCGCACCCGCTCACATTCAATGCAATGGTCCGAGCGGGCACACCGATCGGACCATTGCTGTACGATGCTTACCCGCGATACAACGCGTACCCGCTCATATTCAATGCAATGGTCCGAGCGGGCACACTGATCGGACCATTGCTGTACGACGCGTACCCGCGATACAACGCGTACCCGCTCACATTCAATGCAATGGTCCGAGCGGGCACACCGATCGGACCATTGCTGTACAACGCGTACTCGCTCACATGAAATGAAATGGTCCGAGCGGGCACACCGATCGGACCATTGCTGTACAACGCGTACCCGCGATACAACGCGTACCCGCTCACATTCAATGCAATGGTCCGAGCGGGCACACCGAACGGACCATTGCTGTACAACGCGTCCCTGTACAGGTCACACACATGTGTCACCATGCTGGTCAATGGTGAACCTATGCCAGCCTCATATACTTTCCAGGAACTCTGGGGCACACCTACTACACCACACCCAGTCCACACTGTATCTAAGGCATGTGTGGCAGCATGACCTTATCTGTGTATGGGTGTGTACATGTTGTTTTTGGGCTGGCACTTGGGGGCAGACACACCCAGGCTGTGCACATGTTAATGGGGACAGGGTCCTTTGTGTGTCGTGCACATGACCACTGGGATGTGCAACTGTTCATTTTTGGAGCATGTTGCATGGTCACATTTCCAGGTTGTGTATATGTATGACATGTCACATACCCCAAGGCTCATGTGGGAAAGCATGTACATCACAGGGTGGCCCATTGTCACAATAGTCATGTCCCTCCGCAGTCTGTGTGCATGTTGTGTTTCACATGTCTGACTCCATGTGCACAATGGGAGACAGTCTCCACATCCACGTTGTTTGTGCATGGACTTAGATGTTGTGTGTGTGTGTCACTGACGTCCATGTCTGTCCTGCAGAGGCTACAGGGGGCACTACCTGTGGGAGTCATGTTTGATTTTTCTGACGTGTACATGATACACCATGTAATGCCAGTGTCCATGTGGCAAGAAAGGCTCCCTGGGAATCTACCTGTCAATGAGTTGAGATGCCTGTGGCGCATCTGTCCAGACGTCACTGTGGTATGTGTGTGGAATGTGAGTGCAGTAAATGGGTACTGTGACACAGCCAAATGGTTTCACATAGCACACCCTGGGACCTGTTGTCCACACATGTTGAACAGAGATGTTACATGATGTCCATGTGGGTGCCATATGTGTCCAAACAGAACGAGACACACATCAAGTACTAGTGTTTGCTGATGATGTAGCATGTGAACTACAGTATGGTGAATGGCACATATGTGGGGTGACTGACAATCTTGACTTCTTCACCTCTGCACTGCAGGGCTCCTGCTGTCCATCGACCATTCCCAGACCTGGCAACGATGGTGGAACGTGACAGCATCCGACGGTACCGCTTCACCAGGCAGCGGATTGAGGATTTGGCAGTGCGGTTTGACCCACATTTGCAGCCTGGCCGGCCGTATCCGACAGCGCTGACCCCCAAGGTGAAGGTGATGGCAGCCCTACACTTCTTTGCCACCGGTACCTTTCAACACACTGTGGCATCTACTGGTGGTATGTCACAGACTATGTTCAGCCGTGTGCTACGCGATGTTTTGGTGGCGATGTTGAGATGCCTTAACCAGTTCATCTATTTCCCGCAACGTCACCGACTCACTGACGTCAAGAGTGACTTCATTGCCCTGGGGAGGATGCCACATGTCATTGGCTCCATTGATGGGACACATGTGGCTTTGGTACCACCCCAGGCACATGAGCAGGCATACAGGAACAGGAAACATTACCATTCTGTCAATGCTCTGGTGGTATGTCTTGCAAACATGACCATCACACATGTTTGTGCCCATTTCCCCGGTTCTGCACACGATGCCTACGTGATGAGGAGTAGTCGCATCCCGAGGATGATGTCACAGATGCCGAACCAGCGTGCTTGGCTTGTCGGTGTGTACTGACTTTGTACCATTGTGTGTGTTGTGCTATGTTGCTTTCCGCACACTTTTCAATGTTGGCTAATGTGCAATTGTCTGTCTGTAGGTGACTCGGGATACCCCAACATGCCGTGGTTGCTGACACCCCTCAGGAACCCTGTGACACCAGCCCAGATGCTCTACAATGAGGCACATGGTTGGACCAGGAGGGTGATTGAGCGGACCTTTGGTCTCCTGAAGAGCCGCTTCCGCTGCCTGGACAAGACAGGAGGCGCCCTCCCATATGCCCCAGCAAAGGTGTGCAAGATTATCATCGTCTGCTGCATGCTCCACAACCTGGCAGTGCGGAAGGAGTTGCCTCTCATCCTGGATGACGATGACCAACATCCGCCACCTGTGGAGGATCCAGGCCTGGGCCACGATGCCAGTGATGATGATGATGATGGTGATGGTGATGTCCGCACACAGCTCATCACCAACTTCTTCAGCTGAATGTGAGTATCTAGAGTGTTGTACTATCAATGAATTTGATTTGCATGATATGTGTGTGTGGTGCTCTGGTGCTGTTTGAGTGTGGCCATGTGCAACTTGACTGGATGCATGCAGAGATGTGTCCTTGCAGGTGGTCTGTACTTGCCAACAGTGTAGACATGCTAACATGCTTTTGTGTATTTAACTTGTGACAGGTATTAGACATGAGTATTGCCATTCTGTGCTGTTCTTATGTGCTTTTGAGTGTGTGTCATGTCTGTCCTTCACAGGGTGCTGCTGGAGTTGTTAGAACAACTTGGATCCCCCGAATCAATGATTCAACTTCTAAGGTGGCAGCAGTTGTTCCCCTACAGGTGATGTGCCACACACCCCTGGACTTTCTATCTTCTGCATTGTTTGACTTTGTGGCCACAGCCAGGTGGGATTAGCTTGCATTTGTAGTGGAAACAACATGTAGCAAATGTGTAATAAACCTGTTCTACCTGTTCGACCCGGAAGCAAGAAAACCCCTTGGTTCACCAACGAACTCAAGGAATCCAAGAAGAACTGCCGCACTCTCGAGAAAACCTGGCGACTCGACCAGACCACAGACAACAGGACCGCCCTCAAGCACGCCACCCGCAAACACCACCAGCTGATCCGTGCCACCAAGAAGTCGGCACTCAAAGAACGACTGGACAACAACGCCCATGACAGCAAGGAACTTTTCAGCATCGTCAAAGAGTTCTCCAACCCCAGCGCCGGAAACAACGACATCACCCCCTCGCAAGACCTCTGCAACTCACTCTCCGCGTTCTTCCACCGCAAGATCACCGACATACATAACAGCTTCGACGCACAAACCACGCACCCTACCGCCGAACCAACGCCCGCCACCACCACCCTCTGCAACTGGACCCCGATCAGCACCGAAGACACCACCCGCACGATGAACTCCATCCACTCCGGATCACCAACCGACCCCTGCCCACACCACGTCTTCAACAAAGCCGACGCCACCATCGCACCCCATCTCCGGGACATCATCAACTCCTCCTTCCACACCGCCACCTTCCCGGAGAGCTGGAAGCACGCCGAGCTTACCGCCCTCCTGAAGAAACCAACGGCGGACCCCACCGACCTCAAGAACTACCGTCCCATCTCGCTCCTTCCGTTTCCGGCCAAAGTCATCGAGAAGACCGTCAACAGACAGCTTGCCGCCTTCCTCGAGACAAATGGATCCCTCGACCCCTCGCAGTCCGGGTTTCGGGCCAACCACAGCACCGAGACCGCCCTTATCGCAGCCACCGACGACATCAGAACCCTAACCGACAACGGGGAAACAGCTGCCCTCATCCTCTTGGACCTCTCCGCGGCGTTCGACACCGTCTGCCACCGCACCCTAGTGAAGCGCCTCAGCAACATCGGAATCCGAGAGAAAGCACTGGAATGGATCATCTCGTTCCTCGCCGGAAGAACCCAGAGAGTCCGCCTCCCCCATTCAGATCCGAAGCCACCGAAGTCATCTGCGGCGTTCCACAAGGATCTTCACTCAGCCCAACCCTCTTCAACGTCTACATGAGCCCCCTCGCAGCCATCGCACGCCAACACAACCTCAACATCATCTCCTACGCCGACGACACCCAGCTGATCCTCTCCCTCACCAACGACCCCACCACCGCCAGAGCCAACCTACACGACGGGATGAGAGACGTCGCCGACTGGATGAGGAACAGCCGCCTTAAACTGAACTCAGACAAGACGGAAGTCCTCATCCTGGGCTCATCACCCTCCGCCTGGGACGACTCCTGGTGGCCCCCGGCCCTGGGCACCGCGCCCAAGCCAACGGACCACGCACGCAACCTGGGCTTCATCCTGGACTCCTCCCTGTCGATGACCAGACAAGTCAACGCCGTCTCATCTTCATGCTTCAACACCCTGCGCATGCTCCACAAGATCTTCAGATGGATCCCCACTGAAACCAGGAAGACCGTCACCCAGGCACTCGTCACCAGCCGACTGGACTATGGGAACACCCTCTACGCCGGAACCACAGCCAAACTTCAAAAAGACTCCAGCGCATCCAGAACGCCTCCGCACGACTCATCCTGGACATCCCCCGACACAGCCACATCACCGGACACCTGAAAGACCTGCACTGGCTCCCCGTCAGCAAGAGAATCACGTTCAGACTCCTCACCCACGCACACAAGACCCTCCACGACCTGGGCCCAAAGTACCTCAACGACCGCATGACCTTCTACACGCCCACACGCCAGCTACGATCAACCAGCCACGCCCTCGCCACCGTACCACGCATCCGCAGAACCACCGCCGGAGGAAGATCCTTCTCCTACCTGGCAGCCAAGACCTGGAACTCCCTCCCCACTCACCTTCGGCGAACCCAGGACCATCTCTCCTTCAGGAAGCAGCTCAAGACCTGGCTGTTCGAGCAGTAACTTACCCCCTCCCCCAGCGCCTTGAGACCCTCCCGGGTGAGTAGCGCGCTCTATAAATGCCGTGATTGATTGATTGATTGATTGATACATTTTGGGGTGTGCGTTGTCCGTAGTCACACATCTGAGTGACATTTGCTTACTGCACCTGTGTTGTAGTTGACACAGACTGTGAATATGTGTGCTGTCTGTGCATTGCACTGTATTTCCAGGCAACATCAGTGTAGGGGATGAGTCATATGGCCCTGGTGTGTATGTGTTGTGTTGCCCTAGTGGTGTGTCTCCCTCATATGTGTCACGTCGCCATGACTGCCATGACGGTGTTGGACTTGCTGTAGCAGTCAGCATGCACAGTGTCATATTTCTGATCACCATCTCCATGACAGAGACCACGTTGGAATCACAACAGAGGCAGATATGGTTTTTGGTGAGTTTATTTACAAAAGGTGTGGGGATGGTGCACAGGATGGTGGGTGCTGTACATAGCAATTGGAATCCAAAGTTCCCATGTGAATTGGAAGTCCTGGTAGATGGAATGTCCAGGGTATAGTCCACAGTCATCTGATGAATTTGTACAACTAGAGCTCCCCATGTCATGTGGGCGAGTTGGGTTGCCATCGACAGGGCGAGCAGTTTGCACACAGAGGAAAAGTTCCAGAACAGGTGTTGGCTTCCTGGGGGATGTAGCTGGCCATCGGCCTCTCAGTTTGGCCTCCTCGGACGGCCCCTCTTCTTGGGGGGATCCTCAGGTGCAGGCTGCCGCGGTGCAGGGTACTCTCCGCCAGAGTCCTCCTCCCTTCCTGTGGCTGTTGCGGATGTAGTGGCAACAGATGTTGTGGGCACACAGGGAGGTGAGGCCATGTTGGTGCTGATCTGGCGGAGGCATGTCAGTATGTCCCTATGCACCGCTGTGAGTTCTTGCAATGTGTCCCACTTGGACTCCATGCGAGACATGTGTGTCTCGACACGGGACATGTGGGAGTCCAAGCGGGCATGATGGGCAGCCTGCTGCTGTTGTATGTCCATTAGGATCCCCACTACCTGGGTGACCTCTCCGGTGCTAGTCTGCTACGCATCTGCAATGCGTGCCAGTTGTGGGTCATCACGCAGTCCTGACCCCTCTGCAAATAGCGACCTGTGTCTACCACCCCTCCCACCACCCCTGGCAACACGTGCAGGGCCTGCGGTGCCACGCACAGGTGACCGTGTGCCCACTTGGGTGTTGTTAGTGGGCTCGATGGCAGCGGCTCCAGTTTGGTCCTGGGTCCCTGCGCTGTTGTCACCTGTGGTCCTTGGTGTGTCCGTGTTGGCAGGGGTGGCCTGTGTGTTGGCAGTTGTTGGAGGGGTGGGTGCAGGGGTGCAGATGTTGGTCCTGCTGGTGCTGCATGATGACTGGCACCGGAGGGTCCAGCTTGTTGTTCGCCATCCGAGGAGTGCAGAGGCTGATCCACACCAGTGAGCTCTGTGTCCCCCGGAGCCTGGGACAGGGACTCCTCCTCATCTGCTGCTGAGTCCCCATCTTCACCTGTTTTGGGGAGAGACACAGATTGTATGGTATGTTTCTACAGGCATCAATTGTTAAAACACCAGACAGTTGAGACTGTACCTCTGGATGCGGCCCTGGACATTGCATTCTACTCAGTTATGACAGTCAGTGAGTGATATTGGTGTAGCACATTGTCCTGCCAACCTGTGGCATGTCAATATGAATGTTGAGGTGTGTGCCTGACCAGCATTGGTGGTATTTGGTTGCCATCCAGGCCGACTTCTCCCCCCAGCCCAAATATCCCACCATGGAACATGCTTCCATTGCAGGGGGTGCAAGTTGTCTTTCAGGATGTCAGTCAGTGGTGTCCTGCTGTTGGTTGTTGCACAGTTGCCTGCAGGGCCTTGTGCTCCCCCCAGCAGTACCCAGTGTCAGCCATCTTGTGAGTCCTTTTCCACTCCCTGTGATGTGAGCATGGTTCAGGGTGGTGTTGATGGGCCAATTGTGAGGCTGAGCAACATCTGTGACTACCACTCCCATCATGCTATTGCCTCCACCCCCCCTTCCCAGCATGCCCATCCTTCCTTCCTTTTGAGTGGACTTCAGCGTGTGTGAGTGTGAGAGCAATGGCAAGATGGCTGACAATGTGGTTGTGTTGTTTGTTGGTGCACAGTTGCCTGCAGGGCCTTGTGTTCCGCCAGCAGTGCCCTGTGTCAGCCATCTTGTGAGTCCTTTTCCACTCCCTGTGATGTGAGCATGGTTCAGGGTGGTGTTGATGGGCCAATTGTGAGGCTGAGCAACATCTGTGACTACCACTCCCATCATGCTATTGCCTCCACCCCCTTCCCAGCATGCCCATCCTTCCTTCCTTTTGACTCTGCTTCCCTGTGGGGTGGGGTGCCTGTGCTGACAGGTTGGCTGAGAGTGTTCTCCTTGCGGTTGTTTGGCTACCAGTCCCAAGAGTGTCCCTGTGCTTCACACAGTATGAGCCCGGCTGGTTGGGCTTTGTGGGATCTTGAGTTAGAATGTGAGGCATTGCATTCTCCCAGGTGGGTTATGTGGAGTTAGTGTTGGGGTGTGTGTGAGGGGAGGTGCTTGTGACTATGGTCAGTGCTGTGAGTCCTCCTTCCCACCCAGCCAGATATCCCACCATGGAACATGCTTCCATTGCAGGGAGTGCAAGTTGTCTTTCAGGATGTCAGTCAGTGGTGTCCTGCTGTTGGTTGTTGCACAGTTGCCTGCAGGGCCTTGTGCTCCCCCCAGCAGTGCCCTCTGTCAGCCATCTTGTGAGTCCTTTTCCACTCCCTGTGATGTGAGCATGGTTCAGGGTGGTGTTGATGGGCCAATTGTGAGGCTGAGTAACATCTGTGACTACCACTCCCATCATGCTATTGCCTCCACCCCCCTTCCCAGCATGCCCATCCTTCCTTCCGTTTGACTCTGCTTCCCTGTGGGGTGGGGTGCCTGTGCTGACAGGTTGGCTGAGAGTGTTCTCCTTGCGGTTGTTTAGCTACCAGTCCCAAGAGTGTCCCTGTGCTTCACACAGTATGAGCCCGGCTGGTTGGTCTTTGTGGGATCTTGAGTTAGAATGTGAGGCATAGCATTCTCCCAGGTGGGTTCTGTGGAGTTAGTGTTGGGGTGTGTGTGAGGGGAGGTGCTTGTGACTATGGTCAGTGCTGTGAGTCCTCCTTCCCACCCAGCCAGATATCCCACCATGGAACATGCTTCCATTGCAGGGAGTGCAAGTTGTCTTTCAGGATGTCAGTCAGTGGTGTCCTGCTGTTGGTTGTTGCACAGTTGCCTGCAGGGCCTTGTGCTCCCCCAGCAGTACCCAGTGTCAGCCATCTTGTGAGTCCTTTTCCACTCCCTGTGATGTAAGCATGGTTCAGGGTGGTGTTGATGGGCCAATTGTGAGGCTGAGCAATATCTATGACTCCAACTCCCATGATGCTATTGGCTACATTGACTTTACCAGCATACACAGAATTCCTTCCTTTCAGTGATCTTCCCTGTGAGGTGGTGTTCTAGTGATGTCAATATATCTGTGAGCGTTTGTTGGTTCTATTTGTGCCACTGCCTTGCTGTATTTGTTGTTAGGTTTGTAGATGTCATGACACAGTTAGATGTCACCATGAGATGGCAGGTATTGTGTTTGTCTGACTGGCATTCACATCTTGGGATGAGTATGTTTTGTTTGCTGTGTATTTGGAGAGGGTGCATGGTTTGCCTATCCCTTTGAGGGTGCTGTGTGTGTATTGTCACACCATATTGTGTATATAAGTTGTGTACTCACCAGGCTCTGGGATGTCTGTTAGTCCATATACGCTCACTGGTGGTAGGATGGCCCGCACCTTCTCCTCCCAGGGCCTGAGGTATATTGGTTTTGCAGGAGGGCCACTGCCGGTGCGCTGGCTGATGATGTAGTCCTTTTGAGTAGGTCCCGGACCCTCCTGCGCACATCATACCACCTGTTCTGGATGTCTTCCTTTGTGTGCAAACATGGTGATTGTGCATTCACCCTGTCGACAATCCTCGCCCACATCTTGGTTTTCTGCGACATGGGGGTCTGTTGTACCAATGTACCAAACAACTGTGGCTCTACCCTGAGTATCTCGTCTACCAGGACTTCCAATTCACAATCTAGGAACTTGTGGTTCTTCTTTGGGGGCATGGTGATGGGTGGTGGTGGTGATTGATGTGTGTGTGTGTGCAAGTGGGGGTGTGTGAGTGTAGGTTTAGCTGGGTGTGTGTGAGGGTGCTATTTGTAAGTGTGGTAATGGTGTGTGGCTTGTGTGATGCATGAGCTGTGAGTGTGTCTGTGGTTGCTGTGTGATGGTGTTGTTTGCTGTCAGGTCTGTGGAATTTGCAAAGGCTCATGGTAGGGATTTGTGGCCTTTATGTAGGTGGGGTTGGGGGTGTGTCCTTGTTACATTTTTTCCCCCACCCCCAGTATTTATTGGCTTTGTGGTAGCTTGTTTGGCCCTTTTTTTTGACTTTTTTCCCTTGGTGCTTTGTGTGCATGTAGGAGTCGTTCTTGTGTCCGAGCCGGACGCTGCTGTTGTCTGATGCGATGTTGTCCGACTCGTTCCCGCTGTGTTTCAGGTTGGTTTCATGTGCGGCGTACGAGTCGGTCGCGGAGTATTGGGTTGATTCGGCTGGGTTTTGTGTGCGTGTGGTCGTACGGGTTGTGCTCCGTGCGAGTCGGTCGTGTTTCGCACGCATGGCATCGTACTACGCGGGTCGGAGTTCGCGGGTACGTTTCGTTCGGTCGCTATCCGGGTGCGTGTCGGTCGGTTAGTTTCGAGTGTTTTCCCGGCCAGATGGCTAGTTTCCGTCCGGCTCGGTCGTTCGTTTTGTATTCCGTCCGAGTCGGTCTGGTTTCACATGCATTTCATCATACTACCCGGGTCGGACGGTGCCGGTTCGTGTCGGTCGGAATAAATTCCCACACCGAGTCGGTCGGTACGTTTTCCGGCCCGAATCGGAATCGGACCCTCAGTGTTAGACCTGACACCCTTGGTGGTAGTCCTGCATTTGTTTTGTCTTGACCCCTCCTGTTTTGCTGAATTCGTTCTTGTTGGCTTTAGAACTCTGTGCACTTTACCACTGCTAACCAGGGCTAAAGAGCTTGTGCTCTCTCCCTAAAACATGGTACAATTGGCCTACCCCTAATGAGCACAATAAATTTACATGTAAATCCCTAGTAAATAGGATTCGTTGTACCCAGGGCCGATCAACTAAATGCTACTAGCGGGCCTAGAGCACTCTTTGTGCCACCCACTAAAGTAGCCTTTTAAAACATGTCTCAGGCCTACCACTGCAGGCTGTAGTGCAGTGTTAAAAACTGCCATTTTGACATTGGCAAAATAAACCTTTTGTCCGGCCTAAACCTTCTTTTTTAATGCATATAAGTTGCCACTAAGGTATATCCTAAAGGCACATAGGGAAGGGTGCATTGTACCTAAAAAGTAGGATATGTGGGTTCATGTTTTACATGTCCTTGAAGAGAAAAGCTCCTTTGGTTTTTCAATATTGCAAGGCCTATCTCTCCTATAGCATAACATTGGGTTACCTTATTTCACTCTATAAGTGATAACATAAGTTTGGAAGCCGATCGGAAAATGATGTTTACACTCAATTGAATGGTCATTGGAAACCCTCTTTAAATGTAAAGTTGGATTTGAAGTGGAAAATTCAGAAAATGTCACTTTTAGAAAGTTATATAGAAAACAGTTGGTCCTAGACTTATTTATCACGCAAATTGTGTTGTAAGAATATTTATGATTTGAAATACAAATTAGATATGCATACGATTGGCAAAAAGTATCAAATACATACAAAGTTCTCAACTGTGAACCTTCACATAAAAATACAAATGGCACCCATTACTTTTTTGAGAACATATCTGTTTTAATTCACAGACACATTATAAACAGGTAAACACATTACCATACTCAGTAGCAGGATAGGAGGTTGCTCCAAAAAAAGGGGGTGTAAAGAATAGTGCTCATGTGTGGAATAGATAAGGAAAAAGGGAGGATAGGTTGAAAAAAGATTAATTACAATTATTATAAATGAACAAAACTGGTTATAAGTTGCATCAAGACCAGTTAGTCAAGGCCTGCCCCCCATTGAATCATTTCTATTTGTCGTTTTCGATCATTGCCAAGAAAACAGAGAGACATCATCTGTGGGTTGGATGGGGTAGTGGTGGCATAGGGTACAGGCCCATTTGGGAAAAGAATGTCGATGTTTCGACCCGACTTAGATGCATAGAGGGTAAATTGTATCCTCAGCTCGTGGGTCTTCCTCAGGACAAGAGCACTATTCTTTTCACCCCCTTTTTTGGAGCAACCTCCTATCCTGCTACTGAGAATGGTCATGTGTTTACCTGTTTATAATGTGTCTGTGAATTAAAACAGATATCTCCTCAAAAAAAGTAATGGGTGCCATTTGTATTTTTATGTGAAGGTGCACAGTTGAGAACTTTGTATGTATTTGTTACTTTTTGCCAATAGTATGCATATCTAATTTGTATTTCAAATCATAAGTATTCTTACGACACAATTTGCGTGATAAATAAGTCTAGGACCAACTGTTTTCTATACTACTCGATACCCAGGTCCAAGGACAGCGTTTGGGTTACCCCATTATGTTATAATGACTTTTAGAAAGTTGGCATTTTCTTGTACTAACCATTTTCTGCCTGGAACCTGTGTCCTGGGTCACATGACTGAATAGCTTAGCAGTTGTCCTTTGTGTATTCATCCCAGACAGTGAGACAAAGTGGGATTAGTAGTTGAAAAGTTGGGCCATTCTTTGAGGATAGTTTGGAGGAGCTGTTCCCTGCCCCACTTACATTTTAAAGGGCTGCCTCCAGCACACATACAAAGGGCCTGCACACCAACATTTTCTCACTCTAAACTATATGGATCATTGACTGGCGAAGGGAAAAACTTTCCAGAACCAGATGTAGGAGTAGCATAGGGAGTCCCCCCCACTACAAAGGGGGGCACCAGGTACAAATATTACCCCTTCTGAGCCACTCATCAGATCACTTCTGGACCTGTGGAAGACTCAGAAGAGGGACTTCTCTGCTTCTTTATTTATTTAAACAACTTATAAAGCGCGCAAATACCCATAGGTGTCTCGGCGCTATGTGCTGCAGCAGGTAAGGCTTAGGATGGAAAGAGCCTGTTACTTGAAGAGCCATGTTTGTATTTGTTTCCTGACAGACAGTAGAGTAGGGCTGGCCTTAATCTGCGAGGGAAGAGAGTTCCACAGTTTAGCAGTGGCAACTATGAAACTTCTGTCTCCCCAGTTGGCTCTGTTGGTTCTAGGGACAACAAGAAGGTTGGCACCTGCTGAGCGAACGGATCTGCTGGGAGTGTATACCTGAAATGCCTTCTTCAGAAATTCCGGCCCTGTATTGTGAATGGCCTTGTAGGCAATACAGAGAGCTTTAAATTTTGTTCTGCTTCTTTTGGGCAGCCAAAGGAGCTGTCGCACAACGTTAGAGATGGACTTGAATTTGGGAGTACCCGACAGTATCCTAGCAGCCGCATTCTGCACCAACTGCAGCTTACTAAGAACCATTTCTTGTGCATTAATTAGAAGGCCATTACAGTAATCAACTTTGGACATATCCAGAGCGGAAATTAACTTTCTCCTGGCACCATCCGGGATAAATGGAAGCAATTTCTTCACCATTTTTGGGACATAAAAGGATGAGGAGACCACTGCGTTAGCATGATGTTTAAAAGACAGTTTATCATCAAGAATGACACCTAAGTTCCTGGCTTTAGAAACCGGGATAGGGGGTGATCCCAATTTATCCGGTCACCAGCCCGCAGACCACCCTGGGGATACATTTCCAAAGACCATTACTTCTGTCTTGGATGAGTTTAATTTAAGGCAATGCCTTGACATCCAGGTACTGATGGCCAACATGCCATCGTGAAAGCTAGCCGATACTGCATCCCCGTTTTTATGAACGGCGAGCACCAATTGGGTGTCATCTGCATATGACGTGAGAGCTAGTCCAAACAATTTGATCACTTGTGCTAAGTCGGTGACGTAAAAGTTGAACAGTGTCGGACTTAGCGAGGATCCCTGCGGGACTCCGCATGGAAGTGAAAAGACTGCTTCTGTGCTGCTGGAAGGACTGCTCTGCTGCTGGAAGAACTGCCCTGCTGAATTGCTGCCTGGAAAGGAAGCCTGGAGCGGTTCCTTGGACCCAGGACCTCCAGAGTGACTCCAAGGACTAGTTGGCTGGCATCCTGAGTGAACTACAGGGACATAACACGCTCCAGAGAACAGTCCTGCATCTGTCCAGCTGACCAGACCCAACCGGACCTGCCTCTGAACTGCTGCTGGCCTCTGCTGGAGTGAGTCCTGATCCCCAAGAGGTGCTCCCCAGGTCCTGGACACTTGGCTGGCATCAGAGTGTATTTCTCCTTGACCTATTAAGGTCTCCCTCAGAACCGATGCAGTGAAATGTAACTCGATGGAGGACCTATCATTGCATCACTCCACAGCTCCTGATCGGTGGCCCCACCAGAACCGATGCAGCATAATGCAACTAAATGAAGGAGCTTGCATCGTAGCACCTCACAACTCCTGATCAGCAGCCTCATCGGAACCAACACAGCGCGATGCAACTCGACACAGGACTTCGCATCGCAGAAACCTCGCAGTGCCTCATCGTTGGCTTCATTGGAACCAGGGCAGCATGACGCACCTTTGCGCTGGACCTCGCATATCTTGATCGAAGGCCTCCTCGGAACTGCTGCAAGTAGACGCAGCACTTCATAGCTCCCGATCAGCGGCCCAATCAGAACCAACGCAACTCAACACATTGCAGGACCTTGCACCTCAGCCCAAGCACACTGTCCATCAGGCCGCACTCAGTCCTGTACCAGGCCCATGCTACATCACGGTCAGCCTGAACTTGTGACTGTGTCTCATTCTGGCGTGCTCAGATAACCACAGTTGACACTTTTATTTCTTAGGACTTTGAAATTGCATATCTCCTGTTCTACTGATTGAATTTCTGTCATTCTCGTATCATTTTATGTATTTGCTATATATTTACAGATTGGTGTGGGATTTTTCTTGTGTTCTGATTTTTCTTCATTACTGTTTGTGTGCTGCATGAATACTTTACAAATTGCCTCTAAGTTATGTCTTACAGCTTCTCTGTAAAGATACTTGAGGATTAAGCACAGGTTAATTTATTCACTCTGGTGGTTCACCCTGACAAAGATTGTGGTTGTTGCTTGAGAAAGGTCTTCTCCCCCCCAAAATCAAGAACCCAATTTCTCACAAACAGCAATAAGAATGCACGCAAAAATTAATAAGATTAAAAATATAATAGCACAGCAACATGGAAACAGAAAAGAGAATACACAAACCCATCCATCTGTAACAATTACCCCTGCCAAACACTTCTAAATGTTGCAAAAAATGCGTATCAATCAACCACTTAACACACCTACAAAATGTTGGGCAAGTACATGAGGAAGAAGATGGCTGAGAAATAAGGGAATTGTCTCCTAGAGCCACCCCTCCATAGCCACCAACAGGCACATGCAGACCAAAAAATAACAGCTTTGGTGTGAATTTAAGATCATCCACACACCCGAAAGTAATAGTAAAACACCACAGTAAAATGACAAATCTGGAAAACACCACAGTAATATGAGAAATCTGGAAAAGCTGCACAAAAACAAAACGAAAAGAGGGAGATAAATATAATCCCAGGGATCCACCATCCCAAAGTTTCCTTTGCACTTACATTCTTATCCTGCCTGAGACCCACTACGCCAAACTCCAGGCCATAAAGCAATAACTAAAAAGAAAAGAAAAGTAAAGGAACAAAAATATTGGTGCCTGCAAACAAAAAGCATTATGCAAAGCACTGCAATGAGCTTATTTGATTTTGCCAAGAATGGTGGATGATGCAGCAATGATTGCAGAGAAACGAAGAGTGATGATTTCCCTACAAAATCCAAATTCAAGAGAAGGCTGAAGAAAACAAAGGGAGCAATTGCAGGAATTATATGTCATTTCTGCAATGTGAAATGGTGATGAAAATGCAAAATTACACTGTTGTAATGAAAATTACACCCAGGGCTATTGATATTGCAGACATTTCTTAAAATACTATTGTCAGGGGTCTAGAAGGGAACAAGCAGGGTGATTGGTCAGAGGACTAGCTGGGGGAGACTGAGACAAGACTTTATGCTAGGTTTGTGTTTAGTCTCTGGAAAATGACCAAAGAAGTGTGATCATAACTCGCTCCACAACTGATCTCCCACTCTCAAATTGCATGGAAAGCCCATTGCAGATCCTAACTCCACCGAAAGCAAGCAGCAAAAAAAGAATCATCATCCCGATAGCCCAGATCCGCAATTCAAGGGGGATAAAGGAGATATCTGCCTCACACCAGAACAAGGCAACTCAACAAGTGACAAAAAGGACCAAAGGAACCTACAACTAGGATAGGGCCTAGAGGGGGTCTCCCTAATTGTGGGGAAAAAAGGGAAAATCCCAACCACAGAGTAAATTGTAGAACTAGATAATACCCCCACTCAGAGTGTGAGTTTTTTTTAAACCCAAACCTCTTCTGTCACAACTGACACTGGCCCTGACAGAGAACAGGACAAACTACTAGCTTCCATAAGCACCACATTAGCTACCACAGTAAGAGCTCTGACATGGCAGTCAGACAAATTAGAACTCCAACTTGACTTAATCCAAGCCCTGGCCATCTCAATACTAAAAATAGAGGGAAAAGTCGATTCTTTGGCAGAGAGGACAAAGAATGCCGGAAATATCTCGTGCCCCTGGTGCCCTACCAGCACCTGCCACCAGATTGCGGAAAAACTGTGCACTCTTCCAGAGGCATTAAACTCAATAATCACGGACATAAAATCGGCGCTACAACAACAATCAAGATGTAGCCCGAGGTGGTCCGGTACAAAACCCACAGAGAATGGATTCGATCAAACTGAGCAAAAAGTTGCCCACAGATGGGAGTCCGCTGATAAGACAACCACATCAACACCACCATTGCTGGGCAAGACACCAACATTGAAAGCAACACTAAATAACTTTCCACCCACTGAATCGGGAAGATCAAACAAGGGGGCTGCCCATCTCTCAGTAGAACAAGAATTTGCCCTGGATGTTAAGGACAAAACCGTCTACGGGCATTCTAAGGTCAGAACAATTTCTAGTGAATACAAATGGTCTGTTGCCTTATCAAAAAGAGCAAAAAAAGACAAAAGAAGGCCAGAAACAAGGTTGAGAAAGAACAACTCTTAAACATATCTCTCCTCAACCAAAAAAACAACAGACCAAATTTTACCTAGCGTCTACCAAATGTTCACAAGCAGCGTGAAGGAGAAGAGTGAACTAAAATCAGTACTAATGACTGCAACTGAAAACTTAGAAAACCTGACTCTGTATCTATTTTATCTAGGCACATAACTGAACCTGGCATAGCACAAAGCACCGTAATGCATCTTCAGGAGACGCAACACCAATGTATTCGAGAACAGACAGAAGCTTTACCCAGAAACAGCGGCAAGGCAAAGAAAGACTTAAAATCAGATCAACCACCATCTAGCCCACCCGAGAGTATTGACACACCAGCTCTCTCAGTAATCACAGAAAACGCAGGTCCTACAATAAGTCAAAGCTTATTGGCCCCAAGCACAGCATCCAGTATTCACACACAGAGGATGCAGCATTCGCCCTGACATCAGACCCATAGGAAGCTACATCCTCCGTAAATAAATACGATTTTCTACAAGGAGCACCGACCCCGCTTGCTAGGATTAGATCAACTTTTCCAGACACCTCTACTCATGCCCAAGATTTCAATAAAGGCCAAACCGACACACACTCAAGTATGGAGGAACTAGCAAAGCTGGTACTCACTCCATATTATCCATCGGAAGGGAGCGACAACGTTCTGAATCGCTCGAATCTTCTAAGTTGTTCCACGCTACCCCAAGCCAATTTAAAATTTAATATCAACTCTGAAGATATCCTGAGCATTGAGTTCATAACCACATCGGAGTGTAGAAATGGGAGGGAAGCTACAGTCATAACCTTAAACACAAACCAATTTCCAAAGCAATACTTAGAGCAAAGGACGGCCCTGGAGGATTGGGGCATTGCAATCTCAAAATTTCAAGCACCAAAATAACCAGTAAAAAAGTCAAAAGATCAACATAAACAAAAAAAGTTTCCCCATAGCATTTTATGAGGGACCAGGTACTCCTACAACCACTCCCAGCTAGAAAACATACTCATAGCTCGCTCCTACTCTCCAACAAGGGGAGCCATCAAGAAGGTTGCCACAGGAAAAACTTTGAGAGAACATACATTGGAGTTGGGTTCCACTCACCCTTTCCAGGGAGACAAAGAGTTGCTCCTAGCATCTAGTCAAGCACAGACAGGACACAACAATATATAAAGTTCCTGACATGGAATGTCACCAAGTAAGCAAGACTACTAAACTTTGGACCCGCAAAAAAACTGCTGATGGCAACTGATGTTCTTTGTTTACAAAAAACATGGTCACTCACCACGCAAACAATCACTGGCTTCCAAGGGGTGTATCAAATAGCAAGAAAGAATAACATCTTCGGGAGGCCATCTGGGGGACTATCAACCTATGTGAATCGGAAAGGAATAGTGTCAGAAATACTGAATCAAGATGGTTCACTGATAGAATATCGACGCCCAAAATATCCCCACACACAAATATTGAGCCATAAATATTGATGTCAAAAATATCAACATCCTATATTTATAATGGTAAGTATATAAATATCGGAAAAAAAATATTCATGTAAAAAATATCAATGTACAAAATATCTATTTTTTTATATATGTTAAAAATAATATTAAATAAATTAAATAATAGAATCAACTTTCAACAAAAATATTTGGATTTAATATACATTTTAACAAATATAAGAAATAAATTTAATTTAAAAAAATTAAACATACATATATAAAATTTAATATATTATCTACTGGCGGTCGCCAGTAGATAGTTATAGTTACAACCTATTATCCATAGGAAATCCGCGACATTCTATTTGAAATAACTCTCTTGCCGGTTGACGTATCTTCGCGAAATTTTCAAACTTCGTGGGGCGCTCCGGTCCGCTCCTACCCTGAAAGTCTCGGGGGATACGTCAAGCGGGGGCCGAGAAAAAGGGGGGTCCCAAAACGCGTTTTCCCCATGCATTTTCCCATAGGAAACTTTAGACACGGCTACAGCCCGAACTGCTGAACGGAATTACACCAAATTTGGCAAAGAGGTAGTTCTTGGTTCAGAAAGAACCCTTTTGTTAAATGGTGTAAATCCGTTCAGTAGTTGCTGAGAAAATCAAAAAGTAAAAGTACATATATATCTATGGGCACGGAGGATTCGCGCACCCTCCCGATCACGAGCTGCATGTTAATTGGTTGTCAGCTGGCTGTCAACATTCCGATTCAGGAAATGTTGGCAGCCATTTTGTCCCTCGGTAGAACCGAGGGACAGAAACAAGTGCGCAAAGCGCACAAAGGGGGAGGGTAGAAACACCCTGACCCCTAGGTTTGCTCAGGGGGTCCCACAAGGACCCCCTGGGCAAAAAAAAAAATTTTTTTTTTAAAAATCGGCAGGATGCGCTCAGGGTGCGCGAATCCTGCCGGAAAATCGAAGCGCGGTCTCCCGCGCTTCGGGATAGCATTGGCCCCCGGGTGGCCCAAGTCCCGGGGGCATGCTGGGGGGGTTAATTTTATGTGTGGGGGCCTCTAAGGGCTCCCCAAGCCCCGGGGACCACCACCCCCAGGGCTTTATGTACAATGGTGCGGGAGGGCTCTGAGCCCTCCCGCAGCCCCGGGGACCACCACCTCCCGGGGCTTCTTTTTTTAATTAAAAACCTGTGTGGGGGCTCCAGCCGCCCACACGCCCGGGGACCACCACCTCCCCGGGGCACTAAGAAAAATTACAATGGGGGTCCGTTTTGGACCCCCAGAGCCCCGGGGACCACCACCTCCCCGGGGCTGTGCACTGAATGGGAGGGGGCCGCGCGGCCCCCCTCCTGGAGCCCTTGATGGCCCTGGGGACCACCACCCCCCAGGGCCGGCTCCTGCAGTGTCCCGGGGTGCCTACCCCGGGACACTGCTGTTTGCAATGACAGGACGGAGCCTCGCGGCTCCCGTCCTGTCATTGCAAACTTGCTTTGGATATTGGAAGAGAGAGCAGGAAACCTGCTCTCTCTTCCAATATCCAAAGCCGATTGCTTTCCACATGGGGAGCTGCATCTTAGCAGCTCCCCATGTGTAAGCAATGCCGGCTCCCGTAGGACACGGGGAGCCGGCGGGACTGTGGGGGGATTGGGGACCCCCACAGTCCCCAACGAGAGGGCCAGCCCCGGGGATGGGGTCCCCGGGGCAAGTAGTGGTTCGGGAGGGGGGCCACGCGGCCCCCTCCCCCAAAAAAAAAATGTAAAAAAAAAAAAAACGATCGGGCCCGCAGGCCCCGCCCCTTCCTTCACCACTCTGCAAACGCGCCCCTGGCGCGTTTGCAGAGGGGGAACGAGTCCCCTTGAATACTGGGGGTCCCTGGGGGCCAACTAGCCCACCAGGAACCTCCAGTATGCGCCAGGGGGCTGCCTTGCAGAGAGATGTACAGAGGCCACGCCCCTTTTACACCTCTCTGCAACGCAGCTCTATGGCGCTTTTTGGAGGTATATGGTGGGCTAGTTGGACTCCGGGGACCCTCAGGATTCAAGGTGACTTAATCCCCCAACTTAAAACGCGCCACGGGGCGCGTTTGCACAGTGGTGAAGGGAGGGGGCGGGGCTTGAGGTGACATGTGTGCAAACAGGCCCCGTGGCGCGTTTTAAGATGGGGAATTAAATCCCCTTCAATCCTGAGGGTCCCTGGGGGCCAACTAGCCCAACAGGTACATCCAGAAAGCGCCACAGAGCTGCGTTGCAGAGAGGTGTAAAAAGGGGTGTGGCCTCTCTACACGTCTCTGCAACGCAGCCCCTGGCGCATATTGGAGGTTCCTGGTGGTCTAGTTGGCCCCTAGGGACCCTCAGGATTCAAGGGAACTTAATCCCCCAACTTAAAACGCGCCACGGGGCGCGTTTGCAAAGATGTCACCTCAGGCCCCGCCCCTCCCTTCACCATTGTGCAAATATTCCTCTAAAATCAGCCGAAATAGGAATTCCGATTTACTCACCTGTTATAAGGAGAGACCTCAGTGCTGTATCTTTCAGCCCAGTACTGGTCCTGAAAAGTAATTTTAACCGTACTTACCAGTAACTTGAATTTCCTTCATAGGCTAACATTGACTGGTTTCACTTGGAAATTCTTCTAAGTGTGGAGTTTTGGAACTTTAAAATATTCCTCTAAAATCAGCCGAAATACGAATTCCGATTTACTCACCTGTTATCAGGAGAGACCTCAGTGCTGCATCTTTCAGCCCAGTACTGATCCTGAAAAGTAATTTTAACCGTACTTACCGGTAACTTGAATTTCCTTCATAGGCTAACATTGACTGGTTTCACTTGGAAATTCTTCTAAGTGTGGAGTTTTGGAACTTTAAAATATTCCTCTAAAATCAGCCGAAATACGAATTCCGATTTACTCACCTGTTATCAGGAGAGACCTCAGTGCTGCATCTTTCAGCCCAGTACTGATCCTGAAAAGTAATTTTAACCGTACTTACCGGTAACTTGAATTTCCTTCATAGGCTAACATTGACTGGTTTCACTTGGAAATTCTTCTAAGTGTTGATTTTTGAAACATACAAATATTCCTCTAAAATCAGCCGAAATCCGAATTCTGATTTACTCACCTGTTATCAGGAGAGACCTCAGTGCTGCATCTTTCAGCCCAGTACTGGTCCTGAAAAGTAATTTTAACCGTACTTACCAGTAACTTGAATTTCCTTCCATAGGCTAACATTGACTGGTTTCACTTGGAAATTCTTCTAAGTGTGGAGTTTTGGAACTTTAAAATATTCCTCTAAAATCAGCCGAAATACGAATTCCGATTTACTCACCTGTTATGAGGAGAGACCTCAGTGCTGCATCTTTCAGCCCAGTACTGATCCTGAAAAGTAATTTTAACCGTACTTACCGGTAACTTGAATTTCCTTCATAGGCTAACATTGACTGGTTTCACTTGGAAATTCTTCTAAGTGTGGAGTTTTGGAACTTTAAAATATTCCTCTAAAATCAGCCGAAATACGAATTCCGATTTACTCGCCTGTTATCAGGAGAGACCTCAGTGCTGCATCTTTCAGCCCAGTACTGATCCTGAAAAGTAATTTTAACCGTACTTACCGGTAACTTGAATTTCCTTCATAGGCTAACATTGACTGGTTTCACTTGGAAATTCTTCTAAGTGTTGATTTTTGAAACATACAAATATTCCTCTAAAATCAGCCGAAATCCGAATTCTGATTTACTCACCTGTTATCAGGAGAGACCTCAGTGCTGCATCTTTCAGCCCAGTACTGGTCCTGAAAAGTAATTTTAACCGTACTTACCAGTAACTTGAATTTCCTTCCATAGGCTAACATTGACTGGTTTCACTTGGAAATTCTTCTAAGTGTGGAGTTTTGGAACTTTAAAATATTCCTCTAAAATCAGCCGAAATACGAATTCCGATTTACTCACCTGTTATCAGGAAAGACCTCAGTGCTGCATGTTTCAGCCCAGTACTGATCCTCAAAAGTAATTTTAACCGTACTTACCGGTAACTTGAATTTCCTTCATAGGCTAACATTGACTGGTTTTCAGCAAAAAAGTTTCAAAGTGTTGATTTTTACAAACTACAAATATTCCTTAAAAATCGCCTGTATGACTTAAACGCATTCTTTCAACTGTTTACAGGAGATGCACCAGTGCTGGATCCAGGATCCAACACTGAGTAAGAAAAAGTAACGATAACAGTTTTTACCTGCTAAGTGAATTTCCTTCCATAGGATAACATTGGTGATTCTATGAGAAAAAGTTTCAAAGTGTCAACTTTTAAAATACAATAATATTCCTTAAAAATCACGACTGTAACCAAAACGCTTTTACTCAACTGTTTACAGGAGATGTACCAGGACTGAATCTAGGATCCAGTCCTGTGGTTACAAAAGTAATCCATAAAGTAACTAATTGCATTTAACTAGAAATTCACATTGAGCTGAATGTTGCATTGTGTTTGAAAATGTGTTGCCCATTGCAACAACTGTAACTACTGTACTTAAAAGTCTATTGCCTATCTGCAAAGTATTTAAACTAAAGTAATTCATTCTGAGAAAGTATTTTTTGTAATGTAATGTATAATGTAATTACAATGTAATTTGACAAATAAAATATGTAAAAAAAAATTGTTTCTAAAAATGTAGTAAATCAGTATGAAAAAAATTAATATAACAATTAATACATTTAAAAATTGTCATTTACAAAACCTTTGAAATTCACTGAAAAAACCGTAGGTTTCAGGCACGTTATAGTTAGAAATTAGCATTTAAAAAACCTTTGAAATTCACTGAAAAACCATAGGTTTCAGACACGTTATAGTTACAAATTAGCATTTAAAAAACCTTTGAAATTCACTGAAAAAACCATAGGTTTCAGACACGTTATAGTTACAAATTAGCATTTAAAAAACCTTTGAAATTCACTGAAAAAACCATAGGTTTTAGGGACAGTTATAGTTACTTGGACATTGCACTCGTACAAAACCCGTGAAATTCCCCGTTATAGTTAGTTCAGCTAACTATAACTCGCGCCCCGCAATGCACTGCTGATGACGTCACATATTACATCACTCATGACATGGTCAGTGACATCACTGATGACATCACTGATGACATCTCAAATGACATCACTGATGACATCATCCACGTGATAATCTGATGCACCTCCTCACACCCTAATATAATCTTTGATACACCCACTCTAAATTACAGACTGCCATTCGCAAAACCATAGACACTCCAACACCAATAACTACATACCCACTCACTGATTCTTAGGTCTACACACACACATCCACTCACTCACCCGTACAGTCACTCATACTTACGGTCACTCAGTACAGGACTATCATATGCACTCTTACTCCTATATAGACACTCAAACAACGCCACTCATCCATAGAGATACTCACACACCTAGTCAGTCATGCAAATAATTAAACACACTGCCATTTACTCACCTATACAGTTATACACACACCAGCTCACTTACTCATACAAATAGTAGCACATTGTTACGCTCTTATACAATCACTGATACAAGCACACACTCATCCATACAGCCACTATCACAATCACTCACTCTTGCTTATAGCTATTTATATACTCCAACACACATATATACTGCCTTTCACATATGTAGTTACTCACACATGTACCACTGGGACATACATTCACTCACTAACACACTCTTACACACACTTACCCACCCATACAGTCTATCACAGATGCACTCTTGAAACCATCCACCCAGTGAATCACCCACTCACACATCTATGCACAGAGTTGCACACACCCCTCCCACACAAACACTCAGGCACCCATACAGATACTCAGACAAGCATTCAATAACTCATATAGAAAATCATTTAGCTATTCACAAACACATGCAGCCACTTACACAGCAACAGACAGATGGATACAGACATACACCCAGTTTAGTCACTAACCCATGCATTCAGTAAGATACGTTAAATCACTCACTTATAGAGTCAGTCACGCACCTACTAAATCATCCATACAGACACTTAGACACCCACTCATTCTTCAATACGTCTTTTCCTATATATTTTAAAAATATTTAAACTTTACAGAAACACACAGTCACTGGATGATGTCATCAGTGATGTCATTTGAGATGTCATCAGTGATGTCATCAGTGATGTCACTGACCATGTCATGAGTGATGTAATATGTGACGTCATCAGCAGTGCATTGCGGGGCGCGAGTTATAGTTAGCTGAACTAACTATAACGGGGGAATTTCACGGGTTTTGTACGAGTGCAATGTCCAAGTAACTATAACTGTCCCTAAAACCTATGGTTTTTTCAGTGAATATATATATCTTTATATATTTACTTTAAAACAAATAATAATCTATTAATTTTATTTTATGTTTAAATTTTATAAATATAAAAATGTTCAAATAAATATATATATACATACACCTATAACATAACATCTAATAAAAAAACATTATATTATAAATATTATATTATAAATTAAAACATTAAAATATTTTATACTCTTTAAACTTAACTTTTGCACTCCATTGAGTGCAACAGTAGGGAAAGTGTTGGATAGCAGAGGGGGAAAAATAACTATTCCCACTCCAGTGAGTGCAACAGTAGGGAAAATGTTGGATAGCGAAGGGGTAAAAAATACTATTCCCACTCCAGTGAGTGCAACAGTAGGGAAAGTGTTGGATAGGGGAGGGAAAAAATTACTATTCCCACTCCAGTGAGTGCAACAGTAGGGAAAGTGTTGGATAGGGGAGGGGTAAAATTACTATTTCCACTCCAGTGAGTGCAACAGTACGGAAAGTGTTGGATAGCGGAGGGGTAAAAATTACTATTCCCACTCCAGTGAGTGCAACAGTACAGAAAGTGTTGGATAGCGGAGGGGTAAAAATTACTATTCCCACTCCAGTGAGTGCAACAGTAAAGAAAGTGTTGGATAGCGGAGGGGTAAAAATTACTATTCCCACTCCAGTGAGTGCAACAGTAGGGAAAGTTTTGGATAGTGGAGGGATAAAACGTACAATTCCCACTCCAGTGAGTGCAACAGTAGGGAAAATGTTGGATAACGGAGGGGTAAAAATTACTATTCCCACTCCAGTGAGTGCAACATTAGGGAAAGTGTTGGATAGCGGAGGGGTAAAACTTAATATTCCCACTCTAGAGAGTGCAACAGTAGGGAAAATGTTGGATAGCTGAGGGGTAAAAATTACTATTCCCACTCCAGTGAGTGCAACAGTAGGGAAAGTGTTGGATAGCGGAGAGGTAAAACTTAATATTCGCACTCCAGTGAGTGCAACAGTAGGGAAAGTGTTGGATAGCGGAGGGGTAAAACTTACTATTCCCACTCCAGTGAGTGCAACAGTAGGGAAAGTGTTGGATAGCGGAGGGGTAAAAATTACTATTCCCACTCCAGTGAGTGCAACAGTAAGGAAAGTGTTAGATAGCGGAGGGGTAAAAATTACTATTCCCATTCCAGTGAGTGCAACAGTAGGGAAAGTGTTGGATAGCGGAGGGGTAAAAATTAACATTCCCATTGGAGTCAGTTGAAAATTAAAAACAAACAAAATATCAACAACAACACAAAAGATTTTAAAAAACAAAAAAAGAAAACAAATGTTAAAAATGTACAAAAGATAAAAATGTATTATAATGTTAAAAAGATCTAACAAATACCTAGAAAGATTTGTTTTTAAAAACAATTTACAAATAACTATTTTTAATAGAAATTATTTATCATCAAAAACATTAATTATTACATAAATGTAATCTTTTTTATTTCCTACCCTATAACACCACACAATTCACAACACACATCTAAATTAAAAAAATTACCTCCATAATTAACATAATTATCAATTAAAGAAATATAATTAATTAAAAAACAAATAAAAATTAGTTTACTCCCAAATGTTACCCCTATAAAACCGAAACCCACACACAAAATAAAAATAAACAATTACCATAAAAATTTATGAATTGATGAATTAATATTAATGATCAACTAATTATTAATTAATTAAACATAAATAACTTTCCACCCCCACCCCAATAAACACCACAAACCACACCTAAAAATCATTACACAATTTCCATAACTAATTTAATATTAATAAATTAATATCAATTAACAACTTATTAATTAATTTAAAAGATATTACTTCCAACCCTTTACCACTATAAACCCCACAACTCACATCTAAAATTAATTACACAATTGCCATATTTAAATTTTAACTAATTAATTAGCATTAATTAACAACGAATTATTAATTAATTATAAATACATTACTTCCCAAACTATTGCCCTATAAACCCCACCACACACTCCTAAAAACAATACACAATTAACATAATTAATTACCAATTAATTACCAATTAATTAATTATTAATAATTAACAAGCAATTAATAAATAATTAATAGTAAATTAATTCCCACAATTAACACTATAAAATATAAATTAAATAAATATTAATAAATAAAAAATATTAATACATTTATTATAATTAAATTACTTCCCACTTTATTCCCATATAAACCCACAACCTGCTCCTAAAGAATTGACACAATTAACATAATTACCAATTAATTAATTAAAAATAATTACCAACCAATTAATAATTAATTAATAATAAATTAATTCCCAAAATTAACACTATAAATTCTAATTTTAATAAATACTAATAAATAAATAAAAAAAATGTTTATAATTAAATTACTTCCCACTCTATTCCCCTATAAACCCACAACCTGCTACAGAACTAAAAAACACAAAATGTAATTAAAATAAAATTAATAACTACTAAAAATGTAACACATATATTAAAAATCAAAAGCAATACTTATACAGAAAAATAGTTCACAGACTTTTAAAATACATACTATAATACATAACACTAATTAAAACATCGATATTTTAAACAACTATATTTTTGCAAACGATATTAATGACTTCGATATTTTCAAAAACGATATTTCTTACCTCCAAGTCGATATTCTTGACCACGTTATTCCTGCTGTCGATATTTCTGCATCACGATATTTCCAACTCGATATTTGTGTATGTCGACATTTAAAACTCGATATTCTGTCTGTGCACCATCAAGACGAGATGCTCCAAGTGATTACATCACCACAAAGCAGGATCCTCCTGAGTAACATCTACTTCAACAGCTCCAGCATTACACAAGCGAAAAGGCTGTGCCTGCTAGCCGAAAACTTGGATCAAATCCTCTCTGACCATATTAACCATGATATAATACTCTGCGGGATTTTAATTTGCGAGAACTGGGATGGAGTAGTTCTGGATGCTCACTGATAAATTGACAACTGTAAACAACTGGACAAAACACTAGAAAAACATAGACTGAAGTCCATACAGACTATAATTGAAACCTCTAATCCATCTTTTCAGGTTCCAAAAACTTACAGGGGCAGAAGTATCATTGATTACGTGTTTGCTTCAGGAAACCTCGTGGAACACCTTAAGTGCTTTGATGTACTCCCCCCTACAAGCAAGTGACCACCTACCACTTCTCACAACATTCAACCTTAATTTGGATAAACAGAAAAGACACAAGACCCTGGGCCACTCTCTTAATTATGAAACAACACTACTAACTCGGAGAATAAAGTGGGGCCCTGTCTGTGTTCAGAAAATAAAACTATGGAAATTCACTATAGGGCATTCTCTTCAGGCCCAATTTGGCGAACATCTATTAGCCCACTGGGAATTAATAATCAGGGGCATCCACAAATTAATAGCCAACTTTCCAAGGCATGGGAAACCCAGGCAAAAACCTCCAACAATAACCTGACCAATGCACTGCAAATTCGTAAAATGACAAAAGCATGCCATAAGACCCATACTATATGTAAAAATGGATGACTCTTAGTAATTGAGGAGTCTGGGGTGGTAGAAGATGTGAAGTTTATTCCAGGTTAAAAGGTCCCATCCATCCACCAAGAGTGCCTTGCATCAACTGACCTCAACCCCTATCATTCTGCTTCCCAGGATTCCATCACCATGGTAATGCTCAAGCATAAACATCATCTTGAGGTAAATACCACAATACCACACACCTTCCCCCTTTATAAACAAAAGAAAAGTACAACTAGAAAAACAAAACAATGAAACATGAGGAAAAAAAAACATTACAGTTGTGCACCACCAATGGTAAATACATAAGCTCCGTCACTTCTTATTTCTTCTTCTGCTCCAAGATGAAGTCCTTAAAATGTGACGGCTGTTTTATATTTCTTTTCTGCCTCTTTAGAAGCGAGTCTGTATGGGGAGGAATTACATACATTGTCTTTCACCAAATTTTCCTTTAAAACAACAACCCTGTTAAGATTCCAAATACGTGAATCCTTTGTTTTAATAGCATTGGTCAAAACTTTGATCACTTTCTGTGGTTTCTGAAAAATACTTGAAGCCTTTCTCCCAAAGGGAGCCCTACTCATTACCCAATCACCAACTTTCACAGACGTAATTTTTACAGATTTCCTACAATCAAAGTAAATTTTGCGAGTTTAGTTTTTTCAGCTTCTCTGGCTTTCCATTTCCCATCAGACAAAGCCATTCCTTTCTTTGACTCTGGATCATTCACCCAATGTGGTGCCACTAAAGTGTTGGGATACCTTCCTCTAGACAACTCAAAAGGTGTCCTGCCAGTGATAGCGTGGGGAGAAACCCTATAAACCTCAACCTTTTTACTTATCTCTGCCTTCCAATCCAGGTTATTTTGTTTGGCCATGGTGATGGTTTCTTTTAACACACTGTTGAAGCCTTCTACCATACCGTTCGTCTCCGGATGATCTTATATTTGACAGTGCATTTTCCTAAAAATTCTTCCATCTCTTTAGAAACTAGTTGTACTCCATTATCGGTTAACAAAACACCGGGTAACCCCTCTCTCGCAAACACTTCCTTCAAAAAGCATTGGCATAGCCAATAGGTCTCGCCTTTGGGAACTAATGAGTGTTTAGGCAGAGATATTGACTTTGTGTTTGTTTTTAAGCTGTGTTGTACAGATGTGTGCAGTATGCTGAAAAGTTATAATAAAAGAGTGTGAGAAGCATTTTTGTTACCTTAGATATGACCAAGAAAGTATTATGTACAAGAGAATGACTATATTAAAAAAGTATTAATAATAAGTAATGACTTTAGTTTTTTGTTGATGTTTGAATGCTGGCAACTTGTATCTGCCTGTCCCAATGGTTGATTATTATGGTTTTTATTGTTAATGGGGTGAGTATAAATAACAGGAGAATGAAGCTTAGTTAGTTAGTTAGTTAGTTAGTTATTGAGAGTGATTTGATTTAGTGAGTTTGTTAGTGTGAGATAGTGAGAGAGTTAGTTAGTTAGTGAGAGAGAGTGAGTGAGCAAGTTAGTGAGAGTGATAGAATTAGTTAGTTAGTTAGTGTGAGTGAGAGTTAGTTAGTTAGTGAGAGTTAGTTAGGTAGTGAGAGTGAGAGAGTTAGTGAGTGAGATAGTTAGTGAGAGAGAGTGAGAGTTAGTGAGTTAGTGAGAGAGAGTGAGATTTAGTTAGTGAGTTAGTGAGAGTGAGAGAGAGAGTTAGTTAGTGAGAGTGATAGTTAGTGAGTGAGTTACTGAGCCTGCAGTAGAAATTGCGCTATCTTTCTGCTAACAGTTTTCAAATCTACTCAAGTTCACTCTGGGAAGAGAGCGTGTCTTAGCTGCTGTCAAACCTCAGTAGGGAGGGCAGCGGGCACCGCTCGTTCTGCTAAAGAAATTATGGCAACTTGATGCCAACCAACCGCTCTACTATTCGCCTACAATACCCCCACCTCCAGAATCAACCAAAGGGTGCTCGTGGCTAGAAGCCTTTAACACGCGGCCCCACTGACAGCAGCCGCGATGTGAACACGAGGGAGGGATCCGGGCTCTCGGAGTGTCAGCATCGACGGCTGAGTCTCTGGGGCTCGAGCCGCCCGGGGACCGACCTCTGCCTGCTCTGAACTCGGTAGAGAGATTAAGGCTGAGCAGCAACTGCAAGGGCCATGCCCAGTGGCCTTACGCAAAATGATGCCCTCCCTGAATGTGTAGAGGGGCCCCTGAGTCGCCCGTATCTCACAGATATTAATTGAGATGGAGCTCAATGGGGGCCCCCATGATGGGCTGGGGGCCCCCTGAAAGGTTTCCTCTCCCTGCACCGCAGGGGCCGCTGTGTCTTGCGTTACTACCCTGGCCATAGCAGCATCTAGGGCAGAGGGTGTGGTGATACAGCCAGAGCTACCTACTTTGGAACTGGGGAACCAGGTTCCAGTCTCGGCGTCGAATCAGTAGTCTCTGATTCTCAGCAAATCACCTAATCTCCTCGCGCTTAAAAGAACAACGAATATGACTTTATGTAATGTAACTTGTGCCGGTACAAAGCGCTCTAAAACCTTCGGGTCGAGTTCGCTATATATTTTTTTTAAAATGCAAAAATGCAGGGCTGATTACACCGCTGTTTGAGAAACACGAACTGTACACCAAGTCACACACGGGGATAATGTACAGGGAATGCTCACACACACACAGACCGGAGACAGCTCAAACTCGCGTCAATGCGAGACCTATTTGCAATGCAATAGGTCTCGCATTGACGCAAGTTTGAGCTATTGACATTGCAAATAACAATGCCTTTTATTTTTGTTTTCTTTTTAAAAACATAAATAAAAGGCATTGTTATTTACAATGCCAATAGCTTAAACTCGCGTAACTGTGAGACCTATTGCATTGCAAATGCTTGTTAATTTAATTGAGGCATCAGGAATCAGTGAGCATCCGTGGTCCCGTTTGAAGAGGGCCAGAATAAACAATAGATCACAGATTCTTCTTGTGTACCTCGGCTCAGACGTTTTCATTGTGTAGTGCTGGTCGTATATTTGCTACCCATCAGTAACTATGGCCACTTGCAATGGCAGGTTTATCTCTAGACAGTGAAAACACATCTGGTTCTCCGTCTACATATCACAGTGCAAACTTTAAACAGCAGCCATCTAGCAGGGCAGACAAACCTCCCCCCTGTGGGGCTTGGAGAGATGCCGTAAAAGAGCTCTGCTGCGAGCTGAGCAAACACAGATTCCGAAAAGAATGTGTGCCTGAGAACATCTCCAGCGGTGGCGTGAAACTGCTCAAGTCAACATGAAATCTCTCAACACAAGCCACCCTGTCGCCCACGTGGCTTCCTCTCTCTGCATGCTGCTGCGAAAAATCACTCTTTATCATCATCCAGGCATGGGGTGCTTCTTTTATTTCCATGCCTTGAACAGGCCATATCAAGCCATGGAGTTTATCTATACGCTGGAGACAATACTAAGTAACTCGTGTCACTGTGTGCCGTTTTATTGATGACCTCACAGACCGGGTCCCTCGTGATTTAAAGGATAACACTCCAATCGCTTTGACTAGTGCTTCGCCGCAAAAAAAACGCTTCAATGCCTCGCCAGGGGTTGTAAGCGCTATTTCAGTACATTTACAATTTAATCTCGCGGTACAGAGCGTAAAAAAGTCTGCACGTTTTGGTCGATCACTGAAGCTTTTCTCAAAACAGCCACAGCGACTGCGGTGTTATTGTTTCAGCCTGGAGGCAGTCCCCGCCACCAATGTGCATAAGTATTTGGAAAACCTAGCTCGAAATGCAGGCTTTCTTCATGCCATATTTGGTGCAGACTGGATAAAAGAGTGAACCTTTATAAGAGAGCTCTGAAAAGTGCTTTCCAGAGTTAACATTAGAATTCCTGTAGGCTATTAAATACTTAAACACAAGCGCGGCCTTAATCGCGCTGAAAGGGGAAATAAAGCCAGGGCCAGCACGAGCTCCATCTGTTTCCAATGAACGCGAGACGCGGGCGCGATAATTGGAAACAGATGGCGCTGATGCTCGCTCCCGAGCTCCCTATGCCAGGGGAGAGATAAGACGGGACATGCTCCCGCCTTTGGCCAATTGCGTGCTGTCTTTCTTAGAAAGACGCACGCAAAGGCCAATAACGTGTGAGCAAAAGAAAAAGCACACACACGAGCGTGTGCTCCGAGTTAAAAGTCCTTACTAGAAGCCTCGCAGCGCATGCGCGCTGGCTCAAGGGGGGACCTAAAAATGATACAACATGTCTTGTCTCAATACCTTTAGATATTTTCAATTCTGGCCACCTTGAATACATATCAATGAGGACCAAGACATAGACCTCATATCCATTTCCTTGCACAGGCCCCATTATGTCAAGGGCTACTTCTTCCCATAGTTTTTTTGGACGATCCCTGACCACCATGGGCTGAACTTTGGGTTTCACACTCTTCTCACTCATAATGCACGGAACGCATTCTCTCACCAACCGTTCAACTTGTAGATCCATACCAGGCCACCAGTAGGTCAACCTGAGCCTCTCTTTGGTCTTGGACATGCCCTGGTGCCCCGTATGAGCCAAATTCAATAGTTCTTGTCGAAGAGAAACAGGGGGAATAAGTCTGGTACCTCTAAATAAAAGTTCATTATTTTCAGAGAGCTCATTTTTAACATTCCAATATTTCTCACCATCACCCTTAACTTTGACATGCCAACCTTCTCTCAGTAAACTCATAACTTCTTGTATTTTCTTGTCCATAGCACATGCCTCACGCCACCTGCTTTCCTTGAGACCATCACATTGAATCTTGCATACCCATTCATCCCCCTCAGTATTGTTGTGATCCTCTTCTCCTTCAGTACTTTGCACTAATCTTGAGAGGGTATCAGCTACCTTATTCTTAACACCAGGTAAGTATTTTATCTGAAAATCATATTCCTGCAGTGCAACCACCCATTTAGATATTCTACCAGACACAGCATCAATACCCTTTTTTTTTTTTAAATTTCACATAGAGGTTTATGGTCTGGGTTTAGATCAAACTTTGTGCCCCACAGTAGATTCTTAAGCTTTTTAACATCCCAGTGGACTGCCAGAGCCTCTCTCTCAATGAGTAGTTCTGCCCCTCAAAGACTGCACGAGAGAAACAGAATTACATTTTCAGAACCTTCACACTCTTGCTGTAATACTGCACCTAACCCTTTCATGCGTGCATCAGTGATCAAGACCAAGTTTCCAGAAGGGTCTAAATTACTTAATTTAGGAGTTTTTCCCAGCATTTCTTTAATTTCTTTAAATTCTGTTTCACACTTTTCAGTCCATGTGAATTCAACACCTTTGAGTAGCAAAGCCCTCATGTTATCACTTCTCTCCCCAAACCCTTTGACAAATTTACTGTAGTATTCTGCCATACCAAGGAATTTTATAAGCTCCTCCTTATTGGTAGGGATGCTAGTTTCTGTATGGCATTAACCAAATCATTTTTTGGTGTTACTCCTTCACCTGTTATTGTGTGGCCTAAGTAATCTATCGAAGACTTCTTAAATTTGCACTTGTCCAGTCTAACAGTGAGATTAAATTGATCAAAGCTTTGTAATACCTGTCTTACTCTCACATCGTGTTCTTCCCATCTTTTCCAAAAATCAAAACATCGTCTTGATAAATCTTTACACCCTTCTGTCCCTTCAAGACCTTCTCAAGAGCTCTTTGAAAAACAGAGGCTGCTGACACCAACCCAAATGGTAATCTGATAAACCTGTAGGTCCCGAAAGGTGTTATGAAGGAGGTAAGATCTCTGGATTTGTCATCAAGTCTAATCTGGTGATAAGCAGATTTAAGATCCATGGTAGAAAGGACCTTGGCACCCTTTAGTAACATAAGCATGTCAGAAATCTTGGGAAGGGGGTATTTATCAACTACAACTTGTTTATTTAACTCTCTTAAGTCAACACATAGGCGCAGACTACCATTCGCCTTCCGATCAGCCACTACTGGAGCCAACCATTGTGTTCCTTCTACCTCCTCAATGATTCCATCAGCTTTAAGTTTCTCTAATTCCAACTTCATCTCTTCTCTTACAGCAAATGGCACACCGTGTACCTTTCCAGAGACAGGTTTAGCTCCATTGACCAATCGTATACTGTGAACATAGTCACAAAGACACCCAAGTTCATTCCTAAACACCCTAGGAAAATCCTTTTTTAACATTTGGGCATAAACGTCATCAGTATCTTTTTCTACATTCACCTCCTTTACTTGGAAATTCTCTTTTAAAATGATGGGGGATCACTATTGGGATCAAGGATCACTCCAAGATCTCTCTGGTGAAACCAGCTCAGAATGCTGTCACCCTTTTGAGATACATATATCTTTACAGAAATATACCTTTCTTTATATTCTAATAAACCCCAAAAATAGCCCAAAAGTTTTATGGGTTCCCCCCCATAAGCACTAGGCCTGATGTCAGGCTTTAAAATTTTGATTTTGTCTTTGAGATTATACAGATAACATTCTTTAGAAACAATTGTAATTTTAGCTCCTGAATCAAACAATACTTTAGTTTTACTCACTTCGACAATTACTACATAGAAAGGACATTTCTTATCATTAGATGTCACCTGTGAAACAAATTGACCACAATCAAAACTAGGCCTGGGCAATAAATTTAGTTCCGCTCGTGGAATTTGCGGAATTTGCGGAATTTGGTTAATTTCGCGTTCCGCGGAGAACGCGGAATTACCCAACATTCTGCGATCCGCGGGTTCGCGGAATTTTTTGCTTGTTCGCGCTTTCAAAATTGCGTGTTCGCGAGATATTTCTCCCCGAGCACGCAAACAGCGTTCGCGAACAGGAAAAAAGCATCGCGAACGGGCGGAACAAGCAATTCCGTGTGTTCGCGGAACTTTTGCGTGCTCGCGGAGAATTTTTACCGTTTTGCAGAGCTTTGCGTAGCGCGACCACGCAAATTCCGCCCACCCCTAATCAAAACCAGAATATTCATCACTGTCACTATTACTTTCTAGACTGACTGCATTAACCTTTCCCCTGTAAGTCTTGGCTTTACAAACTGCAGCAAAATGTCCTGTTTTTTTTTACAATTTGAGCATGTAGATTTAAGTGCAGGACACTTCTTGTCATTGGCAAGATGCCCAATTTTCCCACATCTGTAGCATCTGGGAAGAAAAGTATTATTCTTTTCAACCTTATAATTATTTGTTTTCCTTAGGTTTTTTTCTTTTCATGAACTTTTCACTAAATGAACTACATCGTCCTTAGAATCTTGTTTTGTGATGACCTCTACACATTTTAGCGAGTGCTCAATTTGTTTTGTCGTTATAAGTACTTCATCCAATGAGGGATCATCTCTTTGCCATAAATCATCCCTGACCTTTTCCATGTTACAACCAAGCATAAATTGGTCCCTTATCCTTTCTTCTATTAAAGCACCAAACTTGCAGGAAGATCCTAACTTTCTTAAGGCGGTGCCATAATTTTCTACTGATTCTCCATCATTTTGGGTCCTGCGAACAAAATGATAGCGCTCTAGAATGGTGCTTACTTTAGGTAGGTAATGTCTATCAAGTTTCAACATACATATTTCATATTCATTCAGATTTTCTCCCACTATTTCTGGTAGGTGATCAAACACTTACTGCCCTTCTGAACCCAGACAGTGTAGAAGAAGAGCTGTTTTTCTCTCAGCACTTAGAGAGGTACCACAAACTTTTGCATATCGTTCAAACACTTTTCTCCATTTTTGCCACTTAATGGGTGGGTCTCTTGGAGATGTTAGAAAAAAACAGAGGTGCTGTGACATTTTGCATAGTAAAATAAATAGAGTTAAAAGCAACATTTATAAACTAAACTATGCAACTTATCAAATATAGGTTATGGTTAGAGCCAAATGAGTGACAAAATAATGCGCAAGAAAGATAAGCAATTAAATGTTCAACAAATGGTATAATTCACTCTTGCAGAAAAATCAAAGAGTACTTCCTCAGTTAAAAACGGCCTTAAGAAAATGAGTATGCGCATCCACAAAGAGTGTGCACATCACTGATCTCAGCGTAAATGCAGAATCAATAAAGTCAAATTAGCAAGAAGAATGCGCAACATGAAAAAGTGTGCACATCACTGAAATTCAAGAACAATGCGCAGTGTAGGAAAGTGTGCCCATCACTGAGCTCAGCGTAGATACAGAAACAATAAAGTCAAGTCATCAAGAAGAATGTACAACATGAAAAAGTGTGCGCATCACTGAGACTCAACAAGAATGTGCAATGTAGCAAAGTGTGCGCATCACTGTAACTTGATCGGTTGCAAGTGCGCAATGACTAAAATGAAAACAACCTTTAGAAAGTGCTTTAAAACATATGTGTACCTCTGGAGTAGAGCATATGGATATTTCCTGATCCAGAATGGCGTGGCGGTGCGTAAGCAAAATGTGTCCGCCTTCTGATGAGGTGAAAGCACTCTACACTAAACATGCAAGGTGTGCGTGTCACCGCAGACAAATTTGTCTCAGGAGAATGAGGCTTCAAACTTAATCAAAATAGCCGCGGCATGGAGGATGTTGCGTGCGTAGCGTGTAGACGTCACTCTCACACGTGACTCGGATGCTCAGATGAAGAAGTCACGGCAGAGTACGTCATGAAGACAGCATCAATTGAAGATGTGAGACTCGCGCTGGTTAGAATGCACCAAGTTTGTGTCTTGTGAGGTAAGTGAAGATTAATGCGCCCGACCGTGTTTGTGTTTTTAAAAAAACGTGCGGATGAGCCCGCGCTGATACCTCCCAACCCCTGTTAATATGAGAACAAAAAATTGGGGTGAGTTTGCGCGTCAAGTGCTCCCAATCCCTTAATCACAAAACGATAGGCCCTGTGATAAGTCCCACCAAATATGTCAAGTAGTCAGACAAAGTAAAAGAAAGCTGACTTAGAATTTTCATAGAGACAACACCGCAAACGTACCAAAGCCAAAATAAAAATCACATAGGATGTTTGGCTAAATGGTTTGCAGTGCGGGCATGTGATGTTCTCCAGTGCAGGCGTCTGTTGTTCTCAGCGGTAGTCTGTCTGCGGATTGTAACGATGTTGAGACCCTGAACCTTTGTATAAAACTCTGAAGTAAGATCCCTCGCTAGTCGCCAGTGTAAAAATGGATGGCTCTTAATAATTGAGGAGTCCGGGGTGGTAGAAGATGTGAAGTTTATTCCAGGTTAAAAGGTCCCATCCATCCACCAAGGCTGCCTTGCATCAACTGATCTCAACCCCTATCATTCTGCTTCCCAGGATTCCAGACACCATGGTAATACTCAAGCATAAACATCATCTTGAGGTAAATACAACAATACCACACTATAACATCAAAGTTGTTTTATTACAAGCACTGAGGGGTGCAAGAAAACAACATAAGCAACTGCTATGGTCATTAAAAAAACCAGCAGAGGGAAAAGGAGTGGCAGTACGTATACTCACTTATGAACAAACGCAATCAGGCTGACCTATGGAGACACATTAAAAACAAAACTTGCCGGGATACCATCAGAACCAATGTCATTGATGAACCCACATGTACTCAGCACATAAAAAAACTGTATACAACTGAGCACTCGAGTACCCCCTTATTCTTACCAGAAAATTTAAACCCACGGATGATCAAAAAGAAAGTGAAAAAATGCCCCCTCCTCTGCCTCCCATCCCCGGAGCCTAATATCCCTGACGAGTATGGATACCTTCGAGTAAGTGGATTCACCCTCATTTCACTTGTGGCACTTACACGCGCGCCACGTATACCTATTAATTGCACCGTCTGGCCCAACAGGAAATGCTTCTTGAGGGCATCACAGCCCATCAAACCACGTTCGAATACCGGTTTGCCTTTCCCTAAACGAATAGAGGAAGTACACTTCTCGTTCTAGGCATGGAATTGCAGGTGCCTTAGCATGATTCACCCACGACCAGTCGCCTCACTAGTAATTCACTGTAGGTGCCTCACTTCACCAGGCATCCTACATTTGATTAATTCTGTTTTACTGGCTGATTCTCAGTTGGTTTATTATTCACTTCCTTACCTGTCAATTCGTTCATCTCGAACCTCTAAAATCTTTCAACTCTTTCTTTTCTCCTTGGCTATTATGGCTTGCATCCTACTAGTCATTACTATAGTGTATAAATTATTATACTTTGAAATGGCAATTTTTCCCAGGACAGCTTTTTTCTGAATGTATATTATTTCCCTTTTTAGATATCAGGTGCTCATATACCAGTCCTGATGATGATCTCGAATAATTGAGATCGAAACGTCGTCGACCCCCTTACAACAAAACTCCTAAGCAATGTAAATCGTATAAAAGGAGTTGTCATTTTGTTGTCAATGTGATGTATGCTTTTATGATTTCCTCTTTTACCCACCACAGCACGCCCCTTCCTCACTTTCCTGTGACCACCGAATCTATCTATATATTTTCAAGTACTGTAAAATAAATCCTTTGACTTACAGTGTTTATATGTGTCCCGCCCTATATTTGCTAACGGATTGCAGTATGAAATAAGGAACTGAATTTATGTTCATTTAAAATTAATTCAATATCTCTCGGAACGAATGGCCTGTTTTGAACCCTTGTTTCTCTTAATCATATAGCACCCCTGGTTCTAGTATTGGGGTTCCCTTGTTATATAAAACATACCAAGCGCAGTTGCTGAACTACAAGGGTCACCACCAAGAGTGATTTTTTCTTTGTTTTTCTATTTTTCGTAATTTAGTTGTTATTGTCCTCTCATTGTTAATATACACCGAATCCAGCAGGGGTCCCCACTAATCCCATATCAGATAAAATCTCCGCGCTTGAGAAACTCAAGAAAAAACACATGCGCACGGAGGTACATGCACGCATGGTGACGGAATACTTAAGAGCAGATATCATCATGAAGGGTGCTGGATGGCCGACCGGTGAGGAGCTCCGACCGGGAGCTCCCGGTCAGGAATCAACTTTCTGGCTTAATCCCCGGATTTCCACCTTCCTCCGGGATCAATCTACTCACCAGAGGTCCTGTCTTGTAAGCGGTCCTCGATGCTCCAATCTGCCGCTTGGGAAGCCCGAAACTCTCGAAAGAAATGTGTGTGAGGTTTCTCCTGCGGAGTCTGAGCAAGCATGGCCGATGCCCGGTGGAGCCGACCAGTTCAGCTATAGGGGAGTCTGGCTCCGGCTTCCCGCCGCGGCCGACACCTACCCAGCCGAGCATCGGGCACAGCTTCCCCTCTCGTCTCCGCTGCCTGTTCTTCCTCCTTCCTCGCACTTTCTCCGCACTCCCTGGTGACCAGCATTCGGCGGATCCTGTCTCAGTGCTGCTGATGCCTCTTTGGTTTCCACGGATAGCCGCAGAGGAGCCGGGCTGTGGTTCTCCCCTACGGACTCCCCTCCGCCTCCAGATCCAACCGCCGCTGCTTTTCACCACTACTGGCCCACCTGCCTCACCTCCCGCTAGACGACTGGAAAGATTTGGTTGTTTGGAGGTGGTAGGAATTGTGCCTCCACTTTGCTTGACTCTTTCAGCCGGTCTTCTTCCGTCCATGCCGGTGAGACGCCCCCTCCGGTTTCAGTTTTGCTGCCTCCCGTTCTCTGGACTGCTGCCCTTGTCTGCTGCCGTGGATTGCTGCCCATTCCTTCCTTTGACCCGTGGAGTACGGATAGGACACTGCTGCCCCCGATGCCTCAGAACTTATGAACGCGGATGACACGGCTGTACCTCGGATGTCGCCTGTCGTCCCCCCTCCTTGACTCTCTTGCTCCTACCTCTCCTAGTTCCTCTCCGTGACTGTAGCTCTCCTGGTTTGCTTTCAGTTTTTTTTTCTTCTCCGAAATGGCCCCCTTTGACCCCTTGTCTTGGGCTCGTATGCACCCCGCCATTTAGGGACAGTCTTCTCCGAACTCTCCTGTCCTTGAGCCGCCATTTTGGCTATCTCCGTCCGTTCCTCCGTCCCCGCAGGTCCCGAGCTGGGTGACTTTTTGACCGTCTCTCTCCTTCATGGACCTACTTCCCGTTTTTCGATTTCGGCTGATGCCCCTGGTGCCAACTCCGTTTTTGTCTCCTGCTCGCTCTCCTGTCCTTATCTGCTTTCCTACCCTTGCCTCTCTATTCTTCAACCTTTTTCCCTCCCTTGACCCTTTGGCTGTTCTGGTTTCCGCTTTGCTTCTGCTTCTTTGTTCTCCACTGCTTTACTTTGCCTCATCATGCGTTCTTTTTGCCATCCTCGAGTATTTCGCATGTTCTTAACTCGTATTTATTATTGTGTAACACTGTGTACTGCTTTGTAACTTATGTAACTTGCTTCTCGCTGATAATCTGTAAAGCGCTCTGATACCTTTGGGTCTAGCCAGCGCTATATAAAACTCTTAAATAAATAATAATAAATCCCAATAGGTTTACAATTCCGCAACATCCCAGCGATATTTATCCAAGACAAAAAATTCAAAAACAGATCTTCACATATAGGTACCATGTGCTCCTGGCATTGGATGGTCCTAGGTATTGACACTGCTCTTGAACATAGCAAAAAAGAACTGGAAGTAATACAAGAGTTAGAGAAAGCAATACTTGAGTCAGACACCCTTGCTGACACCAAAGCAGTTCTAGAGAAACTTGAAAGAACGATACTTGACTTTCAAAAATTTGAACACCATAAAAAATCCACAAAAGTCACTAGGGACATAAAGAATTACAACAGAGAAAGAACATACCCCTACCTACAGGACGATTTTTTTACAGCTTCCACACAGGGTACACCAAACAACTTCACTGTGGCCTGGGGTAGATTTAAAGACATACAACTTGTCACCTTCTCAGACTCGTCAGATGAATCAGATTCTTCTGACCCAGGGGCGGGCCCGAGTACCTCATCCCTTGCACAGAATTTTTTAGGGAGAGGCCAGCAGTCATTCAGTACCCAAGGCAGAGGGAGAGCAAAGACCAGGAGCAATTTCCCACCAGGGGAACAACAAACTAGACGGAAATTCTACCAATGGTGGTACCAATATTAGACGCAGCCTATATGGAATAAATACCCTCACCCAGTGTAATGCCCATATTTAATCTATCTAAGCATACACTGTCTCCAGTCGAAATTAATCTTCTCAGCCGAGGCCTCTCGTTTGTCATAAGTGAGAAACTCAATTGGTTCACTCTCCAGACAGAAATATTCGAATTCTTCAGAAAGATAAGATTAAAATCCTGCTTTCAAGACAGAGAGATGCCCCGGAAAATCGATACCACAGGACTACGACCCAATTCCACTTTCATCCTCCCTCCAGCTCAATGCCCCCAGAAGTCCTCACTTTTGAACATCTGGTATTGAGAGATTTGGAAACCTTAAAAAACAATTACAGGTTCACACCTTACAATATCAGTTTAGAAGAAAAAAAGAGTCTCTGTGAACTAAAATCCTGGAAAGACATAGGGCCCGATTCACAGAACTAATCTGAGACAAAATCCTAAACTTACTACTTTTGGTATTCACAGAATGGATTTATGACTACTAACTTTACGTCCGCACTCGGGCCGGAATTTCCGCACTCGGGCCGGAATTTCCACACCCGGAGCGGGAATTCTGCTCCCGGGCCGGAATCTCTGCTGCCGGGCCGGAATCTCCGCTCCTGGTCCGGAATTCCCGATTCCGGGCCGGAATACCCGCACTGTGGCCGTTGATCATTTTCCTCAAGGGTAAACACCTGTCCAAGTGCCTACCATCCCCCACCATGCATCAGCTGACACACTGCAGCCAATCCCAGCCCTGCAGCATGTATGAATGCAGAGCAGACACACACAAACCCTTTCAACATGTCGCTGAATGTGTTTATTGCTCTGCCCCTTGCCATGCGGCAAAACTACTTGAGGAGGAGGAGGAGGAGGAGAGTAGAGAGGATCTTTAGACAAAGGATCAACCTATTTGGAATGTCCAGCCAAGATGTCAGGGCCAGGTACCGTTTCCCTCCAGAAGTCATCTTGGAGATGGTATGTGAGTGGGAGCAGGAACTTGACTCTGTGACCTGCGGCTCCCATGCCATTCCAGCCTATCTCAAGATCCTTTCTGCTCTCCATTTCTTTGCCACTGGGTCATTCCAAAGGGTCTCCAGTGACCATGTGGGCATTTCCCAGGCAAGTCAGTCGCGGTGCTTGCATCAGGTACTGAGATGCATCACTGCTAGAGCCCACCACCACATATAAATGCCCCAAACACTGGCCAGGAGACAAAGGGCAGCTCGAGATTTCTATCTCATTGCTCGCTTCCCACGTGTGCTGGGTGCAATTGATTGTACCCATGTGGCCCTTCAGCCACCCCGCCGCATTGCACACATCTTCTGCAACAGACACCGATGGCATTCCATCAATGTGCAAGCTATCTGTGATGCCAGTGGGAGATTCATTGATGTGCATGCAGTGTTCCAAGGCAGTACCCATGACAGCTTCGTATTCCGCATGTCACCTCTTGCCCGGCGGATGGCTGCGGGAGAATTTGGCAACATGTGGCTTCTGGGTAAGTACCAAGCACCAAAAATGAGGGATATGTGTAATTGAAATGTCTGAATGCCACCTAACATTATCCATTGTACAATAAGAATCATAAAGCAACATACATGGTCTCAACAGACACTGCATGTACCAAAGTATAGCTCATGTTCTGTGCAAATCAAAGAGGGAAATGTAACCAATTGCCCTTTCTTCCCTCCTCAGGCGACGCTGGGTATGCACGCTCCCCACAACTCCTCACCCCTTACAGACGTGCAAACACTGTACCTCAGCGTAGGTACAATAGGGCACAGATACGGACTATAGCCATCATAGAGCACACTTTTGGTCTGTTGAAGTCACGATTCAGATGTCTTGACCATACAGGGAGTGTGCTGCTGTACTCCCCTGAAGTCGTGTGCAAGATCATATTAGCCTGTTGTGTTTTGCACAACATTGCTTTAACGCATGGCTTACACATACCTCTTGAACCTCGGCTAGCTCTGAATCTGGGAAACCGGGCCATTGCACATAACCGAGGTCAGGGTATGCAAGTCCGTGATCAGCTCGTTGCCACGTTTTTCACATGAGCAACCTGTAGTGTCATGGAAAAAATGTGGTTTGCAGTCTGTTGTCAATGATGAAAGTTGGATATTTACGACTGTGTCCAGAAATTCCATCCTGAGACTACTTTGCAAGCCACACTAACTGCATGTAAATCACAGCTGTTGACAGTAGTCAAAAGGTTGACCGTGCTTCAGGTCATGTGCCCATGTCAGCGTTCAGTGTAGTGGATGTCCCTAAAGAATCTATTGACGCAGATGAAAAACGGTACATGTTCTGAGAGACCTACCTGGACCTTATGAGGATGGGTTACTTAATCACAAAAGGGCATAACCATTGCATTCTCAGGCCTGTGCCCTCAAAAGATTTGACTCTCCCACAAATGATGGGCCCACAATGTGAGTGACGATGTCATGGGTGAATCAGGCAATATGTGTCTGTGATACACAGCACTGCTTCCCCCCAATTTTCCGTAACACAACACACAACTCTTGTGTTGAGCACTAAATATGGACTACATATACCATAATGCAAAGTAGGAGAAAACGAAACTGGGGTTTGATGTTGTGTCAGCCCCCCTGTCCGCGCCAAAATGTCATTAAATGGTCTGTTCCCCCTTTTGTTACATGTTTATGATTCTCACTTGCACTGTCATTTCAGGTTTTTCCACAACAGAACAGCAGGATGGCAGTGGATTTGATTTGTGATTGTGGATGGATCAGGATGAATACAAAATGGCTGTCAACTACTTCCTGTGATGTATTTCCTGTCTCCCACTTCCTGTATATCATTTCCTGTATGAAATAATGTGTTTCGGAGTTTACGGCCCGAAAACGTAATTTCCGGTCCCGAAGCGTAAGGCACGCATGCGGACCCGCCGCTCCGGAACCGGAAACTACGTTTTGGGCCGTAATCTCCGGAAATAAACTGGAACACATTATTCCATACAGGAAATGATATACAGGAAGTGGGAGACAGGAAATACATCACAGGAAGTTGTTGACAGCCATTTTGTGTTCATTCTGAGTCATCCTCTATCACAGATCAGATCCTCTGCCATCCTGCTGCTCTTCTTAAACTTATTTTCCCCAAAATGGCTGAGGGTTATGAGGAGAAAGCACCCCCTTTCACTGAAAGGGAATTAGACATCTTGGCTGAGGGGGTGCTGTCCAAATATCCTCAGCTATATGGGGACCCTGAGTACCAGCTGAGCAATGCAGCCCGGGCCAGGCTATGGGCCAACATCGGTGAGCGCTGCAGTGCAGTGGGCGTCCACACCAGGACTGCGAGGGCATGCCGCAAGCGCTGGGAGGACCTAAAACGCTGGGCCAGGCACAAGGCTGAGGAGCTGCTGGGCCAGTCTTCCCAGCACCATGTGTATCGTCCTCGCCTCTCCCCACTGTACAGGAGGGTCCTGCGAGCAGCTTGGCCGACCCTCCATGCTCAGCTGGAGGAGCATGAGCAGCAGAGACCTGGTAAGTGCATTATATGCAATATGTGTCTGGAATTATGATGTGAGTGAAGACAGTGCTGTACCATTGTGTGTTCCATGCCTCCATTCACCTATTCTGTGTCCTTGCAGCAGTCATCATGAATAAAAAGGCTCATTGTGGCATATGGACTGTACAGGGCAGAGTGCATTTTGGGAGTTGTAGTTTCTTCATGACAACTGGGGAATTGAGCCACACTTGTGCATTTGTATTGAAATTTGCACTGCCAGCACCACTAACAGTGAACCAAGGGAATCATAACTGATGTGTGCATTGGATGAGGAATGGTACAGACACTGTCTAGTGTGTGTATGAGAGGCCAAAGGGTATTGGATGCTGTGACTTGCATTGCATTTGTTGAGTTTGGGTTCTGATTGAGACAGATCATCATGTGCCATGGAGTCAAGACAGACTTTGAGATCCTTGTCTCACTCTTAAGTGTTTCCAATTTTGCCAAGTGTGTCCACTGACACACGTCTTACCCTCAGTGGCTTGTATGCCATTTTACATGTACAGGTAGCTGTCACAACAACCCACTACTGGTCACCGGTGCACTGCACTACCTTATCAGTCACCAAAGCCAATATGTGGCACTGGATTGTCAGCTTTTGTGAGGGGACATCAAAAGGCTAGACTCACAACGTAGCAAAACAAATAGCCCAGACCCTATGTGGATGTGTGACCCCCATTCGGCATTTGTCTTGTCCCATACAATGCTACACAGCAGATGACATTTGTCCAGCCGTCAAAGAGCTGAGACTCCATATCACAGGCCAATTTCAATGAAATCTGGACTCTCTCTGATCTTCTTTGGTAGACTGGTTTTGGAACCTGCCCATGTAGCAGTGACAGGACACACAGATCACAAGAATGCCAAAGTTGAGGGTTGGCCAATACAGTTGTGTAAGCCACAAATATTCTCGTGAGATGTCCATGTCAGACTCAAATCAGGAGATGACAGTGAACATACACGTAATGTAAGCTCATAAACACTGACAACTGTATAGTGTGATCAGAGGAAAACAAAGTCTGACCTTGGCTCATCTAGGTATGTGTCTTGTCCTGACGTGTACAACCACTACATCATGATTTTGCTTACAGTTCAGTGGGCACAGCTGGCCAAATGGTAGAACAGCAGGACCAGGTTTGGAGCGGGAGAACATCAGTGCGCCTGCGGCTACGACCTCTTTCTACCAGTGAGGAAGAAAAGGATGAAACGGGACCCTCAACATCTGGAGGCAGGGGGATTGCGCCCACCCGGACTGACCAGGAAGACAACTCTGGTGCTACGGACCGGGTGGAGGCTGTGGACATTGAAGTGGGGGGGAGAACTGGACGCCTCTGCCAGGGGTTGGTGGACAGCTACTCCCCCCCAGACCATTCACCTGTGGGTTCTGTCGAGGTGTCCCCAGGGCAGGCCAATACCAAACCTGGGCCTGCCATCAGCCCCTCCCTACCTCTAGAGGCCCCCATTCCATCGGGGCCTCCAGCTGCATCCCCTGCAACCAGTCCCCCTCATCGTAGCTGCCAGGTCGACCCCAAAATTGGCTCTGAACCTGAGGCACCACACCCCTCGTCCCACCCAAGCCCCTCCCTGTGTTGTTCCTCCTGTGGCTGTCCCAGAGGACTTGATGTGGGTATGTGAGGGTCAGCCAGACATGTCCTCTCGCATCATGCTATAGTTGTGTCTAGAGATACGCATGATGCGAGAGGAGATTGCCCAAGCTCTGGCCACCCTCACTACCAGCGTCAATTCCCTGGCCACAGCCATGTCGTCTGTTGTTTCCCAACCTCCTTCCCATACCACCGTCAATGTCTCCCCCTGTCCGTTTCCCCACACTGTTTCCCCCCGTACTCCTCGTGTGTCCCGACCCCGTGTGGTGCCTGTTCCTGCACCGGCCAGCCATGTGCCTGCATCGGACTCGGAGGATCTGGACATTGTGGTAGTAGAGGATGACCAGAAGGACACTTGACTTTTTGACATCATTTTCTTTGTGGACAATTATTTACTTTTCCCCTTGTAAATAGACTGGTTCCCCTGACGCTCCCTGACGTGTTATATTTTTGTTGCCCACCGCATTCCAAGTTCCCTTCTCCTTATGCATTAAGATCATCATTTGTTTTCCTTTCTCCCTTCCAAACGGACGGTTGTTCTTCAAATCATTTATAAATATCTTTAAGAATCCTACTTACTTTCACTTGTTTGACTTCATTGTGAATGTCTTGTACAAAATATGGACACGTATTTTGTGAGTCATCTGCTATGCACATTATGGCTTGTTGCAATGATGGGTTACACTTGTAACTGTGTCACACACACACATACCTCCTCACATCTCTAGGCCACCTAAATTGGTATACATTTGCCTATCAGGACATGATACACAACAGAATCTTGACTTGTGAAGATCTTTACTTTTTCTTTACACATATTCACAGTGGTCAATTTGTTTTTGGGATGTTGTCAATAGCGATCGTGCTTGCGACTTCGCAATTTCGGAGGTGATGATCGCTGTGAGGGATCAGGTCTGGCTTGTTGCCTACGTGTAGGTGGGTGTTGTGCATGTGCCTGTACAGGGTGACGTTCATGTGCAGGGGCAGATGGTGTATGTACAGTTGGTGTTTGTGCGTGGACAAGGGCTGGTTGTGCAGGTGGTGGGAGTGCCCGTTCAGGGGGTGGTGGTGGTTGTGCAGGTGGTGGGAGTGCCCATTCAGGGGGTGGTGGTGGTTGTGCAGGTGGTGGGAGTGTCCATTCAGGGGGTGGTGGTGGTTGTGTAGGTGGTGGGAGTGCCCATTCAGGGGGGGTTGGTGGTTGTGCAGGTGGTGGGAGTGCCCGTTCAGGGGGTGGTGGTTGTGCAGGTGGTGGGAGTGCCCGTTCAGGGGGGGTTGGTGGTTGTGCAGGTGGTGGGAGTGCCCATTCAGGGGGGGTTGGTGGTTGTGCAGGGGGTGGGAGTGCCCGTTCAGGGGGTGGTGGTTGTGCAGGTGGTGGGACTGCCCGTTCAGGGGGGGTGGTGGTTGTGCAGGTCGTGGGAGTGCCCATTTAGGGGGGCTGGTTGTTGTGCAGATGGTGGGAGTGCCTGTTCAGGGCGCCGGTGTGGATGTGTACCCTTGCTGTGGTCCTGTGCAGTTGGTGGTACAGGTGTGTGGATGTGATGTCCTGCAGGCAGATATGATGGCTCCCCTCCCTGCGTTGACCGTGAAGGGAGACTTTGGATCACTTTCAGCATGCCCTCCATCATCTTCATGACCAAGACAGGGTGTCTTGCACTCTCTTCCCTTTGGATGGATATCATGTCTCTCATATTCCTGGACATGTACTGCCAAGTTCTATCCATCCTATCCAAAACATGGGTCAGTGTGTCCACCACCTGAGGAAATTGGAGCATGTCCTGCAGGGACTCAGACATGTCTGACAGGGTGGCCCCTATGGCACGAATGTCCTGCCTCACATCTGTCTGCTGTTGGAAGAAGTCCTGCTCCCACTGGCCACCATAGCCAGGTGCAGGCCCTCTCTGCAGGTGTCGGCCATGGATGAGACCAGCAGGTCTAACAGCAGGGGGGGGTGGCAGGTGGAAGCCTGTGGGAAGGAGAATGGTGCCCAGGGGTACCTGCACCACAACAGGGTTGGTACTTCCCCCAGATACTGGAGAGGATGCCGGGGATACACTGTATAGGGAGGAGCGTGTAGGGGAACCACCATGTCGGTCCTGGATGTGAGGGCTGTGAGGGAATGATGTCTGTGTTGGGATGCGTGAGAGCTGTGGCTGGTTAGCTCTATGCTGGGGACAGGCAATTGTTTGTTTTGGAGGAGGCTGACGAACGTTGCTGGGCGGAGGATGTGATGCCGTGCAAGATGTGGGCAATGTGGTAAGATTTCTGTCCATGGCATCAGAATCGTCATTCCCCGGAGAGGATGGACATATAGTCACCATCATCTTCCAAGTCTTCGTCCTCAGGTACTTCCTCCTCCTCTTGCGCATGACTTGCTGCCGACATAACTGCCTGGAGGAGCAGTGGATTTTCCCCTCTGATTGCCCGTCGCCCAACACTGGTTGAAGGTCCGTCCTCCTCATCGTCATCATCCCCTGGAACACAGAGGTTGCAACCATATTAGTAATTGACCTGGTATAATATGTGGTGCAACACAAGGGTTGGATTAACTGTACTTTGCATCAACAGATGACGATCATGTGACCTGGTTTGGGCACCACCACAAATGACAGCTCACACCATAGCACTGAGGTGTTAAACGGAGATGTACATTGCACAAGCAAACTCACCAGCTCCAGCCACAACTTTCTGTCCCTTTGCGATCCCCCCTGATGTCAACTGCTGAACCTGGCTCCTCATAGGTTTTGTTGACATAGCTGTCCCCGATCCAGCAGCTGTAGAGGGAAGTGACAACATTCTCAATGATCTGCATTACTAATTGACAAACAGGCACATGTGACACTCATAATATGTATGTCACTTTGTAAACAACAACTGCAGATTCTATACAGAAGGGGATTTTGATCTTTGTCATGGCTTAGTAATCTAAGCTAGTGACACACTTGATGCCACAATTACCTGATGGACAGGTGCGAGAGGGTTTCACTGCTGCAGCCAGGATGTCATGCATTCCCCGGGATGGTGTACGCTGCACTGGTGTCATCCTGTCAGCAGCTGTGATGAGACATACATGTCCATATTTCAGTACACCAGATGGTAGCTATGAGCTAACATGTCATTCTCAATGACCATTGACAGGATAATCCTGGACAATGTGCGGCATGTTTACCTCATGGACTTTACATGTGGGCCCCTGCTCACATGCAGCAGTTGCCAGCTGTTACCTCCACACAGCACTGACATCAATGAGATGACACATCAACAGACAAACTTGTATGAGAGGTTACTGATATTTCAAGGAAGGGGATAAATGATCAGGACTCCTCTGCATTACACTGATTACACCTTCACCATTAAGACTAACATGTTTCATGAGTGTAATGTTGTCTGTTGACAAGCCAAAAGGAGTGGACATCACCAGGCTGGCCAATATCACATTTGCACATCAGTTCAAACATTGAATTGCAGAGTTCATGTGTGAGATGTGCAATAGTCAGGTACATAATGTGGGTCATTTGTGCTTCCCTACCCATGAAGTCACAAAGCTCATTTTGGAATGAGAGAACACACACTTCTTTGAGTGTCCTCTGTTTGCATACTCCATTTCTAACATCATGGTAGTACTTAGCTGACAACGGATGGTGTCTTGTACAGCAGACATCCTAACCTCATATGTCAACCACTCACCTATATATGTGAATACAGTAGAAGAGGAGGCAAGCAGAATGCAACATTTGGCTATGATCCCACATTGTGGCTAAGTTGAGAAGCTTTGATGGTTGCCGCCTGCACTGGATTTGCGTTGTGCTTTTCAGCCAAGTGATTTGAAAATTTCACTTCCTGAAGATTCACCTTACCAGCCCATACACCCATCTCAATAGAACCCAACTGGCATCAGTGCGAGCCTCATCCACACCAATTTCAATATGATTTTACCATTGATATTTTGCTAGAGAGTTTTCATATCATTGAATTGCAAGCCAGTTGTGTTTTGGACACTTCATGTGACACAATGTACTATTTTATGTCCATTCTGCACTCACTTGGCATACATTTTGTGTCATCCTTTCATTAGCCACCAAGGTCTGATCTGGTATGTGCTTAAATGCCATATTTGAGCATATTGTGATGCAGGACAACAGTGTTGTACAACACATACAACATACAGTGGAGATTAAAGGCACATTTCATGAGCACTCAGGTACATTATTCTTGGCTTTACTTACCATGGCCCAGCACCTGCCCAGTGTGCGGTCCCTGACCAGATGTCACAGCCAACCTTGTAGCAGAAGTCAATGTGGGTCTTTGAATCTGGGAGGACCTCATTGGACCTACAATGATAAGTGTGTTTGCAACTTTACATTTCTGCTGCCACATGTGATGCACACAATTTCAGGCCCAAAGGATAAGCACAAGCAGTTGTGGGCACCACCGTTGCAGAAGTGTGTAGCACTTAATATCATGAGTGATCCCACATATAACTTATAATGGCCCCACTGCCTAGAAGCAACGTCTATCAAAATGACATGACTACAAATCCTGAAGTAAGGTCCACTATCGTGTTTTGTTGATGGTCAACAAACAAGCCATCCAATCAAAAAAGTACATAACCAGCTGGGTGGACTGGGCGATTTCATGTATAGTGAAAACATTCTAAGTTGGACAGTGGATGCATTGTCAATACTCCTGACAATAGTATCTCACTTCTTGTTCATCATTGTCATATTTGTTAACATTGGATTTCTTGATTAGGTCTACAAAAACAATTACAATATAGTGGGGACCCCTTTTGACTTGTTGTGGCACTCGGTTCCAGGATTGAGTTCCCAGGTCTGGGACTGTTTGTGGAATACATGTAATGTTCCCAAATTACAAAGGTATGATGAGCCAAGGCATATTATATTTTGTCTTTCGCTATTCAAAAATGTCATTTGCTGAAGGTGAATGTCCATTGACAACTCCAATATTTATTAAGCTAGTTTTTCCTCTCTGGTTACCTTTCATATTCGGGCACTATATGTCCCTCTGTTGTCTCCTGACAATGTATGCATTTTGACCATCTTCTGACCAGTTTGACTTACCAGTTAGTGAGGGTGGTAAGCGTTGCTCTGGATGAAGTTGTTTCCTCCCAGAAGATGCAGGGACCTCTGCTACTGCGGTTGTCTGTGCTCTGCCTGAATGTGTCAATAGGTGTGAAGAGAGAAAAGTCACTAAATGGGAAATGTACATGTGGAACTTGTCAGGCATTTCCCCATATCTTCTGCATGCTAACAGTATTGTGAAGTACTGCCGCAGCCGGTGCAGGTAGGAGCAGTGGGGCGTTGGGGATGTAATGGCGTGGCAGGGTGGGAAATAGACAACGGAATATGTGAATGACATAGTTTGAGATGAGGATTCTCTCACCTTCTGCTATGTGATTTTGGCTGGCACAGGGTGAGTTACTTTTTGGATAATTTGTATTTTCCCAATTCCGTTGTCAGTTGATTTTCATATGCTCCGCAACCCCTACCCCCTTACGTTTTTTACTGACCCAGCCGCATCTGGATAAGTGGAAAGGGCACTTTGTCAATTGCTACTTGCCGGGGTTAGGTATATACGGCAGCAGTACTGGGCCCATGTTTTCAATAGTGGGAGAGGGATTTGCCATTTCTAATACAAAGGATTCTGGGACTTGTGGTGCAACAAACAGAGGGTAACACATGAGTCTCTGACTGACTATATTTTTATATACACTTTGGACAACTTTCTTACTCACAATGGCAGTGCAACACAGACAATCATTTCATATACTTATTCTTGTCATCCCATTTACCTGGTACCACGTTGCAGACATCACTCACAGGCAGCCCATGGAGCTTGTGGGGGTGGATTGTGGTGAGGATATCCTCCTCTAGTGGGGTGAGACGGAGGCGGGGTCCAGAGTGTGAGGCAGGGAGAATGCTGTTCAACTCGATCCTGGAGTACTTCTCCTTCACCCTCTTCTTTTCGTCCTGCCACTTCTTCTTGATGTCCCAGACTGTGCGCCTCTCCACCCCCAATGCTGTGACAGCAGTGGATAAATGCTGCCATAGAGATGCCTTCTGTGTGCCACTGGTGCAGTAAGGTGGGAGACCATATAGGCGTTTGTGGTGCCTCACTATAAACTCCACAACCATGGTGGTCTCCTCAATAGTGAAGTTCTTCTTCCTCCTCATTTGTTCCATTTTCCTCTGGCGATGTACAGCGATTGAAAACAGGAACTCTCTGTGGCCAAACCTGTTCCTTGAATGTGTGCTGCTTTTATATGGTTTGTGGTGCTGGTCTTGCAGTTAGTGTTAATTGACTTCAGCTGGAGCTTGGTGGGGGATGATAGGCACTTGAAACGATCATCAGGGCAAAATGTAGGTATTCCGGCCCAGAATCGGGAATTCCGGCCCGGAATCGGGAATTTCGGCACAGGACCGGAGATTCCGGCCCGGGAGCGGAGATTCCCGCTCCGGGTGTGGAAATTCCGGCCCGAGTGCGGAAATTCCGGCCCGAGTGCGGACGTAAAGTTAGTAGTCGTAAATCCATTCTGTGAATACCAAAAGTAGTAAGTGCATTCTGTGAATACCAAAAGTAGTAAGTTTAGGATTTTGTCTCAGATTAGTTCTGTGAATTGGGCCCACTGTGATTAAACCCTGGGACAAAGGAGGTGCCATTGTGTTGCAAGACAAGACCGACTATGACAATGAAATCCTTCTGCAATTACAATGGCCTACACTATGAGCCTCTCTCACACAATCCTCTAAATGAGATAAAGATACGAATCCAAACTATCACAAAAGAAGGGGATGAGGTGGGATTCATCAGTCACAATGAGTACCTCTTTCTCAATAACAAGAACCCCCGCACTCCGAGTATATACACTCTGCAAAAAATTCACAAAAACCTAGAAGTGCCCCCTGGCAGACCCATCCTATCTGGATGTGGATCCATTTTGGAACGTCTGGGTAGATACATTGATTTCTTTATCCGTGACCTTGTACATACAACTGTGGCCTATGTAAAAGACACTACTCATTTCATAAACATGGTAGAGTTGGAAATATTTGATCCTGACCACGAACTTCTTGTCACATTGGATATAGAATCATTATACACCAACATACCATAAGACAAAGGCATTGAGCTGATAAGAAGACATTTAAACTCACGTGTCTCCCCCCATCAAGTCCCCACAGACTTTATTATCTCCCCTTACATTTGGCTTTGACAAAAAACTACTTTTTATTTGATGACAAATTTTACAGACAGTGCAAAGGCACTTCAATTGGTGCTATTTTCGCACCAAACTTTGCCATTCTGTTTGTAGATGATATAGAACAGACACATATCATTCATGAACTAAATCCTTACTTTTCAAAAATCCGTCTATGGAAAAGATACATAGACAATGTCTTTATGATTTGGTCAGGTAACGAGAAAGAACTCCTCACATTCTGCGAATGGCTTAACACCTGCCAGCCAGATTTGAAGTTCACTTACCAATTTAGTAGTGAACAAATTAACTACTTGGATGTCACAGTTAAAACCTTAGAAGGTGAATTGTACACTACATTATTCTGTAAACCAACGGAACGCAACACATTGCTCCAATATACCAGCTCACACCCCAGAGCTCTATGAGATGGCCTCCCCTATGGCCAATTCCTGAGGATCCGCCGTAACTGTGAATTCAAGGAGGACTTCTTAAGGGAATCAGAAGTCCGCTCCAAAATACTCTTAGACAGAGGCTACCCGAGAAGCCTAGTAAAACACTCACTCAATCGAGCCTGGTACTCTCAGAGAGAGATCCTTCTACAATCAAAACAAAGAACACACATGTCCAGAATCACATGTGTAACTACATTCTGCCCCATCAGGAACAAATTGACTAAATGCATAATAAAGCACTGGTCAATTCTCACAGCTGCGAAGCCCCCCTTTTCTCTTTCAAGAAAGGCTGTAACATAAAGGACCACCTAGTAAGAGCTTACAAACCCAACCTTACCGATAACACGATTCACTCTTCTCTAGGATTTCCCCCCATCCTAGGCCATTACAAATGCAGTAACTGTTTGGCTTGTTCTTCCACAAAAAACACTAAAGTCTTTGAGTATGAAAATGTCAAACACACACTTGGATTTTTTTCCAATTGTAACTCATGTAATGTGATTTACTGCAGTCGTTGCCCTTGTAACTTGCTATACATAGGCCAAACCACACAGAAGATCAAGACAAGAATCTCGCAACATAAGAGCAGGATCCGCTGCAAAGTCATTACAGCCCCTGTGGTGGAACACTTTCTGGAAAAAGAACACTTGGAAAATGACTTCTCCTGGCAAGTCATTGGCATTGTACGTCCACAACCTAGAGGCGCAAACAATCAACAGGTCTTAAATAGACTGGAATGTAAATGGATGTTTACTTGCCAAACCATCACCCATGGACTAAACACGCAGGAGGAATGGAACTTAATCCTTTGAACAATGTAAGCACATGCCCCTGTGACTCATAACTGCATACAAACGTACATCGGATTACACCACTGGATTGTCATATACTAAGTCTGCAATGTATTTCATAATATGCTCTCCATATATAGTATATATATATACATATGTTTTTTTCCTCATTTGAGCTTTAATATATTGTTCAGTGATTTTATTCTTTTTCTCCTCTTCCTCTATTCATGATTAATTTATTTATCTGTACCACTGATTTGAACAAAGATAAATAACCAACATTGAGAATCGATCCATCCGTAAACATTACCTTTGTAATTTTCTCGTACATAATCACTTAATCACACTATCACGACCATTGATTGATGACTGAATTCACTTGATCGGACTGCATTCACACTATCGCGTGCACATGCGCATCCGGTCATTCGGGTAGGCCGGTCTAGTCTCTGGCCCCCCACTCTTCACTTTCTGTTTTAAGCAGCTCCGCGCACACCCCAGTTCCAGTCACTCTTCGAACGTCGACGGAGCATCCACCCGTCTCATCTTCTACTGACTCACACGGTACACCAAAAGAAGTAATTTCTTCCTCCGAATCCCTCCCCTAATTCACGGCGGACATTTTGCATTGGGCCCTGTCCATGCTGATCCGTAACTGTTGTTTTTCCATAGATTGGTTTCGGCCACCCACTAACTCAGCAGTGGCTGCCTCCGTAATTATAAGCAATGGGGCTTCATTCCCCTTGGATCACCTCCTAGGCCTCCCATTCCCGGAGTCTAATATCCCTGACGAGTATTGGATACCTTCGAGTAAGTGGATTCACCCACACTTCACTTTTGGCAATTACACGCGCGCCACGTATACCTATTAATTGCACCATCTGGCCCAACAGGACACGCTTCTTCAGGGCATCATAGCCCACCAAACCACGTTCAAATACCAGTTCGCCTTTCTCTAAACGAATAGATTAAGTACACTTCTTGTTATAGGCATGGAATTGCAGGTGCCTTAGCATGATTCACCCACGACCAATCGCCTCACTAGTAATTCACTGTAGGTGCCTCGCTTCATCAGGCATCCGACATTTGATTAATTCTGTTTTATTGGTTCATTCTTCAGTTGTTTTAATAATCACTTCCTTACCTGTCGATTCGTTCATCTCGAACCTCTGAAATCTTTCAACTCTATCTTTTCTCCTCGGCTATTATGGCTTGCATCCTACTAGTCATTACTATATTGTATAAATTAGTATACTTTGAAATGGCAATTTTTCCCAGGACATCTTATTTCCCTGTTTAGATATCAGGTGCTCATATACCAGTCTTGATGATGATCTCGAATAATTGAGATCGAAACGTCGTCGACCCCCTTACAACAAAACTCCTAAGCAATGTAAATCGTATATAAGGAGTTGTCATTTTGTTGTCAATGCGATGTATGCTTTTATGATTTCCTCTTTTACCCACCCCAGCACGCCCCTTCCTCACTTTCCTGTGAGCACTGAATCTATCTATATATTTTCAAGTACTATAAAATAAATCCTTTGACTTACAGTGTTTATATGTGTCCCGCCCTTTATTTGCTAAAAGATTGTCGTATGAAATAAGGAACTGAATTTATGTCCATTTAAAATTAATTCAATATCTCTCGGACCGATTGGCCTGTTTTGAACCCTTGTTTCTCTTAATCAAAATGCCCATGATCAGCACGATCAAATAAATCATACGTAAAGCACAGCTAAGGTGCAGCAGGTCGAAACGGACTCCCAGCACAATTGTCTAAAGACGACCAAACATTGTGGGCTGCGACACTCTACCCATTGTTCTGCTCATGTTTTACACTCTTCCAAGTCCCCGACAGCTGGAGAGGGTCAATATTGCACCCAATTTTTAAAAAGGGTGATAAACAAAATCCCTCCAACTATCGTCTGATCGCCCTTTTGGATATAGAGGCCAAGATATATGCCTCAGTCATCTTAAAGGATCTGGAGTCATGGGCAATTACAAATGCAATAATCCTATTCTGCCACTCTTTCTAACCTATGGCCTAAGGACCTGCAACGACGTCATGACCTGGATATTTACTACTAGGGTCCCCTCAGAACTGGCCCGAATTGGCAAATACTTCAAGGCAGTGCAGGACATGCTCAAAACAACCCATTTCAGGGCAATAATGATCGCCGATCAATAAAATGCACATGTCACCCGGTTTTACCCGCCAATCATTTGATCCTTTATAAAATGACTTCTGATTGCAAAACACACACTTTATTCTCCTGATACCACAAGATCGTGATGTACATATGGTACACAAGACCTATTAATTTTAATGCACTGTGCACTTTGACCCAATGGCAACTGATTTTAATAATTGTACTGACAATAAGTTAACTATAATCGTTTGTCTTCTTGATTTAATTATTATTATTATTTTTTTCCACTTAATATCGGTTCAATGTTCTATATTGTTAAGGTTTTAATTAATCATACAATAAACGTATTTTACTACACTATGGTCTTTGAAGTAAATACAACCAAAAGAGTACCAGAAGGCCGGAAGGGAAACAGGACAGAAGCAGAAAACTGAAGCAGGTTGGAACAAGCTGTGAATAGGGCATTGGAAGTCTTCAGGAAAAACATAAATACACACAACAGGAATAGAAAGCAGGGAAACAATAGACAAACTATCATTAATGATAGCATGTCTGCTTCTCAGAAATTATCTCTCTGTGAGGTGAAAAGATCTTATATGAAAGTAAGGAACATATTAATCTCACAAAGTTCTGGGAGACCCGCAGCACCTCCTATGAAGAAGGTGCGCTGGGTGATTCTCCGTGCCGAAGACATAAGCTTTGGAATCTAACTGGCAACCTTGGAAGCAATGAAATCAGGATAGCAATACATAACAGAACAACAGGGAACAGAATATGGAACACCAAAACAGAATCAGGGCTCACGCATAGCAGAAGTGGAATCAGGGTCAGGAACAGGACTATAATTCTGAGAACAAGGCTAAGGAAGAATTGCACTCAAATTAGACAAGACATAAATATGCAGACAAACGGGAACACAAAATACAAGGTAAGGGGTCTGCATGTAACAGGGCAGATAAAGAAGAGTGCAGACAGGAGACTATGAACTATGGCTAGCACAGGAACAGAGATGCAGGAAAGCTATGGACAAAAACATATGCTACAAATAGCCCAAAACAGGAAAAGAGGTACTGGGGAAAAGGAAACAGAATCAAAGGTCAAACCTGTAATAACAGCATTAGGAACACAAAGCACATGGAGACTCAACAGAAGTGAGTTTTAAGCTGCTGCACTCTGCGCTCAGAGGGCTAACATAGCTGGAGTCTCAAGGGGAGGAGCACCGGTGCAGGGAGGCAAAGAGTAAACAAGGTGAAAGGAATCAGGGAAGCACTAATGAAGTGAAGGCTGAGCAGGGGCTTGTAAGAGAGAAGACCAAGGAAACAAGGAGACACAAGAAAGGAAAAAGGAAAGCCTGGAATGGAGTATGTATCAGAGCAACCGTTGAAAAAGGTCCAGAATGCAAATATAGGGGTCAAAATAATAGTAGGACCCAGGAACAAATCTAGCTACAGGAAACCACCACCAGGACATGATGTAGGAAGGGTCTGAAGACAGGGGGAACTACAGGGACCATAATGCATCAGGGACATGGAACCAAAACCTGGACTAAAATGTGAAGCAAAACTAAGTATGGTAATGATTGATGTGTATATTGACCTATACTGATGTAAAGGCAGGTTTGTAAAGGGCCCTGGTTAGTCACATTAAGTGGCAGGCTGGCGGAATCCTGACAATTGTAGATTTTAGGTAAGTATGACATGCTCTGGAACATTCAAAGAAGCTATTAAGTGATACACTTAGCAATTAAATCCAACTCAAACAGCTGGGATCAGCAGAATTCAGGTTACTCATCTTGTCACTGTGGTCTGCTTACACTTGAAAAATCAGACTTTTGCTGTGGCTGACTAATGACTGTGAATCACCATAGTGGCCATTTAATTGCCCACTGCAAGGTTGATCACTTAAAAAGCTCATTTGATTCTAAATTGAGTGCCTGACAAAGTAGCTCATATTGAAATGTGTTATTTCCTTCTTAGTTGCTATTTGTTTTGTGTCTTTGATTCCCAAGACTGGAAAGAGTTGAAAACATTGGTTAACACACAGTTCACACCTGAAGCATTAATTAACATATTAAAGTGTTTCTCAGTGGTTTTGTTTTATTGTATATAGGTACAAATCATTTTATCTTATGACAACTTTTGGAGTAAGTGCAGGGTCACCAATTACCATTTCAGGAGATAGACGACAACATTTAGGGCCTGATTCCGATGTCGTTCGGAAGGCCTCCGAATCGGATTTGGCTTTACTGGATCCGATTTGTAGCCCTTGTTTATGACCGAATCGTACACGGGTCCGGACAACCAAGTACGATGCGAAGATCGCGTAAGCGCCGACCGAATCGTTTCCGGCCTCAGTCTCAGCAAGACAAAACGGCTGTCAGAAGCGTACTTCAGGGGGCCTTAGCAGGCCCCCCTTCACCGGGGCCCTCCGAATCTGTCACGGAGGTGCCCACGGGTCCCCCCGATCCAGGCATGCACAGTGTGGCGGGCACCATGGGGTGCCCACCACAGGGTGTACGCTTTTCCCCACCCTCCCCTTTTCTGCTATGGGAGCCTGTGTACGCTTCTGTACACGGGCTGCCATAGAGTTCGATTGGAGTCCGAGCAAAACCGAGTCCGTAAGCATACAGCAGCATCGTACTCGCTCGTTCGGACTCCCGGAGCACGTCTCGCTCGGAAAGCCCTCCGGATCCGAGTCGTATGGAGGGATTTCCTAGCGAGATCGGAATCGGGCCCTTAGTGTCTGTTGAAAAGTATAGTTCAGAGTGACTAGTGGCATAACAGAAAACCAGCCTGTACGTAGTGGATGGGGGAGCCAGAGTCCATAGTGGATAGTGTAGAGCCCCTCAACTAGCATCACTCACTTACTATAAAGTAGGCACTTATTATTTGGAAATTGAAGGCTTGCATGAACAAGGTGGTCTTCAGGTGCTTTTTGAATAGTAGGTAATTTGATTTTGATCTCAAAGGTGGGTTGAGTGCATTCTAGACTCAAGGTTCCTGTACTTAAGGGCTTTGCACCCTTTTCATGAAATTGTGAGGTTGCACCTGAATAGTTTCAAAATATGACACATGCTGAGTTTCCAGGTTGATGTATGCTCCAGAAGCCCTTGTCTATTGGGCAGATAATTTTGAATTACACCTTTTGAGTCCTTTAAATTGAGCTACATGCTTACTTCATCTTTCACAGTCATTTAGTGACTGGTTTGTGTTAGAAATGGGGTCTGTAGTTGGCACAGATATGCTCCAAGGTCCAAGCGCAGGGACCACCACTCTAGTCAGGGTAAGTCAGATATACATCCTAGTTTAACCTGTGCTCACTCACTGGTAGCTTGGTACAGAGCAGTCAGGCTTAACTTAAGAGGCAATGTGTAAAGTATTTGTGCATACTTTAATTACAGTAACACAGTGAAAACACCACAAAAAGTCTCCACATCAATTTAGAAAAATTGAGAATATTTCTCTATGTAAAACAAAACCAAAGCAAAAAAATCCAATAAGTAGAACTTGAGATATACATTTTTAAAGATTAAATGTAAAAAATCGCAAGGGAGGGTGCAAATCCAAAGTTCATGCCGACTGCAATTGACCTACAGGGCACAGACAGGTCCTGCTGATGAAGTACCTTGGATGGAGCAAAGTGTTGACGTCGAGGACTCGAGGCGAAGAGTCGAGGAGGTGCTGCATCATCATCGATCCGTGGATGGAGGCGTGCGTCAGTGCCGATCTGCTTCAGAGCAAAATGTCAATGTCAAGGACTTGAGGCGAGGATTCGAGGAGGTATCACGTAGTCTTTGATCAATGGATGGTGACGAGAATCAGCGCCGATCCGTAGCGTTAATGGAAGCTTTGTTGACGAATTCCTGTACTTACGAAGCAGGCAATGGAGCTGGCCCCTCAGGCAAGGGTAGGACTCACAGATTGCAGAGTCCAGCAGCACCAGGAGAGTTGCATGAAGTCTTTTGTGTCTCTAAGACTTCAGAAACAGGAGGCAATTCAGCAAACCCTTGGAGAAACTTGTGTTCAAGGATGTAGAGAGCAGGTCCAGTCCCTCTCACTCCCAGGCAAGAAGCAGCAGGCAGCAGGCCAACACAGCAGAGCATGTTTAAAGTGGCAGTCGCTCCTGTAGAACAGCAATCAGCAGGCTAACACAGCAGAATGTCGTTGGATCCAGCAAAGTTCAGATTTGGTGTTGTCAGGGGTCCAGTGCTTATAGCCAAATGCGGCTTTGAAGTGGGGAAGACATCAAAGAGGACTTTGTAGATCACAAGGTTGCTGCCTTTCCTGCCTTGGCTCCAGACACACTACAGGGGGGTATGCAGCCCTTTGTGGGGGGACAAATGCAAAAAGAACAATTGATGGAGAGAATGCAGAACAATGTCATACATTCACCCCAGTACAGAGATCTGGGTCTAAATCCATCGTTTTTTTACTTCCCATGCCAATCCAGTTTAAACACAGCCAGATGCAAATCAGTCTTGACCCTGTGCCCAATGGGAACAGTCCAGCCCGGACTGCCAGGTGAGTTCCTCCCTGGACTGGAAAAAAGCCTCCTAGGGCCGGTTTCCGGGTTTCACCCCTCATCAGCCAGGATAGCTTGACTCCAGAGGCATGGAGAGCACGGGACCCACGTCTGGGCATACCCGTCCCACTCGGGGTGACAAATGCAAAAAGAACAATTGATGGACAGAATGCAGAACAATGGCATACATCCACCCCAGTACAGAGATCAGGGCCTAAATCCATAGTTTTTTTGCTCCCCATGCCATTCCAGTTTGAACCCAGCCATATGCAAATCATTCTTGACCCTGTGCCCAATGGGAACAGTCCAGCCCGAACTGCCAGGCCAGGTCCTCCCTGGACTGGAAACAAGCATCCTAGGACCGGTTTCAGGATTACACCCCTCATCAGCTAGGATAGCTTGACTCCAGTGGCATGGAGAGCATGGGACCCACATCTGGGCATACCCGTCCCACTCGGGGTGACAAATGCAAAAAGAACAATTGATGGACAGAATGCAGAACAATGTCATACATTCACCCCAGTACAGAGATCTGGGCCTAAATCCATCGTTTATTTGCCCCCCATGCCATACCAGTTTGAACCCAGCCATATGCAAATCAGTCTTGACCCTGTGCCCAATGGGAACAGTCCAGCCCGAACTTTGTGTGGGGACAAGCACAGCCCTATTCAGGTGTAAGTGTCAGCTCCTCCCTCCCAATCTACCTCAGGAAGGCCCATCAGCCTGGTGATGGGCCATCAGAATGCAAATGTCACACCCCAGCTCCCTTTGTGTGACTGTCTAGAGGGAATGCACAAAGCCTAGCTGTCACCCAACCCGGATTTGTACTCAGAGACAGGCAGAGCCACAGAATGGTTAACGTAAGAAAAGGCCACTGTGTAAAAGGGGCATTTTCAGACTTAAACCTTAACAACCAACTTTATCATAAGTTATGTTTTTAAATTGTTTGTTATTTAGCCATGACTAGTTTCTGTCATGGCTGAATAACAAAAACCGGTTCTTATACTTTACCTCTACCATCACCAAGGAAACACTCCCATTCTGGGACCTGTACATCAGACCAAAGGGAGGCAGACTGAAGACAATGGTGCACCACAAAATAACAGGCAGAAACAATCTACTGTCTTTTGAAAGCTTCCACCTGAAGAACCTTAGAGAAAATCTCCTAGTGGAGCAATTTCTGAGATTGCGCAGAAATCTCACAGGTATTACTGCATTTGAAGAAGAAGCAGAAAAGCTAAGCGTACGTCTCCAGGAACGGAATTACCCAAGGAGGGTAATCAATAAAGCATGGAAAAGAGCTAGAAATAATAACAGAGAAGCGTTATGGGAAACATATGAAAAACCCAAAGTAGACAACGAAATAAGCGTCACCACTTTCAGTACAACCTGCAACATGGTGAAGAAAATCATTACAGAAAACTGGAAAATGTTTAACTCAAACGGGCTGAGACTTTATCTGCCCATGTTTGCTTTAAAAAAAAGTGCGAACACAAAGGATATTGTGGTACAGACTAGACCGCAACCAGTGAATCAGGAGAGAGAACAAAGGTTACGGCACCTACCAGCGGTGACGGGTAAAAACGCATGTGGAAGATGCAAAGCATGCCCACTTACTTGAACAACTAGGGCAGTGGACTTGTGACTTACAACCCAAGTCCACGGATCCTCACAAACCACACTACATGCAACTCAGAAATGTCATTTACGCAATCAGATGCCCATGTAACCTACTATATATAGGAATGACAACGAGAAAAGTTAAAATCAGAATCATGGAGCATATTAGTAACATCAGATGTAAAAAATCAATGACAAAACTTACCACACACTATCTAGAACAGTAGCAGAAAGTGGAGTACTTGAGGTGGGTGGTCATAGACAAGCCCAACATTACAAAAGTGGGAACAGATGTGAAAATGGCCTCCTCAAGAGCGAGCAGAGGTGGGTGTATAGAATCAGCAGTAACCAAAAAGGGCTGAACAATGACATGCCCTGGCACCAACTAAGCAGCACACAGTAGAATGACTTGGGATAATCCAGACGTCTGGGACACATCGCACATATGGGCTGGGAAGAACAGGTGGCGACAGGTGGCGAGCTAGGTCAACGAAATACATGAATAGCACCATGAGTCTTCCCGTCCCTTTCCCACCACCCGCACTCCCTCCCACCCCCCCGGATATATAAACAAAGTAAAGGACAACTTATGACAAGGGAAGATAGGCAGCCCAGAGGGTTAACAGAGGGAGGAATCTCTTTCCCAAGGACTCTGAATGGAGACACGAGAATTCCAAGATGGCAGCAAAGGTCGGTCAAGCGGAAAAACAACAGCACTCTAGTACGAGACAAGGCAGGGCACATACAGCATGACATGTAGGAGCAGAAAACAGCATAGATACGGTGGCACCTATGGGAGAAGCCGGTAGACAACAGAGGGTAGCAGATGGCAGGAGGCCAACAACAGTCCCTTGATGAAGTAAGTGAGGGCTACATGATTGGAGAGAGATACCTAGAGTAAACGTGAGACCGGTCCCGAGTGGAACAGAGCTGCAGCAGTTGAGACGGAACGGGTGCCTGCAACAGAAGGGTGCCCCGAAGAGAGATCACCATGGGGAGCATTGAGCGTAGTAATCAGTAGGCCTGGGCTGTAAATTCCGTTCCGCTCGCGGAATTTGCGGAATTTTGGTAATTTCGCGTTCCGCGGAGAACGCGGAATTACCAAAAATTCCGCGATCTGCGGCTTCGCGGAATTTTTTGCTTGTTCGCGCTTTCAAAATGCGTGTTCGCGAGATATTTCTCCCCGAGCACGCAAACAGCATTCGCGAACAGGAAAAAAGCATCGCGAACGGGCGGAACAAGCAATTCCGCGTGTTCGCGGAACTTTTGCGTGCTCGCGGAGATTGTTTGCCGTTTCGCAGAGCTTTGCGTAGCGCGACTACGCAAATTCCGCCCACCCCTAGTATTCAGGTGGTTAAGGAAAATGTAAAACCACGAGCGTGGGATGTAGCACGTAACCACAATAAAGATTGGAACCGGAGAACGCACTCCAGTATATTTAACTACAAAAGCCTCATTAACCTAACAATAAAGAAATAGACGAATATGAAAGGGAAACATGTAACATTTCATTGGTGTATTTTTGAACAATTGGATTGTGTTTCAAACAGGGTGTGACTATAGGGAGATGTTCCCACCACTACCCTGTTTTCGGACAATACAGATGAAACTCGTGTAAGAGGAATGTGTGGACATAAAAGCAAAAAAAAAATGTAATGCATATAACGCACAAAGAAGTATCTGCATGCACACCATGAGGTGATCACGCCATGATGGGTGAAGAGTGTGATGAGAGTGCTAAAGGTGATAAGATGTGCTATGGAGAACACAAAAAGAGTTCTGAATGAGGGAGCTGCATCCCTGTATGGAAATAACTTTTATGAGAGTTTGTTTCCTTGCAGGATGTTCCTGAGGAGAATCGCATTGCGAACAAGTAAGGCGACGATGTGGCTACATATCCCCACACATACCCGAAGATACAAGGTACTGAGAGTAGGGAGGTGCAGAATATGCACATTTAAGAGGGATCTGAACTCTGAAGAAGGCCTGTTGACCCCACGGGTCATGCGAAAGACCGAAACATGTTCATATAGAGAACACAAGTATCAGGGGGTACGGATACTAATGATTCAATAATACCCTGCCCATACAATTTTTAATCCTGCCAGGAGAATCCAGAATACAATGAGGTGGGCCATCCCCTCGGTTGTTTTAGATCTTTATTTATTTTGAGAGCATTCTTTAGCAAGACGGGACAGAGGAATCCCCTCTAGTTACTCAACATCTGACAATAACAAAAAATAGTTTTTTCGCTCCGCTCTGTACGTTGGTCTGTGACAGAGGGTTGATGCGCACCTTATGAGGAAGCATGACACGATTCAGTGTGTGAGGGTGGTATTTAAACACGAAAAGATTTTCCAGTGTAGAAAATCTAGCAGCTCCTAGAGAGACAAAAGATCTGTTTGAATGCCCCTTCCTTTCCTTTGTGTGAGGTCAAGAAGTTTAACTTGCCAGGTTGAAAAGGTAGTTTCAAAACTGCACACACAGGCTCTGCAATGGCAGGCCTGAGCCATGTTTAAAAGGTTACTGGGTGGGTGGCACAATCACTGCTGCAGGCCCACTAGTAGCATTTAATTTACAGGCCCTGGGCAGATGTAGTGCACTTTACTAGGAACTTACAGGTAAATTAAGTATTGCTAATTGTGGATAAGTCAACATTACCATGTTTAGAGTACAGATCATATGCACGTTAGCACTGGATAGCAGTGGTAAAGTGCCCAGAATCATAAAGCCAGCAAAACAATGAAGTCAGCAAAACAGGAGATTAGGAGGCAAAAAGTCAGGGAAAACCACGCCAAGGATTGCTCTATCCAACAGCTTATGTAACTGGTGTGAATTACATTGAATTAATTGGAAGATCACAAGGGATCTGGTCAGCTCTAACTAGAAACACCTGTCCATAGATGTCCACCATATGTGGCTCTGACATGGGATGGCAAGCACTTTTAACTGAATGTACAAATATAACACTGAACTTCATATTCCACAGTCACCTTGGATGACTGGTGGTAAAATGCAATCAGGGCACTATCACTCAATGAAAAAATGTCAAGCTTTAACAAGAGGATGCTAACAGTGGCTTATAAGCCAATGGTATGCACCTGAGCTTAGAGAGGTATGGTACCCGAGGAACTGAATAGAGGTAGGAATCCCAGAACAATGACTGTTCTGTTCTGAAGAACACCTAGTCATGTGAAAGGTGTCTGGCTGGTATGTAGGCCAGCAACAAAGGACCTCCACTTCTGTCTGTGCCAATACTTGATGGCAAACTCCTATGATTATGAGTTCAAATATCACAATGCAATAAATGCATAAATCCCAATGCACTTGGGAGAACCACTGCTAATATGACAGCAGGTTGCTCCCACCCATTGAAAAAACACCAACCATTAGTTTATGTTTAGCTGGGAAAAGACTCTTTGGACCACAGACAGTTGGAAAGAAATGTGGTAGTTTGTTTTAAAGTAATCTTCCCCATTACGAAAACTTCTTTTCAAGCCTGTAAGACAGATTGTTTATCTTTCAAGCAGCAGAAAGCAAAAAGGACATTTGAGGATAAAACATACTGTCCCACGTATTAAAGCATACAGCTAAAATCCTCCTGCTACCTTGCACTTAAACTGAAACATACTGGAACACATTCTAGTGATCAGTAAAGTTTTAAGTTTAAACACTACTCAATATAAACAAGGTAGAGACTATGGTCAAATGATGTGAGTTGCAGATGTATGTTTCAAATAGGTCCTGGTTTAAATCGAAGGCCTGTTACCAAAATTATGTGCGAAATACTAAAATTGCCCACCTGTGGATTTCTGTGTACAGAGTGACATTAAAGAGCTGTCATGTAGTGCTATTGCGAATTTCTGGACATTTATAAGGTGCATATATTGATGTTTAGAATTCCAGTGATCATTTTCAGACATTATACATTGTTGAAAAATGCATGACATAAATTACTCACAAAGTTTTTAATTTGGAGTTTGATTGTAACTGTTGTTCTAATGGTGTTTGCCATTCGTCTTATTTCAGAAATATGTGTAGTCTAATTTTACAAACTAAAGAGGGTTGTCCGTAGGACCTTGGTGTACATACCTTATCAGTGGCTACTTAATAGATATGAAGCCATTGACTTAAAATGCTACATCAGATGAGGTATTTAATAGGTACATCTCATTAAGCTAAACAGTGACAAAAGCCTCTTTTGAACGGTGTTCAAGGTTTAATACAATGATTATCGCATTAATGTGCATAGAAACATTACAATACTTATTCGCCAGAACAACAGTAAAAAAGTATAATATCTACTAAATATGGATGATTTCCCAGATATATTTTATCTCCTGCATGTGAAAGGTTATGCCCATTAGCACAACAGAGCTAATGGAAAATTGGATCTAAGGTGTAGCTCGCTGAACGTCATCTAGTATGAAAAGAGTAAAGCAAATTGTTACATTCATTGGATTTAGTGATGTAAAAAGTGATGTCATGAATGATGCATTTTGAGATTTTATCAGTGATGTCATCACAGATGTCATTTAACTAGGTCTGGGAATAATCCAGCCCCGGCGGTAAAGTCTCTGAACGAGGGTGCCTGACCTCTAGGAAGCCCAGCACGTGATGAGGGGGACCGCCGGAGTCTCGGTGGCCATGTACAACGGAGCCTGAGGAGGCCCAGCCCCGGTCTGGAATCCCTGCTGAGTGCACCAGAGGCATCCGGGGCTGCCCCTGACCCGCGCTGAAGGATAGGGAGGCTCTTCCTTGGGGCCACGCACAAGAGGCCAATAAGGAGGATTGGGGCGGTGAGGAGAAGTGTGCGTGCCTTCATCTCTCTCTGCCCCCATGACCACTAAGTGTGAGCTCTGGAACTGGGACTTAAGGCCACGAGACCTGTCACCTGGCAGCTTCGACTGGATAGAAGGAGGTTGGGGCAGTCCTCACCCTGCCGGTGCCGTCCCCATCCATGGGTCCTGGGGTGAAGCAGTACGAAGAGCGGGCTCACATGTGACGTGGCGTTCTCACTGCCACCAGATCCTGCCGGCTGCCCTCGATCAGAGGTGAAGAGGCTTCCTGAAAAGGTGGGAAATATATTGCCCAGAGGGGCTTGGCTACATGTTCTGTGAGTGATCTTGCTAAACGCACTGACTTACGAATTGCCACCGCTAGGGGCTCTGAGACGGGGGGTTCCGGGTGGAGACTGCAGCAGGCGAGAAATGAGAGGGGCAGCAGTACAGCCCGGATGCCCCAGAATTGCAACTAGAAAATATCCTGGGTGGCACAGGCATTGCAGAGCAGGGAGGAATATGAATATCCCTGGTAGCATGGTGGGCATTGAAGCTCCTCCTCGACTGTGCAGGCACAGATTGGAGGGCGACGTGATCCGGCTGCTCTAGGTACTGAACCGGGCCTGCCCACTCTGCCCCTGTATGGGAGTTGGGACACAAGAGAAGATGGAGGAATTGATGCTGAACCCCGAAGCCTGAGTGCTATGCCTAGAGAAACATCCCAGGTCATGGGTAAGGACAGACTGACACAGGCTCATGGAGCGAACACTATCACTTAATATACCACCCTGCACCAACCCACTCAGCCCATAATGAGGCAAACGGGCGCAAATGATACTGGGGACACGCCGGGTGGTGAGTCAGAGCCATGCAGATCGGAACTCGAGCAGAAGATCGAAGTCGTTTCCATTGATGTCTACCTTCTAAGGGCTGACTTACGGAATGTGACAGACAAGGTCAAATCAGCAGAGGGCAACATCCCGGAACTACAGGGAGAGATCAGAGTACTCAAATGCCACATGGCTTAGGTGACCACTGTTACAGTAGCCCTGGAACGACGGGCTGAAGACATGAAGGGCTGTTCCCGACGTGTAATATCCGGGTCTTAGAGTTCCCAGAGAGAGCGGAAGGATAATTGAAGTAACGCATTCTGAAGACCTGGATACAGTCGGAACTCAAACCTCAAAGCCTATCCGAACTGTTCTTGGTGGAAAGGGTGCACAGGCCCTGCCGCCGCCTCTGCCACTGGGGAGTCCGCCTAGGGCGATCATAGCCAAGATCCTAAATTACCGCGACAGAGATTGTATCCTCATGGCGGCTTGGGAGGGAATAGCCCCTCTGTTCGAAAACACCAAAATTGCCATCTACCCAGACTACACGAGGCAAGTCCAAGAACGGCGTGAATCATATCTAAGCATCAAGAAGAAACTGAGGACCTTAGATCTCAGGTACATGCAGAAAGCTCACTTTTTTGAATGCCCAGAGGATGTGCTGGAGTGGCTGGATAGAAGAGGCGAATCGATGGACCACCTTCTGGGAACCCACCATTCACAGTCTAGGGGGATGTGCACCTGCAGACTTTCACGGCTGGGCCAACCGAGGATGACCAGCCCTAATTTTCACACTCTGGGCCCCCAGAAAGTTACAATTAGTGATGACGTCACCATGCAGCTCAGCACCATTGAACTGCCAGCCACTGAACTGGATCCAGACACACAGGAGCAGTCAGATTGAACAGGTGCCTCCAGCCCTGTACTGGACTTTGTGCCTGATACCATGGTTGCCCTGGAGGTGGGGACTGAAGGTGCCTGAATCAATTGCCTGGGGTGCATGAATGAGTAGAGTGAGGCTTGAAGAAAGCCTGAGTGCAACTTCGGAGATAGAGAGCTCGATGTGGTCACATGTGGTGTGCATGCAATTGAATTTCTGCCATCGCTCTGGAGCTGAGAGCGGTTTGGGGAGCGCCCTGGCAGGGATGAGTATGTTTTGGTTAACATCATGGAAACTGCAGTGCATACATACTAGCACTGGTTGAGGTTGAGTACAGGTTTACCGTGGCTACATAGATGGGCTGTTTGGGATGCAGGTCGAGTTTGACCACTAGCCAGTCCCAGGTAGACAAACGGGGATGCTGTGCAGGTCCGGGCACAAGCAATGGGTGGACACTAATAGTCGTACTGTCATACTATTTCTGTCCGTGGGTGGGAGGGGTGGTTTGTGTTATCTTGTTTGTTTAAATGTATTGTTCTTCAGCACTAGAAGAATAGGGTGCTACTGGTGAGGGGATCTTTGCCACAATTACATGTATTGGATGAGGGGTGAATACATAGTCCCGAGCTGGAATGTCCCGGGGCTGGGAACATATGTCAAAAGGTACAGAGGCCTCACCTTCTCAGGTGACACATGTTGCAAGGTGAAGATGGGAAACCTGAGGCAGGATTCCGGGTCATGAAGGATTCCGCAGGATGTACTGGAGGATCTGGTAAGATGGGAGGTGCTATCAGCGGCACTGACAGGTTATTTTAAGATGAATTGGGGTTCCACTGGGAGCAGATCCATGGAGTGTGGGGTCCTCAAGGTAGTCCTGAGCGCCACATGTAAGGGACTTACATGCGGAGTCCAACGGCAGCTGCAGGCTGACCTGAAAAAGAGGAACTGGCACTAGCGACTATCCAGATGGCGTGCCTCCCCAGCCCTGCCTCGCTTCAGAAGGAACACACAATTTGTTGGTGCATCTCGGAAATCTTGGATAGACTCGACAAATACACCCTGAAACAGTACCGACAGAAACTGCACCAGGAGGGCAACAAATTGGGCTTCTTTTAGGCTGGATCCTGCACAGGGAGCAGATCTCCCCAGTTCCTACACACTTATTGCCACCTGACGGCTCCAAAGTCAAAACTAGGGCGGGTATTGTAGACGTGTTTCGGGATCATTTAAAGCACGTATACACAGTGGATCCACCATAGATACAGGCTAGTACACTCTATTCTTAGAGGGGCTAGATATCCCTAAACTCACGCCTGAGGCATTAGAGGAACTAGACGAGCAGTTAGAGCTGGAAGAACTTTGGTCGGCACTCAGTATGCCTCCTCGGTCCAAAGAGCCCGGAAGCGATGGCTTCCCACCTGAATTTTATCAAGTATTCTCAGCCACAGTAACACAACGACTCCTGGAAGTCTTTCTTCAGACCATGGAGGCTGGGTCTCTGCCCTCATCTATGCGAGAAAGCGAGATATGCATGCTCCTTACTAACCCTGGGCGGTAAAATCCACTCCGCTCGTGGAGTTTGCGGATTTTTGGCAACTCCGCGTACCGCGTAGAACGCAGAGTTACCAAAAACTCCGCAATCCGCGGCGGAGCGGAGTTTTTTTCTTGTTCGCGCTTTCAAAATGCGTTTTTGCGCGTGCGGTAGCGACTTACCGGGATCCCTGCATTCGCCGACGAGATTTCCTATCCGTTCGCGTGCACCACGAGATTTGGTAGCCGGCCGCACGGTCCCGCAAGAGTGTGTGATCGCGAACACGTCATTCGGATGCGCCATCTGACTTCTGGCGGAAGTTCAGTGAAGCTCGCGATGCCAAACACGCAAAATTTGCAAACTGGAGAAGAATATCTCTCGAGCAGCATAAAACCTTCTCGAAAATGATGATTTGGATTAAAAAAAACTCCTCAGATTGACATTTGGCTGTACTTTTTTGTGCAAGGAGTCCTTTTTCTTTTTTAACTTTTTTTTAAGAGTGCTTTGTCCATGTCCTGTTCACTCTTCATTTGGATTTGGAGCTGGAAGGATCACTCTTTGTGTCTGCTGCATCATATATCATTGGATTTGAGGACTTTTGGATTTGAGCTTTTACAAGTAAGTTGGAGAATTGGTGTTGTTTGTTTGATTGGGGCATTGCAAGTTGCAACTACATTTTTTTGTACTTTTCATCATTTTTTAAAAATTTATTGTGGGAAGCCAGTAGGCCCAGAGCTACTCATGTGTGCATGAAACAACTGTTTCTGTGGTGTCTGTTGAATTTAAACATCATTTAGGGCATGGATGGCATTGGATTGAATTGCAAAATGTGTTTTTGGGGGTATTTCACTTTTTTGGTGTGTGTTAAATAAATGTCTTTGTTGGATGTGTGTGTGTGGTGTGGTTGTTGCGTAACTTGCAAACCTTGTTTAGCCCGGTGGATTTTCGTTTTTGCATTTTTGCATTAAAAGCTGTGTTGTTTAGCATGCCTCCTTTGCCTGGCCACTATAGGCCTGCTTGAGTTCATTGTTTTCCAGGCCTCCTGCTTGTTGTGACTGTGAGTGACCATGTGGCTGGTGGCCATTTTGTGGTGGTAGTTTAGTAGTGTGCTGCTATTGCCATATAGGCCTGCATGTCTTTCCTTTGTTCCTCTTGGCTTACTGCTTCCATCCCCTTTGCCAGCTGCAGCTCCCTGAATGACGTGATGCGCAAATTAATGCCAAACAGGTTTCGCTTCCATTACATTTGTATTTTTGTTTTTGTTCTTCTTCTTTCCTATCCTTCCTGAGTGTACACAGTATACCATGAAAGCCCTTGTTGTCAAAGTCTCACAAATGGCTACACTGCTGTAATGTTTTTTTAAATAACTGAGCTAATAAAATGTAATAATATAACACTAACAAGTGTGACCAACACACACTAAGTTATATATTATATGTGTTTGTTTGTACTAGTAGTAATTGAACCACAACAACAAATGCAACATTTCACTGATGTTCTTCTGGCTTCTTTGCTTTTAGGTGCACAAAAGACTAAGGAGGAGGTGTCATCATCACCCGTTGTACTGCCAGACAGAAGTCCTGCTGCGCACGACGTCACGTGACGTGTGACCACAGACAACTCTGCAACTTGTGCAACTGCGTCCTGCTGACATCAGAAGAAGAAGATGGCCCCAAAGAAAGGTACCAGGTCCTCCAGTACCAAGAAAGTTGCCAGTGAGAAGAAGGAACAGAAGAAGGAAGTGGCACTTACCAAGACTGGTGTGACTCCCAAGATGTTTTTTGGGAAACAAAAAATTACGCCTGCATCAGCGGTGTCCGGGGACCAAGCTGGGAGCAGCACCTCCGCATTAGCGGGCCCACCCCACCAACCTAGGCCCAAGCCCATGAGTGTCGCAGAGGTAGCCAGTCTACTTGTGCAAACGCCAACGAGCAGTGATGTTGAAATTGACTTATCGTTATCGCAAAGTAGTACCCAATCAATGCAGGCGGAAACTCAGCAGATAAGTGGGCAACAACAGCCGGAACAACAGCCGGAACAACAGCCGCAACAACAGCCGAAACAACAGCCGCAACAACAGCCGCAACCACCGCCCACAATAGTAGTTGTTCCTCCCGAAGTAGGGGCAGTTCAGGAAATCGAGCTTCCTGCAGAGGAAGAAGAAGAGCAAGCCACTCTTTCAGAAGATCCATTGTCTTCCAGATCCCCAGCAAGGAAAAGGAGGGTTAGTCCATCAACTTCTTCTTCAAGCCCCCTTCTGATGATCTAGATGCCACTTGGAAGACACCAGCTCAGTCTGAGAGTGAGGCACGCCACAAGACAAGGCTAGGGAAAAGGAAGGTTCCAGAAAGCCTTAGAGTTATGGAGGAAGATGTAGAAGAGGAGGATGATGACGAGCCAGTCATCATGAACATCACTCCCGCCCCAGTGGAGATGGAGATCGACATTATTATTACCCCATCCCAAATTGCTGTGAGGGATGTGGCACGGATACCACCAACACAGGTAACACCAACACCAACTCCAGCTTCCATATTTGCATTTGCAAAGGCCCGGCAGGGACCTACATCCAGCACAACCACCACCTCAGTAGGTAGTGGTACTGTAACTGCACAGAGTAAAATTACAGGCACACCCTCCAGTTCATCCGGCATTGCAAGTTGCACCTCCAGCAGCGCAAGAAAGTTCACCTCCCCAGTTTGGGACTACTTTTCGGTCAGCAGTAAGGAGGAGAACGTTGCTATATGCTCAATTTGTCGACAAGGTGTTAGTCGGGGTAAGCTTGGTACAAACTATGGTACCGGAGGCCAAACAACCCATCTGAAAAAACACCACATGATCCAGTGGGAGGCGCACCTTAGCGCCCAAAAAAGTAAAACTGCACCCATTGTTGTTGGTGGAGATGAAGAAGTAGAAGAAGATATGATCGCGGTGGAAGGTGAACAAGAGGGAGACATTTTCTCTGGTACACAAAGTAGCCCTGTCCCCAGCAGTGCAGTGGTACCGCCCACATCCTCAGCAACATCTCAGTGGCACCTTAGTAAGAGTCAGGCTGAGACACCAAGTCAACAGATTACCGCAATGAAAAAAAGTGCGTCGTTGAGCCTAACAACATTTGGGTTCAAGAAGTCACCAGCATCAGCGGCACTAGAAAGGAAAAAAATCCAGCCTACCATTGTCAGCATGCTTAGGTCGGAGGGGCAGTATGAACGCAACCACCCAACAGCACGTTTGTACAATGCGAAGCTGGCGAAAATGCTAGTGCTGGACCTTCTCCCTTTTTCTTTTGTGGAAGGGGTGGGTTTTCTGGAATTTCTGACAGCCATCTGCCCAAAATGGAAGGTTCCCAGCCGGTCTAATTTCGCCAGAGTTGCTGTTCCAGCACTACATCACGACGTGCTGGAATTACTTGGACAAGCTTTGCAGCAGAGTGCTGTTCACTATATCCACCTGACAACAGACATGTGGACCAGTTGCCAAACCACTGATTACATGTGCATCACTGCACACTGGATCTCTTTTGTGGGGGTTAGAGACAAGATATCTGCAGCAGGTGTTTTTGACACTGCTGAGATTTTTAATGCTACTCGTAAACATGCAACTGTAGCCATGTTCGCCAAGGAGAAATCTCATACTGCTGCAAACATTTTGGAAGAGTTTAACAGCAAGGTCTTTGAATGGCTGCACCCAAGAGGGCTTAACATTGGTTTTGTTGCCATGGACAATGGCAGTAATATAGTTAAGGCCATGCGCACTGGTGGCTAATTCAGGGTCCTGTGTTTGGCGCACTGAATTAACATCATTGTTCAAGACTTTCTGAAAAAGGAAGACCGAGTCAGCAACTTACTGAACACCTGCAGAAGAATATGCACACATTTCAGCCATTCTTTTAAAGCCCGGAAGCAGCTGAGGATCATTCAACGTCAGCATAGAATGCCAGTCAAAGCACTCATCCAGGAGGTGCCAACACGTTGGAACTCAACTTATTACATGCTTGATTGTCTTTTTGATCAGTACACACCAATCAATGAATATGTCATGCAAAGACTAGGGGATGCTACTGTAAAAGGCATGACCATAGAGATGGACAAATGGGGCCTAGTTAAATGCCTGACAGAGATGCTACTTCCTTTCGAGCTCTTCACACGTGAAGTCAGCAATGAGGACTGTACTATGGGCCAAGCTACCCCATTGTTGCACATGCTAGAGCAACAGCTGAAGGTGGTGTCTGAAACGTACATAGATGTGGAGGAAAAAAAAGAAGCATATGAATTGGTGGAGAGCTTATCATTTCGCTTAGCTGAAAATACAAGGGTGCAAACAAACATTGTGTCAGACAAACATTACATTTGTGCCACAATTCTGGATCCACCGTACAAATCGGCACTGACCACTAAGACATTAATTCCTTGTTCAGAAGTGGATGTTGCCCAGTACAAAACTTGGATAGCTGAGGCACCCAGTAAATTGGAAAAGGAACGGCTGGTAATTAAAGGCCCGCTACTCCAACCCACAACAAGTACTGCAGCAGGGCATCCGGCGTCAAGTTCAACTTCAGAGCCTGAGGGCAGTGCGTTTGGCTCACAGCAGTCACCATCACTATCAACAACAGCAAGAACTGGATCATCAGCCCCAGTAAAATTGGCACAGGATTGGTATCTACAACAAGGGCTTGTTAGGTCCAGTGCTGATGCAAAAGCAAAAGAGGCCCAGCAAAGTGGAGCACCCCTGAGCATTGAGCTGATGGTCCAGGCTTATCTGGATGACCCAACAGAGGTCTACATTGATCAAAACCCATTGCTGTATTGGTATGGGAAAAGGGGCCAATGGCCAGTGCTCAGCAGGCTGGCGATAAAATATCTGGCTTGCCCTGTCACAAGTGTCTCTTCTGATCGTGTTTTCAGTGCTGCTGGTGCCATTGTAACAGTGAAAAGGACCAGTCTCTCACACATAAACGTGGAGAGGTTAACCATGATCAAAATGAATCAGCACTTTATACCACCGAATTACAAAATACGTGAATCACAGCAGGAAGATGAGGACAGCGACTTAGGTGACGGAAGTAGTGTGTTAGATGATTACCTACTTCTGGTTGAACCACCAGAGTTTGAGGACGAGCTATACTTCCCTGACAACTAGGCTTTGAACTTGTTACTTTCTTTCTTCCTTATTTACTTTTATTATTTGTGTGTGTCTCTGTCTTTCTGGTTCGAATCACAACAAATCCATCACCACCGTCTTCTCTTTTTATTGCCATATTGGAGTTGCAGCTGTGTGCATTTAAGTCCACTCCTCCGAGTCCTGCCCCATCCTCCTCCTGACTCACCCTAAATCCCTTTCCCTCAAGCCAGATGATTGGATGGCGAATAGTACAAGAAATGTTGCCTCGTCGAGTCCCTCCAAAAGAAGTGGAACATGATTACTATAGCTATCCTCCTTTCCGAGCCGAGAGAGACTGCCCCTTAACTTAAGCTGAGAAGGAACAGGTAATGAATGGCATGCATTGGTCGCTGACTCTGAGTGATTGGTGTTTGTGTTGTTGTTGTTTGTTGTGCATGAAGTGAAGTCAAAGTGTACTAGTATTTAATCTACACACTAAAAGTGACTCAAGTCAATGTTTCCCTTCTTGTTGTTTAATAACAAAATTGTACTTCTACTGCAGGCCGATCCATTGCATTTTTGAATATGGAATCTGGACTCACTCGGTACACTGCAGACTGAGTTGGACAACACCATGATGATGACCACAGTGACATAGTATCTTCGCAGTCAGTCAGTAGGATCGGAGATGATTGATGGAATAACTCAGGGCGTTTTTCATGAGTGGCATAAAAGGTAAACAAGTCAAGAACAACCACAGCAGACCTACATGTCTGTGTAGTGGTGGAGTCGAGTCACGAGGCTCACGAGTGTAGTAGTGGCATGACTGACAGCTGTGCATTGATTTAGTTACTTACTTTGGAAAATGGTATGTTGTTGTATATGTGTGCTCTGTCTGGCTCACTCAAAATCTAAGCTAAGTGGAGGTTGGGTGGGCACCGTAAGCCTGCTCTGTCCTGTTGCTGTTGTAGGTTAATGCTGGAAACAGACAACAGAGTAGACGTGATTTAGCCATGCCGCCTCTGAAAGTGTTTGCACTCCTCCGTAATTTATGCTTTTTTTTCCTCCTTGATTTTTCAATATCCCTTTTGTCTTTCCATCTACACTTACAGGCCGGCCTTTACTCTGTGCTAAACAGAGAAAAACAACTAACACTCACCTACCAATCCGCATCCGGCAGGCAGGCAGTGGCACCCAAGATTGACGGACGCAGCGCCCATGGAAGGGAGGACCAAGAGGAATGCCGAGATGCAACTCCCCAATTTGACCAGGATCATACAGTAACTTTAGTATCATCTTTTAAATAATTTGATTCATTTTTTCTCTTCAATCATTACGACTGTGTGTTGTTGTTATCGTTGCTCTTTGCTTATAATTGATCCCTACAGCTATTTTTTAATTTTCTTTGCTAGCTTTAAAAGGAAGCCCGGTACAACAGAACCTAAAATGTATGTAATTTGGGTCTCTATGAGGACAGACAGTCAAAGCAAATAGCATAATAATAATTAATAATATACTGCTGCCCTGTACTGTCTACTAGTCTAGTTAGTAAGTACTACTTATCATTAACCATTAAGTCATCATCATGCATGCATTTCCTTTTTCTCCCTTAACAGATTTATGAATATGATGGTCGTCTGCCAAGATTGTGTGTGTGTGTTGTTGTTGTCCATGTGTACTGTTTGTCTTTGTCAAACCTTTCCCTCAAATACCCCTTCCCAACCATTCATCAAACCCTAACCCTCTTCCCCCGGGCAGTGTGATTTATATTGAGGTGTGACTAAATTAAATTTACACCAATAATTGATCACACACTTGCTGGGGCGGATGTGGTGAAAGCAACACTAATTCAATTTGAAGGCAGGGCGAGGATCTTCTTCTTCTTCTGATTGCCCACCCATGCTCAGTATATTTGCAAGTCCATTTTTTTTCCAAAGTAACATAATCCATCATAATTAATTGCTGGCATCGATTGGATTCATCTTCCTCCTTTTACAGCACTAAAGGTTACGCTTGTGTCGAGTGACTCGACACAACTACAGTTTGTAACTTGTTGTTGTACTAGGCTATCCCCACCACCATTATGTTTTATTTTACTTTAGCATTGCTAATCAGCATTATTATGGTTTACAGTATTCTTGTGTACTGTACTGTACTTCGTTCTACTACTCCTTCCAGAGTCTCTTTCAGGCAACTGACTGTCTCATTTTCTTTTTTTGCAAATGCTACTGCCAGTGTCTACTACTACCACCACAACCATGGCATCTTGGGAAACCAAACCATCATCACCATGCAGCCATCGCTGTGTCTAAGTTTAAACATCAATCACAGGTAAGAGAAGAAGTTTGGGGGAGGCATAATTAATAATGGAAATTAATTCATTAATTCACACACCCACACCCTTGAGTCTAGTTGCAGAATGCATAGACTAGGAGGAGAGTCTGACAGTACTAGTAGGACAAGTCACCCAGTGAGGGTACCGCATCTATCTGTTTGTGTGTTACAAAAAATCGGCAGATTATTTAAATCAAGCACTGGCTGCAGCCCTGAAACAGCAAAGGAAACCGTGTGACGTAAAAGAGTAACCCCCCCACAAAACATTTACATTGTATGTAAAGTTTAAGTATAAATATAATTTAATCCCCTAACAATAATAAACTATGTAAAAAATCCCACAACACCTGACCCACCCCTCTCCCTAACCCCAACCACTGTCCAAAAAGAATAGTCCAACCAATGTCCGTTCAAAAATAAAATTGTCCATATAACCCCAACTTTTCCCCAATGTGCGCCCAATGCCCACCCACCAAAAAAAGGAATAAAAAAGGGGCAATCCAACGGGATCTCTCTATCGGCGGGCTCGCAGTCGCCGGTTAACTGCCAGGACCTCCTGCTTTAGTTCCTTTACCTGCTCCTTTAGGCGCGCCATTTGGAAGAGCATGCAGCGCTTAAAAAATCGACAATTTCATCCACAGGGGGGCAGCAGTTTTCGATGAAGTGTGGTGGACGGCTGCCAGACCACGGCGCCGTACCACTGGAGGGGCCTGGCTGGGGCCCGGGGCATTGGAGGAGGCTGCAACTGCTGCCGCCTCCTCCTCCTCCTCCGCCAGAACCACCAGCTGCCGGTATTCTGTACAGATGGCCTCCAGCTTCCGGCGCCGGGCCATGGCTGCCAACTCCTTCTTGTCCGGTTTAGATGAATTTGGTTCGGAAGCAGTAGCTATATCAAGAAGAAAAAAGAATATTGTAACCAATATACTCTTAGCAAAACAGTAAGACAAATTAATTCTAAACATAGTGGCACAGTAGCACTAGCAAGCACAGTACATTACATTTGTGGTATCTATCCTCCCACTTCCTCAGCCTCTAACATTTGTGGGAGTTTCAGGCATTATACTAGCACTATGGGCGCACACGAGTACACCAGTCTTCTTCTCTCTTGTTTAGCTAAATTAAGTAACCTTGTTGTAGCCGGCATGCCAGCTCAGTCAGCTTGCGCCCAAGACACATACTTGTGATGCAGACTCATGTTAGTTTTATTTATACTGTCTGCATGTGGGGAAGCTGACTACTACACAATCATCTTATTTTTCTATTATGGGTGGCACTGGCCATACTCTGTTACATCAAGGGCAACTGCTCAATTTCACTTTCACCCTGCCCTGACTACTATACTACAACAAGGCAGATGATATCTGATCCAAATGATCATTGCTTATATATGGGACGACATGGGGTACTTTGTTTTGATTTATTGTGTAACCATGCAGCCGATAGGCCACCCATGGCAGGCTGACACAGTCAAAAATAAATTAACATAGGAAGGGAGTGGGCCTCGGAGGGAGGCGCTTGATAACAACATACATACAGAATATATATGCTGTGCTTGCAAACTACTGTGAGTCAAGGGAGTATTCTGAAAATACAACTTCTATTCTCCTTCGCTTTGCTACTCCGGCGCGGTTTCTTTTTCTTTTACATTCTCTTCAAAGACTCTTCATCCAGTGACAGTCTCCACTTATGCTATCTATGATGAATACCACCCAGGCATCCATCCATTCAAAGTAAACATGTCTATCATTCTTCTTAATCTCTCAACAAACCTTAGTTTGTTTCACCAACAACAAACATTTTGTTTTTTTAAACCACCACCCATGCATCCTTCCTTCCTTGCTTGCCTTTGAGTTTGACCCATGAAACACCCCGGAGGATTCTTGCTATCCACCCATACAGTTTCACCCACCCAGGCAGGCATCTTTTCTTTCACCTTCCACCCATCCTTCAACCACCCATGCATCTGATTCTTATCAGCCACCTATGCATGCATCCCACGCATCCTTCTCTGCCAGTCATATATATTACATCTCGCCTGTCCTTCGTCCTTCCATTCTTCTTTCCCTTTTCGTTCAACCCATCCATCAAGGTCATCTAATCTGACTCTTAGTCTTCTCCATAAAACTTTCACAGCTGAGTTGAAGTCAGATAGAAGAGGCAATTAATTACTCAACTACTCCCGCCGCTAAGGCTATTGGTCTAATGCTTAGTAAAGGGTGTCTTCTTCAACCGTTGCTCACAACAACTTAATCTCTCTCAACTTACACAACACCCTTGCAGCGAGTGTGTAACTATTGTCAATAAGTAAGGAATATAAGTATGACTTACCACCGCCCGCCACTGCTGCTGGCTCACCCACCCCTGTGGCAGCTGCCACATCCACTGCTCCCTCCTGGCTGGCGTCGCCTGCCCCGCCGCTGGCCCCGGTACTGGTGGTCGTGGTCGGTACGCCTAGAAAAAACATTACACATTTTTTAGATGCCATATACACCTCCCCCTATTTTTCACTAGCAAGATTGAAAAAAAAGTTAAAATACATACATATACCACATACATCACTACAAATCGGGTAGAGTAGACACTACTAGTAGTAGTATGTCCTATCCTATCAAAAATAGTAAAATATCTGGTTGGGCATTTTGTTGGTGGGAATTGTCGAAAAGCCTCTCAAGATTAAAAAGACTAGAAGAGGCCAACGCAAAGGACTGGACTCAGCGGTTAGAGCTATTGGTGAATCTGAGTTTTAATAAAACCTTTTAAATAAAGAGTGGCCAACTGGGCAAGCTTAGCTACAGACAGACTAATAATAGTAGTTTTACAGAGAGTCATAGCAGAGGCAGTTAGAGGCAGGGATAACAAGAATTTAGAAACAGATAGTCGAGATCGAAGAAGATTTGGTAAAAAATAGAATTAGGAAACGGAAATAATAGTTCGGAAAAAATAAGGTGCAGTTAAAAGTTAGGGAAATATAATTATTAATATTAACAACAGGAAGACTTACTGGGGCCAGCAGCAGAGCCCTCGTTAGAGGAGCGGTCCTGGCCCTGGGGTTCTCCAGCTGCTCCCGTCGACTCCGACCCCGTCATCTTGCCCCTGGGTGCTGATCATGTAAGATATAGTAAAGAAAGAGACAAACATTGATGATTGTTGTGAAACAAATAAAATATTTTAAAAAACGCTCCAAAAAACATTTTTGGAAACAACAATTGCAATAAAATTGACCTATCTAATCTGATCGACTGGTAGTATCGCGGGATTCGCGGACCGTCTAGTTATTATTTATGAACACTAATCCAGTGTTCCATTCTGATTCCAGAATACTACGCCTAAGAACCACCTGACCTAGCCCACCTATTCAGACGGGCCAATTGTTCACTAAGTCTGCATTTCCATTTATTTTAGTCCTCAAAAATGCATAGATGGAGGACACATGCATACATTTTTGCATACACCAAATTGTTGGTTGGTTGCTGCTGATGTTCTGCTAAGCCAATTACTCCCTCACTAAACTAACTACAAAAGGTTCTACTAAGGACTGGAGTAAGCAGCACTCAACAGCACGTGACGTGACGGAGGATGCGTCACGCAGACCGCTCAAAAATTACCAACTAATATTAAGTAACTAAACTACCTCTCCACCACGATCTTAGTGAAAGGAGGACAAAGGAAGGACTAGAGTCTCTCTAGCATTACCTAACTTAAGTTCTCTAAAGTAAACTCTTACATAATCAGCCCAAGCGAGCGCAAAGTTGCAAACAACAAGTAAGATTAGTAGCGCTGAGCACCTGTGTCTAGAAGAATAACAATCACAGAAGATTTTTAAACTTAATTTACATGCAATGTAAGCAGCAGCATTCTTGCTATTTGGAAAAAAATTATATTCGCAATAACAGTAACACAGTATAGAGAACACACAATACTACTAGTATTAGCTACTCACCAAGCCTCACGACCTCGACATCTAGCAGGTCCAGCAGGTCCTGCTCCCGGTCCAAGACGTCTGACCACCGGTGGGTCAGCTGGTTATGGTGGGTGCGCCGGACCCCAGAGCAGCGAAACACTGCCCGGCGCACCCTCGTCCACCGGCGGTGAAGCTCATGGGTAGGGTACCCGGAGCCTGGCCTGCCGCCTGCTGCCAAGGTCAAGGGGAGGTGGCGCTGCACAAAAAAGACAAGGGCGGCCACCTTCGCCTCGCTGAAAAGGGCCCGGGCCTGCACCCCTGCTGGGCGCAGTCTGCCGCAAGGCAGGCGGCTCTTTGGCGCAGGCGCCTTGCCCTTGGAGCCGGTACCCTTTCCCTTAGCCATGGTTCTGGGGTGGGCGGGGGGCGTAAAAGATAATTTTGCAGGAAAAAATAAAGTTAGGGGAAAAAGTAGGAGAGTAAAGAAGTAATATAAAACAGTAGAAAAGTTAAAAAAACGCACTAAAAGTAGAAATAATACGCAAAATATAGACTTAGGGACAGAGAGGGATAGATAATAAATAAAAAAGTTCAGAAAAACAGTGTAAAAAACAAAGGATTGAAAAGATTGGAGAGGGATTGAAAATAGGCCCAGAACCATGCAAAAGATAGGAAAACAAGATGGCGCGCCCATTGGCGACCGCGTGGTGAAGTTCACGCGATATTTCCCCCAAACACGTCATCTGCGTTGCCGAATGTCAAAAACATCTCGCGAGCATACGCGAGCACACGTGAGCATGTGGAAACAAGCAACTCCGTATGGCTGCGTGGCTACGCGTAGCATCGCGGAATTTTTGTGCAACTTCGCGTAGCCTCACGTAGCGCGGCTATGCGAACTTCACCCAGGGTTACTCCTTACACCTGGGAGGAGACAGACAATCCGTCAACTTATAGGCCCCTCACAATGACTAATTCTGATGTGAAGCTGGTCTGCAATTTGATGGCTAACCGTCTGACGCCCCATATGACACACCTGGTCCATGAGGACCAATGTGGCTTTATTCCGGGGTGCAGCACTAGCATGAACATTAGACGGCTGGCACATGTTTTGCATGAGGTAGAAAACCGTAACGACGAGATGGGACTGGTCGCAGTCGATCTGGAAAAAGCTTTCAACATAGTAGACTGGGAATACTTGATCCAGGTACTTCGTGTATGGTACTAGGCCCACGGTTTTGTGGGTGGATACAGCTCCTCTATGCACATCCATGTGAAAGGGGGCAGATAGGGCGCTGCCAGTCGAAGGCACGGAGGCTTAGATGAGGGACATGACAGGGCTTCCCATTGTTGCTGTTCTCATTTTTGCTGGCCATAAAACCTTTGGCACCATGGGCCCGCAGAGAGTTGCAAGATTGGGGCATTAAAATTGGTGAGGTCTGGCATGGCATCTCACTCTATGTAAATGATGCCCTAGTCTAACTCTCTGCGTCCCGAATTGCGGTGCCAAAACTGTTACAGATGCTGTACGGCTTCGGGAAAATGTCAGGCCTCCGGCTCAACAATAGAAAGTCCCTACTCTTCCCCCTAGCTTTGCGAGTAGGCCGGTTACTGGTGCTGGGTTAGTGATGGGAATCCACACAATTTCGATATCTAGGGGCTCAAGAGGTGCACTCTAAATCTCTACAGTTGCACCTCAATGTGGATAGGGTCCTGGAGCTGCTGAAGGTATCCATGCTATTCTGGAATATATTGATGCTCTCCTGAATGGGCAGGCTGGCAATAGCTAAAATGGTACTGCTCCCAAGGGGCCTGCATATTTAGCAGAATTCGCTTTGCCCTCTCCCTATGAACGTCTTCAAACACTTGAAATCCCTTCTTATTTCTCTCCTGTGGGCGGGAAGACACAGCAGGGTGGCTATGAAGACACTGACTAAAAGATACGAGGACGAGGGACAGGAAGTCCCATGCCTGGATCTGTATTATTATGCATCACACCTTCAACATGCAGCTCGTTGGCTCGACCCAGCTGAGAACTGGCAGAATCACCTCCTGGATGGCAGAGTCACAGCAGAACAGCTACCGGAAGCATTGATAGAAGGCACAGGGGGCCAAAAGGACCTCCCATAAATAGTCCGACAGATAGCCCTTGTTTGGCAATGTTTTGTACAGGCTGTTTTGAAACGAGCACCATTCGACAGAGAACTCTCGCTTTGGACTTTGAAACCATTCATACAGATGATGGAGAATATTTCCTTTCAGGCATGGCAGGTGTGACCTACTAGAGGACTTGTACCCAGGGGAGACCTTCATCTGCTTTGAGGAGGCATGGCAGGAGTTTGCACTTGGGCCAGGCCACTTTTTACATCATGCTTGCTTGGCTGAAATCGCAATGGTGGTGTGGCTGACTTACCCTGCAGCGCCCAGCCCCTCACAGGCTTTTGGGCTACTTATAACCTGTGGGTCAGACCGGTACCTGATAGCATTGTTATACAGGTAGGTAACACTTTATTGTACAGTTAATTAAAACCATTACAACCCATCAGTAATATAAACAGATTCCTTTTTCAAAACAGACATAACAAATTGCGGTGATACTGTGGTGAACCATAAGTAAAAACTACTATTAAAATAATAAGGCTAAAACGATTAAAATGTGGATAGAGTATGAGATTGGCCTGAGCGCTGGCTCAATTCTCTTCTGCCAATAAAAACTTTGCGGGTCTGACCCTCTGCATAGGTTGGGCTAACTTGCCTTCCCATTCAATTCAGTTAATTATTGAAGCCCTTGGTGCCCCTGGGTCACAAGAGATAATCCACCGTGTAAATTTATGCTTACTTAATCCAGCCCAAGAGATGATTACCACATGTACTACAAAGAGAGCCGACAGTAGTGTAGGGAGAAAAGAAAAAAAAGAGAAATCCCAATAATGCCCTTGAAACAGTACGTAAAATTGGATGCTTGAGGAACAAAAAGTTTCAGGGCGATGCGAGCGGATGTGGCAGGGATGATGCATCAGGCTCATGCAGCATGAGACCTGGACTTGGACAAGGGCAAGAATATATCATATACATTTCTACAGTTTTTACTAGTCCTAGCGAGACGCAGGGTTGCTATCACCTGGATGGGACAAAGGGCGCCCGAGATTGCTCACTGGCACAAAGATATGTCGAAATGGACATTGGCAAAAGAGGCCTTCATGAAACTTAGCCTGAGAGACGATAAGGTGCAGGATGACTTAGTGGACTTGTGAACCCTGTGTGACACTCACTTATATCCAGACTCGAATCAACTTCCTCAGGCTGTGATAGGATAGGCAACAAGGCACGGTGACACACAGACGGGACCCCTACCCCCTTTGTGTTGCGGGCATAAAATGAGACATGCCTGCAGGACACACGCTGACCTACTTGGGGGGAAAGCGAGAGACTCAATATGCTTGAAAAATGTTGTTGCAATGTCAAGAAAAGGTGAGTGAAAATGTACCATCCACAGTGCATGCTTCTGCTTTTTTTAATTGTAATGTTTTACAAAATTGATAATAAAGGTTTTATTAAAATAAAAATAGGTCTGGGAAAAATGTTAATTACGGCGAAGTAATCAGAGTAATTTCCGTAATTTTGTGTTACTCTCGTGACATAAAATTAATGAAAATGACATGATTCCATCTGCTCGCTTAAGTTAGAGTAATTTGGGGCTAAAATGCTTACCGCACGAGCACACAAAGAGAGCGCGAGTGACTGCTGGCTGCTGCTATTCATGTTCTGTTGCATTTAGCACAATTTTCTTTTTGGACACAAAGGTGCACTTTTGCTAAGGAAAATACAATAAATCCTGGGCCCACTCCTCGCATAATTCTGTGAAATCTTGTGAAATTGTGCTGCACATTTGTGTAATCAAGCTACAGCAAATGACACAAGTTACGCCTGCTCCTTCCTTTAACATGTCATGAGTGATGTAAAATATTAGGTCATAAGCAGTGTATGGCAGGGATGCAAGTTATAGATAGCTCAGTAACCTATAACTGATGAATTTCAGTTATCCAGTGTCAGGTGTAATTACCATATCTACCCATGATGTCATTTTAACTTTGTGTTTTTTCAGAAAAGTTCAGTGTTTGATCATATTAACTCAACTTCCTCACTGAGGATAGCTTTTGACTGTGCACAACACCCCACTATTTATGGCCATTGTCAGTGCATAGCTGGGAGTTGGCTGCAGGGATTGATCTCTAGACAGGCCCTGCACCCAACTCTCCATGGGTTCCCAACTCCCAATGAACACAGCCTCTGGCCAAGTGGAGTGTGGGGTTGTCCACCTGCTGTACATGGCCTTAGTCCTTGCTTAGCGTTGGGCTGGCTGCAGAACCTGGCTCCCGATCCCTGCTGCACATGGCCTTCAGCTGTGCGCAGGTTAGGGATGGCTTCACGTCCTGTCACTTCAGCCAACCCCTGTGGCATGAGCAGAATGCAGAGTGCCCATCCCCTAATGCACATGACCTTTGCATTGGGTCCATTTTGTCGCGCTTTGCTTGACGGATCACCCAAACACTTTCCAACATTGAAGTTTAGGTGGATGTTGTTTTGGAAAGTTTTGTGAAGATTTTCCAAGGTGCCAACAATATTAGTGAAACAAAAAACGCTCTTTGTAAGGACCTAACTAGAGCCGGTCGCGGCCTGTGCATGTAAGTAAAGTGGGGCGGTGGGGGGTGGAAGTGATAAACGACGAAATAGGGGAAATAAAGTAAAGAAAGAAAGAAAACCACGTACCCTGCGCTCGCCACATCACCGAGTCGGCCGATGCGGCGAGCGCAAGGTAAGTGGTTTTATTTATTTATTTTATTTGCCCTATTCCGTCATTTGTCACTTCCACCCCACCCCTGCTCTGGCCCACCGCGCTTATCTACATGGGCCTCCACTGACTATAGCTACAAGTGGCGACTGCCATTGTGTAAGATATTTATATAACACCAGTTTTGCCACTGCATACAAATCAGTTTTTTTCAAACCTATAATTATAAAAATCTGGATATGGGTTTATTGGGATTGAAATAGGCCTGGGTGAAAAATTGTTAATGCCGGTATAATCTTGCTTAGTTTCTGGCATTTCCTGTTACACTTGCTATATAAAATTCCAGAGATTATGTCATTTTGGCACAAGATTACCTTCAAGTAAAAGTGATATCGCAGAAACACAGGAGCAACATGAAAGATCGTGAAAGGCTGCTGTTTTCTTCAAGCCACATTTTGCAATATATTGCTTGGGTGAAATGCACCCTCACAACCAAAACGGGCACAAGGTTGCACTTCACACTAAAAAAGAATGCACTATGGTGGATTGGCTTTTTGTGTAATAAATGATAAGTTTGCAATATTTAGGGGCATTTTGAGTAACTTGAATTATGAAACTCCGCAAATTAGAAGTAGGCCAACATTCAACCTTCAAAATATATGCTGCACTCGGATCTAGCCATCAAACACGTATTTAAGTTATTTCACTAGCATGAACATAGTTTGATGTTTTCATGGTTCTGTTACAAGGTGGAGGAACACATCCCAGATTTACAGTCAGGCTCCAACCTGTCAATTGTTCTTTTCTGGGGCTTTTAAAAAGTGATCAAATACAGCACAAGATTGGAAGCTCCTAAATGTAAGACCACTACAACAAAATATGAAACTTATACTATTCCTGGTCATAATATTCAAGTTTTGTTGAACTTGGCATTGGAGGATCAGCCAAATAACATGTTGAAGGCCACCATGTAAGTCATGTGTCATGTTCACAGCAGAATTATGGGCCTGATTTCAAGGGCTCTTGGCTTGATAAGTAACATGCTATTACCTGTGCCTTCGATTATTCGGCACTTCAGTGAAAATCCAGTTATCCCCTAACCTCCTTTCATTCCTTTTCCTATTAGACTAGTTGTGGATTCATGTGAGTACTGCATGGCATGACTTGCGCCTGCGAAGAGTGTTAAATATTTCCATTTGCTAGGGCCTTCATTCTCCTCTAATTTCCTATTTTCTCGTTCTTTTATGTATTGACATTAGCTTGTCGCCATTTTTCTCAGGCTTTCTCTTTAAATTGCCCTGTCCTGGTAATGATCCTGCATCTGTAGAGGGTAGAAACATGATCATCTGTACCTTATGAGCCTATTAATGGTTTACTTTAGTGTATTTAAAATGGCCAAATGGACAAGTACTATACGTTATGCCATGAAATTATTTTTTATCACAGTGTTTGTCACATGTGAGCACCGAGCACTTTTCTTCACTTATACTTGATGAGAATATGATTACCTTATAAAATAAAAAAACAAATATTTTTCGTAAATGCCATTGACCCTAAATGTATATTAAGGATTCTTTTTATGCATATTTTAGAGACCATTATTTTATTTAACAATTATGTACCTCAGATCATTAGAGAGACTTGAGTTATCCCTTGTTGTTTGCATAATTGAATGATTGCAAGAGTAATATTATGTTGATACTCAGTTGGTTTCCTTTTTCCTTTTTCTCTTTCTCCTTATTCACTTTTATTGTGTGTGGAATAGTATGTATACCTTTACACTCAATTAATCTGAGTATATCCAACAAATTTTTAATGGCCTTAATCTATTTGAGGATAGCTTCAACACAATTCCTTCCCCGGTGTAAGCCTTTCAGACCTGCTTGAAAAATGCCAAAAAACATAGACATACACGACTACACATAAAAATGATCACTGAATACCTGAATACCTGAAGGCTAATATTTTTCCCTTGGTTCTTCAAGTGAAGAACATTCCTGGTATGCTTATAGAGCACAAGAAATGTAAGCAGTCATATTAGGACCTCTTGCTCCAGGCACTGGATGGTGTTGGGTATAGACACAGCCAGAAAACATTGCAAGAAATTATTAGAAGAAATCACTGACCTAAAAAACTGATGCTAAGGCAGCACTAAGAAAAGTAGAGAAACCTATTCTGGAATTCAATAGGATGAAACAAGCTAAAAAGCCAACAAAGTAAAGAAAGATATTAAAACCTACGAAACCGAGAGGACATACCCGTAGGTGACAAATAACTTTTTTATACTAACCGAAACAAGTGTTCTACTAGCTCATGGGGCTGATACAACAGGCAAAAGAGGTCTGTCACTTTTCCTGAATCCTCAGCCGAAACAAGTGACAGTTCAGACTGATCTTCAAATAGTACCTCCAAGACTTCAAAAAAATCAGAGTAAAGACATGTTTTTTTAGGACACTCCCCAACCCAAACATGACATCACAGGCCTTGGATCTTCATCTACCTGTTTACCCTCTGCATCGATTATTTCTCCAGAGGTCCTCACTTTTCAAAAGATGGTCTTGAAAGAAATGTCCAAAGTACAACGGCGATATCATTTTACCCTATTTACATTTCTAGAAATTAAGTATCGGCCTCCAATTAATAAAGAACACACCTGAAATAGTAATTAAATGGGCAGCCAAATGGGATGGTATTGTTCTGTAGGACACTGATCAATAAAAACAGAAGATTTTTAGGCAACTTGGTAATATTGAACATTATTGCAGACTACAGAACAACCCTACTAATGACATACAAAGAGAAATTCTTCAATGTACTACACTAAGGAGGTAGGCTATTTGAGCCAGAAGTAGCATTTAACTGCCTGGTTTTGAGTGCACTTTCTACACAATATAATTGGAGCTCTCAGGCAAGTTATATGTGCCAATCAGGAATAGGTCAATTTAACTATATTTAGAGGGTAGCACAGCCACTTTACTCATAGTTAGCAAGTGTAAAGTGCACAGAGTGCTAAAGCCATGAAAATAGGGTCCAGAAAAAGGTGATAAATCTAGGGTGACTATGCAGAAAAGGCAAATTTCCCACAAAAACGAATAGTTTCTGGTTGTGGGCTTTTTTGAGAATCTCATGGACAATCTGTGGATTTTTCCATTAAGACGTTTGTAACAAACAGTAACTGACTGCTATGTATGTGATAGGAAGGACTTCATTAAAATGGTTGAAGACAAAACTTTTGTTCCATTCTTGGGACTCTTGGATAGTCAAGATATAGGGTTCCTGATTTTATCCATTTCCCTCAAGAGGATAGGATACAAGTGATTCAAAATCTACTAAAAAACCCAACTTGACCATTGCAGGATCCCACAAGGTTCCTAATCTCCCTGTTATGGTTGGCCTTGTCAAAAAATATCTGCACTTTTGATAATCAGTCTTATCTCTGGAGCAAAGATGCATTTTTGGTCCCAATTTTTAAGAACAATCTTGAATCCACCACCATTCTGGCTCTGACTAATCCGTAGACAATTCATATCATGCTGGAAACAATACACAGATGATATCATTATTATCTGGCAAGGCACACAGGCAGTTTAGATTGATTTTCTAGAATGGCTTGATCATACTTTCAGGGGAATATGTTTCACAATGCATTCTGACATATCTGATATTGAAATTTTAGATCTCGTAGTGAGGGTCAAAAATTATCATTTATATACTACCTTATATATTAAACGGATCTAGAGGAACACTCTGCTGTTATACTCTACCTATCATCCCAGATCCCTTTGAGACTCTGTAGTAGTTTAGTTTAATAGTTTGCAGTGCCTGTTTATGTGTTCTTGTAATGTTTGCCTCTACTATGATGTATTGTATTCCAGAACCTTAGAGTGTAACCTAGGTAGCGTGGAATGGTGGGGTGAAAACGAAGGTAGAGTGGTTGATCCAGGCTGTTTGGGAAGCGGGTGCTGTACCGTGTAGCTTGGGACAAATAAACTACAAGAAACAGTGAAGAGCTGGTGTCACTTACTTCATATTCGTGGCGACAATTAGATACACGGTGGAACCTGCGTGCCTTGTCCGCCCCGCAGTGCTGCTGACGACCTCCCCGCTGCTTGTTGCGATGTTTGCTGTGGATCGTCGTTTCTCCAGCTGTGTCTTTCTGGTGATGGTCTTCTCCGCGCAATCCTCATCGGAGTTGTGCTGCCCAGTCGAGAAGACGACAATCATGAGTTGTTAGCGGCGGTGATTTTCCTTAGCGCTTCCCTCGTTCTAGTTGTCTGCTGACGCAGCATTCACTGCCATATTGGAAGTATATGCTGAGCTCAACTGTACGCCCAACGTCACAGCAGATTGACTGGACCTTCTTGAGAGACTCTACGCGAATCTTTCCTCATCACATCAGAGCGTCGTCTTGCCTGTGTGATTGCCTGGATTTCTGACTGCGGCATTTCGGCTGTTGATTATCCAAGAGTCGCAGCAGTCTTGCCAGCCCTGTTATTTAGGTATTGTGTGCAAGCAGTGATTTTCAAACCTTTTCTACCCTCTTTAAATCTACTGGATTGTTATGCTCGTGCACTCACGGTGATGTGCACACCTTGTTCAAACTTCAATCACTCATTCTAGGATTCTCATTTTGTTGGTTTCAGTATATTTCATGATCAAACATAGTGGGCATACACTTTATTGAAGTTGTATCTAAATTTCATGCCTTACTGAACAGTTATTTCTCCTCATTGTGCACAGTTGGTGCTACCCTTTCCTTTGTTACTTTTCAGCATCAGATTTATTTTTCTTCTAACAGCGTTCTGAAATTTATGGTGTTTTTCAGCATCAATTATCTGGCCTTCTGCTAACTCCTTTCCCTGTTACTTGTTGTGTTTTGTACAATGTGTACCATGCAAGGGGTAAATCCTCCACCTGTTTTTTTTAGAGCATCTAGGTGAACCACCTTTTAGGTGGGAGATTTGGCACAATGCTTTTGAGACCTATTTAGGAGCAATTGGGGCTCTCAGATTGGGGGCTGAAAGGAAAAAAATGCTTACTTCTTCATTCCCTTGGATTTGAATGTCGCTCCATCTTCAAACATCTACCTGACCTACCACAACAAGAAGTTGGTGATATGGATGAATACCACGAGACTGTCCTCAAACTGAAAAATAGATTTGATAAGCAGCCCAGCCTTATGGTCATTAGACATACGTTTTTCAAGAGGAAACAAACTGAGGGTGAAGATGTTGATACTTATATATCAGTGCTACATAGATTGGCAGCTGATTGTCATTTTGAGACGTTCACAGAACAATTGATTAGAGATCAGTTTGTCTGTCACTGCAAGCACAAACCGGTCATACAAAAGTTATGAGCATGGGCAATCCCACTTTAGACAAGACCATCAAGGTTACAAAAAGCATTGAGACTTCATTAGTTTCCTTGAAAGAATTAGATGACAAACCCATAGAAAGCGTAAATATTGTTAGTGGGTGTAAGTCTAAACAAAGATCTGTTTGTATCTCTAATGCTAATAGTTTTAAACCTTGCAGATCTGATAATAGTGGGCATGTTAGTGGGAATATGTGTTTGCGTTGTGGTAATCCACCTCACATCAAAGGTGGTAGATGCCCTGCTGTTAATGTTATGTGCAACTACTGTAAAAGATTGCCAAGGTTTGCCTAAAAAGGAAATCTAACAAAAAGAATTTTGCAGTTGTACGTGAGTCTGATGAGGAGTCTGAGTCAGAAGTAATCTCCATGTTGTCGGATGAGAATGGTTGTTCTGGTAACACACATCTTGTTGTGTAGATCCCATCATGGAAGTCAGTGTTGGGGGCAAAACATTTAGCCTGTTGTTAGATTCCGGATCCAAGATCAGCATGATAACTCAGAAGCTCTTTGAGGAAACATGGAATGGAAGGCAGTTGTTTCCCCTGATCGCTCCCCTGTGTCATCTGAAGGACGAAGGATAGAATTGCTAGGATATCTTGAGGATGAGTTGGAATTCAAGGGGAGAAAAGTCTGAGGGAAGATCTACGTAGCTGTAAAGGGCCTTAACATTCTTGGGTGGTTTTACCAGGGTCTCTTTGGGATGATTCTTTGACCAGGGGCTAGGGAACAGGTCCTCGTGATGTTGATGATGGTCAGAGATGGAGGAGTCAATTTCCTATGGTTTTTGACTAGGATCTTGGCAAAATTCAGGGTTTCAAGCACAAAATCATTACAAAAGAGGGCGCGGTCCCCATCAAACACAAACTCAGAGGTGTGCCTTTTAGTCTGAGAAAGGATTTAGACAATGAGTTGAAGAGTTTGTGTACCAAAGGTATCTTTGAGCCTACCGAGTCGTCATTGTGGCTTTCTCCACTTGTAGTTGCACGCAAGAGGAGTGGGGAATTACGTGTTTGTGTGGACCTAAGATCCCTCAACAAAGAGATCTGAGTGTACTCACATCCGTTGCAAAAAATAGCTGATTTATTTGCAGGTATCAAAGGGGCAAAGTTCTTTAGTAAGTTGGATTTAGCCAGTGCCTATCACCAGGTGGAGCTTCATCCGGAGTCATGGCATCTCACTACATTCACTTCTCCCCTGGGTACATTTCAGTACCGACGCATGCAGTTCGGGTTAGCTTCGGTGGCTTCGGTTTTCCAAAGGGTAATATCAAATCTGCTTAACCCCTTCCCTGCGGGGGTAATTCCCCCGTGGTGCGGGGGTGGGGGGGGGTGAGCGCGGTGCCGCGGTGCTCGTGATGAGCCCAGCTCATCATGAGTCACAGTGGAGCTGTGCTCATGACGAGCTGGGCTCGTCACAACCCCGCCCACTGATTAATTCTCCCGCACAGGCGGGGAATTAATCGCGCGTGGGCGGAGCGCGGCCGTTATGATGAGCCCAGCTCATCATGAGCACAGCTCCACTGTGACTCATGACGAGCTGGGCTCGTCATGAGCACCGATGTGGTTAAGGGTGTGGATGGTGTCCTAGTTTTCCAGGACAACGTCTTGATCTTTGCAAAAGACAGGACAACACATGATACTGTCTTACAAAGGGTACTCACCATCTTCGAGAGAAAGGGATTCATGAAGTGGAATATTAAGGTCACTTGTCTCAAGAGGGCATCAGTCCCAGACCGGAGTTGTTAGATGCCATTGTCAATACTCCACCTCCTACAGACAAAACTGGTGTGAAGTCTCTTTTAGGATTGTTTGAGTACTACTCAAGGTTTATTCCTAACTTTGCCACCAAAGTGCGTCATATGAGTAATTTGCTCAAGAAGGGGGTCAAATTTGAATGGTGCGATGAGTGTAAGGAGGCATTTGACTTAGTTAAGTCTAAATTGTCAAGCAGCAAGGCTCTCAAACCAAATGATCCCAACTTTCCATGTTGTATTACGGTTGATGCCAGCCAAGTGGGGTTGGGAGCAACTTTGACGCAGAAAATTGACAACGTGGAACATACTGTTGTTTTTGCGTCAAGGGTGCTGAGAGATGCAGAACTACACTATTCTGTGATTGAAAAGGAATTGTTAGCGTGTTTGTGGGCCATTGCTAAATTCCACCCATATGATTGGGGTAGGCGTTTCTCATTACAGACCGATCACAAACCTCTTGTTAGTATTCTGGGTGGCGGTGTGAGTAAGTGCTGCACTCCCAGAATATTAGGAATGGTTACTAGGCTCCTACAGTACCAATTTGAAGTGACTCACATTTCAGGGGGAAGGAATGGAAGAGCTGACTTTTTGTCTCGTTTCCCTCTTGGAATAGATGATCATTGTAGGAAAGTAGGATCTGCTTCTTATGGTTACCCCCACTTTTTGCTTCATGTTATACTGGTTTTGACTAGTCTGACTAGGATCCTGCTGTTCAGGACCCCAGTCTATCTGCTTTCTCCCTAAACTGTTATGTTATGTACTTAAGTACACTCCAGATTGGATACTGGGGTACCCTTGTCAGTCCCTAGTATATGGTACCCATGTACCCAGGGTATAGGTACCGCCAGAGACCTCCCATGGGCAGAAGCATGTATTATGCCACCCATGAGAGGCCATGCAAAATGGAACCTACAGGCCTGCCATTGCAGCCTGTGTAAGTTGGTGCATGCACCACTTACTTAAGATATAGGTTTACTATATCTAAGGGTCACTACACTTAAAACCTATAAGTCACCCGTATAGCAGGCCTTAACAATCCTGAAGGCAGGGTGTTTGGTTCATGAGCAGGACACCCTTGCAGCCTATGGAGTCCATTCTCCCGGGTTGTTAGTGCTGCAGCCATTTACAACATATAGAGTGGCATTATGCGACCGCGTGATGACCAACTCTAAAACGGCTGAAAGTAACCCTATCGTGTTTGGTATCAAACATTGTGGAATCATACCCCCACACCGGTAACCTGTGTGGGAGGTATGATTCCTCCCCTCTGAAACGAGCTTTGTGAGGTCCCTGGTGTTCCCGGTACCAGCCTTCTAGTTGAGGGCAGCCCAAAATGGTTGCTGCCAACCAGCGACACATTTCATCCCTCCTGCTGCTGAGCCAAACTCGAGCAGGGGAAGGCAGAACAATAGGCATCCTGTCACAGGGAGGTCTGACCTCCTCCCAGACAGGATTTAGTGTATTAGGCCTGGGTGGGTGCGCTTGCCAGTGACCGAAAGTCTGCATGAGGGGCACATTTGGTGCCCCTGTGCATAGTCCAGTTCAAACCAGTCCTGGGAGCTGTTGGCTCCTGCTCTGGTGCGAAACTGGACAAAGGACATGGGAGTAACCTCCCTACTGTCCAAACCCTCCCCTGGGAGGGTCCCCTGAATCTGTCCAACCCTCTCCCGTGGGTAAAAAAGGGCTTACCTGGCTGTAGGACTCTAGATTCGACATGGACAAGATTCTGATCAAGAAACCACTGACCTTCAACCGTCTGGACACGCTGGACATCGCTGGACTTCATTTGGGCCCGACTTTGTCTCCCTCTCCGTCCAAAGCATCACCTGTGCCCGTGCACCATACAGGCTCCGTGTAGGACCTGGTAGCATCAAGGACAACTGAAGATATCTCCCTTGGAGAGAAGGAGTCACTCCCCTGCAACCGCAGGCACCACATCTCAACTGACCGGTCTGCTGCTCCTGAGCTCCTATGGACTTCGAAGACTCCAGAAACACAGGAGGTGGGTTTCCAAGTCCCTCAAGGTCTGAGCTGCCCTCTCACCAGGTTTGAGGCCAGAATCCATTGTGGGGGCTGCAATACCTGTACCCCTGTGCACCAGGTACTTTTGCAATTGCATATGCTTGTTGGCATTCCCAAAACAAGTGCACTGGGCTCTGAGTAGCCCCAACCTCTGGCACCATTTCCACCAAAGAACTCCAGCCTCCTTGCACCGAGTGCTCCGTGGGCTGTTGCTTTGGAAAACGGCTTGAGGTCCCCTCGCGAATCCTGTGTCTCCGGCCTGTGGGTCCTCTTGAGGGTCAACTTTGCTTTTCCTGGGCTCCCCTGGTTGCTCAAGGCTTGTCCTGACTCCTCTGTGTTTGGTGAGTCTCCTGGACCTTGCTGGTCCAAACGGTAACCTTCTTTGACCTTCTGCATGGGTTGCCATTGCCAACGTTTGTTGGTACTCCAGCCGGACACCAACCCCTCAGTACTCGACATCCTTTGTGGGTCAGCTCGTATCCAGCTCCTGGCCATCCTTGACATCTCCTGGTCCCAGTGGCTGCAGAGTCAAGAACCCCCTCAATGCACCTGAAGAACCCGACATCGTTGGACATTCGTCTACCGAGCCCCTGGTCACTCCTGAGTGACCCAGACAATGTTCCCTCTGCTTTCAGGTCCTCTTCACCAAGAATCCACCTTTGGATTCTGACGGACACTTTTCTTCTTTCCAGCAGTGGCTTTTCTTCGAAGTCCTCCATAGAGATCGACAGCGGTTTCCGACGCCACTTCAGACCTATGCACGCAGCTTCCCTGGGATAGGTAACTCTGGTACTATGGTATACACGGGTGGGGTGGTTCTCCAACCTCCTAACTTCCACGGGGTTTCTTCGAAGTCCACTTAGAAGGGTCCTTAGACTTCAAAACTTCAACTGCGACTCTCCCATAGAATTGTACGTAGCATGCTGTCGTGTTCCCACACTGCACCCGTCCTCCGTGGGGTCCCTACTTACTCACCTTGGGTTGTTCCTTGGGGTCCCAGCGATTCTACAACCTCTAGACACTGTCTTGACTCGAGTCGTGGTTCTTATACCACTATTTTAGTATATGGTTTAGTCTCCCCCTAGAGCCCACTGTGTATTAGTGCTATTTACTATTGTTTCTGTGCTACAGTATTGTGTGCTTTGTGAATATCTTCGTGTAGAAGATACTGTGTCGTACTTAACGAGTGTTATATCAATAAATCCATATTTTTATAACTACTGTGTGGTTTTCCTTTAATTTAACCAATACTATAAGGTTGCATTTTGATAAAACAAGCTGCTTAACATTCCTTCAAGACTAAGCCTGAAGTCTGCTCTCCACAGCTACCACTTGGATAGCTTTCTAAGGTTATCTTTGACCTCTTAAATCACCATAAGGGTTGTTTGGAGTGGTACAGGGTGCCCACTTAAAATAGTGGACAGCATATTCCAGGTCAACTTCTCACAATCATGATGAAGTTCTCCTGTGTGATTTTATGGATGAGGATTGTGAGGATTGCTTGGTCACGACCTTAGAGATACCAGAACTCAAATTGAGTTCAGAGGAAGATTGGACAACTGCTTTTGAAAAGGATCAGGTTCTACAGGACGTGTGTATTTTGGTCAAGTCTGGATGGCCTTGAGAAAAGGTGTTGTCTCCTTTAATTCAGCCGTATTGTAAGGTTAACAGTGAAATCTCATTGGAAGGAGGATTACTATTATGTTCCGATAAACTTATACCACCTCATTGTTTCAGGCATGTCATAGTGGAGAAGTCTCATGAAGGCCACTTAGGAGCCACGTTAACCAAACGTCGGATCCGTGAGACTTTCTGGCGGCCAGGCATGGATTCTGAGATTGATGAGGTGGTGACTAATTGTAGTGTATGTTGTTCTGCTGATAACACTTTCAAGGTTGTGACTCCACCCCTTATACCAATTGTATGTCCTGAGAAACCGTGGGCCAAACTAGGGTTGGATGTAATGGGACCTTATGACTCTCTGCCTGGTGGGTGCAAGTATGTCCTAGTTCTCATTGATTACACCTCCTGATGGCCCGAGGTCATGATGGTGAAGGAGCCCAACGCTGGTGTTGTAATAAAGTTTCTCAAGAGGTCTTCATGAGAGAAGGGTTTCCTGAGGAGATCATTACTGATAATGGGACACAGTTTGTGAGCAGGGAGATGTGTAGTTTTATGGAGTCGGGTGGAATCACCCATCTTAAGAGCTCTCTTTATCATCCCCAAACTAATGGCCTTGTTGAGAGGATGAACAGAGTGGTGGGAGAGTGTGTTAAGTGGGCTAAATCGTGCTCTAGGGATGTGGGCAGTGCGTTGAGAAGCATGGTTTGGTTCTACAGAACTACACCCCACTTGTCTACCAAGGTAACACCGTTTGAGTTGATGAGAGGACAGGTAACGAACACCGTGTTTAGGCCTGGATGGATGTCGGAGTGGCTCAAAACTGAGTCTGATGTTAAACAGTTAATGTCCATAGTGAAGGAGAATATGGCACTGTCGCAGGAGAAACACAAAATATGGTATGACAAGAAAATGGGAGCCAAAGTTGTTCCATTGGTTCAGGGAGACCTGGTCAGAGTTAAGTCCCCTGTCCATGTCAAGAATGGCAAATCCAAGTTTGGTAAAACTGTCAGAGCTGTGCGTGTTTGCGTGTCAGAGGTAACGCTGTACAGGTGGAGGGTGGCCATTGGTGGAACCTTTCTAAGATTGTCAAAGTTAAATCCAGTTCTGACCATGTGCTGGTCAGAGACAGTGAAATGTCGTGTCAGCATGAGTACATGGAAAGTCAGAGTTCAGCAGCACATGGCTGTGAGGCTCTTACAAGGAGTTCCAGGGTAAAGACTGTTCCAAGCCATTTCCGAGATTAAGGATATATATTTTTTATTTTTTTGTGTTCGTTAGAGAAGGTGAGATATGTAGTAGTTAAGTTTAATAGTTTGTAGTGCCTATTTAGGTGTTCTTGTAATTTTTGTCTCTACTATGATGTATTGTATTCCAGAACCTTAGAGTGTAACCTAGGTAGCGTGGAATAGTGGGGTTAAAAGAAAGTTAGAGCTGTTGATCCAGGCGGTTTGGGAAGCGGGTGCTGTACCGTGTAGCTTGTGACAAATAAACTACAAGAAACAGTGAAGAGCTGGTGTCACTGTTATACTATACCTATCATCCCAGATCCCTTTGAGACTCTTTGCCCAATGGACAATTTCTTAGGATCATCCTCAACTGCAACTTAAGACAGACTACTTTAAGAAGCTGCTGTATGTTCCTAGAAACTTAAAACAGATGGGCTATCCTCATCGCAAACACAACAAGATGATGGCTGGAGTGCTGAAACTTTTCAACCACTCACCCCCAGTCAAGAGATCTGGGTTGAATCGATAGTTCTTTTTCTCACTATGCCGCCCCAGTTTGGACCCAGCCATATGCAAATCAGTCTCAACGATTCTCGCTATGGGAACAGCCCAGCCTGAACTGCCAGGCCAGGTCCTCCCTGGACCAGCAAGCATCCTGGGACCGGTTTTGGGATATCACCCCTCATCAACCAGGCTAGTTTTGAATCCAGTGGCACAGCAAGCAAGAGACTCCCGTCTGAGCATACCCATGGCTACCTAGGGCAAACACAACCAACACAACAAGATGATGGACGGAGTGCTGAAACGTTTCAACCACTCACCCCCACTCAAGAGATCTGGGTTTAATCCATCGTTCTTTTGCTCACTATGCCACCATAGTTTGGACCCAGCCATATGCAAAATCAGTCTTGACCCTGCTCCTCGTCGCTTGGTCAATTGTTCTATGAAAAGATCTAGGTACTGCCCTAGAGACGAATTCTCAATCCACATGAGAAAAAAATTAATAAAATTGTCTGTTACCACTTTTTTGCCTGCCTCCAATTCTTTTACTAAATGCATTACCAAACATTGGAAAATATAATCAGCAACTGAAACTTGAACCTTCTAAGTTTGCTCTAAAAAAAGTAAAGAATTCTCAAAAGCCTCTAGTGAGGGTGGCTCTCCTGTCAAATGATGCCCCGAAAAATCTTAATGAAATATGGGGCTTGGCACCTCTATTAGATCACAATAAATGCGTTCAATGTAGCATGTTAGCCAACATTGGACACCAAGAAATGCTTTTCTTTGAAAATTTAAATGTTATTAAATAATTTTGCTAATTGCCATATGACTAATTAAATTTACTGAATTTTTTGCCTAGCAGCTTAGTTTACATATGGCAAAGCAGCCGATAATCTGCCTACGTATTTGCCAGCATAAATGTAGCCTGAGGTGCAGGGTTCCAAATGCTCGCTTAGTAGCTTGCTATTAAAAAAACACACACTGAAGATGATTTGAAATGGCAAGTGGCTGAAGTGGTCTTCATACCCCTGGGAGGAAGTGATATCTTAAAACTCCCGAGCAAAGAAGAACTTAAATAATTTTTACATTGTGATACTGTGAGTAAGACTTTGAACAATATGAAGGCCTCGCCTTCCCTTAGATAATTTTTGACAGTAAACCTGCTTGATATGGACTGCTATTGCTGTCTTTCAACCTTGGATTTGCTTCTTTCTATTTATGTAATATCTCAAACAATACTTCTGAGATTTCTTATCCATTGATCTACTGACATTTAGTACATTAGGTGTTATGCTAATAATCTTCTCTATTGTCCCTAAGTTTTTCTTATTTTATCTTTTGTTGTTTTATTCTCTCCTGTTCAGAGTCCTGCTACTATTGATTATGTGTTCTAGACTACTCCAATATGGTTGTCACTCATGTATTTATTTTGACTCACTCTTGTATTTTTCTAATTTATTGCTTTATCAATTTTGTGTGCTGTATGTGAATTTTTTCCTTTTTTCAACTCTTAGGGGCCCATTACGATGTCGGGCGGAAGCACTACCGCCGTGCTGTCGGAGGCAAAAACCGCTAGTTACCGTCCGCCAGCAACGGCCCACACGCCCGCAAAATTAGGATGTGAAAAGTCAGGCAAACACCGCCCGTAAGCCTGCGACGCCGCCCGCCATCAAAGTGCGCCCGTCTACGCAGCGGCGCGAGCCAATGGAGACACACCGTCCGACGAAATGACGTACCGCCCGGCGTACAAATTACGATGCCACAACCAAACAGCCTCACCGGCAAAGAGACACCGCACGAGATACCAAGGCGGAAACCCGACTGTAGAGTACGGAGACTAAAAAGGCGGCCCACCCAGAGATGAATCCTGCACTCCAGGCCATCCCCATGCTCTACCTGATGCACCACCTAGGAGTGAACGCGCCACGACGACGCAGGTAGGCAGACACACAACAAGGGCACGCAAACACTGCACACAATGCAAGGGCGGAAAAACTGTACATGGCCCCCCCAGACACCCCTGTGTGGACAGGACACATCCACCACTGTACCCACACATGTCCCACCTGTCAAAATAAAACAACTCGCAACATCCTGGGCACCCACTACCCGGGACCAGGAAGTGACGTCCCCGTCACGGCACCGCAGCGCAGCGGCGATGACGCAGGTACACATGCGCACAACGCAGAGGCCAACGACAGCGCCATGCATGGGCTGCACACAAACACCACAGGGTCACAACTACACACCCCACACACCAGCCCCACCCTGAAGGCACATGTCACGTGGCCTTCCTGCATCAATCATGTCCCCAACCGACAACTCACAGTTGTCAACTTGATGTCACACAAGTGTCCCGAACAGGGGAGTAATGTGATGGCAAAATAGGACACACCCTTGTGTGCAAAAAATGGAGAAGCACACGGCGGCTGCTACATAACAGCGCAGAATATGGACATTGTCCGTAAAAGGCACGCCAGTCTCATCCAAAAATACCTATACCATCCTGCTCGCAATATCAAGCCATGCAATGTACAAAATTGAAAAACCCTGCTGCCTGAGAACAGGTGTTTCCAATTACTACACCCACACAGAAGCCCCAATGTATAGCGGAAACGCAGTGTCCCGCCCACACACGGGAGAGCAGATAGCACTGAATGGCCTTCCATTCCTACTCTGAAATCACATTGCAACAATTTATGCAGGAGAATGGAGCCATTGTACCAACAAGAAGCCAAACAGAGCCATGCAGAGTAAACCGTCCACTGGCAGATAGCGCCTAACATGAAAGAAAGATAATAACACAAAAAAAATTATACCACTCCTCCATGTGGGTCAAATGCAAGTAATCTGGAAAGAGTCAGACACCACTGGCCTTGACCATTCATTGAAGCATGTGGGATGAGGGCCTGTGTCCTCCGCCCAAGCTATAACCCAAGTTCTGCCGCCGTACATCCATTCCAGAATTCCCAGCATCGTCGGAGGTTGCACTCTGCTGACTGCACAGGCAGCCGGAGCACGCCATCACATCACCCTGTAGCAAAATGGCTGTTGCACCACTGCTTCCCAACTACGCCGGACAGATGCAGCTGTACATTGAGAGCTTGCTACAGATAGTGGGCTGTGAAAATCTGGCTATGCTGAACGTAAGTTACCGAGTAACTTACCGCATTGCAATGTTCAGCTGCGTCATCCCCGTTTTCTACTGTCGGAGGTGTCCGTTCCACTGTCCTGTGGATTTATGTCTCTCCAACCCGGCATGTCCAAAGGCGGACTTGGTACACTTGTTTGCACCCCTGGACGCCCACGACAGGATCTGTTCAGTGTATGGGGGCATGGCGTATGTGGCTGCAATCGGACACACACTGCAATGGGACCAGTGTGCCTCCACACAACGTATTCTGGATCACAGTTTCATCGAATGTCATCCAACATGTCCCATCAGGCTTCTACAAGGGACAACTTACGATGAACACGTTGCTAGCCACCATCCGCTTCATTGGATGGCATCCATGTTTACCACCAATGCCATGGATGCCCTGCTGGAAGGTATCGCATACCTGACAACTTGTCAATTCATCGGTCCCCGACTCAATACCCCCAATTGAACATTGATGTTCAACACCGTACCTATGCTTGGCTTTCGCACGGAGTGGGCAGTTAGCTGTACAACAACTATACCATACAATCTGCAACAAACACCTTACCATCAACTCCACTGCCATGACATCGGACATTTTCGGGACATGCACTCTGTTCCTCACCATATCCCGTGTCTCTGCATGAACAGGGGGAGGCAGAGGTATGGGACTTGTGTACAGTAACCACATGGCCAATACTGCACGAACAACTATGCTATAATATGTATTCTGCGCACCTGAACACATGCACCTGTCAGTGCACACTTATCTGTCTGCTGTATTACGTGAGAACTGTCACCTCACCATCGTCTGTACTTCCGTGCCAGGACTTTTGCATGGACAACAAATGCAACCCCCTACAACATGGCCCTAGTTATTGTGTCATGTTCAGTAGCCACCACATAGCAACAACCTGTGAGACGCTGCTGCATGCATGTAGGCTCATGCTCTGATGTCACCTCTGACGCAGGTGTGTCGGAGTCACTATTGTAGTAATCCCGTACCATGGAACTGAGATGTACTGTGCCTATGATGTCAAGCTGTCTGGTAGGCAAAATGAATACTGTCTGTGTCAAAGTCTAGAGCTCTTCAGTAATGAGCAAATGTACTTTAGCATAGCAAGGGCAAGGCAGTTGTAACTCTGAAGCCTTTATTCCACAGTCAACAACCAATCACATCTACCTGTACCCCTTTTGTATGTGTAATCATGCTAAGTATATCCTCCACATGCATTTTGCTGCCAGTAGTGTCCACTATACTGCATCACAGAGGAAGTAAGTTCAAATACATGCCTTGAAGCAAATATGTGACTATGTAGAATTATTTATCGAAGACAAGTACGAATGAGAGAGGATGAGAGTGTGTGAAGTACACGAGAGTCGTGAGATGACCATGTAGTCTAGTGTCATTGGATGTCAATGCATATGAGTTGCCGCCACAGTGGACCTAGTGAAATACCAGAGGTCGTGGGCCTTGGCTTGTCAGACTCTGACGTGGCCCAACAGATCATCACATTAACACTGACGGACTGGTCACTACAAAGCACAGTCCTACATATGTGTACAATTACCTTCACAGTCTGACATCACAGTCATCAAGCAAAATTAGGAGCCACGCAAGAAGCATGCTACAGCAATGCATGACAAAACACACACACGATATCAGTGTGGGTGGGCAGGTCTGCACAGTGAGTACGAACTGCAGAAATTCACATACATGCTCAATTAAACAAGGCACAATCTTGACAGTCACACACCCTGCAGACCCACAATGTCCAAAACATATCAAGTAGGAGTCATCCTGAACTGCAAGGACACACCCACACACTGCACACTGTGCAACATACAATACACACATGTGCTCACATTCACAGATCTGAACACGGATACAAACACCCACCATGGCCCTGGGTAACACATGTGTGTAGTCGACATTGCCAGAGCGCACACACACACACCAACACTACCCTAAAGTCACACCCTTCACACCACACATACCTACACCTCCCAAATGCACACATTGAAAGTAAGCCGTGTGCCCAGGCTCAATGTTCATCACAAGATTAACATACACCTACACTGCTGGCCACACAGAAAGTAAGCTCACACATACACGCACACTCTGCACATGCTACCTGTCATCCTGTGGCAAGACTCACACCCTGTGCTTTGCTTGCCCGCAAACATGACACGTATACATTTTCGCAGAAATACCACCAAATACATGCAGACAATCCGTGTCACAAAAATACTTCTTCATCACACACACAAGTAGCAGAGTCTGAAAGAAGTGAAGTCCCTGCCACGTGTAAAATACATTGGAATGTGAGACCAGACATTGCAATTGTTGAGGTACCATACACGGCATGTGCCTCACTTAACTATGCACACACAGTAACAACTGCAATCAGCAACTACACAGACACAACCGACTACAGGAACAACAGCATCCAGTCACAGATTACATAGACAGGCGGCAATATTGTTCAACACCAGGGACAGTGGCCAGTCCGATGTGCAGAGTAGTGATACGAAAAGCTGCGTATGCAATGTGTGTGAGTGTACCCTGCCATGGCCAGCAACACTGCCATGGCAGTCACAATAGCCATTACAGCCACCACTGTGTCACAGGTAGTTGTGTGAGGGTGCCTACCATTCAAACAGGATGCCAGTCCGACTCGGTGCTGTCTGTGTGCTACGGGACAGCTGGAGGTCCGCCCCTGAGAGAGAAGCACAACTGTGGAAGACACACATGTGGCATGCGAAGCGGGAGGGCTGCTTGGCCCAGGTGGGTGGGTGGCACGGGTAGGTGCACTCATGCAGTGTTGTAACAGACTGTGTGGTGAGGATTCCGGAGGGGTAGATTTCCACTGTGTTGGGTATTTGGAAAGCCTACCTGTCTGGGGATGAATGTGAACTCGTGTGGGCACAACAGGCGGGCACACGATCAATGCTGCATCAGGTGTAGACGTTAGCCCTCCCTCTGGGGACATGCTGGATACTGCTGTGCGTCTGCCAGGCCCTTGCCAAGGCACTTACATCCCCTGTCCTCCAGGTGTACCCCCTACATTGTCCACCTGCACAGGCTACCCAGGGCACGGGATGGCAGTGGAGCTTGGTGGGTGGGAGGTCATGGCGCCCTTCTCCTGGTCACATCTCGCAGGCAACACATTCTCAGTGTGCAGCAGGGCACAAGTCCTAAATAAGAAGTGGGGGACGCTGACGTCACGACAAGAAGTGACGTCACGAAAGGTGGCTTGCACCATCAGACTCATTGCCGCCCCTCGCTCACCCCTTAGATGCGATTGCATCAGAGAAGCCAGCGCGTGAGCAGCAGCTCCAATCTCGCCCCAGAGAGGCCAAAGAGTGAATGTGTGGCTCCATTTGCTCCAGTCATCGAGCTCGCGGTAAAATAAGTGGGGGACGCCGTCCACCCGCGTGGTACCCCGACTCGAGCCCTGGTGTGCAGGCAAAGTGTCCTATTGGCTTTGCGATATGTGTGAGTTGCATGACACTCGTTGGCGGGGGATGGCTCGGAGGCCCGTCACCCTGAGGACCATATCTCACTCTATGGGTCCCTTGTCAATGGCAGCGGATGTAATGACTATGCGCGCCGGGGTGGGTCTACCTTTCGTCTGGGATGGTGTTTGCGGCCTGGCCCGCTAGGGCAGCTACAGCTTCTGTGTGTTGCATGTGGTGTATCCGGACTCCGGAGACTGTCATGCATTGTCACTGTTGTCCAGGGCTCGAGTCGGGGTACCACGCGGGTGGACGGCGTCCCCCACTTATTTTACCGCGAGCTCGATAACTGGAGCAAATGGAGCCACACATTCACTCTTTGGCCTCTCTGGGGCGAGATCGGAGCTGCTTGTGCAAGCGCTGGCTTCTCCGATGCAATCGCATATAAGGGGTGAGCGAGGGGAGGCAATGAGTCTGACGGTGCAAGCCACCTTTCGTGATGTCACTTCCTGTCGTGACGTCAGCGTCCCCCCACTTCTTTTTTTAGGACTCGTGCCCTGCTGTTGTCAGATGTGCCACTTTCCAGGGGGGTGGAGAAAGGGTCAGGAATGTCAGCCTGAGATTGGCCCAGTTGAAGGCCCACCTTGACTGGGGAGGACAACCATTGGACAGTCTGGTGTAGCCCACCCACGCGTACATGTAGGCCCTCCATGAACTATGTCACCTGCGGCAAGGTGATGTCATGGGCAATGAAGTAATTGAGGAGAGCTGTCTGCCCCACGCAGAGATGCCGCACAAGCTCAACAGACCCAGCACTGAGGGCAGCAGGGGTCACATGTGCAGGGGCAGCTGTGCCTGGTGTGAAGGACACTCTATCCTTCATCCTTGTGCCGACACGTGTTGCACCAGTGGAAGTAGATGGGAGGGCGGGCATTGGCCTCCGCGTGGCTGAAGAGGAGCCAGAGTCCACGTCCCCTGTGCTAGCAAACATGGATGCATCACCTCTGTCCTCAGATGACGCCGAAATTGCCGTCTCGGCCTGTGATTCATCCAGCACACGTCTGGCCCCTCCGAGGCGCTGGTCACATCTGTCTCACTCAGCTCCTGTGCAGCTGCTTCATCCGATGCCTCACCACTGTTGACCGTCCCCTGTCCCTCAGCACCCACGGGAGATGCCACATGAGAGAGAGCGAGGTGGCCTCACTCATTTGGCATCAATTAAACAGACATGTGCAAGGGAAGCAGCACAGAACATTCCCAAATCCACATGTTGCACGATACCTGTGCAATTGTATACAGCCACCACAATCAACACGTAATGGCTGGCGTACAGAAAATGAAGCCGCTAATAAGTGGCACATGTGTTGTGCACATAGCACAACACCCGGCCTGTGTCACCCTGCGACCATAGCCACAAATCGCTGTGTGCACACCCACTGTCCTGATGGTGGCAAGGATGACCACTACGTAATTAGGCCAAGGACATACCTGCATGGAGCAGAATGGGACACCACTCACACAGACTGCAACATGACAGTCCACAATGGTCATGAGCCCATGCCATCCACCTGTCGTTCGCACGAGCACAACTACTGTTGCACAGTGTGCCGGATGTGTAAGTACCAGGAATATGAGGTGAGGCATCGCACACATATGTCCGAACGAAATCAGAGTAGGCACAGTGCCTCAAACATACATGTGAATTGCCACTCCAGCCTACTACAGGTTGTTCCTGAGGGCTACGACTCTGAATGCATTGACAATGCAGAGTGCTCAAATTACATCTTGACCCTCAGGAATCGCATATGCATGTCAGATGCACCCAGCACAGAGTACACTTACAACCCACTGCATCACACAACAAACATCACATTACCCAGATTATGGGTAGGCTGTGGACACATGCTGCCTCTCACAGCAAAAGACACCATCCCACAATACTGTACACTTGCTTGCTGCTGATGCCCCTACAAACGTGCATCCGGCACAGGCTGTGTGACTGTCAAGATGCAGACCATTAGTGGTGAAATGCAGCGCCGTGCTAACCTGACAATACGAGGGGGCATCCCCCGATTCGTTTTCGCCACGTAGTCGCTCATCCGGCAGATGACGTCACACCCTTTGTGGAATTGGCTGCACTGTCGGTTGCACATACACAGAGGCATCAACTTGGATGCAATGGCTCATCACAAGGCCTTGGGCTGGAGGACTTCCAACTGCAGGGATGGTACACAAGAGGGTTGGAATATCACTCATACACTTCTCATCATCACCCACATCCACCAATCACAGTGGCATGATGCTGACCCATCCAAAATACTCAGAGATGTGTAACAGAGCCAAGAAGTAATCGGACATGGCCTAACAGCATGTGTACACCACACGTGAATGCATGCTGGTGGGAGTGTGTACACAGTACCTGTCCATCCCATTCACATGCAGGATGCCAGCACATTGAGCAATGTGTAGTCTGCCCACATCTACTGTCCATTGTCAGGTGGACCAACACATAGATCACAAGGCAACACATCTTTGTGGGTGGACTCACTGTGTCCAACACTGCGCAGCCCTCAACGTACTCGCCCTGTGAATGGCTCACCCCGCAATGGAGGTCACATTCAGTGCCACTATCTCTCACACACATCCCTATCACAAGGCCTGGAGTGTTCAATCGCCAGGGCTGAGTTTGCGCATTTCCGGAGAGTTGTGAACAAAAGACACATGTAACCCACTGTACAGTCAGTGTTGTTTCCTTCTAGGATTGGGCGGTCAATGTGCAGCCCAGGTCTGCTGAGACTGAGAAGGCCAGCAGGGACCCAGCCAGCCATTCACACAAGCAATAACTGCCCTGAGTCCTGCATTGCCAAGTGGCTGCGTCACTGGATGTCTGACATGAAAATGCCATGTACCACCACTCGGGAGGGACATGCATGGGAAAGCGCCAGAGAGCCTACATACCCCTTCCACCTGTAGTAAGCATGGTAAGCAGTGCATGTTGGAACCCCACAGGCTCAGACTCATAGTGCTGCGGATCAACGACATGTGTGTCCCCCACATGCACTCCCACACACACTGTAGTTGTCTTACACACACAACTTTTGCAAGAAATAGCCTTGGGCAGTGTGCGTGGAGCTCGGAATCCAGGATCTCCAACTCCTCGCTGGTGAGTGGACCTGGACATATCTTCAGAGTCGTCGACATGAAGGTGGACATGTGGCAGCAGCAGCAGGTGTTGTTGAGGGATGCCAGGCAGCAGTCCCTGGAAGCTGTGGTAATGCCGGTCTCCCTCCCACACTCATAAAGCCCCCTGGGGCTGTTTCAGTGGGTCCAAGCTGCTGCAATTGGTGTACCATGTCTGCCTACTTCAAATGCACACAATGGCCTGCTCCGAGCTGTCCCGGTACGCTTACCTCTATAGTCGAACACGCAGGATGCAACCGCGAGGGCCATTAGAGTTGGCCTCAAGGGCCTGGTCCATGGCGGGTACAGTCCGCTGGTGCCATGTGGAATCCACAGTTTAATGTGCGCCATGCATTTGCAGGTGTGGCCATGATTTGTGTGTTGGAGCATGTCCACACTAGACAGGGCCACTTCATGCTGTGTGCATAGGCATTGACGGCCAGTGCTCAGCCCCCACATGTCTGTTGGCACATCATCATGTACACATTAGCATGGGAGCATGGGATGTGCATATGCACACACATGCCATATTTCTCAATGTACATCTCCCACTTGGCACGTGCAACGTTACGTGTCACTTGTGATGTGTATTTGCATTCACACAGCTGTGTTGTCATGGAGTTGTCAATGTGTACACCTGTCAATGTGTGTTGGAGGTGTGATACGTACAGTGCTGTACATTGGGTGAACTAGGGACATCATTGACTGTCTCATATCCCGTTGTGCAACAGGACCCACTTGTTTGGGCCGCTCAGCCTGTGTACATTGTGTTGTTGGTGTGTGCCATACTCACCCAGCCTCGGAAGCTGTGTCAGGCACAGCAGCTAGGTATATTGCCGTGGTGTTGCCGCTTCCCACATATGCAGTCTGAAATCATCATCATGCCTTTCAAGCTATTATGGCCTAAATCCCCATGTGCATGCTCATGGCAATGGTTTGTGTCAGTGGTCATTGCTATTGGTAAGGGGACCGGTGTAAGAGTATTGTAGCTGTGCTGTCCCTACTTGTCGGCTGTTCTGTGGTTCTATTGCTTTGTCAGTAATTTTAGTTTTGTGTATGTGAAAATGCCATGTGGTGTGTTGCATTGACATGTGTCCACTTCCATCTGTCCTAGGAGGAGACCAAACATACATCGCCCCTACCAATTGCTGGCAGACATGGAGGATGTGGAGGTTATACGGAAATTCCGTCTGGACCGACCCACCCTGCATCACCTATGTGCAATGTTGGAAGCCCACCTTCGTCCTCGCAGGGTGTATCCTACAGCATTCACCCCCACGGCTAAGGTGATGGCTGCACTGCATTTTTTTCGCAACCGGATCTTTCCAACACACGGTGGGCAGTGGAGGTGGGATGTCCCAGCCCATGTTCAGCATGGTGCTATGGGATGTCCTGTCAGCTATGATGCTCTACAGGAACAGGTACATCCGATTCCCCAGGGCTCGTGATTTGGCGGCAGTGAAGGGTGCTTTCTATGCCCTTGGACGCATCCCCCACGTTGTTGGTGCAATTGATTGCACCCATGTTGGCCTTGTTGCACCACAGGTCATGGAGCACATCTATAGGAACCGGAAACATTTCCACTACCTGAATGTGCAAGTGGTGTGCCTGGCGGACATGATTATCACACACGTGTGTGCGAAGTTTCCCGGATCCGCCCATGACTCGCACATCATGCGCCACAGCATCCTCCCACGAATGATGACCAATCTTCAACCGGACCGTGCATGGATTGTTGGTGAGTATGCATACTCGTGTAGCGTGCTGGGTGTGACATGCTGTCTTGTATCCTGTTGGAATTGCAACGATTCTCTGTGTTTCTCACACCCAGGTGACTCTGCATATCCTAACGGGCCTTGGCTGCTGAGCCCACTACGTAATCCTAGGACACCAGCTGATGTCAGATACAATGAGGCACATGGGAGGACCAGACGTGTGGTGGAGCGGACTTTTGGACTCCTGAAGTCCAGATTCAGATGCCTGGACCGCACCGGGGGTGCACTGGCATACTCCCCACAGAAGGTGTGCCAGATAGTTGTGGCATGCTGCATGCTGCACAATCTCGCGATTCGCAGGCAGATCCCCCTGATAGTGGATGACGGTGATCAGCCAGGGCCCCCGCCTGCAGACCAAGCCGTGTCCAGTGACGAGGACAGTGGAGAGGAGGAAGCAGTGAATGAGCGTCAGTAGCTCATCGCCCGCTACTTCACTTGACGGTGAGTGACCATGTACGACGGCTGATGTTGCTGTAGTTGTGTAGGTGTATGTGTGCATTGTCACAGCGGCCTATTGTTCACTGAGTGCTGTGTGGCAATGGTCCATGTCCAGGGTAGTATGCCACTGACAGTGGCTGTAGCATTGTGCCCTGTTGCTCTGTGAGATGTGTGTACATTGCTTAAACTTGATGACAAGTACTGTGTGATGAGTGTGTGACATACACATTCAATGGACTCTTGTTCTGTTTTTCACCCCTAGGTCCCTACAGCCTCTCCTGGCCTATCGACATACCACACTCCAGATGCATTTCTGATCATGGTGACGGTTGCACATCCTTGATTAAACACAGAGTAGATAAAACAGAATGTGATCCAGGTGTATTTATTTTAAGCGGTGACATGTGATTGTGGGCAAGGTGATCACAAAAGTGGTGCATGCTGAAACAATGAGTTGACGGACATGTCCGCGTGATGGTCAAGGTGTACCCATGTTGTTCTGGGTCCACAGTCCGACAGACACATGCCATTCACATGGCAGTGTGGGGTAGGATAGTAGTCCAAGTGAATGCAGTAGATGGCCACCGTGGCTGGCTGACTCACTGGCGTTTGGAGCGTGCAAAGTCATCTCTGGACACCTGTTTCCTCTTCGGACGACCCCTTCCACGTTTGAGAGGGGGGTTGTGTTTGTGGGCTGCTGGTGGTGGCTGAGGATTGCCCACTCGCTGTGGACGCAGGGGAACTGGATGTTGCACGACCCTGCGCCCCAGCAGGTGGTGGCGGAGGTGGTGTGGTTGGCCTTGATTGGGCCCTCACCGCCACCACTAGCTGGCCCATGAGGTCGACAAGTTTGCCCATACGGGTCACGAATTGGCCCATATGGGCGTCCATGGACCTCAACACCCCAAGGACTTCCCGTGTATCGGCAGCTGACCGGGCCCATTGTCTCTGGGCCTCTTCATAGGCCCCAAGGACTCTGGCGATTTGCGGCAGGGCTTGGCTCCCAGGCTCTGATGGCGTTGGCCTGACCCTGCTCCTCCCACCTGAACTGCTGCCACCGACCTGCCCACTCGCCACATTGGTCACCCGGGGCCTTGTTGTGGCTCCCAGGGTCGATGTCCACGTGCGTACCAGCCCTTGCGCAGGGTGAGTGGTCAGGGAGGCCCTGGTGGTGGTGGTGGTGGTTGCGGCGGTGGTGGTGGTCGCAATGACCGTGGCAGCAGGGGCCTGGGACTGGTCACCAGCCCTGGGAGATGGGTTGGTGGGTAGGAGGGGTCCTGTGGAGCGGTTGCGCCCTGCCACACCAGATGTGCCTGGTCGGGAGTCCTCGTCCGAAGAGGTGTCCAGGTCTTCCACATCCGTGAGTCCGGGTGGAGGGCTTGTGGACTGGCTGTGATGGCTGCTGTCTCCCTCTCCAGCATCATGCTATTCGTCACCTGTGGGGCGGAGACGAAAGGTTATTGTGTTGCACCTTGCAAGGTTTGTGTTAGATGTCTGACATTCACAGTTGGTGCACAGTTGTGCACTGATTTCCCAGATGCGTGTGTATGGCTCTACAATGTGTGTGCGTGATCAAGGCAATGAAATAGTGTGATGGGTGCATATGGCATGCAACGGATTTGGATAGCCAATCGGTGTGTGTTGCAGTACCCCTACATTTTGTGGCTTTGGTGGAAACGGGGTACAGCCCCATGAACGCTTTGGAGATGAAATATGTTTTTGGGGTTCAAATGAAACACTTAGAAACGCAGATGGCAAAAGGGGTACAGCCCCATCAACGCTTTTGAGATGAAATATGGTTTTGGGGTTCAAATGAAACGCTTAGAAACGCAGATGGCAAAAGGGGTACAGCCCCATCAACGCTTTTGAGGTGAAATATGGTTTTGGGGTTCAAATGAAACGCTTAGAAACGCAGATGGCAAAAGGGGTACAGCCCCATCAACGCTTTTGAGGTGAAATATGGTTTTGGGGTTCAAATGAAACGCTTAGAAACGCAGATGGGATAAGGAGTACAGCGCCATCAACGCTTTTGATATGAAATATGGTTTTGTGGTACATACTGTGACATATGGGTGCAGAAGGGGACATGTGTTTTGGCCACACGACACTGCAGAGACAAAGGTGTGTGTATGTCTGACATACTCAGCATATCTGCTCACTGTTATCATTTAGGGACATTACACTGCAAGCATTGTAGTGAGTGAGTAATGGTTGTGTGCCACACAACGTATTGCAGATGGGACAATTCCTTGGTGTGCGTGCTACCCTCAGCCATGTGCAGTAATGCAGTGCTCTTGGGGTGTTGACTATATTAGGTATGTTGTAAATCACAGTGTGACGTGCGCTTCAGACACTGCAGACACATTATTGGTCATCGGCAGGAATCTTTGCTGAACTACTGTATATGGGACAACTGTTTAGATGATATACCTTTCATGACACTGGGGCTGAAAGATGAGATGGATGAGATTTTGAATGTGCATTGTGTAGCTGTGTGGTTCATGGGTCCAGTGGTGTATGTGACATTACTGGGGTTCCACTCTGTTACATTGAGACAAGATAGACTTACATGGGTGATGTTGTACAATGTCAACGGAACAAGCAGACACGACTACATGGACAAAACTTCGATGGTGTTGCTGATGTGTGTGATGACTGGCACAGTGCACGCCATGTGGGTCAGTACTCCAGTGAGACTTGTGCATGCAGACGTGACTCCTTACGTGTTACTGTATTTGAGATGGCTCATGTGGGCTATGACTCTGTAATTCATGTCCGTGTGCACATTAGTCACATGATTATGACAGGGAGCAGTGCTACCTGTTCCTCTGCTACGTGACATGTCCCAAATGTTAGTCGTAGTACAGTCCTCATGCCTACAGACACCCCGCCCTGTACAGTAGTCTACCTACTTGTTGGTTTGGAGGGAGCAATGCAATGGCTACCACATGGTTATGAGAGGGAGGGGTGCTCCATCTTGCTGGTCTGTGGGAGTGGGGGCCGTGTTGTGAGTTGTGGTGATGGCTTACCACCCACAGACACCCCTCCATGTAGGGAAACATATCTACCTGTCGGGTGAAGGTGTGCACTGCAATGGCTGACACATGGGTGTGGGGAGTGCTCCATCTTGCTGCGCTGTAGGACTAGGGGCCTGGTGGGGGTTGTACTTCTGCAGTCCCCCTCCGATACACGGACTTTGTGGTAAGGCTACTTACCTGTTACTTGTTGGTTAGTGCAGCTATGGCTGACACATGAGTGTGGGTGTGGGGAGTGCTCCTTCCGGCGCATCTGGGGTACAAGGGGACCTGGTGGGAGTTGTGGTGCTGGCTGACTGTACACATGCCCCCATGGTTTTGTTTGTTGGTACCTTTGGGCTGAGTGTGTGGGAGTGTCTGTTGCATGTGTGAGAGATGTCTTGTGGATTGTGTACTGGACATGGGGGTGTTTGGCCCTCGGAGCTATGGCATTCTGGTAGTGCATGACAGTACATAGCGGTGTGCTGGTATACATTTGTTTGTACTTACCAGCCTCCACTCCCCCTGGTATTCCGGTGAGACTCTCCGGATGTAGAATGCCTCGCACCTTCTCCTCCCACGCCTTGAAGGTCTTGAATAGCGCGGGATTTCCGCCGCCAGTCCTGTCAGCCAGCTCACGATTCTTGGCCTCCTTCTTCCTGACCACGCTTTTCAGGTCGTGCCACCTCTTTGTGATTTCACCCCGGTTGCGTGGCACGTTCCCAACTGCATTCACCTGGTCTACGATCCTGCTCCACATTCTGTTTCTGGTGGCTACTGGTGTCTGTTGGACCTGGTTCCCATAGATTTGTGGGTGCACCTTGATGATCTCGTCGACCATGACCGTCAACTCAGTGGCAGTGTACTTAGGCATTCTTTGTGTTGCCATGGTGTGTGGTTTGGTATTTGTGGTGCTGGTGTGGTGGGTGTGTGGTGTGTGATGTGCAGGGGGTTCGTGGTGCCGTTGTTTCAGTGGTGATGGTGATGGTGGTGTTGGTGATGAGTGTGATGTGTGCGTGCGTGTGGTGTGCTGCTTTCCTTTGTGGCTCTCTGGGTTCTCTGATGGCGTCTTCGCTTTGTAGTAGTGCAAGGGATTGTGGTCTGTGAAGGGGCTGCTTTTGTACTTACCTATGTGGGTGTGTCATGATGGGCTGTCGTTTTCAGGTGTGTTGTGTCTGGTGTCCTGGGATTTGTAGTTTTTTAGTTTTGCCAGGGGGGATGTGTCTTTGGGATGTGTTCTGTGTTTCGGGTATTTTGGCGTAGTTTGCTGTGTGGACTTGTTGGCCATGTTGTGTGTATTTCTTTGTTCCGCAAAAGATTTCCGTGCACGGACGTGGCCGCCAGGCCTTCCGCCGTGTCAGTTATTCATCACTGTTGTTAACCGTGGCGGGCGGGGAATATGTGGATTTTCCGCGCTCATGTCGGGGAGATCATAATTTCACGGTCGTTGTCTCGGTCGTCAGAGCCGGCGGATTTGGGTTTTCGGGCGGGATTGCGTCCGTGGCGGACGGATAATCTTCTACTCTGACATGGACGGGCGGAATTTTGTGTGTTTTTACCGCCGCGGGCGGAGGTTGCTTCGCGACTTCATAATTGCTCGGTCGGTATTCCCATGGTGCAGGTGGGCGGTTTTCTCAGGCTATACTAGATGGCGGATTTTTTAACGCCGGTTATCGTAATGGGCCCCTTAATTCTTTCTTTATTGTCTCCTATCTGGGTGCCTCATATCCTGTCCCTTTCTATGGGGTCTGGATTATTTCCTGTATTCAATTCCTTTATCTACTCTAATATGACCAATATGCAGGTTCTCCTCTTCATTGATTCTGCCGGTCGGGTCCAGTCTCTTTTCTATCTCACCAGTATTTCTGGCCTGCTTTCTCAGTTCATCTACCTGTGACACTCATCATTTTACTTTAGCACCTGCATTTTTGCAGGTACTACAATTTGTTGTCCTTCCTTTTCAGAATTCAGCATACACGCAAAGAGGAAAGAAGGAGGAGAAATTAAGATATTCCTTCTTGTTACGCAAGTCCATGGGTGGATGTAAAGGAAGGCTCATGCACCACCCATGGAATGCCTTCCTGATGCAGAGTAACGTATGGCAGCGGAATGCACTCTGGATATTTGGGTTGCTTTGTAAGTACCAAAATGGATTTTACGTTGGGTCTTTCTAGAAAAGTAATGTAAATTTGATACAAAATCTTTGTAAATCTAGGTCCAGTGCCTCATCTCTTTTTGAAGCTTGGGTTCCTACAGTAAGACAAGGCAACAGGCTGTATGCAGGAAGGTCTCATCGAAGCCAATTAGGCTTTTAGCCAGGAAATGCTAAACTGGATTTTCAGGCAATAAAAAGCTTCAAACAGGACAGACCTGATTTTGTTACCCAATGAGGTCACAACTTGGATGGATTTAATTGGGTGTTTGGTCCTGGCCCTCTAGAGGTGTGGAAGCCCAAATATTTTCCAGGTCCGTATTTTCAGAAATTTCAGAATAAGTCCAATAAGGCTCCCTGGATCTAAGGGACACCACTTAGATTCAGAACTCACTCCATTGGCGGTCATCAACAAGGTCTAGTCATCTTTCAGGCATAGCATGTCACTTGTCATTACAGGGAAATGGTCTCTAGAAGCTGGCCACGCAAGAGGTGAGTCAACTGACCACTCGAGTCCATTTCATTGCCCTGAATACCTGGTACAAGTGCGACTAGGTCCTGCTCTTGAGGTCTCCTCACAGATATGGGTGGGCGGAACTGGCAGAGTTTTTCTATGTGGAATTCCGCGGAGTTACGTAAAGCTCAGCGAAATTCCACTGACCTCCGCCCATCACTTGTTTTTTAATTGATGCAGCAGAGCCACGCGTCGAGACATGGGGACTAGAGAGGATCTTGGCGCTGACAGCAGGACTTTGCCCCTAAACAGCAGCAGGTACAGCAAACATGAAAAGCGGGAGCACTATAACCCAGTGCAGCACCTCGCCCATTCCCCTGTCAACTCCTGTGCACCCTGCAGCCAGGGGCAAAAAGAGGCACTGGTCGCTTGAGACCCAAATCCAGAGCCTTCTTCCTCAATATGGGGAATGCACACCAAGTGCAAATGCGTTCTTTGGCGCAGGCATCGAGAACGCAAGAGGCAGACTTCGATTGCAGGGTCAAGCCCTTCGTAGGGCTGGTGAAAGGCATGCAGCAGCAAAAGAGCGCACAGCTGAGGGATTACTACTTGAGCCGGATCCTCACAACAGCAGGCCTAGACTTGAAAGAGGTGAACTGCATGCAGGATGAGCAGCAGAGGTGGCTCTTGCTGGGTCATTTTAGCACATTACATGTTGCATTGCAATTTTAGATATGTGATAAATAAATATATCGCATTCGTACAGTGCTCGAAATGGAAATATAATAGAGCAGGTACTCAATATCCTAGAGTACCTGCTGGCTACTGAAAAGTCCCGATATGCTACCACTAAAAAGTATTGCACTCCCGCTGAGAAGTGCCTTTCAAATTAAAGTGCAGGTATTCGGTGCCCACCCCGCCCTATTTAAACACTGGATTCCGAGAATTCTTTCACTAGGCTGCACTATCTACACTCACAGTTCTCCACAAATAGGCACACTGCAATGCTGGGGAAATTTCAACCCATTTTAAAATACTAATGTATTCCCTGCAAATCTATTTGCGACTCTGTAGAATCCATCTACAAAATAGAAAAACATGCATCATGTGAGTGCTTCTGCCGGAGTCTTCTTGGTGCAGGGCCATGCTGTCTGCACTCACAGCAGCTCATCTGCCAATGGAAAAAGTAGCAGTTACTTACAGCACAGGCGGCACCATGCACACTGCAAGGAAGCAAGCTCTATTAGCACTTTATTTGCTACAGTACTATTAAATAGGGCTCCTTTATGAAGCACAAGAGAGAAGAGCCTTCCTTTGAGAAATACACACGGGAAACTTCCCACCTGCATCCTACCTGCAAGCACAGCTGACAGAAGGCTGCAAAACGTCAGTGATCGAGAGGCTAATCTTGTGAAAGTCCATATAACTCCAGGCTTCTGTAGCTCACCTAGGGTCTGAGCGATTGGCCCTTTCCGAAGGATCTACTACACCTTCCGGCCACCATCCCTGTTCCATCCTGACCCACCATTGCTGCCCCACTCACGACTGGGTGCTCCTCCATGCACGGAGCCCCCTGGGTCAGAAATGTACTCCCCTGGCTAACAAAGTAACTTTAAAAAATGCCAACCTCAATGTGGCCGCCTCTGTCCCCCCGCCCATTGGCTTGTTGGAGTAGACGACTCCTGTGCATAGATTTAATTTGTAAACGCCCTTTCATGTGCTAAAGTAATGATGTTGACGTTGACAGCACAGATAGTGTTCAGAGCAGCATACAGGGACGTTGTGAGCAGCATACGAGGGTGTTGTGAACTGCACAGAGGATGTTGAGAGCACTGCAGCACAGGCTACGAGGGTGTTGACTTGTGAACAGCATACAACGGTATTTTGACCAGCATACAAGGGGGTTTTGAACAGCATATGAGGGTGTTATGATGACAGGACACATAAGAGGTGAATCACTCTGGCCAAGGTCAGTGCTGACACTGCTGACTGATGATTAATTTCCCCCGCAGAGCGGCAGAATTTACTAATTCTGCATTACAAGACTAATGCAGAATCACTAAATTCCTCCAATTCTGCAGGCAGAATAAAAAAAAAAACCCACCCCTACGCACAGGTTTCAGGCAGCTGTTCAGTCCTCTTCTGCATGCCCAAAACGTGTTCTGTAAAGCTGTGGGTGAGGTTCCAGCTTTGTAGGTTGGGGTGGCTCCTGGACACTTACTACACAATGAGGACAGGGGCAACTCTTGCCAATATTTTTTAGCACATCCTGTTTGCCTTCCTGAAGATTGTCCCACAGTACACTATTCCAAGGGGAAACTCAAGAGTGCACAGGCCTTCTGCCCATGAAGAGTGCCTGTGGGTCAGGCAAGGGTTTGTTTAGTGAAATGAACAGTCCCCTCCTCCTCAGCAATCTCAAACTCTTTCTGGGACCATCTCCCCCTCCCATTGGGCTTCCCTGTACAGTTGACTGTGAATTGGTAGCTCTCACCCTTCAAAGTAATTTAAAATCCTTAACCATCCCAACTTCTCTTGCTGGGATGACATGTGTCACATACCTCACCCCAAGTTCATCCTGTCATCAGACGTAAAGTATTGTCTCTGCTTTGGGAGTAGTTTTTACACTTCATTAAGATGAAGCTCTGAAAAGGGCAGCTGCTGACAGGCTAAACCAATTAAGCCCCCAGGAACTACAGGCAGAAAAACTGTACTTTTCTAAAACTGTATTTTCCTAAATCCTTATCAAAAGTACAATTTCATCATTGAATTGGACTTTAATAAATATTAAAAATAGTTGAACCAACCATTCCTCTAGGTAGTCCCAAACCTGAGTTAGTAAAATTAATATATGAACCTGCATTCTGGTTTCCCTCATTTGTTAGCCAGAATCTTCACAGTGAAAATATCTCCTGAGGGCTTAAATTATGGGAACATGGGAACATGGGAACATTACATTTCTATATGTCCCACTTATAAATAATATTCACCTTACCATGTGGGCTATAAGGTATACATGGTGCTTACTTAATAATATGTGAAAGGAAGGTTTTTCCCGTCAAAAGGTTTTTTTTGGCAGTTTGGGCTGCAACTGCAGTAGTCTGGGCACCTTGGTAGGCCTGAAGCCATGTTGCCCTTTTCACACTATTGTGTGGTACGGTAAATGCTGTAGGCCACAGGTGACAATAACCTTACCATGCCATGGGTTTTCATAAATTACTTTGGCCTTACTGGAAAGGTAAATATGAGAATTAGGAGTTAGCTAATTGCACTAAGTTTTAAGGGTTAGAGCACATACACTGTGGTCTGGACAGCAGTGCTCAAGCGTGCAGAGGTCGTAAATCAACAGCAGCAGTCCTCAAAAAAGGGTTAGCACACAAAAAAGGTACTTTCTCTCAGTGTAGAAGAGGTTCTCTTGGAAAACTGAAGCTACAGTCATCCTTTCTTTGAAACCTTTGTGCATTCTGAAACAAGAAAATCAGAAATTTCTTCCAAACAGCCAACAGTCTATGCGTGGATATTTTTTGTGAATCTTGCGTTGAGTGCCTGAAAGTGTTGAATGTATATGACTTTAGCTTGCTGAAAACATATTTCAATCATAAATTAAAATCTGTTCAATAAAGAATTTTGAAGCAGACTTCCTCTACTTTCACCTCCGCAACTAACATTTCTTTACATTCACATTTTCCATTGTGCACAATGCTGTTCTCCTATATGGAGGCCAAAGTAACAACAGGCAGCACTTTAATCCACAAAGACAGAATGCTCAGGTTGGTCTGAAGTGGACTAGTAATTGAATGCCTTTCATTCAGCTGCATTAGATATCCCTTGCTTGAATTTGTTTCTTGCAATACTGGTACCCCATTACAATCCACTGATTCATAAGAGGTTTGTAGTGCAGTTTTCAAACTGTGATTTACCTGCTCGTTTTCCTTAACCTTTCCTTTTAAAGAACTTGAACAAAATGATTTAAGTTATTCCTTTTCTATTCATCACCATTATTGTCACCGTGAAGGGAGTTTCTTCCTATCCTGTGTTAAAATCAGTGTGGTAAAAGCACCATTTCCCCCTCTTTAGCATGGCCTGGGGAATAATATCCATTAATCCAGAAATACAGGGAGACACTCTTGGCCTAAATTATATTAGAAGTGCTGTTAAAACAGTTCTGTCAATCATGCAAAAGCGCTGCAAGTAGGACATTTTTAAGTCCATGCCATGTCGAGACAGAATTCATTTTCCTTTTTAAGTTAAATATTTTATTGTATTTGGATAGAGAGAAATACGGGAAGCAGCGCTTACATCGCATGCGGTACAACGCATGCGATTACAACGCGGTCGTTACAAGGACCGCGTTGTTACAACGCTAACCATTACAACGCAAGTCGTTTCTACGACTTACTGTAGGGGGCGCTCTAAACTAAGGAATAGTATAATTTACTATTCCAACACCTTCCCTACTGTTGCGCAGGATGGTGTTGGAATAGTAAATTATACCATTCCTAAGTCCAGCGCGCCCCCTACAGCAAGTCGTAGAAACGACTTGCGATGAAATGGTATGCGTTGTAACAACGCGGTCGTTGTAACGACCGCGTTATAATCGCATGCGTTGTACCGTATCAGATGTAACATCGCATATTCGAGAAATACAATTTCAAAGCAACAGCGATACATAAATATCAAAAATTGATGCATATATGTAAAAAGTTAAAAAGAGTTACATGACAAACAGTACCTGAACTTAGGATGATAATGGTAAAAATTTATCATATAAAGATGACGATGTACATTTCATGACAGAGAGCAGTAACTATCATCCCAAGGAAGAGGAATGAGGTGAAAGATCACCATATAGTACAGTAAAGTCATGTATGGAAAAAGAGTAGGAAAGGAGGAGGCAAGGATATTTGTGGGGAGAGGGGTGCAATGGGATGTCTGCCACAAATATGATGAACAAATCAAGAGAGGGACCCAAAAGGATGTTGAGTTACGAAGCCCTGAGCAGACAAATCCATATAATTATCCAAAGAGAGCCCTACCTTGCTAGTGATTGAAGGTGTAGATTGTTTTCCTTCAATTGGAGTATGAGCTCCTCGAAGATATGACACCCAAGCCCATCAAGTATGGTACGGTAAGAGATTAAAGAATTTACATTCTGTGCGTATAAGCTTGACTGTGAAGTATAACAGCAAATCTAATAGGTCCAAATCTATATTATCAAGAGGTAAAGGGGTAACTGCAGCCCATGGACCCAGCATAATCATAGGAAATGAGAGATTGATAGGTGTATTAAAGATTATAGACAAATGTTTCTTTATAGGGCCCCAAAAGGAATCTAATAATGTGCACTCAAAGAACATATGTTGATGGGTGCCTGGTTTTGAATTGCAAGTCTAACACAGATCACTATCTAGTAATTTCAGTTTGTGTAAGCGAGCAGGAGTCCAATGTAGGAGATTCATTGTACAAAAATTGGACTGAATCACTGAAGGAGCAATTTTTTACGTAGGGATAATTTCCCAATCAACTGTGAGGTGTCATGAGAAATATGCTTAAAAATATCCTCTTCAAAATGGCGAGACCATTTAACACAAGTAATTCTGGGTAGTGAAGACTGAGGCGCGGATACAAATATACATTTTGTAAGCAATATGGCCAGAGCGTAGCCACATATCAAGAAATGAGACAATAACCGAGTCTGTAGAAAGGGATACCTTAGAAAGCTTGACTTTTCCTTTCTTTTAAAACTTAGAGAAGTATACTGAGGAACTGGTCAGCTCACACTATGAAATATTGGATTTAAGGCTACATAGCGTGTAGAAATGTGTATATAGTCACACACACACACACACACACACACACAATAGCACTTTTGTAGTTATGGTGGCTGAAAATTGATAGACAGTAGGAAAAGAAATTGATAATTAGTATGGCTCCATATGACAAATCCACACAAAATGTCACACAATTGAACACACATTTCTCTTCTATTTGATTGTTTACATATTTGTGCTGATTGATCAAGGGAGGATAAAAGTTATAGCTCATATCGATTTTAACACCTCTCGGAACCTTATTCATTAGAACCATGGTGGCATATTTAGAAGGGGCAATCGCCACCAGAACGTCACTTTTTTGAAGTTCTGGTGGCAATAACCCCTTCACTTTATTTACAAGGCAGCGTTAAGCTTAAAGCCGCCTTGCAAATAATGTCCCTATTCACGCTGCACTTAGCGTGAAAGGATCGGGCAATGGGTGTTGCAGTGGGTGTTCCACCGCAACAGCCATTGCTTTTTGATGCTGCCCCTATTTAGAAGGCTGGCGTAAATATGGGGTAGCACCAAAAATAAGACCAGGGAAATCTTGGTCTTAAACTGGCGCAAAGAGGAGAAATTATTAATTTCTCCTCATTTTTGCTGCTTTTATGAGTGCTGCATCTTGCAGCACACATAGAAAGAATAAATCGCCATTAGTGATTGTTCATGTGCAGGAAGGTGTCCCTTCCCACACATAAACAATCATTAGATAATGACGAGTTGCAACTTCTATATGTGCGGCATTCTGCAGCACACATAGAAGTTACAAATCCCCCTTAGTGATTGTTTATGTGCAGGAAGGGACTCTTTCTAGACATGAACAATCATTCCTTGCAACAAACGCACCCTTGCACAATGGTGCAAGGGTGCCTGCATTGGCGCTAGGCAGATAAATTAAGCACCAGTTCTAGGGGAAATGCAGGGGTGTACCGTATTATTGTAAATATGGCGCATCCCTGCGCTTTTCAGAATGTCGGAGCACATCGTTTCCAATTGTGGCGTAACACTGCGCTCTGACATTCTGTTGTGAATATGCCCTAAAATGGTTCAAAATAATGACAACAGAGCCCAGTTTGCATTGTACACATTTTTAAATTTAGCTCAAGTACTTTAACTGTAAAAAATAGCGTATGTTGTTTTAGAAATGCATGTATGTCGGGGCGTAGGGAAACATTTGACTCCAGCTGCCGATTTGTGAATTGGTACTACTTTATGCTGTATACATGCTTATGCCTTATCTTCTGCATCCGTTAGTGTGGTGCTCATGTCTAGAAAATCATCTTGTATTGTTTATTTTTAAGTGGGAATTTAGAAAATCGAATGCTGAATGGTTAAGGGTGACCAACTTGCCAAATTTGCCATTTCTACTGACAGTCCCATATGCAAATATTCATGAGTGGCAATGGCAGAACAGTTGTCCAAAGACCTTTCTTCTTTGGCATGCCTGCATCGAATGGCAGCCGTGCCAATGGGCTCCAGAAATATGCGGTGCAGGGTGTGGTCTAACGGCTAGGGTGGTCGACTTCAAATCTGGGCAACCGGGTTCGAGTCTCGGCAACGATGCTCAACATCCTGTGATTCTGGGCAAATCACTTAATCTCCCCGTGCCTAACAAAAATGAATGTGTCCTTATGTAATGCAACTGGTGCTCTTGTAAACCGCTCTGATACCCGACACCTTCAGGTCAAGTTCGTGCTATATAAAATTCCAGAAAAAAAAATGTGTGGTGCAGGACATTGGCGAACGCCACTTTGCACCCAGTACCTGCTGGGCTCGTCAAATATTTTACCACATAGACATTGATGGTGGAGTTCTGAGCAAAGGGCGTGGTGATAAGTGCAGTATTTTTTAATATCAATGCAAAGTTTAGGTTTGCATTTACTGCTGGGCATGTAGAAATGCCTTGTCCAGTGGGTACCGGATTGGGGAGACTGCCACCAAGCCATGGTCAAAGAATTATACTGATTTGGTTCTGACCATCAGTTTGATTTTCACAAACTTTTCACAGTACTAGGTTTCATAAAATATGACATTCTGAAAAAATAAAGAAATTGAGAGAACATTATGGTTTAATACTAAGATCAATAATGTCTTAATGTTATGAACCCCTTTAAACATTTCCCAGAAAACCATGCTTTTGGGGGCACCGTAGACTGCACAAAAAAGTTTGTATCAAGAACGTGCTATTACTAGAGACAACTGCTCCAGCGAGTCAGTGCTCATGTGAGGAAGTTCTCACAGGAATTAGGTGCAAAGAAAGGACAGTTGCCACACTCTGCTCCTGGAGCAGTCTGTCTATGGGCAAGAATTGGCAAATGTCATTCATGGAAAGTTCTTGGTGAACAGAACATGTGAAACACAGCTGAAGATTGTGAGCAGTGGTTTCTTGCTTTCACCGGGCCCATATGATATAACTAAATATATTTTTTAATAATTTCTTTAAAATGAATGTAAGGTCCCTTAACCAGACAAAATATAGTTTGTCATAAAATAATTCACATTTCCATACACCACCTTGGTTCAAGGTAAGCTACTGTATTTGAAAACACTGGAACTTGGCAGTTGTGGTGAACATCACTACCATAATTCTCTCTCCCAGCACCGCTCATGACTACCCGCAGATGACATAACAATTTGATCATTATTATATGTTATGCTATTTTGCAAAGGCACTGCAGGAAAAGTCCTAAACTGAAGCCTTGTGGCCAGAATGGACAAGTCTGTGTGGATCTCCTGACTTATAAAGCAGGAAAATATTCTAAATAGGACATAAAAGATCGGTTTATTTTTCCTAATCTTAGGCGTAATGCACAAAAAAATACTAATTTGCAAACAGGTCACAAACCGGTTAGTGCTCAATAGGGTGTTTTTGCGGTACGAAGAGTTGCTTATGGCGTATTTCTGAAAATTGCTCACAGCACCAAATATTTACAAGTGTCTTATATTTGTGATAGTAAATACAGAACTCCTAATGCCCTTATCAAATAGCAAATCGCTATTGTGATGTAGAAAGTGCTTGTACCTAGGAGAACACAACAGAAAATCAATTGGAAGCAAGTAGTAACCAGGTTTAAAGTATTAAAGCAGGCCCAAAAACTATTGCAATTTTTCACAATGCTTGCAACCGATGCTGTAAATCAATCAATAAATCAATCAAGCATTTATAATGCACGACAAATCATCCTTGAGGGTCTCAAGCAGCTGGAGGTGCTGTCTTCTGTTTGGTGATTTGTTCATTCAAACAGCCAGGTCTTGAGTCCTTCCTGAATTGCTGGAGCGATGGGGCAGTCTTGAGGTGCAGGGGAAGGTTGTTCCAAGCTTCGGCCACCAGGTGCGAGAAGGATTGTCCTCCGCTGTGGGCTCGGCAGATCCAGGTAGTATATGCGAGGAAGAAGGAGGCCTATAGTAGGTGTCTGGTCAGTCAGTGGAAGGTCATGCGTTTATGTATGCTGGTTATTCATAATGCAGGGCTTTGTACACGTGGTTCAGCAATTTGAACTGGCATCTCTTCTGGATCAGGAGCCAGTGTAGCTTCTTGAGGTGAGGTGTAATGTGGTCCTTCTGGGGAGGTAGAGGATGAGTCTTTCTGCTGAGTTTTGTATTGTCTGTAGTCTCTTCAGGAGGAATGCAGTGATTCCTATGTAGAGTGTATTTCCGTAGTGCAGCCTGCTGGTGGCGAGGGCCCGCATGATGGGCCTTCGGGTGTTGACTGGGAGCCACCTGAAGATCTTACGGAGCATGCATAGGGTGTGGAAGCAGGCGGATGAGACTGTGCTTACCTGTTTCTTCCTAGATAGCTTGCTGTCCAAGATGATGCTGAGGTTGGGGGCGTGGTCTGTCGGGGCAGGGGGTGCGCTGAGTTACGTGGGCCACCATGCGTCATTCCATGGCAAGGGGTTGTTCCCAAATTTGAGGACTTCTGTCCTGTCCGTGTTGAGCTTGAGACAGTTGTCCTTCATCCAGTCAGCGAAGTTCATCATACGTCTTGTGGAAGTTGGCTCTGGTGGTGGAGGGGGTCTTCTGACAGCGAGAGGATGTACTGGCTGTTGCCGGGATAGTTGATGATGTTAAGTCCATGTGATCTGATGGTGTTGACCTGGGGGGGGTCATGTAGGTGTTGAAGAGGGTTAAGCTGAGGGACGATCCTTGCGGGACACCGCAGATGATCTTCTCGAGTTCCGAAGTGAATGGTGGGAGGAGGAGTGCGATGTGGAGAAGAGAAGAGAAGTGAAGAGAAGTGAAGTGAAGTGAAGAGAAGAGAAAGTTTTTTCAGACAGAGAATGTCTCTATTTGACCAAACAGATAACGAGGATTATTCTAGGTACAGGTTTAGCAAAGAGGTGTAGGTTACATATTTCACCATCTAGTAGTTACCAACGCACTGTTGCAGTTGCAAGAGGGATATCCCAGAGTGCCTTATGCATGTTTTATTTTTAATTTTCTTAATGCAATGTTGTCAAGAATTAATTCACACATTGCATTGCCAGGTACCCTGGCTGAGTTGGAAGCCACAAAAATCCAATTCTATGTAACTGCTCATTTTCCCAAAGTGACTAGGGGCCACATGTACGTATGGACCATTTTGCGATTAACTAATTGTGATATTTTGAGAAGCTCAAATAGGTAATCAAAAATTGGCATGTACGTAGTGAGAACTGGATTTTTTTGCAACTCGCAAATCATGCAAGTCGCTGCTTTGGAAATCGCATTTTGTGGTTTCCTAAATTGTGACCACGGTCGCAAATTGCGAATGCAATTCTAAATAAAGACAAACACTTCCTGGTCCAGGTGTTACACCCTAAGGCTCAAACACCTGAACCCGGAAGTGCTTCTCATTTCCTGCCAGCGAAGCAGAGAGAGAGAGGAACTGCTGCAAACTACTTGTGAAAACAGCTATCTGTATTGCCTTGGACAAAGCCTCCCTCCCCCCCAAAAAAACAACATGGGAAACCTGGAAGGAGATTAAGGAGGCAGGGGGCAGGACAAGAACATTGAAATTCTTGGAAAAGGAGATGGAGATCTTAACAGAGGAATGCTGCACTCACCATGATTTGCTGTTTGGGAAGGCTCCATGACTGTCCCTGAGGCAGAAATAAATCTGGATTGACATGCAGGCCAAAATAAACGCAGTTGGGCTCACACAGTGCTCTGTTGAGGATAAAGACGGTCCCACCTCAGGTTAAGGACCAAAGAAAAGGTGACCACATGCCTGTTGAAGAGACATCCTACAAGGGGTGGACCTTCCAGGCGGCCCCCACCTACAGCCATAGAAACACTGGTGGAAGGCACCCTTAAGGCAGAGGCAGTTGGTGGATTTGGCCAAATAGACTACTCGACTTGAAGACCAAAGTAAGTGCAGCATGTACTTTGTTACATGTTAAGGTAGCACTAACTGCAGCCATACTAGTGCATTATGGGACATGTAATACATGAAACATAGTGACGTTTAAAAAATGTTTATTGTGACTAAACAACAAAGGTATGTTAGGTGGCTCACAATCATACACAAAATAAGTAATTTGGATTTTCTTTTGTACCACAGATGAATCTGCACAGCACACAGATGAGGCAGAGATAGGTGAGGCACCTCACATGGATGAGAAGGAAGACCCAATTTATGCCTACAGTGGAGCCTCCACATCAAATAGCCACACCACAAGTGTTGTTTTTTTTTACCCCAGCCTGCATCACAAGAGAAGGATAAGGGCCAACCATAACTGGGGGAGGTCTGAGAGGCTCCCTCCAATAGAATGCATAAGTCAAGGGGAGGTGGTGGTCCCTAGTGCATGGGGGTCCGAGAGGCCCCCGATTTGTTTTTACAGTGAGGCCCCGGGGAGGTGGTGGTGCCCAGGGGGACCAAGAGCACCCCCATTTATCATTATTAAGTCCCGGGGAAGTGGTGGTCCAGTCGTGTGCCCCCTCCTTTATTTAAAAAATGCCCCAGGGACCTGGCCCACCTTGGGGCTGATAATTAATGAAGCATGGGAGCCTGCACTTCATATTTTTTAAAGTTTTGGCAGGATACGCGTATCTCACTGTAAATGTTAAAAAAATGTTTTTTTGACCCTGGAGGCCTAGGGAGTCAGGGTGTTTCTACCCTGCACCCTTTTCTTTTTTTTCAAGTTTTTTCTGTGACTTGGTTCAAGCTGAGTCACAAGATGGCTACCAACACTTCCTATTTTGAAGTGTTGGCAGCCAATCCGATGTCAGCACAAGCTCAGGAGAGGTCGCGGATCCTCAAGCGCCCCTATATATGCAAATTTGGATTTCAGTTAATATGTCTAAAACTGCTGATCGGATTTAAACCAAATAACAAAAAGGCACTTCCCTGGACCAACCTCTACCTGCCTGCTAAATTTGGCGTGATTCCGTTCAGCAGTTCGGGCTGGAGCCGTATCTAAATGTCCTATGGGAAGTAACATGGGGGGAAATGTGTTTTGGGACCCCCCTTTTTCTCGGCCCCTGCTTGACGGATCATCCTGAAAATTTAAAGACAACAGCTGTAGTGAACGGCACCCTAGTTTGAAAATGTTTGAGGATTAGTCAAACTACGCCAAAGTTATTGGTAAATGAAAAAACTCTTCCATTGGAAACTAGGTCCTAAATATAACTACCTACTGGCCAAAGGTTACAGGGACGTTATAGCTAGGCACAGATTTCATTCATACAAAAACAGTGAAATTCAGTAGTTATAGTTACCCGAGTTAACTATAACTTCCGCCCCCGCAATGCACTGCTTAAGGCTTCACATATTACATCACTTATGACATGGTCAGTGACATCACTGATAACATCACTGATGACATCTCTAATGACATCACTGATGACATCATCCAATGAGTGAAAGTATTTCGTAAACTTTTCTGAGACTTAAAGATATATACTAAGCTACAGCATAAGTTAAATTACTATCCTTTCTGTAGTAGTAATTAGTCATACTATTTTTAACATCTCATCTGAGTGGCTCTGTGACTGTCTGTATCAGTGTGTAAGTGGATGTCTTAGTGGCTGTATGGGTGTGTGAGTGGATGTGTGAGTAGCTGTATGGTTGTGTTAGTGTGTGTGTGAGTAGCTGTATGGGCCAGTGAGTGGCTGTGTGAGTGGCTGTATTGGAGAGTGAGGGTGTGTGTGTGAGTGGCTAGTGAGTGGGTGTATGAGTGGCTGTACGGTTGACTGAGTGGCTGTGAGAGTGGCTATATGGGGGGAGGGGGTGTGTGTGAGTGGCTGTATGGGTGAGTGAATGGCTGTGTGGGTGACTGAGTAGCTGTTTGAGTGTGTGTGTATAGGTAAGTGAGTGGGTATGAGTAGCTGTATTGGAGAGTGACGGTCTGTTTCAGTGTCTATATGGGTGAGTGATTGGGTGTGTGAGTGGTTGTATGGAGGTGTGAATGGGTATGTAAGTGGTTCTGTGGGTGTGTGAATGGGTGTGTGAGTGGTTTGTATGGGTGAGTGAGTGGCTGTGTCAGTGACTGTATGAGTAAGTGAGTGGGTGTGCGAGTAGCTGTATTGGTGCGTGAGTGACAGTGTGAATGGCTGTATTGGTGAGTGTGTGGGTGTGGGAGTACCTATATGGGTGAGTGAGTGGCTGTGTGAGTTTCTGTATGGGTGATTGAGTGGGTGTGTGAGTGGCTGAAAGGGTGTATGAGTGTGTGTGTAAGTATCTACATGTCTGTATGGCTGGTTGTGTGAGTGGCTGTATTGGTGAGAGTAGGAATCTGGCTCTCTATATAGTGTACTAAAAATAAGTATTTTGTACAAAGAGTCCAGACAATCCATAAATGGTACACAGAGGTAAAAGCAGATAATTCTAATGTTCTTTTTGTGGTAGTGTGGGTGAGCAGTTAGGCTTATCAGAGGGTAGTGCTAAGCATTTGTTGTACTCACAGAGGCAATACATGAGACAAATACTCAATAATAAATCCAAGACCAATTTGTAAAAATAAAGTCGATTTTTATGTATGTTTAAGGACCAAGAACACAATTCTAAGGTAATGTACTTTTGGAGTTATGATTTTTGAACGTTTGGAAAATATATCACATTTGTGCACAAATACGCACCATAGGAATCAATGGGGAAAAAGAGGAAAAATGGATACAAAATCAGGCAATACTTAGGTCAATGTTGGAACCAGGTCCAAAGTTCCAGCAGGAGAAGTTCGAATCGGGCAGTAGCAGAGCTCTGAGGGTCTTGGAAACCGGTGCGCACAGTCAAAGGGGGCCACTTGAAAATGCAATGCACAGGTGGACATACAGGTAAATTCGGGGGTCTCCTTAGAGGGAGGAGGTCGCAGGGGCCTGGGGACCACTGGAGCAGACCTGGTTAGTTGATGCTGGAGCCGATGAAGCCAGGTGCAAAGCAAACAGGTAAGCCGGGCATTGTTCATCTTCAGGTTCCTCGCGGTCAGGAGCAGGCAACTTGGAGAGGTGATCTCGGGACAGCTGGACAACATAGGAAGTGGGTCTCAGGTGTCTCAACGTCCTTTAATGGGTGCTTGTTTCTGGTGCTTTGGGACTCTTCTTCTTGTTTTTTACCGTTGGAGGTCCGGTCCCCCAGGTATTTCTACGCTGCGGCTCCAGTAGGTCCTGGTGGCTCCAAACTTGGTAGAGAGGCAGATATGACCCTCCGCAGCTATTGTACCTCTTCTTGCTTTGGTGATGCATCAAGGTGATCGGAGAGCAGCAAGTCGACAAAACGGACTTCACAGAATCGGTACCTGGGGTGGGAAGGGGAGTGGTACCTTCACTCCAAGGGAGCTTCTCAGAGATTTCTCAACTGTTGTAGGTGCTCCAGGGTTCTTGGAGTCCTTGCAGGTTCAGAACAACACAGCAGGCACTGATTGTCAAGTCTTTGGAGCAGGTGGCAGGGTTTGGTGCCTTTTGTTTCTGCAGCAGGGCTTCAGTTCTTGTTCAGCGGGTCAGCTTTGTCCTGGTCTTCTGTGGTCCTATGAATCTGAAGTTCTGGTTTCAGGGAGCCACCTAAATACTGAATTTAGGTGCGTTACAAGGGGAGACAGGTAATAGTAATGGGCTATCTACCTGTAGGGTGTCTACACCCTCTAGTGACCACTTCCTGTGGGAAGAGGCACTACCCTAGCCCTGATTGGAGGTTTTCTCATCATCTCAAGGTGGTGGGATTTCAGGAGAGGGGTTTACCTCACCTGCTTTGCCCTACTAGAGGGACCCTCCTTCTCATCTAACTAATTTTCCTGCCTTTCCTCCTACCAAAAGTGGAGCATGAAAGGGGACTTGGCCTCCCCCTCTATCTGGGGGTTCCTGGGTAGGATTTCAAAGGGGGCATTGTCTTTGAAGCTTTTCACCCGGGAAGGCCATCCTGTCTTGGAGGAGGTATGAAACACCCCCTCCCAGAGCAGGTATTGTTTCTGTCCTCGGAGAGCACTGTCTCTCACCCCATGAGGCCAGAAACATGTCTGGTGGTGGCAGGCTAGTCAAACCCGGCCAGAGTCCCCACTAGTATTTAGTTCGTTTCAGGAGATCCTCTAAAAGGGTTCCCTGTGTGAATTTATTAATGAATCCAACACTGACATCAGTGAGGATTTATTAAGACAAGATGTTTGGTACCAAACATCAAGATGTTTGGTACCAAACATCTTAGAAATCAGCAAAGCCATCATGGAGCTAAGAAACTCATGTTGGCAAGTATCCATTCCATGTGCTTTTTATGGCTTCCCTGTTCACTTACAACATCACGGAATGGACTGGACATTATAGGGGCATATTTGCTCATGCTGATGATGCCTGCACTTAGGATATAGTGAACTCTACCTTAGGACTAAAGGCCTGCAGCAGGGGTGAATTACCTATATCTTATGCATTGTATGGTTAGCCTGGCACACAAGGCAGTGTGCCATGTCGACTATTCTGATTTTCCTGCACTAAGATATGCATTCTGCAATGGCACAGTGCATAGCCTTGGTGAGGGGGCCCTTGGGTGGCAGAACCAGTGCTGCAGCCCCAGAGGACCCTCTTCAGTACCCATGCCTTAGGTACCAGGGGTACCACTTACTAGGGACTTACAGGGATATCTGAAGTTGTGCCAATCGTGGTACAGTGTTTTTGGGAAAGAGATCTGGCACTGGGGATCTGGTTAACAGAGATCCAGTGCACTTACAGTTCAAAATCACATCAGGTAAAAAGTGGGGGTAACGATGCAAAAAGAGGCACTTTCCTAAAGTGAGTGAGTGGGTGCATGAGTGGCTGTATGGGTGAGTTAGTGGAAATGTGAGCGGCAGTATGAGTGAATGGATGTGTGATTGGCTCTATGGTTGAGTGACTGATTGTGAGTACTGATATGGGTCTGTGAATGGGTATGTGAGGGGTGTATGGGAGTTAGAGTGGATGTATGAAAGGTTCTATAGGTTGTGAATGGGTGTGTGAGTCATTCTGTGGATGGTGTCATCAATGCTGTCATCAGTGATGCCATTTGAGATGCCATCAGTGATGTCATCAGTGATGTCACTGACCATGTCATAAGTGATGTAACATGCGAGGTCATAAGCAGTGCATTGCAGGGGCATAAGTTATACTTAGCTCAGGTAACTATAACTGCTGAATTTCACTGGTTTTGTACGAGTGAAAACTGACCCTAACTATAATATCCCTGTAACCTTTGTTTTTTTCAGTATATTTCTATGGTCTTTCAATCTTATTTCCTAACTGTAACCTGTTTTTTTAAAATTATTTTTCCTAACTATAACATCCCTGAAACCTTTGGTTTTTCAATCTTATTTCCTAACTGTAACCTGTAACCTTTGAGAGTGGGTGTGTGAGTGCATGAGTGTCTCACTGGGTATGTGAGTATCTAAGTGGGTCCTTGAGTGGGTGCGTGAGTGTCTCAGTGGGTGTCTCAGTGAGTGCATGAGTGTCTAAGTGGGTCTGTGAGTGAGTATGAGAGTGTCAGAGTGGGTTTGCGAGTACCTCCATGAGTGTGTCAGTCAGTGTCCAAGTGGGTCTGTGAGTGGGAGCATGAGTCTCTGAGTGGGTGTTTGTGGCTCTGAATGGATCTGTGAGTTGGGGCGTGAGTCTTTGAGTACATTTGTGAGTGGGTGAGAGAGTATGAGTGATTCTGTAAGTGGGTGCCTGAGTGTCTGACTGGGTCTGTGAGTAGGTGTGAGAGTGTCTGCGTTGTTCTGTGAATGGGTGCATGAGTGCCTGAGTTGCTTCTGTAGTTCTTTGTTCATTTTATGCCTTTTTTCTACTCCCTTCTGACCTTTATTTTGCCTCTTTCTGCTCATTTCTGACATTTATTTTGCCTCTTTCTGCTCATTTCTGACATTTATTTTGCCTCTTTCTGCTCGTAGCTGGCCTTTATTTTGCCTCTTACTGCTCATTTCTGACCTCTGTTTTGCCTCTTACTGGTTGATTCTGATGTTTATCTTGCCTCTTTCTGCTCTTGTTGACCTTTATTTTGCCTCTTTCTCCTTGTTTCTGACCTTCATTTTGCTTCTTTCTGCTCATTTCTGACCTCTATTTTGCCTTTTCTGCTCATTTCTGATCTCTATTTTGCCTCTTTCTGCTAATTGCTGGCCTTTATTTTGCCTCTTTCTGCTCATTGCTGACCACTAGTTTGCCTCTTTTTGCACGTTTCTGACCCCAATTTTACCTCTTTCTGATTGTTTCTGATCTCTATTTTGCCTCTTTCTGCTCGTTGCTGGCCTTTATTTTGCCTCTTTCTACTCAATTCTGATCTCTATTTGGCCTCTTTCTGCTCATTTCTGACCTCTATTTTTCCTCTTTCTGCTTGTTTCTCACCTTTATCTTGCCTCTTTCTGCTCATTGCAGACCTTTACTCTGCCTCTTTCTGCTCGTTTCTTAACTTTTGTTTTGCCTTTTGCTGCTCTTTGCTGACCTTTTTTCAGCCTCTTCTCATTTCTCACCATTATTTTGCCTCTTGCTGCTGGTTTCTGACCTCTATTTTGCCTCTTTCTGCTCGTTTCTCACCTTTTTTCTGCCTCTTTCTGCTCATTGCTAACCTTTATTCTGCCTCTTTCTGCTAGTTTCTGACCTTTGTTTTACCTCTTTATTTTTTTACCCCCGGAACCATGGGGGGAGCCTGAAGGCCCCTGCAGTCCCAGCCGGCTTCCCACCTACTACAGGACCTGGCATTGCTGCTGCATGGAGGGAACTGCTGGAAATGCCGCATGTCTGTGGGCAGGGAAAGAGATAAAACCTCGGCTTCCAGTGTGTGGGAATACGTTGACACCTCCCGCCTGCTGGAAGTGGAATGTTTGCTTTAGCTTGGCTTTAGCTGTGAGCTCCCGCCAAGCTAAAGCAAACAGCTATGTCCTTGGGTGGGTGCCCCAGGACATAGCAGGAGCCAGCCCTGGGGTATGGAGGTCTCCAGTGCCATGTATGGCTCCAGGAGAAGGGCTGTGTGGCCTGCTTCCCTCTATTTGCACGGCCCACTTCAGGGAGGTGGTGGTCCCAGGTGAGGAGAATGGCCCATGATGGGGGCCATGTGGCCTCTCTCCTTCTAATAAAACAAGAAAGCCCCGGGGGATGTGATGGTCCCTGTGGCATGGGGGATCCAACGCGGCCTCCGCAACATATACAAATAAGCCCCAGGGAGGTGGTGGTCCCCAGGGCCCGGGGGATGCGTGTGGCCCCCCATATCATTATTAATTTGCAACCCCAGGGAGGTGGTGTTCTCTGGGGACTGGAAGGTCCACACGGCCCCTGACTAATATTAAAATTAGCCCTGGGTAGGTGGTGGTCCCCGGGGCATTTCTAAGCTCTGTGAGGGGGGCCCCATGCACCCACCTCCATTTTTAATTAAACAGCTCATTCCCTCAGAGCCTGGCCCACCAGGGTTTTAGTATAAAGAAGCACTAGTGCCCTTTCTTGGGTTTTGTAAATTTATTTTTGCCACAAATTTGTTGCCCTGACGAGGTCCCTCTGGGACCCCAGAGCAAGGCGAGGGTGTTAAGGTATACATACCCTGCCCCCTTTTCTTTTTTTTGGGGACTTGGTTGAGGCCAAGTCCCAAGATGGCTGGCAACACTTCCTGGTTGACAGCCAATCAGAGCTCTGCATTTCCATGCACAAGGTCATTATTATTCGCGAATTAGTCGCAATTGCAGGTCTCCTTATTTTTTTCCCTTAAATTTCTCAACAACTACTGACCGTATTCACACCGGATAACAGAAAGAGTTATCTGCGAACAAAAATCTGCCTTCCTGCTAAATTTGGTGTAATTCCATTTAGCGGTTCGGGCTGCAGGCGTATCTAAAGACTCCATGGGACTTAACATGGAAAGCGCACTTTCATTGATCCCCACTTGACGGATCACTCCGAAACTTTCCATGCAGAACAATATTTACCAGCACATTTTAAAAACATTTTTAGTGAAGAATCGTCAAACAGCGTCAAATAGATAGGCAAGTCAAAAATGCTTTTCCTATACAAACATGGGGGAATATTTACAAGCCCCTATTGCCACAGGAACATCACTTTTTGCGACGTTCCTGTGGTGATAATCCCTTTGTCTTATTTACAAGCCGGCGTTAAGCCACTTAATGGCGGCTGGTGGGCAATGGGTGTTTTATGGTGGGCGTTTTTGACGCTGCCCCCTATTTCAAGGGTTGCGTAATTAGGAGGCAGCATCAAAATTAAGACAGGGGAAAACCTGGTCTTCACATGGCAAAACGAGGAGAAATGGTTCATTTCTCCTCGTTTTTGCTGTTTCTATGTGTGCTGCGTTGTGCAGCAAACATAAAAACATCAAATCGCCATGAATGATTGTGTATGTGCAGGAAGGTTTTCCTTCCTGCACATAAACAATCATTAAACAAATGGAGATTTGCAACTTCTATGTGTGTGCACAACGCAGCACACATAGGAGTTTCAAATTGGCATTCTGGATTGTTTATGTACAGGAAGAGACACCTTCCTACACATAAATAATCACCCCCACCCCAAACGCAAACACCCTTCCCTTGCACTATAGTGCAAGGGTGCCTGTGTTGGTGCTAGGCAGCTAGATTTAGTGCAAGCGCTAGGGGAAACGCATTCTTGTGAATAAGCAGCATCCCTCCGTTTTCAGAATGGCGAAGCATGGCGTTAGCCATTTTTGCTTAATGCCACGCTTCGCCATTCTGTTGTAAATATGCCCCTTGATCCGAAATATAACTACCTACTGGCAACCGCCACTAGGATATTATGTACAATGTATTGAACTGACCTTCAGTATCAGATACATGGGCAGATCTGTCAACATTTGGTACTCCACAGACAGACTCAGTCTAGAAGTTGGTCTCACTTAATTCTTCCATGGGGTAAGTGGTGGCTCTGTACTTGGCCCATCACCTGTAGCTGCGGCCTGCTGTCTTCTTGTTACCTTCTCCTTGCGATGGGAATGCAGGTCGTACCAGCTCTTCCTGATTTCTTCCACTGACCTCTTTGTGACACTCACAGCATTAATTCTTTACTATAACACGTCCCAACCTTGTTTGCTTCAGGAACAGACATGGATTACTTTTCAAATAGCTTGTCATGTTCAGAAACACACTCCTCCAAAACTCTTGCCTGTTCCTGGTCTCTAAATTTGCATTTTCTGTTCCTGTACACCTTTGGTTGTGGCTCCTGGCTGTACATAATACTTAAAAATACACTGTGCTGGGAGAGTTCTCTTTCTGTTGTGCAGTAGAAAGTAAATATACTTCCTGAAATGGGATTTTGACAAATTCGTTTTGATCTTCAAGAATACCAAATGCTTCTGAATCACTATTTGTATTCAGGAAAGAGATTTAGCAATTCCTAATTTCCAATTCAGTATTTGTCGCAATTAAAATTTGCAAAATATTCTTTTTATACTTCAGTCCCCTTGTCCCTTGTTTGAAAACTCCAGGAGAGATTAAAATAATAGTTTCAAACCTTAACACTTTTAAGAAAGCTTACAGTTTGTCATTGTTAGTTCAGTTCCAATTCTTTTTTAATCTTTCGTTGTGTTTATAAAAAGTGTGAGTGATAAAAAAAGAAGCTCCTATTTTATGGACTAGTTTTAACATTTCCCCACGGCGAATGAACATTTAAAATTTCCTATTGCGAATGAAAACTCTGCAGAGCATTTCTATTTCTTATATTTCAAATTATATTTTCACTCTTATGCCACCAAATACACATGTGTAGAGTCTCTCAGGGCACTGGCCAAGGGTCAGAAGAGAATACTTAGTTGCCCCCCAAAATCATATTTTAAAAGAAGAAGCTAAGCAAGAGGACATCATTTACGATCACACATCTGCACAAGAAGTGTCTTCTTTAGACTACACATCATCCATCTGCACCAAAAGTGACATCACTTCAACTCCCCGTCAACCATCTGCACAGGGAGTGACATCACTGGTTTCCCACTAATACCATCCTTAAAGAAGAAGGCAAGTAAGAGGACTTAATTTTCCATTACCCGTCTGCACAAGAAGAGACTTCACTGGATTTCCCATCGTCCATCTGCACAGGAAGTGACATCACTGGGTTTCCCATTGTCCATCTGCACAGGACGTGACATCACTGGTTTCCCCCACACAATATCCTGCACTTCTCCTTCTTCCCCGGACCTTTTTAATGTCGGCTGCATCTCGGATACACAGAGGATGCGTGCATTGGACACACTGCTGGTGCACCAGAAGGTAAGCCCGTCTGCACCGGCACCACACCCAGCACCAGGAATCCTACTTCTCTCTCTACCCAATGCTACACTGCTGTATAGGTCTGTGCTCTCCCTCGGCTGATGATCACTGCACTGCTGCCACACTCCGCAACCCCATGCGCCTCCTGCAAGTTCTCATGCACTCTCTCTCACCCTACACCCACCCCTCCTGCTCCAACAGCACCCAGTACCCCATTGGTTCACATTCAAACAAACAATCCACCTACTCACACAGATGAAACACCACCCAAACAACACACCGCAAATACATGCATGCTTCTCAACACCTGCTTGATCACCAAACACAACACTGAGAAAAGGGCTCCAGACCTGCTCTTCCTCACTGAAACCCACCTTGGAACTGGACAGCGCTACCTCCAAACCTGGAGGCATCAAGATCACCAGACAAAAGTGTCAGCACAAGCTCAGAGGAGGAGTCGCCATCATATTCCAAGGTACCATTAGCTGCACTACCTACATGTACACTCCTACCAGCTACAGGGAACACCTCACATTCAAGATACACATCAGGGCCAGTTTCTCCCTTCATGGAACCCTCATATACAGACCACCAGGACCTTGTACCAATTTCGCTGGCAACATCACATACTTTGTTGCATCCCTCCTCATCAATTCCAGCACCTTCATAGTCCTCAGGGACCTTAACTTTCAACTAGAAAACCACACCAACCCAAACTTTGCAGCCCTTCTAGAAAACCTCAGAAACTTTGGTCTCACCCAGCACATTACTGAGCCCACCCATGTCACCGGACTCCTACTAGGCCTGAATTTTTCCTCAATCTGCAACCTCACAGTAGACGAGGCAGCATCTATGACCTGAACAGATAAAGCCCACATTAGTTTCAGCATACCCATCCCACACCACCATAGACCTACCACCACCATTACTTGCCTGCTGCAGGTGGAAATGCATCTAGGAATTCTTCTGTAACACAATCACCACCATATACAGCAGCTTCGACCCTCAGCCAGTCCCCGCGATTGTCGCAGCTCAACTTCTGATCATGGCCAATGATCAAACCAAAACCTTGTGGCCTGCACAACAGTCAAAATGGTTGCTACCAGGAAGACCATCTATTTGGGCCATATCCTGTTCCTTGCCTCTATCAAGCCTTCAACAAAGGACTCCTACAGATCAGTGAAGAACTAGCACTTATCCTCAAAGCCTGAATTGACTCAGCCACATTCTCAAACACCTGGAAACATGCCACCATTATGCCCCTGCTCATGAAACCATCTCCTTACCCAGCCATGCTTTCCAACTACAGATCCATCTCCCTCCTACCATACCCTGCAAAGGGCTTAGAGAAACGAATCAACCAGTGCTTCACCAACCACATCAGGAACCATTACCCCATCGACACCAAGCAGTCCAAATGCAGGCCCAACCAAAGTTCAGAAACAGCATTCATCGCCACCACAGATGACATCTGAATGATCCTTGTCAGAGGAGACATGGCAGTCCACATTCTCCTGGACCTCTCTGCAGCATTTGACACAGTTTCACACACCATCTTCATCAGGTGCCTGTACAAGATTGTCATCCAAGGACCTGTTATCCTCTGGATCTGCTCCTTCTGAATGGATAGAAACACAAGCTGTCAGCCTGGTACTTTACTCCTTGGAAGCATGCACACTCATCTGCAGAGTGCCTCAAGGCTCATCGCTCTGTCCCACCTCTTCAACGCATACATGATCCCTCTGGCCAATGTCATCCTCTCGCACTGCATCAACATCCTTTCCTACACTGACAACATGAAACTCATACTCTCCCTCTCTGACAAGAGCCCGAACACAAGAAACAAATTGCTAACTAATCTAAACTAAAAATTGTGATAAAGGAGGGGGCATTGTCGTGTTAGACACGAAACAATATGAACAAAAAATGGTTACACTACTCAGTGACCCGACGTTTTACATCAAAATTTCTTTAGATCCTACTAAGAAAATAGCAACCAGAATCCAACGCTTAACCACAGATGCCTTACAGGCAGGTTATATTTGTGATAAGGAGTTTGATTATCTGAATATCATTGATTCTAGGATGCCAAGCATCTATGGAATTCCTAAAATACATAAAAGCATTATGGATCCACCGTATCGTCCTATAGTTACAACAATAGGATTGATCACAGAGCCATTGTCGAAATATATCGACAATCTTTTGCGACCTCATGAATCCAGAATTCCAAAACATATCAAGGATACCAGAGATATTATCAACAAAGTTGAGAATTTACCATTCAATTCCAATACCAACATATTGATGACACTTGATATTGAATCCTTGTATAGCAATATTCCACAGACTCAGGCACTAGAAGCAGTTGAATGGTTTATAGACACTTATAACATCGAATGTCTTCATACCTTCGTACTGGAATGTTTAAAAACCATACTGTCGGAAAATACTTTTGAATTTGGTAACACCTTATATAAACAAATTAAAGGTGTTAGTATGGGTGCATCTGTAGCGCCATCAGTAGCCAATATCTATATGGCATTGTTCGAAAAGAAAAACATTGACAATGAGATTGCACCTTTTTCGGAATCCGTGACGTACTGGTCACGTTACATCAATTACATTTTTTTCATCTGGACTGATACTATGGACTTACTCACAGAATTTTTGGAATGGTTGAACCTCAGTGACTCTAACTTGAAATTTATTGACCATACTAGCCAATTTCAAGTTGAATTTTTGGATATCTTAATTCGCCAAAACAACAGCAATTTAGAAGTGGACCTCTTTGTCAAACGCACAGCAAGAAATACCCAGTTACATTATGATAGTTACCACCCACGAGCACAAAAACAGAGCATTCCTTTTGGACAGTTTCTTCGACTCCGGTGAAACTGTTCTAATTTACAGGATTTTGATTCACATGTGATAGCCATGTAAGATACATTTCTGACAATAGGCTATCCTAAACGTCTAGTTGGAGAATCCTACAAAAGAGCTAGATTTTATGGCAAAGATGCCTTGTTGAGACCACATACTCGCTCTCCAGTAACACAATTAGTTTGGGTCATGAAACATTCTACCATGAATGAGACAGTCAGACAAATCATTAATTCCAATTGGCATATTTTAAACAGCCATGCCACGCAAGAGCCTAAACTTCCCAAGCCCTTATTTGCCCATTGTCGCAATAAGAATATCAAAGATATTATTGTACATTCTCACTTCTCTACAGGTACCACTTTTGTACAAAAAAACATTGAGGGCAAAGTGTCTGTAAAAGGGACCTTTAAATGCACACAGTGCAAAGCTTGCGAGACACGTTCAACCACAATGGTTATACCATTCACGCCAAAAAGTTTACCAATTGTAAAACTAAAAACGTAATCTACCTTTTGTTAAGTCCCTGCAACCTAGTATATGTAGGTGAAACGGAACGTTCAATATCTACTCGCCTAACTGATCATAGAAGAGAACTCTATCCTGGACGCCTCCCAGTCGTGATTCCGCAGCAACCACAGAACCGATTCCGCCCTCCTCGCCGCCACTGACGACATCCGCATGCTACTCGACCAGGGACACACCGCGGCCCTCATCCTTCTAGACCTCTCCTCAGCCTTCGACACCGTTTCTCATCGCACTCTCGCAGCCAGACTGCACGACGCAGTAATCAAGGAGCCGCCCTCGACTGGATCCAATTCTTCCTCTCCGGCAGAACCCAGAGGATCCGACTCCCTCCCTTCCTCTCCAAGCCCACGGAAATCAACTGCGGAGTACCCCAGGGATAATCACTCAGCCCCACGCTTTTCAACATCTACATGGCCCCCCTCACCGCCATCGTCAGACGGCATGGGCTCAGCATCGTGTCCTACACCGACGACACCCAGCTCATCCTCTCGCTCACGAAGAATCCCGAAGACACCAGACTATGTTTCCAGGAAGGTATGAAGAACGTGGCAGCCTGGATGAAGGACAGCTGCCTGAAGCTAAACTCAGAGAAGACTAAGGTCCTCATCCTCGGTTCCTGCTCCTCCGCCTGGGACAACACCTGGTGGCCCTCCGCCCTCGGGAACCCACCCACCCCTACAGACCACGCTCGGAACCTCGGCATCATCCTTGACTCCTCCCTCTCAATGAACCACCAGATCAACGCCGTCGCCTCCACTAGTTTCAACTGCCTCCGCATCCTCCGTAAGACCTTCAAGTGGATCCCCCCCGACTGCAGAAGGACCGTCACCCACGCACTCATCACCAGCAGACTGGACTACGGCAACGCCCTCTATGCCGGAATCAACAAGACTCTTCTACACAGGCTCCAGACCATCCAGAATGCCGCAGCCAGACTCGTCCTCGGGACGCCGCTCCATGAGCACATGACCCAACACCTACGAGGCCTACACTGGCTCCCCGTCGAGAAGAGGGTCACCTTCAAACTCCTCACCCACGCCTACAAATCCCTTCACAACATCGGACCCAAATACCTCAACGAGAGAGCATCCTTCCACGTACCCAAGAGGAACCTCCGCTCCGCCGACCTCGCCCTGGCAGAGGTCCCCCGCATCCGCAGAAACAGTACCGGCGGAAGAGCTTTCTCCTACCTCGCAGCCAAAACCTGGAACGAGCTCCCTGTGAACATCAGACGCTCCCCGACCCTGCACACGTTCAGGAAGGACCTCAAGACCTGGCTCTTCGACTGATCAGGAGCTGCCCATCCCAGCGCCTTGAGACCCTCACGGGTGAGTAGCGCGCTATACAAACCCCTGATTGATTGATTGATTGATCATCGATCTGCGATTCGTACCTCAAAAATGACTGCACCTTTAGTCAAACATTATCTTGAAAAGGAACATACAGCCGATGATATCAGATGGCTCATACTTGAAAAGATAGAAATATCCCAGGAAACTAGAAGTAATGAAATCCGAAAAAGATGAGAGGTTTTCTGAATTTTCGTTCCTGATAGATTCAAACGGGGAAGTCTTAAAATTCATCTATTAAAACAAACTGTTTAAATTATTTCTTTCTTTGTACCATTAGATCTAATGTTTCGACAATCATCTCATGCTCCCAATGGAGATTCATCCTATTGTAGGTTTCATTTTCAGACTATTGTCTTCAGTCTGTTTGTATTTTTATAAAAATCTATGCTTCTTCGACTGAGCAATAATTATTTTCTTGGGCTGAAATCTTATTCTATATGCTCTTTGGGGCTATATCTCTTCATTACTGCCTAAGAGTCAGTATTCTTTTATCACACACCCTTTAAGGTGATTTTGTTAACCCAGAGTCTTTTCTCTTAGGTAGTTTAATTGTATACATGGTTAGAATCTTTTTGTTTCTTCTACAGTAAGTGATATCTATACAGCCATTATGTCATCATTTTCTTTTTCATTTAGACAATTGTTACTGTTTTAGTCATTGTTCTTGAACGTTTTTCCATTCAAATAAACTTGGTGAACATATTTAAGGTATTTCACTTCATTGTAAAGTCTGTCTTCACCTGGGACACTATGCCATCCAAGTCAGCGCTCTAGTTCCCCCTGTTAGTCATACACGTTGAATCAGCTGCGTGACTCTTATTGACGTTACGCGCTGACATAAATAGACCCCTACGGAGATACGGCTCAAGTTCTTTTGAGTGACCTATTGAAGATGACCGATACAGGTGTTTCGCTAATTTATAATTCATCATTGGTGCCTGTATGCCTGCGCCCAAGGGTATTGTTTATATATTCATGGTTTAAACTTACTAGTCTCCATTTTGAGTAGAAACTATTATTATCCCATTTAGACTCTCTCACAGAGTCACGACATTCCAATATATATTTTCTTAAGACACAAGCAAGGTTGTGACTCCTTTCTGGCATCTTATATCTCTCGGGTTGATGAATCCAACATGGCGGTATATTAAAATTTACAGCTAGTGCATAATACTTCTCTTATGTTGTCCGTAGGCTTGCATTCTAGTGCATTGTCTGTACATTGATGGTTTAAGCTTAATAGCTTCCAACCTGTGTATAGACTATGATGGTCTGATCCAGACCTCTCTAAAGAGTTACGATTTCTCATTATATTTTTGCAAGATACTAGTAAGGTTGTGCCTCTTGTAGAACATCTTATATCTTTCGGAGGGCTAAATTTAATCTGGTTACATATTCCAATTTACAGCTGGCGCTTATTATTTATGTCAATTGTTTGAATTCTTTTATTATAATTGAGACATTATATCATGTTTCTACCCGTTGACCCATGAATGCATCTGTTTGACCACAAAGGAATAAGATGTTCGGTCAATATGATACATACAAGCATTACCCAGATTTCTCTACTGATCCATTATTTCTGAATATTAGTGAGACTTTCAATATGAATTGCAATATCATCTTTTATCATTCTATGTTGTTCTTTTGTGTATGTTTTGTATCTTTCTTTTTGTAACAGCGGAGTTTCCCGTCCATCGATTGCCTTATCCTGTGACTGATTGTTAATATGAGCTTCTCATTTATGCATTTATGGCTTGGAAAGTTATCTTAAAGCAGAACATCTTCTCTAAAGCCTGCATTACTCTACATTCTGGCCTAGACTTACAGACGGTAGATTGATTTAGTTATTATCTATTAAAAGTTTTGGAGATTATCAATATACTGATTTGTTAATCGAATGGCTTTATCCGTAGCCGCTGTCTTTTTTTTTTTTTTGCCTTTGCCGTCTTCACATACTCCTCCATCATGAGCTCCAGCCTTGACCATATCCGGATTGGCATATGAGCTGTACTCAATAGTGAGAAGGTATTAAAATACACTATAGTTACAGTAGCCTTTGGACTACTACTACCTGTTACTTTCAACAATATATTCATCCATTATTCCCATTTTTTATTTTCCTTTATTTCCTTTCTCAGTCATTGGAAAGCTTTTCAGCTTTTCATTCGATGTATATTTCGACTATCCAATGTATTTTTGGTAAGCATATCTTTCTCCACAAAGAGCTTTCAGTATTACCTACCTTTGATTCGATGAGAGCATGACTCTGGGTTTCGTAGATGTAATCTTTTTCAATATCTCTAACTATTTCACAGGAGCACTATACATGTTTTAATTGCTAATGTAGAAATGTTTCATGATTTTTGGTGATGGCGTTTTCTATCACTAAAATAATCTCTGTCGTTCGTATTATTGTATAGCAATATGGTACTGGTTATCAACCATTTGTAAGCTTTTATTGAGACTCAGTGTACATTTTTATTTTTAGGTGTACTATCAAATGTGGCTTTCCTGATGAAGGCGCTTAGCTCGCCGAAACATGCATAGATTGTATGAAGATCCATCATTGAATCAAACCCACCACATTGTATCTCCTTACTCTCATGTATTTCTGTTTTTTCTATTTGCATTCTTTAGGTGAATATTGTCTTTATATTTTTGTCTTCAGTTAAGCCATTCATTTATAGAGCAGGATCCTATTTATGGACCATATTTATAGGGTATACAGCTTTGCCTGTTTTATGATGTATCGTAAAAACAATCAATTTGTGAAAACTGTTGTTTTGGATTTAAGTCAATTTGTATGAATACAAATATTTTTTAATGATTCATGTTGTACACTGAGTTCTCTCCTAGTATGTGGTAATAATGGTCTTGCATTTTAAGTAGATCAGCAGTTGCCTAGGGATTTTTCTTGAACAATTGCTAACTGGATGTAAGCCATCTTTCTTAAGCTCAACACTGACAAGACCGAAATAGTGATCTTCAGCAAGAACACCTCACCATGGGATTCCAACTGGTGGCCAGGTAACTCAGACCCACACCCAGAACCCATGCAAGGAACCTCTGAATAATCATCACTAAACTGAATATGACAGCAAAAGTCTACGCCATCACTGCATTCTGAAGATGAGTAGGAAGATCTTCAAATAGCTCCCAAGCAACATTAGAAAAACTGTCATTCATGCCCTATTTACCAGCAAGGATGACTATGTGAACACCCTCTATGCCAGGATCACCAAGGAACTCACTAGAAGACTACAAAGCAGCCAGACTCACCCTCAATCACTCAAACAGAATTCACATCACACCACACCTCAGGGAGTTCCACTGGCACCTGACACATACATGTGCTCAATTCAAACTACTTACACACACACACATTCACAACACTACACAACTCAGGCCCCACCTACCTAAACAGCAGAATCTCCTTCCATCAACCACCTAGATACCTCCAATCCACAGGACTCCTACTTGCATACATCCCATGCATCCAAAGAGCCAGATCAGGAGAACAGGCATTTCTTACATCACTCCTAAAGCATGGAACAGCCTCCTATTCCACATCAGAGCCTTCTCCTCTCCTTTTGATTTCTGCAAGAAGCTAAACTCTTGCCTTTTCAATCAACCAACCTACCACAGGCAGGGCTAAGCACAAACACCCACTCAGCACCAGGATACCCTCACGGGTGATAGTGTGCTTTAAAAATACACATATGTATATGTTTCAATAATAAATGTGGGAGAGACAAGAGAGAGTGGCTGGTGTTGTGTAGTTCCTACAAATTTATATAGGATCTGCACGTTTAGACAACATAAACTAAGTGATTGGTGTCCAGACTGATTCCAGACACCCCCAAAGGATATGTTAGTCTGTAGACCAGCTAGCTCACAGTAACACTATAAGCCCCCCTTTCCAAGGAGCAAATAGTTTCTGGCAACTATCGAGCATGACAACCCTGACTCCTCAGGGATCGTGGAAACAGTACAGTACTTTTCGCCCAGTCACTCGTACTCACTTTGTCTCAGAGAGATACACAGAATAAACGGCGGGGACATTTTCAATAAGCATTTATTGAACTTTATTGAACCAGTGTCATTCTAGTTTAAAATAGGAGTGCTGCAACAACTAGGAGACAGAAATAGATATAAACGATTACAAGCACCGACAGATTAAAAAAAAGGTAGAATTCTACCATGGTGCTAAAACAGTGAATATATATGCAGGCATATAGATACATGGCAGTAATCATGAGTACTCCTACGATGCAAACCCTAACTAGATGTACCTAAGTGTGCCTAGCATGTATTTGGGTGTATAGCCAAGAATCCCCCTAGGAAAGAGCCATCCCCATTACCTGATGTAAGAGAATGAAGGACCCTGTCTTGGTCTTATGTTGGACACCCTGCAAAGGATGTCAGACCACTGCGTGCTGGAGTATCTGCGTGAAGGGACTACAGCATCTCGTGTCAGCATGGAAGCTTCTCCTCTAGCTTGCCCAGCGAAGATGTGGTGCTTATATACCCGAAAGGTATCCTCAGGGGTTCTACCTAGATGTGTCATGGTACTGTGGGCATGTCGGCCAAGGATGACGATAGTGGTGACCCTTGTACAGATTTATTATGCAGAAGATGGTAATCCTGCTGTGATACTAAGAATCCTCATGCCTAATAAATTAGGCTAATTTTCGGCGAAAACCACACAACGTTTATTCAGCAGCTAACTAGGTAAAAGATCAGCGCCAGACCGTTATGTAGAGCAAGGTAGGACAAATGTAGGTAAAAGGTCGTGCAATTGCCTAGGCCAATATTGGGGTACATTGGGTTCATAGCACTGGTAAGTGTGATCGGTTTAGGGAACTTTATGGAGGGGTTTAGGATGGGACATGCTAAAGCAAACACAAATCCACAAAAGGGTAAGATCCTTGCTATTCGCAAATTATAGGCCTACAGATATCAAAAAAGGTGTAAATATATTCTAGCCCAGCCCTGGAGTAAATAAATCACAACACTTACTGGTACTGCAACACTCTCCCAAAGAAAACAAATAGCGTATTACGCTACAAGAACTTATGATAAAATAATAAAAAATTTGAACATCCATAAACTCTCCAATTATTGCTAAAAAAATTATTTAACACTCCTACATAACTCTTCTAAGTATAACTTGCACTATCAAAGCTTTCAGATCTCATCAGACATGTGAAGTCAGAAATTTATTAAAGTTTAATTAAAAAAACACCGACATGTCTTTTTTAACATTTTCAAGCTGCAAAATGCAACCATAGAACCCACCACAAGGGGGATGTGCACTCCAGCCGAGGAGCATAGAACTTTAGCTAGGAGTGTTTTAAGAAAATATGGTAAGCTCTCCTGGGGTCATGAATTCAATATATATATATTTACATAAAAGAAAACACATACTAATAGCTAATAAGTCTATATATATATAGTAGATAGTTATAGTTAGGACCTATTTCCAATACCCTTGGTGCCGGTTGACGAATCTTCGCGAAATTCTCAAAACTTATGGCCCGCTCCGATCCGCTCCTATCCTGAAAGTTTCGGGGTGATTCGTCAAGTGGGGGCCGAGAAAAAAGGGGGATCCCAAAACGTGTTTTCCCCATGCAATTTTCCATAGGAACCTTTAGTCGCAGCTACAGCCCGAACTGCTGAACAGAATTACACCAAATTTGGCAAAAGGGTAGCCCTTGGTTCAGAGTCATGCCTTTTGGTTAAATGGTGTAAATCCGTTCAGTAGTTCCTGAGAAATTTGAAAAAGAAAACACATATATCTGGGCGGAGCCTAACCACACGTCATCGTGAGATCTGATTGGCTGTCAGCACTTCATCCTGGAATTGCTGGCAGCCATCTTGGGACCAATATAAATGATAGTACCCCATTGAAATGCATTGTAGTGAATCGAAGATTTTGAGGGTTACCAAAAGGAGAACTATAAAGGGTGATAACAGACTTTAGTTACATTAGAATTCATTTGTTGATGGTATCATACTAATTTCAGGAATTGTGGTGTGTTCTTCATGAATCATGTTTGAGAGAAAACTATTTTCACATGCTTGTCCCATACAGTTTTGGAAGGTGCTCCAGAAGCTAAAATGAGAGCATATTTTCTGTAAATTCACATTATCTTTCTCAGTCATGTGAGAATGAAGTCTGACATTCTCAGTAAAACATGTACATCCAACAAGGGCAGAGACTGTCAGTTGATTCCTTTGTGTTCTACTGCAGCTTCCCAGAGTGTTCTAAAGAACAACTAGAGTGCTAACAGCCTTACTTATGACAAAAGTATGGCACACCTGAAGCCATCTTGATTGGAATAAACTAGTAACACTTAAAGCATTTAATTTAAAAAGGAACAAAATGATGGGGTTCATTTTGTCATAGAAATTATGGTTAGTGCTGTAGTAAGAAAAATTAGGACGTTTTAAGTGAGATCTCAAATATCTTCCTGTTTTATTTCAACAGGAGCAGCCTGTCAGTTGATGCCTTTGTGTTCTACTGCAGCTTCCCAGAGTGTTCTAAAGAACAACTAGAGAGCTAACAGTCTTACTTATGACAAAAGTATGGCACATCTGAAGCCATCTTGATTGGAATAAACTGGTAACACTTAAAACATTTAATTTAAAAAGGAACAAAAATGAAGGGGTTCATTTTGCCATAGAAATTATGGTTAGTGCTGTAGAAAGAAAAATTAGGACATGTTTTAAGTGAGATCTCAAATATCTTCCTGTTATATTTCAACAGCAGCAGCCTGTCAGTTGATGCCTTTGTGTTCTACTGCAGCTTCCCATAGTTTTCTAAAGAACAACTAGAGTGCTAACAGCCTTACTTATGACAAAAGTATGGCACACCTGAAGCCATCTTGATTGGAATAAACTGGTAACACTTAAAACATTTAATTTAAAAAGGAACAAAATGATGGGGTTCATTTTGTCATAGAAATTATGGTTAGTGCTGTAGAAAGAAAAAATTAGGACATGTTTCAAGTGTGATCTCAAATATCTTCCTGTTATATTTCAACAGGAGCAGCCTGTCAGTTGATGCCTTTGTGTTCTACTGCAGCTTCCCAGAGTGTTCTAAAGAACAACTAGAGCGCTAACACTCTTACTTATGACAAAATTATGGCACACCTGAAGCCATCTTGATTGGAATAAACTGGTAACTCTTAAAACATTTAATTTAAAAAGGAACAAAATGAGGGGGTTCATTTTGTCATAGAAATTATGGTTAGTGCTGTAGAAAGAAAAATTAGGACATGTTTTAAGTGAGATCTCAAATATCTTCCTGTTATATTTCAACAGGAGCAGCCTGTCAGTTGATGCCTTTGTGTTCTACTGCAGCTTCCCAGAGTGTTCTAAAGAACAACTAGAGCGCTAACAGTCTTACTTATGACAAAAGTATGGCACACCTGAAGCCATCTTGATTGGAATAAACTGGTAACACTTAAAACATTTAATTTAAAAAGGAACAAAATGAGGGGGTTCATTTTGCCATAGAAATTATGGTTAGTGCTGCAGAAAGAAAATTTAGGGCATGTTTTAAGTGAGATCTCAAATCCTCTTCTATTTCATTAGAAAATTCTGACATGCAGACTGAAACAATCACTTTCAATACCAGCAGTAGACTTCCAGTTAACTCCCTGGTGAGCAGTAGCTTTACTACAGTGATCTAATGAACAACTAAAGTGCTAACATTCTGAATTTATGGCAAATGTGTGACACATCTGAATGCCTTCTTGATGGAATCAAAGTAAAAAACTGAAAGCATTTCCTACTGAGGAGACTGCAGTAAATGACGAAATTAGGAAACTTCATAACAAATAAGTCTCCCAAGATGGCCACCAGAGAAAAAAGAGCCCAAATGTAGCACAAATATCACCCAGATGTAGCCCACATATAGCCCAATGACAGAAGTGTGCAAAACATTTTTTATTTTTAGTTTTTCTGCAGTTTTATATAGTGCAAACTGGTCAGGTATTGGAGCGTTACATCTTACTTGGACCCCTTATTGCGTATTTTTCACGAAGTACATGAGATTGATCTTGCGAAACATTGAACTTTACGGTTCTGTTAACCTGAAGTTGCTCTGAACCGGGCTTTGTAACACCCGTTTTTACCTACTGGTTTTAATTAATTCTCACTGTATTGTTTTAGGAAAGAGGATTTACTGTTTTTATGTACACTTTTATGATCTATGTTTCTAAATCAGATCAAATAAAGTTTAATGAATTCTATGGCAGGACGGAGGCGAGGATTATGCATATCTTTCCTCACTTTATTTGCATAGCAGTTCAAAGAAAACGTAACACAACAATCATTAAACAAAAGACTACACAACCCATGAACCATTAGGGGGTAGTCTCCAAGGCAACTATAGTCCAATCATATCACAGTCCATCGTATATAATATCGTGACGTCCCTTCCGCTTCCTCTTTCTTCACTGCTCGTCAGTTAAGTGCATTCCTTACATTCTTGGCTTAATCTGACGTTGTTGCTGTTTGTATAGCGGTTTCTTGTGCACGTTATTAGCATTATTGCCTTGGTATTGTTTCATATTCCCTGCGCAGCAGGCTCTTGCCCGAGCGCGTTCTCCCCCTCGCAGTTTCTCCCGCTGTGTGCTCTGCGCGCGGTGAGATCCTGTCAGGCGCGTCTGGTCCGAGCGAGGCAGCTCCGTCCGAGCGCTCCCGCTGGTCTTTACGCGCGTTTGGGAATCCGGTCACTCCTTTAGTGTCCGCTTGATTCCCGACCAACCTCGCCTAATTTTGACACCGCTACGCAGTGATTTCCCCACATGGCCACGTTAGTGACCAGCGCCACCTGGTGGTGGTAATTAGTATTGCGCCTCAGTCTATTCTTATAACAGCTTCGGGAAAGCCCAGCTGTTGGAGCACCGGCGAGGGGGCTGTCTTAAGGATTTTAAGGGCATTTGTTCTGTGCTCACACCCTCTGCTATCATGTCTTCTCCAGAAGACCATTTTTACTCCTCCTACCAGGAAGTGGAGGAGGAATGGCCCCCCAACTTCTCCCTCCAGCAGTGGACCAAGCCCTCTCTCTGGCTATTTCTAGGGCGCTGGCTCCTCTTAGGGATCAGGTTGATAAGCTGGCGAAAAGCATCCCTGGGGTGTTCAGTGCCCCAGATCTGGTGGTGGCGGGTCCAAGTAGCTCCCAGATGGGGAATAAAAGGGCCGTTAAGCATAACGCGGGGCACTTGGAAGGATTTGATAAACTTACGGAGAACTTCCTCAAGAGTGCGCGAATGCTAAAACATGCACCCTGCCGGGAAGAGGAGGGGCCCGGAGAAAATTGCGACACTGTCACCACTATTGTAGACCCCGACGGCGGGTTTCCCTTAGAGGGAGAGGGTGTATCGGAGGACGATTTCTACTCCGATGAGGATAAGGACTCGGGGTGTCCCTGGCGTCCAGAGTCCCACTCCTCTCAGTCCCCGGTTGGGGACGGGGTCCACTCGGACATGTTCGAGCCTACCCAAATTTACCATCCTAAGTCGGCAGAGTGGACACCTGACGCCAAAGTGGCAGAGTATGTGGTGGGGAAAATCCATCAACCCCTTGAAAGGGAGGTCAGGAATAGGATGAGGGGAGAATGCCCCAGGCCCTCACTGAAGGGGAAGGTGGCACACACGCCTGAAATTGATGAGAAACTATGTACCTTTTTCTCCAAGTATATGAGGGATCCCAAGAAAGGAATTGATAGGTCTTGGACGTGGTAGGGCCCTTGACCCAAATTATTCAATTGACGGAGCGTTCCAAAGAGTCAGGATCCCCTTTGTCCACTGATATTGTGGCTGGTTGGGCGCACTACCCTAAACCCTAAAACACTTCTCCCTCCACTACCCAAACACCACTGCACTACCCTAAACCCTAAAACACTACCCCCAGCACGACACCCTACACTACCCAAACATAACTGCACTACCCTAAACCCTAAAACACTACCACCAGCATGACTCCCTACACTACCCAAACACCACTGCACTACCCTAAACCCTAAAACACTACCCCCAGCACGACTACCTACACTACCCAAACACCACTGCACTACACTAAACCCTAAATATACCCCCAGCATGACCTCCCACACTACACAAACACCACTGCACTACCCTAAACCCTAAAACACTACCCCCAGCACGACCCCCTACACTACCCAAACACCACTGCACTACCCTAAACCCTAAAACACTAACCCCAGCATGACCCCCTACACTACCCAAACACAACTGCACTACCCTATACCCTAAAACACGACCCCTACACTACACAAACACAACTGCACTACCCTAAACCCTAAAACACTACCCACAGCATGACCCCCTTCACTACACAAACACCACTGCACTGCCCTAAACCCTAAAACACTACCCCAGCACTACCCCTACACTACACAAACACCACTGCACTACCCTAAACCCTAAATCTACCCCCAGCACGACCCCCTACACTACCCAAACACCACTGCACTACCCTAAACCATAAGACACTACCACAAGCATGACCCCCTACACTGCTGCACTACCCTAAACCCTAAAACACTACCCCCAGCATGACCCCCTACACTGCTGCACTACCCTAAACCCTAAAACACTACCCCCAGCACGACCCCCTACACTACCCAAACACCACTGCACTACCCTAAACCATAAAACACTACCCCCAGCATGACCCCCTACACTACACAAACACCACTGCACTACCCTAAACCCTAAAACACTACCACAAGCACGACCCCTACACTACTCAAACACCACTGCACTACCCTAAACCCTAAAACACTACCCCAGCACGACCCCCTACACTACCCAAACACCACTGCACTACCCTAAACCCTAAAACACTACCCCCAGCACAACCCCCTACACCACCCAAACACCACTGCACTACCCTAAACCCTAGAAAGAAACCCCCACCCCATGCCCAATCCCCCTTACCTCTCACTCCTCATGGTTCCTCTCTCCTCGTGGTTCCTGCTTCACGTCATCTCTGAGGGGCGGTGCACGTCGTTGTGAGGAAACGGAACAGCCTCTGTTACCTTACAACGACATGGATCGTCTACATGTTTTTTAGAACGCATGGTCATTTATCATACATACCTTTACAACAAAATTCGTTGTAAAGGCATGCGTGGTAAATGACCATGCGTTTAAAAATGCGTAGTAATGACTTTGTGATGTACAACGCATGCGTGGTAATGCATGCGTTATAATGGTATCGCAAAGTAAAAAGTCGTTGTAACGGCTGTTTACCGATCGAAGCTGGCCCCTGTTTTCAGTGAGACGTTTATTTGATTAATTAGGAGGAAGGAATGTGGTTTTTTTACCGAAAAGTGCATTCCCGGCTGTTGTATTGTGAAAGTGTCCGCGTGGCCTGGTTTCACTTCCGGTGAGAGAGTGGAAGAGTCTGTTTGGATCTAAAGGAGTTCTGTTGTTGGACGGGGCCGGCGCGACATGTCATCAGAAAACATAGTTAATGCTAGTGGGCTAGTTGGACTCCAGGGACCCTCAGGATTGAAGGGGACTTAATCCCCCAACTTAAAACACGCCACGGGGCCTGTTTGCACACATGTCACCTCAAGCCCCGCCCCCTCCCTTCACCACTGTGCAAACGCGCCCCGGAGCGCGTTTTAAGTTGGGGGATTAAGTCCCCTTGAATCATGAGGGTCTCTGGGGTCCAACTAGCCCACCCTGTACCTCCAGTATGCGCCAGGGAGCTGCGTTGCAGAGAGGTGTTCAGAGGCCACGCCCCTTTTTACACCTCTCTGCAACGCAGCTCTGTGGCGCTTTCTGGACATACCTGGTGGGCTAGTTGGCCCCCAGGGACCCTCAGGATTGAAGGGGATTTAATTCCCCATCTTAAAACGCGCCACGGGGCCTGTTTGTACACATGTCACCTGAAGCCCCAACCCCTCCCTTTACCACTGTTCAAACGCGCCCCGTGGTGCGTTTTAAGTTGGGGGATTAAGTCCCCTTGAATCCTGAGGGTCCCTGGAGTCCAACTAGCCCCCATGTGCCTCAAAAAGCGCCACAGAGCTGCGTTGCAGAGAGGTGTAAAAGGGGCGTGGCCTCTGAACAACTCTCTGCAACGCAGCTCCTGGCGCATACTGGAGGTTCCTGGTGGGCTAGTTGGCCCCCAGGGACCCCCAGTATTCAAGGGGAATTACTTCCCTTCTTACAACGCGCCAGGGGGCGCGTTTGCAGACTGCTGCAGGGAGGGGCGGGGCTTTTTTTTTTCCTTTCCTTTTTTTTTATGGGAGGGGGGCTGCGTGGCCCCCCTTCCCTCGGCCACTTTTGGCCCCGGAAACCCCATCCCCGGGGGCCTGAGGATTTTTTTTTTTAACGGGAAGGGGTTGCGTGGCCCCCCTTCCCTGGGCCTCTATTGGCCCCGGGACCTCATCCCCCGGGGCATGCCCTCTTTTAAAAAAATATATATATATTTGGAGGGGGCTGCGTGGCCCCCTCCTCAGGCCATTTAAGGCCCTGGGGACCCCATCCCCGGGGCCGGCCTTTACGTTTTTTTTTTTTTTCAATTTTCTTTTGGGGATGGGGCTGCATGGCCCCCTCCCAGGCCACTAATGGCCCTGGGGACCCCATCCCCCGGGGCCTGGCCACTCGTTGGGGACCGTGGGGGTCCCCAATCCCCGCACGGTCCCGCCGGCTCCCGCGTCCTGCGGGAGCCGGCATTGCTTTTCCATAAGGGAGCTGCTGACATGCAGCTCCCCTTATGGAAAAGCAATCTGCTTTGCTTCATTGAAGCAAGAGCAGGTTTCCCTGCTCTCGCTTCAATGAAGCAAAGCAAGTTTGCAATGACAGGACGGGAGCCATTGCAAACAGCAGTGTCCCTGGGGTAGGCACCCCGGGACACTGCAGGAGCCGGCCCTGGGGGGTGGCGGTCCCCAGGGCCACCACAGGCTCCAGGAGGGGGGCCGCGCGGCCCCCCTCCCAACAATTGCACAGCCCGGGGAGGTGATGATCCCCGGGGCCCATTATGGACCCCCGAATTTGAATACTAGTGCCCCGGGGAGGTGGCGGTCCCCGGGGCATGTGGGGGGGCTGGAGCCCCCCCACACTGGTTATTTATTTTTATTAAAAAATAGCCCCGGGGGTGGCAGTCCCCGGGGCTGCGGGGGGGCCGTGTGCCCCCCGCCAGCATTATTTATTTGAAGCCCCGGGGGGTGGCGGTCCCTGGGGCTTGGGGGGCCTTAGAGGCCCCCCTAAAATATGAAACCCACCCCCGCATGCCCCCGGGACTTGGCCCACCCGGGGGCAAAATACCCTCGAAGCGCGGGATACCGCGCTTCGATTTTTTTTTAATCACAGCGGGATCCGCGTATCCAGCGCGCATCCCGCCGTGATTTTAAAAAAAATGGGCGGTAAGCGCCCATGAGCTGCGTTGCAGAGAGGTGTAAAAAGGGGCGTAGCCTCGGACCACGTCTCTGCAACGCAGCTCTGTGGTGCTTACTGGAGGTACCTGGTGGGCTAGTTGGGCCCCAGGGACTCTCAGGATTCAAGGGGTCTTTATCCCCCAACTTAAAATGCGCCATGGGGCAAGTTTGCACAGTGGTGAAGGGAGGGGGCGGGGCGTGAGGTGACATGTGTGCAAACACGCCCGTGGCTCGTTTTAAGTAGGGGAATTAATGCCCCGTCAATCCTGAGGGCCCCTGTGGTCTAACTAGTCTACCAGGTACCTCCAGTAAGCGCAACAGAGCTGCGTTGCAGAGAGGTGTAAAAAGGGGCGTGGCCTCAGACCACCTCTCTGCAACGCAGCTCTGTGGTGCTTACTGGAGGTACTTGGTGGGCTACTTGGACTCCAGGGACCCTCAGGATTGAAGGGAACTTAATCCCCAACTTAAAACGCTCCACGGGGCGTGTTTGCACAGTGGTGAAGAGAGGGGACAGGGCCTGATGTGACAAGTTAGTTAGTTAGTTTTAATCCCCCTGCCCTATTATGTACTAGGGACTTACAGAGGAGGTCATGCTAATCACAGGGGCCCATTATGGACCCCCGAATTTAAATACTAGTGCCCCGGGGAGGTGGCAGTCCCCGGGGCGTGTGGGGGGGCTGGAGCCCCCCCACACTGGTTATTTATTTTTTATTAAAAAATAGCCCCGGGGGTGGCGGTCCATGTCATGAGTGATGTAATATGTGACATCATCAGCAGTGCATTGCGGGGGCGCGAGTTATAGTTAGCTGAACTAACTATAACGGGGGAATTTCTATGGTTTTGTACGAGTGAAATGTCCAACTAACTATAACTTTCCCTAAAACCTATGGTTTTTTCAGTAAATTTCTAAGGTTTTTTAAATGCTAATTTCTAACTATAACGTGCCTGAAACCTATGGTTTTTTCAGTGAATTTCAAAGGTTTTTTAAATGCTAATTTCTAACTATAACGTGCCTGAAACCTATGGTTTTTTCAGTGAATATATATATATATATATATATATATATATATATATATATATATATAGTTTTACAATACAAAATTGAAAAAATATAAAATTATAAAATATAATTTCTAAATAATTATATTATGTTTTTTTATATATTTACATTTTAAAACACATTATTAAAATTATTATAACTCAAAATTTACTAAATACAATAAAATGTTAATTTACAATAAACATTATACTATAGAATCAATCATATAAAATACATTTGAAAATAATAGAACAACAATTTAAAAACTTAATCAAAATTCTAAATTACTAAGTATAAAAAATACAATAATTAACACATTTAGATATGTATAAAAACAGAACAATATTTAGAATGCTACAGCCAAGCCAATAAGCATAAAAATGTAAAACAACACACATTTAAACTCTAATAAAATAAAAATTAAACCAAAAGCAGTTATAAAACAAAATTAACAACCCCAAAAATAAAATTTGGAAGAATACAAAGTACCACTCCCACTCCAACCTAAAAGCAGTGGGCAGAGAATTGACTGTACAAGGATAACATTTACTAGTCGTACTCTAATTCAAGTTACAGCAGGGAAAGTGGTTTGATTTCAGTTGTTCACATTTACTTTTCCCACTACAGCCTAACCAACAACAGTAAATCCATTGGACTTGGGAGATGGGGGTCAGATTTACTATTTCCACTTAAACCTAAGCAACAGTAGGCGAAACATTGGACGCTGAAGCAGTAATTTTACCATTCCCACTCTAAATTAAGCAACAATAGGTAAAGTGTTCGATTTTGAAGGGATGAGATTCACTATTCCCGTTCCAAACTAAGCAACGGTAGAGAAAGTGTTGAATTTAGCGGGAGAAAAGATTTTCTAGTCCCACTTCAATCTAAGCAACAGTAGGGAAAGCCATGAAATTTAGAAGGGCCAAATTTACTATTTTCACTCTATCCTAAGCAACAGTAGGAGAAGAATTGGACTTTGCAGGGGGCAGATCTACTATGTTCGCTTCAATCTTCAACAGCGGGGAAAATGTTGAAAAAATAAACATTAATTATTGCAAAAGCAATTTATTTTTAAACTTGCAATATTGAAAATTAATGTCAGATAAAAAAAATAACAAAGTTAAATTTTTATTATAAAAACATTTTTATAAACAACCAAAAACTCAAGTAAGTTACTTCTAAAAGAATATACTTTTTGGAAAAATATCCATTTAAACATTATTTGCCAATTAAAACCAATAAAACAATTTATAATAAAAACACCTCCTACCATTCTCCCCTGCAGTCCCAACAGGCCATAAACAAAAGTGTGAAATGATAATAAAAATTAAGGGTGGGTGGTGAACTCCGCTCCGCCGGCAGAGTTCACAGAGTTTTGGATACTCCGCTTGGAACACGAAGTTCGGTAAAAAACTCCATTGAAAGCCGAAGGAGCGGCGTTTACCAACATGCGAATTCACCCCTAATTATTTTCAGTGGATTTCATAGAAGGGGAATGAACATTGTTGCTCATACAAGCAGTAGTGCTGCCAAGCCAGCCACTGGCAAATTTGCCTGATATATTGGGTCTGCGTCTGAGATGTATGTGTGGTAAATACAATTAAGTCTTTTCTCTATCCATGTTCTTTGTATAATTCCATTTGTGATGTATGCCCTTTGTCTCTTCACTTCTCACATTGGTCAATGCTGTGCTAGTATTTGAACTGTGTTCTAATGAAGGACAGTTGGCAGCTTGGCCAGCAAAAAGCAGAATGCCTGGGTGACAATAAATTACTCTCTCGCTCAACTATGCTTGGAGTGTTTTTTTATGCTGAAAACATTACCACATTTTGGCGACGAGATTTGTAAGGACCCTGAGACACTCACAGTTACAACCTCCATTATAGTGCTCTGCATTGAGAATGCTCTGCTTCTGCTGTTTCCTCATTGCAACACTTCCAGAGGAAAGGTCATTAGTATCCATTTTATCTACATTTCATCTGCCATGTGGTAGGCTGTTTCGTGCCTACTGTTACCTGGTTTGGGCTGGTTTATGTTGGGGATCGAGTGAAGTGCATATAGTGGCTGGCCCATACCTTTTGCTCAAGCTTTTAATCCTACCCCTCTGGGAGAACAGAAAAGAGCTGAAGAAACTTCCTGGTTTTAGCGTCACTGCAAACTATTGTTTTTAAAAGCAAAAAAAAAAGCCCACATACAAGCAAGACAGAGAAATAAAAGCTAAGTTGACCGACTGTTTGCTGCGTCGCTAACGTGTATTCCTCAAAATAAAGCAACATCCATAACATAGAGAAAGTTTGTTCTATATTTTGATTACACAATGTTGCTGCCTCGGTATGTAGTGTTACAGCAGCTGCACCATTGCACCCCACAATCAGGGGCTAACACAGGCCCCCGCAGCCCGGGGGGCCCCAAGCTCCAGGGGGCCCCCTCAGCACAGCACTTCGGCCGGAGAACTCCTGATAGAGTCCAGAGTGCCCACACTGGCGGGGTCATCAGGAAATTTCAGAGATTTTGAGGGATGCACGGGACGCAGGGATGAGGGAGAAAGGGGAGTGGATTCCCGAGGCCTGGTTCTCACCTGCAGCACAGCAGCGGCCCGTGGACTTGCTTCAGCTATGTGCGAAGGCAGTGTCAGGAGACCTCGTGCTCTGGGCGGGTATATATTAAGGTACCAGGCCGTGAGGAGAGATGATGGATGGGGCACCTGAGACTCCCACTTCCTCCACAGCTGGGTGTGGAGGAGGTGCAATGCATTCCATTTTGAAAGAGGCCTGAATGTTCCCCCTCTATCACAAAATGACATGGATGGTCCTACATGTCCATGATAGAGGGGAACTCCGCCATCTCACGGAACTCCGCAGAATTCCACAGAGTTTTTCAATGACTCAGTGGAATTCCACAGAGTGAAACTCCTCAAACTCCACCCATGGTTACTAAAAATTAATATATCACAACAAAAATATTAAAAAATTGTTACAAAATGAACATAAAAACAAGAATTAAAAAAACATGAAATAATTCATTTAAAAACGTATAACTAATAATATAATTAACAAATTGAAAACCATGAATAACAGTTTTTATTATCATTAAATAAGCAATGAAACAATTACATAATATACACAATTATTAGTCTAATTAGCTAACTAAATGTTACAAACGAGAAACTAGGTATAACAAAAAATTCATATTTAGATATCTTCACACACTGCTCCCTTGCAAACCCAACAACACACTAAAAATATAAAAAAATTGAACTCAAATCCAATACTTTAAAAATATTACCTAAGCAATAAAATAACTACTAAAAAGTTGGCAGGAAGGCACAAAACTAATCCTCAAAGGCATTTCCCTCTTACTATGTGTGTTGCAGAATGCAGCACACATAGAAAGAGGAAACAACAAAGAGAAATAAAGATATTTCTCTTCGTTACACCTCACTTGGGGAGGTGTTTCATTTTGACGCAATCCCAAGTCTACCAGTAATCATAAATCTGAAAATGTGCCAAATTCCATGGGTGGATGTATGAGAACACCCATGCTCCACCCATGGAATGCCTTTCTGGGGCAGAGTAATGCAATGCAGCTATTTGCGCTGCATTACTTTAGTTTTCTCAAGCCATGCAGGGACACACAACTGGTCTTGTGTGGCTTGATAAATCTTACTTATGTTTTCTGTGGCCTTTGCGCCCCCTTGTGTGGCGCGAGGGCGATGCAAAATCTTGAAAAATCTGGCCCTTGATCTCCTATTTTCATTTTGAATGTAGCAGATTTAAAAGAGAAATATTAACATTCGTATTCTTGGCCTTCTGTGTGTCAGTTTGAAATGTGTCTCTTTTGTCCACTGAATATCTGCAGAGATAATGAAAAAATCATGAAGCTACTCTTTAGAAGGCCATGAGTGAGGTTTTCATTCCTCTACAGCTTTTTTTCCGTAAGTTATCTTTTGGCGGGTCACCTTGCAAAATTTTGAGAATTTATATGTTGAAAAGCAATCGAATTCAAATCATAAACTTTTAGCAACTGTACAATAGTAGTTCAGAGGTGTAGCTGTAACAGCTTCATAAAAATAACCTAAAAGAAATAACTTGTGACCAGATTAATTTGAATGTAAATTAATATCAATGTGCACAAACTGCAAGAGAGAAAACTATTTATAAACCTAAGATGAATAATAAATTTCTGCATGTCAGGGCACAATACATATTTCAACACATAATAAATATGCTTTTAATAATTTCCAAACATGCAAACAAAACTTCCATTTTAAAGCAGTCATTCCAACTCACCCTAGCTCATAATCGATTTCAGAAGCTTTAGATATAGCTTGCAATATGTGATGTTACTCATGCAAATAATAAATTGATGTCTCCCTCTTTCTCTAATCTATTATTTTATTCACCTTTGTTTCCTTCTTCCCTCCAAGCCATGCTCTCAATTTATGTATTTTCTATTAATGAGGCAGAGAAAATGAAATTCACGGAATCCTGTTAAGGGCATATGAATGGAAACATCTTTTGTGTGCTGTTCAATGTTTTTACACAAAAACATATGTATAAATGATAACTAACTCCTCAATTCCCCCATAAGTCAGCAATAGGGGTGTGTGAAGGTGACTATGTTTTCTACAGCAGACCTCATTAAGTCTTCTTCACATTGTTTGATAAAATCTGCATAGTTTAAACATTTTTGGAAAAATGCGAGAACAAATCTCGTAAAAGCAGGGAAAACACCTTCAAAGACTTTAATTGGGACAGATATTTAACAAAAATAGTTTCTGATGAATTGTCTTATGCAAAAACTGCTCTATTTTTGAAGACCATTGGGCGAAAAGCCAAAGTTTTAGTGAAGGTGAAAAACTTCGCAGTGCTATGAAGTTTTTCACAGTAGCAAAACTGAGCGGGTAAAATTATAATTGTATGCACTTCAGTTTACACAGGCAACTCATAATTACCATTATATTGTTGGAATTTGTTGGATCACTTTTCTTATTGATACAATTGCATTTATTAGTTTTTATCATCATTCTATATTACTGAATGAAAAAATCGTATTTAATAACAATAAGCATCTTTAATTATTGTACATCAAATCACTTTGGAGGTCAGGTTAAATTCGTTTATCAGAATAGTATAGGTTCTATCTGCATAGCAAGCTAATGAAAAGGAGAATTTGTGATACTTATCAATAGGGTAAGAATTAAATCATGTTTAAGTGGCATGAGCTGTAAAATCAGTGGAACGGAATGGAAATGTATAGTAATGCGTGGGATAGAATCAATCCAAAACTCAACAACTCGTGATGAACTGTACTCTAAGAGAAACGTTTGAACAGTGCACTATAGTGTCCTCATACAGGAATTGTGAACGTTTTTTATGCTCCCTGTGCAAAATAAAATGTACTTGCTGGAGTACTGCCTATGCATTTAACACACACATTACATACAAATAAATTTGGTGTACACGGTGTCTAGCAAGTCGCCGACGTTGCGCCACCGCTCACCTGTGAAGCAATTCCGCTTCACTTTAAACCTGCGTATACCCAGGCACTGCTGGTCCCAATCCAACCAACGCGTTCCTCATGATTTCCACCCGCAGTCTTACTTCTGCATCGTCTGATACCAAGGATGTATGTCTTTCAGGCATCTATTTGCTTTTGTCCTGATGATGATCCCACTAATCTTTAAAAGGGATCGAAACGTCGTCGACTTGCTAGACACCGTGTACACCAAATTTATTGGTATGTAATGTGTAAAGGTGATGCTTGCCATTTCGCTTGTTTTTACCCTTAACAACCACAAACAAGCCCTGTGCCTTGCCTGATTGTTCGTTTGTTTCGTGACCATCTTTGTTGACTTTCATGTTTTGGATGCAGGATTGTGTCCCACTTGATCTGTCTTTCGCTTGATCCATTTAACTATTTTTTGATTAAATCTGACTGTCCGGCTGGACAGTAGCAATATAGAACTGATTCAATTCTATATTTATTGCGCTTTCTTATCTCACCTTTATCAAGGACCACTGTTCTTTAAAAATATCACTACCCAAGGTCCTTGCGTACTGTATTGGGTTCCCTTGTTTTGTTTAAAATATGAAAGGATGAAAGAGCATGATCCAGTCAAGGATTAATTCTACTGAGGAAGATTGTTATTAATTGGGTCTCTAGCTGGCAGAGGAATGCACCCTGTCTAAGTGGGGACCACAATTCCAGCCAGGGTAAGCTACAGCACAATCCTAAATTATCCTATGCATACCCTCGGCTAGCACAGAGCAGGCAGACCTAACTTAGAAGGACAGGTGTAAAGTATTTTGGCAATATCTCATACAACAGCACAATAATTACAGCACAAAAAGACTCTAGAAACATAGTGAATATTGGCCTGAGTAAAACAAGCCCAAAATGACAAAATTCCAATGGGTAGAAGTTGAGATATTGAATTTTGAAGAAATAAATGCAGTAAAGCTATTAGAAGCAAGTAGTGCTGAATAGGTAACACTAGATTGCGCTGGACCGGGGCAAGGTAAAAGTATGGGCCAACTTTGGTGAAGTGCAGGCCAGTTACAGGATCCACGCAGGCCCAAGAGAACAAAATGTCTTTCCTGGTCACAAGCAACAAAATACGTCAACCTGCTCCACGCAGTGAAGGCAATGCATCAGTTCTGATTCCCGCGGGTGGGTCGATGTGTCATGGGTCGATGCGTTGCAGTCAAGCCTCACGGTCTGGACCTCGCAGTCAGATCCTGCGTCATCATCGAGCCACTTAGGGCTGTCTCTGGATCGGCACTGCGCCAAAGAAGGTCACTGCGTCGGTTCTGATCAGCACAATGGTGACAATGCTCAAATTTGTAGCAAAACAGCTAGAGAACACACTTCTGAGGCCCAGAACTTGGCAGGAGCACATCAGGCAAGGGTAGGACTCACAGAAGGCAGAGTCCAGCAGCACCAGCAGGATTGCAGGACGCCTTTTGGGTCCCTGGGACTTCAGGAAACAGGAGGCAAGCCCTTGGAGATCACTTGGAGGGAAGGCAGAGTCCAGCTCTCCTTCAGCAGAGTCAGGAAGCAGGAGGCAGCAGGGCAATACACAGAAAAGCAGTCCTTTCAGAAAAGCAGTCCAGTTGAATCCTTTGAGCAGCACTGCAGTCCTTCTGACAGAGGTTCATTTCAAGATCCAGAAGTGTCTGATTTGTGGGGGGGATGGGACCCATTACTTATACCCAAAAGTGGAGGTGGAGGTGACGTCAAAGGCTGGCCTCTGAAGTGCACATAATCCCATTCAGCCCAGTCCTGTGTGCAAGGCTAACCCAGGGGTGGGGGGGGGTAACCAGTGTGCCAGCCCCTATCATTTCTCCCTGCCCAGGAAGACCCATCAGATTGCCGATGAATGGTCAGAATGCAGATGAGCCTCATCTTCCCATATTTGTGGCTGTCTAAAGGGAATGCACAAAGTGTAGCTGTCACCCAACCCAGACTTGCATTGGAGACCATCTTTAAGGGACAAAAGAGCTAAGAGCAGAGAAATGTCCACTTTCTAAAGGTGGCATTTATAAAACAGTAATGTTAAATCCAACTTCACCAGTAAAGAGGATTCATCAAGACCATTCCAAGCATATTAAACATGAAAAAGCTACTCCTCTCTGATCAGTAATTCCAGCTCAAACGTGTATTAAGAAGTTCATAATGCTAGCCTATGAGTGGAGTACGCCTCACAGTAGAGAAAAATGAAATAGGCTGTTTGTCACTACCAGGAAATGTAATACAAAAAAGTGCATGTCCTACCTTTTACTTACATAGCACCCTGCTCTTCGGGCTGCCAAGGGCCTTCCTTGGGGATGACATATATGTAATAAAAGAGGAGTTTAAGACTTGGCAAGTAGTTTTAAATGCCGAGTCAAAGTGGCAGTAAACTGCACACACATGCCCTGCAGTTGCAGGATAGACAAGATTAGGAGGCTACTTAGGTGGGTGGCACAAGGAGTGCTGCAGTCCCACAAGTAGCATTTAATGTTCACGCCCTGGGCATTTTTATTGCACTTTACTAGGGACTTATAAGTAAATGAAATATGTCAATTGGGTATGAACCAATGTTATAATGTTTTAGGGTAAGAGCACATACACTTTAGGTTAGCACTGGCTAGCAGTGGTTAAGGGCTTAGAGTCCTAAAGCCAGTAAAAAGGAGGTGAGAAAAATAGGAGAAGGAAGGCAAAAGGTTTGGGGTGAACCTTCAGAGAGGGCAATTCTCCAACAAAGATGACATCACAAATTCCCAGTTACCACACAACACTCTTCTGTACTAACACAAAAATCAACCCTCACCCACTGGACACAAATTTTAAAAAGAATGAAAGTAATTTATCAAACCCTGAATGCCAAGAAATGCATTCTTTCTTACAACTTTTTTATGAGTCCTAATGGAACAAAAAAAGAAAATATACAAGAGTTAAGACTAAAATCATATGTAACTCATAACAGATGAAACAAAATAAGGAAATATACAATAACAAGAACAAAAACATATGAATATTCCAGTAAAACTTTAAAACATTTCTCTTTATATAAAAGAATCATACAACACCTGCTTACTTTCTACTGTAAGCTTCTAAATACTTAGGTTATTTTACTCTTTGGCTTTTTCTCCTTTGCAACTGATCTCCCTTTGTATCAGCATCACCCCTTTTTCCTCTATCACTCCCTTAACTCAACGTCTCCATTCCTCCATTTCTTTGGACCACAACCACTCTATTCAAGTTCCAAACATGAGAATCTGCAGTCTTGACTGCCTTATTAAACAATTTGACCACCCTTATAGGATTTGAGAACTTTACTACTTGAACATTACTGGGTTTTCTAATTGTTATCCAATCTCCAACCTTCACCTATCCCTCCTCTCACATTTCGTATTCAACCACACAAAAGACATTAAACTTCCTTCCCCTAAATAACTCAAAGGGAGTTTTGCCAGTTACTGAGTGTGGCATCAAACAATACACTTCAACTCTTCTATTCACCTTACCTTGCCACACCAAACCACAACTTTTGGCAATCGGTATGGTTTCTTTCAACACCTTATTAAAACACTCTACCATATTGTTAGTTTAGGGATGCTCTATTTTCTGGATTTTGACTGAATGCCATTATCCGTAAGCAAAACCTCTGGTATTCTCTATCTCCTTATGAGATTCCTCAGAAATGCTACAACTTGTCTAGTTTCAATGCCACTGGTGAAAGCCACCTCCAGCCACATAGAAAACATAGCCAATAGAACCAAAACATATGTTGCTCCACCTTTGGAATGTATGGAATACAATATATCCAAATCTACTTCTTCCCACAGACCATTAGGCAAATTCCTAACCACCATGGGTTAGTCTGAGGTTTCAGAACCCTTTCACTTAACACACACTGCATACAATCCGTTATAAACCTTTCCACCTCCACATCCATTACTGGGCACCAATTCATCATCCTCAATCTCTCCTCCATCTTAGATATTCCTACATACCCTTCATAGGCCATAATCAACAATTCACCCCTCAGGGTGCAGGGGAAATCAATCATGTCCCTCTGAAAAGCAAATTCAGTTTTTCAGACAACTCATCCTTCACATTTGAAGATCTTCCACACACAACACTGCCATTATTCTTACTCCTCCATCCACAATTCAATGATCTAAAAACTTCCTGCATGCCAACATAAGCCTGAATCGCTGCTCTCTACCTGCTTTCTGTAATAATCCCTCTCCCAACCTCACAAACACAAGAATCTTCTTCCAGCTCATTTTCATCCAGCAAAATATCATCATCATGTGATACTAATCTTGACAAAGAGTCTGCAACTAGATTTTTGCTCCAGTAATGTACTCCACCACAAACCTATAATCTTGTAATGCTATCCCCCATTTGCTGATCCTGCTTGAGAATGCATCAATACCTTTCTTGCAAAATATTTCCTTTAACCCCTTCCCTGCGCCGCGAATTCGGCCGCGGCGCGGGGCTAGGAGGAGGGTGTGACGCTTCGACGCCCATGACGGGTCCACGCTGTCATGAGCCACGGTAGCCGTGTGCTCATGACGGCGTGGAGCCGTCATAGCCCCGCCCGCTCATTAATTCTCCCGCACAGGCGGGGAATTAGTGCCGCGTGGGCGGAGCGGCAGAGAGCGGGCGTGGCTATGACTGCTCCACGCCGTCATGAGCACACGGCTACCGTGGCTCATGACGGCGTGGAGCCGTCATGAGCATCGAAGCGGTTAAAGGTTTTTGATCAGTTTTGCTTGTAATTAACAGCCCCAAAGGAATGTTTTCATCTTCTTCACAGCCCAATAAATGGCTAATGCCTCCCTTTCAATAATAGTATAGCATATCTCTGGCCCTTATCAGCTACAAACTGTGAACATTATAGTCATTTCAGATTCTCCTTCAACTTGCAGCAAAACTGCACTAAACCTTTCAGACTTGCATCAGTAATCAAAGTAGATTTTTGAGCTGGGTTGAAACATCTTAGATTAGGTGCTGAAGAAAGTTCAGACTTTATTATATTAAACTCCCAGTCACAAGTATCGTACCATAAAAATTCCATTCCTTTCTTCAATAGACCCCTCATTCTCCTACTCTTCATGGCAAGAGTAGGGAAAAATCAACAATTGGAACAGGCTCACAATATCAACTACGTACAAAACAGCATTATGAAAATGACAGACCAATAGGTTTTTAAAAAGAACCCTCCCCCACCAACCTAGTTGGTGGCATGCTTCATTATAGGGCTACCACCTAGGATGCAGAGTGCATCCTAGTTGTGCTATGATGCCTGATTAGAGCAGAGCGGGATTTTTCATTTTTTTATTAGGTGGATTTTTTTTTAAATAGAGTGAATTTAAAACTATCTCCAGAGAACCCTTCCTAAATAGGAGAATTTTATTAATGGGAGCCTGGGATAGGGTTAAAAATGAACTGCAGATGTTTTTAGGAATCGATGATCTCATACATCCTTCGAGTGGTCTACATGTTTCAGCCAAATATGGTTTGATTAGAATGGCTTTCATCAGGACCAAGTAGTGAAAGTGACAAAGGAAATTCAACCTTTGGTGTACTGAAAACACACGCGCTAAGGTGTGTTTGAAAAGTGAGGAGGATTTTCCTCTGTTATTTGGGTGAAACTGTAACTTACGATTTTCACCCCACACGAAATTTCCTGTAGAGAAATGTTTTTTTTTACATAACAATTATTACGGTTATTGCTGTGCAGTAATGTTTCAATAATGCAGTTTGTGATGTAAAGCCATCATCACATTTTATTGTTAGTGCTTCTGCATGCAAAGGATGTATGAGATCATCGATAGCTCAAAAACATCTGCAGTTCATTTTTAACCCTATCCCAGGCTCCCATTAATAAAATTCTCCTATTTAGGAAGGGTTCTCTGGAGATAGTTTTAAATTCACTTCTATTTTACAAAATTGTCACCCAATAAAAAAACATAAAAATCCCGCTCCGCTGTAATCAGGCATCGTAGCACACCTGGGATGCACTCAGCATCCTAGGTGGGAACCAACTAGGTTGGTGGGTGATGGTTCTTTTAAAAACCTATTGGTCTGTCCTTTTCATAATGCTGTTTTGTACGGAGTTGATATTGTGAGCCCGTCCCAATTTTTGATTTGTATTAATCAGGGGAGAAGAATGAACTTTCAAATAACTCCTCGCTCTCTGCATTTGTTGAATTATAAGAGTAGGAACAAACATGTAGTATTCCACCATCCTCAAAAACTACAAGAGCTCCTCCTAGTTTGTGGGCGAAGCCAACCTTTTGATTGCATCAACCAAACTGGCCTAGGGTTTAATGCCACCCCCTGTAACCTCGTGTCTCAAACATTTAATAAGACGCTGTCCGAGCTTACAGTTTTCCCCCTTTTATCATCAAATTAACTTTTCCCAATCTCTTGAGAACTTCCCTTCCAAAGTCATCATGTTGTTCAATGTCACAGCCAAAAATCAACACATTGTCCTAATAAACCTCGATGCCTTTCAAGCTCTTCAACACTAACAAAGACACTGAGGCTGTTGACACCAACCTAAAATGCATTTTTTTATTCCCAAACATACCAAAATGTGTGACAACAGCAGTCACCTCTTTAGACCCCTTATCTAATTCAATCTGGTGATAAGCTGACTTGAGGTCAATAGACAAAAATATCGTAGCACCAACCAATAAAGTCAACCTATCAGCAATCTTAGGAATGGGATACTTATGCACCACCACACATTTATTCAATGCCTCAGGTCAACACATAATCTTACTTCACCATTGACTTTCCCAGTTACAACTGGAGACAACCACTCAGTTCGCTCTACCTCTTCTATAACTCCTTCACCTTTCAATTTATTTAATTCAGTTTGCATATCCTATCTCACAAACAACAACACATTTTGCACTGACAACATATCGATTGCATACCCTCCTTTATTTTGTTTTTGTGTACGTACCACTTCAAACATCCAAGCTCTTTCCTAAACACAGATGAAAACTCCTTAATCATTTTCAATCTATAATCCTCACACAAAGCATCATTCCCAACTGTTTAAACAATACAACCCAAATGTTTCAAAATTATGGAAGGATCTCTATTGGGGTCTAACATCACCCTGAGATCCTTCTGGTGAAACCAGCTTAAGATGCTATCTCCTCATGATGAAACATACATTTTAACAGAAACATATCTTCATTTGTATTCAATAAAACGCATAAAATACCCTTCCAGCTTTATGGGTTCTTCTCCATATGCATAAGGTTTAATGTCAGGTTTTTTCAGTTTTACTTTCCCTTTTATGTGTTCTCTGAAGAAAGTTTAAACACCAAAGTTATTTTTGCACCTGAATCAAACCTTATGATGCTTCCTTCCATCAAGATCTCATCAATAGGACTTTTCCTTTTCCGATATTCAATCTGCATTATAATCTGACTACATTTAATTTCACTGTCAATCCCTTCTTATTGCAAAGCTACCTCCTTGAGTTTTTCCTTCACTTTCTTGCTCTTACATTCACACTGTAAATTGCCTTTCTTGCCACAGTTTCTACATTGAGCTTTCAAAGCAGGACACTCCTTGTGATAAGCCAAATGGCTTTTGCTTCCACACCATAAGCATTTCTTTTGAACTTTGACTTTCTTCTCCTGTGTTCTAAACTTCTGTTTGACGACATTGATATCTTGTGCAGAGTCTTTCTTGATAACATCCACACCTTTGATAGAATGTTCACATTTTTTAGCTATAATCAAAACCTCCTCCAGTGTGGGATCGTTCTTCTGCCAGAACTAATCTCTAACTTCCACAGTTTCCAAGTACTTACAGAACCAAGCACGTTTCCTCAAGTCTGTGATGTAGGCCCCCACAGAGTCTCCTTTTCTCTGCATCCTTTTCCCATAGTGATACCTGTCCAAAATAGTGCTAACCTTTGATAAATTAGTGACTATCACATTTTCTAATGCACAGCTCATATTCATTCAAACTCACAGCATCACTATCAGAAACATCATTAAGATGATCCATCACTTCTTGCCCTTCAGGACTCAAAAAATGCACCAACAATGCTGTTTTCCGTTCTGAGCTTAACGATGATCCACAAACCCTAGCATACATTTCAAATACTATTTTCCAGTTGCCCCACTTAATGTTCGTCTTTCCTGGGAAAGATTTAAAAAAGGTTGGTTCTATAATGTTTTCATTGTACTGTCCTTAATAACACAGGAAAATAATGACACACAGAACCGAAAGACTAATGAAACCTCAAAGTAATCAGATTGTACTGACCCATGAGAATGTGTCTAAATTTACTCCTGCAAAAAATAAAGCACACACATAACCACACCAAGTGTCATTTAGGAGGTGTGCCCATCACCATGTAGTGCCAATTCAGGCACAATTCTTTACTCCTTCCTATTTTTTAAATTTAATGTGTGCCTTTTACGGTACCTTAGATGATCCTTGTGCAGATGATTCTTTTATTACTCCAATAACGACAAACAATATGCCCCAACACAACATAATGCAAACCAACGTTGCTCTTCCTTTGTTCACCAATTTCCAATATCTCAATCATCCAACTTGGTGGAAGTGAGGGTTGCACAATGTCTCTTTTAATAATCAATTGAGCATGTTCCTAATAGGCAATGATGACACAGTGTCCGGTCACGGCAGAGCGCTCTCGCAAGGACTGAACCCAGAGAACTGTTCAGCCTGAAGTGGCTGCTGCAGTGAATGGAGAGCACACGGTCAGAGGCTGTATCCTTCACTGCATGCGGATTATGCAGCAAACGCCTAAGCACAAGAGGGGCACACAGCCAACGGGTACACTTTCTAATGTACAGAGTTTAAATAAAAGAATGTTTCTTGCATGATCCTACACCAGGGAAACACCAGGGGGAGATACTGGGAAAACTATGTTAACTATAGACCATAATTTGCTTGAGTTACATCACTCTCTAAATGCCTTGATGTTGGGGCTATGTTCTCTAAATCAGTCCTCATTTTCCTCGTCACTAGTGAAGCAAAGTAAAACACATCCACCAGAATTAGACAGGCTTCAGAGTAATTTTCATGTAGTTTATTGAGCCAGGAGAACAAACCCAGCCATCATCCTCGCAGCTGCTGCAGCTCCACCTCCAGTTTGAAAAACAACATTCTCATTTGGAATAGCAGCTGCCTCAACACATTCTACTGAGGAAGATGACATCACAAATTCCCAGTTTCCACAAGAAGGTGTCTCTTGCTTGAAGGTACATTTCAAAGCAAGAGCTACCAGTCTTGACTGTGTAGACATATCATCTCTAGGACATAGTTCACTCTTTCTTCTTCCCCTATACAATTCCAACTGCAGGATCTACTATATATTTATATCTCAAGACATGGTGGATCTCTGCTCAGTCGCATAAATACTAAGGCATACTGATATCAGACCACTATTCCCATTGCTTAGTATACACATGGCAATATACTAGATTTTGGATACCTTCCCAGGGACTGAGATCAATCAGATGCGACCATCTGCGATGATATCCAACAGATCTTGGTCTGATACTTCCATTAAAACTGGGGGACTGCCATTTCTAGAGCATTAGAATGGGATTCCATGAGAGTGGTATTGAGCAAAGTTCCCTCTAATTACTTTCCTCTGTGTGTGGCACTTTTCTTGACTGTGTGCGGAATCATAAGTAGTGAACGGCCACTATGTGAGTGATAGTGGTGAGCAAGATACCACACCTATGGGGTGTTGGCAGTGAGGGGATGACATGTCAAGCTAAAAAGGCCAAGTCGAGATGACTATAAAATAAGGGCCAGCAACATAAGTATGTTCTCTGACGCTTTCAGCAGTGATCCAATTGTAAAATATATGTCCCTATTTGGAGCAAATGTTCTTGTCTGCACTGTGTTCAGATCAATTATTTCCAGATATGCCGAAGTTCTGTACATACATTGGGTTATGGTTCGTAATAGTATGTTCAGTTCATCCCACTATTGGTTAGTTAATTAAGCATAGTTGTTAAATGTTTAAGAAACTTATTTAACATCAGAAATGTGTTTACGAACTACAAAATTCTCCTGGAGAGTGTATTAGCTGCAATAATTCCTTCAAAGTAACAAAGTGGTGAAACAGGGAGCGGCTGTTTAATTTACCATTGAGAACAATCCGAAACAATTTGCTTCTTTTTGTCAGAGTCCATTGTCTTGAATCCTAAAGAATCTGTCAGTAAGAAACATAGATAATACTATGTTGTTCTACCAGATATTTCTTAATGAAAATAGGTGTTTACAAAGGTCTTAGACAGTGATCATGAAACTGAGGGCAAGTTTTACAGTATGAATGGAGTGCCCAAAATACATCATACACACCTTTTATGACAGTAAGCATGAACAAGCAGGTTAATTTTCAGCTAAGTGTAATAGTGTTTATGTTTTATATAATCTATTTCACTCTTGGAGCCAGAAATGACAATGCAATAGTAGTATTCTTGTGCATTCATGCAGGGCACAATCCTAAAATATTGGTAAATAAAACGTTTACCAGCATCTGTTAAATGTGAATATTTTTTTCTTTAGTAGTCAGTTTGTTTGTAATGGTATTCAATAGTTCTACATAATGTATGTGCTGCTGAATTTGCCATACATGCATAATTTGGAAATAAAATTCCCTCTCTTTGACACAAAATTTGAATTTTTCTTGATGTAAAATTTTGGCCACTTTCTCACATAATTTGGTACTTCTCTGCTGAATGATCCCATAAGCCCCGGCTTGTAAAGCAGCAGGATCGGTACCTGGCCCTTTCTTAGAGTAAGTAAGTAAGTAATGGACTTATAGAGCGCACGAATGCCAAGGCGTCTTGGCGCTGGGGTTTGCAGAGAAACGCGAAAAACCAGGAGACGCCAGATCATTCCTGTGTAGGGAATAGCCAGGTTTTGACCATTTTCCTAAACAGGGGTCTGGAAGATTGAAGCCTAATATGAGTCAGTAGTTCATTCCAGAGCTTTTATGCTCGATATGCGATACATCTACCTCCCCATCTTGCCTTATTGATGTTAGGGGCCCGAACCAGTGCTTTATTGGTCAATCTGAGATTCAGATGGGGGGTGTACCACTGAAAGAGTTTCTGTAGGTCCGATGATCCTCAACTATAGAGTGCTTTATGCACCAGGCATAGTGCCTTAAATTATATGCGTTGCCTGACTGGAAGCCAGTGGAGATTCCTGATGTGGCCAGAGTTGTGGTGGTATTTAGGAATGTTGAGCAGAATTCGCGCCACAGCAGTTTGCAATGATTACAGTTTTGACAGTTGACATTTGCAACGCTTAAATACAGTCCGTTACAATAGTCAATTCGAGAGAGAATTAGGGCGACTACAACCGTTTTTCTAAGGTCTGAGGGAATATAAGTCAAGATTTTACGCAAAATTTTTAGGAGAAAGAAGCAGGATGATGTCACCTGGTTAATCTGCCCTGAAAAGTTTAACTGGACATCACACAACATTCCCAAATTTCTCACTTTTGCCACATAGTCCGGGCAGGTCCCCGAGCACACCATGCTGCAGATCCACAAGTCAGAAGACACACAACTCTGTCTTCGAACCTCAGTCACTCACTGCAGCAGCAAGAACATGTAACTTCTCCTTCTCGTATGTGCACAGATCTATCAGTTCCGTATGCTAACAGCGACTCTCCAGCTCAATGACAAGGAACCCAAAGTTCTTTGCCAGTGCACTTCAACCCCTCTATGCAGCAGCAATATCTTTTTTTATTCTATCACTGACAAACTCATAACTCTGTCAGTGCACCTCATCTCTTTCCAATGGTGTAGCATGCACCTCTACTGCTTCACCACTGGTAAATACAAAGCTGTGCCAATGCATCCGAGTCCTTCCATGCCCCTGAGTCTGCGTACCCTGCAGGGCGGGCGTGGTAGATCACAGACATGAGCTCCTGGTCTTGGGGTGAAGGGTACTCAGCCAACTATCCTTCTCACCTAAAAGTCTCCCTGGGTGTGGGGGACATCCACGAACTTCACAGGGTGCATGTCCTGAGGTTGTATTCTGCCCTTCAGTGAAGTGGAACTTTGCAAGTGCATGTCAACTCTTCGCAGAAGCATTCCCTCCTATTCTGCTAGTGTGAAGTACACAAATCTATCAGTGCACCAAGAATATTTTACTTTAAGAAAGAGGCAGAGATTTAATGTGGGCAATTCATCTTTAGATCTGAAAGAAGTAAGGCTTTTGGAAGAAAAGGTGAGGGCAGGATGTGTAGTTTGGCGTGCTCTGCTGTACATCTCCAAAAGGATGCATTTCTTCTTCTTTCAATAAAGTCTGCATAATTTTTCTAAAGTCAGTTAAAAAGCACTACAATATTATTTTGCCAAGAATTGCATTATTTTCTTTTAAATGTTCAGGTTGCTTAACAAATTTGTGATGGTGGACAGAATCAACGAAGCGTGAGGCAAGCCCCAGCCCTACAGGCCATCTAGGGTACTGATTTTTTGTGAAATTGGCAGATGTTTTCACAAACGGCCAAGTCACATTGGAGATTGAAGCAAAACAGTTTTTTAAAAATGTTTATATTTTATTTTCCTCTCACTACTTGCTGTTGTAAGATGTATATAAATACTATAAATTATGAATAGTGTTACAGCAAACAAATTATGGACGGAATGCTGACAATGCAAACATTCTCCCCCAGTCAAAAGATCTGGGTTAAATCCATTGTTCTTTTGCTCACTACGCCACCCCAGTTTGGACCCAGCCATATGCAAATCAGTCTTGACCCTGTGCCCCATGGGAACAGTCCAGACCGAACTGCCAGGCCAGATCCTCCCTGGACCGGAAACAAGCATCCTGGGACCGGTTTCAGGGTATGTCACCCTTCTTCAGCCAGGCTAGCTTGAATCCAGTGGCACAGTGAGCAAGGGACCCACGTCTGGGCATACCCATCCCACTTAGGGCGAAAAGTGTTACAGCAAACAAATGGATTCAAGCTAGCCTCCAGACGTGGGTCCCTTGCTCACTGTGCCACTGGATTCAAGCTAGCCTGCAGACATGGGTCACTTGCTCACTGTGCCACTGGATTCAAGCTTGCCTGGCTGAAGAAGGGTGACATACCCTGAAACCGGTCCCAGGATGCTTGTTAGAGCTGGGCTGGGACACCCCTCTTTCGCCTGACCCCAGCTTAAGGTACTGTTGACCCTATGCTGCCTCCTGTCCCTGCATGGTCTGCTGTCCCTGCACTGCCTGCTGTACCTGTGTTGCCTGCTGTCCCTGTATTTCCTGCTGCCTCTGCACTGCCTGCTACCCCTGCCCTGCGTTGCCTGCTCTCCCTGTGCTGCCTGCTGCACCTGCGTTGCCTGCTGTCCCTGCGCTGCCTGCTGCCCCTGTGCTGCCTGCTGGCCCTCTGCTGCCTGCTGACCCTCCGCAGCCTGCTGTCCCTGCCCTGGCACTCCCTTCTGTCTCTGCGCTGTCTGTTGTCCCTGCGCTGCCTCTTGCCCCTGTGCTGCCTGCTGGCCCTCTGCTGCCTGCTGACCCTCCGCTGCCTGCTGTCCTTGCTCTGGCACTGCCTGCTGCCACTGCACTGCCTGTTGCCCATATGCTGCATGTTGTCCCTGTGCCACCTGCTGTCCCTGCCCCTGTGCTGCCTGAGGCCCTGCGCTACCAGCACTTGGACCATCTACCAGGACCACTAATGGAGGATGCTGCATGACCGTGCAGCGGACTTGCGCAATGGGTGCACTGCCAACGCAAGTTGGACAATGCCCATCGCCAGGACCCCTGGCTCTCCCACTACCACACCGCCAAGGAACTCCTGGACCCTGAAACAACAGCAGCGTCTCATCCTCCCCACAATCCACCTAAGGACCCTTCACCTGCCAACACTGCCACTTCTCCTGCGACACAACCTACGAAAGATCCTGAATCACTCCCACCCACAAGACCAAGAACACCCCGCTACTTCTTTATTGTTTCCTGCTCAACACCCGCTCACTCTGCAAAAACGCCACGGAAATCTGGGACACCATTACCACCCTCTCCACGGACATTGCCTTCATCCCCGAAATGTGGCTCAACCCCTCCTCGAACCCAGACATCAACACCTCCTCTCCTGAAGGGTACAAGATGATACGTGTCCGCATCATCAAACAATGCACAGGCATCACAATCATCTTCAACAAAACCATCAGATGCACCATCACCAATGACGGCCCAACACCTCCCATGGAGCACCTCAACTTCCTACTACAAACCGGCGCAAAGACCACGATAAGATGCACCCTCGCCTACATATCCCCAGCACCCCGAGCAATAGTCTGCGACGCCATCCCCAACCTCATTGCACCCCTAACAATCGACTCTCACCACTATGTCCTACTCGGTGACCTCGACTTCAACATCGATGACCCCAACGACGCCAAATCCATCACCCTCCTGGAGAATCTCAACAACATCGCCTTACTCAACTGGTCACTGAACCCACTCACAAAGCTGGACACACACTTGACCCCATTTTCACCTACAGCAAAAGAATCTAATTCAGCCATACCACGAAACTCACCTGTACTGACCAAATCATTGTACACTTCTCCATCACCGACGCCCAGCACTCCATCACCAGGCATCAGATCCCCTCCCACCGCAGCTGGAGCAAGGTAACCAAAAGTCATGGTCACAGGCTCTCATCACCTCCCAACCAGAGGCCTCAACAGACTTTAACCAGGCCGTCCAGAACTTCGCTGCCTGGATCACCGACAGCGCTGACAGAGTCACCCCACTGAAACCTACAAAATCCAACAAGCTCACTAAACATGCCAACTGGTACACCCCAGAACTGAGGACCACCAAGTGCAATGGCTCCTAACTGGAGAAATGATGGTGCGCCACCAAGAACCTCACCAACAGAGCAGCTCACAAAACAGCCCTCAGCATCTATCACTGGAAAAGAAGCCAAAAATGCAGCCATCACCACCTGCATTGACTCTGCAGCCAATCACGCAAGGAACTCTTCAAAATAGTCACAGAATTCTCCAACCAGACAGTCATAGAGAACACCATCCACCCCTCCCAAGAACTCTGTCACACCCTCTCAAACTGCTACCACAGCAAGATCACCAACATCTACAACAATTTCAACATCCAACCTGCCACCCATAACCCTGATTACCTCAATCAACCAGCAAACACCAGCCAAACCATCACCTCCTGGTCACCGCTCACTGCCCTGACCACCTCAGCCATAATATCTTCCATCCACTCCGGGGTGCCCAGCAACCCCTGCCCCCACCACCTCTACAACCTTGCAATGAACACAATAAGCAAGTAGCCCACCAGCATCCTCAACACCTCCAACTCCACAGCAACCTTTCCGGACAGATGGAAACATGCAGACGTCAGACTCCTCCTAAAGAAAGCCTATGCAGACCCCAACGATCTCAAAAATTAATGTCCCATCTCCCTGCTCCCCCACCCAGCCAAAGTTAGCTCTCAAGAAAGACATCAACCAGCAGCTCACCAATTTCCTAGAACAAAATCACCTACTGGACGCCTCTCAATCAGGATTCCATGCCAACCACAGCACTGAGACCACACTGATTGCCACCACAGCGACATCAGAACACTCCTCAACTGTGGCGAAACCGTGGCCCTGATTCTCCTCGACCTCTACATGGCAATCGACAGTCTCCCACAACATCCTCATCAACAGACTCTACAACATATGCATACAGCAAGACGCCCTCAAGTGGATCGCCTCCTTCCTCACAGGATGCACACAGAGCATCCAACTGCCTCCCTTCACCTCTGCACACAAAGACATCATATGCAGCGTACCACAAGGATCATCCCTCAGCCCAACCCTGTTCAACATCTACATGACCCCTCTCGCAGATGTTGTCAGATCCAACGGACTCAAAATAATCTCCTATGCAGATGACTCTCAACTGATCCTCTTGTTCGCTGAGGACCCCCTCAATGTCAAAACCAACTTCTGCAACACCATGACCAACATAGACAAATGGATGGGAGACAACTGCCGGCAACTCAACTCTGACAAAACTGAAGTACTGATCTTCGGCAAGAACACCTCCACATGGGACCACAGCTGGTTGGCCTGCAGACCACACTGACCGACCACTCTCACAACGTCTGCATCATTCTTGACAGCCGACTGACCATGAAATGACAAGTTAACGCAGTCGCCTCCTCCTGCTTCCACACTCTTTGCATGCTCTGCAGAATATTCAGATGGATCGCAACCAACACCAGAAAGACCGTCACTCAGGCCCTCATCACCAGCCAACATGACTACGGCAATGCCCTCTACGCCAGCATCTCCACCTACCTCTTCATAAGACTCCAGACCATACAGAACTCCGCAGCCAGACTCATCCTGAACCTCCCCAAATGAAGCCCCATCGTCCCCCACCTGAGAGACCTCCACTGGCATCCAATCCAGAAAAGATGCCAGTTCAAGCTCCTCACACACTTCTACAAAGCCCTCTATGACCTAGGACCTGCCTACCTGAACCATCACCTAACTTCCACCAACCCGCAAGACACCTGTGCCCCTTTTCACTCACCCTTGCACACCCCCCCGCATTCATCGCAGCCGCAGTGGTGGCCGCTGCTTCTCCTACATCACTGCCAAGACCCAGAACAACCTTCCCCTACATTTCCGTACAGCCCCCCCGCTGGCAGACTTCAGAGACAGACTGAAGACTTCAACGGAGACACAGTGCCCAGATACCCCGAGTGGTGACAGTGCTGCACTTTACAAATCCTGTTTGATTGATTATTTATTTTAATTTTTTATATATATATATATATATATTTTTTTTTTTCATGTTCAGTAATAATGTTTATATGAAGAGTTTAATATTTTTCTAACTTAATAGGGTTATTCATATATATGTAATGTATTTGAAGTGAAATTCTTTCCCTACTGTTGCTTAGACTGGAGTGGGAATAGTAAATGTAACCCCTCCGAAGTCCATCGCTCTCCATACTGTTGCACAGACTGGAGTGGGAGTAGGAAATTTTACCCCTCCAAATTCAAACACTTTCCCTAATATTGCACTGTTTGGAGTGGGAATAGTGAATTTAACCCTTCTGAAGTCCAATTCTTTCCCTACCTTTGTGCTGACTGGAGTAGGAACAGTAAATGGAACAACTCTAAAGTCTAACGCTTTCCCTTCTGTTACTTAGATTAGAGTGGCAATAGTACATTTAATCCCACTGAAGTCCAACACTTTCCCTTAAGTTGTGCAGACTGGAGTAGAAATAGCATATCTAACCCCTCCAAAGTCCTACGTTTTCCCTAGTGTTGTGTTGACTGGAGTAGGGTAAATTTAACCCATCCAAATTCTGAAACTTTCCCAACATTTGACCAGTTTGGATTGGAAATAGAAAATGTATTCCCTCTGAAGTCTACAATACATGTCCTAATATTGGCTAAATATATATATTTATTATTTGTTTATTTTTAAATTTTATAAATTTTGCTTACATTTAATTTTTTTATATTTTTTCTAAATGTTTTTATTTTTAAATGTTTTATATTGTATTTATTTGGGAGTTTATTTAATATTTTGTAATTGAATTGTAATATTTTTCATGTTGAATTTAATTTAGATAGATAGATCGATCGATCGATAGATAGATAGATAGATAGGTATAGAGAGATAGATAGAACAACAGGTTTTTTAGCCTCCTTGGTGAGAAGAAGTGTCAATGCTGAGTGACTAGGTACTGGTAAACAGTTAGGGAGCAGAAAGAGGCCTTTGATAGAAGCAGCCGCGGTCTGTGCAGGTAACAGCGGTGGAACGGTGGGGCCACGTGGGGGGGGAATTTCAAGGGATGATGCTGAGGGAAAATTAATTATTTATTTAATTTTCCCTCAGCATCATCCCTCAAAATCTCCCCCCCCCCCAACCCGGCCCCACCGCTGTTACCTGCACGGACCGCGGCTGGATAGAAAAAGAAATAGTTTATTACCATAAGAAGATTTTTGAGTGGCTTTAGAATTTGACTACGTCGTTAATAAGGAGCCATAGCTGGATGTGGCAAGTAGGATACTGAGGGATTTGTTGTGGGAGTTAGAGAGGATTCATTTACTTTATATTAGAGGAGTTAATGTTGGTGACTTTAAGTGATGGTGTGTAGGATGACAGGTCGAAGGTGTGAGGTTACAGAATGATGACAAGTTCTGAAGAAGGCAAGGCTTATGTTGGCAGAGGTGGTCTTGACACAGTAGGTGAACTGGACTCTGCAGATGTAACGGTTGAGGGTGATGTATGTTTTTAAAAACCTAGATGTTGTCAAGAGAATGAAAAAGCATTCAGATTTTTAAGCTTTTTGTATACCACTTGCTGATTTTGAGGTCTTGCTGTACCGCAGTTACTAGGTTTCTGTAGACTTCCCTGTTGTGGCTTGGTACATATGTGGATGTATCAACAGGGCTTGGAGTGATGATTTCAGGGTGTTCAATTCAGGCGCATGGTTACAAGAAAGAGCAGTCAAGACCCTGTACATGGTAGTGGAGGAATGTTTTTGAAAGAGCTGAAAGTGGTTGCTAAGGTCTTTGGATTTCCTTTTGCTGGGGGCAATTTTAAGTTAAGTTGCGAAAAGTTAAGGCAATGTGGTTGGTCTAGTCTTCAGGGAGATAATGAGTGAAAAAGTAAGTTAGACTTTTTGAGAGTTATAAGGCATGGATTGATACAAAGGTTTTGGGTGTGTCTGGTAATAATAGGAGTCCGTGTGGAATTAAGCCAAAGTAAGAAATCACACACAATTTCCACTAAAAGGATTGAAGTCCACAAACTCGCCCAGTATCTACTCTATTGGAATTTTGCCTAGTTCCCGAAAAGGACTCGCTTGAGGAGTTATTGGAATGTAATTCTGGCTCCCCAGATGATCCCTGTTGTCCTCAATTTCTTAAACTGGCTGCCCTCAGTGTAAATCTTATTCTCAATAGGATCTGGAACGCCTCCTTGAAATCTGGCATTTTTCCTGCTTTATGCAAACAGGCGTTCCTATTGCCGCTGCTAAAGAAGGCCAATGCGGACCCTGGGGTGCTTAGCAATTTTAGACCCACCTCATTGGTACCTGCACCAGCAAAGATCTTGGAAAAACTAGTTAGCATTAGCACGAAGACCACTCTACTGGAAGTGTCTGAGGGCCAGATGTATGAAACCATTTTGCGTTCGCAAATGGTGCGAATTGCAAAAATCGTCAGTTTGCGAACGCAAAATGGCCTTTCCCAATGTATGAAAGGGTTTGCATTTGGAAAATTGGTAATCGCAAAAAAATGTATTCCTTATTTTGCGAATACCAATTTTGCGAGTCTCAAATTGTGAATTCACACATTGGTAGTCGCAGACCAATGTATGAACCATTCGCAAATTGCAAATGATCAAAGATTTTGAATTTTGCACGTGCAAATTACCACCTATTCCAATCAGGTGGTAACCAGGTGGAAACTATTTAAACAGGCCCAGAGGGCATCAGAATGTTTCACAATGGCAGCGCTGTACGTCATAGTGAGGAGGATAAGGATTCAAGCAGCAGCACAGAGAAGGAGGAGGAGACAAGAACGCATTTTCTGCTTCCTGCTTTGAGCATCACAGGCAACAGGTTACCTCACCCGGGGCAGTGATGCTGCTGAGGCTGGAGGTCTCCTCATTGTCCCCTGCACCCAGTATACTTGTCCCAGCTATAGTAGCAGTCTCTAACTGTTCACAGAAGGGGTGACCTGCACCAATCCCCTGGCTGCAACAAAACTGCAGTGAGCTATTTCCACCTGCATGGCCACAGTGCGTCTGGAGAGGACAGCTGTTTCATTGCTTAGACTTTTTTTGCCTTGGTGTAACCATCCAAAAGGCCTAATAGTTGGTGACTTTGTCTGCGTATGGAGGTATGCACCCTCTGCATGGTGTTACAGAGGTCTCTAATGGCTTCTGTCATGTCCCAGAGGCTTTCAGCATTTGCCCTATGGCCCTCCGCCACTGTGTTGGTCAACTCCCTGATGCTGTCCTTAATGTCCACCATGTAGTTCTTCAGACACACCAGCTGGGTTTGCATTGACCGCATGTTTTTTAATTGCAGGCGCTGCACCTTCACCATGGTGCCCTCCAGCCCTGCAAAGACAGAGGAGCCCTCTCCTTTCTTAGCAGCACAGTGTACTCTTGCTCTGCATTTCCTGCGATTGGTGTTGTGACCCTGCAAGTGGGACTGGTCACCTTGCGCCTGTGCCTGCTCATCTGGCCTCGACTGCAGCTCTTCCTGGGTGTCTTTACTTTCTATCTCAAATTCCTGTAGTGGAGCCACAGTGTACCTGTGTGTTCTTGGTGCAGGTGTTGTTGGCATTGTGGTGACTGTCTCTTCTTCCCCTGCCTGTTCCTGGGTCTCCTCTGGCTTATCTGTTGCTGTGTCATCGCCCTGTGGTGCAGGGATATCTGTGAATGCAACAGAACTACTTCAGTATTATGTGTGTATAGCTTTGTGGCATTTTTAACTTAAAGGAAAGTTGTTTTGATCTACCAAAAGATGGTGCGTTCATTGGTCACTTGCATGTGATTCTCAACTGCGCCTATGCTGCTACAAATTAATGTTTTTCTGTCTTGTGTGTCTGACTACATCTCCTATGATGTATTGCTGGGTGGTAGACAAGAAGTGGACTGGAGTGGGATTTTACAAGAATGTTTCTCAACTTACTAAGAGTGCATTATGTGGCAGGTGCATTTTAGCATGCATCCTACCTTGGCTGGTGGTGGGGGCAGCTAAGCTGTCGATGTCCGTAACACCACTGATAGACTCAGGCTGTTAGGTCGACTCCACCAAGTCCTCAAAGGGCATTGACGCAGGCTTGGTAGATGGTCCTCCGATGGTCTTCTTGGCGTCCGCAAACCTGCTGGCCAACTTCTCCTTGACTGCAACTCGTACCAGCACTTGCGTAAATCTTCACTGGAGCGCTGTGTGACCCTTACAGCATTGATTTTTGCTTGGATGTCCAGCCACATTTGTCCTTTCTCTGGGACATGGAGGGATTTTTTGCCAAATAATTGTTCATGGGTCTTGACCATTTCTTCAATTAGGACCTCCAATTCTTTTTCACTTAATTTTATTTTTCTCTTGCATCCTACAGCCTCCTTTGCCTTCTCCTGTGATGCCATGCTGGGTATTTGTGCCTGCCTCTGCACTCTGGATGTTCTCCTGAGTGGTGTGCTTCTGCTCTCAGTTTCCTACACAGCCTCAGGCACTCAGGATCAGAATGGGAAACCTCACTTCCTGGTCTTGATGTCATCATGCTGCATTGGAGTAGTAGATTTGCAATTTTGCCATTCTTTAATTTGTGAATTCGCTATTTGAGAATCGCAAGTTGGGAATCTGTATTTGCGAATACAAATTTGACTGAATCAGTATTTTCTTGTGAATTTTTTGATACATTGCATTTTGCGATTACCAAATAGCGATTCGATAAAATCGCTATTTCGGAATCCCAAAATGATGTTTTGATACATCTGGCGCTGAGACTGTTAGAGAAGCTCTGGATGGCTGTGCCTCCACCATGGTAGTGATGCTTGATCTATTGGCAGCATTCTACACTGTGGCACATTCTACCTTAGTGAATAGACTAAGCTATTTTGGCTTATAGGGCACGGTGCTATCAGAGACATGATCTTTTTAAGAAGATCAATTTCAATGGGTGTTCCTTCGTTCATTTTCAACTTCGCCCAAACCTTTGGTTTGTGGGGTGCCACAGGGTTCTGCTCTGTCTGCTTCTTTTCAGCCTTTACTTGGCTACCCTTACTGAGACCTGGGCAGTAATGGGTGTTTCGTATGCAGATCGCACACAAGTAGTGTTTTAGTTTAGAGAACATTCAGAAGCAGCTTTTGTCAATTTCAAAGAGTGTTTAAAAGATATATTAAAATGGATGTACACCAACTTTTTGAAACTGAACGCCAACAAAATTGAGGTGTTCTTTTTCAGTCAGATGGCTCCCCATCCATCTAGTCTCTGGTGGCCCTCTGAATTGAATCCTCCACCGACACCGGTTACTTCAGTTAGATATTTAGGGATTATGTTTGACTCTAACCTCTCCTTCGCCTCCCAAATTCGGCAGATTCCATCGTCCTGCTTTTTGAAGTTAAGATCTGTCAGAAAGCTATTACGTTTTCTTCCTGAAGAGACCTGAAAGATCATAATCCATGCATTGGTGACATCACATTTGGATTACGCTAACAGTTTATATCTGGGTCTTCCAGCTTTCTTTACTCATAGACTCCAAATGATACAGAATGCGGCGTCCAGGCTGATTCAACGGGTCCCATTTCTTCATTAAATCTCCCCTCATTTGAAGCAGCTTCATTGGCTTCTGGTTGCCAAGAGGGTTGAGTTCAAAGCCCTGACATTGGCATTCAGAGCCAACAGGGGCAAAGGTCCACAATATTTTAGGAATAGGCTTAGCATATACCATCAGGTGAGAGCCTTGAGATCTAACCACCTGCGACTCATGCGCACCCGAGGTTTGCTAAGGTTCGTCAAGGCGGCAGGTCTTTCTCTGTATTGACGGCCAAGCTTTGGAACACCCTGCCCATCTATGTTTGCATGGCAGAGTCCGAACACTGTTTCAGGAAAGATTAAAAAGCCTGGCTCTTCAATCAAGTTTAGATAGTAATGGCCGATCCTGTTCTTCAGTCTTGCTTTGAGTGCCAGGACTCCTCTGCTGAGGCAGCCGCGCACTGTACAAATGACTTTGATTGATTAATTGATTGATTGATTGAGCTATCCTGATTAATAATACAACTGAACAACTCCCTGTAGCCATGGCATTATAAATTATGTGGAATGTGATAGATTTGATGGATGAGAGTGCAAAATATGGTAATGGCATTCTTATAAAAACGGAATGTGAATGAAAAAACTTTGTAATATGATTCTGAGTCTATCGTCTGCACATTTTGCATTGGTGGATATCAATCTTTCCAAACCTCAGATCTTCACCAGGCAGATTTTGAAAGCAGTTTTAAAACCAATTCATTAAGGTGCGTCCTTTGAACAGTGACGAGGAATCTCTGTTCCTCTGGATACTGACTGCCAAAATCCCTCTTCTCTCTCCCTTACTATTGTACACCACAATAAATTGTTTCATCCCCCTGACACAGGTATACGTGCCATTCTTGCTATGTGCAGCTGCTCATTGCTCTTCCATTAGGTTTGCACTTTGAATTAAAAATACACGTGTTAAAGCTTTTTCCTAAATGCACAATTTAGGGTGACAGATTTGTTTTGAATACTAATGATTTTTATAATGAATATAGTCCTGACCAAGAATTAGTTATGCAATTCAAACTATTTTATTTAAAGGTTTAAAGTGCATTTATTGAAGTTCAGTTATGCCACATTTCTGCAGTCACATCATTTATTAAAATGGATGCTGTTTATGATGTTCTGTTCATCGTGCTCCTGCTCATTCACCCTTCCAATTAATGTCTCGCTGCGTGTCTTCTCTCTGTCCACAGTCTTTTCGAAGCACAGGACTCTGTGAAGTAATTGGTTATTTTCCTTAGAGAGTATGTATTGTGAATGAAACTTTTTCATTGTGTTGCAAATGTAACTTTCTGGAGGACAGTTCCACTGGTAGTTGTGATTTAGGCTCACTAGAATACACTAGTTTATGAGTCTTTGTTTGAAAATGTTTCATATTGAGTTGTACACCTCCTGACTGTGTTATTGCTGTGGAAGCTAATGATAGATTTCCTTTTGCCTAAGAAATGGGTTAGTGCTATAATAATTTATATAATGATAGTGATTCTGATTTGCCCAATATTTGTTATCACTAGTCGTGCCATGTGGAATTTGCAGTTTTACCTTATTGCCTATGTGTAAAATGTGTATAAAACTCCTTCTTTTTGGGGGTTAGCCATAGGGCCTCATTACAAGTTTGGTGGTGCGGGAGAGGGACCGCCCCATTCCCGCACAGACAAACCCCTAGTTGAACCACCCACCAGAATAGAAGTTTTCTCCTGTCTGGCGGGCGGTTCTTTGGCATTCCCACCGTGGTGCCTATGAAATAGGCACTGCAATGGGAACGTCAAAATCAGTACCTGTACCGCATGAACTGCTGCAGTCCATGCTGTGCAGGTACTGGGGTACATGCACACAGTGTGGCACAACATGGCCCCCCTGCATGCACCCCATGGTCCTGAGGCACAAGGGGGGCCTTTGTTTCCTCTCCGCCACGGTTTTCATGGTGGACTCACCACAATGGAAAACATGGCAGAGAGGAAACTTGTAATATGCTTGGCGGAACAACGACGGTCCCGCAAAGCATATTGCATACTCAAAACGGCCGCACCACTGCCAGGGATCTCTGATCCCTGGTGGTTGTGGTGGTCCCAGGGTGGCCGGACCTCCCTGATCATAATAGGGCGGTCAGAAGACTGCCCCCACCATGCCTCCATGAGTGTGGCGGTCCGTTAACCTCCAGACTCAAAATGTAGCCAATAGACTTTTTGTTTTCTTCACAGAACTCTGTCACAGAACTCTGTCCAATTATTGTGAGGCTTTCCTTTTTTCTACTAGAGATGCTGTCAGTGTTTCTTGTGAATCTGACTAAGAGAGACTTTCTCTGATGATTAATAGACTTCCTATTCTATTATAGAATTAGTTTTATTACTTTTTGCGGCTTATAGGGACTGGGAATTATTCAGATTTCTTACTATGCATTTTGTATATGAGCCTTCATGGCATCAAACATTTTAACTTTCCCTTGGACTAGAACTCAGGGCCCGATTTAGATCTTGGTGGTGTTACTGCTGTCCTGCCACGATGGCGGCCCCTAGTACTTTGCCAAGTCGACGGTCTTTTGCCCACCGCATTTAGATGCATGCAGGCTGACTTGCTATCCACGTCGACAGATTGTTTCCCGTTGCGGTCACTGCACACCGCTGCTGACGCGGCAGACTCCAATGCTGGTGAATACTACTACATCACCGTCAAGGCGGCGGGTTCCTGCCAAGCAGATTTAGATGTCACAGTTGTGCTGGCGGTCTCCTATCGGCGGTTCCCAGATGAAATGTGTCAGTGGCGGTACAAGCTCAACAATGCACCATCATTGTGGCTATTGCATGGATGCCAGTAGAACACACCTGATGTCCCTTGGCCACATGGAAACATCTGCAAACCACACTATAAAACACACCTCATTCAGACCATGATCCTTTGCCATTCCACTGCACCATGACACTTGCCAGCAGAGCTTTACCCAGTTCAGTCAGATCTTTTTTGTTTCTTTCCACTGTTACTTGTCCCTTCATTTTTTTTCATTTTTCACCTTGTGGTCAATTTGTTAATTTGATATTATTTTGTTGCACAATGCCAGGCCACGAAATTCCCCGATTTACTGAGGGTGAGTTGTTGATCACAGTGGATGAAATCAGAAGAGTGAATGTTGTAGCTAACAACCTGCACACACAGGAGGAAATTAGGAAGAGGTGGAACGACCTGTGGGGGAGGGAGAGTTTCCTGGCCTCCTGGTGTCACATCGAGGCCCAGAGTACTGGTGGTGGTTCTCCTAGCCCCCCCTTACAACTCATGTTGTGGGAGGAGAAGGTCTTGCAGATCCCACATCCCCAAGGCTTCACAGGAATATCTGGTGGAGTGGAGTCTGGTAAGTTACACTTTATGCTTTCTTACTAAACCTCAATGTCCTGTTTGCTTTGCAGTTAGCTCTTGCCAATGTGTGCTGCACTTTGTTTCATAACATATAAACATCAAACTATCACTTTCATATAATTTCGATTGTTTGCATGAATGTATTGTATTGCATCTAAGATTGCAGGTGTCATTCTCCCTTACATGTCACATGATGGTATGGTGCCTCCAAGTGTTACCACACCAAATAGCCCATTACACATTTGTGTGTCAAATCGTAAGTGTCTGGCCCATTTCCAATGCATATTTTCCACAGGTATGTTGCAGTAACCATTTTCATGTGTTGGTAAGTTGTCTTTGAAATGACTACAACTACCATGATGCCCTGTTTCTGTATCTCAAAAGAATATTGCTATTTCATGTTGCTTATTTTCTCTTGTCTAACATATTTCAACATATGGTAAAGTGCCATGTAGTGATCAATCCCTATTTGTTAGAAATGGGGGTCTCTAGTTGGCAGAGGTAGGTACCTTTGACCAAGTAGGGGCCCTTGCTTCTAGTCAGGGTAAGGGGGCTACACTCCTAAAATAACCTCTGCTCACCACCTTGGTAGGTTGGCACGAGCAGGCAGGCTTATCTCAGAGGGAGTGTGTAAAGCATTTGTGAACACATACAGTAATACAGTGACAACACTACAAATGGACACCACACCAGTTTAGAAAAATAAGTAATCTTTATCTAGACATAACACAAGACCAAACGACAAAAATCCACAATACAGTACACAAAATATGACTTTCAAATGGTAGAAATAGCTTAGTTCAATGTAGCTGGTAAATGCGACACTTTACTCTCAAAGTACCTTGGATGCGTAACGCAATATAAACAAAAGGGTCGCAGGGAAGGCGATGCGTCAGTTCCTTGCTTCGGGGGACGCGGTGCACCTGTCCCATACTGCAGCGCAGGGGAGGTGATGCATCTGTTCATTACCGGAAAGGAGGCGAAGCGTTGTTTCTTACTGCGTTCCGGTTACGATGCGACAAGATGGCACCTCGATGCGATGCGACGATCCTGTGCGATGCAACAAAATGGCGTCTTTGATGCGATGCGATAACTTGGATGTGATGCGTGCACACCCGGCGGCCGTGCGGCGAACTTGAGGGTTTCTTGAGCCGCAACAGGCCCTGCGACTCGCTTCTCCGGTGATGCGACGGCGACCTCTGCGGCGGCGGCACGCTTCTCCGGTGATGCGACGCGCTTCTTCGGTGATGCGACGGCAATCTGTTGTGGCGGCGACACGCTTCTTCGGCGATGCGACGGCAACAGCTGCGGCGGCAACAGGCTTCTTCCTCGTTGCGTCGTGCTTCCAGCTCCCAGCGACACACAGTCTCCAGAGGGCCCAAAACAACAGCAGGCACATCTCTGCAGGTAGAATTCCCAGCAAGGAAATTCAGGGGAGCAGGTGGTGAAGTCTTTGTATCCCTGAGACTTCAGAACAGGAGGCAAGCTCAGCTTCAAGCCCTTGGAGATCTTCCTCAAGATGATTAAAGTACACACAAAGTTCCTTTTCTCCTTTCCTTGGTAATAAGTAACCACTGCAGGCCAACCCCAAACAGCAAACAGCACAGGGGCAGTCTCCTCCTTCAGCTTCCTTGGTTTCTCTCCTTGGCAAAGGTTCGTCTTAATTCCAAGAAGTGATCTAAAGTTCTGGGGTCTGGGCCCCAATATTTATACTACTAAATCCTTTGTTCTCTGAAGGCAGAGAGTGTCTGTACCTAGTCAAAACCAGTTCTGTCCTCCCTGGTGCAGCTTCCTGGCAGGAGGTGGAGATAGCATTGTTGAAAGCAGACCTGGCCCAGGTAGCTGAAAGGAAAACTCCTCCCCCAACTCTCTATTCTATGAAGGCTCAGGCAAGTGAAAGGAAATCTCCTCCCCCTACTCTCTATTCTATGTAGGCTCTATTCAGCCCAGCCCTGACTCATCAGACTGCTGGAGCCAAAGCTCTCTCCAGCCCCCTGTCACTCACAAACCAGACATGGAATACACAAACCTAGCAGAGGCATACTGGATGGTTAGGCAAGAAAATACCTACTTTCTAAAAGTGGTATTTTCAAACACAGAATGTAAAAATCACCCACACTAAAAGATGTATTTTAACATTCTGAGTTCAGGCATACTAAACTTTATTTTCCTATCTTGTTCCTTGGGTCAGTTATGCTTATAAGATGTTATAATCAAACTGCCCATTCTGGCCTATGGGGACAGATAGCCTTGCAATAGTGAAAAACGAAATTGGCTATAATTCACTATCAGGACATGCCACACACACTAGGGCATGTCCTACCTTTCACATACAATGCTCCCTGCCAATAGGGTTACCTTGGGCCTACCATAGGGGTAACTAACATGCAGAAAAGGGAAGGTTTAGGGACTGGCAAGTGGGTGCACTTGCCAAGTCGACATGGCAGTCCCAGACTGCACACAGGCTCTGCAATGGCAGGCCTGAGCCATACTTTACAAGCTGCTTCTGTGGGTGGCACAACCAGTGCTGCAAGCCCACCAGCAGCATTTGATTTACAGGCCCTGGGCACACTGGTCTGACAAGTAAATCAAATGGCCAATCATGGAGTCACTAATCCATTACAACAATTTACAATAGGGAGCACTTGCACTTTGGCACTGAATAGCAGTGGCAAAGTGTCCAAAGCATCTAGACCAGCAAAACACAGCAAAAACATAGGAGGCAACAGCAGAAAAATGGAAGGGAGACCCACGCCAATGGTGCCAGGTCTAACACTATTCAATACTCTCTTCTGAGCATGGTTTGTGTTGTTTTCTGAATGTTGTCCTGTTTTCTCAAACAAATGAATTGATGTCATGAGTTTCACAAATCAAACTGTGTTCACACTAAAATTGTAAAGTATGATAATTACTATGCTGAATATTAGTGGTCTTGCAAAAATTGACTCTGCACTGGTCACATGATTACTAATGTCAAACATCCATCCAAGTTGTGGAAATGTCAGTTTTGAATTCAGCTAGGCCTTGGAATTGTCTATTACAACCTCACCTCTCTACTGTGTTGGCCTGAATGGTTGGGAGATGTTAAGCATACTTCCTAATCACTACATGAACAAAACAATTCAGGACATCTTATTAGCTGCTTATTTGAAGTTGTACTATTTGTAATTGCCACAAGTTAGGGTAATGTGTTCAATACCACTTAAAGCTATCATCGCAATAATCTCTACCTATTTTGTCTTCTAGATATCTACATTGTTTGTCCCACACAATTTGATTGTACAATACACACTTTTACTAATAAAATTGTTCTCAATTGGTCAGTAGGTACAACTGGCAGAGCACGTGGCCAGGAATCTGCCACTGAAGAGACCTCCACTCCAGCTCAGAGTCAAGCAGTCATTGAGGACAACACTCCTGGTAATCTGGAGGATGATGAGAAGCTTGTTACATCTGCTCAGTCTGGGCAGACGGCTCAAGTGACACTCACTGCACCCACAATGGCACCTCCCACCCCAACTATAACACCTCAGCAAACTGAAGACCCCACTTCATGTGTTCCTAATACTTTGACACTTATTGTTTGCCCCTCAATCCTGGGTGATGGTGAGACCACTGCACCACCAGCTCCAGCTCACCCAGGAACCAGCTGGAGGGGGGACTCTGGGCCAAGGGCCCAGGGCAGTAGGGTTAGGGGTCGTGGGAGGGAGTTGGTGGGCCAGAATAGTGAGGACACTGGGGACACTGTTACCCAGACCATCATCAAACAAGTCTTAGGAGCCTATCAACAGTCCCAAGACATGATGGGCCAGGTACTCAGCGAGCTCCGGGAGATGAAACAGTCGCAGAGGGAGCTCAATTATTAGCTGGAGGCTGACAACTCCAATATGGGCTCCCTGACTGGGTTGCTGCAGGATATTTACACCTATATGTGCAGGGCTTTCCCAGCACCATCTACCCCTGCCTGTGGTCCAACAACATCTGACCCATCTACATTTGTTACAGGAAGGGAGGCCCTACCACAGGAAGAACAACCTTCAGACACCCCAGGTCCTGCATCTGTGGGTCCCGTCCTCACCCACAGGAGGAGACGTCCACCTACATTACCAGGAGGTAAGGATGGTAAGACTTCTGACACCATCAGCAAGAAACGTCAATCCTAATTCCTGAGTGTTCGCTTACCATTCTCTCTGTGGAATTTTGCTGGACACATTTGCCTTTCTGATGTCAGTTGTATTTTGGACTTTGGATTTCAAACAATTTTGGTTCTCCAACTATGGTTTTATCCACCATGACTGACTTCTTCACTTTTTAGTCTGATCTCTTATTTTCCCTCAGTTTTATTTCTTCACGTTTAGTTAATTAAAATCACTATTCAAAAACTCACAGACTGATGTGGTATTTCTCAACTCTATCAATGCATTTGTCTTGTTCCATCATAACTTTACAATAACAAAATTCAAAGGAATGAGTAAACATAGATAATTTGCAAGTATGTAATGTGTTTCTCATGTTCCCAACCATGACTCCCAAAAGATTAATACCATTACATCATCTACTACTCTGTTGATCCCATTTGACCAAAAATTGTCTGTCAATATTTGCAATAACATAAAATCCAGACGTCACTGATACTCAGTGACAATTTTGACATTTCCAGTTCCAAACCTTACCAACATGGAACAAGGGAAAATATTCTGAACAGTCAGGTTGAAAAGGCAAATGATCATTCAGTCATGTCATCAGCTGGAGCCAGATCTTTTGGCTCACACAAGGAATCCCACATCAATAGCACCAATAGACAAAAACCATGGAAGTACTACATTTTGTAGACACAAGATCATTCCAATTCACTGTTCCAGTATCTGGTGGAATGTCACAACCAAATTTCAGTACTGTGCCACAAGAAGTATGCCCTACAATGATGACACACAATGACAGCTACATGCACATTACACACAATGAGCATTTTGCCAATGTGAAGGGAGATTGCCATGATTTGACTCCACTACCACATGTGTTTTGAGCAAATGATGACACACATATAGCTTTAGTGCCAATACACAACAGAGAACAAGTTCAATCTTCCATTCAATCACAGTGCGAATTGCCTCGGTACAGGATTTGTACACCCAAAGTCTGTATTTGTCTTTCCCAGGATCAACCCAGCTTCCCTTTTACTTGGAAGCAGCACCATTTACCTACCAATGTCACAACTCTGAAATGTGCAAATGAAGATGACACAGTGAAACAGATAAAAAATAAATATTACCAATCACACAGAACGTAATGGGCACATTACAAAGTCACCTTTTGGAGGATACAGTTTTGCACAACAATCAGAGATAAACAATGTAGCTGAACCCAGTAGTCAATGTGTCCAAACTTTGATAAACACCTTTGGCCTGATTTTCCATAAACTTGCCCTTCCCAACAAAGTACCACCACATATTTCTCTCATCACCACTAGGGGTGGGCTACTAACTCCGCTCCATCGGCGGAGTTCACTGAGTTTTGCCGCTCCGGTCTCCGTTTGGCAAAAACTCTGCTACCCGCTGCATAGTGGAGTCTACCGGACCAGTCCCCATTTTGCCTGACCCTATCATGGTATTCCCTCCGGACAGGCTCAGCCTTCACTCAGTTTGACATGCGCAGTTCTTGCCGTCCTTGCCATCGATGGTTAGCTTCACTTTCCACGTGACAAGAATCCGAGCAAGAGATCCAATGAGTTAGAGGTGGCGAGAAAAGTGGCAAAGGAGCTAGCCTTTAGGCCGCACCCACTCCCAAAGCTGCCAACATTGACCACCCAGCAAAACCCGCCAAAAGCCGAAGGAGCACAGAGGGGCTGGGGCATGCTGCGGCTGCCATCAGAGAAGAAATGGGCTCCGCAGACAGGGAGAACTGGGTGGAAACTCCAAGCAGCTGGGTTCCAGCTGCTCGGGCAACTCCAGTGGTGTGGCATGGGAGTGATGGGACAGTGAGCCCGGCAAGAGCATGGAGGGCCTGCTCTAGGAGCCCCACTTGACACTGCAGGTTGAGGAGCTCCCTGTTTGATTTGCAGTTGCTGAAGAAGAAGGAGACAATGTTATAGTTTGGGGTGGCCAAACTACATGTAAATTGTATTGATATAGGGCTAAGTTACTACCCATGACAACGCGTTGAAGCACTTATGCCTGTGCTGTGTTTGTCTCAGTAGATGAAATAAGGAGAAGCGAGTTTTGCTTAGTAGTTGACCTGAAGGTCTCTCCCAGTGACATGCAGACTACAACCAGTACATCATGGCAGCTTTTTTCACCTTTCATTGTGTGCTGTCAAGGTAGCAACACCCACATACCTGTGCAGGTATTTTGAAATAAAGGCTGCACTGCAATGTCATCACTCTTATTGCTGTTTTTTTGTGAACGCAAAGCTAAGGTTTTAATCGTACAAAAAGTTATCATTATCAGCGCACGGCAATAGGTTTACCTATGGTGCTTATGTATTTTATGCCTTTTTGGGATTCTTGAATAAATTGGCCATTCGAACATCAGACAACCGTGGCTGAAAACCCTGTGATGCCAGGCTGTGCAGGAAGTGTCTATCTTCACGTGGGTGCATGCCAGGCGGTGGGTTATACGATGGCTCAGTGTGCCTCCATCTTTCTTCTCAGAGTGAGCACTGCCAAAAAGAAGGCGTCACAACCTGTGCGAGCAATGGCGTCACAGGAAAAGATGAGAAATGAAATGCAAGCTGGTTAAATAATTTCTAAGATTTCTTCGACTTTTTTAAAAATGCAAATGTGTATTATGCTCTGCACGTTTTGACCTGGGCCGGAATCGATGCAAGTTAGCATACAGTGAAATCAGGGATTAGTATCATGGTGTTACTAACTCTGCACTAACTCTGCCCCAGGCCATTAATCCTTTGCATGCCAAACAGCTGTTGGAAAAGCGTCACCTTTCCTTACAGGCAAATCCAGCTCCGGGCAGCAATGTTTTTTTTGGTTATAACTGAATGGAACCCTGGTTAAAATATCATGCAGGGGTTGGCAAGAACAAATTAAAATAGTGCAGTATTTACCATCACTCTTAAAGTTTTACGGTCTCCTTGCTTCAAAAAGTGACAACAGGGATCATATGTCTTTTAACTAAAAGTAAAAAAGGTTCTGTGCCTAATATGCAATGTCAAAAATAAATGCTTCTTGAACAGGCACAACTGACACAGATAGCATATTTACAGCGGAGGGGAAATCCACTGAATCTCACATCATTTTCAGTTAACTCAGAGAGTTCCGTCCACTCCTAATTACCATATCAATAGTTGGTGAAATGGTGAAAGAGATAAAATGTAAAGATACACTTACACTCATAAAAAGAAGTTGTCAGTGACATCTTGACGTAAGTCAGCTCCTTCCTCTTCTCCACTATCATCTTCATTTGGCATATGAGGTTCCTCACCCAGTGACTCTTCATGGTCTCCATACACTGAAATGCAAGGGATGTTCCGTCGCAGGGCGAAGTTGTGGATCATGCAGCAGGATACTGTGATTTGGCACATGCTCTTGGGTGAGTAGAAGAGGGCTCCACCAGTTTTGTCTAGACAACGAAGTCTGGCCTTTAGGAGCCCAAAAGCCTGTTCCACTGGCCCCCATGTTCTTCGATGGGCCTCATTGAAGCAGACTTCCCCTGGCTTTGTTGGATTCCTCAGCGATGCCAACAACCATGGTCGGTCGGGATAAGCTGAGTCTCCTAGATGGAAGACATAAAACGGGCCAAAATAATGTAACACAATTCCAGATTATGCAACTAGAAATACCCCAAGCAATATAATGAAAGTTTGTACTGACCAACATGCCAGGCCCTCTCAGGTCCAAGTTGAGACATTTGCAGGGGTATGGGGCTGTTCCGTAGTACAAAGGAATCATGGGCAGAGCTGGGGAAATGCGCACAGATGCTGCAACTTGCATGTTGATTGAATGTAAGTGTTTCCAATTCCGGTAGACCTGTTCTCTGGTGTGTGGTCACATGAGGCAATTTGTGTGCATCCATTGCTCCAACCTTATGTGGTAGGCAACCCAAACCACAAAAGTCCCTCTTCACATTAGTCAAATCATGTTGCCTTGGAAACTGGATAAAGCTGTTGATATGTCTCAGCCCTGAAGATAGAACTTCTTGTAGCACACCACTGAAAGTTAATTGTGACATACCACCACAAAATGAAGTACTGCCATGAGTTTGACAATTGGTGTAATAGATCTGAGATTTATGTTGTGAGGCTGAAGATCAGGCTCCCAATGATGACATAAATCCAGTACAGTTTGCCTATTTTACCTGAAGTTCTGGATTATATCCCTTTCTTCCATGGTGGCAAGGTCTGAAAATGGGAGGTACACCTGAGGCTGTCATCTCCTCACTCTCCCAGGGTTCATATCTTTGCTTTGGAGAAACATTTGAACTTTTGTTACATTTTGAACAGCAACATATTTGATAATAACCAGTGAAGTCATGTACTCCTACAAAATATATATGGTTTAAGTACATATTTTAATCTTACATTTGCTTTTTGTCCTTTATTCTTCACAAATTATATTTATTGCCTAAAATAGTTGAGAAATTTAAAAAATATGTAAATAATACATTTTAAATGCATTTACACATTTAAAAAAAAAATTAGTTCATCACAAAATCCCTCAACTAAGATGTAAGCAACACTGCGCTAAGTTCGCTTTTCAGCATTCTAACACACTATATATAATTGGGTTTTTTTCTCAAAAGAATCAGAGTCCATCGAAGTTTGTATATGTGAACAATCTAGGCCCCAATTTGAGTGGTGGTGACGCATTTAACAGTTACAAACACATTATTTTGAATTTCTGAAATATCAGCTACCTGACCTCGCAGATAGGACTTTTGGAATCAGACGGGCTTGTCAGTTGTCAACCGCGTAGTGGGCGGTGAACTCTATGAAGGGCACAGCCATGGGCTAACATTGTTGAAAGTAACGTACGAAGACTGATGGCTGTGTCCATCTTCGCTGCTGATTGCATAAGTCGTGTTCATGTACTCGGTGGTAGGAAAAAAAAGGTCACTTTCCTCATAACACTGCTGCCATCAAGACCTCTTCCACTTTTGCTGCTGTTTTTCACCTCTGAGAGCAACGATGCAGAGGCGAGCAGGTAAAAGGGCCTCGCTAACACAGGAGGTCCTCTGCCTGTATGGCCAGCTCTATGGCTCACCAGAGGAACAGATACATGTCTTAAATGTATATGGGAATCTGTCTAACTGTTTTTATTTTATTTAAACAGGCTACAATGTAAGTTTGAGTTCCCTGAGTAAAGTGTAGTTAGTGATGTGAACTGTCATATATATTGTTCCTTACAGAGGACAATGAAGGTGGGGATTTCTCAGCACTTTACAGTGGTAAAAAAACAACAACTTTAGTATGTGGTGTGTGTTTAAAGCCTTAGAGTGTAATTGGTGTGTACTGAGAGATATACATGTATGTATATGTTTGATTGACATGTGCTACGTTCTAAACTCACATCATGGCAACTTGAGAAGACATTATAGACTCTTTACAACTGTACATAAAAATGTTTTCTGTACAAATAAAATGGAAATGATGTTAGGTAGGTGAATCGTCCAACAACTCACTCAGCTTCTATTTCGCCTTTCTAAACAGTTGTATGGAAGCTCCCAGGAGCAGTCTCCTCCCCAGACATAGCCCCTGACTCTGATACACTGTCATCTGATGACCCGGTGACCCGCATGTTCCTGGAACAGCTTTTTGGGGCCTTGAGAGATGATATTGCGGCCCTCAGGCACAACGTAGCGGACAACATCAAAGAGCTTAGGAAGGACTTAGGAGAGATGGGACAAAGGTTGGACACACTGGACCAGTCCAGTGATTGGCGTGAGGAGTAACTTTATGAGCACAGATGGGAACTTTTGGAGCAGAAAGACAGGAATGCAGACCTATAAAGCCACCTGGAAGACCTTGAAAATAGATAACACTATTTCAACATCCACATTAGGGGTGTGCCGCTGCAGGCGGATGCAGGGAGATTGGAGCATTATGTGATGTGACTCTTCAGGCAGGTGACGCCGGAGCTGGTGGACAAAGACATCCTGCTGGAATGCAAACACAGGGCAGGCAGACCGGCAAGAACTCCGGGCATACCTCAGGACATCCTCACATGCCTCCATTCCTATAAACAGTAAGAACTATTAATGGCTTCTGTCCGGGACCTGCCCGTCATCACTTTTGAAGGCACAAAAGTTCACATCTTTCAAGATCTCTCTCTGCTCACCCTCCAGCGGCACAGAGCACGCGGTCGGGCACAACCTTCCTGTGAGAGAAAGGGATTCAATACCGATGGGGACACCCCTTCTGACTTCTTTTTGTTTGGAATAAGGAAGCACATGCAATTCGAACCCTTGAGGAGGCGCACTATGTCCTGGGCCTTGAACTTACCTCGGAAGATGAGACTCACCACCTTGAAACACGCTCCACCACTAGGTCGAAAACACAGTCATGCAATATGAAGACATCCACAGCAAAGCCCTCAGCGTCCGAAAGCAATAAAGAGTGAGCAGCATTTCTGCGACAACTGCAACACCAGAGGAGTGTGCCAGAGTCTGAAATTGAAATGAATAATCCCTTACTTACAGCATCAGTCGACATTTGCAGGAGCTCACTTGCAGACATGGATTGGATCTCTGCTCCCTGGACAGCTCAGACAACACTGTCGCAGCTGGACACTAGTGCATTTCCCATGCAGTAAGGTTTCCCTACTCCTTCACGACCTACTGCAGAAATGCCAGACTGCATGGGACACGGACACTCATTCTTTGGAAATGTTGGTTTCCAGGAGTGCTTGCTTGCCCATACCCTTCTCCCAACTGCTCTCCCCTAGCCGCTGCTGTTGTAGACAATGCCATCCTCCATTCCCATCACGGGTGTATGTGTTACGTACACGAGAACTTGCTTAACCTTCCTAGTTGTCGGGGCCTACCGGATCACCACTTGACATGATCAAATTATTAGCCTTAATCTCTGAGGCCTCAACTTCCCAATTAAATGGTTGGCACTTCTTCCTATGTTTAAAGAAGCCAAATGCGATATATGCCTTATCCAGGAGACCCATCTCCTCCAGAGGTATTGGCATTACCTGCGTTCTTGCTGGTTCGATCAACAGTTTTTCTCAACAGGGTCTCAGAAATGGGCTGGGGTGGCAGTCCTTCTGGCTACTAATTTTCCCGGTTGCGGTATACAAACACAGGCTGAGATCCCTGGCTGAATGCTTGCCCTCCAACTTGCTCTATAGACATACACATTTACAATAGCCACGGTGTATGCCCACAATGACCACCAAGAGTCATTCTTACTGAATGGTATGGGTAAGGTACTGACAACCCCTGAAAGTGACATCCTGATAGGCAGAGATTTTAATTTAGTCCCAGATACCCTCATGGATAGATCAGCTCAACGGATGGGTCAAACTGGAGCCTTTACTGCGGCAGTCCTCCAATGAATGAGGGATATGGGGCTTGAGGATGTGTGGCAAACTAAACACCCCACTGACAAGGCATATACATTTTACTCTGCGGCCTTTCAGGCTTACGCCCTCATAGACCTTTTCTTGATGTACCCACATCTGTCCACAGCTGTTGTGGGAGTGGATTTGGGAGTTGCCGCCTTGTCTGACCATTCTCCCATTTTTATAACTTTACACATCCCATGTCACCCAACACAGTCCGGCGTTTGGACTGAATTACAGACTTTTACAACACAATACAGTCACTCACCACCGAAATAGCCACTTTGATGCACACATTCTTAGATATCAATGATACCCCAGGCATTCCCATTGCCTTGCTATGGGATTTCTTTAAGGTAGTAATATGGGGTGCTTTCATTGCAATATCGGCGTGGCACAATAGAGAAAGGACAGCAAAGAGACTTGCACAGGAGGGTCATGTGAGCCACCTAGAGGAGGAGCATAAACGTTTGGACTCACCAAGTGAGGCGTCAACTTACATCAGCGCTCAAGGAACTTAAAGCTTTGGACATGGATAAGGCTGAATAGGCCTTATTAAACATTAAACAAAAGTTCTACTCTGGGGTTAACAAAGTGGGATGTTTGCTCACCCGTAAGTTGCTTAACTACGCTCTTGAGCAAAGGATAACTGAAACTGATACACAGCAGGAACGCACGGTCTGCCAGGACTAGCAGATCGCACTGGAATTTGAGTGCTTCTACACCAACTTCTACACGGTGGAGACGCTTGATGTGGAGGATGCTTCCCAATACATCGCCCCACTCTAGGTGACACAGATGCCTGATAGGGAAGCTGCGCAGATGGATAGTGATATCCAAACAGCAGAGGTACTGGCGGCAATAGCCCAGCTGCAGCCGGGAAAGAGGCCTGACCACACACCCCCACTTCATCTATACGGCAGAACCAACAGGTTAAAATATCTCCGACAAAGAGCCCCCTCGTGGGGCCCATTGGGCATTGCAGCGCCGGCCGAACGAGGAGCTGGCCGATGATGAAGCATGACACCCCCCGGGGTGTGTGAGGGCTGTTGCTCCTTATTGGAGCCACTGCTCTCTTTCCCCCCTTTTTTCCATTGGGACCCCTCTTTCCTTTGTTAGGAACAGCTCACTCTGTTATTGACATATTCCAGTATGGGGGCTTGTGAGCTGGACCTGTGTCTGCCCTCGGTCCTCCTTCTTTGTTTATTATGGTCAGGATGGCTACCATGCTGACTTCTATAAGTCATTTGCATCTATACTTTCCCCCCTCTTGGTCCGCTCAAACAATTCTTTCAGCACTTAAGGGACCCTCACAGACACCATGAGAGACACCATTATCACGGTGATTCCCAAGCAATGGAAGTATCCGGTGCACTGTGCCTCTTACAGCCCCATATCTTTGCTGAGCATAGATGCCAAAATATTTACAAGCATTTTAAGTCAGCCTAGCCCCCTATATGCAGGGCCTGGCCAACCCCGACCAGGCCGGCTTCATCCCTGAAAGTGGCCGCAGTGATAATGCCAAACGCCTCTGCCACCTCATAGACAAATTCCATCAACCACACATTCCGGCAATATTGTTATCAGTCGACGCTTTCAGAAATGGGTGTGGTGTAGTTATAATGCTCTGAGGGCGCAGGTTAGGGTAAATGGAGTGCAGTCACGCCCTTTCGATATCATGCGAGGCACTAGACAAGGCTGTCCCCCCTTATCTTTGCTTTATAAATGGAACCGTTGGCGTAGAGAATACGGGGTAATCCTCAAATAACTGGCATCCAGATGGGAGGTAGGGAACACAAATTGGCCATGTACACTGATTGTATCATGATATCACTCACTCACCCGATGGCACCTCTTCCACATCTGGTCTCAGAATTAGAGGCCTTCGGTAGGGTCTCAGGCTTTAAAGTCAATCTTTTAAAAAAAAAAAACATTTTTATTGATTTTATACTTCCATCACAATAAATGCAACACTAATACAAAGAGCCCCACGCACATTGCAATTCTACATTCCAGCACGAAAAGAAAGGACATCTCAATACATGACTTTTCAGGCTACTGGCCTTTAAAGTCAATCTCCAGAAAACACTGATGCTGGGTCTCACAGTCCCACAGACGGACCGGATACAGTTTGGCCACCTCTTCCCCTTTCTCTGGGCTACACAAGTGGTCCCATACCTGGGTCTGCAAATTCACTCCACCTTGGAGAAAACAGCGGAGCGCAATTATGGATCGCTCCTCTCCACTGCCATGTTAGACCTGCAGTCATGGATGGGGGTTCTCTCTCTTGGATGGGAAGATTGGCAGCGGTGAAAATGACTCTCCTGCCAGAAAACTATATGCAGACATTGTCACTCCAACTCCCCCACACGTCCTAGGGAAGATGCAACAATTGATAGAACAAAACCCATGAAACAAGCTTACTGGTTACAGAGGGAGGGCGGTCTGGGTATATCGCATCTGACACACTAGTAGTAGGCAGCGCAAATTAGATATATGGTTGAATGGTCACAGCCTACGTTTCCATGCACTGGTGCATTATACATCAAGCAATCACAGGGATACACATATGGAAGATGCCCTGGCTCCCTAAACCACACAGACCAATGGTGGTTTATGTTTTCCCGGTGCTCCGGGCAACAGTTGGCACTTGGGACAAAGTACAAATATCAAAGAAACTATCCTCCCTCGTCTACCCCCAAACACTGATACTTGCCAATCCTGATTCCCCCGTCTTGCAGGGCACATCCTTCTAGCAGTGACAACTCACCGGTTATAAACAGGTGGGCGACCTCTTTGACCTAGAAGGCCTATTGAAATTTGCCCAAGTCCTATCGGATTATAACATCTCCACAAGCACACACTGGTAGTATCTAGCTATTAGATATTCGGTAACACAGACCCATATCAAACCACATGCAAGCCACCCACTTACACCTTTCTGTTAGACCTGGCAGCATCACCGGGAAGCGTGTCGCAGGGCCTGTCGCGGCTCAGAAGCATCATTGCCGAAGCGCCTCGCATCGCCGGAGAAGAGGATCGACGTCGCATCAGATGCCGCCGCATCACCAGGAAGCGTGTCGCAGGGTCTGTCGCGGCTCAGAAGAATCGTTGAGTTGCCGCACGGCCGTTGGGGCATGCAAGCATCGTGTCGCATCAAGAAGAAGACGCCATCTTTGTTCATTGCACCGGATCTTCATCGCATCACGGCATTGCTGGTCGCATCGCCACGAAAGCACAGTAAGAAATCGACGCATCACCTCTCCTCGCAGAGAAGAACCAACGCATCCCCTACGCATCAGTAGGGACCCGACGCATCACCGTTCTTGCGTGTAAGGAACCAACGCATCACCTTCCCTGCAACACTTTCGTTGTATAGCGTTACGCATCCTAAGGTACATTGAACTCAAAGTGTCTCATTTACCATCTTAAGAGAACTGATTTAATTCTACCATTTTTGAAGTACAGTATTGTGGATTTTTGTCGTTTTTGGTCTTGTGTTAAATCTATATAAAAGATACTTATTTTTAATATACAACTGGTGTGGTGTCCATCTGTAGTGTTGTCACTTGATTACTGTATGTGTTCACAAATGCTTTACACACTGCCTCTGAGATAAGCCTGTCTGCTCGTGCCAAGCTACCAAGGGGGTGAGCAGGGGTTATTTTATGGGTGTATCCCCCTTACCCTGACTAGACGCAAGGGTCCCTATTTGGTCAAAGGTACCTACCTCTGCCAACTAGAGACCCCCAAATCTAACATTGGTGGCAGCGGTAGGATTCTGGACTTGCATTTGTGACTCATGTACAGTGATTGGTGAACACTACTAGTGAGTGCAGACCAAAACGCGACCACATACTTTTGGTAGATTGTTTTTTCTGGGATTTTCTATTTTTGCAAAGAACTGCCAAGTTTAACCACCATGGATACAGCAGCATCCATAGCATCTGTTGATTGTGATTGGGAAGAGGAGAGACTAGAATGCTAGAATGTGAAACAGCTAAAGCACTTCTGCAGGAAATTTAAAGTTGCTATGACCGGTCTCACCAAGAAGGATGAGTTCCAAAAGGCGCTGAGGGCCTGGCCTCAAGCAAGGAATACCCCTGAGAATGAGGAAGGGGCTGAGAATGCAGATGAGCAGCTGGATGGGCCATTGGGTCCACAGGGGAGGAGAGCAACTTCCCCAGTAGGTAGCAGTGTCTCTGCCAAAAGCCTGTCCCCAGAGGAGTTGGTGGACAGGAAAGAAAACAGGATGCACAAATTGGAGCTTGCCAAACTCAAGTTGGGTGGGCAACTGGAGTTAGAAAATAGGAGATTGGCCCTGGAAGAAAAGAGAATGCAGTTGGAGCATGAGAAAAGTTTGAGGGAGTTGGAGTTGAAAGCTAGAAGCTTAGAGATTACTCCCTCTGGTGGCAGCACACCGTCCATGCCTGTTGAAGCTAGGGTGTATATTCCTAAAGATGTGGTGAGAGAGTTTTATAAGAATGATGATATTGGGCAGTGGTTCAAAGCCTATGAGGTAGCCATGTCTTCCCACCGGGTCCCTGAGAAGGATTGGGGAGCGGGGTTGTGGGGGCGGTTCCTTAGTGAGGGGCGGGACACACTGTTAGACTTGCCTTCTGAAGTCCATAATTCTTATAGCCACATGAAAGATGCATTGATGTCCAGGTATGGGTTGACTCCTGAATTGTATAGACAGAGGTTTAGAAATTGCAAGAAGGTGGAGTCAGGTACCTGGGTAGAATATGTCACTTTTTTCTGCAGATCTTTGGATGGTTGGGTGAAGGGTAGCAAAGTTAATGATTTTGAGGGGCTCTTTGTTTTAATTGCATGGGAGCATTTGCCAAGTAATTGTTTTCCAGAGCTACGCCAGCACCTGATTGATAGCAGGCTGACTAACCCTAGGAAGCTTGCTGAGGAGGCGGACTGCTGGGTGAGCACCCGGGTCCACAAGGGTCATGTGGGAGACTCTGCCAAGAGTGGGCAGGGTCCCCAGCAGAAGAGTGGGGGGACAAGGGTAAACAGAGGGAGTTCCAGAAAGGGCCCCAAAGTAATCCCCAAGGGACCCAAGGGAAGGGTTCCCAGCCTCCCCCTGAGAAGAAGCACGGGGCCCCGACAGGTAGGCCTGGTCCCAGGGGACCCCTGAGGTGCTACAAGTGTGGTGAAGTGGGTCATAAGTCTAATGATCCCAAGTGCCCACAGTTTGGAAAGACAGCACCCACTGGTGCTCCACCCCGGCAGATGGCGAGTGTAGCCCTGGGGGAGGAGAGGGGTGTCCAAGGTGGGTGGGGTCCTGCAGAGATGTCCCGTGTCTCTTTAGGAGACTGTGAGGTGGTCCCCAGGACCCAACTGCCTGATAACACTAAAAAGTATAGGCAGTGGGTGACCATCAATGGCCATAGAGTGGAGGCTCTTCGAGACACAGGAGCCAGTGTGACAGCTGTCAAGTGTCACCTGGTGTCTGAAGAGCAGGTTGTCCCCAATGCATTTTACCCAGTTGTTGCCGCTGACAACACAGAGAGCCACTGCAAGGTGGCTCAGGTTCCCTTTGAGTGGGGGGTCTCTGGTACTCTTCAAGTAGCTGTGAGGCCAGCCATGCCTGTTGACTGTTTGTTAGGGAACGATTTGGAGAGCTCACCTTGGGCTAAGGTGGAGCGAAGTGCTCATTTGGAGATGTTGGGTCTGCCTGACTGGGCGTGTGTGACCACATGGTCCATGGCAGCCAGTAAGGGTGTTCAAGAGGACCTGGAGCCTGAGAGGGGGGCCCAGGTGCCTGCCTTAAAGAGAAGACGCAGGGGGGCATGGGAGACCGGCCCCCGAAGTTCCCACGGTCCAGGAGGAGGAGGTAGACCCTGAGGGGGATGCCCTGGAGCCTACAGGGGAACAAGTAGCTGAACTGGGGGACCTGTCTGAGCTGACCCATTGGCAGCAGGAAGGAGGACCCTCCAGGGAAGAGTTCTGCGCGGAGCAGAAGGAGTGCCCTTCTCTTGTGGGTTTGCGGCAGCAGCCTGCAGACCAGGCAGCAGGTGATCAGTCTGGATCACATTGGATCTACTGGGAGAATGACCTCCTGAATACTGAGCCTAAGGTTGCTGAGCCTGGGTCAGCCCGTGTGCTGGTGGTACCCCAGCGCTTCAGAGCCTTCCTACTGGGGCTGGCTCATGATGTGCCGTTAGCAGGACATTTGGGGCAGGACAAGATCTTTGAGAGGCTTGTCACCCACTTTTATTGGCCCCAAATGAGCAGGAGTTCAGATACTCATTTCAGGACCTGTCAGACTTGCCAGGCAAGTGGAAAGAGTGGGAGGAAGCAAAAAGCTCCTCTCCAGCCATTCCCTGTGGTCAGCACCCCCTTTGAACGGGTGGGTATTGACATTGTGGGGCCACTGGACCCCAAGTCAGCCATGGGCAACAGGTTCATCCTGGTCTTGGTGGACCATGCCACCCGGTACCCGGAAGCCATACCTCTGAGGACAGTGACGGCCCCCGTGGTGGGACGGGCACTGATGGGAATTTTCTCCCGAGTGGGATTCCCTAGAGAGGTAGTGTCTGACCGAGGTACAAACTTTATTTCCAAGTATATGAAGTCCCTGTGGCAGGAGTGTGGGGTAACTTATAAGTTCACCACTCCTTACCACCCCCAAGGAAACGGGTTGGTTGAAAGATTCAACCGGACCCTCAAAGGCATGAGTATGTGTCTTGAGGAACCTATGAGGCGTAAGTGGGAAGTCCTCTTACCATGCCTGCTCTTTGCATACCGTGAGGTGCCACAGAAATCTCTAGGGTTCAGTACCTTTGAGCTTCTCTATGATCACCCAGTGAGAGGACCTCTGAGTCTGGTCAAGGAAGGCTGGGAGCAATCTCCCAGGAAACCTCCCCAGGATGTATATAGCTACATGCTGGCCTTCCGGAACCAGACTAGGCGTTTCAGACAGCTCGCTGAGGCGAATCTGGAAGCCAGCCAGGAGGAGATGAAGCGGTGGTACGACCAGAATGCCACTGTGGTAGAGCTTCAGCCTGGTCAGAAAGTGTGGGTCATGGCCCCAGTGGAGCCTTGTGCGCTCCAGGATAAGTGGACCAGACCATTTGAGGTGGTGGAGCGCAAGAGTCCTGTTACCTACTTGGTGGACTTGCGGTCTCCCTGGAACCCCTTGCGGGTCCTGCATGTCAACCGCCTGAAGCCCCACTTGGAGAGATCCGAAGTGGGCATGCTCTTAGCGACAGATGCTGGAATGGAGGAGGAGACTGAGCCTCTTCCTGACCTCCTGTCGGCGACAGAGCGAGATGGGTCAGTGGATGGTGTGAACCTCTCTTCCACCCTGACCCCTGAGCAACAGAATGACTGTCACCAGTTGCTGGGACAGTTTTCTGATTTGTTCTCCCTGATTCCCAGTGTCACTGATTGGTGCATCCATGATGTGGACACTGGAGACAGTCCTCCTGTTAAGCACAAAACTTACAGGGTAATTGACAGGGTGAGAGCTTGCATCAAGGAGGAGGTCTCCAAGATGCTTGCGTTAGGGGTGATTGAGTCCTCTAACATTCCTTGGGCCAGCCCAGTGGTCTTGGTCCCAAAGGATGCCGCACCGGGTGCCACACCAGAACTCCGGCTCTGTGTGGACTACCGAGGGCTCAATTCAGTCACGAGGACTGATGCGCACCCCATCCCCAGAGCTGGTGAGCTCATCGATCGGTTAGGGGCTGCCCGGTACCTCAGCACGTTTGATCTAACATCTGGGTACTGGCAGATCGCCTTGACTGATGGGGCAAGAGAGAGGTCAGCATTCTCCACACCTGATGGGCACTACCAGTTCCAGGTTATGCCCTTTGGGATGAAGAATGCCCCTGCCACCTTTCAGAGGTTGGTCAACCAGGTGTTGGCTGGACTGGAAGAGTTCAGTGCCGCCTACCTGGATGACATTGCAGTGTTCAGCGCCAGTTGGGAAGAACATCTGCACCACCTCTGGGAAGTGTTGATGGCGCTGCGGAGGGCAGACCTCATGATCAAGGTGAGTAAGTGCCAGATCGGGCAGGGTTCCGTGGTGTACTTGGGACACTAGGTTGGGAGCGGCCAGGTGGCGCCCCTACAGCCCAAGATTGAGACCATCCTGGCTTGGGAGCCCCCCAAGACCCAGACAGAGGTGAGAGCCTTTTTAGGACTCACTGGGTATTACAGGAGGTTTGTCAAGGGGTATGGCAGCATCGTAGCACCCTTGACAGAGCTGACTTCCAGGAAGCAGCCCAAGAAACTGATTTGGACTGACACCTGTCAGAAAGCTTTTGAGGCCCTGAAGACTGCCATGTGCACGGCGCCCGTGCTCCTGGCACCCAACTTCTCAAGAGAGTTTATCGTTCAGACAGACGCTTCAGAGCATGGTGTGGGGGCTGTTTAGACACAGATAAATGAGGAGGGCCTAGATCAACCCGTAGCATTCATCAGTAGGAGGTTACTACCACAGGAACAGAGGTGGAGTGCGATTGAGCGTGAGGCATTTGCTGTGATCTGGGCGCTGAAGAAGCTGAGACCATACCTGTTTGGGACTCACTTCCGGGTTCAGACAGACCACAGGCCCCTCAGATGGTTGATGCAGATGAGGGGTGAGAATCCAAAGCTGTTGAGGTGGTCCATTTCCCTACAGGGGATGGACTTCACGGTGGAACACCGCCATGGTACAGAACACGCCAATGCTGATGGTCTGTCCAGATTTTTCCGCCTTAGTGAAGAGAACTCCCAGGAGGTAGGGTAGTTCTCCACACATTTCAGCTGGAGGGGACACGTGTTAGACCTGGCACTGTTGGCGTGGGTCTCCCTTCCATTTTTTGCTGTTGCCTCATGTGTTTTTGCTGGTTATAGATGCTTTGGGCACTGTGCCACTGCTTTTCAGTGTCACAGTGCAAGTGCTCCCTATGGTAAATTGATGTATGGGTTAGTGATTCCATGATTGGTTGGTTTGGTTTACTTGTCAGACCCTAGTACAGTGCACTGAGTGTGCCCAGGGCTTGTAATCCAAATGCTGCTGGTGGGCTTGCAGCACTGGTTGTGCCCCCCACAGAAGCAGCCTGTAAAAGTGGGTCTCAGGTCTGCCATTGCAGAGCCTGTGTGCAGTCTGGTACTGCCATGTTGACTGGGCAAGTGCACCCACTTGCCAGTCCCTAAACCTTCCCTTTTCTTCATATCAGACACCCCTATGGTAGTCCCAAGGGCAGGGTGCATTGTAAGAATAAGGTAGGACATGCCCTGGTGTGTGTGGCATGTCCTAATAGAGAATTACAGCCATTTTCGTTTTTCACTATTGCAAGGCTACCTGCTCCCCATAGGCCAGAATGGTCAGTTTGATTATTACAGCTTATAATCCTAACTGACCCAGGGAACATGGTAGAAAAACGAATTTAGTATGCCTGAACTCAGAATGATAAAATACATATTTTAGTGAAGTTGGTTTTAACATTCTGTGTTTGAAAATACCACTTTTAGAAAGTAGGTATTTTCTTGCCTAACTATCCAAGCCTGCCTCTGCTAGGTTGTGTATTCCTTGTCTGGGTTTGTGAGTGACAGGGGCTGGGGGACTCCAGGAGACAGGGTGAGTCAGCACAGGGCTGAATAGAGAGATCTGCATGGAGATAGGTGGGAGGAGTTGCACCTGGGACCTGAATAGGGTTGTGCCTTCCCTCCACAATGCTGGCTCCACCTCCTGTGGTGTGTCTGATGCCCCATGCCTACTCTGTGAAAGGAAAGAAGGAGTCTTGTCAACAAAGTGCTCCAGGACTGACCAGAACTGGTTTGGACTAGGCAAAGGCCTCTCTGCCTTCAGAGAACAAAGAGAATATGTGTATAAAAGAGGGGACCCAAACCCCAGAAAATCAGATCACTTTGGGAAACAAGAAGAAACCTTTGCTGAGGAGAAGAACCAGAGAAACTGAGGAGGAGACTATCCCTATGCTGAGTGCTGTTTGGGGGATTGGCCTGCAGTGGTTGCCTGACTGCCAACGAAAGGAGAAAGGAACTTTGTGTGTACTTTCATCAACTTGTAAAAGATCTCCAAGGGCTTGAGAGAAGAGCTTGCCTCCTGCTGAAGTCTCAGGGACAACAGACTTCACCAACCAGCTCCTCAAGAGTCTTTCTGTAAAGTGCCTGCAGCTGTGCTGGACTTTCTGAGGGACTGCGTGTCGCAAGGAGCTGGAAGCGCGACTAACGAAGAAGAAGCATCGCCACCGCAGCCGAAGCGCCTCGCATCGCCGAAGAAGAGGATCGACGTCGCATCAGACGCCGCCGCATCAACGGAGAAGAGTGTCGCCGCCGCTGTCGCATCGTTGCTGAAGCGCCTCGCATCGCCGGAAAAGAGGACCGACGTCGCATCAGACGCCGCCGCATCACCGGGAAGCGTGTCGCAGGGCCTGTCGTGGCTCAGAAGAATCGTTGAGTCGCCGCACGGCTGTCGCATCATTGCCGAAGCGCCTCGCATCACCAGAGAAGAGGACCGACGTCGCATCAGACGCCGCCGCATCACCGGGAAGCGTGTCGCAGGGCCTGTCGCGGCTCAGAAGCATCGTTGCCGAAGCGCCTCGCATCGCCGGAGAAGAGGATCGACGTCGCAGCAGACGCCGCCGCATCACCGGGAAGCGTGTCGCAGGGCCTGTCGCGGCTCAGAAGAATCGTTGAGTCGCCGCACGGCCGTCGGGCATGCACGCATCGTGTCGCATCAAGAAGAAGACGCCATCTTTGTTCATTGCACCGGATCTTCATCGCATCACGGCATTGCTGGTCGCATCGCCACGAAAGCACAGTAAGAAACCGACGCATCCCCTAGGCATCAGTAGGGACCCGACGCATCACCTTCCCTGCAACACTTTTGTTGTATACCGTTACGCATCCTAAGGTACATTGAACTCAAAGTTTCGCATTTACCATCTTAAGAGAACTGAGCTAATTTTACCATTTTTGAAGTACAGTATTGTGGATTTTTGTCGTTTGTGGTCTTGTGTTAAATCTATATAAAAGATACTTATTTTTAATATACAACTGGTGTGGTGTCCATCTGTAGTGTTGTCACTTGATTACTGTATGTGTTCACAAATGCTTTACACACTGCCTCTGAGATAAGCCTGTCTGCTTGTGCCAAGCTACCAAGGGGGTGAGCAGGGGTTATTTTAGAAGTGTATCCCCCTTGCCCTGACTAGACGCAAGGGTCCCTATTTGGTCAAAGGTACCTACCTCTGCCAACTAGAGACCCCCAAATCTAACATTTTCGAACTGTGGCTTCTCACCCGCACCACAGATAAGAAACTCCTATCAGACATCTACGCATTTCTTAACATTCCGCTACACAAGGTCCCATCCTTGGCACAGCAGAGATGGGAGACAGAGTGTGAACTCTCTTTTACCCCCAAGGAGTAGGCAGATGTCCTCCACCGCATGCGCACTTCTACCTATAGTGCCACTGCTATGGAGACACTCATAAAAATTATGCATTATTGGTACTACACGCCGGAGAGACTGGCCAAATGGAAGCCGGGAGGGGACAATAGTTGTTGGCGGCAATGTGGTCACCCTGAAACATTAAAGCATATCCTTTGGCACTTCCCCAAACTGCATCACTATTGGTCAGAGGTCGTAGCGGATATTAATCAGATGTATGACACTGATATCCCGCACTTCCCTAGCAACATCTTATTAGGACTTCCTAATACACTCACCAATCCCCTGAAGTCACAAAAGGGAAGAGCCTTCACCCTTGAACTTTGGGTGAAAAAACAAACAATATTAGCTAGTTGGGGATCAGACACTGTCCCATCAAAATTGGACTGGCTTCACAGATTGTGGGGCCTATTGGGCATGGAGAAACTTACTGCAGTGAGTTACCACAAATTGCCACAATTTGATAAGACACGGGGGCCCTGCATACGCTTCCTATCCCAGGAATTTAGAGAACTGTTCTGCCCAACATACTTACGAGTGCTCCACCTCACTCAAGGAGAACAGGTTCCCAATGGAGAGGCTTTAGCCAACCCCTGACTGTCTTTTCATGATTAACGATTAGACCACATCATAACCTTTGTCGCTGAGTGCTGTTGACTACACTAACCCTATAACATGTCCTGCTTCTACCCTGTCGGATCCTCTCTTGAGCCTTTCCCCCACTACCTCTCTGTAGTTGTGTCTTGATCCTGGATTATTACACTCCATCGGCCAGTGGATGTAGGTGGAAAGTTCTGTATTGTCGATGCGCCTTTTGGAAAACTATAATAAACTAGAGTTAAACCTTAATGGACAACAGTTGAAAGGGAGAGTTACGTAACTACTTGAGCTGACACTTCATATCATTGGGCTCCCATTTCAAAATGTGTCATGTCCAAACTGCAGGCCCCTTACTCCCAGTGGCCAGTATTCACTGGGCCATAAGTATTTATGTTTAGCCTTCAGTAGTTCACAATCTATTGCACTGATCAGAAGTAGGTCACATTACACAATATGTGGTAGCCCCCTGGGCTAGATGATGTCACAGGCCTGGATTGGTGAGTGTAGACCATGACAAGGGTAAGCCACAGGTCACTACAAAAGTGTTTATGAAGATATTGGTTTTAGTCAGCATGTGATAATACACATGTTGCATGCTAACTTATGAGCTATGCCATTGATAGAAGTAGCAAAATTGTGTTACATCTATACAGACAAGCAAAAAGTCGCAAAACCGTTATTTTTCTATTATTTCTTGTATCCATACAGGTCAAAGCCCATCAGAAGTGGGACCTCTGGAAGGCCATCGTCAGGAAGGTGCAGACAATGGGGTCTTCAAGCGGGACATACAACGCTGGACACGAAAGTCAGCTGAAGTCCAGCTCGACCAGTCCTCCCAATGTGGGAGGTGCGTGCCCTGCACCCTGACACCCTTAATGGCCAGCAATCTTGCAGTTGCCTATCCGACATTTGATGGGCAGTTGAGAGCCCAACAGCAGCAACAAGGGTGTAAGTTCTTATCAGAGTTTCACACATTACATAACTCTTTTTTTTTTTGTTAAGGGCAGGATTTTTCACATCAACATTAAGGGTGACCCGTGTCCAACGCACAAGAAGAGTTCTTGAACGTGTAAGTTTTGCACAATGTGTATGCTGATGTACTTTGTCTATTGCTATGTTGGCAAAGATCCCACCTGATTCCTGTTAGCAACCATTGGACTGTTCTGAACAGACACATTGCTGCCTAAAATCCTTAAATGCATCATGTTGTTTGATGTCATGAGGGACAGTTGTACCAAACAGGCCAATAGTGTTTATTGTGCCAGGTGTGATGCTCCTTCACTATTGGTGATGATGTAATGGTAGCTCTATTACATATCACATAGAATACTAGGCAGTTATGGTACAGTGTATATACCAAATGTCACATTGATAAGTTGGGATTCTACACAAACAAGAGTGAGCATGTGTTCCAAAATGACCAGTGACATCAGTATTAATAGCTATATTTTGGATTCAAAACATATCCAACTTGTGCTTTGCATCAGAAATACATATTCTTACATGTTCAAAGTGACAGATTAGCATGATGTCTCACTCCTTCATAAATATGTGTGTGTAAGCCAGTCTGTTTTTTGACAAATAATTGAGATAGGCATACAATTTTTGTGGAAACACAGACAGGAATGTGTACACATTGGTGACAGAGTAACACATACCCTAAAGTATTTCTCAGTGTCCTTTGTCATGTCCAGATGATGAAGCAATGATGGAGATGAATGGCAAACTTAAAGGAATTTTGTAAGATGGAAAGTTCCTTCACATATATGTAGGAGTATCCCATCAGGAAAACTCAAAATCAGGTCACACTCATGACGCATTAGGCAACTGTTGGAATACATCAAGGTGTAATATGTTGCATATTATGAATTATATGTGAGTGTGTGAAGTAAGTATTATATAGCAATTAGTGTAGGTAAAAAACTACTGTAATGTTCTTAGAAATTTTGCACTACAGTTAAAGGCAGCACATTTAATGAAACAATTTCACAAAGACACAAAATACTTCATATAAATATAGGTAGATAGGAGTGAAATGTGAAAATGTTTTTGCTGTGCACTGAAGTGTATTAGAAATGTTTCAAGGGCTATGTATTTACTTATGCTGTAGAAGTCATTTGTCAATCTCCCCAAATCTTTGTTTCTTCAACAGCCCAGGCATCTACATAGTATGTGATACATTGATAAGCTACTTCAGTACATAATTCATGTATAATTTTTGACCATTGACATATACTTTAATGACTTGGAGTAAGTGTTTTCATTGTGAAATGCCCAAACAAAGGTAACCTGCTTTCAGTTTATGTTTATGCTAAATATTGGTACAACATTGGAGTATTTGTTGATACACCTTTGTTCAAAATTTACTTTTTGAGAACGAACAGTATGCAGACTTTAGGGCCTTGTGAACACACAGTACAAAGGTATTTGTGGTTGATATCCTTTTTGGTGACAACAGTTCACTATTCTAAACTACAAAGGACAACCATTCAGAGGTGTGAAATAGTTCCTGGAGATACATAATCATAGATAAGAGACAAGATCATACATGATATAGGAGCTATCATGGGCAATAACATAAATGTTTTCAGATAATGTTGCATACATGCATGAGTTTATGCTAATGTTGAAGCAAAGTTTGAGAGCCTTAAAACAGGTGAACTCTGAAACCTTGGAAACTGTTTTGTGATCAAAGGTCATGATCAGTTCTGTTTACACATATTCAATAAAGCTATTGTAAATGTCATTTCAGCATCATCCGGGGCAGGCAAAGGAGAAGGTGCCAACATCAGCAGGGAAGCAGCTGGCCACAGTGATTCTGGTACCAATACCGAGGGACCCAGTAGCCCGGGGGTGAGGGGAGTACAATGGAGCCACCAGTGGCTCTACATCTTTTTCGGAGGCCTCACCCAGCAAGCACTCCCTAGTGGTGGTGGTGGACCCTACTGTATCTGTTACACCTACATCCTTGTCCACCACCCAGAGTACCATCTCTACCCTCCCTCTTGCTCCCCCACAAGTTGGCCAAACCTGCCCCCCTAAAAGAGGTGGTGTTTCCTTCACTCCAGGCACCTCACCCCCTGCCCCTGTACAAATGACTACTCTGAGTGAGGAGGGTATTGACCTCCTCAGGAATATCTCTGTAGGCCAGACTGCACAACCGAATGCCATCCAGGGGCTTGGCTGCCAATTGCAACAAATTGTAGCCTACCTGAAAGGCATTCACAGTGCTAGGTCTGGCCTAAATAGGTATTTTCAAGGTCTAGCCTCCTCACAGACCACAGTCTCTCAACAATCCCAATCATCTTGTTCCCCCACGTTCCGCCATGTCCCCATTCAAATTCCCTATTCCCAGACCTGTCCCAAGCATAATCATACCTTTGCACGTACCCACTCACACAGACACAAGCAGCACACCCACACTATAGCACAGGCAACACAAAACAAGAGGAACACATCCAAACACACAGACACCACCTAACCCCCAGCACAACCACAGACATTGCACCCACCACTACAGACACATCCAGCGCCATCAGCACACACCCAGACACAAAACCCACCACAGACACATCCACTACCACAGCATAACCACATACACTACACCCACCTCCACAGACACATCCACCACCCCAGCACAAACACATCCACTGCACCCACCATCACAGACACATCCACCACCCCGTATAACCACATACACTGTGCCTACCACCACTGACACACATCCACGCCCTCAGCAAACCCCCAGACACTGCACCCACCACCATAGACACATCTACCAGCAGAATCACAGCCCCAGACAACACACCGACCACCACAGACACATCCACCACCACATTCACAGCCCCAAACACCTCAACCAGCACCTCCACAGCACACACACCCCAAAAACAGAAACACCCACACAACAACAAACAACAAAGCAAGACACACCCAAACAGCCAGGACATACACCAGGCCCACAGACACATGTACCATCAACAGACACATGCACAACAGACACTTCCACTCCCTCTACCTCCCAACCCCAACTCCCTCCCGGCCATCGTACCCATTTTCCCTATAAAGGTCTTCTGTTTGTCCTTGCCCTGAGCTCTGCCACACCCACCCCTCACAAATGTATACCTACCTACCCCTTCCACCCCAACCCATCCCATCCACATACCAACCCACCCCTCAAAAGACTGGACCCACCCCTACTAAGCCCCAAGGTACCCCTAAAAAAAGGCAAAGGCCCCACCCCAAAAGCAAGACCACCCCTCCCAAAAGCACACCCCGCTCCCAAACCCAACACCACCCCTCACAAAACCACAACACCCCTGCCAAGGACAACCCTCCCAAACCCAAACACCCTCCACCCAGGTAACATCTTTGAGGTGCCTGCTCTGCCCTCTAGATGCCCCTTCCCCGGGAGGTTCCCCTCGCTGTGCAATTGGATGCAAATTGAGTGCCATGGCAGACATGTACCCCAGGACTTTGTGGACACGTGTGACTGCCATTTGCATTGTTTAATACCAGTTGAGAGTTTTCTCATTGTGAATAAATCATAATTTATCTTTTCACCAAGTTTGTCCTGGCATTAATTTTCCTTTGCAATTGTTTGATTCCTAGCAATGTTTCAGTGTAAAATGTGTAGTACCTATTTTACTTTATCATGATGGCAGGAAACAGTGGCGTAACAAAACTTTAGGGGCCCCCCCTACAATGTACTGCAAGGGGGCCCCGTTATTCGATCACTCTACCACCCGCATGTTTAAAGCACCTCACCCTCATAACCTACCTCAAAGCTAACAGTAGGGTTTTCACTGATACAAATTGCTTCAATGAGATCAACAAATTCTGCAGTCAGGGACACATTAGGGTATATAAGAACAGTTTTTGGGGGTTATTGATTTACAAAGTGGAGCTAAAGGGGAAAAAGGGGAGATGCTTGGTGACATGACGGGATCCCAGGGCACATTCATAGGGCTACGAGCATTTCAAAGTTAGTAGTGAGCAAAAGTGATGCCTTTGTGCTAATGAAAATTCAATTTGCAATGCACCAATGGACCATGTTACCGGTCATTTTAATCTCTCACATTTCTCGAGCAATCCTTCCCAGTCAGCCTCTCATCTTTAGCCCCCATTCTTTCATCACCTTCTCTACTTTGAACAGTTCACCCAATCTCTTATTCTTCCAGCACTGCTACCCTTCTCCAGCATATTTTGGCCTCCCTCCCACTAGCACTGCTGTCATTTACCTTTGTCATTCTTATTTCTATCATTCCCAGTTTCCCCCTCCCCCCCTTCCTGTTCTCTTCTCTCTCCCAGTTCTCTTAACTCCACTTCTTTCCTGCGGTTTAAACAATTTCTTTGAGGTTCCTCTTAAAACACAAACATATGTCCCTCATTCTCATACTGCTGTCATGATCCCTCACACTTCCCTCACACTTCCCGTACTTGTTCTGACAATTTCTCCCTCTGGTCTATTTCTCCTGGGTTTCTTTGCACCTCAGTCTCTCATTAGGTCACTCTATCTCTTCCAATTTGCTGCTTACCTCCAACTCTGATTTTCTCATTCTGTAATCTATACCTCTAACTTCTCTCACTCACCTTTATTTCTCCCGGTTTTACTGCCACCCTAACACTCATTTTCCTCTCCCTTCTCCTATTTACCTTCAACTTGCACACACCACATTCTCTAATATCTATACCATCCGTCCCTCTAACATTTAATTTTACCTTTGACCACTAAATATCTCGCTTCATTTCATCTCTTAATTTCCACTTTATGCTTCTCATTCTCACTATCACATCTCAATCCTACTCTCAGCACTGTCTCTGATCTTCTTCCTTCTGCATCCCCAGTTTCCGAACTAGCTCCTTCTTTACCCCTCTTGCTTATTTCCAAACTCCTATCACACTTGTTTCCTTCACAGATACCTCTCTCATTCCCATGCACCTACGTGCTTCTTGTTTCTGTCTTACTTTTATTACTCCAAATTTTCCTTTCAGCTCACTAAACTTCAGCTTCCCTTACTCCTTACCCTTTTTAATTCCTTATTTTACACTTGTGTCATCTTTCCTTCACATTCCATAACTTCACTCATCCTGTAACATCCATGCATATCCAGTCTAAACTCCTTACCACTTTGCAATGTATATTTCTCTCACTTTCGGGTTTATTACCCACTCCTGCACAGTCTTTCCCTCATGGGCTCAGGCTCCTGCTTATGCTCTGTGCCATTGTTCAGCCTTTGGTCTTACTCTTTCTATTCTTTCTGCCCTTACTTTCTTTTTTTCAACGTTTGTTCTTTTCCAGTCAGTTCCTTTCTTTATTTGTATTTTTGATACTTTCATTTTCCTTTCAGATTTCTTACTCATCTTGTATTTCTTAGTTATTACCCCCTTTCTTATATCCCTTTTGCTTTTCCTTTATCACATGCTTTCTTTTTCATTTATCACCATTCCTTTCATTCTCTGCCATAGAGGTGTTTTCCATTCTTTTCCTTTTTTCTACCCCTCACTTTTCATTTCCCTGATTGTTGTCTCTCCCTATGCCTCCACTTCATTGTTCCTTTTCCTTCACTATTCCTTTTCTTCTCTCTTCCTTCTTTTAACTCTTATTTTCTTAGCATTTCTATGTCACCATGCTTGAGTCCTAACTCCTACACCCTCAATTTTGTCACATACTTCTCCTCACTTGGTTATTTATGACACTATGCCTAGGTTTATAGGATTATTTTAAAAACTTGCAATAGAAAGCAATAGCCAAAGCTGCAATAGAGCAAACTTCTCACTCTAACAACAGGTATAGCATCAACAGGAGCAGTTCAAGTTTCCCACATTCACAAGAAGCTGTTCATAGGTAGCAGCAGTACAACCTTCATTCACACACCCACAGCAGGTATTTAGCAGGTAGCAGCATTTGAAAGGAGAGGAAAATGTCTTCATGCAGGTTATGCACAAGCAGCACCGGTATAAGTTTTCTTCACACAAAAGAGAAATAGCACACATAGCTGTAATGCAAGCTGTCCTGATGCAAAATAGGCATAGCAGAGGCAACTTCTGTGCAAGCTTCCTTCATACAAAGAACAGGCACACCATGAGCAACAGCACTGCCAACTTTCCTCGCACAGAAAAGGCACAGCATGGACATCACACACATAGCTGTAATGCAAGCTGTCCTGATGCAAAATAGGCATAGCAGAGGCAACTTCTGTGCAAGCTTTCTTCATACAAAGAACAGGCACACCACGAGCAACAGCAGTGAAAACTTTCCTCGCACAGAAAAGGTACAGCATGGACATCAGTATTCAAATCGCTATCACATCAGTGCGTTACTGTGAGCATCAGTGTAAGCTTCCCTAGCAGAACAGGTCCAGCATGGGCAGGAGATGTGCAAGCTTCTCTCACACTAAACATGAAAAATGTGAGCAGCAGCTGTAGAGGTCTCCTTTAAGAAACAGATACAGCACAGAAAACCTGAGTACTGCAAACATCCCTCACAAGAGCGCTACACCATGGGAAACTCGAAGCAATGACAGCCACGCTCATTAGAGAGGTGCTGTAGTGGCAGCAGCTGTGCAAGCATCTCTCGCCCAAACAGGTAGAACACCACAGCAGCAGAGCAAGCCTATGTGACAAAACATGTGATGAAGTATGAAGGGATAGGTGTGCACAGGTGCCCACTAGCAACATGTCACATGTGACACCGTCAGTCATTCCTGGCGTTTTATCCATGGTTCAAACAAGGATTTCTGATCCCATGTTTAAAAGCTAAACACAAAACTACAAGTTCCAGAATGCACAGTGATCTTGGATAAAAAGCTAGAACCAGCTGAGGTTTCTCATATGATGGCAGGAGAGTGCGGTGTAAGTGAAAATGTACCCACCACTATGTCAAATTTGCCAGGCACGAATCGTAAAATGTGATGAAATATACAACCTCAGTGTGCCTTTTTTTTTTTTTTTTTTTTGAGTTTCAAAAACCTTTATTTGCAAGTACAAACAGATACAGACAGCGACCAGTACCTCAGTGTGCCATTAGGTGCATGTGGGTTATGCACTTCAGAAGCATTTTTTTTAAATCTTGTAGCTTACAGAGTTATAATATATAGGTTTTAGAGATACCTAGAGGATCAAATATGCTTTTTAAAGATTGTTTCTTTTTATTTTACCAATGGTTCCAATTCACCTTAAGGGGCATGCCTGAATTACATTTCAATATGTGTTTTTTGGTATCTGTATATTATTTTCGTCCGTTCAGGCCATTTAAATGAACAATAAAAAACGCAGTTTGGAGAGTTCATAGTGATCTAAGTAAAGAGGTAAGTCAGGGGACTCTGCACCATGGAAAATGAAATGTGAATGGGTGATTGGCACTGTGTCTTACTTACAACATCCAGGGTAGCTCAAACAAACACCGAGGGCTGGGTTTCGCATTAGGGGCACCCAGTATGGCAATCTTTGTTGGCACTCTGCTCCACTGCCCATGACCTCCTTCTCCATGGATTCCCTCGCTACCTCCCTCCATCAGTGCACCTCATCTCTCCATGTGTCAGAGCACGCTTTTCACACACACATAGTACACAGGGACAATAAATCATACAAATGTGTAAATCAATGTTAAGAAATGTTACATAAGACAATGTGAGCTGCAAGGTGTAGGAATCATGTCATCCATACTGATCGGCATTATGGGCCACATGCATCATGTATTTTACCGGTCGCAAACGGCTGATTCGCTGAATCAGGCCGTTTGAGACCAGTAAAATGCTTTTTGGTATGTATGAATTCCAATTTGCAATTCGGTCACATGTGACCGAATCGTGATTTGGAATTGCGAATACATACCGATTCGGTATTAGGAAGGGGCGTGTTTAGGACGTCCTTTAAGGAAAACGGGCTGCTTTTAAAAAAAATGTTTGCTTTATTTAAAAGAAATCACAGACATGTGAAATAGCGATTACCTAATTGCAATTCATAGAGAATCGCAATTAGGTAATCGCTGTTTGAAATCGGTACATGTGGCCCTATACGTTAAGAGTGATTTCTCTGGAGAAACACAAACTCCGAATTTAAAAAGTAACAGTGGTTGGGGTTGTATATATCAATAAGAGGTTTTTTACTACTAAAATGAACCCTTTTTAGCAACCTTACAATAACAAACGTTTGAGGAAAAAATATGGTTCTAAGCTTATGCCTTGCAGTTTGCATGCCGCTCTTTGATAATGGTACATAGCTCACTGTGTGATATTATGAGGATTGTAGCTTACGAACTGCAAGTACTAAATCATTCTCTGTGAGAAAAGCAGTAGCCTACTGAGCTATCACCATAAAATGCAAATCTGTGATCTGCTGGTTACACATTTGCAGGAAGCTCATTAACCCTTTCTACTACTTCATAAGTCAAAACCATGACTTGACAAAAAACAGTTCTCTGCAGCCAGTACATTTACCAGAGCTGTCTTACTGTTATTGTTGTGCCTTGAAAAATTTGGGGCACACAAAGATCTCTGCAGGCTGCTTTTGTCTCCCATGTCGTCTGACCTGTCTTAAAGACGGCGCTGCACTACTTTCCTGGTTTCCTCTTTAGGGCTCATCTCTGAGGCCCTGTATGTGTAAATTGGAAGTGCAGCAGAAGAGTGAAGCATTTTGTAACCCTCCAAGAGCCCCTCGCTTTCGAATAAAAGGCACTATTCAGTGAATTGTTTTTTTTTCCGTTCACCTCTGCCACTAATGACAGGCCTCTGACCGGCCTCTGTATCTTTTTTATTTTTTTATGGGTGCATTGTTTTAAATGAAATAGATTCTCGGCAGCTGGGCTGCTGGATCTGCAGGGGCCCCCCCTCTGACCTCTAAGGTGCAGGGGCCCCCTGCACCACGAGGGCTGCGGGGCTTACGTTACGCCCCTGGCAGGAACTACTACATACTTTTTAAATGTCTACTATGCTAAGTGCATACACTGGTTCACATGGTATGTGATGGTAATTTGAATTTAGGTGTTGCCATTCAACATAGTAGTGGACACTTGCACTAAAAAATAGGTGTTGAGACATTATTTAAGGATATTTTACTATAAGTGTGTTTGTTTCACCCTGATTACTGATAAGTATGTACACATAAGCATTTCATCTTGTAATATTATGTGCAAAGTGAAATTTTACACAATACAGGACTTGCACTACACAAGGGGAAATGTTACATGGATGAATATGTACAGTGCTTCAAATTTGAAACTGCCATTGATTTTCCAGGTAATCTATAGGGTGAGGGATACAGCTCGCCTAGTGCTTTCTCCACACACGGTTACACTGCACTTATCCCAATGATGTGTGATGCATATGTTTTTATTGTGACAATTTTCACACTTTATTTCCTCAGACCTCTATGGTGAGTTTCTGAATTTTTATCTGATATCCTTTTTTGTGCAAATGTACTTATTTTGGAAGGCAGCTGGCACCTAATTTATGAAGATAACGTGGTTATACAGGTGTGTTAGTTTAAATTCCTTAAACCACATACACTGCACCCACCACCACCAACACATATCCACCCCCTCAGCACACCCCCAGACACTGCAACCACCACCACAGACACATCTACCACCACAATCACAGCCCCAGATACCACTCTCACCACCACAGACACATCCGCCACCCCATCCATAGCCCCAGACACCTCACCCAGCACCTCCACAGCGCACACACCCAAAAACAGAAACACCCGTACTCACCCATACAACAAACTACAACAAAGCAAGACACACCCAAACATTCAGGACATACACCAGACCCACAGACACCTGTACCATCAACAGTCACATTCACAACAGACACTTTCACTCCCTCTTCTTCCCAACCCCAACTCCCTCCCGCTTATCCTACCCATTTTCCCTATAAAAGTCTTCTGTTTGCCCTTGCCCTGAGCCCTGGCACACCCACACCCACCCCTCACAAATGTACACCTACCCCTTCCACCCCTCAACCCATCCCTTCCTCATCCCAACCCTCCTCTAAAGACCGGACGCACCCCTACTAACCCCCAAGGTACCCCTGAAAAAGGCCCCCCCCCAAACCCAAGATCACCCATCACAACCCCCTCTCAAGGACACCCCTCCGAAACCCAAACATCCCCCTTCCAAGTAACATCTTTTAGGCGCCTACTCTGCCTTCTAGATGCCCCTTCCCGGGAAGGTTCCCCTCCAAGTGCAATTGGAGGAAAACTGAGTGCCATGGCACACATATACACAGGACTATGCGGACACATTATGACTGGCATTTGCCTTGTTTCATACTAGTTGAGAGTTTTCTCATTGAGAATAAATCACAATTTTTCTTTTCACCAAGTTTGTCCTGGCATTAATTTTCCTTTGCAATTGTTTGATTCCTAGCAATGTTTCAGTGTGAAATGTGTAGTACCTATTTTATTTACTATAAGTGTGTTGTTTCACCTTGATTACTGATAAGTATGTACACATATGCATTTCACCTTGTAATATTATCTGCAAAGTGAAATTGTACACAATACAGGACTTGCACTACACAAGGGGAAATGTTACATGGATGAATATGTACAGTGCTTTAAATTTGAGACTACCATTGATTTTCCATGTAATCTATGAGGTGAGGGATATAGCTTGTCTTGTGCAATTTATACATGAGGTTACATTGCGCTTATCCCAATGATGTGTGATGCATATGTTTTTACTGTGACAATTTTCACACTTTAATTCCACACGCCTGTATGGTGAGTTTCTAATTTTTTATCTGATATCTTTTTTTGTGCAAATATACTTTTTTTGGAAGGCAGCTGGCACCTAATGTATGAACACAACGTGGTTATACAGGTGTGTTACTTTAAATTCCTTAATCGTCAACATTAGAGACATATGCATTGCACCTTGGTGTGCTATTGCTTGTGTGAGTAACTTAATAATTAATGAGTCCTGAGCATATGTGAAACGCCAAGTGCAAGAGGTAACAGGTAATGGGGGAATTTACCTTCGGTTCCTGAAATAGGAATAGTGATTTGCATAGTGATCAGCCAGCAGCAGCTGGGCATGTAGGATAGGCTCCATGGCAGTACAGGAAGTGGGAAGGTGAGTAACGGTGAGTTTGTGCCTTATATGTGATCCATTCCACCAACCCAGGTGTGGAGGTTTTCCTGCCACAGTTGCGTCGGCAGGAAGGCACATCATGATTGGCCTGTTGGAGAAACTGGCAGTCCTTCCTCCAACAGCTGCTTTTGCCTATCCCGCCGTCAATGCGGTCGATATTTCCTGTCAGTGATGGCGAGACCGTGGCAGTCTTTCATCTATTCAATAGCCTACATCTAAATAGGACAGGTGGACCACTAAGTTGGCGGGCGGGAAGACCACCAAATTAGTGACACAGGACCTGATCCGCCAAGATCTAAATCAGGCCCAACGTTATTGAGTGGATCCAGTCATTCATTAAATGACTCTGCTATTTATTGGGCCTGATGTTAAAAAGGGTGGTGACTCTTATCCCTAGATCAAGGGTGACAGAGCTAAGCCATTGAAAGTAAATTTTGGGGTGATATAAATATTGGGGTGAAGGTAAATATTAGAGTTGGCTCCCACACATGCATACATAAAAATATATGAGCTGAACTCAAACGAAATGCGCAATGTTTGGTGGAATCAGGTCTCAGTTCTTATGATAGTGTCAGAGCTATAGCGAATCATGAGAACAAAAATACTAGAGTGCTTTTCTGCACAGTGAACATTTCTAAAATTAAGAGACTAAGAAATGGAGGAGTATGAAGAGAGCATGGCAGCTCTGGATATGAATGATGAGCTTGGTCAGTAGAAAGAAAGTGGAGCAGCTTTTCCTGTGTGGATGGTGTAGTGTAGGGATTGTGAGGGGGAGGAGGATCCAAGGAATTTGATTGATCCTACAAGTTCTAACATAGCGCCTTTTCTTTCTCTAATAAGCTTAAATGTGTAGTCAACACAGAAGGGGAATTATACTTCCTTAACCCAGCAATTTATGTTCATGTAGATAACCCGGGGAGTAATGATAAGAGGTGCGCGCCAGGGCATATGATCCCACTTTTCCATTTGCTTAGACACACCTGCTGAAGGTGGCTTCTGCTACCAGGAGGAGCGCAGCAGGTGCAGAGACATCATAGGAATTAGTAGTCTGCAGCAGTGCTCAAAAAGGCTGTGATGGACAATGTGACTTAGGTTTCCTTTGATTTGAAGTGGGTCATGTGGCATTATTGATAGGGCCAAGCAAGCAGACAGAGGCACCAGTTGTGACAATGTCATAAACTGGAAAAAAGTAATGTTAGTACTCCTAAGACGAGGGGTAGGTGGAAAATTTCAAATATCTTTAATTTAAAAATATCTGCCAAGTGTCCAATTAGTGCAGCTGTGGCTCAAAGCCAACTCACAGACACGGACATCACAGGGCTACATAAAATTCTATGCTAGGCTGTGTATGATCTCCCCTTGCCTGCTACGCTGCCTAGCCCCCTGCCCCTTGTGATACTACATACTATTTGCATAGTTACAACTCTAACCACTAGTATACGCAGTAGTTCTTTGTACTTAATATCACTATTTTGTGGTTCTGAGCTCTCCCGTTTGCATCTCTCTCCTAAGTGACTCTACAATGTATACATTTCCTTTTCTGCTATCTGTTTCCCTTCTTTGTGGGACTCTTCAACTCGCTGTCTCCCTCCCTCTGTCCCCCTGACCCTTGCCTTTCGCGGATCCTGTCTTTTTCTAGATCGCTAATTTACCCTGGTATTGAATATGTTATCTTTTTGTATTAATGTGATTTTTCTTTTGCCGTCTGTTCCCCCTCTGTTGACCTGCCAGTTCCGACCCGCCTCCTAGCCCCCTGTCCCTTGTTGCCCTTTGACTAAGCACTCCTTCTCCTCTTGTTGGGGAAAGATCCAATATTCATACTCTGGAGTCTCAGGGACCCCAAACACGTAATGAACAGTGGTATCTGATTGGGGGAATGGAGGCGCCACTCGGGAGAAATAACACAAGATATTCAGTATTAGCTCTTTGTCTTAGTTACGGTGCTGCAAGGTGAGGAGAACCACTGACCTCCCCTAAACTAATGGCCTGAGCCAATTAACAAATACACAAAAGAATTCCTCAGCACACGTATGTTATATCACATTACACGTGGACATGCTTAATGTAAGCACAAATTGAATACAAGTAGGTGAGTTCTCATTCCGTTCTCTTTTATTTCTGGGTGTTCAGACAGCCGACACGTGTTTCGTCGCATACATGGGAATTCGTCCCGCGACTTTATCAAGGCTATTGTCTTCTTGTATGTAATCCTTTATTAGTGGTGTTACTTCCAACCCACAGTGGGATTCAGTTTCTCGCGACGTCTCAAGTATCCGACCTTATATCCAAGGGATCCCGGTGCACCGTACTCGGCTACACGAGGAGCGACGTCCGTATATGGGACCTAAGATAATGATACATGATTTTGAGCATCTGGGACTTACAGGGATCCCTTGGATATAAGGTCGGATACTTGAGACGTCGCGAGAAACTGAATCCCACTGTGGGTTGGAAGTAACACCACTAATAAAGGATTACATACAAGAAGACAATAGCCTTGATAAAGTCGAGGGACAAATTCTCAGGGACCCCCTCTGAGAGAGTCCACAGTGTCAAGGGAGCCACACACAGTTGAGGTATGGTATGGCGCCCCTTACCAAAGCACTCCCTCTCCCCTTGTTGGGGAAGGATCCAGTAGGTAGGCCTTGGAGTCTCAGAGACCCCTCTGAGAGAGTCAACTGTGTAAAGGGAGCCTCACGCAGCGGAGATGTGGGAATGATACCACTTCCCCTGGGAGCACAGCTTACCGGACCTTGGACGCGGCTTTTACTCGTCCACCGGTTTGTACCCCCTTCACCCTCCCCCTCCTCTTTCATGCTCTGTCTCACCCTCCCCCACCGCTTTTCCCTCTTTCATTCTTTGTCTACCTCCTCTGCTCCTATCCCCTCTCCCCTGAATCTCTCCCCCTGTCTGCTACGCCGCCTAGCCCCCTGTCCCTTGTGCCCTTTGACTAAGCACTCCTTCTCCCCTTGTTGGGGAAAGATACAAAATTTATACTCTGGAGTCTGTGTTCCCTCTGAGAGAGTCCACTGTGCTAAGGGAGCTACTCACAGTTGAGGTTTGGTATGGCGCCCCTTGCCAAAGCACTCCCTCTCCCCTTTTTGGGGAAGGATCCAGTAGGTAGGCCTTGGAGTCTCAGAGACCCCTCTGAGAGAGTCCATTGCATAATAGGGAGCCTCTCGCAACGGAGATGGGGGAATGATGCCACTTCCCCTGGGATCACAGTTTACTGGACTTTGGACGCAGCTATTACGCGTTTACCGGTTTGTGCCCCCGTCACCCTCCCCCTCTTCTTTCTTGCTGTGTCTTTCACCCTCCCCCTCCTCTTTCCCTCCTTCATTCTATGTCTACTTCCCCTGCTCCTAACCCCTCTCCCCTTGAATCTCTCCCCTTGTCTGCTTTTTCCCTTACGTATATGTCCTTATTGTTTGTCTCGACCTAACATGTAATTATGTAGCTATGCTCTAATAACTGTGTAACCTTTGTAACGATGTAACCTGCAACTATGGTCTGATTGTCATGTAAAGCGCTCGGATACCTCCGGGTATAGCCAGCGCTTTATAAAACCTTTTAAATGATGACTACTAGTCACCTATGCTACCCATATACTACTATCTACCTCTTTTGTACTGAATGGTGAATACCGAATGTATGTATACTACCTCAACCATATAATGTTTAATAACTGTATATTGTAAAGCGCTCTGATACCCTCGTGGGTCATGTTTGCGCTATATAAAACTTTATAAATAAAATAAATATGCACCACTGAATGTATCAGATCTAGAGATGGATGATTGAGCATCTACTCGTTACGTTCCGTTATGCAATCTTTATTTCAGCATTACGCCATAAAAGACAGAAAGCAAATAAAATCATTCCAAGTACAAAATCTTACATAAAAATCCATTAAAAATGAGAGTATCATCCTTCTCCATATTCGTTAAACCATTAAGAACGTTAAAAGGTCATTTAAAATTAGATTCACACAATTTCACATAATGATTGTCCACATGTGTGATTAGTAATGTGTGGGGAGTTACTCTCGAATAGGCGATTAAAAATTACATATCCCCGTGCATATCCTAGAAAAAATATAAATACAATTTTTCCAGACATTAATGATTAACTATTAGGAATAGGCACTTGATCTTTAGTATTAGAGAGCGATACCTATTTTATTCTGACATTGCCATTCGTAGTCCTAGGTGTTGTGGTAAACTGAAGCAGATAAAATGGACCTCTTCCTAATACATCATATTGCGAACAAATATTTTAACACTGCAAGTACAATATGCTGGCTAGTGTCCATTTGGAGTATTCTCAAAACCTCCATATGCTGGGCAAACCCCAAGTTCCTACAAGTAGTTATAATCCATTTTAATCTTGCCAATCTGTACCTTGAGCAAAAGAACATAACATGTGCCTCAGTTTCAGTGGACCTACCACAGGTCGGACATACAAGATTATCCCCACTATAAGAGGTAAAAGGTAAAGCCCATTTGTGGGTGAAAGCGTGCAAAGGTAGTGCCCCATGTCTAAACTGTAGGTGCAGCTTTCTAGCAAGATTGGGCTCCACCTCATCCATGAAGGTTTCAGCTTTGTATAAGGCCTTATGTTGTAAAGACCCATCCGCCAATGCGCACATGGATGAACTTGCTTGTAAACTGTCAAATTGTAGCTCTTCAAAACTTTCCTGTAGGTCCCTTTTTGATGTATACATGCATGTTCTCTCTGGGTTATACCATAACCTGCTTTGAATATTGCAGAAGGAATAAAAAGCCTGCAAAGACAGCTCTTGCCCTAAGCAGAGAGCTTTTGAGGGAAAATAATCCGTTATAAAACATAACTCAGCAATCTTATATGCTGTTCAATTTAACAGTAGATAAATTGGTAAAGCGAAAAAGAAACTGAAATCAAAACATTATATTTACAACACATTTTTGCTACTCTTATTGTTTTTCGCACAAACGCAATTCCAAAGTGAAATTTTATGAGATAAATACAGTACTCAGCGGTAAAAGTTGCAAAATGTATGTTTCTCCTGAAAGAACATGATTTACATACTCCCCTTTGATTACATTTGAACTCTTTGCACAGGTTGGGAAATGATCTATTCCTTTTTTCCAGGTTGTAACCTTTGCACACCTTTTCTTGAAGGATTTTCAGCAAATACAAATATTTCTTTTATAGCTTTATTTAGTCTATATACAAAAGTGGTAATTGTAGAAAATATATTTCAGCTCTGTACTCTGCAATGAGTTTACAATGTTTTTAACAATGTGTTTATTTAGACGCTCTGTTGTAAGTATTTCGATTGAAACATAAGTTCTATAAAATATTTATTTCTTTGCTCTATAATCCTGTTTTTTCACATTATTCTATGTATTCTCTGTTTCGCTTCTTCGAAGATTTTATCCAAATAATACTGTTGTGGGAGAGACCAAAACTGTCAAACTGGTTGTAGTCAGATATTGTTCCAGGGCAGATCTCAGGGCTAGATAATGAGTGTAAACTAGAAACCAGATAAGGGTAAAGCAACGATGGAAGAACTAGGACTATGCAATGATAGTAACCCTAATGTAAGGAACTACCTTATTGGCTGTCAAAAAATTCTGCTTTCAAATGACAATGCATGTACAATAAATAGTCTGGCCTTTGGGTAATAGGAAAAAGTATGTCCAGGAGAAATTTGCAGACTTTTTTGTTACACGAAATTGTGCCATAATGTCACATTAAGTAATTATGCTATTGTTCTTGTCAAAAAGTTAGCTCTGGAACAACGCGACCAGCAGCACTACAGCACTTCTCCCTGTGATGGCATCATACCTTAGTGAGTTGCAATTTGTGAATCACCTCATTAATATTCATGAGGTAGGGAGGAGTGTGACATACTTCTATTCAGAATTTTAAGAACCCACCTATTGGTACATAAGTCAATTCTTAAAAATCTTTACTGGTCGTAAAAACACTGGTTGTAATTTGTGACCAGTAGTTTGAGACCTGATATTCATACATCTGGCCCCAGATACAATGTGAATTTCACCTTTATTAATCCAGTAACTTTTTTTCATTCTTGGACGGCCTTTGGTATGTCCCATTGACTCTCTTAAAGTGCTTTGCTGCAATTCAGGGTTAGAATCATGCTTTATAAATATCTAAAACTTATATATTGCTTTATTCAGTGCAGCACAGAAACATTGCACTTTAGTGCACTTCAGGCAAAAATGTAAAGCATTATTTCAGCTCGGCAATAATTAGATTCAGGAATTATTTGAAATATTCATGTGTTTCATAAAGGAAAACGCACAGACTAGTCATCAAAATGTTAAAAGATCGACTTACCAGATGAAAAGTAAAGTGGCAAATAGTATGCCAACAGCATTCTGCAAAGAAAAAATAGACCATAAAAGCAGCTAAATAAAAGAATGTACCTCCGTTATGAAATATACATGTTATTTTTTCCTACGCAATTTAAATGTATGAATAATCAGAACATGAACCTCTCATTACTAACGTTTTCAAATATTAAATAGAACTTGCACGTGATTAAATCTGCAATGCCAGAAGAAAGATTTCAAAGATTTAGCACAATAAATATTAAATACACATTTCATATAGGAGCCACCTTCATACGCGAATCCATTTTGTGCATCCAGTAGACCAACATCTTCTCATCCTAACAACTGAAAAATGTGTGAACCTTATATAAGGTTGATCTTCCATATTGCTAAAACGAATGACATTATCTTTTTTAAATTGTGAACTCCAGTATAACGCGCAGTCATGGTCCATGTGATGAATGCAGATGTCAAGTTTTTTTCCAAAATCCCACGACCTTAAGTCATCAAAGTATGATTGTTGGTAGATATTTCTTATCCCAGCCACTATGCATGCACCGAAAAAATGGTTTCTCAAAAACTACTATGTAAAATGAGATCTCCTTTAATTAAATGAGACGTATTCATAAATGTACAATATGTTTAGCCACAGTTTTTTGTACAGTGTACTGCGGATGTACACATACCCATATCAAAATATATATCATTTTGAAATTATCCATCATACTCATTAATAAAATAATTTAAATATAACAGCACAGTGGACTATTAACAAATAAACATCTGTACTTCAAACCAACAAAAGGCTTCATCTAGGGTACCCAGAACAAGTTTATAAAGAAGAATATAGGTAAAATCTAACATTACTTCTTGGAGTCAATTTCTCTGGCTTTATATTTGTCTGGGCATGCTCCCAGAATGTCTATGGTTTTGTTGGGTAACCATTGCACTACCTAGTTGGAGATTGCATAATGGTTGACAAATGTGTACTTGAAGAGTCTAATTCGGTAGCTAGGGTTATGATTGATTTGAATATACCTGGGTTCAAATGGAGGTGGCACGGTGGGTGACAAAACAATGGACTGGGATGCAGCCCAGAGCAATTGCCAGTGGCTAAGATTAATTCAAGCATTCCATCCATCAATTTTTTGTATACTTCAGTGCAGCGCCCTAAGTGGGACAGGTATGCCCAGACGTGGGCCCTAGGCACACTGTGCCACTCGAACCAAGCTACACCTGAGTGATGAGTCCTAATGAGGGTGAAACAAGTCTTGGTAGAATAAATCTCCCACCGTTAATAACCCAGCTTCAGTCACCCACAAAGATTATGTCGACACAGCATTTCAGGGAATCTCATAAGAAGCCAGAAGGAGATCTCTGGAGCCTTCCATTCCCGATGTCCTAAACATTTTTTCAAATGCAACCAGCACTGCCTTTTCCCCTGTATAGCTTGTGGGCATTTCATCATTAAGGGCACTGTGCCAAAGACTTCTTCATAACGTGAAATAGGATCTAGTGCCTTCACAAGCTCCATTACATTCTATCCCAGCATAGGTCCATCCATCACAGAGGACACTGAAGCTGAGCCACCAAATATAGGCATTGTAACTTGGGGCACCCAGGCCTCTCCTATCTAGAGGGCTCTGGAGCTTACAGATTGCCACTCTTCTCCTGTCCCTACACCAGATAAACTGTAGGAGGAGAGTATCAAGCGCCTCAAAAAAATCCCTTGGCAACAGTAGTGGCAGGGCAGCAAAATAATTGAGAACCCTGTGGAGCAACAACATTTTGGCTATCGCCACTCGGCCCATTGAGGACAAAGGAAGATCAATGCAAATGAGCCCCCTAGCCGCTGACAAGACTTGGCACCATAGTGCAAGGGTGACAGCATTGCAGGAACCCTTCCTTCCTGCACAAAAACAATCCAAAAATACATTTTGTTCTTTGCAAAATGCATCACGAATCGGAAGAAGAAATAAAAATGAAAAAGAAAGATTTTTCTCTTTGTTACTCCATCCACTGTGAGGCTTATCGATTTGATGAATCCCAGATTTACAAGTCTTGCGTCAAATCCATTGATAGACGCACCGGAACGGCCATGCTCCATCCATGAAATGCATCCCAGCTCCAAATGTAACATAATGTAACACAAGCTGCTGTGCTTTGTTACATTTCTTTACAAGGCCTGGCAAGGCGGTGCCAATCGCCCCTTGCGTGCTTTTGTAAATCTTACTGAAGCCTTTGCGTTGTTCTTGTGTCACACGGTGTGATGCAAGGACAACTCAAAGGTTTATTAAATCTGGGCCTGCATGTCTCTATCTAGAGTCAGAGGCATCCCTCCAGCGATCATCCTATCATGCCCTGTCTTCACCATTTGGGATTTGACCATAACAGAAGTGTGGCACACAGAAGCAGCAGCATTGCCAGGTCGTTTCTGCACTGCCACGGAGCGCTCAAGCTGCATGCATATCATCCTTCTAGTTAAATATGGGAGGGACGAGCACAAAGAGCAGATAATAGGTTTTCTAAAAAACATTTTAAAGTAATGTAACTTACTGCATTGTGGAGGTAAGCGGCTTTCTTGTTCGAGGGTAAGGGCTTTTGAAGTACGTCTTCCCTCCTCGGACAGGTTTTGGTTTAATTAGAAGTGCAAGGGATTAGTTCTAGTTATGAAACTTTATTTGCTAATTACGTTTTATTTAAAACTGGTTTAAGTTCAAATTTGTTGATTAGGTAATTTAATTTATTTTGACGGGGGTATGTATAATTTAAGTTTGAATGAATATCTTGTCCAATATTTATGAGTTTGTAGTTTTATGTTTAATGTAATATTAGGTGTGGGGGGGCGTGGCTTAGCGCACAATCAAGATGGCCACGCTGTTTTGAGCTCCGTCAGTCCTCCGATGCGGACGCTCATCATTCGACGATGTTAGGGTGATTTTTCCATCACCTTTCTACAGATTTCAGCGGCGGAACGGCCCAGGAGCATTGGGGTCTGCTTATTGGTCCCTCGGTCGTCTCCCTTCGTTGCTGCACGACTTGGCGATATTCTCCTCACATATCGGACTCAAAATGGCGGCCGGAACGGAGATGTCGTCTCTAAAGAATTTGAAGAGATAATCTCAACTATTTGCTTCAAAGGGTCCTCTCATTTATTGCCCTGGTTGATATGAGGTATTGTCATGCTCTTTTTTATACCTCGTTATATCTGGACTTGTGACTTTGGTGAGGTCGCTTTTACTTTTTCCTCTACATCATAACTTTGTACAAAATGGAGACCACTGTCAGAACTTTTTGGGAAATCATATTGCCTATTTAATGGCCTTTTATTCTGCCGGTTGTACTTCAGTGGGTCTTCACTACTATATGTACTTCATGTTTTTGCTTCAATTTTCAACTTTGATTCCTGCTCTGTTTATTGTGTGTGATGCAGATTTCACTGAATTTTCTTATTTATAACTCACATTGACTGGCCTTTTCGGTAGTGGCACCTTCCTATGGGCGCGCTGCTGTCGTGAGTCTTAGTGCCTTTTGTGCTTTTTTCCACACAAGTCATAGTCACAGTGGTCTTCGGTGTGGCAGGCATTATTACCTCACTCTCCACTAAGCAATTTTACTGTACTCTGTGCTCATTTTGCAACGACTAGGCTATTCCAGTCAATTGGGGTGTCTACTGTATCTGTTTCTAATGGTAGAAGGCATGGGTGTCACCTCCAAAGATAGGGACTCTAAAGGAAATCTGAAGAGGTCTAAACAAAATTCACCCCCCCACACTATACTTCTGAAACTCAATTCAGTTCATGACATAGCACAGAGCACCAAAATAAACACTGACTTCCTTCAAATTGAAGTAGCGGCTATACGGAATGACCTCAAGAATCTTTCCGTACGTATCTCTAAAGCAGAAACTCGAATAAGTTCTGTTGAGGATTTCACGAATAAGCAAGCTAAACATGTGCAAAGTATGGAGCGCTCTTTGGCTTCACTGAGGAGAGATCTGACTGAGCAGGAAGACAGAAATCGTAGAACTAACCTTTGTATTTTTGGATTACCGGAGGATTGCGAGAAATCTGCTCCGTCAGTGTTAGATTTTTTGCATACTTGGATTCCTACTGTGCTGAACATCTCATTTCAAAAGGACTTCGAAATAGAAAGGGCTCATAGAGTTCCCACCTTTAAGCCTAAATCCTTGTCTTGTCCAAGACCATTGATTTTCAAACCCCTGCGTCACCAACACACTGAACAAATTCTGACTCAGATGAGGAAGATCAAAACATTGCAATGGGAAGGCCATAGAATATCTATATCACAAGATTTTGCCAGAGATACTGTCATTTGTCGTAAGGGTTTCTTGAATCTGCGCAGAAGGCTCATAGATATGAACATTCCATTTTCTTTTGCGGGTCCCTCACGATTCAGAATAACTTATAGAGGTCGCCCACAGATTTTTTATGAACCTTCAGATCTTTCCACTTTTTTGGATAATCACTTATCAGTCTGAATCACAGATGGACTCTGAGTCTCTTCCTGGCACGTCTCATCCTTAGCATATCTCAGTGTTTGATAACTTGGGTCCATGTTTTCTGTGTTTTGCCATAAGTATGTGGCTATATTGCTCTCCTGTGTTCTTTGTTGATATGGTAACTTAATATTGGTAAAGTTGATGTTTTTTACTGGTTACTCTCTTTTAACTGACTTTTTCTTCACAGGTTATATGGTTTATCATATTTTTGTGAATGTCTGTTTGCAATTTTACATTCAATATACTGACACTATTTCGGTATTATCCTCTTAATTTTGGATGTCATTGTGTTTCTATTTTCTTATATCTTTTTCTCTTTCTTCGCATCTTTTTACATTTCTGATTTATTCCTATATTGTTTCTGCTTTTTGCTCAGCTGTTTCTTCATCTTATGGACATTTTTCTTATTTTTTGATGATGAAATAATTTTCGACATTTTGTTCTGTATATTTGGTCTTTCCTGTACTTTTCTTTCTTACTATTTTTCATGACAAATAAATACCTCCTCTTCTACTCTCTATACTCTTTCTCTGTTTTGGCTCGCTCTTCTCTTCTCATACTATTTGCCTGTTTGTTCCATTTGTTGCCTGATTTGTTCCTCCTCTCTTCTTATTATCTTATGTTAGTGATACATTTTTACCTGAATTCACTATTTATCCGTGTCTTTCTCCACTTTTGTTATACAGTTACAAAACTGTGTTCTGTATGTACATCTCTCTATTCATGACTTTATTTAGTACCTTGACTCTTTTGCTTCATTCATTATGTATTTGTGTTATGAATTACTTTTTATTTTATCTTATTTATACTCTAATATTCATTCCTAGATAATATCAAGTTGTCCTGTTGGTTACGCTTCTTGTTTTGAGACTTACAATATATTATACAGCTTTTTCTATTACCTTAAATTATCATTAACTGCATCTTTTTAGTATTTATATTGCCTTAGACTGTTATTTATATGGCTTAATATTACTATGTATAATACCTTATTTGCTATTTCTATTAATTTTCTACTTCAATTTCTTATCAAATATGATATATTTTTTGGGATCTTGTATTATTTTCTCTCATTTGCTATTTATTTCTTCATTTCCCATGTCCTTTGATATTTTTACCTTGATTCTATTAATTTTGTAGTATTTGCTACATTAACCGCTGCGAGATTTATAATGTTTTATATTGGTTTTTATATACCATAAATTGTTATTATTTTTTTTATATACCATTTCTTAATATGTATTATGCCTTAGGCGAATATACCTCTTATTTAATGTTGATATTTATAAGGCTCTGCTTTGTTATTTATCTGATATTTTTGTCTCATATTTCTATTCCATTTATGAGAATATGTTGGTCATTCTTCTTTAATGATGAAATGAATATTGGTTTGAATCATGCAGTATTTATTCCTATTGACTGATTTTATTGTTTAACACACATTAACTTATATATATTTGTTCCGTCGCTTTATGAAATATTTATTGTTGAGCGGTCTGCATTGTGTTTCTCGGCCTCTGTGGTTGCTCCTCCACGTTATTTCCCCCATGCAAATTGTCTATTATAGACTTCCCCTGGTGGGGCTTTTCTTTGTTTATGCTCCTTTTTTCTTTGGAGTTCTTTGCTCCCTCTTTTCTCTGACCCTCGGTCTAGGTCCACTCTCTCCCCGCAGCTCCGCGTGCCGTCTCTTGCCTCCAGACCCCGGCCTCCTCCTTGGGAGGTTCGAGGCTGCTGCCCCCTCCTGTGCCTGCTCCAGCTGGGACCACACTGCCTGCAACCACCGTAACCTCAGCCGTTTTGTTTTCTTAATTTTTCCCTGTTGTGCTACTGTTATTGTGCCCATCTGTGTCTTGCTCTAATTCCACCACTGTTTTTATTTTCTCGTGCCTGCCTGTTCCTTTTGCCGCTGCTGCCCCTGCTGCCCCTGCGGCCCCTCCCCCACGGAATTCCCCCGCTCCCGCCTCCCAGCCTCTCCTCCCTCCCACCTCCCTTTAATGGCGGCTACGCCGCCGGCACGCCAAAGGCAAGCCCGTCTGCGCCCGTCCGCGACCCGACCGCGGCCAGTGCCAGGAACCCTGGAGCTCCCACTACCCATCGCTACGACACCACCACCCTCCTCGCACTCAACCCTGGAAAACTTAGAGAATGCCATCAGGCCTCGCCAAACACGACCCATGGCCAGTTCTCCTGCCTCCACTGCCGCCAGACCCTTACCGCCACCCCGGCCTCCAACACCGCCGACGCCAGCACCGGCGACACCCTAAAATGCATCCTCCTCAACGTGCGCTCCGTACACAAACACGCCATGGAAATCTGGAACCTACTCGACGCTCTCTCGCCCGACATCGCCTTCTTCACAGAGATCTGGACCAATGCATCCTCCGCCCCCGACATCAGCACCGCCATCCCAGAAGGATACAAGATCCAGAGGAAAGACTGCCCCAACCACCCAGGAGGGGCCTCGCCATCGCCCACCTCCTCCAGCAAAACCTTCCCCTCTGCCGAACACCTGCACTTCCAGATCCAGACCAGCCCCAAAGCCACACTCCAAGTAACCATCATCTACAGACCCCCCGGCCCCCGAACACCCTTCACCACCACCATCACCGACTTCATCGCACCCCACGCCATCGCCTCAACAAATTACATACTCATTGGAGACCTGAACTTCCACCTCAACAACCCCAGCGACCCCAACTCCACTATCCTTCGTGACAACCTCGCCAGCATCGGACTTAAACAACTCGTCAACACACCGACCCACAGAGCAGGACACACCCTCGACCCCATCTTCGCGGCAGGAGACAGCGTCCAATTCAGCCACACAATGCAGCCGCCATGGACCGACCACCACTGCGTACACTTCGCCATCAACAAACCCAAGGCACCCAAACCAGCCCCACGCCCACCTCGAAGGAACTGGAGCAAGGTTACCAACGAGCAACTTAACTCCACCCTCACCCGAGACAACCACACCTGGGCACCCGACGCAAACGACGCAGCCAGAGAACTTCACACCTGGAACTCCAACTGCGCAGACTAGCTCGCCCCGCTACGCAACCCCGACAGACAACGCCCCAGGAAAGCCGCCTGGTTCACCACCACTCTCCAAGAAGCCAGACGCACCTACAGACGCCTGGAGAAGAACTGGAGAAACACCAAGACAACCGAAAACCACACCATCTACAAGGACGCCATGACGGACTACCACAACCAGATCAGAGCCACCAAGAGGAACTTCATCCGCAACAAAATCCTGGCCAATTCCACCAACTCCAAGGAACTTTTCAGTGTCATTCAAGAATTCACAACCCACGCAGCGAAGTCACAGACATCACCCCATCCCAAGACCTCTGCAACAAGCTTGGAACCTATTTCCACCTCAAGATCAAAAACCTCTATGACAACTTCATCGACCATCCACCAGGCGCCACAGACGGCCCCCCGCTCCCCAGAAACACCAGCCAGCCCACCATCTCTAACTGGACACCGATCACAGCCGAAGACACCGCCTCGACCATGAAAAGCATCCACTCGGGGGCCCCCACCGACCCCTACCCCCTCACATCTACCACAGAGCCGCAGCCGCCATCGCATCCGAACTACAATGCACCATCAACACCACCTTCAAAACAGGCACCTTCCCAGGCGACTGGAAGCACGCAGAAGTCAGAGCTCTGCTCAAGAAGCCCACAGCTGACCCCACCGACCTCAAGAATTATCGGCCCATCTGGCTCCTCCCCTTCGCAGCCAAAGTTGCAGAGAAAACAGTCAACAGGAAACTGACACGATTCATTGAAGAGAACGCCGTCCTCGACCCGTCCCAATCCGGATTCCGAAGCAACCACAGCACAGAGACCGCCCTACTCGCCGCCACAGACGACATCCGCACCCTCCTGGACCAAGGCCACTCCGTAGCCCTCACCCTACTCGACCTATCAGCAGCCTTCGACACCGTCTCCCACCGCACACTAGTCACCAGACTACATGACGCAGGCATACAAGGAACAGCCCTGGACTGGATCCGATCATTCCTCACCAGAAGAAGCCAAAGGATCAGACTCCTACTCTTCCTCTCTGACCCCACGAAAATCACCTGCGGAGTCCCACAGGGTTCATCACTGAGCACCACCCTCTTCAACATCTACATGGCCCCCCTTGCAGCCATCGTCCGACAACACAGCCTCAACATTGTATCCTACGCCGACGACACCCAGCTCATCCTCTCCCTCACCAAAGACCGCACCACTGCCATACTCAACTTCCAGAAAGGAATGCAAGACGTCGCAGTCTGGATGACCAACAGCTGCCTGAAGCTCAACGCCGAGAAGACAGAAGTCCTCTTCTTCGGTACCACCCCTTCTGCATGGGACAGCACCTGGTGGCCGACTGCCCTCGGAAGCCCACCTACCCCCTCAGACCACGCCAAGAACCTCGGCATCGTACTCGACTCATCACTCACCATGAACCGACAGGTCAACGCCGTCACCTCCAGCTGCTTCAACACCCTCCACATCCTCCGCAAGACCTTCAAGTGGATCCCCCCTGAGTCAAGGAAAACAGTCACCCACGCACTCATCACCAGCAGACTGGACTATGGAAACACACTCTAAGCCGGCATCAACAAGTCCCTACTCCGCAAACTCCAGACAATACAGAACACCGCCGCCAGACTCGTCCTCGGCATCCCCCGACACGAGCACATCAGCCAACACCTACGAAGTCTCCACTGGCTCCCTGTGGAGAAAAGAGTCACTTTCAAAATCCTCACTCACGCCTACAAATGCCTACACAACAAAGGACCCAAATACCTCAACGACAGAATCAACTTCCACGTACCCAAAAGAAACCTCCGATCTTCCAACCTCGCACTGGCCGAAACCCGCGCATCCACAGAGCCAGAGCAGGCGGAAGATCCTTCTCTCACATTGCAGCCAAGACCTGGAATGAGCTACCGGCAGACATCAGACGCGCCCCCTTCCTGAACACCTTCAGGAAGACCATCAAGACCTGGCTCTTCGGCTAAACAGATCTGCAGACCCCCCCTCAGCACCTTGAGACCCTCACGGGTGAGTAGCACGCTTACAATTCCCTGATTGATTGAGTGATTGATTTCTAGTCTTTTCTTTCCCTATTCCTATCTTTATTTCTCTGGGGACTCCTGCTTTGATATATTTTTTACAATTTTTTTGTTCTCCTTTTACTCCGATATTTGATGACCTATTGAAATTTGTCTTTTTTTATTTATCAGATATCTTTATTGATGTTGTTCTATGTGTCTCTATGAGTGGCTTAAATGTAATCTCTCTTAATGTTCGTGGATTGAACCACCCTGTTAAGAGGGCCAAGATCCTTGATTATTGCAAAAGTCTGTCTGGTGATATTGTTCTACTTCAGGAGACCAAGATAGCCTTTAAGGAAGCTCTGCTTTTACGGAAGGAGTGGGTTCTTGATGTCACTTGTTCTGATGCCTCTGGTAAAAAGAATGGGGTTGTGACTTTGATTTCCAAAAATTCAGGTCTGTCTATTGTTACTGCTGAGCATGATACTAATGGGAGATGGTTGCTTTCTCGTCTATCCAATGGTTCAGATGATTTATATGTCATGAATATATATGCCCCTAACATTGACGATCCTTTCTTTTGGAGTTCTGTAAATAGAAAGCTCTCTGAACTTCCTCAGAATGCCAGAACTATTGTTGGCAGTGATTTTAATTTGCCCCTAGACCCTATTCTAGATAGACAGTCTGCTTTTAAATTTCGTCCCCCTAGGTCACAAACATTTGCTTAGTATGTGTTCTGCGCACCAGCTTGTTGACATATGGAGAATGCATAATCCTACGGGTAGTGATTTCACATTTTTTTCATCTCCACATTCTAGCTTTTCTCGTATCGACTATCTCCTTGTTGATGCTGCACTTTTAAAACATACCATTAATGTCATGATTCATCCAATAATTGTTTCTGATCATGCTGCGGTCTCGTTGTCCATCCTTAATTTTACTGATACGAAAGGTCCTCGCACCTGGCGCCTTAATACAGAGGTTTTGGATGAGAAGGATGAAGTCAAAGAACTTATTGAGGAAATTGATAACTTCTTCCAAGACAATGTAGCTTCAGTGAACTCTCCAATAGTTTTATGGGATGCATTTAAATGTACTATTCGGGGTCATATTATCAAAAAAATGTCAAAAAGAAATAGCGATATTAGAAAGTCGTTGCAGTCTTTGGGAGATGAGATCAAACGTAAATAGGTGCTATATAGAAGTTCTAATTATAAGTCTCTCCTACAGGATATTAAGAATTTAAAATACTCTTTCAATTCTATAGTTACTAAAAGAGCTTATATCGGTGTACATGCTCAGAAATCTCGACATTTGTTATTATGAAATAGAGCTGGGAAGCTGTTGGCTACCACTTTAAAATACCAGAATACAAATGTCAGACCTGTCCAGATTTCTTATATTAATGACAAGAATGGTTCTAAGAAATTTCATTCTCCAGAAATACTTGAAGTTTTTCGGGACTATTATGAGAAGCTTTACACTCCCATGGATCAATGCAACATATCTGAGTGTCAGCAGTTTTTGAAATTGATCCCTACGAATACTATTTCACATTCTGGTATGACTGATTTGGGGAAACCGATTGATTCTGAAGAGATAATTGAAGCCATTAAAGCTACTCGGTCGGGGAAGGCTCCAGGGCCTGATGGCTTCCCGATTGCTTTTTATAAAACTTTTTCCTCCTCAATAATTAAATATCTTCAACAGGTTTTTGATAATTTTATCCTCTCTGGCAAGGTATCTGGTTCAGCAGCTGAGGCCACTATTGTTGCGATCCCGAAAGAGGGCAAGGATCATTCTGATCCTAAAAATTTTCGTCCAATTTCATTATTAAATATGGAAGCAAATTTGTTGCCAAAATCCTGGCTAAGCGATTAGAGGGTCATATTCCTAATCTTATTCATGATTCACAGACTGGTTTTGTGAAAGGGAGACTTGCCAGAGATAATATTCGAACCTTTTGTCATATTTTGGAGGAAACAAAGCTTTCTATTTTTCCATTGGCTGCGATTGCCCTTGATGCCGAAAAGGCTTTCGACAAGGTTTCCTGGCCTTTTTTAAAAGCTGTTCTTCGATCGCATAATTTAGGGGATTCTTTTATCAATATGGTAATGTCTCTATATGCACAACCTAAAGCTAACATAAGAGTTAATGGGGCTAAGTCTTCTTTTTTTAATCTTCGTCAGGGTACTAGACAAGGGTGCCCGTTATCACCCCTTCATTTTGTACTATCAATAGTCCCGCTCCTTCGATTACTCAATTTAAATCTGGACATCAAAGGCTTCCAATTTAGTTCACATACACTTAAAACTGCTGCTTATGCGGATGACATTCTTATTTTTTCAGAGGATATTGCTGCGGCGCTTCCTGCTATCTCCAATACCATTAAAGAGTTTTCGTTTGTTTCAGGTTATACTCTGAATAAAGAAAAGACGGAAATGTTTCCTCTTAATTTGTTGTGTTTCCCTTCCCACATGGGCGATTCCGGCTTTAAATGGCAATCAACTCGTATTAAATACTTAGGAATTTGGTTTTGTAAAGATCTCTTAGACACTATTTCCTATAACGAATCTCAAATCATAACTAAAGTTAAAGATCTTTTGTCCTCCTGGTCTCCGAAATATATCTCCTGGTGGGGAAGATTTCAATCTCTTAAAATGATTATTAATTCTTTATCCTCCATGCTTCCTATAAAGCTTTCCTCTTCCTTTTTCCATGAAATTAATTTACTCACTTCAAAATTTTTGTGGAATGATAAACGTCCTAGAATTGCATATAAACATCTTAGAGAGCCCTCAGTTCTGGGTGGACATAATCTTCCAGATTGGAACTTGTATCAAATTGCCTTTTTAGCTTCTCAAGGTGCTCTTTGGTTCTTACCTGATTCCCAACATTTACCCCAGTGGATTTATATTGAGCGTGAGTTATGTACTCCTCTCTCAACTTCCTCCTTTCTTACAGCTTCTAAACTCGTTCCTGGTCATTCTTATCGTATTATATTAGACACGATTAATGCACTAAAATATATTGATAAAAAAGTATCCAAACCCATTCATAAATCGAGGTGGTCCTCGCTATGGTATAACCCTAAAATTGTTGCTGATATTGATTCTGCTACGATTTCTTCCTGGGCTACTAGAGGTCTTACGTTGGTCAAAGATCTTTATGACTCTAACCATGACCCTCTTCCCTTTTCTTCTTTGGCTAGAGAATATAACCTTAATGATATGGATTTTTATTCCTTTTTGAAATTGAAAGTGGCTCTTTCTAAAATATCCCTCTCTACAGATTCGACTACTATTTCACTTCTTTCTATGTGGGTTTGTGCAGGACATACTGCTTCGAGAATATATACGTTTTTATCTGCTCCACTTCCTTCACAACCTACAATTACACAAGTTAAGTGGTCTCATCATTTTGAAGAGGATATTTTTAATCATATTTCGCAGGAGAATTGGCAGTTGATTGGGAAGTTTTTCCCTACGTAATAAAATTGCTCCTTCTCTTATTCAATCTAAATTTTTTGCATTGAATCTCCTGCATTGGACCCCTGCCCGCTTACACAAATTGAAGCTTAGAGATAATGATCTCTGTTGGAATTGTAATTTGGTTTCAGGCACTCACCAGCATATGTTTTTTGAATGTTCGTTACTGCAGCCCTTTTGGGGTTTAATGCGAAAACCTCTCTCGATAATCTTTAACCTTTCATTGGAACTCTCCCTTCCTATGATTTTATTAGGTCCATGGGCTGCAACAACTCTTTTACCCCTTGATACTATGGATATGTGTAAGATCCTTGAAACAGCTGAAAGGATCACGCAGGAGGGAGGTAGATGTGAAGAAATTCAGGTTTATTTCAGAGTAAGAAGAAACCCATCCAGGTCCGAGCCAGTTCAGGTAACAGCGTTCAGTAATTTGAACCCACACAATTCTATCACCTGGGATACTAGGACTCACCATGGAATCCCTTGTAGCCATGGCACCATGACATCAGGAGAAGCAAAGATGCACAAATGCCACACACCTTCCCCAGTTAACACAGAGAAAACTAGGGAGAAATGAGGAAAGAAAGGATAAAAACAAGAACAAACAAAAATAAATAAATAAAACACAAGAATAAATTTCAAAAATAGTTTGGCCTCTTAATCCTAGAGGACAAACGTGGCGAAGCAAAATTAGCAGTATTAGAATCCTTTGCAAACTCTGAACGTTCAGAACACTCTTCTCCTTTGTACACAGAGACCCTGTTCAAATTCCATATTCTGTGGTCTTGAGTTCTTACAGCATTTTTGAAAACCTTTATGACTCGTATGGGTTTGGAGAACTTAACCTTGGAACCAGGTCGTCTGATGACAACTAAGTTGCCAACCATGACCTTGGTATTTTTAGTGGATTTCCTTGAGTCAAAGTACAATTTTCTGGATAAGCACCTGGCTTGCGCCAGTCAGGAGAAACCCTCTCAGAAAAGAGGAAGAAGCAGTTTCTTCTAAATGTCTAACCAAAGAGGGCTTAACCAAAGTACAGGGAGACCTACCTCTAAAAAGAACAAAAGGTGACTTCCCAGTCGTGCTATGTGGAGTCACCCTATAGCTTTCAACTTTTTTTAAGAACCTCCTCCTTCCAATTGAGACTAGCAGCCTTGGCCCAAGAGATGGTTTCCTTCAACACCCTATTGAACCTTTCCACGACCACATTTGTCTCTGGGTGGTAAAGGGAACATTTCTTGTGCCTGATACCAAGACCTTTAAGGAATGCCTCCATCTCACGTGACTGGACCCCATTATCTGTGAGGATGGTTTCAAGGTACCTTTCTTTGGCCATGAGAGATTCTAGAAATTTAATGACACACCCAGTCTCTATGCTAGAAGTAAACTGAACTTCAGGCCACCTGGAAAATAGATCTATAAGCACTAAGATGAAAACTTGCTGACCATTTGAATGAACTGGCCCCAGTATGACTAACGCCACCTCTTTCCAGGGCCCACGGGGAAGATCCCTGATCAACATGGGCTGGACTCTTGTTACCTTAGACTTCTCACTCGTGGCGCACACCATGCAATGCCTCACAACTCTCTCCACATGTAGGTCCATACCTGGCCACCAATAAGAGGACCGAAGTCTCTCCTTGGTTTTCGACATACCAGAATGTGACCTGTGGGCTAAATCAATTAAGGTTTGGCGAAGTTTAAGTGGTGGAACAAGCCTTGTTCCACGTAGTAGCACACTATCACAAACAGACATCTCATCCTTAAGACCCCAAAACTTGGCAGCCTCTTCTGATGCTTGTTTCTTGGAGTGCCAACCTTTATGAATTAGAGATAACACCTCTGAAAGCACAGGGTCAGAAGATAGCTCAAGTCGCCATTGATGCTCATCAAAGATCCCTTCTCCAACTACACACACATGAGTATCATTGTCATCACAATCTTCATCAAGGACATCCTTTTCAACCTCTCCCACTAGCCTCGAAAGGGTATCAGCTATGCCATTCTCCACTCCCGGAATGTATCTGATATCGAAATCGTACTCCTGGAGGGCTATGACCCATTTCGTTATTCTGCTAGAGACCAGGTCTATCCCTTTTTTTTAAAGTTTCACAGAGTGGCTTATGATCAGTCTTTACCAAAAACCTGGTTCCCCACAAAAACTTCTTGAGCTTCTTAATGGCCCAAAACACTGCCATGGCCTCCCGTTCAATAATGGAGTAGCGAGACTCGGCGTCCTTGAGACCACGAGAAAGAAACATGATGGTTTTCATTCCCCCTTCACCTTCCTGTTGAAGGACGGCTCCCAAACCTTTGAGACTGGCATCCGTTGTAATAATGTATGTCTTGGAAGGGTCAAACTTTTAAGTTTAGGGGCATCACTAAACTTTTACTTGAGGGAATCAAACTCATGATCACACTTCTCACACCACTTGAAATCTGCACCCTTCCTCAAGAGGGCTCTCATATAGCAACTGGTCTCAGAAAATTTTTCAATGAACTTGTTATAATATTCAATCATTCCAAAGAACTTTATGAGTTCCTCCCTACTAGAGGGAGCAGACATGCGAGAAATGGTGTCAACCAAATCAGCCTTAGGAGCAATCCCCTCACCTGAGACAGTGTGTCCTAGATAGTGGATGGAGGACGTACCAAATTGACATTTATCAGCTTTGATGGTAAGGTTGGCTCCACTCAACCTACTCAAGACAACATTAAGACGATCCTCGTGTTCAATATGATCTTTCCCAAACACAAGAATGTCGTCTTGATAGACGCAAACCCCTTTACAGTCCTTGAGTAGCTTTTCCATTACACACTGAAAGACGGACGCCGCAGACACAAGGGCAAACGGCATCCTTACAATTCTGAATGTCCCAAACGGTGTTATAAAGGCTGTGTAGTCCCTTGAAGCTTCCGCAAGTTCAATTTGGTGATAGGCCGAAGCCAGGTCAATGGTGCTGAATACTTTGGCTTCCCCTAGCAAAACCAGAAGCTCTGAGATGTTTGGGAGAGGATAGCGATCTACCACCAAGCACTTGTTTCGCTGCCTCAAGTCTATACACAGACGAAGGGATCCGTAGGCCTTGCGAGCTGCCACCACGGGTGCCAACCAATTAGTCCCTTCGATTTCTTCAATTATGCCTCCCTGCTTGAGCTTGTCCAACTCTTTTCTCATTTCATCCCTTACAGACAAGGGAACACTTCTTACTTTACAGCTAGAGGGTTGAGAGTCAGGGCGTAGACGTATGTCAAGCTTGAACCCCTTGAGGCAACCAAGTTCATCCCTAAAAACATTGGGAAAAGTTTGCTTGACCTTCGTTTTAATATCAAGATGAGGTCCTTCAAGGATTATGTTTACATCATCCTTTAATTTTATGGGACAGTCACTACCTGGATCGAGCATGACACCCAAATCCCCTTGGTGGAACAAGCTGATAATACTGTCCCCTTTCTCTGAAACATATATTTTGCCAGAGGTGTAACGATTCTTGTACTCAATGAGTCCTATGAAGTAACCACGTAGTGGAATAGGTTCACCACCATATGCCAAGGGACGTATGTCAGGTTTCAACAGGGAGACTCTGTGAGCCAATTTGTTTTGAGATAATAACCTTGAAACTATGGTGATTTTAGCACCTGAATCAAACAACACCCTGGTGGATTCACCTTCTACTTGGATGTCATCAAGTGGGCAAGACTTATGCTGTGTACCAGAATCAACTTGGACAACTATTTGGCCACAGACAAAGTCTTCCTCTGAGATTTCAGCTTCAACACACTTGACATTGGAAAAACGACTTTTGGTTTTGCAAACAATAGAGAGATGCCCCTTTTTCTTACATTTAGAACAAACGACATTTAACGCAGGACATCTCTTGTCGTTAGCTAAGTGGTCCACCTTGTCACACCTGTAACATTAAAATACAACAGGTTTACTTTTATTCTTACAGACATTATCAGATTTAATCACGGTTTTGGTTTCCTCCTTAACTACCTGGACAGTTGCCTGCTTATCCTTTTTTATGGTGTCAACAGAGTGTTCGACCCTCTTCGCCACTTGAATAACCTCATCTAAGGAGGGTTCATCCCTCAACCAAAGCTCCTCACGTATCTTCTCAATGCTGCAACCCAACATGAACTGGTCCCTGATCCTCTCATCCAACAATGCAGCAAACTTACAAGATGAAGCGAGTTTCCTAAGTTGAGTGATGTATCCCTCAACAGTCTCACCTTCATATTGTAATCTTTTAGAAAACTGATATCTTTCTAATATTGTGCTCACTTTGGGTAAATAGTGCTTATCAAGTTTTTTTATACAGATTTCAAATTCATTTAGGTTTTTTTCCTCTGCATCAGTGAGTTCCGGAAGGTGATCAAAAACATCTTGCCCTTCTGACCCTAAGCAGTGAAGCAGAAGAGAAGACCTACGCTCAGCACTCAAACTAACTCCACAAACTCTTGCGTAACGTTCAAACACCTTTTTCCATTTTTGCCATTTTATGGGAGGCTCACCAGGAGACATGAGAAAGAAGGGAGGAGCAGTTACATTCTGCATGACTAATTTAAGTTTAAAACTGATAAGCTTATTGTAAAGTTATTACTTTAGAAGGACCAAATACAATACAGTGCAATAGATAAAATAGGTTTGTGGCACACCTTAAATTCAGTCTATAACACAGAAAAATAAAATTGCTGTACTCAATAATATTTGAAAGATAATTGAGAGCACAAACAGAGAAAACTGGGCTCTGCAGCAATAATTATTGAGAGAGTTATTTAACTTTCAATAAATAAATGTGTGCGTGTCACAGATATGGCACGTGTAAAATAATGGAGAATGGAACAATATAAAATAAAGTACACCAAAGATGGCTGCTGCAATTGTGACTGTACAAGGAATGAAGCGTACAGTGCACCAACCACTAAATAATCGATGCACATTAAATTGTTGAGTGCTGAAAAGCCGATGAGTGGGATCAAAGGAAGGCTGAAGATTTATAACAAGAAGAGCACATCGTCCATAAAAAAAAAAATTAAGACAAACATGGCGGCTGTACGAGGTCACGCAGCATGAAATGCGTCTCCCACAGTTTCAACAATGCGCATTCTAGCTTCAAGTGATGACGCGTTGATGTGGAAGACCAACAAGAGCTAACGTGCAGCGTCACTGAAGATCCAACGTGTCTGCCTGGCGAGTGAAAGCTGGTGAAAAGCATTCCATGGAGCTCATGACAATGAGGTAAGACTCTCGTGCATGAGAGCGAGTGGTTTGCTGCGCGTGCTGAGAAATTTAAATAATGTACTTGTCACTGCTTAAACATTCAATTAAAAGAAGGTCGCGCTGACATGTAAAAATGATCAACATGCAACTGCTTCAAATTCCCTCGGTGGTGACAATCAACGCGCAGACAAACGATTCCAAGCACTTGTCACTGCTTAAACAGTCAATTAAAAGGAGGTCACGTTGACATGTAAAAATGATCAACACGCAACTGCTTCAAATTCCCTCGGTGGTGACAAGCAACGCACAGACAAACGAATCCAAGCCTTCACGTTAGAAATAAACGTAGTAGCACAAAATACAGAAGGTGAAAGGCACTTGAGCCACCCAAAATCCAAATATTCTAGCACAAACTTGCTGAATATACAGAGAACTGTGCACACTTTAAAAGTCAAAAGTCCAGAATTTCTAACACAACTAAAAGGACGAGCCCGCGTCGAGCATCCACAGTACAAATAAAGAAAAGCGCGGCGATAGCTCCCAGTCCACGGGTGTGTAGAAGTAGCTCACACCGTCAGTTGTTTAGATGATAAAAAGATGATGAGTCTAAAATGAAAAGTGTCACAGTACCTGAGAAAAATGTCACAACTAGAGAAGTTGAGGGTTGTTGGGCTGTTGGGCTCTTCTTTCCTTTCAGCTGCCGACTACGCCAGTGTAAAATCCATGAAACAGCTGAAAGGATCACGCAAGAGGCAGGTAGATGTGAAGAAATTCAGGTTTATTTCAGAGTGAGAAGAAACCCATCCAGGTCCCAGCCAGTTCAGGTAACAGCATTCAGTAATTTGAACCCACACAATTCTATCACCTGGGATACTAGGACTCACCATGGAATCCCTAGTAGCCATGGCACCATGACATCAGGAGAAGAAAAGATGCACAGATGCCACAATATGCAATTATTAGACTTGCTTATTTCCATCGCTGTTAAAGTAATACTGGCTGACTGGAAATCTTTTAATCTTTTGTCTTATCATACTTGGTGGGCATGGGTATCATATCTTCGTGGGGCTCATACTTTTGTTGAAGAGAAGCATTATACCCCTTTCATTTCTAGTAGTATTTGGAGGTCATTAGATAATTATATGAATTTGTCCTCTCAGGGGTTGGTAGCTCAGTATCCCTTTGATTCTACTATTTAATGTGTTTCCCTCGTAGAAGCAGGTGTCCCCCTCTCCTTTTTTCCTCTCTTTCTTCTTTCTCTACTTTTCTTCTCTATCTTTTCTTCTTTCCTTATATTCTCTTTTGTTATACAATTTCATTTATTGGAGCAATACGACTATGGGGTCGATTCCGATCCCGGCCGGAAGCGCACCTAACACTATTCGTCCGGAAAAAAACCAAGCCGAATGCGTGTTTCCCGACCGATTCGAACAGTCGTCCGAACGAGCAAGTACGATGCGCATAACTGCTCAGATTCCGAGCGAGCCGTACTTACCCATTCCAGCTCCTGTTCCCCGCCCGAGCCGGATCCGTAAACGCCGAATCGAGTCGCACGGAAGCAAATACACAGCACCTTCCGGCCGGACTAGTACGATGCGCCTTCCGTACGCGCCGAACCCGTTGCTACGTCCGGCACATCAGAGCATCCGGGAGAGCTGCACATAAGCTCCGATTCGCGCCACAAGACGATCCACGGCGACGAGACGAACAAGCCAGCGACGAGTACGAGTCGAAGCCACGAGAAACCCGAACGAGACAACCAAACCATGAATCCCATCGCGCAGGTCCTACCAATACTCTACATCTATTACCGGGACCGGTACAGACGCGTACGGCGCAGACGGTAAGTCAAACACCCACAACACAAACAAACGACACGTACCCGACATATGTCACACACACATAGGGATGCAGAAATGACGTACACTAGCAACAGCAGAACCATAGGGGCAGGATGGCTATCACCAATGCCATACACACCCATAGGGGGAAGGATGCCTACCACTACCACCACCCCTACTCAGGGGGGCCTGGATGCCTGTCACTATTACCATCCCCACTCATAGGGTGATGGATGCCTACCACTAACACCACCCCTACTCATGGGTGCCTGGATGCCTGTCACTACTACCATCCCCACTCATAGGGTGATGGATGCCTACCACTACCACCACCCCTACTCATGTGGGCCTGGATGCCTGTCACTACTACCATCCCCACTCATAGGGGGATGGATGCCTACCACTACCACCACCCCTACTCATGGGGGCCTGGATGCCTGTCACTACTACCATCCCTACTCATAGGGTGATGGATGCCTACCACTACCACCACCCCTACTCATGTGGGCCTGGATGCCTGTCACTACTACCATCCCCACTCATAGGGGGATGGATGCCTACCACTAACACCACCCCTACTCATGTGGGCCTGGATGCCTCTCACTACTACCATCCCCACTCATGGGGGGATGGATGCCTACCACTATCACCACCCCTACTCATGTGGGCCTGGATGCCTGTCACTACTACCATCCCCACTCATAGGGGGATGGATGCCTACCACTAACACCACCCCTACTCATGTGGGCCTGGATGCCTGTCACTACTACCATCCCCACTCATAGAGGGATGGATGCCTACCACTAACACCACCCCTACTCAGGGGGGCCTGGATGCTTGTCACTACTACCATCCCCACTCATAGGGGGATGGATGCCTAATACTACCACCACCCCTACTCATGTGGGCCTGGATGCCTGTCACTACTACCATCCCCACTCATAGGGGGATGGATGCCTACCACTACCACCACCCCTACTCATGTGGGCCTGGATGCCTGTCACTACTACCATCCCCACTCATAGGGTGATGGATGCCTACCACTACCACCACCCCTACTCATGTGGGCCTGGATGCCTGTCACTACTACCATCCCCACTCATAGGGGGATGGATGCCTACCACTACCACCACCCCTACTCATGGGGGCCTGGATGCCTGTCACTACTACCATTCCTACTCATAGGGTGATGGATGCCTACCACTACCACCACCCCTACTCATGTGGGCCGGGATGCCTGTCACTACTACCATCCCCACTCATAGGGGGATGGATGCCTACCACTAACACCACCCCTACTCAGGGAGGCCTGGATGCCTACCACTACCACCACCCCTACTCATGGGGGCCTGGATGCCTACCACTACCACCACCCCATCTCATGTGGGCCTGGATGCCTCTCACTACTACCATCCCCACTCATGGGGGGATGGATGCCTACCACTATCACCACCCCTACTCATGTGGGCCTGGATGCCTGTCACTACTACCATCCCCACTCATAGGGGGATGGATGCCTACTACTAACACCACCCCTACTCATGTGGGCCTGGATGCCTGTCACTACTACCATCCCCACTCATAGGGGGATGGATGCCTACCACTAACACCACCCCTACTCATGTGGGCCTGGATGCCTGTCACTACTACCATCCCCACTCATAGGGGGATTGATGCCTACCACTAACACCACCCCTACTCATGTGGGCCTGGATGCCTGTCACTACTACCATCCCCACTCATAGGGGGATGGATGCCTACCACTACCACCACCCCTACTCATGTGGGCCTGGATGCCTGTCACTACTACCATCCCCACTCATAGGGGGATGGATGCCTACCACTAACACCACCCCTACTCATGTGGGCCTGGATGCCTCTCACTACTACCATCCCCACTCATGGGGGGATGGATGCCTACCACTATCACCACCCCTACTCATGTGGGCCTGGATGCCTGTCACTACTACCATCCCCACTCATAGGGGGATGGATGCCTACCACTAACACCACCCCTACTCATGTGGGCCTGGATGCCTGTCACTACTACCATCCCCACTCATAGGGGGATAGATGCCTACCACTAACACCACCCCTACTCATGTGGGCCTGGATGCCTGTCACTACTACCATCCCCACTCATAGGGGGATGGATGCCTACCACTAACACCACCCCTACTCATGTGGGCCTGGATGCCTGTCACTACTACCATCCCCACTCATAGGGGGATGGATGCCTACCACTACCACCACCCCTACTCATGTGGGCCTGGATGCCTGTCACTACTACCATCCCCACTCATGGGGGGATGGATGCCTACCACTAACACCACCCCTACTCATGTGGGCCTGGATGCCTCTCACTACTACCATCCCCACTCATGGGGGATGGATGCCTACCACTATCACCACCCCTACTCATGTGGGCCTGGATGCCTGTCACTACTACCATCCCCACTCATAGGGGGATGGATGCCTACCACTAACACCACCCCTACTCATGTGGGCCTGGATGCCTGTCACTACTACCATCCCCACTCATAGGGGGATGGATGCCTACCACTAACACCACCCCTACTCAGGGGGGCCTGGATGCCTGTCACTACTACCATCCCCACTCATAGGGGGATGGATGCCTAATACTACCACCACCCCTACTCATGTGGGCCTGGATGCCTGTCACTACTACCATCCCCACTCATAGGGGGATGGATGCCTACCACTACCACCACCCCTACTCATGTGGGCCTGGATGCCTGTCACTACTACCATCCCCACTCATAGGGTGATGGATGCCTACCACTACCACCACCCCTACTCATGTGGGCCTGGATGCCTGTCACTACTACCATCCCCACTCATAGGGGGATGGATGCCTACCACTAACACCACCCCTACTCAGGGGGGCCTAGATGCCTACCACTACCACCACCCCCACTCATGGGGGCCTGGATGCCTACCACTACCACCACCCCTACTCATGTGGGCCTGGATGCCTGTCACTACCACCATCCCCACTCATAGGGGGATGGATGCCTACCACTACCACCACCCCTACTCATGTGGGCCTGGATGCCTGTCACTATTACCATCCCCACTCATAGGGGGATGGATGCCTACCACTACCACCACCCCTACTCATGTGGGCCTGGATGCCTGTCACTACTACCATCCCCACTCATAGGGAGATGGATGCCTACCACTACCACCACCCCTACTCATGTGGGCCTGGATGCCTGTCACTACTACCATCCCCACTCATAGGGGGATGGATGCCTACCACTAACACCACCCCTACTCATGTGGGCCTGGATGCCTGTCACTACTACCATCCCCACTCATAGGGGGATAGATGCCTACCACTAACACCACCCCTACTCAGGGGGGCCTGGATGCCTACCACTACCACCACTCCTACTCATGGGGGCCTGGATGCCTACCACTACCACCACCACCAGCCCTACTCATGGGGGCCTGGATGCCTACCACCACTACCATCCCCACTCATAGGACGGGTAATGCATGACACAACCAGCATACTCCAACATAAGGAATGTCAGAAAAAGACATCACCGAAACATCATGACAAGCGTGTGTAGTCTGTGTCGAATGCCTACAACACTGGACATGACAATGAACATACAATGTGACCCCCTATCACATGTGTCACACACACGTGTGTGGCCTCCACAATGCAAGCAGACCATGACCACTGTGGCAATGGGGTGTAAACCTCCATCATCACAGTGACCAAAATGTAAGTGTGGTGTCAATAGCTGAAGCCCAATTGAACATTGTGGCAATGGGGTCTAAACCCCCATCATCACAGTGACCAAAAGGTAAGTGTTGTCATGGAAAAAGCTGCAACTGCCAAACAGCATGGATGATTCCTGGTCACACAACAACAAACACATCAGTGGCAAAGTAGTGCTTGTGTCCCATAGCAACATAGATTGGGTGAGGCAAACAGTGCAGTGCAAATAAGACATACTTTTGGCCATGTGCAGACAAACATCACCCATGGGGGCTGACATTGTCAACATTTATCAATTACACAATGACAGAAGTGACCATCATAATGCAGACCCACATATCTGCACCAATGGACACACAAATTTAGATATCCTGTGGAGACTGTAGATGTGAGGTGAACAAATACCATACCATGGCAGCAATGGGACATACAAACCCTGATCATTGTGCTGACTGATGACCTAGGAGTCCCAGGGACAGCAGGGGAAATCCACCAAACAACATACAGCCAATGTCACACTAAAGATATGCCAATGCAGTGGTGCAGATGCACAAACACAAACAGGCAGCCTCACACTGCATATCAAACACAACAGGTGATGGGGGTGTGCCAGTGTCCCCAGGCAACCACACAACACATGAGGAGGCCTGAATCACAATTACACAGATGTGTATACAGTGCCACACAAAAGTAACTCATGGATGGGATTCCCCTATGTGGGCAATCAGGCATTGTTAGATGAGAGGGAGCCCAAATAACACATGTCACACAAGCTTGTAGGAACAGCAACTAACACAGCAAGAGACAGACCCACCACAGCACTACTCCCAGGGACCCCACATTGTGGTGACACTAGCCTGCATGATAATCCCACTGTGATGACAAAGGTAGATGTCGTTCACACTGTGAACCACAGCCATGTGTCCTGAGCAACTAACTACCATCACACCTACACAAGCACAAATCAATCAGCACGGCCTGTCAGCCAAGGCCAATATGGAGGTAGGGGTCTAGCCGTGCAACAACTCACATTTGCACACACTCAACACCACACACTTTGATCTCCAACAATGTGCAGCTGTGAAGCTCACATGGACCGGTGACATTGCACATGCACCCATGACAATCCCAGGGGGGGTGGTGGGAACTAAGATGCGAAACCCATCACACATGGCCAGTCAACAAGACTCGTGAATGTCTGACACACTGCACAGTATGCCGTACATGGGCATGACGTGAAATCCACCCCAATCAATGGGATCCCGGCCACAGTCACACACCAATGAAGAAGCCAAGGTCACCCACAAAGAACACACATAGACAACTTCCAACATTGCAGCTCTGACCCTGAGGAGTGGCAGCAGTCACACACACAACGTGTCACAATCACTGAAAGCTACCACAAACTGTAAATTACATGACTTGTGTAACCAACAAGTGCCAAGGGGAATCCTGACTGTGTCCCATCTGCGTTGGCCCACATCCCCAGCCCTGACAACAAAGACAACTAGGGATGACAACCTGATGAACATTAGTTTGCCTTGCACCCACATCCCGGAGAAACCAGGTCCAAGATGCTGGATGAACACAGGACAACTCAGCAAGCTTCACAAACAGGAACATCCCTAGGGACACAGCCTGTGTAGGAAAAGGGAAGGGAACACACACAGACATGCTCACACAACACACAACACGGGCCCAGGCAATGTCACGGGATTACACACTGCCATGAGGGCACTCCACTCCTGTGGAAGGTCCGCTGTGCTAAACCTTGTCTGTGCACGACTCAAACATGTCAGCAGAACACTCGGTCAGTGAGTCAACAACTACAACACACTGAAGGCTCTGCTCACATCAGCCTGGGTACGGGAGTGTCACGTCAGTCATCTCCATACACCCTAAACACGTGTCAAGCAAGTTGCACTGTATACACAGATGAGTCCTTCAACATTGATGTGCCAAACTGCATGTCCAGTGGAGATGGGCACACAGTCAGGGAAATAGAAACATTGAACAGTGGTAAGCCCACCAGATGTGCATCAGTGTAAGCCAAAGATGTTAATTTACAAATGCAAAACGTACATCCCTGTGTCAATTGCTGAACATTACACCCTCAGACTGCAGCAAAGGATGCTATAGATCCAGACTACATTAGGACACATATCCCATGGACCACATGGAGTCCATCACAGCAACACTTCATTTCCTGATCTGAACACGATTACAACTGCAAATGCATGATGATACTCATCTACATCATGTACATCCAAAGAAAAACCCCAAGTAAACAAAAAGAGGCTTTATTCAGCAAATGTTGAATTAAAACTTGAAGTCCAAAAGAAACTAAGGCCAATGGCCAGTCCAAATACACAGTCCCAACAGGGTGATACGTGACAACTTGTCACCCATTGCTTGCCTGCACTGATACGGACAGGGGACATCCCCCTCGGAGGGGCATACAAGGGGCAGGCCAGGCACCGCAGGGACAGGATCAGGGGATGCCAGAAGGAGGCAGTGAAGGGGTGGTGGGTGCAGGAGTGTCACCGGCAACTGCAGTGGAGGTGTCTGACTCAGTGGGGGCCGGCACCACTGTAGGGCACAACTCAGATGGTGTGGGTGCTGCAACCACTGCAGTGGGCGGGTCAGATGGAGTGGACTGGGTCCCCACTGCAGTGCCAGAGTCAGACGGGGTGGTTGTGGACTCCACTGCAGTGCATAACTCCAAGGGAGTGGAAGGGGAGGCAGATGAGGTGGGCAGGACAGAGGGGGGGGGACCCGGTCTCCACACCAGTGGCACAAACAGGCAGAGCATCTGGTTTGGGGGGTGGAAGAGCAAGTGGTAGGGGGGGAGGGCCTAAGCAGTTTGGGGATGCGTTATCGGTGTGTGGGGGAACCTGGGGCAGGGTGTGGCGGTGGAACCTGTGCAGTGGTGGCCTGGGGGATGGAGGAGAGAGACTGTGTGGTGGAGCTGCGTGGTGGTGGTGGTGGGGTCTTGCCCTTCCTGGTCCGGGGGACTTACGAATGGGGTCCTCTGTCTGCCTGTGCCTGGGGAGGGTGTCCGGGTATGAGGGGGCACTCCCCTCTGTGTGTGGTGGTCGCCTCTTCCGCCTGGACTTCGTGTCAGGTGTATCTGTGGGGAAGAGGCCAAGCTCACAGAGGAAGAGCTTCTGGGAGGGGGGGTTGCAGGTGAGGCAATGGAAGGGCTTTTGGAGGGAGAGGTATCTGAGGACTGCGCAGTGCTCATGGATGCGTGTGTGTGTGTCTGGGCCCCATCCCCTGTGAGTGAGATATCAGTCCCCTGACTGTGCGTGCGTGTGTGTCTGGATTTTGGCTTGTGTGTCTGTGTGCCGCTTGTGTCTGTGCTGATGCGTGCCGGTGGCGGTGTGTGTGTGCTTGGGACAGGTAGGGTGCTGGGGATTGTGGATGGGGCAGAGGTATGAGGGGTGAGGGACTGTTGCAGGAGGGACACTGCTGCTGTCAGTGAGGAGGCCATGGACTGATTGGTCCGATGTAGGGCAGACATGCCAGATGACATGCCCTCCATGAATGACACCAGTTGTGTCAAAAGACCCGTGTGTGCATGGAGGACACTCAACATTGATGTCTGCCCTACATGGATCTGCTTAAGTAAGTCCACAGACTCCACACTCAGGGCAGCAGGGGGGACAGAGGCAGGGGGTGTCGTGCCTGGCATGAAGGAGACACGCTCCCCTACACACGAGCCTCCACGGACATGTGGGATGGGAGCAGATGGGAGGGTGGAGATGGTTGTGGTGGCGGGGACAGACTTGCTTGCCGTTGCCTCAAGTCTGCTGACACCCGCCTCCACAAGGGAGTCCTCACTGGAAGTGCTGTTTTCCCCAGCCGAGGTGGTCGTAGCTGAGGTCTCCTCAGTGTGGCTCCCCTCACCCTCCATGCCACTGGGTCCCTCGCTCTCCCCTGCAGTGGACCCAGTCTGGCTCTGCCACTCCTCTTGGTCCGTGGAGCTGTCTCCTCCTGTGCCTTGGATATATCTGCAAACAATCAGGATAAACAGAGCAACATTAGTCACCTGTACTGACCACACACACCACAGTAAGTACAGCACATCACAGAGCAAGCCCTGCCATCATTTGCTAGACATTGCAATTAGTGCTGACACGGATTTGAAGAAGCCCATTGTCTGCCTGACAGTCAGTCATGCCACACATATCCTATCTGTCCATGCACCCATCTGTCTGCTGCCTGTTGTATGCGACTAATCATATGTGCACACATGCACCACATACACAGTTGATGGACATCCAAGAGTATATATGGAAATGTGTCACTCCAAACACATGCCATCTCCTGCCACTGACTCAGTACATGTGTCAGGAAAAGTGATGGGCAAAGTCTCTGTTGATATGCGGGTTTTGCTTCCATCACCAGACACAACGATGTCCTCATGTCCTGATTGACAATGCAACAATGGTGTGCATGCAGGACATATCACACCACTGCTGGATCACCCTTTGCGATTGGAATGTCATGGCACAGGCCTGTCTGGCAAGTCAGTCATAACTGTCTCCTGTCACAGGGGCAGTGCATACACACAACACCAGTCTGCACTGTGTCACAATCAGGGGAGTTTTAGAAATGTAAGCCCTGTAGCTGACAGGTGCACATGTGCACCCCTGGCCATCCACATCATGAGGACTGAGATGATCCCACGTCAATCAAATGAGACATTTGAGTGACTGCAAACACAAATCCATACACATGAGCACTTCACCGTCTGATGAGAATGAACCAAAGCTGCCTGCACCTCAATGTTTCATACAACATTGTGCACAGTCAAGGGATCAGAGACCTATGCATTGACCTATGTGCAGATCCCATAGTCATAACTCAGATGGCTGGCCACCCCAAATTGTTAAACACTCCAGGAGTCCAAATAGCAAGGACACACCACAGTGACACAGAGGCACACACCTGAGTGCACTCTTCACAATGCCCAATATGTATGCTGACACATGGGAGTGGGAGAACAGAGTGCCTTCGATGTACGGAGTAGGCATTACAGTCCTGGTCCATGTGCAACATTGTATTACCCTGAACACTAGGCAGGTGGCTATGCATGTGTCACACACATGATGTACATACTTCTGAGGCCCCTACCTTGGTCTCTGCAGCAGCATGGGTGTGTGGCACATACCCCAGACATGTGGTGAGTCAGAGCAGCAATTGGAACACATATTAAAGCCATACCCAGAGTACATGTCAGATCACAGGCAATGTGAGCAATTGTACCACCTATGCAGCCCACCACAAAGTTCCTGTAACTGATGCTGTCCCCAACTTGAACCACAGGTAAATGCAAGTACACAGTACCCAAGTGACCTAAGTCACAGACTGTAAGGGCCACACCTGTGTATCATATGAGGGGGCATGACACAAGTGAGGGACATGAGTCCAGGACGACATGACAGTTGTACTGTGGAAGTGGAACCAGGCTAAAGGAGTGCATAGAGCATGTCAGTCATAGTACACAGTTGAGGCTAGCACTTACCCCCTCCTTGCTGCTGTCTGGCCTTCAGCTGCCCATCCAGGTCAGGGAAGACCACCGCCAGGATCCGGAGCATGTGGGGGGTCAGGGTCCGGTGTCCGCCCTCCTGCGAGGAGGTGACAGCTTCAGCTGGACCCTTGCGATCCTCCAGGTCCAGCCCCGAAGGTCCTGCCACCTCTTCTGGAAGTTGCGGATCCTGCGCCTGTAGACCCCCACAGATCGCACTGCCCGGATGATGGTCAGCCAGATCTCCTGCTTCTGGTGGGCATCAACCTGTGAGGATGACAAAGTGAAAAGGCCATTACTACACATGTAACATTTCCGTGCATCACACAGTTGGATATACATGTCTCAATCACAGGGGCATATGATCTACACAGGTAGTGCAACTATGGCTATGAACAGTTTACCAGCAGTTACTACATGGTATCATTGCCTGGGAAGTAAAACCTTGTTGGAATGCACTGTTACTGCACTATACCTGTTCAGTGCATGTGACTACACACTTTAGGGGGTGACAACTACTCAGTGAGCATGCTACCCACTGGTGTACACACTGTACGTCTTGAAGAACCAGATGAGAAAGCTGTATAAAGAGATGGTATTTTAGGTTTTAAACTTCAGTGTTCAGAACTTTAGTCCAGCTCTGCAAAGCATACTATGTTTGCGCAAAACTCAACTGCTCTACTTCCTTGTACAGTTAAACCGCTCTTGAGATGGGTAATAACAAAAATACTAAGTTTTAAACAGCTTCTTAATTTTAAATTATTTTATCTGCTTTTTGGTTCTTAATTAATCTCAGAGTTCATATTATTAAGAACATTTCCATAAAAAAACTTGTTTGGCAAGAAATCTCGCTTTTTCTGGATTGAAATGTAGTATGTCTATAAATTTATTGAGTCGGTACATCATCAAAGATATCATCATATATGATATCATCAGACAACATGCACAATTAGTAAGGCAGTGGACAGCACACTCACCTGCTCCCCTGGTCTCCCATACAGCTTGCTGTACTGTGGAAGGAGGCTGTCCAGCAGGGCCTGGTTCTCCTCAGTGCTGAAGGCTGGGGCTCTATCCACAGTACGTGCCTTTGCAGTAGCCAGAGGATGCAGAGACAGCAGCAGTGTTGGTGGCAGATGTCGTCCTGGAGCATGTAGTGCAGGCAAGTGAGCTCTCAGGGGAACAGCCAGCATTATATGTGTGCTGCAGAGGCAGATACTGTCCCATGTGTCCAAAGTGATAGGTCCAAGTCGTTTGCATCTTCTGAATCTGGCCAATCCATGGAATTGCACCACTTATACACGCCCACAGCATCATTCAAATGTTTAACTTCATGACACCCATTAATTTGCAACATTGTTGTGGCTGGCCAACTGAATTCACTGCATCCGACTCGTACAAGCTTCGAAAACGCGTCCGTTACCATGTCTTCATCCTGGACTCCTCCCTGTCGATGACCAGACAAGTCAACGCCGTCTCATCTTCGTGCTTCAACACCCTGCGCATGCTCCGCAAGATCTTCAGATGGATCCCCACTGAAACCAGGAAGACCGTCACCCAGGCACTAGTCACCAGCCGACTGGACTATGGGAACACCCTCTACGCCGGAACCACAGCCAAACTTCAAAAAGACTCCAGCGCATCCAGAACGCCTCCGCACGACTCATCCTGGACATCCCCCGACACAGCCACATCACCGGACACCTGAAAGACCTGCACTGGCTCCCCGTCAGCAAGAGAATCACGTTCAGACTCCTCACCCACGCACACAAGGCCCTCCACGACCTGGGCCCCAAGTACCTCAACGACCGCATGACCTTCTACACGCCCACCCGCCAGCTACGATCAACCAGCCACGCCCTCGCCACCGTACCACGCATCCGCAGAGCCACCGCCGGAGGAAGATCCTTCTCCTACCTGGCAGCCAAGACCTGGAACTCCCTCCCCACTCACCTTCGGCGAACCCAGGACCATCTCTCCTTCAGGAAGCAGCTCAAGACCTGGCTGTTCGAGCAGTAACTTACCCCTTCCCCCAGCGCCTTGAGACCCTCCCGGGTGAGTAGCGCGCTCTATAAATGCCGTGATTGATTGATTGATTGATTGATAGCCAATGCGTGAGCACCGATCGGTCCATTGCTGTACAACGCGTATTTCGAAAAACAACACGCATCCGTTCACATCATATGCAATGTCCAATGCGTGTGCGCCGATCGGTCCATTGCTGTACAACGCGTATCCGTTCACATCATTTGCAATGTCCAATGCGTGCGCACCGATCGGTCCATTGCTGTACAACGCGTATTTCGAAAAACAACACGCATCCGTTCACATCATATGCAATGTCCAATGCGTGCGCACCGATCGGTCCATTGCTGTACAACGCGAATCCGTTCACATCATATGCAATGTCCAATGCGTGCGCACCGATCGGTCCATTGCTGTACAACGCGTATCCGTTCACATAATATGCAATGTCCAATGCGTGCACACCGATCGGTCCATTGCTGTACAACGCGTATTTCGAAAAACAACATGCATCCGTTCACATCATATGCAATGTCCAATGCGTGCGCACCGATCGGTCCATTGCTGTACAACGCGTATCCTTTCACATCATATGCAATGTCTAATGCGTGCGCACGGATCGGTCCATTGCTGTACGACGCGTCCCTGTACAAGTCACTCGCATATGTCACCATGGTTGTCACTGGTGAACATATGCCAGCCACATTTACTTGCCAGGGACTCAGGGGCACACCTACAACACCACAGCCTCTCCACACTGTATCCTAAGGAATGTAAGGCTGCATTACCTTTTCTGTGTATGGGGGGTCAACATGTGGTTTTTTGGGTGGCACTTGGGGGCAGCCACTCCCAGGCTGTGCACGTGTTCATGGGGACAGAATCCTTGTGGTGTGCAACTGTTCATTTCAGAGCATGTGGCATGGTCACATTTCCAGGTTGTGTATGTGTATGTCATGTCACATACCCCCTGTGTCCCATGTGGGAAGGTATGTACGTCACAGGGTGACCCATTGCCACAATAGTGATGGCCCTCCACAGTCTGTGTGCATGTTGTGTTTCCGATGTCTCTGATTCCATGTGCACAATGGGAGACAGTCTCCACATCCACGTTGTTTGTGCATGGACTTTGATGTTGTGCGTGTGTGTGTCACAGACGTCCATGTCTGTCCTGCAGAGGCAACAGGGGCCACTACCTGTGGGAGTCATGGTTGTTTTCCTGACGTGTACATGATACGCCATGTCATGCCAGTGTCCATGTGGCAATACAGGGTCCCTGGGAATCTACCTGTCAGTGAGCTGTGATGCCTGGGGCACATCTGTCCTCACATGTCACTGTGGTGTGTGTTTGGAACGTGACAGCAGTACATGGGTACTGTGACACAGCCTAATGATATCCCATAGCACAACCTGGAACTTGTTGTCAACACATGTTGAACTGTGATGTTAGATGTTGGCCATGTAGGTGCCATACATGTCCTTACAGAATGGCACACACATCAGGTACTTGTGTCTCGTAATGATGTATCATGTGATATTGAGTATGGTCTATGCCACATATGTGGGGTGACTGACAATCTTTCTTTCTTCACCTATGCACTGCAGGGCACCAGCTGTCCATAGACCATTCCCTGACCTTGCAACGATGGTTGAACGTGACTGCATCCGACGGTACCGCTTCAACAGGCCGCTGATTGAGGAATTGGCGGTGCGGTTGGCCCCACATTTGGAACCTGGCCGGCCATACCCTACAGCGCTGACCCCCAAGGTGAAGGTGATGGCAGCCCTACACTTCTTTGCCACCGGTACCTTTCAACACACTTTGGCGTCTGCTGGTGGGATGTCACAGACCATGTTCAGCCGTGTGCTACGCGATGTTTTGGAGGCAATGTTGAGATACCTGAACCAGTACATCTATTTCCCTAAACGTCAACAACTCACTGACGTCAAGAGTGACTTCTATGCCCTGGGGAGGATGCCACATGTCATTGGCTCCATTGATGGGAAACACGTGACTTTGGTACCACCACAGGCACATGAGCAGGCATACAGGAACAGGAAACATTACCATTCGATCAATGCTCTGGTGGTATGTCTTGCAGATATGAGCATCTCAAACGTGTGCCCGTTTCCCCGGTTCTGCACACGATGCCTACGTGATGAGGAGTAGTCGCATCCAGAGGATGATGTCACAGATGCAGAACCAGCGTGCCTGGCTTGTCGGTGTGTACTGACTTTGTACCATTGTGTGTGTTCTGCAATGTTGTATTCCGCCCTCTTTTCCAACTCAGCTAATGTGCAATTGTCTGTATGTAGGTGACTCCGGATACCCCAACATGCCGTGGTTGCTGACACCCCTCAGGAACCCTGTGACACCAGCCCAGATGCGCTACAATGAGGCACATGGTGGGACCAGGAGAGTGATCGAGCGGACATTTGGTCTCCTGAAGAGCCGCTTTCGCTGCCTAGACAAGACAGGAGGGGCCCTCCCATATGCCCCAGCAAAGGTATGCAAGATTGTCATCGTCTGCTGCATGCTACACAACCTGGCAGTGCGGAAGGAGTTGCCTCTCATCCTGGATGACGATGACCAACATCCGCCACCTGTGGAGGATCCTGGCCTGGGCCACGATGCCAGTGATGATGATGATGATGATGGTGATGTCCGCACACAGCTCATCACCAACTTCTTCAGCTGAATGTGAGTATCCAGAGATGTCATGTCAATGATGTGAGTTTGCATGATATGTGTTGGTGGTGCTCTGGTGCTGTTTGAGTGTGGCCATGTGCTACTTGACTGGATGCGTGCAGCGATGTGTCCTTACAGGTGGTCTGTACTCCCCAACAGTGTTGACATGCTAACTTGGTTTTGTGTAGGTATCTTGTGACATGTATTTGGCACGAGAATTGCAGTTCTGTCCTGTTCTTCAGTGCTTTTGACTGAGTGTCATGTCTGTCCTTCACAGGGTACTTTCAGAGTTGTTTGGTCAACTGTGATCCCCCGACACCATGATTAAGCTTTCAGGGTGGAAGCAGTCGTTTCCCTACAGGTAATGTGCCACACACCCCTGGACTTTATTTCTTCTACACTTGTTGACTGTGTGGCCACTGCCACATGGGACTACCTTGCATTTGTAGTGGAAACAACATGTTGCAAATGTGTAATAAACCTGTGCTTCACTTTGGGATGTGCGTTGTCTGTGGTCACACATCTGACTGACATTTGCTTACTGCACCTGTGGGCTAGTTAACACAGACTCTGAATAGGTGTGGTGTCTGTGCATTCCACTGTATTTCCTGGCAACATCAGTGTAGGCGATGAGTCAGATGGCCCTGGTGTCTATGTGTTGTGTAGCCCTAGTGGTGTGTCTCCCTCATATGTGTCACGTCGCCATGACTCACATGACGGTGTTGAACTTGCTGTAGCAGTTAGCACGCACAGTGTCATTTAGCAGATCATCATCTCCATGACAGAAACCATGTTGGAATCACAACAGAGGCAAGTATGGTGTATTAGTGAGTTTATTTACATACATGTGTGAGGATAGTGCACAGGATGGTGGGTGCTGTACATTGGGATTGGAATCCAAAGTTCCCAGATGAGTTGGAAGTGTTGGTAGCAGAAATGTCCTGAGTAAAGTCCACAGTCATCTGATACATTGGTCCAACTTAAACTCCCCATGTCATGTGGGAGAGTTTGGGTTGCATTCGACAGGGTGAACAGTTTGCACACAAAGGAGAATTTCCAGAACAGGTGTTGGGTTCCTGGGGGATGTACATGGCCATCGGCCTCTCAGTTTTCCTTCCTCGGACGACCCCTCTTCTTTCGGGGGGGACCCTCACGTGCAGGCTGCTGCGGTGCAGAGGTCTCTCCACCAGAGTCATCCTCCCTCCCTGTGGCAGTTGCAGTTGTTGCAGCACCAGATGTTATGGGCACACAGGGAGGTGTGGCCATGTTGGTGCTAATCTGGCGGAGGCATGTCAATATGTCCCTATGCACCGCTGTCAGTTCTTGCAATGTATCCCACTTGAACTCCATGCGAGACATGTGTGTCTCCACACGGGACATGTGGGAGTCCAAGCGGGCATGATGAGCAGCCTGCTGCTGTTGAATGTCCTTGAGGATCCCCACTACCTGGCTGACCTCCCCGGTGCTATTCTGGTACGCATCAGCAATGCGTACCAGTTGTGGGTCATCATGCAGTCCAGACCCCTCTGCAAACAGCGACCTATGTCTACCACCCCTCCCACCACCTCTGGAGACACGTGCGGGACCTGCGGTGGCACGCACAGGTGACCCTAGGCCCCCTTGGGGGTTGGTACTGGGGTTGTTGTCCGTTGCTCCACGGTGGGCCGGGGTCCCTGTGCTGTTGTCATTGGTGGTCCTTGGTCTGTCCATGTCGGCAGGGGTGGTCTGTGTGTTGGCAGTTGTTGGAGGAGTGGGTACAGGGGGTGCAGATGTTGGTCCTGCTGGTGCTGCATGATGACTCACACCGGAGGGGCCAGGTAGGTCTTCGCCATCCGAGGAGGGCAGAGGCTGTTCCACACCAGTGAGCTCAGTGCCCCCCGGAGCCTGGGACAGGGACTCCTCATCGTCTGCTGCTGTGTCCCCATCATCACCTGTTTTTGGCAGAGACACACAATGTATGTTATGTTTCTACAGGCATCAATGGTTCAAACACCTGACAGTTGTGACTGTACCTCTGGATGCGGGCCTGTACATTGCATTGTCCTAAGTTGTCACAGTCAGAGGTTGATATTGGTGTAGCACATTGTCCTGCCAACCTGAAGCATTTCAATGTGAATGTTGAGGTGTGTGAATGGCCAGCATTGGTGGTATTTGGTGGACATCCGGCCCTCCTTCTCCCCCCAGCCAGTTATCCCACCATGAAGCATGCCACCCTTGCAGTGTGTGCAGGTTGACTCTCAGGATGTCAGTCAGTGGTGTCCTGCTGTTGGTTGGTGCCCAGTTCCCAGCAGGGCCTTGTGCTCCCCACAACAGAGCACCTCTGTCAGACATCTTAGAAGTGGCTTTTCACTCCCTGTGAGGTGTGCATGCTTCAGTGTGAGCTTGCTGGGCCATGTGGGTGGGGGATGTTGAGCTGTGACTACCACTCCCATCATGCTATTGCCTACACCCCCCTTCCCATCATGTCCATACTTCCTTCCTTTTGAGTGGACATCACTGAGTGTGACATCAATGGCAAGATGGCTGACAGTGTGGTCCTGTTGTTTGTTGGTGCACATTTCCCAGCAGGGCCTTGTGCTCCCCACAGCAGTACCCAGTGTCAGCCATCTTGTCAGTTGTTTTCCACTCCCTGTGATGTGAGCATGGTTCAGAGTGGTATTGATGGGCCAATTGTGAGGGTGACCAATATCTGTGACTACCACTCCCATCATGCTATTGCCTACACCCCCATTCCCAGCATGCCCATACTTCCTTCCTTTTGACTCTGCTTCCCTGTGGGGTAGGGTGCCTGTGCTGACAGGATGGCTGACAGTGTTGTCCTGGCGTTTGTTTGGCTACAAGTCCCATAAGTGTTCCTGTGCTTCACACAGCATAACCCAGTGTGGTTGTTATTTGTGGGATATTTAATTAGAGTGTGAGGCATTGCATTCTCCCAGGTGAGTTGTGTGGAGTTTGTGTTAAGGGGGTGTGTGAGAAAAGCTGCTGGTGACTATGGCCAGAGCTGTCAGTCCTCCTTCCCACCCAGCCAGATATCCCACCATGGAACGTGCTTCCATTGCAGGGAGTGCAAGTTGGCTTTCAGGATGTCAGGCAGTGGTGTCCTGCTGTTGGTTGGTGCACAGTTCCCAGCAGGGCCTTGTGCTCCCCACAGCAGTACCCAGTGTCAGCCATCTTGTCAGTTGTTTTCCACTCCCTGTGATGTGAGCATGGTTCAGAGTGGTGTTGATGGGCCAATTGTGAGGGTGACCAATATCTGTGACTACCACTCCCATCATGCTATTGCCTACACCCCCCTTCCCAGCATGGCCATACTTCCTTCCTTTTGAGTGGACTTCACTGTGTGTGAGTGTGACAGCAATGGCAAGATGGCTGACAGTGTGGTCCTGTTTGTTGGTGCACAGTTCCCAGCAGGGCCTTGTGCTCCACACAGCAGTACCCAGTGTCAGCCATCTTGTCAGTTGTTTTCCACTTCCTGTGATGTGAGCATGGCTCAGAGTGGTGTTGATGGGCCAATTGTGAGGGTGACCAATATCTGTGACTACCACTCCCATCATGCTATTGCCTACACCCCCCTTCCCAGCATGTCCATACTTCCTTCCTTTTGAGTGGACTTCACTGTGTGTGTGTGACAGCAATGGCAAGATGGCTGACAGTGTGGTCCTGTTGTTTGTTGGTGCACAGTTCCCAGCAGGGCCTTGTGCTCTCCACAGCAGTACCCAGTGTCAGCCATCTTGTCAGTTGTTTTCCACTCCCTGTGATGTGAGCATGGTTCAGAGTGGTGTTGATGGGCCAATTGTGAGGGTGACCAATATCTGTGACTACAACTCCCATCATGCTATTGGCTACAGTGACTTCACCAGCATACACAGAATTCCTTCCTTTCAGTGAGCTTCCCTGTGAGGTGGTGTTCTAGTGGTGGCAAAATATCTGACTGTGTTTGTTGGTTAGATTTGTGCCACTGCCTAGCTCTATTTGTTGTTAGGTTTGTACATGTCATGACACAGTTACATATCACTATGAGATGGCATGTATTGTGTTTATCTAACTAACATACACATCTTGGGATGATTATCTTTTGGTTGCTGTGGATTTGCTAAGGGTGCATGGTTTGACTATCCCCTTGACAGTGATGTGTGTGTATTGTCACACAATATTGTGTATATTTGTTGTGTACTCACCAGGCTCTGGGATGTTTGATAGTCCATATACGCTCACTGGTGGTAGGATGGCCCGCACCTTCTCCTCCCAGGGCCTGGGGTATACTGGTTTGGCAGGAGGGCCACTGCCGGTGCGCTGACTCAAGACGTAATCCTTCTTTAGTAGGTCCTTGACCCTCCTGCGCACATCATACCACCTGTTCTGGATGTCTTCCTTTGTGCGCAAACATGGTGATTGTGCCTTCTCCCTGTCGACGATCCTCTCCCACATCTTGGTTTTCTGCGACATGGGGGTCTGTTGGACCAATGTACCAAACAACTGTGGCTCTACCCTGAGGATCTCATCTACCAGGACTTCCAATTCACTGTCTAGGAACTTTGGATTCTTCTTTGGGGGCATGGTGATGGGTGGTGGTGGGGATTGATGTGTGTGTGAGTGTGCAAGTGAGGGTGGGTGAGTGTAGTTTTTGCTGGGTGTATGTGAGGGTGCCATTTGTGAGGTGCTAATGGTGTGTGGCTTGTGTGATGGATGAGTTGTGAGTGTGTCTGTGGTTGCTGTCTGATGGTGTTCTGTGCTGGCAGGTCAGTTGAATTTGCAAAGGATCATGGTAGGGATTTGTGGCCTTTATATGGGTGGAGTTGGGGGTGTGTCTTTGTTCCATGTTTTTTCCCCCAGTATTTATTGGCTTTGTCATTGCTTGTTTGTCCCTTTTTTTTGTATTTTTTCCTTTGTATTTTTTGGGCATGTTGGAGACGTTCTTCTGACCGAGAAGGACGCTGCAGTTGTCTCGTGCGAGATTCTCCGAGTCTTTCACGCTGTCTTTCTGCTGGGTTTCATGTGCAGCGTACGCGTCGGTCGCGGAGTATTGGGTTGCTTCAGCTGAGTTTTGTATGCGTGTCGGTCGTACAGCTTGGGCTCCGTGCGACTCGTTCTGGTTTTACACGCATTGCATCGTACTGCGCGGGTCGGAGTTTGCGGGTACGTTTCTGTCGGGTTCATTCCTGGTGTGTGTCGGTCGGTTCTATTCGCGTAGTTTCCCGGCCGGATAGCTTGTTTCCGTGCGGTTCGGTCGTTCGGCTTGTGTTCCGCACGAGTCGGTCGTGATTCACATGCATTTTATCATACTACGCAGGTCGGGCAGCGCCGGTACGTGTCGGTCGGACTATATTCCCGTAACGAGTCGGTCGGTATGTTTTCCGGCCCGAATCGGAATCGGCCCCTAAGTGTTCATATAAAAGTGGTATGAAATGTAGATTTTTCTTTTTTCCTTTTCCCGGACTTTGCAATATTTTGTTTTAATTCAACTCATAATATATACTAGATGTAACTTATGTATTCTGCTTTCTTGTAGGTCATCATTCCTTGATATGAATTCTGTTTTTGTTTCTGTATTTATTCCACTTTAACTTATTATATATCTCATAAGTTATGTTATTGCATTATATTATTAATGTATTAATTTTTTATTAAATAACAATAAAGATATCGGAACATGAAAAAAATGTAATATTAGGTGTGATTTCTTATGCTGAATGTCAGTTTATAGTTCAGCACTTTTCAGTTGTAAAACAATGGTACGAAGTATGCAATTGCAACACGAAAATGTATCAGCTGATGACCTGGGTATGTTTTTAAACATTCTACTCTGTGTACTTTGTTTCGGTTTTAAATATTTTGTCAATATGTTGGTATACTAGATTTGTGTTCTCAATATTTTGGTCTTGTTTATTGCATTTCATGGTATTTTTGCTGTCAATATTTTGTCATACACTATTATTGTTTGCACAATTTTGTAGGCTGAAATTTGTGCTGTCGATATTATACCAAGTTTCCTTTGGTGCATTCCCAGTGGATATTTTTGTATATGATACTTAGGCTATGATATTTTTAAATCGCAATATCACTGTTGTTGTTATAATAAGATAGAACCTTGTGGATATATTTGGAAAGAGTTCATTCTTTTCAGCAATAACTATCTGTTGAAAGAGGGCTATCCCAAAGAAAGAATCCATCACTATCCTATCAGAGATTTGACTTCAAGTGGTAGTGGCCATCCATGTGGGCCTTTGCTCCTGCCACTTAGCAAAGATACCAAAACCCTCCTAGGACCCTGGAGGAGGGCAGATCTGTGTTTACCTTTGATCTGTACACCCAAGCAGGGATGAGACATTTGACACGTTTGACAAATCGTCACAAAACTTTCTAAGAAAGTGCTCTTTTTTAGATGACTACTTCCTGGAATGTTTTGGGGTCAAGTGGGGCCAAGAAAATGGAGGGGGTTCCCAAAACACAAAATCTCCATGTATTTTTCATTAACTTTTTTGAAATGTTATCCAGCGAAAACTGCTGAATTAAATTATACCAAATTTGGCAGGAAGCTAGATCTTGGTGAAAAACCATTCAGAAGGTTTAACAATATTTATATGTCTGGATAGTTGCATTTGAAGGACTTTCATGAGAGTCCCGCAAGCATAATTTAAAAAATACAGTGTTGTTATTGACCGAGTGGACATTTTTTCCATTAGGCAATCTCGCTCGTGCGGGAGTGAGGGTCCAGCGGGAGGGTGCACTCTGATTGGCAGGCAGAAACATGAACAAAATTATTGCAGCACACATTACAGGACTCCAGAGACTTAGGGCCTGATTTGATCTTGGCGGACGGGTTACTCCGTCGGAGCGGTGACGGATATCCCGGCCGCCGAAATATAAATCCCATTATATCCTATGGTATATATATTTTGGTGGACGGGATATCCATCACCGTTGTGACGGAGTAACCCGTCCGCCATGTTCTTAATCAGGCCCTTAGTACCCTGTCCTCAAAATGTGTAAAAAAAAAAAAAAAAACCAATATAAGTGGGCAGGGTAGGGATACCCTGCACTCCCAGGCCCCGGGGGCCAAAACTTAAAAACAAAAAATGTTTTTTGCTGCAATGCTGCGGTACTCCCACTGCATTCATTATTTAGTAAAATGACCTCCGGGTGGGCAAAGGTCGAGGGGTCAATTAAAATATATATTAGGGAAGGGGGTGTGCATAGGGGTCCCCCTCCCTGAGCTGATTACAGCCACAGGGACCCCTTTCCCCGGGGCCTGACACCATTATGAAAGTGGAGGATGGTGCATGGCACCCTTCCCCAAGCCGATTACGGTCCCGGAGACACCATCCACCGGGGTCCGAAATAAAATTGAAAATAGAGGGGGCATGCGTCCCCCTTCCCAGAGCTGATTATGGCCCCAGGGACCTCACACCCCAGGGCCCAGCAGATATAAAAAAGGGAAGGGGGCATGTAGCCCCCATCTCAGAGTCAGTTACTGTCCTGGGGACCCCATCCCCTGGGGCCCTGCATAATATTAAATGGGGAGGGCGGCGCATGTCTCCACAAACTCCATGAATGTTCGCCGCCCAGGCCTGCACAGAACCTTAGAAGGCAGGGACTGGTTATCCTACTATCTTAGTACCCATGAGCCCGGAACCGACTAGCGATAGTGCCTCACTTGCCCTCCTACTCATTCACTGAGGAACAAGTGATTAGATACCCCAGATCACAACACCCTCAACTCCCTCAGGAATCACTGTGGCAGGACTCACCCTTTCACTCTCCCACTCATACTTGTCCACAATGAGATCTGACAGAGACACGAGAAATGTTTAAAATATTTATTTTAACTATTGTGCTCTAGCATGCAGTATACATGCCACAACAAGTAAGAAGATGCCTAACACAAATACGGTCAGCGTAGTAAGTAATCCATTACCCATAAAAGGAGGTGTCATTATATTAGACAGGGTAGACAAACTCCCCTCCCCTTCTACAGAAGCAAAGGGATTATATATGTGTATATATATCTCAAAAGATCTCTGGGTGTTTGCAGCGGACCCCGAGCCTTAGCATGCACAGATGAAAGTTCTACATCTCAGATGTAGTCGCAATCTCCTCTCTGAAAAATCTCTCTCCAAGTGTGTGTTATTGCATGTCTGTGTATATCTTTATGACAAAGAGCATTCACATGTTTTGTCTAGGTTCTAGAGCCTGACCAGAACAGAATAACAAGGGGCATTGTTGTTTGACCTTGTCTACTGTGTTCAGACTAAATCCCAGAAAATAACAGAACACAAAAATAACGGCAGGTTTGGTGTGAAAGTACAACGTGATATTAAGCAAAATACGCGTGTATAGTAATGTGTGCAAAGCAGAGTGCAGCCTGCAACGTGCTCAGGCTAACATAGGGATAACGAATATGGGCCTGCACGGAACACATGACAAAGGCAGGCTTCAAGCAGCTGGGCAGTCCTCTGGTAGAAGCAGAGCTGTCATCTGAGGTATAAAGCAGGCCTAAAGCAGCAGGCCAGTGGAATACAAGGCAGCCCTTCTGAGTGTTCTCTGCAGGTTCAGGAGTGAACTGAAGAGTTGGTCTGAGGGTCCCGTATGTATACCTGCTGCCTGCCTTTGAAGTGGGAGAAACTTCTAGATTATACCCCTCTGGTTCTGGAAACATCCTTCCTAATCCTGCCCAGACTCCAAGTGGTCTAGTGTGACACAAGGCTGGTGTCTTCTTTCCTTTATGAGTGTACAGCAGCCCTTTGAAATGTAAGTGAGGCAGAGAACATTTCTGCCTCACCCACCCTGGTACGATTGCCCATCCTGTCAACTATAAGTCCCCCTTTGTCTCATTGCCTGGGAGGAAAACACAAAGGCCAAACACCAATTATTGACACTCCTGTGAGCCAGGACACAGTCTGCAGGCTCTAAATGGTTAGGACAAGAAAATGGCAGCTTTCTAAAAGTGGCATTTTATACATTTGTGACTTAAAATCTGACTTGAACACTAAAGAAGACTTTAAATTACCGCTAAAGGTTTTAAATTGCCATTTTTTTGAGAGCTAACCTGACATTTTTGCATGTTCCCAATCAAACGTTAGCACTTATTAAATGTAATAAAGTAACCCAATGTTATCCTATGGGAGAGGTAGATCTCGCAGTAGTGAAAAATGAATTTGGGAGTTTTCACTACCAGGACATACATAATTTAAAAGTACATGTCAAACTTTTTAAATACACTGCACGTTGCCCTATGGACTGTTTCTGGTCTATCATAAGGGTGACATATGTATTAAAAAAGCTTGGTCTAGGTCTGGCAAAAGGTTAGTTTGCCCTGTTGAATTGGCAGTTTAAAACTGCACACAGGCTGAAATGGCAGGCCGAAGACATATTTCAAAGGGCTTCTTAAGTAGGTGGCACAACAAGTGCCGCAGGTCCACTAGTAGCATTTAATTTACAGGCCCTGGTTACAGATAGTGCCACTTTACTAGGGACATATAAGTAAATTAAATGTGGCAATCAGGTGCAGGCCAATTTTATCATGTTTTAACAAGTAAGCACTAGCACTTTAGCACTGGTTAGCAGTGGTAAAGCACACAGAGTCCTAAAGCCAACAAAAATGAATTTCAGCAAACAGGAGAGAAGAAGTAAAAAGTTTGGTGAAAGACCACACCAAGGGCTGTCAGGTCTAACAATACCCATATTTATTTTCCTCGCAATGCACAAAATTTACAACATACACATTATGAGTTTTATAGGATTGCCAATTTTCTATATGTGATTGGTTGTATAGATGGCAAACATGTGCCTATCTGACCACCATCTGACATTATATATTTATTTTGCAGATGTAAAAATACTGATTTCCTAAACATACAAGTAGTGTTTGATTGAAAAAATGTATTACCAATATTGCATCATTATTTCTAAGAGGCACCCACGATTCTTTCACTTTTAGTCGTAGAGACATTTACACCAGGCTGCAAAGAGGAGATTTTGAGGATGGATATTTATTGGGTTATTTTTGTTTAAGGAATTGTACCTATTTCCCACATATCATTTGAGTATTGTTTGTCAATATAGTATTTGATGTTGTAAGCCACAGTTCTTCGGCCCTATGCTCCTGGATAATGCCTCCTTATCTGCCCCCTTCTACAGAAGTGAGCGCTGCTTCAATGTTGCCCACATAAGAACAAGAGGTGTAATTGAACATACCTTTGGACTTCTAAAAATTAGATTTAGATGTCTCCATAAGAGTGGGCGTGACATACAATATTTACCAGAAACTTGTTGCACAATTATAGCAACATGTGCAATTCTGCACAAGATAGCAACAAGAAAATTATTCAAACTAAGTATGTCAGAGTCAGGGTTTGATCCGGAGGATGAAGAACTGCCAGCACCTCAACCACATGATGAGTCAAGAGCAGCAGAAGGCAGAGAAAGACATGCAAACATGTCATTATTTTTTAAGGTAATTATTAAAGTTAAATATTATTAAAAAAATGAAAAATGCTTTGCAGTTTGTAAACCATAGTATTCCTTTATTTTTAGAGATGGTAATGTAGGTAAGGTAAGTAATAATTCACATTTCTTAATGTTTCAAATGTAAAACAAAAGGTATTCATTTATGTGGTTCAAAGAAAAAAACATTTTTAAGTGTAACAAAACTGTTTAAGGCTTGTGTTTGCCACGAGCTAGCTCCTACATTCCCCCCGATCTCCACTGCGACTCCTGCTTCTATGTTATGTTATGTTACTGAAGCTTATAGAGCGCGCATTCACCAAGCGGTTTCATAGCGCTAGGGTGGAGACAAGAGGGTGGGTTATAGATGGACAGAGCATTAGTTGTATGCTTGTCTAAATCAGGTTTTTAATAGTTTCCTGAATTTTGAGTAGCATGAAGCTGCTATTATCTCAAGTGGGAAGGAGTTCCAGAGGTTGAGGGTGATGACCAAGATTCTAGCACCACCCTGTCTCTCCTTCCTGAATATGGGTGCTGATGTGTAGTGTAGGCCTGGGCGCCGTTCGCACTGATTTTTAGCGCCGGGTGTTTGTCCTGCACTATAAAATCAGCACGAACAGCATCACACGCAGTGCAAGAGGGCACTGCTTCTTTCTGCTGCTCGAGTAGAAGTTTTACTCAAGCAGCAGCTTCCTCAACGTGAACGGAAGAATTCTCAACACAGGTGGTAGAGATCATCCGAGACCGCCCGCATTGAGAAATCTCTCGGGAAGCGGTCTAGCGTTGGATTTTCCTCGCTTGCCAACTTACCGTTGGCGAGCACGAGCGAGGAAAAAACTCCCTCTGCAAACTCCGCCTATGTAGTGGAGTTCACCACCCAGGCCTAGTGTAGTGCATACAGGTAGAGCGCAATGAGCATTTAAAGTGTACTTCTGGATATGGGTGGAAATGAAGGGAGCACTTTTGTTGTTGAATATTTTTAAGATAATGCAACCAGCTTTGTAGAATATTCTTTGTTCTACAGGCAGTCAGTGGAGGTCTTTCATCAAGGGGGTGATGTGGCACCGTTTAGTTTGTTTGTAAATTATTTGGGCTGCCTGGTTCTGGACGATTTGAAGCCTTTTAGTGAGCCATGTTGGTAGGTCAACATCTAGGGAGTTGGCATAATCAATCCAGGAGAGAACAAAGGCAATGACAGCTTGGATAAGTGCCTCTAAGGTGCGGAATTTAGTGATTTTGTGAAGCATTATGAAGGATGAGGAAATCACTGACCCGCTTCGAGGTTTCATGGATAATTCAGCATTGATGGTCACCCCAAGACTCTTTACTGCTTTTTTAGGGGTTGGGGAGGGCTTCTATCTCGGGTGGCCAAATTGATTCAGTCCAGTATTAGAGCTTACTTTTAGTTATAATAATTTCTGCTTTTTTCGAGTTTAATTTCAGGTGGTTGCTGTTCACCCAGTCACAGATGAGCAGCACTGTAGATTGAATGTGCTCTTTAGATTCGGGAGAGTTGTCAATTCTGAAAAGTAGTTGCATGTCATCAGCATAGTTGTAAATAGTTCAGTTCCTCTTTTTGAGAGTATGAACTAGAGGGCAAATGTATAGGTTGAAGAGATAGGGATGAGCCCTGGGGAACTTCACAATATAAAGGGCCATGGGATGAGGTATACGGTGTTAGGCGGAGGTATTGGCAGTGGTCCTTTAGAAAGGAGGTGATCCAGTTGAGCTCCGTGCCTTTCAACTCTGTGGTTTCGTCACGGTCCGCCAGGAGAATATGGTCTACCATGACACAGGCTGCCGACAGGTCGAGGAGCACCAGTAACTGGGAAAAGCCTCTGTCTCATTCCATACACATGTCAATCATTCACATGGGTCCAGAATTTTGACCTCTGTAAAATCGCAGAGCTTTCTTGGCACATGCGTTCAAGTACCTTAGCCAAGAAAGGTAAGATGGATATGGGCGATAGTTTTTCAAGGTGAGTAGGTCTTCCTCTTGATTTTTCTGGAGGGGCACCACTATGGCTTCCTTGAATATGTAGTGTACTTTCCTCAATTTAAGGGAAATGTTGAGAAGGGTCAGGACTGGATCCGGGATAACGGTGAGAGCAGTTTTTAAGATCTTAGGGCAGCAGGGATCATTTGGTTAACCTGATTTTACTTTAATCAGCAGGTCCATGAGGCAAACCTTGCTGATTTCAGGGAATGAAGCTAGGGTAGCAGGTTTCATACCCTCCTGATTGCTCTTGTTAGAGAACGACCTAGTGGGGATGCTCTCTTTAATGATCTTGATTTTGTCAATGAAATAATTACTGAGTGCATCGCAAGGGGTCTGGGAGTTGGTAATGGGTAGTGTGACTATCAGAATTAGATAGCTCAGAAGTGATTCAAAAGATCTCCTTCAATTTATTAGTGGATACTAGGATTTCATTTTTAAACAAGGCAGATATGGCTTGCGAATGTGCATTTTGTATTCTTTGAGGTGTTTTCCAAAGGATGTCTTTGCCTCTGCAGAGTAGTTCTAACACCATTTACATTTGTGGCATTGTAATTCCAGCTTTGCTAGTCTTAGGTCGTCTGTGAACCATTTGGAAGCAGCGTGGCATCTAGTCCGTTTCAATTTATGTAGCAGTGCATGGGCGTCACTGGCTATTGCCAGTCAGATATCTCCTTACCGTAGAGGTCGATGTCATTGTCTGGGTCAGGGATAATTGATGCCTGAGAGTTGCAGAAGGAACTCAGGTTGACTCATGACCAGCTCCTGAATGAAGACTAATACTATCTGTTACAGAAATACATCAGACACCGGACTGATCCTCTCTTTCAGTGGTTCCTACTTGTGCATCACTTGCAATTTGTGATGTTTGCAATGATTCCACAGCATTAGTTATTTGAATGAAGCCTCAAGCTGTATCTCTGCTGTAGCACTCCATTTCAACTTGTGAGCTCACTGTGCGGCATGACATTGTGGATGTGGCATGTGCACGGTGAATTATTGACCTACTAAAGCCATCAATACATTTTTATTTATTTATTTATTTTGAAGGTTTTATATAGCATGGACAAGACCCTTGCGGGTATCAGAGCGGTTTACAAGCAGATATAGTAAACAAAACCTGTATTACAAGAAAAAATCATGTTCCGTGCATATTATACAATAGTATTACAACTTATAAACATAGTTCATGTGAATTTGGATAAGAGAATAGATTTCACTTCTTTTTTGAACGATACAATAGAGGGATTCAGTCTGGTTTCTGGAGGTAGTGCATTCCACATCCTGGGAGCAATCCCCGAGAATGCCTGGTTGTATGTTTTCTTCTTGGAAAATCGTTGTGGTTTCAGTAGAAGGTTACTGGCGCTTCTGGAGGATCTGTTGCCACCAGAAAGTACCAATTTCTGTGCCAGGTAGCATGGAGTGTTGTGATGTATGGCCTAGTGCGTCATGCATGTGATTTTTAGTTGAACTCTGGCTTCAAAAGGTAGCCAGTTGAGGGCTCTAAGGTCAGGGGAGATGTGGCAGTTTCTTTTGGAGCCAGTGATGAGTCTAGCAGCTGTGTTGATTGAGGCTCTTAGGGGGGCTGTCGTCGATCTGGGGAGCCCGCAAAGAGAAGCACTCCCATATTCAACTCTAGGGAGTACTAGAGCTTGAACTGCAAGTTTGAAGTCATTTGTGGGGAGGAAGGGTTTTAGTCTTCTTAGGGTGTTGATTTGAAAATTTGCTCCTTTTGTTGTGCTGCTAATGTGTTTCTGCATGTTTAGATTTTTATCGAGAGTTACTCCCAGTGATTTCGCTGAGTCGATAATAAGAGGCTGGTAGTTGAGTGCTGTGAGGTGTTTCAGCCTAACAAGGATGATGGTCGATTGGTTGGGGGGAGCGATAAGAAGGAATTCAGTTTTGAGGGTGTGTAGTTTGAGGGTTTTCAGCCAGCCAGGTCTGAGTTTTTTGTAGTGTTACGTTGAGAGATTTGATGTCCTCTAGTGAATGGATTTTTAAGTATATTTGTGTATCGTCCGCGTACATGTGATATTGGGACATTAGAGGAGCTGAGGATGTCGGTGAGCGGTTCCATGAATAGGTTGAATAGTGTAGGAGAGAGGGAAGATCCTTGCGGGACTCCTAAAGTGAGTGGGACGGGATTGGACAAGGATTGATTAACCTTGAATCTTTGTGATCTATTTTGAAGGAATGAAGAGAACCAGTTTAGAACTGATCCAGATAATCCCATTCTGTGCTTCAGGAGATCTAATAAGTTGTCGTGTTTGATGGTGTCAAAAGCTGAGGATAAGTCAAGCAAGATTAGCAGACAGGCTTCATTTTGATCAAGGATTTTTAGAGCGTCATCTATTATATGGGTCATGGCTGTTTCAGTACTGTGCCCTGTGCGGAAGCCGGATTGGTACTGATTAAGCAGGTTGAAATGGTAAATGTGTTTGCTAAGCTGTGTGTGAGCGCATTTTTCTAATAATTTGGCCACAGTAGGGATGTTGGATATTGGGCGGTAGTTATTTAAGTCCGCCGGGTCGGACGCTGGCTTTTTTAAGATGGGACACCTGCCCAGATTTAAGGATATCTGGGATTATTCCTTGCAGGAGAGATGTATTCATAATCTTGGTCCATAGAGGCAGTAACAGTGGAATGAAGTCTTTTATGTGATTTGCGGGAAGGGGGTCTGTGAAATGGTTGGAGGGGTTCAGAGATGTGAGCATTTTTGATATCGCTTGTTCACTGGATGTAGTGAAGGAGGACCATGAGGCATTGTTTTTGAGGCGTGATTGTGCCCATAGTAAACAGAGGCAGCAGACAGTGCACAAACAATATGTAATACATTTGCTGACATGGAATGAAAATTCCAAGTAATATCTTCATGCATAAAAATGTACTTGTTAGAGTATTGAGCAAGTTACTGTATTTTTCCGGCAGGTTGCTGAAGAACTATGAAAATGTAAGACTGGTCAGATATGTAAAGTTTCTATTTCAAAATTCAATAAAGATATTTAAAAAAAAAAAAAAAAAATGAGGCGTTGTTTTTGAGGTTAAACTTAGGAGAGCATATAAGTTGGGCTCCTGGAGGGGGGTATGAGGGGTCTATGTGAATGTCAGAATGGGTTGTTAAGTCGTTGAGCAGGTCCGATTTTATGTTTTCTATCTTCAACATGAAGAAGGAGGCATCATTCTTCGTAATTGGGTAGTGAGTCTGGGTTAGTTTGGGGGGGGTGAGGTAAGTCCTTAGATTGTGTTTTGATTAGTTCAAATAGTTTTTGGGGCGGTTCTTGGCTTGGTCTAGTTGATTATTGAAAAAGATTGCTTTTGATTGTCTGATCTTTCTGTAGTGGGAGTTTCTCGTGGTTCTTAGCAACTTGAGGTGAACTGAAGAAGGCGCTGACCTCCATCGTCGTTCGATTAATCTAAGGGATCTTCTGTCCTCGTTAAGTCTACCATCGTACCATGGTTTAGAATCTTTTGTAGAGGCTCTTTTCAATAGCAAGGGAGCGACTTTGTCTAGGACCTTGTTTATGGAGCAGAAGTAGTGATTGGTCAGATCTTGCACATCGGATAGATCTTCAGGGGGAAGCAGGATGTTAGGGCTGGAGTTTGTGACTAGATCTGCACCGACGTTTTTTAGGTTTCTCTTCCATATTTTGGGTCTCGTGGGTTGGGCAGAGTGAGGTTTTACTGATTCATTGATGAAGAAAGTGATGATGTGGTGGTCAGACCAGTCACAGGGGAGGAACGTTTCCAACTGAGTGGCTTCAGCTTTGGAGGTGACTAAGTCTAGAATTGAGCCTTTATCATGTGTGGGGCCGTTACAGATTTGGGTGAGGTCGAGGTCTGAGAGGAAAGTTTTGAGGCTGATGACTGCTGAATCATTAAGGTCATTCCAGTGGAGGTTAAGGTCTCCAAGGAATATTTGCATATTTTGTTGTCCAGCATTAGTAGATACAATATACATGAGATGTTCGATAAAGGTGAGGTTGTCCCCTGGGGGGTGGTAAAATGTGTGCAGTGAGCACAATGGTTTGTTATTATTCGTGATGTCTAGGCACAGGTATTCACAAGAAGATAGAACCGGTGAGTGGGAGCGGTTCACTGAGAGATTGGCCCGATGTATGCAAGCGATACCGCCACCTGGCCTATCAGTTCTGTCTATTCTGATGATGTTATGGTTTGGGGGCACCAATATGTCGAGGATGGGCGTAGATGATTCATTTAACCATGATTCAGTCAGGATTAGTAGGTCAGGTTCATGAGTGAGAATGAGGTCAGCTATGTCAGCTGCATGTCTTGCGGCCGATCTACAGTTTAGCAGTATACATTTAAGTTGCGGCTTGATGGAATTTGGGTTGGGCTCTTGTGTGAGGGGGACTCGCATCAGGTTGTTTTCAACAATACCTCTAGAATTGTGTTTTGACACTCTGAGTATTGGTGGGGATGGACTGAATTAGTGAATGAATAGGCAGTATGTCTGAGTGCGTTGTGTTAGGGGTGAATTGCGGGCGATCATAGGAGCGAAGTAGGGAGAGTATATCTATATCCGATAAGGGATTTTTCCTTCGGATAGGATGGGTTGAGGCATTAGGGTAAGGTACTGTTCTCCACCTTAGGGGCTGATGTTTCTGAGGGTGTGCGGGCAGTTGTAGGGAGAGTTTGGATTGGGTATTGTGGGGGTTGGTCTTGGATTCTTGTTCAAATAGTTTGATCTTGGGTTGAAGAGTAATCAGGTCGCGTATAGTTTGGAGGTCCTCTTCGACTTGTTGAAGTGATAATATTATCTCATCAAGTCTGAGTAATGATGGTCCCTACTTCTTTGACTCATGTTAACCTGATGTAATTGTATGCATAAACTCTTCATTGAATCAGTCAAACTATCAAGTTTGTCATTCATGGAAATCTGATTTTCAGCAAGAGTATTTGCAACATTTTGTAAACCAAGTGTAATGCAAACACAAGGAGATGATGGACGGAGCGCTGAAACTTTTCAGACACTTACCCCCAGTCACAGATCTGGGTTGAATCCATCATCATTCTTTAGCTCACGCTGTGGTTTTGGCACAACAGCCATTATATTCAATTTATGTTCGGGAAAATGAAAGGTGACGTCGCGTGTGGAGTTCTTAGTTGAGCTAGCCTGACGATTCCCCTTTACTTACATAAAGAAATGAAAACAGTTCAATCGCTCTGACGAAGTTCTTTTCTAAAAGAACGAAACGCGTTGGCTGCTTGGTGCTTTATTTCAAATAAAAAGAAGAACAAAGAAAGGCTGTTTGGTGCTTTGTTTCAAAAGAAGAATAAAGTAAACTGAACACTTCTATTATTGGATGGACTTTTAAAAATTATTATCTTTTTCCCTTGGATATTTGGATTGGGTGGTGCAACCTACAGTTGATAAAAATTGATGTTGGTCGTTTTGATCGCTCCTTGGAAACGGCAGGGGCAGTGGGGTTGCACACAGTGAGAGCATAAGGCTCAAATGTTTGGTTAAATATAGGGGCTCTTAAAAATAAGGCTTATTGTTCCTTATATTGAGGGAGGTGCGTGGCACTCTATAGTGTTTGGTTGGTTTTGCTGTTTCCATTTTTCATAAATGTATAATCTTTGGCTGAGTCACTGACAAACAGTTCAAGTCACAGTACCGTTGCAAGCATTGTTAAAATGGTACATACCATTCTGCTAATTTCAGGAAGAAGTGTAGGGTAGTTTTACATACTACGGAGCCTTGTCCATGGGGCCTAGTAGTGCATGCCTTTTAACTAACTAATGTATAGAAGTGAAGGCGTTCTTTTAAAATTCTATGTAAGAGGAGGTATTTGCCATGCACATCTTAAGGTAAGTAATACCCAAACACTGATTTGAATGCTATTGAAGATTTAAAAGGTTGCTGATCTCATTAATGTCTGCAGAGCCATTACATTTCTTACACGTCAGTACCAGTAAAAAGAGCATAATGTCCAATTCATGTGGGTGACTTTACAGATATGCTTCATATTTTGCTTTTTCTACTTGTTGTGAAAGGATATGTCCATAAGTACTACAGATGTTATGGAAAATTGGATCTATGTGGACCTTCCCCTATGAAAAGCTTATAGCAGACTGTCATATCCATTGAAAGATGTCATCTTTGATGTCATCAGTGATGTCATCAAATATGTCACTTGAGATCCCTTCAGTGATGTCATCAATAATGCCATTTAGCATGTCATGAGTGATGTAATATGTGAGGTCATAAGTAGTGCGTGGTGGGAGCGCAAATTATAGTTAGCTCAGTAAAAATCTTTACTGGTCCCAAAAATACTGGTTGAAATTTGTGACCAGTATTTTGCGACCAGATATCTATATATCTGGCCCCAGATACAATGTGAATTTCACTTTTATTTCCAGTACCTGTTTTTAATTCATAGACGGCCTTTGGTATGTCCCATTGACTCTCTTAAAGTGCTTCACTGCAATTCAGGGTTAGAATAATGCTTTATAAATATCTAAATAAAATATTTAAAACATACCTATTGCTTTATTCAGTGCAGCTCAGGAAATTTGCACTTTGGTGCTATTCAAGCAAAAATGTAAAGCATTATTTCAGCTGTGTAATAAATAGATTCAGGAATTATTTGAAATATTCATGTGTTTCATTAAGCAAAACGCACAGACTAGTTATTAAAATGTTAAAACATCGACTTACCAGGTGAAAGGTAAAGTGGGAAATAGGATGCCAACAGTATTCTGCAAAGAAAAAATAGACCATGAAAGCTAAATAAAAGAATGTACCTCTAGTTATGAAATATACATATTATATTTTTTATGCGAGATTTGAATGCATTGAATAATCAGAACATGAATCACTCAATACTTAAGTTTTCAAATGTTAAATGGAACTTGCACTTGATTAAATCTGCAATGCCAGAAGAAAGATATCAATGATTTAGCACAATAAATATTAAATACACATTTCATATAGGAAGCACCTTCATAAGCGAATCAATTTTTTTGCATCCAGTAGACCAACATCTTCTCGTCCTAACAACTAAAAATGTATAAACCTTATATTAGGCTGATCTTCCATATCGCTAAAAGGAGCGCCATTGTCTTTTTTAAATTCTGAACTTCAGTCTAACACGAAGCATACCCAAACACTGCTTGTGAATGGTATTGAAGATTTAAAAAGTTGCTGATTTCATTAATGTCTGCAGAGCCATTACATTTTTACACACGTCAGTACCATTAAAAAGAGCATAATATCCAATTAATGGTGGTGACTTTACAGATATGCTTCATATTTCGCTTTTTCTACTTGTTGCTAAAGGTTATGACCATTAGTACTACATATGGTATGGATAATTGCGTCTATGTTCACCTTGTTGAATACCTCCCAATATCAAAAGCTTATAGCAAACTGTCATATCCATTGGATGATGTTGTCAGTGATGTTTTCAGTGAGCCATCAAATATTTCATTTGAGATGACATCGGAGATGTCATCAATGATGTCATTTAACATATCAGTCATGTAATATACGAGGTCATAAGCAGTGGATGGTTGGAGCGCAAGTTAAAGTTAGCCCAGTTACTATATCTGGTGAATTCCAGTGATATTTTACAATTTCTGGGACTTTTTGATCATATTCACCCAACTCCTTCACTGAGAATACTTTAATGGTGTGCATGGAATGCAAGGTGTGGGGTTGCCCACCAGGCTTGGCCTGCAACCAGGTCCTGTGCCCAACCCCCTTTGGATTTTCAACCCCATGCTCGCACCCAGCCACCTGCCTTCAGACAAACCCTACACCCAATACCCATGGGTGGTCAACCCCACGCAATGCATGCTGCTTAGGGGGTGGCCGTAGGGCCTGACCACCCAACACCCTGAAGGTGGCAAACCTCATGCAGATGGCCAACCCCCCATGGACCACCACCCTATACTTTTCTTCTTTATTTATTTTTTTAATTTTATTTCTGTACAGCGGTACTCCCACTATACTGCAAAAGAATGCAAGCTTCACTTATTGTAGTAAGTTCACTGCGGCCTACCTGTGTCCTGCTGGAGTACCACATTGACCTGTGGCACAATTTTAAATGTTTTCGGCCTCTGGGTCAGTCACTCTGAGTCCCTCAGTCCTGTAATGGCCCCTGCACATTTTTCTTCATGTGGCAGCAAGCCAATCAGATCGCTCAGTCCTGCAGCACCAAAAGAAACAACAGGAAAAAGGTCTCCTGATCAATCACGTCACTCGATTTTTAAATTTCCGCTACCATGGCATTCCCAAGGGACCAATCGTCCAGATATCTTTATAATTTTAACTCGTTCATGTACCTCTTTAAATGCAAATTTCTTGAAAATGGCTGAAGGTCTTTACATCAAATAACCAAAAGTGCGCTTTCTCAGAACATTTCTAACTTTATGCCACATTTGCTATAATTCTGTTTAGCTATTCATTCTGTATCAATTCCCAACATTTTCTATGGGAATTAACCTGGGAAAGAAATGTTTTTCATTATTAGGTAAAGCATGGTTTGTATGCAATGAAAAACCATCTGAAAATGGACCGAGGTTTAAAGATATATGCTATCGGCACAAGGTATGCCTTCCTTGGTTCATACCACCCACACTATGGTTGACATGTTTGTTGGCAGAGCACTTTTCTTAGCCTTTATCACTTTACGATTTAACTACCCGCCTAGTTCTTCGAACTTCTCTATCTTCCGACCCCCCTGGTCGAATACTTGTGTCCTGTATAATTGAGCGCATTGCTTGCGGTAGTGAGTGCCTTGCATAGTCCATACCCTCTTTATTTTTATCTAGGCCTTGGAACACTAGAGACATCGTCCATCAATAGGGACGCTACATAATTATATTTACGGTTGAATTCTTTACGCTGATATCAACATTTTCTTAACTCTATCCTTGGTAAGTAGCTGGTCTTGAGCGATATTTGTTTATAGCACTGAGTTGCACTTTGGGTGTTTACTTTCGTTTGGGGATTTGACTCTTCGTGTGTTTTCTAGTGCTCTTCTGATTTCTTAACAAAAGCCCTAGGGGCATAAACTTTGTATGCCACACTTTTCTCACATCACAACTATTTGACTTTCTTACAGTCACACTTAGTATGGATGGTCCCTCCTCTGATGTGGTTTCTACTCTGTGCTTTTCTTCACGCTGGACTTTGGTAGTCCAAGTTCATCTCATCTCTCTTTCTAACGTCCATCTGTTACAGTTCTACTTTTAATTAGTAGTTTCTAAATATGTTTTATGTTGTATGACAATACAGCCCTGAAGAAGCCCTCGTGAAGGGTGAAATGCGTTGGCTGTTTCCACATTTGTACAAAGGATCTTGCAAATAAAAAGACTTGCATCAGAAATCAACAACACCTGCTAAATGAACTCTTCTTTTTGTGTCCTGTACCCTTGTCGATCTTTTGTGTTGCCTCTCATCAGCTTTTCTCCTGTATTAATTTGTGGTCCTTGTTGACCTTGCCAGGTAGGTCGCTCCCCCACCACACAGCTCCGCCTGTGCTGTCCGCCCGCTGCTGCTGCTGGTAAGCTCGCCCCTCCGCTTGTGGCCTCAGTGCCCGTATTTCTTTGTTTTTCCTGTTCCATTTTGCCTTCTGTGCCCCCGCTGCCCCACTGTACTGTGCCCGTATTTCTTTGTTTTTCCTGTTCCATTTTGCCTTCTGTGCCCCCGCTGCCCCACTGTACTGTGCCCGTATTTCTTAGTTTTTCCTGTTCCATTTTGCCTTCTGTGCCCCCGCTGCCCCACTGTACTGTGCCCGTATTTCTTTGTTTTTCCTGTTCCATTTTGCCTTCTGTGCCCCCGCTGCCCCACTGTACTGTGCCCGTATTTCTTCTGTTTTTTCTGCCCATTTTGCCTTCTGTGCCCCTCGCTGCCTCTCTCCATTCCCGCCGCTGCGTCCCTGCGGCCCCGCCCCCTGACTGCCCATTCGCTGCCCCTGCCTCCCAGCTGCTCCTCCCTCCCACCTCCCCATATATGGCGGCCGCTGCGCGGTGAGGAGAGCGACCCTTGACCTTGCCAGGTAGGTCGCTCCCCCACCACACAGCTCCGCCTGTGCTGTCCGCCCGCTGCTGCTGCTGGTAGCTCGCCCCTCCGCTTGTGGCCTCGGTGCCCGTATTTCTTTGTTTTTCCTGTTCCATTTTGCCTTCTGTGCCCCCGCTGCCCCACTGTACTGTGCCCGTATTTCTTTGTTTTTCCTGTTCCATTTTGCCTTCTGTGCCCCCGCTGCCCCACTGTACTGTGCCCGTATTTCTTTGTTTTTCCTGTTCCATTTTGCCTTCTGTGCCCCCGCTGCCCCACTGTACTGTGCCCATATTTCTTTGTTTTTCCTGTTCCATTTTGCCTTCTGTGCCCCCGCTGCCCCACTATACTGTGCCCGTATTTCTTTGTTTTTCCTGTTCCATTTTGCCTTCTGTGCCCCCGCTGCCCCACTGTACTGTGCCCGTATTTCTTCTGTTTTTCTGCCCATTTTGCCTTCTGTGCCCCTCGCTGCCTCTCTCCATTCCCGCCGCTGCGTCCCTGCGGCCCCGCCCCCTGACTGCCCATTCGCTGCCCCTGCCTCCCAGCTGCTCCTCCCTCCCACCTCCCCATATGGCGGCCGCTGCGCGTGAGGAGAGCGACCCTTGACCTTGCCAGGTAGGTCGCTCCCCACCACACAGCTCCGCCTGTGCTGTCCGCCCGCTGCTGCTGCTGGTAGCTCGCCCCTCTGCTTGTGGCCTCGGTGCCCGTATTTCTTTGTTTTTCCTATTCCATTTTGCCTTCTGTGCCCCCGCTGCCCCACTGTACTGTGCCCGTATTTCTTTGTTTTCCTGTTCCATTTTGCCTTCTGTGCCCCCGCTGCCCCACTGTACTGTGCCCGTATTTCTTTGTTTTTCCTGTTCCATTTTGCCTTCTGTGCCCCCGCTGCCCCACTGTACTGTGCCCGTATTTCCTTGTTTTTCCTGTTCCATTTTGCCTTCTGTGCCCCCGCTGCCCCACTGTACAGTGCCCGTATTTCTTTGTTTATCCTGTTCCATTTTGCCTTCTGTGCCCCCGCTGCCCCACTGTACTGTGCCCGTATTTCTTCTGTTTTTCTGCCCATTTTGCCTTCTGTGCCCCTCGCTGCCTCTCTCCATTCCCGCCGCTGCGTCCCTGCGGCCCCGCCCCCTGACTGCCCATTCGCTGCCCCTGCCTCCCAGCTGCTCCTCCCTCCCACCTCCCCATATATGGCGGCCGCTGCGCGTGAGGAGAGCGACCCTTGACCTTGCCAGGTAGGTCGCTCCCCACCACACAGCTCCGCCTGTGCTGTCCGCCCGCTGCTGCTGCTGGTAAGCTCGCCCCTCCGCTTGTGGCCTCGGTGCCCGTATTTCTTTGTTTTTCCTGTTCCATTTTGCCTTCTGTGCCCCCGCTGCCCCACTGTACTGTGCCCGTATTTCTTTGTTTTCCTGTTCCATTTTGCCTTCTGTGCCCCCGCTGCCCCACTGTACTGTGCCGGTATTTCTTTGTTTTTCCTGTTCCATTTTGCCTTCTGTGCCCCCGCTACCCCACTGTACTGTGCCCGTATTTCTTTGTTTTTCCTGTTCCATTTTGCCTTCTGTGCCCCCGCTGCCCCACTGTACTGTGCCCGTATTTCTTTGTTTTTCCTGTTCCATTTTGCCTTCTGTGCCCCCGCTGCCCCACTGTACTGTGCCCGTATTTCCTTGTTTTTCCTGTTCCATTTTGCCTTCTGTGCCCCCGCTGCCCCACTGTACTGTGCCCGTATTTCTTTATTTTTCCTGTTCCATTTTGCCTTCTGTGCCCCCGCTGCCCCACTGTACTGTGCCCGTATTTCTTTGTTTTTCCTGTTCCATTTTGCCTTCTGTGCCCCCGCTGCCCCATTGTACTGTGCCCGTATTTCTTCAGTTTTTTCTGCCCATTTTACCTTCTGTGCCCCTCGCTGCCTCTCTCCATTCCCGCCGCTGCGTCCCCTGTGGCCCCGCCCCCGAGACTGCCCATTCGCTGCCCCTGCCTCCCAGCTGCTCCTCCCTCCCACCTCCCCATATATGGCGGCCGCTGCGCCGAAGGCGCGCCTAAGGCAAGCCGAAGGCGCGCCTAAGGCAAGCCCGTCTGCGCCCGTCCGCGACTGGACCGCGCCCAGCGCCAGAACCCCTGGGCCGCGCGCCCCCCGCTCCAGCCTCGAGGACCGATGCCGATACGATGCCACCACACTCCACGCTCTCAACCCCGGACGGACGCACAACTGCTTCAAGGCCGCCCCGAAACGCACCCATGGTCCCTTCACCTGCCGGAACTGCAGCTACACCAGCCTCAGAGCCACCGAAACGCCCGCCAAGAAGGACCTCAACCACCTCCGGTGCATCCTACTGAACACCCGCTCCGCACGCAAACACGCCGTCGAGCTCTGGGACCTGCTCGACACATCATCACCAGACGTCGCCTTCCTGACAGAGACCTGGATGAACGACTCCTCCGCCCCCGACATCGCCATAGCCATCCCAGACGGCTATAAGATTACCCGCAGAGACCGCGTCAACGCAGTAGGAGGAGGAATCGCCACCGTCCACAAGAACACCATCAGGGTCTCGACCAGCACCGACGACACTCTCAGCACCGCCGAACACATGCACTTCCAGATCCACACAGACCCCAACACCACCCTTAGAGGCACCCTTGTCTACAGACCCCCTGGGCCCCGACCCCAGTTCAGCGACTCCATCGCCGACTTCATCAGCACGCACGCCCTGACCTCTACCGACTACATCCTCCTCGGAGACCTGAACTTTCACCTGGAGAACAACAACGACAGCAACTCCACCACCCTGATCGACAGCCTCGCCAACCTCGGCCTGAGCCAGCTCGTCACAACACCGACCCACTCCGCCGGCCACACGCTTGACCCCATCTTCTCCTCAAGCTCCCACGTCTCCTTCAGCCACACCACGGAACTCCTCTGGACCGACCACCGCTGCATCCATTTCACCTTCCAGAAACCCACCACACACCACCGCACCCAACAGATCCCACGCCGCTGCTGGAGCAAAGTCACCGAAGACCAACTCCGGGCAACCCTCGCTCTCAGCCCTCCCTCCGACCCATCCAACACCGACGACGCTGCCTGCAACCTCAGACGATGGATGGACGACTGTGCCAACACCCTCGCCCCGCTGAAAAAGCTCACCTACAGCGACACCACCAAAAGAGCCAGCTGGTTCACCTCGGAACTCCTAGCTTCCAAGCGTACCTGCCGGAAACTAGAGAAGAAATGGCACAGTGATAAGACACCGGACAGCCACACAGCCCACAAAGACGCCATCCGTAACCACCACCACCTCATCAGGTCCGCCAAGAGAATCTCCTTCAAAGACCGCCTCGACAGCAACGCACACAACAGCAAGGAGCTTTTCAACATCGTGAAGGAACTCTCCAATCCCAGCTCCAACACCAACGACATCCCGCCGTCGCAACCCCTGTGCGATTCCCTCGCCACCTTCTTTCACCGCAAGATCGCCGACATCCACGACAGCTTCAACACCCAGACAGCCCCAACTAAGATCGATGCACCAGACCCGCCACACACCATCGACCACGACCCCCTGCCAGCCTGGGCCAACGTGAACATCGAGGACACCATCAAGACCATGAGCACAATACACTCCGGCTCCCCGTCAGACCCTTTCCCGCACCACATCTTCAACAAAGCCAGCAGCTCCATCGCACCCCACCTGTGCAACATCATCAATCTCTCCTTCGAGACCGCGACCTTCCCAGAGAGCTGGAAACACGCAGAGATCAACGCCCTACTCAAAAACCCAAGGCGGACCCGAGAGACCTCAAGAACTTCCGGCCCATCTCTCTGCTTCCGTTCCCAGCCAAGGTCATCGAGAAGATCGTCAACAAACAGCTAACCCGATACCTCGAAGAAAACAGCATCCTGGACCCATCCCAATCAGGGTTCCGCAGCAACCACAGCACTGAGACTGCCCTCATCGCCGCCACCGACATCAGGCTCCTGCTGGACAATGGTGAGACCGCAGCCCTCATCCTGCTGGACCTCTCCGCCGCCTTCGACACTGTCTGCCACCGCACTCTACGCGCACGCCTCCACGACGCAGGGATCCGAGACAAGGCCCTGGAATGGACCACCTCCTTCCTCGACGGCAGAACCCAGAGAGTCCGCCTCCCACCTTTCCGATCCGAAGCCTCCGAGATCATCTGCGGCGTACCCCAGGGATCGTCCCTCAGCCCAACACTGTTCAACATCTACATGGCCCCGCTCGCACGCATCGCCAGACAGCACGACCTCAACATTATCTGCTACGCCGACGACACTCAACTGATCCTCTCCCTCACCAAGGACCCCCTCGCCGCCAAAGCCAATCTCCATGAAGGAATGAAGGCCGTCGCCGATTGGATGAAGATCAGCCGACTAAAGCTGAACACGGACAAAACGGAGGTCCTCATCCTCGGCTCCAACCCCTCAGCCTGGGACGACTCCTGGTGGCCAACGACGCTGGGAGCAGCCCCGACACCCACCGACCACGCACGCAACCTGGGAGTCATCCTCGACTCAACGCTCTCCATGGCCAAGCAAGTCAACGCAGTCTCCTCCTCCTGCTTCAACACCCTCCGCATGCTTCGCAAGATCTACAGGTGGATCCCGACAGACACAAGAAGAACAGTCACCCAGGCCCTCGTCAGTAGCAGACTGGACTATGGGAACGCCCTCTACGCGGGAGCCCCGGCCAAGCTCATCAAGCGACTGCAACGCATACAAAACGCCTCCGCACGCCTGATCCTCGACGTACCACGCCACAGCCACATCACCCCCCACTTGAGGAACCTGCACTGGCTCCCTGTCGACAGGAGGATCACCTTCAAACTCCTCATCCACGCACACAAGGCACTCCACAAAACTGGCCCAGCCTACCTCAACAGACGACTCTTCTTCTACGTCCCCAACCGCCAGCTCCACTCCGCCGACCTCTCCCTCGCCACCGTCCCTCGCATTTGAAGAACAACCACTGGCGGCAGATCCTTCTCACACCTCGCCGCCAAGACCTGGAACACCCTTCCACTAAGCCTACGACAGACCCAAGACCTGCTGACCTTCAGGAGGCTACTCAAGACCTGGCTGTTCGACCAGTAGCAGCATCCCCCCCTTCCCTCTCCCCAGCGCCTTGAGACCCTCGCGGGTAAGTAGTGCGCTCTACAAATTCTGTGATTGATTGATTGATTGATTGGTCCTGTGGCAGCTGGCCATTTGAGGTGGGCAATACGAGTGTGAAATACTCTTGTGACTGGCCTAGGTAGTGCAGTTGCCGCTAACCCTGCTGCCTTTTTGCTTTTGTTGATATGTGTCACAAAAGTGGCGGAACCCCAACACAATAACTTAGTAAATCAAGATTCGAGTTTCATGCACACCACCTTTTCCCACTTTTGAACAAAATACTAAATTTTGTCTAAAATCAAATCAAATAAGCTTTATTCGGTTGGATAATACACAAACCATAAAAGCAATCTAAAATACATCATACATTGGTGCGTATATCACAATCTCTAAAAAGGAACATCCAATTTCATTAGAAAGAGAGAAAAGGATAAAGAAAAGAAACCCCACACAAAACAAGCCGTAATACCACCTTGCAAAAATGAAATATACATAAGAAAAACGCAAGTTTCAACATTTCAAGAATCTTTTTCGAGATAAAGAAGGACCCAATATATCAAAAAATTACTTCCGTTAAAACCTTTAAACATAATAGACAGTTATTAAATATTTACAAGGATATCAAAATAAAAAGATAATTTAAAAAAGTCCAGGTTCTTAATTCATAATGCATTCTATTTCGGGTATAAGCAAATTAATTTCAGGCTACAGACTTCGTTCTCATAACTCAAAGCCTCAAGATGAGAGTTATTATTACGTATCATAATTGACGTCTTGATATAAGTCACCACTGCATTACAAATTCTAATGTTTGCAAGACTACAAATATACTCAAATGCTACATTATAAGTAAAAAGTTTCTCCTTTAAAAACAGTGGTCGTAAAAAGCATTTCCTAGGATTCTTATAAAAACCACAGAATAACAAAGTGCAGAGTTGTCTGTTTTGAAAAACCATCACATGGACACTTAGGAAGATTTCGACTCCATCTTCTCTTTATCGGGAAAGCAATTAAAAAGTGCAGAAGTCCCATCCTCAGTCTAGTTAAATAAAATCTATGCCTTATATTGGTGACCTGTAATACATATGTAGGTATTCCAAGGCCAAACGTCCGGTCCATGTAAGCTTTAGTTATCGGTTGCTGATTTGCTTTTAGGTCCCTGAACAATTTTCGTTTTTCCAGTAATTTATTCTTCAGGTCTTTTTTACAATGACTAGCTATTTGATAGGGATTTTTAAAATCGATGTTTTGGTCACATTCATTTAGTAAGTTTTTGATATAGAGTAACCACAGTATTTTAGTTCCATATTCATGTGCGATACAATCTTTAATAATATCCTGGGTAAATTTGGTGCCTTCTTTGCTCCAGATACCATGCCAAACATTTACGCTTGTTGTGCCTATAAAATCATGTATATAAGGGGCATCTAATTCTTTATGGACACTAAACACCGGGGTTGAACTCGGGACTGCTAACATTCTAAAATGTATTTTCTTGTATGTAAAGAATGTTACAATTTTCTCCTCCCCACAATGTAGCCCCATAACAAGTTCCACTAAGGCACTTACTTTTATAAAGGGTCATTACTTCCCTAACGGGCTTATTTCCCATTTTTTTTGAGAACCTGAAGGTTGACTCCGTTATTCTCATAAACTTTAACTTACTGTTCCCAATATGGGCTTTCCAGCCCCCTATCGAAAAAAGTCAGACCTAAATATACAAAAGAATTTGTTCTACTAATAGGGACATTATCAATATGATGATTCTTTGTTTTGGCTTTCCCTTGTCCACAGACCATTGTGAAAGTCTTTTTTAGGTTAATTACTAAATCCTTGTCCTGCATATATTTAGCAAATCTATCAAATCAAGGTTTGTAGCCCATTCGCCGTTCTTGATAATAACACAGTGTCGTCCGCATAAAGTAAAGTCGGGACGACACGTTTAGCCACTATAGGGGCATCCGCATTTAGCTTCTGTAGTTCTTCATCCACACCGTTAATATATAGTGAAAATAATAGTGGCACGAGTACGCACCCTTGCCTAATTCCTCGTTTCACTCTAAAACTGGCAGTGCATTCCCCGTCTGGCCCATAACGGACCCTTGTAGTCAAATGACTATATATCTGTGAAAGATATATAATGATATCTTCCGGGGCGCCCATTTTAGTTAATGTCTGCCATAATTTCTTGTGGTTTACCAAATCAAAAGCACTAGTTAAATCAATAAAACATAAGTGTAGATGCCCCTTTTTATAAGCGTATATTTACTGATCAATAAATGTAGGTTGATGCATTGTTCTATCGTACCTATTTCCCTTCTCAACCCAAACTGCGATTCTGTAAGGATGTTTTTTTCTTCCGCCCAAATTTCCAATCTTTCTAGTAGTATTCTTCCCATTAATTTCGAAGTGGTATCGAGAAGGGAAATAGGGCGATAGCACTTAGCATCAGTTCTGTTACCCTTTTTAAAAATTGGTATAATAATACTCTCTGTCCATGATTTGGGTATTGTACCTCGACCAACCGCATTAAAAACGTTTTGTAAAATGGGGGCCCAGAGGCTGGAGTCCTGTTTAAAAAAGTCTATTGGGACCCCGTCTACACCCGGGGCCTTCCCATTTGCACTACGCGCTAATGAAAGAGTCACTTCATTTAATGTGATATAAGATAGTTTTGGTGGATTAAAAGTGATGAAAGTTTGATTATTGGATAATTCCGTAACACCTTCGATATTAATTTGTCCTATTAAAGAGGGGGTTTCGTTTTCTGCATTAAAAACGTTGCCAAAATGGCAAATCCATTCTTCTGGCTGCACAAGACTCAACTTTAGTTGCACAATTTTCTTTAAAGAAAGGGTGATTTACAGTTTTCCAAAATAAAGAGGTGTCTTTTGTATTTGCAGCCGAAATGAGCTTCTCCCAGGCATCTATCAGGATATCTTGTTTTCTTTTTGCTAGTGATTGTTTGTACAAAAGTCTCCGTCTTTTAATAAGTTTGTTATCTCTAGGCTTACTTTTTAAGGCATTTTTTAGTGATTGATTTGCCTTAGTACATCGTGTATTGAACCACCCGATTTTTTTCTTTGTCTTCCTCTTACTCTTGATTTTCAGACCTCTTGAAATTTCTGCAGTGATCTTACAAAAAGAGCCCATAATCTGGTTATCAGTGGAATCAACCCTATTACAAATTTCTACCTCTTGTTTACATTTACCAATTAAGTCCTCCATAAAAACTTTTGGGTCTACTCCCGACCATTTGATAGACACACCATTTTCCCCTGAGTAGAGACAAAGGGGGCTAGACAAGGACCACTCTGGTAAATGTCATTCATTCTAACCGTTAGGAGGAGTGGGTGATGATCACTGACACAAACTATTTTCACCTCCATATTCTCTATTTGTTCTAATGCCTGTTTCGAGATTAGAATGTGATCAATAATTGAACATTTACCATGGCCATCAAAGGTCGGCAATTGAGATGATCCATCAGATAGGTATTGATCTAATAAATCCAGATTATGTTTAGACATTGCTAATATTCGAAAAAGGCAGCCGGGTTATAGAAGATTGCACTGCCAGGACTAGTCACAAAAGGTTATAAGATATTGCCCACCTCAGATGGTCATCTGCCACTTGACCACAAAATTAAATTCATTCAAAAGGGTATGAGAGGAAATATATATACAAAGTAAATCATAAAGTATGTACAGAAAGCGAAAAAAGGAATTCCACGTTGTTGTTTGTGGTCTTAAGGTGTCTTTATTATAGATGTACTCGGTTTTCGTAAGTAGACAGCCAACGCGTTTCGCCCAGACATGGGCTTCTTCAGGGCGATAGCAAATAGTGGTAAGTTGGCCAGGAGAGTAAAATCATGTCCGCATTCTATTCAAGTCCGCGTCGGGACATTGGATATGAGAGGAATTAACCTCTTAGGTTAGAAGCAATAGTAGTTCAATAGATGAGAGGCCTCAAGTATCCGCCTTTGTTGAGCTGATCCGTAGTGGAGGCAATGTGCATTTGAGTAAAGAGCTCCGTGTACGCGCCGTATCCAGTGCCGTCTCGTCCTGGCCGGAAAAACGGTACATTTTTTACTATTAAAATCTCCGGCCCAAATCAGGATTTAATCCCTCTTGATTTCTTTTAAAAATATATCCAATTCCCTCTCAAGTGTCAATATCACCTGATTTTTTGTATTATTAAAAATATTATTATAAGAATTAATTACAACAAAGCATTGAACAGAAGAAAAAAGCCACACAAATTGGAAAAAGGGAGACTCAGTGTAAACTTTCTTTATCGATAACGGGCATGTTACCGATAATAGAAGTACTAGACCACCCTTAGCTCTTCCGCTTTGTGAGGGTATCAGCTTGAGTATCCACAATTGAAAACCCATTAATGTAAAAAGATTTCATATGCCAAGTCTCTTGTAGGCAGATTAAGTCACAGTCATTTAGAAAGGCGGGCCATGACCCATCAAGTAGTTTCTTATCTACGCCTGCAATATTCCAAGATACAAGGGATAATCTACTATAATTCTGTTTTTGTTTTACGGGTGATTTTTCTAATAACAACTCATCAATGGGATTAAAATCTTGTACAGAGGCTTCAGGTAGTCAATCTACATCACTACAGTATGTGAGAGGCGAGAATCAATTAGACAAAACCAGAGGTCTCGGTTCTTTCCTTATTATGAGGAGATGGCCATAATGGTTATGATTTATAATATCTGGTTTATAAAAATAATCTAATGGGACTCCAGTAATAAGATTTTTTCATTGCCTATATAATGTGTCCCAATTTTCACGTATCACGTCTAACAGAGTCTTAACCATCTCCTGATATCAAAAGGTAACTATAATACAATCCCCATTACATCTCTTTGGTTGTTTCCCCACCCAGGGTACTCTTCTTACCATAATAATACTTTTTGATAGAGTGTTTACATCATAAACACGAAGGTTACTAAGCCAGGACAATTTTTTGTTTTTTAAATCGTCAAAATCTTCATTTATACCATCCTTTAATTCCGGCACACTTTTCAGGACAATTGTATACGGTGTAGCTTCTGGGGGAAGGTGGAGAGGTCTTTGGTTCCTGATGAGGGTCGATGTGAGGCTAGGTGTAACTACCATTTTATTATCTTGGTTTGCCAGAGACCTGAGACGTGCCCCAATATCTGGTTTTTCCTCATTCATTTGATCACCATTATTTCCCCCTCTTGGCAATTGTGTTAGTACATTTCGGGACTGTACAGAAGCATTTATGGCAATTTGTGTTTTTTTTACAGTGCTACATATTTCATTATTTGCTTGTTCTGTAACAGTTTGTACATTTCCCATTTTGTTTTCCTCTTGCTTTGTAGAGTCCTTAATTAATTTAACAATACCAGCAACATCATCCTTAATTTTAGAAATTTCAGTCAATAGATTTCTTTCGATCGTGTCAATTTTTCCGTGTAACTTTTTAAAAAGTAAATCCAAGTTTAAAGGGTGGTTGCAACATTGGGCTGTTTTTTCCCCCACTCTTTTTAGCACATGTCTGTTGTTTTTTATGAATGTCATTTGTGCGTGGTTTCGCTTTACCCTTCCGCTGTAGTTTTCCCTCAGTCACAATAGATTGTTCTTGACCTTCCACTAAAACTGATATCTCCAAAGGTGTCGTCGATACGCAAGGTGCTATTTTATGTACCATTGCTATAGCGGTATTCTGGGAAGTAGAATTAATTACTGGGCGTGCCGATATTATATCTGCCATATCTGCCATTGGATCCTCAACTACATTGTTTAGGGCAATCTTTGTTGCTGCTAAACGTTCTTCAACATTAACTATTTCACTGTTGATTAGGCCCATTGCAGCATTTAAATAGTTGGTGATCGGTGCGCTTAATCTGGCGTTTTTATTTTTACTGCCAGTTGCGGCGCCAGTAAGCTTACGCTTCCCCATGGTTGTTCGGCCGGATGGCAGTCACTGTTATATGCTTTCTGTCATATGCAAAGTATAGCCGCTCTTACCGTATGGCAAGCTTCCCCGGTTATCCAAAAACACAGGGCATTAGGGACCCAGCCCAGACTCATTCCGGTCCCGGGAGCAGCCCGGGCACGCCCGCGCGCGTCCCGCGCTGCGGGAGCCCGCGGGAGATTTTGTTGGCACCTCCGGCCACGTCCTGATGACGGTTTGCAGCAGCGTCATATTTTGGCTATTTTTCAGAGGCTCCCATTTTGTACATAACAAATACTCAACCTGTGGTGAAAAGGGCAAACATTTGTCCTGGACATTATTTGTGGGAAAAATGTTATGAAGGGTTAAAAACAATCTGCCCCATATGTCAAATTAGCATTGCTAAAGCCGACATACCTGGGTTCAAGTTGCTATGCATGGAACTACAGCTTTAGCACATTATAACTTCACACATCTTAGAAACAAGTGGCAGTCTGTATTGGAGGCTTTCTTGTCTCCATTAAAGTCGTCTTTTTGTTTCTAAGTGGTCTTATTCTCGGGTGGCAAAGGAAGCGTCAGTCCTTTCATCATTTCAAGATAAAGAAAGAAACAAAGAACTGTAAGAAATGGCCCCTTTATATATATAGAAAGGAAAGAAACCCTTCAGTAAGGACCACCTTTTGTCTTTATGAGAAACAAGCATTAGCAGAATGGGTGTTTCACACAACTCTGTGTATATTGCTGTTGGACAGGCAGATGTGGGTGACAGGTGGGGAGGTCGAAGCGATTGCAGGAGAGAGAAGTGATAGGAGGGAGAGTACAGGGCAAATGATAGCGAGGAGGAGAATAGGCAGGGAGTCAGATGCAATGGTTACAAAAACAAGCATTTGCAATGCAATAGGTCTCGCATTTATGCGAGTTTGAGCTATTAACATTGTAAATCACAATGCCTTTTATTTTTATTTTAGTTTTTAAAACATAAATAAAAGGCATTGCCATTTACAATTCCAATAGCTTAAACTCGTGTAAATGCGAGACGTATTGCATTGCAAATGCTTGTTTTGCCAGTATTCTGGTACTTGTAGTCTCCAGTTCCAATAGCCTTTTAATTATAAGATAGGCCAGCCCACAAGCAGCCAACTGCAAATGAAAACAAGACCCCACGTCAGACAGGAGACAATGCGAGGAGTCTGGAAGAGGCAATATGGCATTCAAAGCAGTGCATAAAGTAAAATGAAGAGGACCACCCACTGAGTGTTCTGAATGGCCTCTGGTCTGGGGCCCCCATGTGCACAACTGTACATCCGAGACTGAATAGGCACCTTTGAAAGGTGGGGTCCTCTGCACCTCAGGGGGCTGCGGTACACCCCTGATTCGACTTAAGGTGATACATCTGTGACTTCAGGAGTTTCCTTTGTATTTTGTGACGCCTTGTGTTGTTTATCACATTATAAAATAAGGACTCCAAGCCCGAGGATGCAAAGCAAAGACCGGACATGCCTGACCCGCTCACGCATAGACCTGCGAAGCTTATGAACTGAGGCTCCACATACTAATTTCTGCAAGGAGGGACGTCATTAATAACAGCGCCACAGATTGTGCTCTCGTTCTCTCCCATGTGCCTGTAATTATTATTTATTGTCAAGGATTTGTCTTTCTTGCTCTTGCAGCACCTTCAGAACGTTTGACCTGGATGGATTGAAAAAGTTACAAAGGGGGTAGCCGAGTTCCGTGCCCATTGACACTGCAGACCACAGATGGGAGCTCTATATCGCCCCTCCCCCTTTCATTGCCACCCACCCCACCTCAGCCTTTAGCGAGGGGACAAAATTAGCGCTTTTCAAATCAGTAATGGGCACCACCCCCTAAACTTCCTGCCCTCAGTCACGCATGCAGGGGCTGCCTTTGTTACCTACAAGCATCTCCTCCTCTGATCGCTATCCTTGGGGGGTGTGAGGGGTGCACTCCCTGGCTCAAAGACTCCTTTAAACAAGTGCGGCTGCTAAAGTGAGCTGACCGCGCTGCAAATAAATTTTTTTTAAAACGAGCACGGCCGCTAAAGTGAACGGACCGCGCTGCAAATTAATTGAATAAACAAGCGCGGCCGCTAAAGTGAGCGGACCGCGCTGCAAATTAATTAAATAAACAAGTGCAGCCGCTAAAGTGAGTGGACCGCTCTGCAAATTAATTGAATAAACAGGCACGGCCGCTAAAGTGAAAGCGGACAGTGCTGCAAATTAATAAAAAAATAAACAAGCACTGTCGCTAAAGTGAGGGGACCGCGCTGCAAATTAATTAAATAAACAAGCGCGGCAGCTAAAGTGAAAGCGGACCGTGCTGCAAATTAGTTAAAAAATAAACCTGCGCGGCCGCTAAAATGAAAGCAGATCACACTGCATGCAAACTAATTAAGTAAAGAAGCGCGGCCGCTAATGTGAAAGCAGACTGTGCTGCAGATAAAAAAACATTAAACAAAATAGTGCTCACAGCCAAGATAAAACCGACCGTGGAACATGGCCAGTAAAAGGTCCAGTCCTTATGGGCGGTAACAAATGGAGACAAGGCGGTACCAAGGAGGGACTAACAAGCCTATTTACCAATCAGAAGCCATCATTTAAGAAGGACAATGACACAAAGCCAATGACAAATATGGGCGGAGAGTGGGCGGGGCTTCTAGTGCATACCCTAATACAGCATGCCTCGCAGAGCGAGCAGCGCATGTGCGCCCCCCGCTAGGCTCGACCTAAAAAATAGGGAACTGCCTGAGCAAAAACCATTCATGCCTGTAATTTTACAACTTTTTTCACCACCTTACCATTGAGATAAATGACAGACATGCACTGTTTGAGTTCATTACGAGAAAAGTGCAAAATTAAAGGTAATATTAATCTTACAACTACAACTCTACTAATCAGCTCCAAGACACAAGAGTCAATAGAACCTTACGCAACAGTCAAATAAGTCAATGGCACACTATACCTCTTCTCAGTATTTGTCTAGTAAAGACTTAGGGGCCGATTCCGATTCCGGCCGGAAATCTCTCCGACCGAGCCGGACCCGGAGAGAATTCCGACCGAATCGGACCCTAGGAGTCCGACCGGACGAGTACGATGCATTCGCATGCTATCAGACTCGATTCGGTCGGACTCCCATTGAAGTCAATGGGAGCCGGTCGTACGACGCGTACGCGGGCTCCCATTGACTCAATGGGTGTGAGGCGAACAAGGGTGCCCCCTACAGCAGGTACGCGTCCATGCGCATCGCGGCGTACATGCACAGGTAGGGGGGACCCTGTGTGCGACTCGCGCGCCTACGCTTACAGGGGGGTCCGACGCGGACCCCCAAAGTCCGGCTCCGACAGCTCTTTCGAGCCGGACGGCGCGAGTCGGTCGGACTGCTTGCGCGCGCATCATACTTACCCGGCCGGGAAACGTCTCCATAGCGCGGTGCGAGTCGTGTCCGTGCGAGTCGGTCGGAGCGTGTTGAAGCCGCGTACGAGTCGGTCGGCGATTTCGCGGGAGCTTGCATCGTACTCGCTCGGCCGGACCCGCGTACGATTCGGTCGGGAAACAGGGCTCCGAATCGGATCCGGTAAATCCGAATCCGATTCGGAGCACTACCGGCCGAGATCGGAATCGGCCCCTTAGTTGTTGCTAACTTGCCTTTTCAATTCGCTGTGTGGCATTTCTCTTATTTTGCACTCAAGACTAAATGCAGTGTCGATCAGCAGCAGTCATATTTAATTTACATCATTGCATAGTGATTCTTTCTCTGATAATATGTACCATCACATTTACTCACAGACAGAGAATGGGTGAAACCCTTTGCTACATCAGCCCCCTTTTCTAGCGAGTCAATATTGATAGGTGAATTGTCAAACACTCCAGGCTTTAAACATTCAATTCAAGGTGTAGTGACAGGTATATGTGAAAAGAGTGCTGTCACCAAGCTTCTGGGATAATGGGGGGAAACATGACACCAGACTTTTGGAAAACATGGACCGCAGTGCCACTTGGAATGCAGCTGCAAAAGGTTATTTCCAAGTTCAACAAAGATTGGAGTGATATTGTTTGTGTTTGTAATGATTCAGCTACGTTTATGAAAAAGTTGTGGGATGGCCTGTCAAAATCAATATCGAAGCTGAAGTGCTTCTCTGTAAGAGATCCTTGCCACTTGCTAGATGGTGTACTGAAAGCATCTTTACAATCTTCAGAGTTAATGAAGAATTCTATTGACTTTGTATTCCATCCTGGTGCACCGCTTCGTTATGCATGGGAACTAAAATGCAAATATTTTTCATTTTGTGCTTTGTGGCATCAAAGAAAGAGTCATCCCAACTGTGCCATTTAGACGGCGGTTCTCAGTCCTAGAGGCCGTGAATGCTATATTATCCATATGACAACCGTTTACAGAATTTTTGCTTAGTGATGATGCCAAAGGCAAGAAATGTGAGGATCTTCGGTCGCATATTGATAGTGATGTGAAAAAAAGTACTCTATTGCATTCTTAGATTTTTACAGGAAAACTTGACTGCAGTAGTGGACATAATAAAAAAAACTAGAGTCTGAAAACACCCTTGTCTCCCAAGTGTTCAGCGTAATTGTTGTAGATGTGAAACATCTCTTTGAGTCTCGGCTGGGCAACACTTTTAGTGACTTTGGTACTGCAACATGTTCCATGTTAGAATGCTTGCCACTTGGTGAGCAAAGAAATATGGAGGAGTAGTTCAGGACATTTTATTTTACAATGCATGAGAAATGGCTAGTAATGATGCATAGAAATGTCCCTTCACCAACCATGGCATTTGAAGTCAATGAAGCCTCACTGTGGTACTCTGTACAAGTTCTAGATCCCTTCCGTAAAGGGGAATTTTCTCCAGACTTTCAAAAGTACTGCTTCATTTTTGACCGCTTCAATAACTCAGAAGGCATGTGTGCCCAGTTCAGCACATATATGGCAGAACCTGTCCCAGAGAATAGAAATCTTCAGGTGCACCAGTACTGGCATGGAAAGCTATGTCAGTGGCCAGAGTTAGCAAATTGTGTACTGGCTGTTTTGGTGTTGCAAGTCTCAAGTGGCAATGTTAAGAGGGCCTTTTCACAGTTAAAAGTTTACATAGGAAGGAAAAAGCGAGTGTGCATGACCAAAGACTCACTGAAGAAATATTGCATGGTGTGCTACAACAAGTTTGATTTGTAAAAATGTATTTGGACCTCATATACACTGTACATACACTGTCTATATACCATGCACTATCAGTGCAGAAAGCAAGCAATAATAAAAGCAAAACATTTCAAAAACACCAGAAAAACACTGTTTCTGTTGTCTTTAAGGGCACGAAAATGTGTAACCACTGAAAACCACTGTTTTTTAAGGTATTGAAAAAAACTGGAAAACAGTGGGGAAAAAAACACGAGAATTTACCAAAAATAGATTTGAAAACAGGAAAGCCTAACAACAAAAATGGCACCTTATCAGCTGTGATTTTTAGGTTTACAGTGCTCAGAGACTTGTGCGATCAGATCGAGACTCAAGCAGGAACATCAATGGAAGAATACTGTATTTATACCACGTTAAAAGCAAACCATATTCTCTATTCCAACTCAGTGTAGATAAGAGAGATGGTTAGCAACTGAAGTGCAAACGCAAAGGTTAAACAAGTGGTGGCCTGCTATATTTTGAACAATTAATAACCTGAACAAGAGATATTTGCAGAGATTCAAATGGTTTGCTTTTCCGTAGTTGTGGTACGAGGAGACAGCAGCAGGTGGAAGCTAAACAAGTGATCTGGGGAGTGAAGAACTGAGAAACCTCAAAGCATCCGACTTATGGAGCTCTTCTTAGGCACAGTTCTATGCATTGTCCCACTGACATGTTTTTACCTCGAGAACAGAGACTAAGGTCTCCATTCTTAGCGTGGGGAAAAGGGTGGGCACTGCTTGAACCAGTACATAATAGTACCCGTAGGATTTCATGGGTGCATTTATTTTGAGTGCCCATGGTCGGAATAAGGGTTAACGTGTGGAATATGTTTTAGCACCAATTGCCTAATCTTTTCTAGCTTTCCAAGCATTTTTTTACTGAAAAAACATGACTTCCAACAATTTTATAGTCCATGCTGGTGGGTCATCCAACTCTGCCCATCTGCATTTTCATCTTTATGCCATCTATGCACTACTCAAAGTGTGCTGAACACAGGCAGACATGTTGCACAGATATCCGCTTTTCTGTCAAGAAGGTAGCACATTATTAAGACTGTAGGAACTCCCTAATTCCAGATGCCTTTAAGCATATTAAATTAACTAGATGCTCCCAGTTGTAACTGCAGCACATGATGGTGGTTGAGAATTTTGTGTGCTACAATGGGGGGTGGGTGGAAGGACGTTTTTCCCATAACCTGTGCTCTTCTTTCACTCCTATATGCACGTTAGACAGGCAGCTGTGTTGAGCTTTTTGAACGGCAACAGCTGTAGCATGCAAAATGACCCCGTTTTAAAGAATTGTTGCTTGTTCCAGGTAAACAACAGTGGCAATATTCATTGGGGCCCGTTAAGATACCATCAGTCACTTGACTGTGTCCAATTAACTCAGACACTCTAGTAATGTAGCCCGTATCTCGGTCTGAACAGAAATATTTCGGTGCATACCCTGCCACTCAGCTTCTCACCAGCAGAACAAGCAGCAATGTAAGGACAACCATCCCATGCACCACTACATTGGATGGATGGAAGATAGCACCCCACCCCTGCCTCAATAGAATATCCTCCACTCCTTTAACAATTGACACCTTTGACAGCAACCCTGTTTACGTGCAGCAGTCACTCTTGCCCTCAAACTAAAGTGCAAAACTGCCACCCCAAGGTGAAACGGACACTACATCCATAGGCACTCACCTGCCAACGGCCCTAGGATAGCAGCAGCACAGAGAGGGGGATAGCGGTGCCAGACATGGCGTGCGTGGAGGGCATGCTGTACTCAGAGTTATAAAAAACCTCAAGCCTCAACACGGGTGGGGAGGAGGGTCGGGGACGCCGCACTAAGGGGCTGATTCACAGAACTAATCTGAGATAAAATCCTAAACGTACTACTTTTGGTATTCACAGAAGGCATTTAGTAGTAGTAAAGTTAGGACTCCTAACTTTACTACTACTAAATGCCTTCTGTGAATACCAAAAGTAGTAAGTTTAGGATTTTACCTCAGATTAGTTCTGTGAATCGGCCCCATAGTCTTAGGTGCACTGGCCAGGTGCATCACCCACACCCAGACGATGATCAGCCGCCGGCCCATGTAGGGGTCCACGTTCCAGATCCAGAAGGGAAAAAATGAGATACAGAAGAGCTCGTTGCCCAGCTCTGTGCCCAGGGTGAACAAGTAGTACAGCGCCCGGTTCATGATCGCGAAAGGCTGGCCTTCCTCCCCGGTTAGAGAGTTCCTGCGCTGTCCTGTCCCCCAAATCCTGTCTTTGGGTGGCCTGTGCCGCAGCTCCTGATGCTCCCGTCTATTGGCTACGATATCTTCCACCCTGGGAAGCTTCCCCACAGCTTCCCCTAGCCCACACAGCAGCTGAAAGTGCACCACCTTGTCCGGGTGCGGCAAGTCCTCGCAGAGCTGTTGCAGCCTCTTCAGCGTCCCCATGTTCCAAATCACGGGGCCGCCCCATAGCTGCCAAGGTTTCAGATTGCTTATGTGGGACATTTTCATAATTTCGGAGTAATTATGAGTGACATTCAATGACTATGAGTGACACTTTCTTGTGCGAAAAAAAAATCAAGCAGTGAAGATGAGGGAAACATATAAATATCAGAAATTAGACCTATTTGAGCAAAAATAAAGTCTGAGGAAATTTTAAAGCTTCTGCAAAGCAGCAGAAAAGGAAGGGCACTAATTTCCCATGAGGGCCCGTAGTGATAAATGAATGCAAAATTGCCAGTAAGATTTAACAGGTTTAATATTGAACTAAAAGAGCTCGCGACGAAGTGCACCACAGCTGCAGATTCCTGACAGATGCACAATGACACTGAAGGGATGGCCTTGCACCTGAGCAGTGATTCACACAGTAGAGCTCTTGGCTCCTCTCAGGCCAGCTCTGCTCTCTGAAGGTGTTACAGGGCTGCTTGATGGTGCTGGTGTTGTCATGTGACAGCCAGCCTTTCTGTTGTCTCTCTCCCACGTGTCACGTTAGGTATGCAGTCAGGGCCCACCTTTCCTCGAAAGATACAAATGTACATGACTAGAGGGCTTCACTGGTAAGGGTGAAGTTCAGATCCGTTTGGCCTGCCAATTATGTCCAGATGGACTGGGGGGAGGCTGCAGTTTAGGGAAACATCCTGCGCCGAGCCCACAAACTCAACATCACAGCACAGACTAGCGTAAGTGTTGTGCACGGCGTCAACTGGGCAAGCGACAAGGGAAAAATGCAAAGTAAGATGTTTTCATGTAAATTCAACCACTGGTGAAAAGTGACAAGATGCTAAATCCAGCTGCATTACTATTGATTGCATAGGCCCAGTAATGCAAGTTGTTTCTAAATCGTCACGCAGCACTCCCTAGGCTAATCTTTACCCACAGTCACCAGTCAATGCTACAAATATCACAGAAAACATTGTTTACTGACACAACTAAAAACTTTGCAAAGAGAATAGTAAATCTTAAAGCAGTCAGATTACTGACTTACCTGAGTGGAAAGCGGAGTTCAAACAGCTAATAACACTGTATGTGTGCCGTTGGCACATGGTTTAGGCCAGTGTAGCATGTAACTGGCAGCCAGCCCCTCATTTACAATCCCACTGCCCTGTCTGTCAGTCTCCCCTCGGGGTCTGACTGTGTTCATTCAGGCCCAGTCGCTGCTACGTGTCAAGGTGTTGCAACCCGGACTCTGCACAGGCCTCCCGGGGCATGATCCATAGCCGACAGGATGCATATAAAGTAGGCCTCCGTCCCAGGCCTTGTTACTGCAGGAGCGGGCACCTCAAACTGCTGTCCAGGCCGACGGGGCAGGAAGGGGAGGCTAACGGCGCAATGGGGTTCTGTGAGGAGCTTGGGCAACTCTTGGCTGCACCTACCTCATTTGTGATTCTTAATCACACATTATTTGCGGTGCCTACCAGTTTAGATAGGAAACCAGATAATGCACAATTGTGGCAGCGTGGCACAACGCGTTTGGACCAGACACAAGAGCGTGCTGGCTGCGAGCTTTGGAACTTTACTGAAACTGTGCACTGCTCGTGCTCCGCAGGTCAGGTGACCCACCTATCTCTGTGACACATGAATATCTGTCCACATATTCTGGGCAGTAGCCATTGGGCAAAATCAGACTGACTCCCGTGATGTCAGTGCTGAATGCCATGGTGTATAGGTAACATTGTAGCCAGAGCAAGCTCAGCTGAGCCAGCCCTCCAGCCTTCCGCCGGACTCGGCGCCTCAGCTGATAACGGCTATCTCCTATCCCGGCCTGAGCCTGTATCTGGCTGCGGGGGAAGGCTGGGCTGGGGCCGCCCAGCACCTGGAGGCAGTCAGCGCTGCTCGGCCTCCACCCCTGAGAGGAAGAGCCACGATACAATAGAATACAGGACACCACCACCAGAGGAGCACCACAGGCCTTGTGTCACTAATGCAGACTGCCTCGGAAACTCATGAGCCGAAGCGACCGTCTGAGGCAAAGTCAACAACGTACACACTGCTCCCACCAGGCTCTGAGGGTCAGCGCTCAGGGAACCAAGCCCACCCTGTAAATGTGAGAACCCATCCTACTTCCAGGCGCAAGACAGAGACCAGTCAGCCACACAGCCAGCCTTCGACGCTAGAGGGAGGCCGCTGTGACAGCAGTCACAAGACTGTACGAGTGCTTCCTCCTGGTCAGCATGAATGCGGTTTCCTGTCACCCATTAGAGGACCCCTCTGTTTCTGGAAAGGCTTCCCTTGCAACCGCCATTAAATGAAGAGCAGAGAGATGAAGGCACAGACACCGGGAGTGCGGGCAGTGGGAGGGGTTGAGAAGGCACGGACAACGGGAGTGAGGGGAGAGTAGAGAAGGCAGTAGGAGAACCTCATTAAAGAAAATAGTGCCCTCAGTCTAAATAACACGTACCGTGTAACACTCAAAGTAAAGGGGCCAGTAGCCATGGGAGGATACAAATGACGACATGACCGTAATAAGGATGGACTAACAAGCCTATAAACGAATCCGAAGGCAGCATTTACGAAGGACAAAGACACAAGCCCATGAAAAATGTGGGCGGGGCTTCCCTCACATAGTGAACTACAGCAGATCTTCACCAGAGCAGCACTTGCGCGCTGACTCTAGGCTCGACCTAAAAATGGATAGGATTGATAGGAAAGAGGAGACAGACACCCAAAAAATGTATGGAGGGAGGAACAACACATGCAAGGGGAGGGCACGTGAAAGTGAAGCAATACACAGGTACCGAACAATGAGGAACATGACACACCGGAAGGAGGAGGAGCTCGCAGCAACAAACGGGAGGGATTGAAGCAATCAAGAAGGTTGGGCACAAGAATAACTGAGCATTAATGAGCCGACAGGAAGCCCTGTAGCCATAAAACAGTCCCTCATGCAAGTCAATGCAAGCATGTGAATTGAAGGGGTAAGATACACCCAAACAGCCAATAGTATTAGTTTAGGGAAAAATACTTCACTGCTGCACTGATCCAAGACATGTCTGACAGAGGCTCAAACCAATGGAAGAATTAGTGTGTAAAGTGGACCCAAAACCGGTAATATATTGGAGACAAAACGTCTGCGTTACTGCTGCGCTGCCAAACCCGAGATCAAAAAAGTCCATAACAATTTAGGATTAATTGGCTACTTTAACTCTCACCTTAGCTTCTGCAACTCAGGACTGACTTCCAACAGCCAGGTACTCATCAACTTTATTTCGCATTTGAAAAATGTACAAAAGTACAGAAAAAACATTACAATATATTAGAATAAAAAAGCCAAAATACATAAAACTTGTTCCATAGCATAATAAAAGTTATCTTTCATACAAAAAGTAACATTTATAATAATTCATTTGTGCCACAATGATTTTACTATTCAAAGGTAGTTTGTAACCTCGTGGGAGAGTTATCTATACTATTCGTATCGCGCCATTGTATTATTAAAATGATATGTATATCTTCATAATCAAATTACCATTTTCATTCCACGAGAAAAAAATCCCACTGTGCATATCTGTTGCGAGGCTGAACTTACAGCTTTGGCGTTCTTTAAGTTCTTTCGATGGATAGAGGGCTGACTACCCATGCGTTTTTAGAGCTGCATGTAAAAACGAGGCCGTCACAAAACATACATACGGTGGGGCTTATTTAAAAGCCCCTTGCGCCACTTTTGCGTCATTTTTAACATGGGAAAAGTGACGCAAAAGTGGCGCAAGGGGCTTGTAAATCTGCCCCGGTGTCTCTAATTGTTGCAAAACAGAAAGTGCTGTCATATGGCTACGCAAGCTAAATTTCTTTAAGAATGGAACAATAAACTTTTTCCTCTCCTTTTCATAAAATATACAGAAAAATAAAATATGTACAATCGATTGCTTTGAAATGGCGTCACTAGGACAGGTACCAATTGATTCGATGAACACACATTTGCAAGATGTGCCAGCATTACCGGCGCATAGTTTAAGTGAAATCTTGTCAGAATATACCAGTGGCGATAATTTTCAACAAAGGTAAGGTAGGAAGAGTATCCATGTAGTGCGGGGGTATAGCTTGATATGCAATTAATGTAGCTTTTTCTTTGTTTTTGTTCCATTCACAATGAATAAGATGTACATAAAGATCCACCAGCCCCAAAGAATCAAATGACTGCCTAATATAGAGCAAGCATGGGATTTTAAAAGCATGTTGCAAATTCATAATATCCTTTAAGATACACTGATTTGGTTGCACCATCTTCCTTTTCCAAATAGACAACCATAATAGCAGCGGGGCCAGCTTAATTGTATCAGTGATAAAAGGTAGGTCTAATTCTTTGTGGATAATAACATTTGTACATGCATTTGGGACAAATAATCTTTTAGCAAACCTGTCCTCTATCTTTTGTAGACTATCCACTTGAACTATACCCCAGATTGCTGCACCATATGTTGCTATGGGTATTGTTTTTTGCCAGATAGATTTTAACCATCTCTTGAATTGGTTTATTGCCTAAAATTGTGGCAAATCGTATTTTACTTTCTTTTTACTAACTTCACCGACAGACATAATGAAAGACTTTGTTTTATTAACGTGTAAATCCAGATCACTCATAAAAAGTACATAACTCGTAATGCACTTTTGTAGGGATAGAAGCGTTCTTGCCAGGAGAACCGCATCATCTGCGTACAACAAAATGGGGAACGGGATTGAATCTGCATAAGGGATGTCTTTGGACTTTTCAATCAGGGTCTCATTTAGTTTGTTAGTGTAGAGTGAGAACAGGAAGGGGGCAAGAACACAACCTTGTCTTACTCCGTTCTCAATATTGAAAGGTTTAGTACATTCTCCCTGATTGCCATAACGAACCTTCACAGTGGCCACAAAAATATAGTTGTCTGATAAAAGAGATTAGGTTAGTTATGTGATCCACTGCAGATATCTACAGGGAATGTACTAAAAATAGGAGCACTGCCTCTGGCAACCCCCTCCTCTGCTCGCATCATAAGCCAAACAGGGAGGAAGGGGAGGACCGGTGGCCTATGATTCTCAATCTCTTAAGCTGAAAATGTTTGAGTGTAGGAGTGTGAAGGATTCTCTGAGAGGAAGTGTTGAACTGGACTTTGAGAGAATTACTGTGTTGAAGAATTTAATTGGTATTCCTGTGCTTTGGCAGCAATGAAAAGAAGGCCTTATAATGGAAAATACTAAGGGGCATATTATCAAGAAACGGCGTTAAAATTATCGCCGCTTTAGTGGCAGAAAACTGCAGCTAAAGCGGCGATAATGGGCTTGATAATATGCCCTTGAGAATTCCAATAGAAGCCCATGTTCTGGTGTCAACATGGGCTTCTATTGGAATTCTCAAGGGCATATTATCAAGCCCATTATCGCAGCTTTAGCGGCAGTTTTCTGCCGCTAAAGCGGCGATAATTTTAATGCCGTTCTTGATAATATGCCCCTAAGAAAGTCACTGCATTTCATTTGTGATGCAAACTGATATCCTAGTTTGTTCTTCAGATTGATCAAAATATTCACTTTGCAAAGAAAACGGATGGTCGCATTCTAGTGGTACAAGATGAGTCAGGCAGCATTGAGAAGCATCTTATCTTCTTATCATTGTCACAGGAATGAGTTAGACAAGATGTCTGTCACAACAACAACACTGGCTAGTCACTGATGATAACAAGTGAACCTATGCAATCTAGCTGGGACGCAGCTCAGGTGAGATGTGTTGGGCCCAAAAGGGAAGGTTGGTGACACGAGGGTTGGTAAGTGTACCCCACATCCCATGGATCTGGTTTAGTTAAAAGTGGGGGAAGGGTAAGAAGATAGAAGATTCCCTAGTGGGATAAAAAAAACTCCAACATCCAACAATGGCTGTTAAGTTCAGCTATTAGACCCTTAGTTTTCTACAAATCCTTGGAAATATTGCTGAAGGGTGCTCTGCTAACTCATCTATTGAACAGGAGTTGTCTCAGCTAGGCTATGGTATTTACAAACATAAACAGGTTGATTGAAGTTTGCCTACCAAAATTTTAATTAATCTATCCCCCTTCAATCTAGTGATCTTATCTCCAGTCTGACTCTATCTCCTACTTGCACAGCTTCAATTTTTTCATTGTGCGTCCCTGACTTCACCTACCCTCCTTTTTAGCTCACTCTCATTCCTCCCTCTCATTCTATTCCTACTACCCTTCTCTCTCTTTGATGCATGATCTTTTTTAAACCACTAAGTCACTGTTGTGTCCCTTGTTGATCACAGACGACAAGGACACGTAGTGATAGTTGAATTTTGCCTTTAATCTTTAACACGACTCATTCCCTCGATCTCCAAACCCTATCTGCTCTCCTCCCTTCTGCTTCCTCACTTCCGCTCCTCCCTCTGAGGCTTACCCGTCCCGGGTCCTAGTGTCCGTGTCTTTACCCATACCATGACACTACACCTCCTCTCTCCTTACACACTTTGAACTCATATTAACAAACAATATAGTAAAGCATTTAAAGAAAGAAAAAGAACATAGTTACAGTTCTTCAATTAAACGTGTTGGTCTCCGATGAATACGCTGTGGCCGACTGGCACCATCTTGAACTGGTCTTTCACTTGCAGCCAGGAGCAAAGGAGACACGTGCTCACTTTCTGTCACCTGATTGTCCTCTTTTGCTGCACTTTCTGAAGCTTCTAATGATTCTCTTGTACCTGACGTGCACCTCTGAAAATGTGCAACATTTCTCGTTATCCTCTTGTCCTCTGCGGCGGCTGTGATCATGGTCCCTTTTTGTTTCGATACCAATAGGGGATGAGCGTGATATCGACTGTCAGATTTTCTTTGTTGTTCTTGGCGAACAAGTACCCAGTCTCCTTCTTTGATGGAAGACGGTTTGGCTCTCCTACGACTGTCCGCATATTCTTTCATCTTGGCTTTTCTAGCACCATCTATTGCTGCTAAATCATCATGTTCTGGATTTTGACCCCTACAGCAAGGGGACTCTTCCCAATTCGGTATTCTCGTGCGCACTGTGCGACCTAGCATCAAAGTCGCTGGACATCTGTCTGTAGGGCTGTGAGGTGTGGTCCGATATGCTCTTAACACCTCGTTCAGTGCTGTTTGAATATCTCGTTTGGAGAGTTCCGCCTGCTGTATGGCTTTCTTCAGAGTGGCCATGAATCTTTCGACCATACCATTTGCATGTGGCCACAGGGGGGTGATCTTCCGATGTCGAAAGCTGAGATGAGTTGCAAAGTCGGCAAATTCCTGTCCGTTAAATGGAGGGACATTGTCTGTCTTGACTACTTTGGGGATTCCCCATGCTGCGAAGGCTTCATCTAGCACTGGTATGGTGGTGGCTGCTCTGGTGGAGGATTTCAGGTGAGCAATAGGGAAGCGGGAGTATTGATCCATTATGACGATGATGTATTTGCCAGATTGTATGGGCCCAAAGAAATCTACTGCAACATGTTGCCACACACCCTCCGGTAGTTCAGACATTTGTAGAGGAGCAAGTGGTTCCTCTCTACTGACCAGCTGACACTGAGGGCAGTCTTTCAAGGTGAAATCGACCATCTGATCAAGAGAAGGGAACCAGACCCGCTCCCTCAGTGCTCTTTTCGTAGCTACGATGCCTCGGTGCCCTTCGTGTGCCAAATTGACTATGCCTTGACGTAGTTGCTTGGGAATGACAATCCTTTTGTCTCTTAACAGGAGGCCATCGTTGGGAAAGGACAGTTCGTCTTTTACATGTCGGAAAGAAGCGAGCTCGTGGCCATCCAGCAGATGTTTGCGTCCAGGCTCTTCTAGGTGTCTCCAACTGTTTGTCTGAATGCGCTGTTTTACATCCTGCAATGTGGAATCGCCGGCTGTGGCTTCAATGATGACTTCCATTGGAACTGCAGGGGGTGTTGCTTGAGCCACGACGAAGTGTATGTATTCCTCCGCCAGCGAAGGATTCGAGCATGAGGACTTCTTGGGATGTCGCGACATGTAGTCTGCTGGATTGGTGGCTTTTCAAGACTTGTGAATGATAGTGTATGCATACTCTTGAAGACGAAGTACCCAGCGTTCTATTCTTGGTGGCATTTTGGCTTGAGGCTTACCAAATATGGTTATGAGAGCTTGGTGGTCCGTGATGAGTGTGAAGTGCTTCCCATAGATGAAGATGTGAAAATGCTCACAGGCCCAGACTACGGCAAGACTTTCTTTCTCCGGCTGGGAGTATGCTCGTTCAGTGTCTGTCAGACTGCGGCTGGCGTAGGCCACAATGTGACGCTGGTCGCTTTCCTTGTCATACTGAGCCAAGATGGCTCCTAGTCTTACTGGACTGGCGTCCACCGTTATCTCCGTCTTCCGACAAGGGTTAAAGTACGCCAGGTTTTTTGCCGATTCAACAGCTGTTTTGATCAGGTGGAAGGCTTGATCGCAGCTAGTGGACCATTGGAAAGTATGGCCTTGTTTGGTCAGTTGCCGCAGAGGATAGCTGATGGTGGCATAGTCTTTGATATATTGTGCGCAGTAGCTGGCCATTCCTAGAAATGACCGCACATCTCCAGCATCTCGAGGGTGAGGGGTGTCATTCAGTGCTGCAATTTAGTCAGGATCTGGTCTCATTCCTGTGCCTGAGAAGATGTGTCCATAAAACTTCAAGGTGGATTTGTGGAATTCACATTTATCTTTGTTGAGAGTCAGATTTGCTTCCAACAATGCGTGACATACTCGATCTAGTGCTTTGTTGTGTTCCTGTACGGTTGCGCCAAACTCGAGTATGTCGTCACTGTAGTTAAGAGTGTTGGGGATCTGATGGATAACTCTTCTGATTGCCTCCTGGAAGATTTCAGCGGCCGAAGAGACCCCAAAACTGAGTCGTTTGTACCTGAAGAGACCTTGGTGAGTCGAAAATGGGGTGATATATCATGAACTTTCATGCAATTCGAGCTGGTGATAGCCCTTGTTAAGATCCAATTTGGAGAATATTTGTGCACCTTTCAGAGTCGTGATCATGTCACTGATATGGGGTCTAGGGTGTCTTTCCCTTTCGATGGCAGTATTGGGCGCTCTCATGTCAACACATAGTCGGACTTTTCCTTCTGATCCTTTCTTTGGCACTACGACTACTGGAGAGACCCAGGGGGTGGGTCCAGAAGTTCTTTCAATGATATCTGCCTTCAGAAGATCCTGCAGCTCTTCTTCCACTGACTGTTGAAGATGGAATGGTATTTTCCTGTGGTGTTGAGCTAACGGTGTCACCCGTTCATTTATATGTAAACGAACTTGAAAGTTAGTTATTTTTCCGAGTCCTGTAAACAATTTCGGAAATTTGTGAACTATGTCAGGTTTATCATCCACTCGATACAGGATCTCCACCAGTTGAAGTGGTTCCGCTGTGGGCAAACTAAGAAGGCAGTCAGCTTCGGGCCCCTCGATGTGAATGCGAGCTGAAACAGATCTGTCTTTGTATGTGAGGGAGGTCTGAAATTGTCCTAAGCATGGAAGTGGTTCCTTTGACATCCATGTATACACACACACCGCAGCTTTATGCAGGAGCGGTCGTGGATCCATTTTGTTATACTCTGCAACTGAGATGTAATTGAGAGACGCACCACTGTCTAGTACAAACTTGGCTGAGTGTTCACCCATTTGGAGATGGAGTCTGGGATATTTCCTGAGCCTGTCCTGGTCTGCGACCATGCAAACGTATTCCTCACTATCTTGCGATACCGGTGTGAGGGACCGTGATTCTCGAGATGCTGAACGTCGCGATCTGCGAGAGACATGAGAATAGAGACTCGACCGTGATGAGCTGGAAGACGTATCTCTGTGATCTCGTACAGCTTTGGCATGATGTCGAGAGCTGTAGTATTTAGATTGCCTGTGAGTGTCCCTGCGAGTTGCCTGGCATACTGTTTCAAAGTGGTTTTCTTTCCCACATCGCCGACACTTCTGACCTAGTGCAGGACACGGCTCAGTGTGAGGAAAATTTTGACCGCAGCGATAACACTTGAGCTGTCGCTCCCGGCCCTTGATAGCCCCGTCCGGACTGCGATGACGACTTGGTCTTTGAGAATATTCTTTGGACTTGGACTGTCTTCGACCTGCAGAGGAGCGGCGCTGCGTGTGACGAGACTGGATTCGGAAGGCTTGTTCCCGTTTGTCACCTTTACCATCTTCCATTTGTTTTGTATGTTCCTCTGCTTGATCATTGACTCTCGTCATTTCCTCAATTTCATCCAATGAGTAGCTCTTCTTTAGAAGGCGTCTGCGTAAGGATTCAGATTGACACCCTTAAATTATGCGTAGGCGAAGAGCATCTTCCGTCGTAAAGGAATCAAACGCACAGTATCGCGCCAGCCGCTAAGGCGCAATATGAATTCTCCCATCGTTTCATCCTTTTCTTGTGAAGCAATATTGAAGGTGTAGCGTTCGTAGTCAATGTTACGTTTGTGAAGAAATTTTCTGTTAAGCGCTTCACGCACATCTGGGTAGGAAGATGCAACAGCAGCTGGAAACTCCTTGATTATTTGGCCAACTTCTTTCCCAACAAGATTGCGCAAGGGGATGAGTTGTTGACCAGGATCCGATACTTGTGAGCCTTTCATAAAGTCCTCAAAGTCTTCCAGCCACTCCTGCCAGCGAAGACCCATACCTCCTCCAGGGACGAGAGGCAACGGCTCCGGGGGACGCAGAAAAGGAACTCCCACCATAGCAAAGGTAGGTCCTACCACTTGGGACAAAGACATGGGAGACTGGAGCGCAGCTCCCCTGTCCCGTGAATCCGAACATCGGCCGGTAGTCGGTGAGAGAGACATGGTTGGAGCCGACCAGGCAACAATGAGCTTGAGGTGAAAACGTCCTCAGAAGGGCGAAGAAAACTGTTCCAGCGTGAATGCTGTAATGTTCGTGGCAGAACTCACTGTGTGTGAACGAAGCAGGGAGCAAATGGCTCAGCAGAGCAGCAAATAAGGTGGCAGCGCACGTCTTGGCAATGGTCTCACCTGAACGTAGTCCTGACAGGCAGTCTCAGAAATAGCAGACAACACAACTGCCTGACTCCAAAATGGCTGCTCAGAGTACCTGGTAGCTGTTTGGATGGGCCTGCCTGACTTCAAGATGGCCGCTGTCACAGCAGGGCATGCAGCCGGTGAGACAGAGCTGCACCCAGCCCAGCAAGCAGGAGAAAAACAGCACCGTGGAGCAGGGCCAAATCAGGGATCCAACAAGCAGGAACAGCAGACAAGTGTAGACAGGCAGGCTCACTCACACGCTCAGGGTGGGCTCCTGACAGCGCGTCACGGCAGCTCAGGGATCTCCAAGCAGGATCGGGAGCCAGGTGCATACAGGCGGACGAACATGCGCTCAAGGTAGGCACTTGACAGCGCGGCACAGCAATCCGGGAAGCCGGTGGGCAGGAGCGAGGAACAGGTGCATGGGGCTGACATACACGCGCTCAGGGTGGGCTCCTGATAGCGCGGTACGGTGCAAACACGCGCACCGGAGTAGCCAGCAGTGCGTCACCGGGGTAGGCTCCCGACGTCACGAATTGTACTGAAAACGTCGGGTTGACAGCAGGAGGGCACGCCCGGGGTAGTCTCCCGAGGCCGCGTCGTGAAGGCAACTGGAAAGGCACTAGGTACATGGGTGAGTACCCGACTGCACTCCGCCGAGGAGCAGGGGCGCGAGCAGAGGGCGGGGTCTACCCTCGTCGCCAGATGTTGTGTCCCTTGTTGATCACAGATGACAAGGACACGTAGTGATAGTTGAATTTCGCCTTTAATCTTGCACACGACTCATTCCCTCGATCTCCAAACCCTATCTGCTCTCCTCCCTTCCGCTTCCTCACTTCCGCTCCTCCCTCTCAGGCTCCCCAGTCCCGGGTCCTAGTGTCCGTGTCTTTACCCATACCACGACACTACAGTCACTTCTATCCGAACCTTCGCTTCTCCCTCGCCTTCGTCTGTTCTTCGGCTCCTCCTCTCTCTCAACTCTATTCTATCCCTGCTTTACCCATACTCACTCTCCACCTCCCGTCTTCTCCCTCCTCCCTGTGCCTCGCAGTCATATTTGTGCCTGCCTCCTTGTTTCACCTCCTCCTCTTTTCATTTCCACATCACACTCTCTCCATCGCTCCATCCCTCCTCAATCTCTCTTCATATCAACTCTGACACTGAAATTGAATGTTAACATACCACAGACACAAGCGCGCTCAGATACATACACCCATCTAAATGAGTAAAACTTGCATTGCTGCTGCACATGCTATACCTATTCTGTGGTTGTAAGCTAGCATGCACTGCTGCTGCCTGTGCTGAACTAAATGTGCTTTTCAGGGACGTTTGCTGCAGCTGCACATGCTGTACTTCTTTTATGTGCTTTTGTATGTGTTGGAGAGTAAGAAAGATGGGGGAACCTGAACAGCTGGTACATTTTAGGAAGCTTGCACTGCTTCTCCTGAATCTATGCCGTGATTCGAGGAAGCTTAGTGTAAATCTATATATTCTATAGGAGACAAAATATGTGATGCTTGTTTTAATTTTGCAAGCATGTATTAGTAATGCCTTTTCAGGTAAACACCTTTACATGTGTTTACATGTGCTTTTTAACCCCTTTGGTGCTTGCGTCGGCCAATGGCCGACGCAAGCACTACCTCCCTGGTGCGGCGCACGTCCATTGGCCGTCACCAGGGAGGGCCCCCTTTAAACCTCCGGTGCATCGCACCGGAGATTGTTTTTTTTTTATTCCCCGTGGGGGAGACGTGGAAGGCTTTCCGCGTCTCCCCCCGCCCCCCTCCCGCCCATCTGTGACGTCAGCGCGCCGCGAGGCGCTCTGACGTCACTGATTTCCCCACCGGAGCCGAGGACAGCAGCAGGTAAGGCCGCGCTCGACTCCGATGGGGAAATCCGCCCGAAAACGGCCTCCCCAGCTTTCAGGAGGCCTCGTTTGAAAGGGAGAGTCTCCCCTTTCAAACGAGGCCTTCCTGACAGGGTTTCCTGGCCGTGGATCGCGGCAGCGCTGCGATCCACGGCCAGGAAACCCCACTAGACAACAGGGATGTCTTTGGGGGGGTCGGCCCTCGTGGTAATGGGTCAGCCCCCCCCCCGGGGGCATATTTACTGTAATTTTTTAAAGTTGGCTTTGTTTGGGGTGCGCGATCGCACCCCAAAAATGAAAAAAAAAACGGAAAAAAAAAATGGCGGCGATATTGGCAGGGGGTCGGTCCTCCTGCTCAGTGGCCGACCCCCTGTGGGGGCATATTTTTTATTTACACATGTTGGCTTTCCTTGGGGGGCACGATCGCCCCCCAAAAATGCTAAAAATATTTTTTTTAAAGTACAATGGTGGCAATATTGGCAGGGGGTCGGTCCTCCTGCTCAGTGGCCGACCCCTGTGGGGGCAATTTTTTTATACCTATGTGCTTTCCGTGGGGGCCACAAAATCGGCCCCCAGGGAAGCCATAGCTATAAAAAAAATTAGAGAAAGAGAGAGATCTTTCTTTATATATATATATATATATATATATATATATATATATATATATATATATAGAGAGAGAGAGAGAGAGTCTCTTTCTCTCTGTAGATGATATATGTATATATATGTATCTATATACATATGTATGTGTATATAGATACATATATATACATAAGTCTAAAGAGTGAATGATATATATATGTATCTATATACATATATATGTATAGATATATGTATATAGATGTATTATCTACTGGCGGTCGCCAGTAGATAGTTATAGTTAGGACCTATTTTCCATAGGAAATCCGCGACATTCTATTTGAAATAACTCTTGCGTCGGTTGACGAATCTTCGTGAAATTTTCAAACTTTATGGCCCGCTCCGGTCCGCTCCTACCCTGAAAGTCTCAGGGTGATTCGTCAAGCGGGGGCCGAGAAAAAGGGGGGTCCCAAAACGTGTTTTCCCCATTCATTTTCCCATAGGAAACTTTAGACACGGCTACAGCCCGAACTGCTGAACGGAATTACACCAAATTTGGCAAAGAGGTAGTTCTTGGTTCAGAAAGAACCCTTTTTGTTAAATGGTGTAAATCCGTTCAGTAGTTGCGGAGAAATTAAAAAATAAGAGTCAAAAAATCAATTTCCCATAGGAAACTTTATGCAAGGCTACAGCCCGAACTGCTGAACGGAATTACACCAAATTTGGCAAAGAGGTAGTTCTTGGTTCAAAAAGAACCCTTTTGTTAAATGGTGTAAATCCGTTCAGTAGTTGCTGAGAAAATCAAAAGTAAAAACACATATATATCTGGGCGGAGCCTAACCACACATGTCATCGTGAGATCTGATTGGCTGTCAGCACTTCATCCTGGAATTGCTGGCAGCCATCTTGGGACCAATATAAATGATAGTACCCCATTGAAATGCATTGTAGTGAATCGAAGATTTTGAGGGTTACCAAAAGGAGAACTATAAAGGGTGATAACAGACTTTAGTTACATTAGAATTCATTTGTTGATGGTACCATACTAATTTCAGGAATTGTGGTGTGTTCTAAGGTGATTTTACCCTGTGAAAAACCTTCTGCTGGGATATCATGAATCATGTTTGAGAGAAAACTATTTTCACATGCTTGTCCCATACAGTTTTGGAAGGTGCCCCAGAAGCTAAAATGAGAGCATATTTTCTGTAAATTCACATTATCTTTCTCAGTCATGTGAGAAGGAAGTCTGACATTCTCAGTAAAACATGTATATCCAACAAGGGCAGAGACTGTCAGTTGATTCCTTTGTGTTCTACTGCAGCTTCCCAGAGTGTTCTAAAGAACAACTAGAGTGCTAACAGCCTTACTTATGACAAACGTATGGCACACCTGAAGCCATCTTGATTGGAATAAACTGGTAACACTTAAAACATTTAATTTAAAAAGGAACAAAATGATGGGGTTCCTCTTGTCATAGAAATTATGGTTAGTGCTCTGGAAAGAAAAATTAGGACATGTTTCAAGTGTGATCTCAAATATCTTCCTGTTATATTTCAACAGGAGCAGCCTGTCAGTTGATGCCTTTGTGTTCTACTGCAGCTTCCCAGAGTGTTCTAAAGAACAACTAGAGCGCTAACAGTCTTACTTATGACAAAAGTATGGCACACCTGGAGCCATCTTGATTGGAATAAACTGGTAACACTTAAAACATTTAATTTAAAAAGGAACAAAATGATGGGGTTCATTTTGTCATAGAAATTATGGTTAGTGCTGTAGAAAGAAAAATTAGGACATGTTTCAAGTGTGATCTCAAATATCTTCCTGTTATATTTCAACAGGAGCAGCCTGTCAGTTGATGCCTTTGTGTTCTACTGCAGCTTCCCAGAGTGTTCTAAAGAACAACTAGAGCGCTAACAGTCTTACTTATGACAAAAGTATGGCACACCTGAAGCCATCTTGATTGGAATAAACTGGTAACACTTAAAACATTTAATTTAAAAAGGAACAAAATGAGGGGGTTCATTTTGCCATAGAAATTATGGTTAGTGCTGTAGAAAGAAAAATTAGGACATGTTTTAAGTGAGATCTCAAATATCTTCCTGTTATATTTCAACAGGAGCAGCCTGTCAGTTGATGCCTTTGTGTTCTACTGCAGCTTCCCAGAGTGTTCTAAAGAACAACTAGAGTGCTAACAGCCTTACTTATGACAAAAGTATGGCACACCTGAAGCCATCTTGATTGGAATAAACTGGTAACACTTAATACATTTAATTTAAAAAGGAACAAAATGAGGGGGTTCATTTTGCCATAGAAATTATGGTTAGTGCTGCAAAAGAAAATTTAGTGCATGTTTTAAGTGAGATCTCAAATCCTCTTCTATTTCATTAGAAAATTCTGACATGCAGACTGAAACAATCACTTTCAATACCAGCAGTAGACTTCCAGTTAACTCCTTGGTGAGCAGTAGCTTTACTACAGTGATCTAATGAACAACTAGAGTAATAACATTCTGAATTTATGGCAAATGTGTGACACATCTGAATGCCTTCTTGATGGAATCAAAGTAAAAAACTGAAAGCATTTCCTACTGAGGAGACTGCAGTAAATGAGGAAATTAGGAAACTTCATAACAAAGAAGTCTTCCAAGATGGCCACCAGTGAAAAAAGAGCCCAAATGTAGCACAAATATTACCCAGATGTAGCCCACATATAGCCCAATGACAAAAGTGTGCAAAACACTTTTTATTTTTAGTTTTTTGCAGTTTTATGTAGTGCAGACTGGTCAGGTATTGGAGCGTTGCATCTTAAAACATGACCCCCTACACTACAAAAACACCACTGCACTACCCTAAACCCTAAAACACTACCCCAGCACGACCCCCTACACTACACAAGCACCACTGCACTATCCTAAACCCTAAAACACTACCCCCAGCATGACCCCCTACACTACACAAACACCCCTCACTACCCTAAACCCTAAAACACTACCCCAACACCACTGCACTAACCTAAATCCTAAAACACTACCCCCAGCACGACCCCCTACACTACCCAAACACCACTGCACTACCCTAAAACATGACCCCCTACACTACACAAACACCACTGCACTACCCTAAACCCTAAAACACTACCCCCAGCACGACCCCTACACTACACAAGCACCACTGCACTACCCTAAACCCTAAAACACTGCCCCCAGCACGACCCCCTACACTACACAAACACCACTGCACTACCTTAAACCCTAAAACACTACCCCCAGCACGACCCCCTACACTGCCCGAACACCACTGCACTGCCCTAAACCCTGAAACACATACCCTAGCACGACCCCCTACACTGCCCAAACACCACTGCACTGCCCTAAACCCTGAAACACCACCCCCTTCACGACCCCTACACTGCCCGAACACCACTGCACTGCCCTAAACCCTGAAACACCACCCCCAGCATGACCCCTACACTGCACGAACACCATTGCACTGCCCTAAACCCCGAAACACTACCCCCAGCAAGACCCCCTACACTGCCCGAACACCACTGCCCTAAACCCTGAAACACCACCCCCAGCAAGACCCCCTACACTGCCCGAACACCACTGCCCTAAACCCCGAAACACTACCCCCAGCAAGACCCCCTACACTGCCCGTACACCACTGCACTGCCCTAAACCCTGAAACACCACCCCCAGCATGACCCACTACACTGCCCGAACACCACTGCACTGCCCTAAACCCTGAAACACCACCCCCAGCACGACCCCCTACACTGCCCGAACACCACTGCACTGCCCTAAACCCTGAAACACCACCCCCAGCACGACCCCCTACACTGCCTGAACACCACTGCACTGCCCTAAACCCTGAAACACCAGCCCCAGCACAACCCCGTACACTGCCCGAACACCACTGCACTGCCCTAAACCCTGAAACACCAGCCCCAGCACGACCGCCTACACTGCCCGAAAACCACTGCACTGCCCTAAACCCTGAAACACCAGCCCCAGCAAGACCCCCTACACTGCCCGAACACCACTGCACTGCCCTAAACCCTGAAACACCACCCCCAGCAAGACCCCCTACACTGCCCGAACACCACTGCACTAAAGCCTGAAACACCACCCCCAGCAAGACCACCTACACTGGCCGAACACCACTGCACTGCCCTAAACCCTGAAACACCACCCCCTGCACGACCCCCTACACTGCCCAAACACCACTGCACTGCCCTAAACCCTGAAACACCACCCCCTGCACGACCCCCTACACTGCCCGAACACCACTGCACTGCCCTAAACCCTGAAACACCACCCCTCAGCACGACACCCTACACTGCCCGAACACCACTGCACTGCCCTAAACCCTGAAACACCACCCCCAGCACGACCCCCTACACTGCCCGAACACCACTGCACTGCCCTAAACCCTGAAACACCACCCCCTGCACGACCCCCTACACTGCCTGAACACCACTGCCCTAAACCCTGAAACACCACCCCCTACACTGCACGAACACCACTGCACTGCCCTAAACCCTGAAACACCACCCCCAGCATGACCCCCTACACTGCACGAACACCATTGCACTGCCCTAAACCCCGAAACACTACCCCCAGCAAGACCCCCTACACTGCCCGAACACCACTGCCCTAAACCCTGAAACACCACCCCCAGCAAGACCCCCTACACTGCCCGAACACCACTGCCCTAAACCCCGAAACACTACCCCCAGCAAGACCCCCTACACTGCCCGTACACCACTGCACTGCCCTAAACCCTGAAACACCACCCCCAGCATGACCCACTACACTGCCCGAACACCACTGCACTGCCCTAAACCCTGAAACACCACCCCCAGCACGACCCCCTACACTGCCCGAACACCACTGCACTGCCCTAAACCATGAAACACCAGCCCCAGCACGACCCCCTACACTGCCCGAACACCACTGCACTGCCCTAAACCCTGAAACACCACCCCCAGCACGACCCCCTACACTGCCTGAACACCACTGCACTGCCCTAAACCCTGAAACACCAGCCCCAGCACAACCCCGTACACTGCCCGAACACCACTGCACTGCCCTAAACCCTGAAACACCAGCCCCAGCACGACCGCCTACACTGCCCGAAAACCACTGCACTGCCCTAAACCCTGAAACACCAGCCCCAGCAAGACCCCCTACACTGCCCGAACACCACTGCACTGCCCTAAACCCTGAAACACCACCCCCAGCAAGACCCCCTACACTGCCCGAACACCACTGCACTAAAGCCTGAAACACCACCCCCAGCAAGACCACCTACACTGGCCGAACACCACTGCACTGCCCTAAACCCTGAAACACCACCCCCTGCACGACCCCCTACACTGCCCAAACACCACTGCACTGCCCTAAACCCTGAAACACCACCCCCTGCATGACCCCCTACACTGCCCGAACACCACTGCACTGCCCTAAACCCTGAAACACCACCCCTCAGCACGACACCCTACACTGCCCGAACACCACTGCACTGCCCTAAACCCTGAAACACCACCCCCAGCACGACCCCCTACACTGCCCGAACACCACTGCACTGCCCTAAACCCTGAAACACCACCCCCTGCACGACCCCCTACACTGCCTGAACACCACTGCCCTAAACCCTGAAACACCACCCCCTACACTGCACGAACACCACTGCACTGCCCTAAACCCTGAAACACCACCTCCAGCAAAACCGCCTACACTGCCTGAACACCATTGCTCTGCCCTAAATCCTGAAACACTAGCCCCAGCATGACCCCCTACACTGCCCAAACACCACTGCACTGCCCTAAACCCTGAAACACCACCCCCAGCACGTCCCCCTACACTGCCCGTACACCAGTGCACTGCCCTAAACCCTGAAACACCAGCCCCAGCAAGACCCCCTACACTGCCCGAACACCACTGCACTGCCCTAGACTCTGAAACACCAGCCCCAGCAAGACCCCTACACTGCCCGAACACCACTGCACTGCCCTAAACCCTGAAACACCAGCCCCAGCATGACCCCCTACACTGCCCGAACACCACTGCACTGCCCTAAACCCTGAAACACCAGCCCCAGCACGACCACCTACACTGCCCGAACACCACTGCACTGCCCTAAACCCTGAAACACCAGCCACAGCACAACCCCCTACACTGCCCGAACACCACTGCACTGCCCTAAACCCTGAAACACCAGCCCCAGCACGACCCCCTACACTGCCCGAACACCACTGTACTGCCCTAAACCCTGAAACACCAGCCCCAGCACGACCCCCTACACAGCCCGAACACCACTGCACTGCCCTAAACCCTGAAACACTACCCCCTGCATGACCCCCTACACTGCCCGAACACCACTGCACTGCCCTAAACCCTGAAACACCACCCCCTGCAGTACCCCTACACTGCCCGAACACCACTGCACTGCCCTAAACCCTGAAACACCACCCCCTGCACCACCCCCTACACTGCCCGAACACCACTGCACTGCCCTAAACCCTGAAACACCACCCCCAGCACGACCCCCTTTACTGCTCGAACACCACTGCACTGCCCCAAACCCTGAAACACCACCCCCAGCACGACCCCCTACACTGCCCGAACACCACTGCCCTAAACCCTGAAACACCACCCCCTGCACGACCCCCTACACTGCCCGAACACCACTGCACTGCCCTAAACCCTGAAACACCACCCCCTACACTGCCCGAACACCACTGCACTACCCTAAACCCTAAAATACTACCCCCAGCACAACCCCCTACACTACCCGAACACGACTGCACTGCCCTAAACCCTCAAACACTCCCCCCAGCATGACCCCCTACACTACCCGAACACCACTGCACTGCCCTAAACCCTAAAACACTCCCCCCAGCACGACCCCCTACACTACCCGAACACCACTGCACTGCCCTAAACCCTAAAACACTCCCCCCAGCACGACCCCCTACCCCCTAAACCCTAAAACACTACCCCCCACATGACCCCCTACACTACCCAAACACCAATGCACTACCCTAATCCCTAAAACACTACCCCCCGCATGACCCCTACACTACCCTAAACCCTAAAACACTACCCCCGCATGACTCCCTACACTACCCAAAGACCACTGCACTACCCTAAACCCTAAAACACGACCTCCTACACTACACAAACACCACTGCACTACCCTAAACCCCAAAACACTACCCCCTACACTACACAAACACCACTGCACTACCCTAAACCCTAAAACACTACCCCCAGCAGTACCCCTACACTACCCAAACACCACTGCACTAACCTAAACCCTAAAACACTACCCCCAGCAGTACCCCCACTGCACTACCCTAAATCACTACCCCCAGCACGACCCCCTACACTACCCAAACACCACTGCACCACCCTAAACCCTAAAACACTACCCCCAGCCCGACCCCCTACACTGCCCAAACACCACTGCACTACCCTAAACCCTAAAACACTCCCCCAGCACGACTCCCTACACTACCCAAACACCACTGCACTACCCTAAACCCTAAATCTACCCCCAGCATGACCCCCTACACTACACAAACACCACTTCACTACCCTAAACCCTAAAACACTACCCCCAGCACAACCCTCTTCACTACCTAAACACAACTGCACAATTTGTTACAGGCGTTGCAACGCAGGCCTGTGGTGCTTACTGGAAGTACCTAGTGGGCTAGTTGGGCCCCAGGGACCCTCAGGATTCAAGGTGACCTAATCCCCAACTTAAAACGCACCACGGGGCGCGTTTGCACAGTCGTGAAGGGAGGGGGCGGGGCCTCAGGTGACATGTGCGCAAACACGCCCTGTGGTGCGTTTTAAGTTGGGGAATTATTTCCCTTTGAATCCTGAGGGACCCTGGGGCCAACTAGCCCACCAGGTACCTTCAGTAAGCACAACAGAGTTGCGTTGCAGAGAGGTGAAAAAAGGTGCGTGGCCTCGGAACGCCTCTCTGCAACTCAGCTCTGTGGTCCTAACTGTAGGTACCTGGGGGGCTAGTTGGGCCCCAGGGACCCTCAGAATTCAAGGGGACTTAATCCCACAACTTAAAACACGCCACGGTGTGCGTTTGCACACATGTCACCTCAGGCCCCCCCCTCCCTTCACCACTGTACAAACGCGCCCTGTAGCGCGTTTTAAGAGGTAGTTTTAATCCCCTGCCCTATTATGTACTAGGGACTTGCAGAGGAGGTCATGCTAATCACAGGGGTACCCCAACGCATAGTGTTCCCTAGTGTATGTAGGTGTTTTCAATGTATTCTAAGTGTCTTTTAGCATAGCACTGGCTCTGGTTAGTCAGAGTCAGTTACCACCAGTACCCGTCTGAAAAAGTTGTGGGCACAGGATGATTTTGCAACAAGGCCTCTTTCTGCTCCTCTGTTGGTTCTTTCTGCACATCTTTTGCTTCTTTCTGTGCGTTTTGTCTTCTTTCTTCACATGTCCTACCTCTGTAGGCATAGTTAGAAACTAGCATTTAAAAAACCTTTGAAATTCACTTAAAAAATCATAGGTTTCAGGCACGTTATAGTTAGAAATTAGCATTTAAAAAACCTTTGAAATTCACTGAAAAAACCATAGGTTTCAGACACGTTATAGTTAGAAATTAGCATTTAAAAAACCTTTGAAATTCACTGAAAAAACCATAGGTTTTAGGGACAGTTATAGTTAGTTGGACATTTCACTCGTACAAAACCATAGAAATTCCCCCGTTATAGTTAGTTCAGCTAACTATAACTCGTGCCCCGCAATCCACTGCTGATGACGTCACATATTACATCACTCATGACATGGTCAGTGACATCACTGATGACATCACTGATGACATCTCAAATGACATCACTGATGACATCATCCATGTGATAATTTCATGCATCTTCTCACACCCTAATATAACTTTTGATACACCCACTCTAAATTACAGACTGCCATTCTCAAAACCATAGACACTCCAACACCAAAAACTACATACCCACTCACTGATTCTTAGGTCTACACACACATCCACTCACTCACCCGTACAGTCACTCATACTTAGTCACTCAGTACAGGACTATCATATGCACTCATATACCTATATAAACACTCACACACCGCCACTCATCCATAGAGGTACTCACACACCTAGTCAGTCATGCAAAAACTTAATCACACACCCATTTACTCACCTATACAGTTATACACACACCAGCTCACTTACTCATATAAATACTAGCACATTCTTACACTCTTATACAATCACTGATACAAGTACACACTCATCCATACAGCCACTCTCACAATCACACACTCTCACTTATAGCCATTTATATACTCCAACACACATATATACTGCCTTTCACATATGTAGTTACTCACACATGTACCACTGAGATATACATTCAATCACTAACACACCCATACACACACTCACCCACCCATACAGTCCATCACAGATGCACTCTTGAAACCATGCACCCAGTGAATCACCAACTCACACATCTATGCACAGAGTCACACACACCCCACCCACACAAACACTCAGGCACCCATACAGATACTCAGACAATCAATCAATAACCCATGTAGACACTCATGTAGCTATTCAGAAAGCCATGCAGCCGCTTACAAACCAACAGACAGACGGATACAGACATTCACACAGTTTAGTCACTAACCCATGCATTCAGTAAGATACATTTAATCACTCACTTGTAGAGTCAGTCACTCACGTACTAAATCATCCATTCAGACACTTATACACCCACTCATTCTTTAATATGCCTTTCCCTATATATATTAAACATATTTAAACTTTACAGAAACACACAGTCACTGGATGATGTCATCAGTGATGTCATTTGAGATGTCATCAGTGATGTCATCAGTGATGTCACTGACCATGTCATGAGTGATGTAATATGTGATGTCATCAGCAGTGCATTGCGGGGGCGCGAGTTATAGTTAGCTGAACTAACTATAACGGGGGAATTTCTATGGTTTTGTACGAGTGAAATGTCCAACTAACTATAACTGTCCCTAAAACCTATGGTTTTTTCAGTGAATATAAATATATGTAGAGATAAAATCTATGTATATATATATATATATATATATATATATATGTGTCCGTGTCTGTGTGTGTGTGTATATATATATATATTATAGCAAAGGTATCGAATAAACGTCAAGAATGAATGGCAATGCTACCCTTGTGTCGGTGTCCGATTCTTATGAAGATTTCGGAAATGGTATATATATATATATATATATATATATATATATATATATATATATATATATGCTCCTTGATGCACAGTGAACGGCGCCCTTGCGGACGGGTGCTTCACAAACGCGGGGGTGCGCCCGCGATATTTATCCAGGCTCTGTTTCCTTGTTTCCCAAAAAGAAAAACAGCACTCGCGGGGGCAGTTGCTAGAGTTTATTGGCCCCCGCGAGTGCTGTTTTTCGTTTTGGGAAACACGGAAACGGAGCTTGGAGATATATATATATATATACAGAAACACAAAGGATGCCGCACTCCAGAGATTGGTTTCAGAGTTGCTTTATTTTCACCACGACTGGTGGTAGTGGTGGTGAAAATAAAGCAACTCTGAAACCGGTCTTGGAGTGCGGCATCCTTTGTGTTTCTGAATTTAAATATCGGGTAAGGATTCTACCCGTTGCTGCCTGCACCAGGTATTGAGCGCTCTGACATTGGGAATTAATTGTTATATATATATATATATATATATAAATAAATATTTATTTACAGAGATATTTCTCAGTGCTGAAATTATGAGACTGTGAAAGAACTATAATGAGTCTCTTTGAAGTTACCTGAAAGGCAGTAAAGTGTGGTACTGCTGCAGAGTACAAAAAAAAATGTCTGCTAGATAGAGATATCTGACTTTTGTGTAGTGGCAGTTTTGACGCCATAAAGGGTATGCTGAAACGAACAGATCGGTATTATGTAGACAGCTAAGTGGATTAGTAAAGCCACAAAGTAGAAACACTTTGTAACAGACTAAATGTATGTGAGAGAGGGCCTATGGAGAGATGAGGGGCACGTTTGCAAGGATGGTAGTGGGCGCATCAAAGGAGGTCATAATGTGCAATTGTAAAGCACACGTTCACCCGTAGGCATCTTGGCGCCAAAATGATGGTTGCAATGGCTCCCACCAGCGCTAAAAGGCTGCGATGATGGGTATGTGGCAAGGTAAAGTAATACTGTGTCTTTTTCTCTCTTTCTTAGTCTTTTTGGAGAGCGTACAGAGTTCGCAAAGGTAAGGTGACTTCGTCATTATTGACTTAAACACTTCACTCACGCGCACACACCCACCTACACTTTAAAACCAACAACCTATCTGCCTTCTACGTAGGATTGTGTTTTAAAAGGATAGTTAAGGCACTAGCAGAGATGGCATATCGTTGGATGGATGCTGCCCAGGCCCTAAATCTGGTTCTGGAGTCCAGCTCTGAGGCAGGATCAGAGACTGAGACAGCAGATACTGAGACAGCATCTGAGGGAGAGGACAATGGAGCCGAATCTGGGAGTGACTTTTCAGTCGGCGCAGTTCCATCCGATGACTCATCGTCCAGCGATTCTGAAGGAGACGATGTCAGTCGTGCTGTGCCTTTGCCAGCACAGTCTGTGCAGCAGGACACCCGTAACAGGTTAGAGCAACCCAGAGTGCAGGCACGTGCGGCCGCAAGCACAGACGGAGTGCTGTCTTGGCAGCCTCCCAATTTAGTTCAGCCCCAAATTCCGCCTTTCACTGGTGACGCTGGATGTAAAGTAGATACGGCAAATTTTTTGCCAATTGACTACTTCCATCTCTTTTTTGGAGTTAACTTCCTAGACGAAATTGTGCAGCAAACAAATTTGCGTGCCGAACAATTTCTGAGGGAGCAAGGAGGCACTCTTGGGCCTCATTCTAGGGCGCGCAAGTGGACTCCCACTTCTCTAGGGGAGTTGAAGATATTTTTGGGCCTCACGCTTAAAATGGTTGTAGTGCATAAACCAACCTTGCTATCCTACTGGTCTACTCGCACGGTTTGGTTAACCCCCATCTTCGCACCATACATGAGCAGAGATCGTTTTTGCTATTGCAGCGCATGCTGCATTTCAATGACAACTCTGCTGCATTGCCCCGGGACCATCCAGACTATGACAGGTTGTTCAAAATTCGGCCTGTCGTGGAACATTTGTCTGCCAGGTTTCCAGAGGTTTATACTCCTGGAAAGAATATAGCCATTGATGAGTCCTTGATCTTGTATAAAGGGCGGCTGCTGTTTAGGCAGTACATTCCGAGCAAACGTGCTCGCTATGGCATCAAGCTGTACATGTTGTGTGAGAGCTCGACTGGCTATGTGTACAGCTTGAGAGTGTATACAGGGAAGGACACAACTCTTAACCCTGTAGGTTGCCCTCCCATGCTAGGGGTCACAGGAAAGATTGTATGGGAGCTTGTCCAGCCACTTCTTCACAAAGGTTATAACCTTTATGTGGACAATTTCTATACAGGAGTAGAGCTGTTCAGTGAGCTCTATAAAGCTGGCACCGTGGCTTGCGGTACAATTCGTTGTCGCCGCAAAGGATTCCCGCAGGAGCTTGTTTGCAAGAAGCTCCAGAAATCCCAGAGCACTGCGTTGCATTCCAACGAACTGCTCGCAGTTAAGTTCTCAGATAGGCGTGATGTGTACATGCTCACTACAATTCATGCTGAGAGCACTTCCCCTGTCACGGTTTGGGGTCAGATGGCCGAAGTCCACAAGCCCAACTGTATACTTGATTACAACAAGTACATGGGCGGAGTGGACAAGAACGACCAGGTTCTTCAGCCATACAATGCGAGTCGTAAAACTCGCACTTGGTATAAGAAACTGTTTACGCACCTGATCCAGATGGCAACATACAATGCGTATGTTGTTTATCGTGAGACCACCACAGGAAGACTCATGTCTTTCCTTGACTTTCAGTTGTCTGTGATTGAAAGTCTTACTGCTACAGAAGCAGAAGCCTCCACTTCATGTGTTCTGGAGGACGTGGCAAGGCTGCAGGAGCGACACTTTGCAGATAAAATTCCTGCAACACCCAAAAAGGAGCGACCATGTCGTCGTTGTAAAGTGTGCTCGATGCAGGGAAAGAGGCAGGAGACTTGTGTTTACTGTCCCCAGTGCCCAAGTAAGCCTGCCTTCTGTTTTCCTACTTGCTTTATGTTGTGTCACACTAAAGCAAAATACTGGGAAATTGACTGAGGTGGAGCTGCCAATAGGATAACCGTTCAATTGGTGTGAATGGATACCTACTGTCTGTGGGCCACTCCTTCACTACGCAAGCAGCTGCAGGATATTTCTTCCTCTACTTCATGAAATCATGGACTTCTCAACACCTTTATCTGCTTTCAGAACGTGGTAGTTGTTCTGTTCGCCAATTGACAAGTGCATTATAGTCCCCACGCTGCACATACTGGTGGACAGAACATATGCCACGTTGTCATGGAGTACCCGTGTTTCACATTCAACCGTTCTTCGTAGTTTATGATGTTCTCTTTAGGAAGTTTTTGAAAATTTCCAGCATGTTTGCCTTAGTTTCAAAGGTAGATATGCTTGCTCAGCTCGAGAAATGTTTTTGCGGCATACTCGGGCACCCCCAACTTGCATCCACAAACTGGAAGGAGTTGGATAGAGCATTGTGAGAGCATTGATAGCTCGTGACAGAAATGTTCACTCAAGCTTCAAGTAGCTAGAGATGAAAGGCATTAGTATAGGGTCTCTTAACAATTGGACAGGGTTAGTCAGGACTCTGAGGACAGACACACGAACGGGTTAGAACAGCTTACGGTAGGTACGCTTTCCGAGGAATATTGCAAAGGTAGAAGGCAGATAGTAAAGGTAGTATAGATACACGTCCTGACTTCTTCTTCACCCATGGATTCAAATCCATTGCTGCCACACTCACACTGAATTTACTGTAGTACTTATGGGTCAATGCTGCTTACCATGTTCATCCTCCGTTAGAACTTAGTAGATGGTCAGTTTGCTGTATGATAAGTGCATTACAGTCACTGCACATAACGGTGGATTGGACATATGCTACGTTGTCACGGACTACCCTTGTTTCACATTCATCCGTTCATAGTTTATGATGTTATCTTTTGAAAATTTCCAGCATGTTTGCCTTAGTTTCAAAGGTAGATATGCTTGCTCAGCTCGAGAAATGTTTTTGCGGCATACTCGAGCACCCCCCAACTTGCATCCACAAACTGGAAGGAGTTGGATTTAGCATAGTGAGTGCACTAAAGGTGCATGAAAGACATGTCTTCCTGAGCCTCATGTGGCTGTCATGGAAGTCATTAGTATAGGTTCACTGGGCATGAGTTCGGTAACGTTCTGGAAGAAGGAGGTGGAGACTTGACAGGTGGTAGAATATAGTCAAAGTCATTATGTCTTGTGGCATATGAATGTGATGGGCCCTTGCATGGCGGCAGTATGTTTGTGTGAGTGCAAGTGATATGGTTGTTTGGGCCCGTGGCTGGCGGTACGGAAGTCTTGTGTGTGGTGTGTGAATGGCGTGTGAATGGACCATAAAGTGGTTGGTGCCGTGATGTGGCTTTATGGCTCCCCTTCAGAAGGCTTGGCTTCAATATTTATATACTTTGATAAGTATTTGTGCTTTGAAGCCAGCGTTTCTGGAGGTGCTAAAACCAACCTGTGTAAGTGGTGGATTAGCTTTATCAAATGAGTGTTAGATTTATATTTGTGTTGGTTTAATGGACTTTTGTAAGATATTTTTTTTCACAATGGGTAGCAGGGGACTTTCTGCCCTAGCTCAGTCGTCACCTAGGCAAACCTTTACATTTTTAAGTAGTAGACAAAGGGGGAAGTACAAGGGTGAATGACTTGCGTGGTTATCACTGTTTTTTTTACCCAACATGCCCTGCTAGCCTCTTATTTTGTTGAAAAAAATCACTATTTCCACACATTTTTGTGTGGGAAAGTTGTGGCATCGCCGGGCAGACATGCATTTCCTACCACCCAGTGTTCCCCAAGGTCTCCCGATAAAAATGGTACCTCACTCGTGTGGGAGGCCCAAGTACCCGCGACAGGCTAGGGCCCAAAACGTATTGAGACGACATTAAAATTGCCTATCACAAAACAACCTGGTTTTGTGAGAGGGGTCACCTTGGTTTTGGCCCCGTGCTCGGCGGCCAGCTAGGAAACCTACCAAACCCACACATTTCTGAAAACTAGACACCCGGGGGTTCCAGGGAGGTATGGCTTGCGTGGATCCCCCAACGTTTTCTTACCCAGAATCCCCTGCAAACCTCGAATTTAGCTGAAAAAATCACTTTTTCCACACATTTTTGTGTGGGAAAGTTGTGGCATCGCCGGGCAGACACGCATTTCCTACCACCCAGCGTTCCCCAAGGTCTCCCGATAAAAATGGTGCCTCACTCGTGTGGGAGGCCCAAGTACCCGCGACAGGCTAGGGCCCAAAAGGTATTGAGGCGACATTAAAATTGCCTATCACAAAACAACCTGGTTTTGTGAGAGGGGTCACCTTGGTTTTGGCCCGATGCTCGGCGGCCAGCTAGGAAACCTATCAAACCCACACATTTCTGAAAACTAGACACCCGGGGGTTCCAGGGAGGTATGGCTTGCGTGGATCCCCCAACGTTTTCTTACCCAGAATCCCCTGCAAACCTCGAATTTAGCTGGAAAAAATCACTTTTTCCACACATTTTGTGTGGGAAAGTTGTGGCATCGCCGGGCAGACACGCATTTCCTACCACCCAGCATTCCCCAAGGTCTCCCGATAAAAAATGGTGCCTCACTCATGTGGGAGGCCCAAGTACCTGCGACAGGCTAGGGCCCAAAAGGTATTGAGGCGACATTAAAATTGCCTATCACAAAACAACCTGGTTTTGTGAGGAGGTCACCTTGGTTTTGGCCCCGTGCTCGGCGGCCAGCTAGGAAACCTACCAAACCCACACATTTCTGAAAACTAGACACCCGGGGGTTCCAGGGAGGTATGGCTTGCGTGGATCCCCCAACGTTTTCTTACCATAATCCCCTGCAAACCTCGAATTTAGCTGAAAAAATCACTTTTTCCACACATTTTTGTGTGGGAAAGATGTGGCATCGCCGGGCAGACACGCATTTCCTACCACCCAGCGTTTCCCAAGGTCTCCCGATAAAAATGGTGCCTCACTCGTGTGGGAGGCCCAAGTACCGCGACAGGCTAGGGCCCAAAACGTATTGAGGCAACATCAAAATTGCCTATCACAAAATGTTTTGGGCCCTAGCCTGTCGCGGGTACTTGGGCCTCCCACACGAGTGAGGCACCATTTTTATCGGGAGACCTTGGGGAACACTGGGTGATAGGAAATGCGTGTCTGCCCGGCGATGCCACAACTTTCCCACACAAAAATGTGTGGAAAAAGTGATTTTTTCAGCTAAATTTGAGGTTTGCAGGGGATTCTGGGTAAGAAAACGTTGGGGGATCCACGCAAGCCATACCTCCCTGAAACCCCCGGGTGTCTAGTTTTCAGAAATGTGTGGGTTTGATAGGTTTCCTAGCTGGCCGCCGAGCACGGGGCCAAAAACCAGAGTGACCCCCTCACAAAACCAGGTTGTTTTGTGATAGGCAATTTTAATGTCACCTCAATACGTTTTGGGCCCTAGCCTGTCGCGGGTACTTGGGCCTCCCACACGAGTGAGGCACCATTTTTATCGGGAGACCTTGGGGAACACTGGGTGATAGGAAATGCGTGTCTGCCCGGCGATGCCACAACTTTCCCACACAAAAATGTGTGGAAAAAGTGATTTTTTCAGCTAAATTTGAGGTTTGCAGGAGATTCTGGGTAAGAAAACGTTGGGGATCCACGCAAGCCATACCTCCCTGGAACCACCCGGGTGTCTAGTTTTCAGAAATGTGTGGGTTTGATAGGTTTCCCTAGCTGGCCGCCGAGCACGGGCCAAAAACCGAGGTGACCTCCTTGCAAAACCAGGTTGTTTTGTGATAGGCAATTTTAATGTCACCTCAATACGTTTTGGGCCCTAGCCTGTCGCTGGTACTTGGGCCTCCCACACGAGTGAGGCACCATTTTTATCGGGAGACCTTGGGGAACGCTGGGTGGTAGGAAATGCGTGTCTGCCCGGCGATGCCACAACTTTCCCACACAAAAATGTGTGGAAGAAGTGATTTTTTCAGCAAAATTTGAGGTTTGCAGGGGATTCTGGGTAAGAAAACGTTAGGGGATCCACGCAAGCCATACCTCCCTGGAATCACCCGGGTGTCTAGTTTTCAGAAATGTGTGGGTTTGATAGGTTTCCCAAGCTGGCCGCCGAGCACGGGGCCAAAAACCGAGGTGACCCCCCTTGCAAAACCAGGTTGTTTTGTGATAGGCAATTTTAATGTCACCTCAATACGTTTTGGGCCCTAGCCTGTCGTGGGTACTTGGGCCTCCCACACGAGTGAGGCACCATTTTTATCGGGAGACCTTCGGGAACGCTGGGTGGTAGGAAATGCGTGTCTGCCCGGCGATGCCACAACTTTCCCACACAAAAATGTGTGGAAGAAGTGATTTTTTCAGCAAAATTTGAGGTTTGCAGGGGATTCTGGGTAAGAAAACGTTGGGGGATCCACGCAAGCCATACCTCCCTGGAACCACCTGGGTGTCTAGTTTTCAGAAATGTGTGGGTTTGATAGGTTTCCCTAGCTGGCCGCCGAGCACGGGGCCAAAAACCGAGGTGACCCCCTTGCAAAACCAGGTTGTTTTGTGATAGGCAATTTTAATGTCACCTCAATACGTTTTGGGCCCTAGCCTGTCGCGGGTACTTGGGCCTCCCACACGAGTGAGGCACCATTTTTATCGGGAGACCTTGGGGAACACTGGGTGACAGGAAATGCGTGTCTGCCCGGCGATGCCACAACTTTCACACACAAAAATGTGTGGAAAAAGTGATTTTTTCAGCTAAATTTGAGGTTTGCAGGGGATTCTGGGTAAGAAAACGTTGGGGGATCTACGCAAGCCATACCTCCCTGGAACCACCCGGGTGTCTAGTTTTCATAAATGTGTGGGTTTTATAGGTTTCCCAAGCTGGCCGCCGAGCACAGGGCCAAAAACCGAGGTGACCCCCCCTTGCAAAACCAGGTTGTTTTGTGATAGGCAATTTTAATGTCACCTCAATAAGTTTTGGGCCCTAGCCTGTCGCGGGTACTTGGGCCTCCCACACGAGTGAGGCACCATTTTTATCGGAAGACTTTGGGGAACGCGGGGTGGGTGGAAATTTGTGGATCCATGCAGATTCCAGAACTTTCCACCACAGAAATGTGAGGAAAATGTGTTTTTTTTGACAATTATTTAGGTTTGCAAGGGATTCTGGGTAACAGATCCTGGTGAGAGCCAGTCAAATCACCCCATCCTGGATTCCCCTGGGTGTCTACTTTTCAAAAATGTATAGGTTTGAAAGGTTTCCCTAGGTGCCGGCAGAGCTAGGGTTCAAAATCTACAGCTAGCCACTTTGTTGAAAAAGGGTCAGTTTTCACTGCGAAAATGTGGTGTGTCCACGTTGCGTTTTGGGCCGTTTCCTGTCGCGGGAACTTGGGCCTCCCACACAAGTGAGGTACCATTTCTATCGGAAGACTTTGGGGAACGCGCGGTGGGTGGAATTTTGTGGATCCACGCAGATTCCAGAACTTTCCACCACAGAAATGTGAGGAAAATGTGTTTTTTTTGGACAATTTGTTAGGTTTGCAAGGGATTCTGGGTAACAGAACCTGGTGAGAGGCAGTAAATTCACCCCATCCTGGATTCCCCTGGGTGTCTAGTTTTCAAAAATATATAGGTTTGCTAGGTTTCCCCTGATGCAGGCAGAGCTAGGATTCAAAAATAACAGCTAGGCACTTTGCCAAAAAAGGGTCATTTTTCACTGTGAAATTGGGGTGTGTCCACGTTGCGTTTTGCGCGATTTCCTGTCGCGGGCTCTAGGCCTACCCACACAAGTGAGGTACCATTTTTCTCAGAACACTTTGGGGAATGCGGGGTGGGTAGAAATTTATGGATCCACGCAGATTCCAGGACTTTCCACCACAGAAATGTGAGGAAAATGTGTTTCTTTTGACAATTTTTTAGGTTTGCAAGGGATTCTGGGTAACAGAACCTGGTCAGAGGCAGTAAAGTCACCCCATCCTGCATTCCCCTGGGTGTCTAGTTTTCAAAAATATATAGGTTTGCTAGGTTTCCCTAGATGCAGGCAGAGCTACGATTCAAAAATAACAGCTAGGCACTTTGCCAAAAAAGGGTAATTTTTCACTGTGAAATTGGGGTATGTCCACGTTGCGTTTTGCGCGATTTCCTGCTGCGGGCTCTAGGCCTACCCACACAAGTGAGGTACCATTTTTCTCGGAAGACTTTGGGTAACGCAGGGTGGGTTGAAATTTGTGTATCCACGCAGATTCCAGAACTTTCCACCACAGAAATGTAGGGAAAATGTGTTTTTTTAACCATTTTTTAGGTTTGCAAGGGATTCTGGGTAACAGAACCTGGTGAGAAGCAGTCAAGTCACCCCATCCTGGATTCCCCTGGGTGTCTAGTTTTCAAAAATGTATAGGTTTGCTAGGTTTCCCTAGGTGCCGGCAGAGCTAGGGTTCAAAAACTACAGCTAGGCACTTTGCCAAAAATGGGTCGTTTTTCACTGTGAAATTGTGGTGTGTCCACGTTGCGTTTTGCACCGTTTCATGTCGCGGGCACTAGGTCTACCCACACAAGTGAGGTACCATTTTTCTCGGAAGACTTTGGGGAACGTGGGGTGGGTAGAAATTTGTGGATCCGCGCAGATTACAGACCTTTCCACCACAGAAATGTGAGGAAAATGTGTTTTTTTGACAATTTTTAGGTTTGCAAGGGATTCTGGGTAACAGAACCTGGTGAGAGGCAGTAAAGTCACCCCATCCTGGATTCCCCTGGGTGTCTAGTTTTCAAAAATGTATAGGTTTGCTAGGTTTCCCTAGATGCAGGCAGAGCTAGGATTCAAAAACTACAGCTAGGCACTTTGCCAAAAAAGGGTCATTTTTCACTGTGAAATTGGGGTGTGTCCACGTTGCGTTTTGCGCCATTTCCTGTCGCAGGCTCTAGGCCTACCTACACAAGTGAGGTATCATTTTTCTCGGAAGACTTTGGGGAACGTGGGGTGGGTAGAAATTTGTGGATCCGCGCAGATTACAGACCTTTCCACCACAGAAATGTGAGGAAAATGTGTTTTTTTTGACAATTTTTTAGGTTTGCAAGGGATTCTGGGTAACAGAACCTGGTGAGAGGCAGTAAAGTCACCCCATCCTGGATTCCCCTGGGTGTCTAGTTTTCAAAAATGTATAGGTTTGCTAGGTTTCCCTAGATGCAGGCAGAGCTAGGATTCAAAAACTACAGCTAGGCACTTTGCCAAAAAAGGGTCATTTTTCACTGTGAAATTGGGGTGTGTCCACGTTGCGTTTTGCGCCATTTCATGTCGCAGGCTCTAGGCCTACCCACACAAGTGAGGTACCATTTTTCTCGGAAGACTTTGGGGAACGCAGGGTGGGTTGAAATTTGTGTATCCACGCAGATTCCAGAACTTTCCACCACAGAAATGTAGGGAAAATGTGTTTTTTTAACCATTTTTAGGTTTGCAAGGGATTCTGGGTAACAGAACCTGGTGAGAAGCAGTCAAGTCACCCCATCCTGGATTCCCCTGGGTGTCTAGTTTTCAAAAATGTATAGGTTTGCTAGGTTTCCCTAGGTGCCGGCAGAGCTAGGGTTCAAAAACTACAGCTAGGCAATTTGCCAAAAAAGGGTCGTTTTTCACTGTGAAATTGTGGTGTGTCCACGTTGCGTTTTGCACCGTTTCCTGTCGCGGGCACTAGGCCTACCCACACAAGTGAGGTACCATTTTTCTCGGAAGACTTTGGGAAACGTGGGGTGGGTAGAAATTTGTGGATCCGCGCAGATTACAGACCTTTCCACCACAGAAATGTGAGGAAAATGTGTTTTTTTGGACAATTTTTTAGGTTTGCAAGGGATTCTGGGTAACAGAACCTGGTGAGAGGCAGTAAAGTCACCCCATCCTGGATTCCCCTGGGTGTCTAGTTTTCAAAAATGTATAGGTTTGCTAGGTTTCCCTAGATGCAGGCAGAGCTAGGATTCAAAAACTACAGCTAGGCACTTTGCCAAAAAAGGGTCATTTTTCACTGTGAAATTGGGGTGTGTCCACGTTGCGTTTTGCGCCATTTCCTGTCGCAGGCTCTAGGCCTACCCACACAAGTGAGGTACCATTTTTCTTGGAAGACTTTGGGGAATGCAGGGTGGGTTGAAATTTGTGTATCCACGCAGATTCCAGAACTTTCCACCACAGAAATGTAGGGAAAATGTGTTTTTTTAACCATTTTTTAGGTTTGCAAGGGATTCTGGGTAACAGAACCTGGTGAGAAGCAGTCAAGTCACCCCATCCTGGATTCCCCTGGGTGTCTAGTTTTCAAAAATGTATAGGTTTGCCAGGTTTCCCTAGGTGCCGGCAGAGCTAGGGTTCAAAAACTACAGCTAGGCACTTTGCCAAAAAAGGGCCGTTTTTCACTGTGAAATTGTGGTGTGTCCACGTTGCGTTTTGCATCGTTTCCTGTCGCGGGCACTAGGCCTACCCACACAAGTGAGGTACCATTTTTCTCGGAAGACTTTGGGGAACGTGGGGTGGGTATAAATTTGTGGATCCGCGCAGATTACAGACCTTTCCACCACAGAAATGTGAGGAAAATGTGTTTTTTTGACAATTTTTTAGGTTTGCAAGGGATTCTGGGTAACAGAACCTGGTGAGAGGCAGTAAAGTCACCCCATCCTAGATTCCCCTGGGTGTCTAGTTTAAAAAAATGTATAGGTTTGCTAGGTTTCCCTAGATGCAGACAGAGCTAGGATTCAAAAACTACAGCTAGGCACTTTGCCAAAAAAGGGTCATTTTTCACTGTGAAATTGGGGTGTGTCCACGAAGCGTTTTGCGCCATTTCCTGTCGCAGGCTCTAGGCCTACCCACGCAAGTGAAGTACCATTTTTCTCGGAAGACTTTGGGGAACGCAGGGTGGGTTGAAATTTGTGTATCCACGCAGATTCCAGAACTTTCCACCACAGAAATGTAGGGAAAATGTGTTTTTTTACCATTTTTTAGGTTTGCAAGGGATTCTGGGTAACAGAACCTGGTGGGAGCCAGTCAAGTCACCCCATCCTGGATTCCCCTGGGTGTCTAGTTTTCAAAGATGTATAGGTTTGCTAGGTTTCCCTAGATGCCGGCAGAGCTAGGGTTCAAAAACTACAGCTAGGCACTTTGCCAAAAAAGGGTCATTTTTCACTGTGAAATTGGGGTGTGTCCACGTTGTGTTTTGTGCCATTTCCTGTCGTGGGCACTAGGCCTACCCACACAAGTGAGGTACCATTTTACTCGGAAGACTTTGGGGAACGCGGGGTGGGTGGAAATTTGTGGATCCATGCAGATTCCAGAACTTTCCACCACAGAAATGTGAGGAAAAGGTGTTTTTTTGACAATTTTTAGGTTTGCAAGGGATTCTGGGTAACAGAACCTGGTGAAAGCCAGTCAAGTCACCCCATCCTGGATTCCCCTGGGTGTCTAGTTTTCAAAAATGTATAGGTTTGCTAGGTTTCCCTGGGTGCCGGCAGAGCAAGGGTTCAAAAACTACAGCTAGGCACTTTGCAAAAAAAGGGTAATTTTTAATTGTGAAAATGTGTTGTGTTCACGTTGCGTTTTGAGCCGTTTCCTGTCGTGGGCACTATGCCTACCCACACAAGTGAGGTACCATTTTTATCGAGACACTTACGGTAATTCAGATTTGTAAAGCAACTGTTATTACCTATTGACTTTCGATGCATTTCTGCCTTCCAAATGAAAGACAATGTGTAAAAAGAAGTTATTTTGAAAAATGACCTATAATTCTCATGCTAGTATGAGTATTACCAATTTCAGAAATGTGCAAATATCTACTGTTTCTAAACTCTATATTGTGTTCCCATTTCAGAAATACATGGGAGTCTTTCATACCGAATATTCCATGTATACATTTTCCCAGAATAATTGCTATATACCCGTTACATAATAAAAACCATTGCAAGACGCTGCTCAGTTTTTGGCTCTGGGTTCGTCGGGTTCTTGGTGAACCTACAAGTCCTATATATCCCCACAACCAGTGAGGTCCAGTGGATGTAACGGTATATTGCTTTCAAAGAGCAGTCATAATTAGAAGAAGTTACAGGTGAAAACGTTGACACAAAAGGCTGTTTTTTTCAACTAATTTTCCCTTTTTCCTATATTTAACTGTTAGTTTCTATAAAGAAACCTTGATGGATTTACACAAATGACCCCTTGCTGAATTCAGCATTTTGTCTACTTTTCTAAAATGTATAGATTTCCAGGATACATTATTGCTTTCATACCCATTTCTACCATTAACTGAAAGGAGGTTGAAAGCACAAAAAATAGCAAAAATAGGCTATGTCCCAGAAAAATGCCAAAATTGTGTAAAATTTTTGGGTTTTCTGACAAGAGTCTGTCATTCCCTAAAAGCTGGGAAAATGGAGATTTCAGCCCCACAAACACTTTTTTGATACCATTTGCAGGGAAAAACCCAGACACTTTCATATGCGGGACTTTTTTCCCATTTTTCCCCAAAAACCAAAATATAGCTGTATTTTGGCTAAAATCTGGGACCCCTCCAGGGGAATCCACAAACCCTGGGTACTTTTAGAATCCCCATGATGTTGGAAGAAAAGGACGCAAATTTGGCGTGGATACCTTATGTGGTCAAAAAGTTAAAGAGGCCTAATCGCGAACTACTACAAATAGCCAAAAAAGGGCTCAGCACTGGGGGGGAAAAGGCCCAGCAGTTAAGGGGTTAAACATTAATCGTCAGCCTTTACAGCCCAACTGTCATTCCACCAAGGATTACAAATTGATCTACATACATTTAAGTATTGACAAGTCTATTCTTTAGCTAAGGGCAGAGAAATCTCTGGTTGGATGGGTTCCTGGGCAATCAGCTGTTACTGAACCCCAGTTGCGTAAATAGGGGCCTTTTACCTCTGGTGTTCTGAGACTGCCTTAATATGAACCCTCAAATTCGGACCCAAAACCCATTTAGCACTTGACTCTCAGGAAAACAAGGAAGAGCAGTCCAAGGCTGTCTCTGAGAGATGCTATGGGCTAGAAACGCTGAAATCAGCAATACACAACAATAAAGCTCAATAATGAATGGTTCACCCCGTGCCTTTTCTTTAAAAAAGAAAAGCATTTTAATGCACAAATATGTAAATACTGCACACAAAATTAGAAACACCTACACAGTTTTAATGGGACTAAATGACAGGACCATTCCTCAAATTGTCCTTACAGAATAAGGTAACATTTTAAACTGAAAGAAAAACCACTGAAATTAGCCAGCTATACTTATCTAAAGTAAATGTTACTCACATCCTCGCAATGCACAGTGTTGTCATCAATGATGTCATTTAAGATGTCATCAATTATGTTATCAATGGTGTCCTAGAACATGCCATGATTGATGTAATATGTAAGGTGATAAGCACTGCATGGCGGGGCAGCGAGTGGCAGTTACTTCCATTAACTATAACTGGTGAATTTCAGTGTTTTTTTAGATTAAAATGTTACGTTACTCTGTGGGGACCATTTAGGGAAAGGTCAATTTTTACTGCCATTTAAACTCCCTTATATTAAGTGTATTTCAGTGTTTATTCGCTCAAAAAGTTACAGTGAAACTGACATTTTCATTTGAGGCTCTACCACAAATTTTCCTCGCCTCCTGGGAGTTGAATATATTCTGTGCTAGGTAAAGAGGTGAATTGCAGAATGCCATTGGGAATTGATGATTCTAGCAAAGACAGAACATATACAGGTTTGCTGAATTTGATTGGGCAGGAAGGCCTCTTGTATAAGTTTGGGGAATAGTAGTATTTCAAGAAGGTTTGACTGAAAGTGCTGAGGGCATTTCTGGAGGTATGGTACCGTATGAGGAAAATCCTTTCAGTTGATTACTAGTCGGAGCTTGCCCCAGTTTGGAATTCCCCAGGTACTCCATCTTTTTGTTGGATAAGTTGAGCATCCCACTAATCAAAGTAGGTATCAATCTCTGGGGTCAGCTACAGTGGCAGGAACTGAGGGCTCCCTGTCATAGTATAAGTATTTACAATTGGCCTCATGGAGCTCAGGGCACGTATGGGCAAGTGGAGGGAGTAGGGGAAGGGAGGAAAGGTCACTAGATCCCAGGCTATTGAAAAAGGAGATTTCCATCTGGTATTGGGAGTTGGTGAGGGCTGACGAAGAGAGATGTAGTGTTCCTATCCATCCTTGGGGTGGATATCAGGCAGTAGAGGAATTTCCAAATATATTTTACTCCTCCTTACACCTCCTATACTCCAAGCTGAAATCAGCTCCACCTAGGAAGAAGAGTACTACTGTTTGACTATTTTGTGCATGGAAATTTTCAGGATGATCCATCAAGCTGGGCCGATAAAAAGTGGAGTCCAAAATGCAAAATCCCATGCATTTTCCATAGACTTCTTTAAGAAGGGCTACAGCAAAAACTGCTGAACTAAATTACACCAAAGTTGGCAAGAAGCTAGATGTTATGCCGGAGATTGTGCTTTTTGTGGTTTAGTGTAAATCCATTTAAGTAGTTTTTTTTAAATTAACAGTAAAAATTATTTGGATATCTGAACGGTTGGGTCAGCGAGAGACGCAAGAGATCTTGCGGGAGCAGACATTCAAAAATAGAGTGTTCTGATTGGCCGAGTGAGCTTTATTTCCCTTGGGTGAATTCACTCCTGTGGGAGTGCGAGCGCTCTGATTGGCTTCCAGCAACATGAGAAAAATGTTGCTGGCAGCCATTACAGGACTAAGGGACTTAGCCCCCTGTCCTGAATCTTGCTAATAATAATGATATAAGGGGGCTGGTTAGGGATACCCTTCCCCTCTAGACCCCATGGGGGGACCCAGAGGGACACCCCCTAGGGCCAAAAGTGGAAAGAATTGCACATTTTTGCAAAATCCAGCAGGACCCTGCAGGATTGTAAACATTTTTCTTAAAAATGGTGGCCCGGGGACACAATGGTAAATAAAGGGGAGGGGCACGCTACCCACCTCCCAGAGCAATTATATGCCCGGGGGGGCTGAAACTACCCTCCCTGAGCTGAGCCATTAATGGCCCCTGGGACCCCATCCCCTGTGGCCAGCTCACTTGCTGTGCCTGGGGAGCCAACCCCCAGGACACAGAGGTTTCCCAGCCTGCACTGAAACTTTGAAACCACTATCAAAACTCCAATCAAACGGAAGCAAACACAAAGTCTGCTCCCAGCGGGCGGGAGTTTTAAAAATGCACCCACCAGCTGGGAGCAGACTTTTGATCTGTTTCCCTGCCCGTACTGATGCGCGAAGGGAAACAGATCAAGATACTGCTCCCGCCCAGAGGGAGCAGCATAAAAAGCTACTCCCTCTGTGTGGGAGCAAAGCTGGCTACAACCGCATGCGGGGAGACGGCTGGGACCCCGTGGCCCCAAACGTGTATGGTGGATGCCCTAGGTGGCCACCAGGGAACCCACCTATATTAAACGTAGGCCCTGGGGGATGGTGTTTCCAGGGCAGAACAGGCTTGGGGAGGGGGGGCTGTGTGGCTAACCCCCTACTTTGCAAGGCCAAAGTCCATGTGAAGTGCAGAGTTGGCTGCCTATGAGGGGTTTACCGCAGGGCCTGGCCTATGAGGACAACCCTTCTCCGCACTCCACCGAAGGCTGTGTGCCGTAATCATTGGCTTTATGAATGGCAATAAAATAATACTTTACTTTACAAAAAACCTAGAAATGCACTGAAAAAACAAGGGTTAAAGTAATGTTATAGCTAAATGTGATAAAAGATTTGTTTTTGTTTAAAAAAAAAACCTTAGAAATTCACTGAAAAAAACAAAGGTTAAAGTGATGTAGAGTTAGGTGAATAGAACAGTGGCAAGATTAATGTTTTGAACTAAAACACAACACAGAAATTCACCAGTTATAGTTAGCAGATCAAATTATAACTTGTGCCTCTGCCATGCACTGCTTATGACCTCACGTATTACATCACTCAAGACATGATCTTTGACATCATTTATGACAAAACTACTGACATCTGAAATGACATCATTGACAACATCACTAATGACATCAGCCAAGCTTCTTTAATACATAATACTCTATAAACTAATAGGCATTAGAGACCTGAAATTAAGTACAAAATAGCTCAGAGTAATATGAAGAGTCATTAGTGCCATCACATCACTCCCTTAGGGGTAGCAAGCATGAGTTATGTGCAACAATAACAGTATACTATACACTTCATGGTTAGCCTATTTCACATTAACAATCACCCACAGATTAAGGATGGGCGGAGTTTGCGGAGTTGCACGACGCAGAATTATGCGGAGTGGCATAATAAATTCCATGTAATTCCACAGAGTTTCGCTCCGCCCTACCTTGATAAAGTCCAGCCTCCAGCTTTGTTTATATTGTAGTAGAGAGCAAGTAGAGACGTGCACTGGCAGCTGGGAAGGTAGGTTGGGGGCTCGAGCCCTTCAACATGCAGTGGCGGTGAAGGTGAGACGTGAGTGGCACGTTGCGGTGGTGGGCACCTCAGGCTACACACCAGGCACCAGTTTGGCATTATGCATGCAGCAATGAAAAGCTCACGTGCCACGCCACTGCCACCCCCGCATGATAAATATTAATTAACCCTTCGTTGCCTCGACTCCTGTTCTCCAAGTCATGCAGGTACACGAGCCGTGCCCTTACCTTCTCTGTTCCAGAGGGACTGTTGGTTGCTGGGTCCAGTGCACAGGGGGGGCAGGGGTTCGAAGTGCTTCACGGTAGTCCACTCACGCCGCAGCTCCGGTCCTGCTCGCCTTCTCTCCACCAAAGTTGCATGGCTGGTTACCGCTGGAGAGGACGGGCCAGTGCCTCCTGGCCAGCACCCCGTTGGCCGGCTCCTCACTCCACCTTGAACACCTGGTTGTCCCCCTCCTCTAAATCCGGCCTCCGGTGTGGCTGCTCTTGGAATCGGGGGTGCAGAGTGCTGGTTTCTGCTCTTCTCGTCCTTTCTAGCCTACTATGCTCAGTGTGTGTCAGGGGCAGAGGACATGATGGTGGTCGGGTCTCCACTCTCCTCTCCTCTTGTTGCTTGAGCACACAGGGACACTTGCAAACTCATAAACAAAGTATGGAGAGGCAACCTAAAAGGAAAGATTAATATTCTACAATTGTGATTCCACAGAATGACATCAGGAGTCTTCGGTGTCTCTGTTGCTTCTTTTTATTTTCAAAATATTGAGGTATAAAGCCAACTCATGCAGCCAACGCGTTTCACCCTGAATAGGGCTTCATCAGGGCAGTATTTGCATATATTGAGTAAAAAAGCATCGACTTCTAAGCAACGTTATAGCTTGCTCCAATTATAGGCATATAACATATCCAAAAATGATGTAATGAAAGCAGAAGCAACCGTACGTAATCCAGTGGAATTTCACTCTGATAGGTGAAACAGTGGCCGTGTTTGCCAAAATCAAGCTGACATGATTCCCAAAGACGCCGACCGGAGTTGCAAACTCAGATGGGCAAACGCCACGGCTGGGAGAGCATGCAGCATGGAAACGATGACATCTTCCAGTTCTGACCAGTGACGACTCTACCTCCCCACCAACCAACAGCAGCGGAAACGCTGGAAAGCCGGAAGCCAGCCCACGACGAAGGGGAGAAACTGAGAAAGGACACGTTTGGCTGGGAGAACATACCTCGATCCGGACCTGCACAAGTCAACCAATGAGTTGCAGTGCCTTCTCCGCCGCTATATCAGGATCAGGCACTAGCATATCAGGATTATGTTTTTTAAATAATAAGGGCGCTGCTAAAACTCCGCTAAGCAACAGGGGTTCTCCCATCGCACACTAGTCGTCAGACTACACGACGCAGGCATACAAGGAACAGCCCTGGACTGGATCCGATCATTCCTCACCGGAAGAAGCCAAAGGTTCAGACTCCCACCCTTCCTCTCCGACCCCACGAAAATCACCTACGGAGTCCCACAGGGTTCATCACTGAGCCCCACCCTCTTCAACATTTACATGGCCCCCCTCGCAGCCATCGTCCGACAACACGGCCTCAACATCGTATCCTACGCCGACGACACCCAGCTCATCCTCTCCCTCACCAAAGACCCCACCACTGCCAAACTCAACTTGCAGAAAGGAATGCAAGACGTCGCAGTCTGGATGACCAACAGCTGCCTGAAGCTCAACGCCGAGAAGACAGAAGTCCTCGTCCTCTGTACCACCCCTTCTGCATGGGACAGCACCTGGTGGCCGACCGCCCTCGGAAGCCCACCTACCCCCTCAGACCACGCCAAGAACCTCGGCATCGTACTCGACTCATCACTCTCCATGAACCGACAGGTCAACGCCGTCACCTCCAGCTGCTTCAACACCCTCCGCATCCTCCGCAAGACCTTCAAGTGGATCCCCCCTGAGTCAAGGAAGACAGTCACCCACGCACTCATCACCTGCAGACTGGACTATGGAAACGCACTCTACGACGGCATCAACAAGTCCCTACTCCGCAAACTCCAGACAGTACAAAACACCGCCGCCAGACTCGTCCTCGGCATCCCCCGACACAAACACATCAGCCAACACCTACGAAGTCTCCACGGGCTCCCCGTGGAGAAAAGAGTCACTTTCAAAATCCTCACTCACGCCTACAAATGCCTACACAACAACGGACCCAAATACCTCAACGACAGAAGCAACTTCCACGTACCCAAAAGAAACCTCCGATCTTCCAACCTCGCACTGGCCGAAACCCCGTGCATCCACAGAGCCAGAGCAGGCGGAAGATCCTTCTCTCACATTGCAGCCAAGACCTGGAACGAGCTACCGGCAGACATCAGACGCGCCCCCTCCCTGAACACCTTCAGGAAGACCCTCAAGACCTGGCTCTTCGGCTAAACAGATCTGCGGACCCCCCCTCAGCGCCTTGAGACCTCACGGGTGAGTAGCGCGCTTACAATTCCCTGATTGATTGATTGACAGAGTTTTTGCCAAACTCCGCCTTCAAAGCAGAGCGCGGAGTTCCAAAAACTCCACAAACTCCACCCACGGAGTGGAGTTTACTGCACACTGTTACCACAGATATATGGGAAACCCTCATTTCACACAGTGTTCAATATGTATACAACTGTTCAGAGAAAGCCAAGATACTCAATGTCAGTTCCAAAATAAATGCCCTACTATGGACAGCTTTTATCTGTATCAAACCCCTCACAGTTACCGAACTAACATTGAGAGATAAAGTTGATATGAGTCGAAAAGTGGGTACTGTAAACAGTGTTCACTCTATGGAGAGAATTTACTCTGTACCACTCTGTTTGCAGACAGTGAAACCCTCATGAGAAATACACCACAGAGTATTAAAAAGTATCTACACATGTTCATAGATTAGTACCTGGTGCACAGTCTTCTATGCTGAGACGATTCTGTCTAATAACTCAAGGCTGCTTACAATATTTAGTATCTACAATGTAGAATCTTTGCCCTGTTGGAGAATTTTTCCACAAAAGCAAAACTTTTGTGGAACGTGCTGAAAACAAGTAACCATCTGACACCTGCACACAGAGTTACTCTTCTGTACAAAGATTTATAATGTGTTCAGTAACTCTACACACCTATGATGATCATGCATTTTCTAAACACTTACACTCATAAGCTGTACAGAGGCTGTACAAAATTAGGTAGTAAAGTCATATGGTAGCTAGCCATCACCATGTAAACTATAAAACAAACTAACACACTTTGGATGATGTCATCAATGATGTCATTTGAGATGTCATCAATGATGCCCTAGAACATGTCATGAGTGACTTAATATGTTACGCCTTTCAATGTGTGTGATGTGGTGTTGGTCTACTCCACCCCAGGCAGCCACCCAGAAGCAGCAAACCCCAAGCTGTGCTCGGTCTTTGATCATGCGTGGTGCGGGGTTGGCTGCAGGGCCTGGCTTCCAGGGCTTGGCAACACCATGCTGCACACAGCTTTTGGTAGGCGCAGTGGACGCAGAGTAGGGTTGGCCTTTGGGCCCTTGGGATCCCATCCCCCAGGGCCAAAACATATATATTAAAGGGAGGGGACATAGAGCCCTGCTCCCTGAGCCTTAATTGATCCTGGGAACCCAATCCCCCAAAGCTCAATTCCAATAAAAAAAAGCAAGGGAGTGGCAGTGTCCCTCTCTTTAAACCTTAAACAACCCCCGTTGACCACATCCCCTGGGGCCAAATGAAATAAAAATGGGGAGGGATGGTCATGCGGCCCACCTCCCCAAGCTACTTTGGCATCGGGGCCCTATAATTCAAGATGTGTACCCTGGTGCCTGCCCCGGGCATCTACCAACTACCACGCTGGGGGTTGCCGGGAGAGACCCAGTTACCCGCAGTTCCAGCTCGATTCCTGCATGGTTCAGAGAGCAGCTGTTTTTTGCATACTTCCTACACGCGGGAGCAATATGTGTTCTGTTCTGTTTCCCTGCCCACAGGAGTGCAGGCAGGCAATGAGAACACAAGTACGCTTCCAGCCGGTCGGAGAATGTTTAAAACTCCAACCAACGGGGAGCAGATTTCCATGTTTGCCCCAGTCTGGAGGGAGACTACTGCGTCCTGGGGTTGGGCTCCCTGGGACACAGTGCGTGAGCCCACCCCTATGGATGGGGTCCCTGGGGCCTATAAAGGCCCAGGGAAGGGGGCCAAATGACCCTCCTCCATTTCAACTTTATTTCAGCCATGGGGATGGGGTCCCTGGAGACTTTCAAGGCAGGGGAGGGGGTTCCTAAATGGGATTAAGGAGGGGGCTCTACTCATGCCACCTACCCCATATATTTAATAAAGAAAATGGAGGCCGTGCCCTAAGGTAACGCGCTCCCCCATGCACAGTTTTCACATAAATAATTTTATTGCAAATATTGCAGTGATATTATCAATGATGTCATAGAAGATGTAATGTCTGATGTAACGTGGGGTAATTAGCAGAGCAGGGTGAGGGCACGAGTTATAGTTACCCTAAGAGAGGAGTTATTGTTTCTTGAGATAAGTATAACTATCTGTGGTCTTATGTGTGTAAAATCTGAACCTGACTATAACGTCCCTGTAACCTTTGTTTTTTTAGTGAATTTCCAAGTTTTTTTAAATTCTCTTTCCTAACTATAACTTCACTATAACCTTTATTTTTTTCAGTGAATTTCTACAGTTATTTTATTTTATTTTCTAACTGAAACATCTAACCTTGGAGAGTGAGTGTATGAGTGTCTCAGTGGGTGTGTGATTGTGTGAGTGTATCAATGGGTGTGATTGGGCGTGTGAGTGTCTGAGTGGGTCTGGGTGTACCTGCATAACCATATGTTAATCAAACCATCACCGCACATGGCCTTTTCCATGTGATGGGGGTACGGCCACAGGGCCTGTCCACAGGCATATGAACCCCCTGCATGCAGCCAATCCTACGCTGTGCACGGCCTTTGGGAGCCCCAGTGGATGGGATTCCCAGGGCCAAAATCGGTCTGGGGAGGTGGGCTGTTTGCTGTTGCATTTTGCACTGAGGATACTGCAGGAAATGAGGACATTAGGGAGCTTCATACCAAATAAGTCTCCCAAGAGGGTCACCAGAGAAGTAAGAGCCCAAATGTAGCACACATATCACCCAAATGTAGCCCAAGTATAGCCCAATGACAGAAGGGTGCATAAAAATGTGTTTGTTTTTTTGCAGTTTTATATAGTACAGACTTGACCCGAAGGTATAGGAGTGCTTTACATGAGCACTGGTTACATTATACAAGGAAATATTAATTTTAGGCATGGGGAGGTTAAGTGATTTTCCCAGAAACACAGGACGTTGAGCTGTTGCCGAAACTCAAACCTGGTTTCCCAGTTGCAAAGTCTGCAGCTCTGACCGTAACACCACATCCTCTCCCTTAAGTGTAACATATAATCAAGTGATCAACTGGATAAAAAAACCATAAAAATAGAAAATTATTTAAAAGTGCTTTGCCGCTAGTTGAGAACTCAGAAAATATGTTCTCATTTTAGTTGTTTAGAGCACTAACCATAAATTCTATGGGAATGAGACCCTCTCTTGGAGGAGGGTGCAGAGGCAAAAAGTTGACCATGCTGTGGAGGCAGGAGGGGCAGTGGCAGCATAACGGACCAAGGAGAGCAGGGGAAAGAGGGGCAGGGGCAACAAACCAACCATGCAGTACAGGCAAGAGAGGCTGTGGCAATAAGAACGATTATTGAGAGCAGAAGGAAGAGGCAGTGGCAGTACAACCATACTTCCCAACAGACCCGATTCAGGCAGGAGACTCCCGATGTTTTAAAGCCCAAACGGGCTTTATTTTATCTGTCTACTGACTAAAATCTCCTCTTTTTCAATTTAAGTCAATTGGGAAAATCAATTCCCAAGGTTTCTTTTTCCAAATCTCCCTCTTATCAAATTTTGGCAAGTAAGGTACATTTGATCATGGAGGGCAGGAGGAATGGGGTAGAGACATGGAATCAGATTAGAGAGTGCAGGAAGGAGATGGGCAGAGGTACCAAAATGACTTTACAGGGCAGGTGTGAAGGGTTGCAGCAGCACAATACACAACACAGGGCAAGCGGGATGGCAGTGCAGCACAATGGAGCAAACACAAGGAGATGATGGATGGAGCGCTGAAACTTTTCAGACACTCACCCCCAGTCACAGATCTGGGTTGAATCCATCATCGTTCTTTAGCTCACTTCGACACCCGAGTTCAGACACAGCTATTTGCAAATCAGTCTTGATCCTGTGCCTCATGGGAACAGTCCAGCCCGAACTGCCAAGCCATGTCTTCCCTGGACCGGAAACAAGCATCCTGGGACCGGTTTCGGGCTAACAACCCTCATCAGCCAGGCTAGCTTGAATCCAGTGGCAAAGTGAGCAAGGGACCCACGTCTGGGCATACCCTGCCAACTTAGGGCGAACAAAGCAAACACAAGGAGATGATGGACGGAGCGCTGAAACTTTTCAGACACTCACCCCCAGTCACAGATCTGGGTTGAATCCATCATCGTTCTTTAGCTCACTTCGCCACCCGAGTTCAGACACAGCTATCTGCAAATCAGTCTTGACCCTGTGCCTCATGGGAACAGTCCAGCCCGAACTGCCAAGCCATGTCTTCCCTGGCCCGGAAACAAGCATCCTAGGCCCGGTTTCGGGCTAACAACCCTCATCAGCCAGGCTAGCTTGAATCCAGTGGCAAAGTGAGCAAGGGATCCACGTCTGGGCATACCCTACCAACTTAGGGTGAACAAAGCAAACACAAGGAGATGATGGACAGAGCGCTGAAACTTTTCAGACACTCACCCCCAGTCACAGATCTGGGTTGAATCCATCATCGTTCTTTAGCTCACTTCGCCACCCGAGTTCAGACACAGCTATATGCAAATCAGTCTTGACCCTGTGCCTCATGGGAACAGTCCCGAACTGCCAAGTCATGACTTCCCTGGAACGGAAACAAGCATCCTGGGACCGGTTTCGGGCTAACACCTCTCATCAGCCAGGCTAGCTTGAATCCAGTGGCAAAGTGAGCAAGGGACCCACGTCTGGGCATACCCTGCCAACTTAGGGCGAACAAAGCAAACACAAGGAGATGATGGAAGGAGCGCTGAAACTTTTCAGACACTCACCCCCAGTCACAGATCTGGGTTGAATCCATCATCGTTCTTTAGCTCACTTCGCCACCCGAGTTCAGACACAGCTATATGCAAATCAGTTTTGACCCTGTGCCTCATGGGAACAGTCCAGCCCGAACTGCCAAGCCATGTCTTCCCTGGACCGGTAACAAGCATCCTGGGACCGGTTTCGGGCTAACAACCCTCATCAGCCAGGCTAGCTTGAATCCAGTGGCAAAGTGAGCAAGGGATCCACGTCTGGGCATGCCCTGCCAACTTAGGGCGAACTAAGCAAACACAAGGAGATGATGGACGGAGCGCTGAAACTTTTCAGACACTCACCCCCAGTTACAAATCTGGGTTGAATCCATCATAGTTCTTTAGCTCACTTCGCCACCCGAGTTCAGAAACAGCTATATGCAAATCAGTCTTGACCCTGTGCCTCATGGGAACAGTCCAGCCCAAACTGCCAAGCCATGTCTTCCCTGGACCAGAAACAAGCATCCTGGGACCGGTTTCGGGCTAACAACCCTCATCAGCCAGGCTAGCTTGAATCCATTGGCAAAGTGAGCAAGGGACCCACGTCTGGGCATACCCTGCCATACCCCAGTCCAGCCCAAACCTGGCTGATGAGGGCTGTTAGCCCGAAACCGGTCCCAGGATGCTTGTTTCCGGTCCAGGGAAGACATGGCTTGGCAGTTCGGGCTGGACTGTTCCCATGAGGCACAGGGTCAAGACTGATTTGCATATAGCTGTGTCTGAACTCGGGTGGCGAAGTGAGCTAAAGAACGATGATGGATTCAACCCAGATCTGTGACTGGGGGTGAGTGTCTGAAAAGTTTCAGCGCTCTGTCCATCATCTCCTTGTGTTTGCTTTGTTCGCCCTAAGTTGGCAGGGTATGCCCAGACGTGGGACCCTTGCTCACTTGGCCACTGGATTCCATCTAGCCTGGCTGATGAGGGCTGTTAGCCCGAAACCGGTCCCAGGATGCTTGTTTACGGTCCAGGGAAGACATGGCTTGGTAGTTCGGGCTGGACTGTTCCCATGAGGCACAGGGTCAAGACTGATTTGCATATAGCTGTGTCTGAACTGGGGTGGCGAAGTGAGCTAAAGAACGATGATGGATTCAACCCAGACCTGTGACTGGGGTGAGTGTCTGAAAAGTTTCAGCGCTCCGTCCATCATCTACTTGTGTTTGCTTAGTGCAGCACAATGGACCATGGAAAGCAATAGGGGGGGGGATAGGGCCATGCATATGGACAGCAGAGAGCATTGGGGAAAGAGGCAAGGGCAGCATGCTGACTATACCGGACAGCAAGGAGGGACAATTGCAGAATAATGGACCAAGAAGGGGAGGAGGAAGGGGGCAGGGGCACGACAGCGGATCACACAAGGCAGGAGGGAGGGGATAGGGGTCTGCACATGGGAAATGGAGGGCAGGGGCCAAGGGGGCAGGGCAGGAGCAGCAAGCTGACCATGGAGGACAGGCAGGATGGGCACTGGAAGCACAACACATAATGGAGGGCAACAGTGAGACTCTAATGGCATACACAAAGACAAGTGAGGGAAGGAGGGGGGGGGCCAGGGGCAGCAAGTTGACCATACAGAGGAGGTGGGAGAGCCTGTGGAAGCACAAAAGACCATGAATGGCAAGCGGGAGGATTAGTGGCAGCACAACAACCATGTTGGAGGGAGGGGGCAAGGGCATGCACAAAGGGTCACCAGTAGGTAGTTACAGTTAGGACCAAGTTTCCGTAGGAAGATCATTTTGACAGTTGCCAATAACTTTGATGCAGTTTGACAAATCTTCACAAGATTTTCAGAAATGATATGACACTCATTTCAACTGCTGTCTTGAAAGTTTCTGGGTGATCCGTCAAGCTGGGGCAGGGAACCGGGGGGGGTAAAAAGTCTGTTTTCCCCATGTTCATTGCCATAGGACCTTTAGTCACTGCTACAGCTCGAACTGCTGAACAGATTTACACCAAATTTGACAGGAAGATAGATGTTGGTCCAAGAAAATCCTTTTTGTGATTTGCTGTAAATCTGTTCAGTAGTTTTGGAGTTATTAAAAGATATTTCCAGTTGTATATATAGGTATGTGGAGGATCCGTGACCCCTCCCGATCTCGTGCTGAGAACTGATTGGCTGCCTACTCTTCAAACCAGGAAGTGTTGGCAGCCATCTTGTAACTCAGTTGAACCAACTCACAGGAAAAAACGTTTAAAAAAAAAAGAAAAGGGGGCTGGTAGAAACACCTTGACCACCTAGGCCTCCTGAGGGGGTAAGGCCAAAAAGCATTTTAAAATATATATATATATATATATTCACTGAAAAAACCATAGGTTTTAGGGACAGTTATAGTTACTTGGACATTGCACTCGTACAAAACCCGTGAAATTCCCCCGTTATAGTTAGTTCAGCTAACTATAACTCGCGCCCCGCAATGCACTGCTGATGACGTCACATATTACATCACTCATGACATGGTCAGTGACATCACTGATGACATCACTGATGACATCTCAAATGACATCACTGATGACATCACTGATGACATCACTGATGACATCATCCAGTGACTGTGTGTTTCTGTAAAGTTTAAATATTTTTAATAAATATAGGAAAAGACGTATTGAAGAATGAGTGGGTGTGTAAGTGTCTGTATGGATGATTTAGTAGGTGCGTGACTGACTCTATAAGTGAGTGATTTAACGTATCTTACTGAATGCATGGGTTAGTGACTAAACTGGATGAATGTCGGTATCCGTCTGTCTGTTGATGTGTAAGTGGCTGCATGTGTTTGTGAATAGCTACATGAGTGTCTATATGAGTTATTGAATGCTTGTCTGAGTATCTGTATGGGTGCCTGAGTGTTTGTGTGGGAGGGGTGTGTGCAACTCTGTGCATAGATGTGTGAGTGGGTGATTCACTGGGTGGATGGTTTCAAGAGTGCATCTGTGATAGACTGTATGGGTGGGTAAGTGTGTGTAAGAGTGTGTTAGTGAGTGAATGTATGTCCCAGTGGTACATGTGTGAGTAACTACATATGTGAAAGGCAGTATATATGTGTGTTGGAGTATATAAATAGCTATAAGCAAGAGTGAGTGATTCTGATAGTGGCTGTATGGATGAGTGTGTGCTTGTATCAGTGATTGTATAAGAGCGTAACAATGTGCTACTATTTGTATGAGTAAGTGAGCTGGTGTGTGTATAACTGTATAGGTGAGTAAATGGCAGTGTGTTTAATTATTTGCATGACTGACTAGGTGTATGAGTATCTCTATGGATGAGTGGCGTTGTTTGAGTGTCTATATAGGAGTAAGAGTGCATATGATAGTCCTGTACTGAGTGACCGTAAGTATGAGTGACTGTACGGGTGAGTGAGTGGATGTGTGTGTGTAGACCTAAGAATCAGTGAGTGGGTATGTAGTTATTGGTGTTGGAGTGTCTATAGTTTTGCGAATGGCAGTCTGTAATTTAGAGTGGGTGTATCAAAGGTTATATTAGGGTGTGAGGAGGTGCATCAGATTATCACGTGGATGATGTCATCAGTGATGTCATTTGAGATGTCATCAGTGATGTCATCAGTGATGTCACTGACCATGTCATGAGTGATGTAATATGTGACGTCATCAGCAGTGCATTGCGGGCGCGAGTTATAGTTAGCTGAACTAACTATAACGGGGGAATTTCACGGGTTTTGTACGAGTGCAATGTCCAAGTAACTATAACTGTCCCTAAAACCTATGGTTTTTTCAGTGAATTTCAAAGGTTTTTTAAATGCTAATTTGTAACTATAACGTGTTTGAAACCTATGTTTTTTCAGTGAATTTCAAAGGTTTTTTAAATGCTAATTTGTAACTATAATGTGTCTGAAACCTATGGTTTTTTCAGTGAATTTCAAAGGTTTTTTAAATGCTAATTTCTAACTATAACGTGCCTGAAACCTACGGTTTTTTCAGTGAATTTCAAAGGTTTTGTAAATGACAATTTTTAAATGTATTAATTGTTATACTAATTTTTTTCATACTGATTTACTACATTTTTAGAAACAATTTTTTTTTACAGATTTTATTTTTTAAATTACATTGTAATTACATTATACATTACATTACAAAAATACTTTCTCAGAATGAATTACTTTAGTTTAAATACTTTGCACATAGGCAATAGACTTTTAAGTACAGTAGTTACAGTTGTTGCAATGGGCAACACATTTTCAAACACAATGCAACATTCAGCTCAATGTGAATTTCTAGTTAAATGCAATTAGTTACTTTATGGATTACTTTTGTAACCACAGGACTGGATCCTAGATTCAGTCCTGGTACATCTCCTGTAAACAGTTGAGTAAAAGCGTTTTGGTTACAGTCGTGATTTTTAAGGAATATTATTGTATTTTAAAAGTTGACAGAAACTTTTCTCATAGAATCACCAATGTTATCCTATGGAAGGAAATTCACTTAGCAGGTAAAAACTGTTATCGTTACTTTTTCTTACTCAGTGTTGGATCCTGGATCCAGCACTGGTGCATCCCCTGTAAACAGTTGAAAGAATGCGTTTAAGTCATACAGGCGATTTTTAAGGAATATTTGTAGTTTGTGAAAATCAACACTTTGAAACTTTTTTGCTGAAAACCAGTCAATGTTAGCCTATGAAGGAAATTCAAGTTACCGGTAAGTACGGTTAAAATTACTTTTCAGGACCAGTACTGGGCTGAAAGATGCAGCACTGAGGTCTCTCCTGATAACAGGTGAGTAAATCGGAATTCGTATTTCGGCTGATTTTAGAGGAATATTTTAATGTTCCAAAACTCCACACTTAGAAGAATTTCCAAGTGAAACCAGTCAATGTTAGCCTATGGAAGGAAATTCAAGTTACTGGTAAGTACGGTTAAAATTACTTTTCAGGACCAGTACTGGGCTGAAAGATACAGCACTGAGGTCTCTCCTTATAACAGGTGAGTAAATCGGAATTCGTATTTCGGCTGATTTTACAGGAATATTTGTATGTTTCAAAAATCAACACTTAGAAACTTTTTCAGCAAAAAGCAGGCAATGATATCCTATGGAAGGAAATTCAAGTTACTGGTAAGTACGGTTAAAATTACTTTTGAGGATCAGTACTGGGCTGAAAGATGCAGCACTGAGGTCTCTCCTGATAACAGGTGAGTAAATCGAATTCGTATTTCGGCTGATTTTAGAGGAATATTTTAAAGTTCCAAAACTCCACACTTAGAAGAATTTCCAAGTGAAACCAGTCAATGTTAGCCTATGAAGGAAATTCAAGTTACCGGTAAGTACGGTTAAAATTACTTTTCAGGACCAGTACTGGGCTGAAAGATGCAGCACTGAGGTCTCTCCTGATAACAGGTGAGTAAATCGGAATTCGTATTTCGGCTGATTTTACAGGAATATTTGTATGTTTCAAAAATCAACACTTAGAAACTTTTTCAGCAAAAAGCAGGCAATGATATCCTATGGAAGGAAATTCAAGTTACTGGTAAGTACGGTTAAAATTACTTTTGAGGATCAGTACTGGGCTGAAAGATGCAGCACTGAGGTCTCTCCTGATAACAGGTGAGTAAATCGGAATTCGTATTTCGGCTGATTTTAGAGGAATATTTTAAAGTTCCAAAACTCCACACTTAGAAGAATTTCCAAGTGAAACCAGTCAATGTTAGCCTATGAAGGAAATTCAAGTTACCGGTAAGTACGGTTAAAATTACTTTTCAGGACCAGTACTGGGCTGAAAGATGCAGCACTGAGGTCTCTCCTGATAACAGGTGAGTAAATCGGAATTCGTATTTCGGCTGATTTTAGAGGAATATTTTAAAGTTCCAAAACTCCACACTTAGAAGAATTTCCAAGTGAAACCAGTCAATGTTAGCCTATGGAAGGAAATTCAAGTTACTGGTAAGTATGGTTAGAATTACTTTTCAGGACCAGTACTGGGCTGAAAGATACAGCACTGAGGTCTCTCCTGATAACAGGTGAGTAAATCGGAATTCGTATTTCGGCTGATTTTAGAGGAATATTTGCACAATGGTGAAGGGAGGGGCGGGGCCTGAGGTGACATCTGTGCAAACGCGCCCCGTGGCGCGTTTTAAGTTGGGGGATTAAGTCCCCTTGAATCCTGAGGGTCCCTAGGGGCCAACTAGCCCACCAGGAACCTCCAATATGCGCCAGAGGCTGCGTTGCAGAGACGTGTAGAGAGGCCACACTCCTTTTACACCTCTCTGCAACGCAGCTCTGTGGCGCTTTCTGGATGTACCTGTTGGGCTAGTTGGCCTCCAGGGACCCTCAGGATTGAAGGGGATTTAATTCCCATCTTAAAACGCGCCACGGGGCCTGTTTGCACACATGTCACCTGAAGCCCCGCCCCTCCCTTCACCACTGTGCAAACGCGCCCGTGGCGCGTTTTAAGTTGGGGGATTAAGTCCCCTTGAATCCTGAGGGTCCCGGAGTCCAACTAGCCCACCATATACCTCCAAAAGCGCCACAGAGCTGCGTTGCAGAGAGGTGTAAAGGGGTGTGGCCTCTCTACACGTCTCTGCAACGCAGCCCCTGGCGCATATTGGAGGTTCCTGGTGGGCTAGTTGGCCCCCAGGGACCCCCAGTATTCAAGAGGAATTCGTTCCCCTCTGCAAACGCGCCAGGGGCGCGTTTGCAGAGTGGTGAAGGAAGGGGCGGGGCCTGCGGGCCCGATCGTTTAAAAAAAAAAATAATAATTTGTCCCCTGAAGGGGGGCTGTGTGGCCCCCCTTCCTTTTTCCTGTTTTTATGCCCTGGGGACCCCATCCCCCAGGGCCTTACCCCTTTTTTTTAATTTTTAATAAAAAAACGGGAAGGGGGCCGCGTGGCCCCCTTCCCTGGGCCTGTATTGGCCCCGGGGACCCCATCCCCCGGGGCATGGCCTTTTATTTTTATTCTTTGGAGGGGGCTGCGTGGCCCCCTCCTCTGGCCATTTAAGGCCCCGGGGACCCCATCCCCCGGGGCCGGCCTTTCCATTTTTTTAATTTTTTTATTTTTATTTTTTGGGGAGGGGGCCGCGTGGCCCCCTCCTGGGCCACTACTTGCCCCGGGGACCCCATCCCCGGGGCTGGGCTCTCCGTTGGGGACTGTGGGGGGTCCCCAATCCCCCCACAGTCCCGCCGGCTCCCCACGTCCCTTGGGAGCCGGCATTGCTTTCCACATGGGGAGCAGCTGACATGCTGCTCCCCATGTGGAAAGCAATGTGCTTTGGATATTGGAAGAGAGAGCAGGTTTCCCTGCTCTCTCTTCCAATATCCAAGCAGTTTGCTATGGCAGGACGGGAGCCGCGAGGCTCCCGTCCTGCCATAGCAAACTACAGTGTCCCGGGGTAGGCACCCCGGGACACTGCAGGAGCCGGCCCTGGGGGTGGCGGTCCCCAGGGCCATCAAGGGCTCCAAGAGGGGCCGCGCGGCCCCCTCCCTACATCAGCACAGCCCCGGGAGGTGGTGGTCCCCGGGCTTCGGGGTCCAAAACGGACCCCCATTTTATTTGTTAGTGCCCCGGGGAGGTGGCGGTCCCGGGGCGTGTGGGGGCTGGAGCCCCCACACAGGTTGTTAAATTAATTTAAAAAAGCCCCGGGGAGGTGGTGGTCCCGGGGCTGCGGGAGGGCTCAGAGCCCTCCCGCACCATTTTTAAAAGCCCCGGGGGTGGCGGTCCCCGGGGCTTGGGGGCCCTTTGAGGCCCCCACACATTAAATTATCCCCCCACCATGCCCCCGGGACTTGGGCCACCCGGGGCCAGTACTATCGAGCGCGGAGACCGCGCGCTCGATTTTCGGCAGGATTCGCGCACCCTGAGCGCATCCTGCCGATTTATAAAAAAAAATGCTTTTTGCCCAGGGGGTCCTTGTGGGACCCCTGAGCAGGCCTAGGGGTTAGGGTGTTTCTACCCTGCCCCCTTTGTGCGTTTTGCGCACTTGTTTCTTTTTTTTCTCGGCGGGATCCGCGCACCCTAAGCGCATCCCGCCAATTTAAAAAAAAAATCTTTTCTGCCCAGGGGGTCCTTGTGGGACCCCTGAGCAGACCTAGGGGTCAGGGTGTTTCTACCCTGCCCCCTTTTGCGCTTTGCTCACTTGTTTCTGTCCCTCGGTTCTACCGAGGGACAAAATGGCTGCCAACACTTCTTGATTTGGAGTGTTGACAGCCAATTAGCATGCAGCTCGTGATCGGGAGGGTACGCGGATCCGACGCGCCCATAGATATATATGTGATTTTAATTGTGAATTTCTCAGGAACTACTGAACGGATTTACACCATTTTAGCAAAAGGCACCAGTCTGAACCAAGGGCTACCTCTTTGCCAAATTTGGGGTAATTCCGTTCAGCAGTTCGAGCTGTAGCTGCGACTAAAGGTTCCTATGGAAAAATGAATGGGGAAAACGCGTTTTGGGACCCCCCTTTTTCTCGGCCCCCGCTTGACGTATCACCCCGAGACTTTCAGGGTAGGAGCGGACCGGAGCGCCCCAACAAGTTGGAAGCTTTCGCGAAGATTCGTCAACCGGCGCCAACGTTATTGCAAATAGAATGTCGCGGATTTCCTATGGATAATAGGTCCTAACTATAACTATCTACTGGCGACCGCCAGTAGATAATATATATATATATATATATATATATATTTGGCGAGAGTCGCGCTGGATCCACGACTCCCACCAAGATTTTATTTTAAAACCAAGGAACGGGTACCCACACATCTTAACGAGAAGGCCCCTGGGTGGGCCAAATCCTGGGGGAATAGTCAAATTATAATTAATTAAAGGAAGAGCACATGGGCCCCCCCTCCTAGGGTATTTATATACCCCAGAGACCGCCACCTCCCAGGGGTTTATTATACTATAAGGAGTCACGTGGGCCACGCAGACGCCCAGGACACCGGGGACCGCCACCTCCTTGGGGGCCAATTTGTAACAAATAAGTGGGCCTCATGGACCCCCCAGACCCCAGGGACCACCACATTCCCCAGGCCTTTTTAAATGAATTTTGGGGGCCTCACAGACCCCCCCCCCGTACCCAGGGGACCATCACCTCCCCGAGGCTCAAATATTTGTATTAGGGGTGTAGGACTTGGCCTTTTTGGCTAAAGTTCCCTAAACTTTTTGCTTTCCCCCTAAACCGTTTTCCTGACAGAGTTGCCAATTTAGATGCTTTGGCTACTTTGCCACTGCTGATCAGTGTCAAAGTACAAGTGTTCCCTGTGTAAAGTGTAATGGTAATTGGTTGGCCATGATTGGCCATGATTGATATGTTTGCCTCACTAGTAAAGTCCCTAGTGATGTGCACTGTGTGTGCCAGGGCTAGTAATGCAAAGGTGCGCGGAGAAGGGAACTCAGGCCTGCAGTGTAGGGCCTGCGCCCAGTTTGCTAAGTTAGCATGTTGTCCTGACAAGTGCAACCACTTGTCAGGCCTTACTTTCCCTTTTGCGTACACAGTGGGCACCCCTGTGGTAGGTCCCGGGTAACCCCTGGGCAGGGTGCAGTGTAAGTAAAAGGCAGGACATATACTGAGGTGTGTGTTAGGTCCTGAAGGTGAAAAACACTCCATTTTGTTTTTCACTGGTAAAAGGCCATCCTGCCCATAGGACAGAATGGGGGAGGCTGGGCATTGTGTTTGTTAGCCTAGTTTCCCATAAGTTTAAAATGGAGAGGTGAAGTTTAGTATGTATGAACTCACAGTGTCATAACACATCTTTCTATGAAAGTGGTTTTGTCACTGTGTGTTCAGAAACCACTCTTTTAGAAAGTGGCTGAGTTTTGTGCTTTAAGCATTTCTGTGTGTCTCTGCTGAATGTGGATTGACTGTCTGGATCTGAGAGGGGAGAGGAGCTGGGGGAGGTCTTGACCCAGGGAGGGGTTGAGATGGCACCAGGCTGACCTGCATCTGGAGAGTAGGCGGAGTAGAAGCCCCGGGAGGTGAAGAGGCCTGGGTTGCGGCTATAAAACAATTAACCCATCTCCGGCTGAGTGATTAAGGATCCAGACCCCCAGTATCAAAGGAAGAAAGGTGACACTGGGAGGGAGACACCCAGAATTGATTTAGGCAGGGGCCAGGGACCCCTGAGCACAACAAACTTCAAAGACATTTAGGGGTATAACTATGAGAGCTGAGACCCCTGAACGTTGGAATAGAAATGGATTGAGAATGAAAAGGCTTGGACCCATTTTGTGGTCAAGAGGAACCTCTGCTAAGTAAGGAACAACTGAAGAGACTGCTGGGAAGGACCGACTCTTGCTTCGTGGTCTGCAGTTTGCTGTTTTAACCAAGGAAGAGGCTGTAGGGACTGTGCTTTGTGCGCTGGGTCCCCCTGCTTGAAGAAGACTCTGCTTTGTGCTGTGTCTTGTTACCCCAAGGGCCCGAGGTGAGCTGGCTCCCTGTTTGGAAACACAGGAACATAAATGTTTCCGGAGAAGTTTCAAGCGACGCAGTGGGCGCGTGTTGTGGAAGCTTGAGACCCTCAGAAGGTGTGCCCTGTGATCTTGGACACACGGAGAAGTGAGACTCGGACGCGCTGGGTGCGTGTCGTGGTGCACTGCAGGTGTTGGTGAAGAGCGCCTGGTCAGCGTGTGCATCGGAGGTGATGTGAGACTCGGACGCACAAGGTGCGTGTCGTGGTGCACCCTAGGCGCTGGTGAAGAGCGCCTGGTCAGCGGGTGCATCGGAGGTGAAGGGAGTCTCGGACGCGCAGGGTGTATGTCGTGGTGCACAGGAGCCGTTGGTGAGGAGCGCCTGGTCAACGTGTGCATCGGAAGTGGAGTGAGTCTCGGACGCGCAGGGTGCGTGTCGGGGGGCACCGGAGGTGCTGGTGAAGAGCGCCTGGTCATCGAGTGCACCGGAGGAGAAGTGAGGCTCGGATACGGTGACCGTGGCGGGGTGCGGCCGAAGGCGTTGGTGAAGAGCGCCTGGATATCGAGGCACCGGAGTTGGAGTAAGTCTCAGTGAAGCAGTGTGCGTGCTTTGGTGCAACCTGGGACTGTGGAGGTGATCGGCTGATCATCGTGTGCACTGGAAGAAAGCGTGTCTTGGTGCCAACTGAGACCGCAGGAAGGAGTGCCTGGTGAACGTGCACTCGGAGTCGACGTGAAGTCCCATCAGCGTTGTGTGTGTGGCTTCATGCCAGAGGAGACCCGGAGGGTGCTGTGGTGAACGTGCACCCGGAGTAACGTAATCTCAGAGGCGTGGGGTACGTGTGCCCTGCGGCCGCCTGAGACCTTCCTAACAGTCGCGGCCCGGACCGGCAGCCTTGGAGGAGCTGAGCTGCCAGGCCGAGCTGCTGAGGCCCATTGAGAAAGTTCTGCACGGAAGGCCCAGTTCGCTAAAGGAGGAGAGGAGAGTGGGGTCGCGCCCCCAGGTAACGTGGATCACTGCCTGGGCAGGGTGCGGGCTCGGAGGGACACTCTCTCGGCATCTCAGTCCTTCTGGCAACGTAAGCCTTTGCTTCAGCTCAGATTGGGGCCCGTACTGACCAAAGGAGGTGGAGTACTGGGGCCAGAGTGAGAAGCTGTACTTTATGTCATCGTTGATACGTGTGGGGGGCAACTGTTATCGATGAGGCTGACTTTCGTAATACACATTGCCAATATTGCTGCTAACGAACTGCCGGACTGTCTTATGACGCCTGACATTATTTCTGCATAACCAAGTACACGATTGTAGCGCTACGCATTGCATTATTTCTCCATTGCAAAGTACAGGATTGTAGCGGCCCGCATTGCATTATTCCTTCATTGCGAAGGACATGATTGTAGCGGTATGCATTGCATTATTTCTTCATTGCAAAGTACATGATTGTGGTGTGACGCATTGCATTATTCCTTCATTGCGCAGTACATTATTGTAGCGGTACGCATTGCATTATTTCTCCCATTGCAAGGTACTGGGGTGTATCGTTACGCATTGTATTATTTCTCCTTTGCCCAGCACAGGATTGTATCGTTACGCAGCGCACTATTGTTTGTCCATTGCAATGTGTGTGATTCTAGCATTGCGACCAGCATAGCATTTGAAAGCGGTGGTTGGGATTTGAACCTACCAACCAGCCGGAACGAATATTACCCTTTATTATATGTTGGCTTTTGTATCATGTGGTCTGATCATATATCTTTTTATATAAAGTTTATACTCGTTTTATCAAACTTGTGTGGAGTCCATTTGTGGTGTCACCAGTGGGTTGCTGTGAGTGTGGTTGCACATACTGTACACTTATGCCTTGGAGATAGGCCTGGCTGCTTGTGCCAAGCTACTAAGGGGGTGAGCAGGGCTATCTCAAACGGTGTCCTTACTTGGCCTAACGTTGAGTGAGGAGTCCCGGGTCTCGCATTTGGTGACAGTGGTGCGGGACTGGGACTCCTGCTTCCAACAGGGGGCCTCACGGACTCCCACAGGCCCCAGGGACCACCACCTCCCTGGGGCTAAACAACCAAAATAGAGGGGGGGGGCTATGAGACTCCCCTCCCGGGCCTTCACATCCCCAGGGACTACCACCTCCCTGGGGCGGCCCTTCTAAGTAAACGTAGGGGGCACTACCCCCTCCTGGAGTCAATAATGGCCCTGAGGATCGCCACCCCCCAGAGTCGGCTCCTGCAATGTCCCAGGGAGCCCACCGCTGGGACACTGAAGTTTGATATGGCTTGATAGGAGCATTACGGCTCCCGCCAAGCAATAGCAAACTCTGCTCTGCTTCGAGTAAGCGAGAGCATGCAAAATACCCTCGCTTACTTGAAGCACAGCAGAATTGCTTTTGGACAGAGGGAGCTGCATGTTTAGTAGCTCCCTCTGTCCAAAAGCAATACCGGCACCTGCAGGATGCTGGGAGACGGCAGGGTCTGCGTGGGCCTTCAGATTCTGCCTGTGGTCCGCAACAAAGTGTCCATCCAGACTAGAGGCCGGGCCCTGGGGGTTGGGGTCCCCGGGGCCAAAATCGGCCTGGGAAGGGGACCACACGCACCCTTCCATTTACATTTTATTTTTTTGAAAGGTGCAAGCACCGGGGATGTGGTTCCCGGGGCTGAAATCGGCCCGGGGAAGGAGGGCGCATGGCCCCCATCCCCATTTCATAAACGACTAGCCCCAGGAGATGGGTGTCCTCAAGGCCTAAATGGGCCCAAGGAAGGGGGGCTATGCAGCCCCCCCTCCCTAAAAAATTAAATAAAAAAGCAACTGGTCAGAGTCCCTGCCCATTTTCTCCACCACCCTGAAAACATGCCTCCTGGTGCGCTGCTGGTTGGGAGCCGGAGTTCTTTGGCTCCAGAGGGTCCTTGTGGGCCAACACGCCCTCCTGTTACCTCCAGTAAGTCCCACGGAGGGGGATTACTGAGAGTTCTTTGGAGGCCACGTCCCCCTTCTTCACCACTCTGCAAACGCACCTCCAGGCACACTACTGGTTGGGGAATGAATTCCATTTTACTCCTGAGGGCCTCAGGACTAAAGTGGCCTTTTTTATTTACACATTTATATATGTATTTGTATACATGAACACACATATATACATATACACATACATTACATGTATATACTGGCCTATAAATCCTGTCAGATCAAACACACGGTTACATTGAAATGAACCCGGGCTCAACCCCTGGTAGCTGCAGCACACAGCAAACAGGCTTAACTTAGGAAAATATGTCAAGTATTTAGCAACACTAAAACAGTCAAAGTAAAACACAACACAATAAAAACTCCACAGCTATTTTCTAAAAATGTATTAAGAAAAATGACAACAAGCAACTAAAATCCAATAAGAGGGACCAGAGTTTTTTTTTTATTTTGAGGCAGAGAGTGCCACGGAAAAGTAGAACACCAACCCTCATTCACTGGTTTCAGTGATTCTGCTTAAAATTCTTTTAATCATTGCTGTCCGAGTGCTGCAGGTGCTCATGTTTATTATCCATACAATAGCTCTCTCAACTCCCTCTCACCCGCTGCAGTCCCACAATACACACCCCAAGAACACACTACTACCCTCCTAATTCCCCCACCTACAATGTTTGCACCTGATATGTGGGTGATTCAGATTAGTTGTGGAAGGAGGATACATGTTTGTGTTCTGAGACACCCTTCTCTGATGGAGTGTTCCAGGGACTTATCTGTGACTCAATTAACTCAGCACCATCAGACACGGTGCCCAATATAGCCTCGTCCAGGGCGCTGTCTGAGCAAAGGCAGGCTCTGCACGTGTATCCTCTGATGACAGGTCGGCACGGATGAATATTTCACCTAAAGCGAACTCTGACATGACATGTAGTTATTTCACACAGTCCAGTACCACACAGCACAGTCGTTCCAATGTACTCCTAAAAAAGATGTACTTGTATTGCATACATAATTCATCTTTCCACTCTGAGGGAAACGTTAAAAAGGAATTAGGACTTGAAGTACTGGGTTTTATTGGACCCAGCGGTGCCAGGGAACACACCCAATGACCTCGAGTTCTTCCTGTCTCAGACTACAGAAACACAGAGTCTTCTTGGTGGCTTCAAAGATCAATTTATTGGCTGCAGCCAGCAACAGGTATCCTAGAAGTACAACAATGTGTATGTTCTCAGGAGACTGCCCTTTTTCATGGAAACCAGCTATCTCTTTTATACAGAATATTATGCTTTAGGCAAACATTCCTTATTTTTACAGTGGGTCATTCACATATTTCTTACAACAAAACAAAGACAGATTCATGATGACAAGCCCATTTTCAGTTTGTCCAGCCCACAACCAAATACCCAGTGAGGCCCAACACCTGCAACAGATATAATCTGGACCCCTAATAAAATCGGGCACCTCCTCCTCGTAAAGCAGGTCATAAAGAAAGAGCAGTGACAGGTGTGAATAAGATTTAGATATAGATGTGTGCAATGAAGGGTTTATGGCATGCTGCACCTGGGCCCCTAATCTCGATCGGCCACTGGGAACTAAAACTGGCCGAACAGGTTCTGGCTCTGGACAGTGGAGTCAGCTTGCCCAGGTCACTGAAAGTGTACGTGTCCCCTAAGGCGCGTTTTGGCTTGAGACATTGCCTTATGTGAGGGCAACCACAAAATGGCTGCCGTACACAAAATGGAACCCGAGGGTTCACAAGGGAATCGTTAATATTAGAGTGATCCCGTCACTCGAATATGACGCAAATACTCAGATATAGCATACCTGTCATTACCGGTCTGCTGATACCAAAATCGTCATGTTACAATGATGTTAATGACACAGGTCCAGAATTTTCAGTACCACAGACCCTCCTTTTGCCCTTACATAGGCAATTTACTTACACTCATGCTCATCTGAGTCTAGGTCTATGTTCATGAATTCATTGAGATGTTGCTGTAGCATCATCCTATTACTTAGCTCGTCCCTTGATACAGGTTTCCTTACACATGATGTAACACATAGGCCGCATATGGCAGGAACACACTGTATGCACAGACAAAACAGGAAAAGGATGGCTAGAAGTATCCCAATGACCATCAGAACTTTCCATCCCCAGGTGGATAACAGTTCCCGGAACCATCCCATCAACGACCAGTCTCCTTCATCTACATGGATGGATTCAGAGATCCTATGTAGTTTGGAGATGGCCTGGTACACTGTTGGAGCGTTATCTGGAATGAAAATGCAACAACTGGATTGGATCACTCTACATACCCCACCACGGTCTGCAAGTATGATGTCTAACGCGACCCTGTTCTGCAGGGTCATAAGGCGGTCCGACTGGAGCTCAGCAGTCAAATTATTAAGGGCACCGACAGTTTCGACTATGGTGGATTCAACCACTCGCGTCAATTGCCTCACATTCCTGTTGTTAGCCATAGGTCCCCAGAACGGCAGAAAACCCCTAAAGAAGTCTCCCGCTTCTTGTCCTGCAGTGTCTTCCTTGCTGAAGACACCCCTAATTCTTCTTATCTTATGGTAATCTGCCGCAGCTGTGTAGGTGGGAGGCAACAGGAATGAAACGAAGCATGTGCCCGAGAAGTCAGGGGGCAACCACGTGTAGGCCCTATCATGGCAGATAAAGTAGGTACCCCTAGCTGCTAAGAACAAAGGGGAAGTCTGAGACGCAAAAATATACGTTTCAGTGCAGATACTCTTCTGTAACTGAGCTCTTGGATTCTTGCCATTACCTTGCAGACATAGATGACCCTGATGGGGTACAATCCAAATTGGAGCGGATCTTTTTGCTTGCTGGTTCTCGCTCAGACTCGCTCCATATCCAGTCACGTTCCATCCAATATACGCTAGTGTCTCATCTTCCGGGATAGTTTCGTAGGAACTAGTTCCCCTTATCATGTCGACTATCCCCTTAACTAGAGCACTATTCTTTGGGTTGTCTTTGACGGAACGTAGGGGGTGGATTTCGCGAGCATAGATGAACATCGTTCGGTATGCCCACACAGAACCATTGTAGCTGAATGGCAGCACTAGGTAGGGAATACCTTTCTCAGTAGTATGAGGCATAAGGCCACACACCCAACAGTTGGTTCTGTTCACTACTAGCTGGTGTTGGTGTAAGAGCTGAACAAAGGAGTTGTTCATAAACTCTAATCTTCTAACGGACTCGTGTTCAGGTAGAGGGTGAAAAGAATGTGAGGAGATAGTAGAGGAAGGCATGGGCTGTACAGTGGGTGCAGATGTCACTTGAAAAGAGAATATGATATACCCCACTAAAGACATCATTAGACTAAGTAAAATACAAAGACACATAATTAGAAAACATTTTCTGCTCATGGTTGCACATATTTTCCTCTTGAAACTTATTCTTTCAACAGGTCTCTCCATCTGAAAAGGCTCCATCCTCTAACGTGCTGCTCGCGGCGGTTGGTTTTCTTCACTTGAGAGTGTTTCTGAATGTCCCAGGGAACTCCCTAGAGCAAACCAGACCCGTAGACCTTGTGTCCGCAGGCTACACACTCAAGTCTTTTCACCACGACCCTACAGCTGAACCCGGATGGTGGTTCAAAAACAGGTTTTCGGATGGGAGGACCAAAATTTCATTTTATTTGTCCATGACTCTCGGTCGCAAGTTATAACGGCTTTTTCCAGGCAATGTCTGGTCGCAAAACAAAAGTTCAGGCTCAGTAGTGTCCAATCGAAGTGGTGATGGTATTGGTCTTTGGAGAAGATCGTCACTTTCTCGCTCAGAATTTGTCCCTGTGACGCGTGCGTCACTAAAAGGCAGAAAACGAGGCACTGTTTCAGTTTCCGAGTCAGCAATTCCCTCCTGGACCCACCGGTCATATGGTAGAGGCAAAGGGACCCTCTTACAGTGTACGCCGTGGATCCAGTTTTTCTTCCCTTGTACTCGCACTGCAGATCTTGTGGACAAAATCACCAAATAGGGGCCAATCCAGCGGGGCTGATCGTTCTTTGTCCGCTGAAAGTTCTTGATTAACACCCACGATCCGGGATTGATTGCATGCCCTGGATCTTTAGAAGCCTGAGGCAGTGTATTATGAACCTGTTGGTGTAAAACACGCAATTTAGCCGTCAAATCATGCAAGTAATCAAGCAGTACAGGGTGTTCAATCTCGCTGAATTTCGTTGGCCTTGGCACTCCCCATATGTTAGCCGGGCGACCAAACACTATCTCATGAGGACTAAGTCCTACTCGGGAATGTACGGTCATCCTAGTTGACAATAGTGCTAATGGCAACGCATCAGGCCATTTAAGGCCAGAGCTTGCTTGTATCTTGGCCAGTTTTAGTTTAAGAGTGCCATTACAGCACTCAACTAATCCAGCTGATTGGGGATGATTTGCAGCGTGAAATTTCTGCCGGATTCCTAAACCTTCACACACTCGTTTCATCACTTGACCCACAAATTCACCCCCATTATCACTCCACACCATTCTCGGCAAACCAAACCTAGGGAAGAACTCTTTGAGAAGGGCTTTCGCTGTGGACAAGGCAGTATTATCTTTCAGAGGATATGCCTCTACCCATCTTGAAAAGGCACAAACAACAATGAGTACGTATTTCAAATTGTTGCACCTCTCCATGTGGATGAAATCTAGCTGCAAAACCTCGAACGGATACGTTGGAGGCGCAAAATGACCAGCTGGAGTTGGGGTTCCCTTACCAGGATTGTATTTCAAACAAACCATACAATTTTTGACCACATTCTCTGCACATTTGGGAATTCCAGCATTTTGCCACGCTGGAGCCAATAACTTACAGATTCCTTTCACACTGATGTGGGCCATCCCATGTGCCATTGTAACCACTGCAAGCACATATGTATCGGGTAACAACCATCGCTGATGCTCCGACAATTCAACCCAACAACCATTTGCATCCAATTTACCCGTACTCTCTCTCCACGTACTTAATTCCTTCTCCGTAGCTTCAGCTTGGATGGACTTCACACTCTCTATCGTATCTTCACACATTCCAACGTCACCAATCCATCTTGCAGGGCCCGCAACATACATTCGACTCATCACATCTCTTGCTGTTTCTTTCGCAACTTCATCAGCAAACATATTACCGCGACCAACGTCGTCAGTGATCTTCTTATGTGCACTGCATTTCACAATCGCGACTTGCAATGGCAAAGTAAGTGACTCCAGGAGCTCATTCACCAATTGACCATGCTGTATTTTCATACCGTGAGACGTGAGGAACCCACGTTCCTTCCACAAGCGTCCAAAACTATGGGCCACACCAAACGCATACTGGCTATCGGTATATATGGTCACTTTCATTCCTTTTGATAATACACACGCTCTCATAAGTGCAGTCAACTCTGCTGCTTGAGCTGAATTATGTGGGATACGTGCAGTTTCAACAATCGTATGTAAAGTCGTGACAGCATATGCCGCAGTCGTATCACCATTCGGAAGCTTGAAGCATGACCCATCCACCCATAAGGTACCATCACACTTTACAAGAGGAGTGTCCCTAAGATCTACTCTCCCTTTCGTTTCTTCTTCTGTCCTAAGAAAGCAATCATGCTGTTCCGGAACATCTGTCTTTGTTATAATTGGCAACAATGTAGCTGGGTTCAGCGTGTTGCATTTTCTTATGTGCACATGGCTCGCTAAAAGTGTCAACTCGTAACCTGACAATCGAGCACTAGTTAACTGCTGTGTCTTGGTCCTGTTTAACAAAATATCCACTGCATGTGGGACCATCACGACCAGCGTATTATTCATCACCAAACCAGCAGACTGTCGAATAGAAACAGCTGCTGCCGCTGTGGCTCTCAAACAACTCGGCAACGCTCTAGCTACCGGGTCCAAAATCGACGAGAAATATGCACATGGACGTTGCTTGTCCCCAAAAGACTGTGTTAACACTGATAATGCACATCCTTCTCTCTCATGGACATACAGCGTAAAGGGCTTGCTGTAGTCGGGGGTACCCAACACAGGAGCCGAACACAATGCATCACGCAATTCGGAAAAACTTTTCTGACAATCTTCGGACCAAGGAAGGGGATTCGGCGTGTCTTTATAGGTCAATGCTACCAAAGGTTTAGCCATCAATGAAAAATTCGGTATCCATTGTCTGCAATAGGATGTAATACCTAAGAAAGCACGCACTTCTCTCTGTGTCATTGGCACACTTAATTTTGCAATTGCCTGAATTCTTTCTGGGGTCAATCTTCTTCCCTCTTTCGATAAGAGGTGACCTAAATAGGTCACTTCTTGTCGACAATACTGTAACTTGGAAAGAGACACTTTGTGGTGTAAATCAGACAAATGACGCAACAATGACAAAGTGGCTTCTTTACAAATCTCCTTAGTATCTGCAGCAACTAACAAATCATCGACGTACTGTAGAAGGGTAGCGCCATCAGGTAACACAAGAGTGTCAAGCTGAGACTTCAGAGCCTGACTATAGATAGAAGGACTTTCACAAAAACCTTGAGGAGCTCTCTGAAATCGGAAGCTTCGGCCTCATAAACAGAATCCAAAAATATCCCTGCTCTCTACGGCAATAGGGATGCTGAAGAAAGCATTCTTCAAGTCAATCACCGAGAACCAAGTGGCTGAGGCTGGAATCATTGTCAGTAAAGCAGTGATATCGGGAACGACTGGAAACTGTGGCACAACTATCTTGTTTACCTCTCTAAGATCAATCACAAACCTGTAAACAGGTGGCTGAGAAGAGTCAGTACGCTTCAAGACAGGTAAAACAGGACTATTGCAAACATTACCTCTTGTCTCTTCAATTACATTTTTCTCAATCAAATCATAAATGATCGCTAGCAACGCTTTTTCACCTTCATTAGAGATCTTGTATTGGGGAATGCGCGGCATTTTAACATTGGCTTTCAACGTTACAACATATGGCGGTATTTCCAAAAGACCTACATCATTGGGACCAGTAGCCCAAAGAATATCAGGGAGAAACGACAATTCTGTTGGAAGTTTGTCCTTTGACAAATATATTGGTGAAACCACTGTCTTACCCAATGTGAGTTGTACTCCCGAAGGAGAACAATACAATGTCGCATACAATCTTTTCAGCAGATCCAATCCTAACAAGTTCTCACCACAACCTGTCGTTAGAATAAGTGGTGCTTCGATTTCACAAGGTCCAACAGAAAGAGACATAGGACTAGAAATCGGGTTCCTAACCGGGGCGCCAGAAAAACCTACTGAAACATTAGTTTCGCCAGACAAAGGTGCGCCAGGGAATTTAGAGTGCATAATAGAACTCTTTGTAGCACCAGTATCCAACAGAAAAGGCTCTGACACACCTGATGTAATCACCTCAATATAAGGTCCACTCTGATCTACTGGAACTGAAACAACTCCCTCTCTTTGTCTATGGCTGTCCTAGCAATCATCACCTTCCATACTCTCACCTTCTGCATAGTAGTCATCAGCATAGTACTGAGTCGTCCTACCAGACGCGTTATTCTGCTGATCAAAACTATTCATTGAATTTTGAGGAGGAAATGGGCGCGCGTTCTGGGTGAAATTTCCGCGTCCTCTAGCTCTAGGTGCTTGTGGAACACCTCGACCTCTTGCGCCAGAAATACCATTCATACGCTGCAACAAAATAGGGCAATTATATTTAAAATGACCTTCTTCCTTACAATATGAACATTGGTTAGGGCCTATCAGAGCACGTTGTTGAGGATACTCAAACCTTTGCGAATTCCTCTGATACTGTTGAGGTTGCTGATAGTCACGCTGATTACTACGAGGCGGATACGCTTGTTGTAAAAGAACCTTTGTTTTTAACTCTTTAGTTTTCTTGTCTGCTCTATCTTTCTCATCTTTATCTCTATTTTCGTAGTATTGTGCAGTAGCCAATATCTGTGCTGAAGAGGAAACGGCCCAAGAACTCTCTGAATCTTTCAATTTTTACACAATTCGGGAAGCAAATTATGCACAAACTTGTCAACAAACAACCTTTGACCACCTTCTGTACTCATATCCTGACCACTGTGGTCGATAAATGTCTCTTCAAACCTAGTGAAGAAGTCAGATACACTTTCCTCCTTCTTCTGCTTGCATGCAGACAATTTATCCCAATTTACACGCATTGCAGGCATCAAAGTCTTCATGTAAGTAACGATCCTACCAGGGAGGTCTGCTACTAAAGGCTCTGGTTTAGCACCGCCTACTTGTCTGTCACTGGCCGCATTGATATTAATCCATGTGTCCCCTAACTCCGGCGCATGATCCGTGTGACGGATCACTCTCCATAAAGGCTGTGGGACCACATTACCAAACAACATGTCTATATCAGCTAAATTCATAACACAGGAGTCTGCAGTCTGTGATAATTCCTTATAATAACCTGCAGGGTTTTTACGGGGTCGGGTAGAGTCTGCTTAAGAGCCAGGACTTCAGTTCGCTTCCATGGAACATGTACCCACACACGTTGAAAATGAGGCTGAATAGGTGGAACAGCATTTAGGTCTCCTTCTTTCCAAACTGGGGGAACTTCTCTCATGGGATACTGTCTGACCTTCCTTTTAACAGAGGGTTCTGGCTCAAACAACAGTCGAGAAATACCCTCACTCCTAAATGATAATAATGTCGCAACTGCTTTCTCAATATCGGAACCCACAATCGTGCCTTTGGAAAACTCAAACCGTACACGACACAACTCAGGCGGATTGGCCTCCATATCACAATCTTTTAATCTTTCAAGAAGAACTTCGCACATTTTGTCAAAAACATATCTCTGTTTTGGTGCTTGCCATTGGTGGAAGACATCCATAACAGACTCTAACTCATATCTTGTAGGGTCAGTGACCCATTTATGCGCCAAATGATCCAATACTCCCTTCTCTCTAGAATCGGGCAATTGGCTACGCAATTGTTTACGCTCTAAAACGGGGGTCGTAGTCGGTGACCCAAAGAAAGGAGACAAAATACTAGTAACAGTGTTTGTCATTCTCTGTTGGACAGAAGGAGAAGTTGACAAATGAACAGGAGGAAAAACAGGAGGAGACAAAGCAAATGCAGAGGCAGTGTCAGAAGGGATAGTGTGGAGGGAAATAGGTGCAGGGGGCAAAGTCATAGGAAGTAAAGATGGAACAGGTAGTAAAGGTGGCAGCCCTTGAGGGGGCTGCGCCATAGTAGTAGGTGCCAACTGAAAAACAGCTGGTGGTTGTGGAAGAACCGGAGGTACAACAACTGGGGGTTGTACAACTAAAGGTTGCGGAGGTGCTGTAGCACTCTGCGCATAAGGAGGTGGTGAATTCAACAAATGAGACATTAAAGGATCCTTCTCAAGTTCCTTCACTGTATCTTGCTGAAGAGGTGGCAAAACTGGATAACATTTATCAATTGCCAATTTACGTTGCCTGTGCAGCTGTTCACTCGCTTGTTCCTCTTCATCATCCTTATACTGCATAGCAGCTTGCATTATTGAAATACCCTTTTCTCTTTTATTCTTCTTTACTAATTTAATTTCTTTCTGTTTGGCTTCTTTTCGCCATAGGCGGAAAGAGTCAAACATCGCCGGCCGGGCTTTCTTCTTAAAAAGTCTAACCTCTAAATTATCCAGAATTTCGGTGTCAAAACTACCATATTGGGGCCACTTTAGGACACCATCTTTCCTTGTGTACCTAACCCATACGTTATTATACGTGATAGGGCCCACTCCATGCTTCACGTAGAGCTCATAGGTTGGAGTTCCAATTGGAGGAACCGGACACGAGTCCTCCAATCGGGAATCCCTATTACAACCAAGACAAAACAAATTTCCAAGTCTGCTAAGACCAGGCATCTTCGCTCACTAGTCTAGCTTCAAACTTCAAAGGATTATCGAATACGACAGTCTCGTGAATACACGAGTCCTTCGGCTTTGGTACTTGCAAGTTCCAAATCAAAAGATCCTAACAAATCAAAGATCCCATGGGATACCCAAAACTAAGAACCAAGACTAAGGACTGGGAGACGCTCCACTTATACTTAACTGAGGTATCGATGACGTCACCAGAAGACTCGTCTATTGTCTCGCTCTACAAATCATAAAAGGGTCCAAGACAGGGCGATAGTCAGGGCAGCAGTCCTTCGTAGCCGTCGGGACGCGGGGAACCTCGCAGCAAAGACTTTCGGACCACGAACGACATACAGGGGTCGATGAAGTGGTTGGCCTTCCTCCAGAATTTTACACGAAGCTCCTCACGACCTCTGGCTTGGACCGGTACCGCTGAAATCGCCCCACGTTGGGCGCCAATTGAAGTACTGGGTTTTATTGGACCCAGCGGTGCCAGGGAACACACCCAATGACCTCGAGTTCTTCCTGTCTCAGACTACAGAAACACAGAGTCTTCTTGGTGGCTTCAAAGATCAATTTATTGGCTGCAGCCAGCAACAGGTATCCTAGAAGTACAACAATGTGTATGTTCTCAGGAGACTGCCCTTTTTCATGGAAACCAGCTATCTCTTTTATACAGAATATTATGCTTTAGGCAAACATTCCTTATTTTTACAGTGGGTCATTCACATATTTCTTACAACAAAACAAAGACAGATTCATGATGACAAGCCCATTTTCAGTTTGTCCAGCCCACAACCAAATACCCAGTGAGGCCCAACACCTGCAACAGATATAATCTGGACCCCTAATAAAATCGGGCACCTCCTCCTCGTAAAGCAGGTCATAAAGAAAGAGCAGTGACAGGTGTGAATAAGATTTAGATATAGATGTGTGCAATGAAGGGTTTATGGCATGCTGCACCTGGGCCCCTAATCTCGATCGGCCACTGGGAACTAAAACTGGCCGAACAGGTTCTGGCTCTGGACAGTGGAGTCAGCTTGCCCAGGTCACTGAAAGTGTACGTGTCCCCTAAGGCGCGTTTTGGCTTGAGACATTGCCTTATGTGAGGGCAACCACAAAATGGCTGCCGTACACAAAATGGAACCCGAGGGTTCACAAGGGAATCGTTAATATTAGAGTGATCCCGTCACTCGAATATGACGCAAATACTCAGATATAGCATACCTGTCATTACCGGTCTGCTGATACCAAAATCGTCATGTTACAATGATGTTAATGACACAGGTCCAGAATTTTCAGTACCACAGACTGCTCGAGTATGTGCTCGCTTATCACATTTCTATTAAAAAAACTACGTAATGGTTTTTATATACTTGAGGACATCTTGTAACATTATTATTCAAATATTAAAATTGTTCTTTCGAAAAAAGAATCTCTCCAATTAAGTGCGAAATAAATATTCTTTATCTCACTGTCCTTGCAGGGTTATAATGCAAGGTCTCCTTTGGAAAGAATATCTTCATGGAACTAAGGGGCATATCATCAAGGGCCTTATCTCCGCTTTTTGGATTTAAAAGCCAGAAAAGCGGAGATAATGTTTTCGCCCTATTAACAAGAGGGTGCTAACATGCATAATCGCATGTTAGCACCCTTTTTCCCTACGCCTCTCTGGCATCTCTAATGAGATGCAAAGTGGGCGTTCCTTCCCAAAATAACTGGAGAAATGTCGCTAACCGACATTTCTCCAATTATCAATGGGCACGCTAACAAGCATAGCGATAAGAAAAGTAGCGCTAACCGCGGTTATCGCTACTTTCCTTACACCTGCTTTTAGTTTGACTTAGCCATGATATCCAATGGAAGGTGGATATCATGGTTAAGTATGCCCTGCCCTATCAACAACGTAGCGCCAAACGTTGTGCGATTATCGCTGGAATCCCAGCGATAATTGCACATTTGGCAGCTAACTCGGTTATTTTTATCGCTCTGGAGATAAGCGTCGCTGATAGCGCGCTATCTCCACGATAAAAACAAGCAATAGCCGGCGATAATCATCCTAGCGCTAAGTGCGCTTAGCGATGATTATCGCCGGTTGTTGATGATATGCCCCAAAGTAAGTTCAAAGTCGCTAGAACTTTCACGGTCGCTTTGCAAGGGCATTCGGTATATCTGGCTTTATAAATTCACAGCTTCCAAAATATAAAACCCAATAAAGTCGGTAGAAATGTTTCCCCTAATTATGTAAACGCGCACAGTTCTAGTAAACAAGCTTTGGCAAAGCCAAAATGCCTGGATTGTGTATTAACACCATACAACTAATACATCCGTATGCACATTCTACTGCTATGGAGAGCAGATCCAGTCCCTAGGTGACAGCAGGATTCAAAAGTCCTAAGTGAGCCTCTACTTCCAATAGGAGTCAGGAATCTTCTTCCAGCAAGGGATCTCTACTTGGTTTTCGATCCTAATATCATTGTAACAATATTGTGGTACACAAATATCATTCAAATAATATTGTGATGACAAAAATATAATGGAACATAATATCGCAGGCAAGAATATATATTTTTGCTTTGTTAGAAATAGCAAATAATCTAATATCATTGCATGTAATATTTTGTTTAATACATGTTCTTATATTTTTTGTAATGGTTCATTAGTTTTAGTGGTGTAATTTGTTATAATTTGTATGTTGTTTATTTGTAATTATTTTTTAGTAAAGATTATTTTTTCGGTTTGATAACATATATAAAGAATTATATTTTAACTAAAATTATTTTGTTTTTGTTTATTGTGAGTTGTTAGGTTTGTAGGGAAATAGGGTAGGAAGGTTGTACAAATATACATTTGAAAATATTTATAAATTAATTGATTATGTTTGGTGAAAGGTTTGTGTGTATTTTATATATCATAAATGTAAAAAAGAAATTGTATTGTTATTTTGGAAATTTTGGTTGGTTCTCGAGTTTGCAGGGGAGCATACCAGGAAGCATTTAAATTCATGTGTTTAATGTTTTACATTAATTAACACATTTTTGCTTGAATAATTGGTTTAATAAAGTTATTTAAAATAGTTGTTTTGCAACATTATGAGCTCCTAGTCGTTTTGTTAAATTGTTAATGTAAACTTTGATGCTATTTATTTTGATAATATATTTTGTTTGTATTTATTATGTCTGATGCATTATAATATTTGTTTTTATATTTGATGGGTTGTTTTACTTGTAGGGAAGGAAGGTGGTTGTGTTTTTATTTTACATTTATTTATTTAATTTATTTGTAGAGCTCAACATTCATCTCCTAGGGGGATATCAAGACACTATAACGCTCCCTATCGCTTCATCAGAAAGAAAGGACCTCACAAGAAGATCATATAAGAATATTATCTAGAAACAGTCAGGTTTGCAATTTTTTTCAAAACTGAAAATGGTTGTCGGTAAAGCTCAAATCTAAAGGAAAGGAGTTCCATTTGGCATCTGCCAAATGTGAAAATGAACGACCCCCAGATCTGGCCTTCCCTAATCTGATGGCCTTAGCCAAGGCTAAATTTCGTGATCTCAGGTCCCGTAGGGGCTTGTTGAATACGACTCTAATCTGTAGAATTACGGTACCAATGTTATGTAAAGATTTATGGACATAGCACAAAAGCTTGAAAGTGGCTCTCTCACACATGGTTAACCAATGTAAGGATCTCAAACATGCTGTAGATGACCCAAATTTATCAGTATTACAAATTAGCTTGGCGTCAGCATTTTGGATTACCTGTAATCTGGTAAAAAGGTAATCTGCCATGCCCAAAGAAAGGGTTTTACCATAGTCCGGACGACTAGTAATCAAGGACTGGACAATGGTTTTATGCCAGACTGTTGGGATCCACTGGAACGGAAAACAGCCTTTACTATGAAGTTTTTACTTTGTATTACATTTTACAAGCATTTTTTAGATCGTAAACTGTTGGCACGCAAGTCTTTACAACGCAAGACAAAACCACGCATTTGAGGGTAATTAAAATAGGGAATTTGGGGGGGTCTCCCCACAAAAATATAAAATATTCAAATAGTACCAAACCTGTAAACGACAAAGGCAATTAATTTAATATATTAAGATTTAATGTATTAACAGTAGGTGGCAGTGTTTGACTGACAGGATTTTTCAGAAACACCAAGCGTGGTAAAAGTATGCGTGGTAGTGGAATGCGTAGTGAAGGTGCTTCTAATGTGATTGAATGTAAATACGTGGTAGTGGTATGCATTGTAAAATCGGCGAAGCAAAGATGTGTGTGGTGAAGTAAGGCATGGTAATGTCATGCAACCCACTTGAACATTCTTCTCAAAAGTTTTAGAATGCTGAAGCATTTACCACAGGTGGTTTTAACATGTTCTTGCATAGAGAGAAAATGATCAATAATGATCCCTAGGTTTTTTGCTGATTTCTTGGGGGTGGACATAGCCCCCAGAGAATCAGGCCACCAAGAATCATCAAATAACATGTGAGCCCCACCGAACAGCAGGATCTCTGTTTTGTCCGCATTTAACTTTAGACAATGATTAGTCATCCACCCTGCTACTTCAATGAGACACCCTTGTAGATTGCCTCTAGTTTCATCTAGTTTCTTACCCAGTGAAATAATCGACTGTGTGTCGTCAGTATAGGAACACACCTCAAAACCCTACTTCTCTACAATTTTTACCAAAGGGGCCAAATAAATATCAAAAAGTGTAGGGCTCAGTGAGGATTCCTGAGGAACTCCGCATTCTAATTCATCATGATGGGATCTGAAAGTACCCAATTGCACTGTATGCAATATTTCTTTTAAAAAGAGCCCAGCCATTGAAAAGCTTAGAATGTAGGCTGATGTCAAAAAGTCTTTTGGTCAGCAGACTATGTGAAACGGTGTCAAAAGCCGCCCGAAAGGTCAAGTAAGATCAGGGCAGGAGCTTTGCCCTGATCAACTTCTAATCTAATGTCATCCAACACAGCTAACAATGTAGACTCAGTGCTATTATTGGCATGGAATCCAGTTAGTGAAGGGACAAAAAGTTGTTATTTTCTAGAAAGTGAGCTAGTTGCATATTCACTGATTCTTCTAGAATTTTTGACATAAATGAAAGGAGAGAAATCGGGCGATAGTTGTACAGGATAGAAGCATCCATTTCAGATTTTTTTAGCTAAGGGAAAGAGTGTTGCTTCTTTCCAGACCTCTGGATAGGTTGCCTCAAGCAGGGATTGGTTAAAACTGTGCATAAAATAGGGGCATAGTGTGGTAGCTAACCAAGAATAGATGAAATGTGGGAAGGGGTCTAAAGGGGAGCCAGATTTAACCTCAATCGTCAGCTTTAAAACGTGTTCTCCCGTGGGATACTCAAAAGCTCCCAGATGGCTGTCGCTTCTGGGTGGGGGTCTCTGAAGAACGAAGGGGATTCATCTAAGGATGGTTGGGTCTCGAAAGACAGATATATCTTCCCAATTTTGTCTGTGAAATAGTTTCCGATTTCCTCACAGAAATCCACATTTCATTTTCTACTCATTAATTGGTAAAATCGTTTTAATATTTATGTAAAAGAAGTGTTAAAAATAATGTATATTGACTTTTTATGTTTGTTTATAGGGCCTATGTTTGTCTTGTTGATTTATTTGTTATTTATTTTACATTTTTAATTGCCATTTTATAATAATAATTATTAATATTGTGATTTAAAATGTTAAGTACTTTGCTATTTATTATGTAATTACTTAATGTACTGTGTAAGTTATGTTTTAGTGTTAATACCTTTTACCATTTTATTTGATTATATTTATATTTTTATATGAATATATTTTACTTTGATTCTAGATAAATTTAAGTTTTTCACTATTTAAGTTTGTGAATACTAAATATGTCCTTCTTTACTTCTGTTTAAATTGGATTGGCAATAGTAAGTCTGACATCTTCAAATTCCACTTTCTCTACTGTTGTTTAGGTGAAAGTGAGTATGGTAAATCAGACCCCTCCAAAGTCCAACACTTTCACCACAGTTGCTCAGTTTGGAGGGGGAATTCTAAAACTGTTCCCTTCAAAGTCTATCAAATGTATTACTGTTGCTCATTTCCAAAGTGTTGGACTATGAAAGGGTCAGATTTATTATCCTGACTCTTATGAGTCAGGATAATAAATCTGACCCTTTCATAGTCCAACACTTTGGAATGGCAATAGTATGTTTGACCCTCAATATTTCAACACTTTCATTACTGTTGCTTATATTGCAGTGGGAGTAGTGTATCTGACTTCTCCAAAGTCCAACACTGTGTCTACTGTTTCTCTTGTTAGAGTGGGCAAGCAAATCAGACACGCAAAAGCCCAACACTTACTCACTATTGTTTGGGTTGGAATGGGAATGCTAAATCTAACCTCTTCAAATACCTACATTTTCAGCAATGTTTGGAATGGAATAATGAATCCGACCCATCCAAAGTCCAACACTTTCCTTACTGTTGCATGCTTTGGAGTGGGAATAGTAAATGTGACACATCCAAAGTCCAGCACTTTCTAAACTGTTGCTTATTTTGGAGTATGACTAGTAAATTTAACCCCTCTAACTTGAAATACTTTTCCAACTGTTGCTTAGATTGGAGTTTGAGTAGTACATTTATGTCTTTGATGTATACGTTTTTTATACCTTTTGCTTGCATGGAATAATAATGGTATGTTTGTTTTATGATTTTATGTTAAATTGTTAAATTGAATTTCGAATTGTACTTTTTTTCTTTGCTTTACGTTGTATGTATTTTCATTTATGTATCTAGGATTTCTACTAGTATTTGTCATTTTTGAAGTATTATTTTATTTGAATGTTTTATAAATGTTTGAATTTGCTTTCGTTTTTTAGATATATTTTTATTTTATTTTGAAGTAGTCATTTTAATTTTAAAATGTTACTGTTTTTAATTTTTTTGTGTTTTATATAGAGAAATGTTATGTTTAATAATATATTTTCATAGTCACTTTTTATGGTTTTATAACTATTTTATTAATTTTAATTTTATTTCATTGGTTACTTATTTTTAATATATATATTTTTAAATTACATAATTAATTTATCTATTAATTTATTATATATGTATGTTTTTACATTGTATTTGTTATTTTATTTTTAAAGTTAATACATGTATGTGTACTTTATTTATAACATCTCTTTAATTTTTTATAACATTGTTTATAATATTACTATTCATGAATGAAGTTTTTATCAATTATGTACTAGCTAAGAGGAGAACCCCTGATCAAAGATCTACAGTTATTCAATTATTTAGTGTTATCTACTGCTGCTAAATATGTGGTATGAGGGTCCTTTGTATATACATCTTTGTGGCTTGACTGGTTTTTAGGTGGACTTGGGCCTTATTTAATCCGAGTTTTAGCTGGTTTTACTGGTTTTTATTCGGTGTCTGTAAGGTGTTTTGTCTGGTGATTATTGGTTAAGCTATGGAAGTATATTAATATTTATGGCTCTATTGGGATGTAATGAAATGTTGTGGAATAAGATGTCTTTACTTTGGTTTGTTTAAAGAATTGCGGGGCATATTAGCAAGACCGGCGATAAAATTATCGCCGTTTTAGCGGCAGGAAACTGCCGCTAAAACGGCGATAATGGGCTTGCTAATATGCGTTATGGAATTCAATAGAAGCCCAGGTTAGATGTGCAGGACATCTAACCTGGGCTTCTATTGGAATTCTATAACGCATATTAGCAAGCCCATTATCGCCGTTTTAGCGGCAGTTTCCTGCCGCTAAAACGGCGATAATTTTATCGCCGGTCTTGCTAATATGCCCCTGCGTATTTGCACTATTGTAATTTGCACAGTTAGGTAGATTAACATTGCTACTGATCTTAAACAAGTCATTATAAATTAAGGTCTCTGGTAGCAGGTCCAATACATTGATGTTTATACTTACTTTGCATTTGCACTTTACAATTTTGATATTGAGGTCTTGAGCTGCTGTCCAGCCTCCCTAACATATTTTAATATGATTTTAATTTAAACGATTCAACTATGTATTAATAGTTGGCTTGTTTTCTTTTTATCACTATCATAGTTTTTTAAGCACTAATTGGCACTTCTTTCTGAGCACTAACTATGCACTATGCACTTTAGAAAACTAACAGATGTGAGCCAACTTCTAACGTATATTTATATCTAATTTTGGTTACATGAAACAAACAATATATTGGGCACTGGCCCTTTATTGTATACAAAGTATAATTGCGCAATTACATATTTATGGTAGTGTAAAAGAATAATGATAAGTGTTTTCACTATTTATATTCAATGCAATCAATTATTTGTAATTTATTGTGTAAACTTATGAATTGATACAATATAGCTTTGATAGAAGTTAAGCATGATGTGAAATGCAAGTCTGTTGTTTAGCTCCATGAAAGGTATGGGAGGGACTGCCCTCGTGGTCTAATTGGTGTATAAATACGTGATTTTGGTCCTGACATGTCATGTGATCAAGACCGGGAAACTCGGTCGAAACGCGTCATGCTGCTGACAATTCACTAATAAAGCACGATATTCAATCCATCTGGTGGTCCGTACCTGATTTCCTGCTCAAGGAGGAGTTTTCATCAGGATTGTGGTTCTTTATTTATAACATATACATTTTCAAGATTTCTTTTTAAAGTTATCTTAAAGTTAAATATTTCCAAATAGTTATACTTACCTATGTATTTTCGATATTTTTGTCCATGATATTCTTGTAGTTAATGTTATTGTACTTTACTTATGAAATATAAATATGTTTATTTGATATGTTTAATGCAATATTTGTGTATTTAGATATTTTTAACCTGGATATTATTTCATAGAAGCTTCTTCTTCAGGTGGAGTATTCCAAAGTTGGAAAATGTTTTGATTAGATGGTGGTTGGCTGAAGTCCAGAATTATCCAGCACATTAGCCAGTGATTGGAGAAATTCTACCACCCAACCCTGACTATTTTCTTACAGTTCCCCACATTCTTTGGCAGCATGTCCTTTTTGCCTTAATGTAAAGTCAACCAGGAACCAGAAAACTAGCAGAACCCATGCCTCAGCTGCTTAGCCATCCTTTATTTTGGTGTGCTCTCTTCCCATCTGACAGGGTGAAAACCGATTATTTCCCCTACTCTACTGTAAATGTATCTGGGAGAGTCCTTGGAGTGAATAGGAGAAATCATCCCTGGCATCTTAAAGTCATAAGAGGTAGTGCTATAGCTGCCCTTTGTTCTGATAACTGTTACGGTCCATTTCCAGATAGCTAACCCATGTTAAGAAGTCAGCTGTTATCACCCATCTCCTCTTCATGGGATCAGAGGAAGGCTATTGTCCTCTGAAATAGTGTCATTAACTCTCCCAGCCAGGATGTATATTTTAGCTCTGGAGGGGCTGAGTGGCAAAACTGGTTTTAGGTCAGTTATGGCTCAAGCAGCACAAAATACACTTTTACAAAGTCACTTTCCATTTATCAAAAAATTGACTTTACCATTAAATCAAAAATGATGCTAGAAATGACTGAAGCTTTTTCTATCATTTTCCTAAGTGGATAGGAAATAAATATCTTAATCCCTTGTAGACCTTTTTGGGGGAAAGTCTGGCAAAGCCTACACAATGAAATACGTTTTGGGTATTATTTGTTGTGAGAGTACACTAACCCCAATATATAATATGCCCTATGGGCTTACAAGCCATGCTATAGGAGTGACTTATGAAAAAAGACACATTAGTTTTTCTTACATGGCAAATGCACTTTTTCTTGCCATGTGTTTCTGAAGAGAATATAAACTCCATCCCAGCCAAAGCACAGTGGTCACACATATATATTTTTGTCATATATTTGGTTAGTGTAAATAAACACTCTAGCCTATATATGCCAGGTTTCAAGTTTAAGCAATACACAATAGAGATGGGAATCATAGTACATGGAGGAGATGGAGTCAGAAGACTGTGTCTGTCAACATAGGTTGTTTTGACTCAGTCACTTGATGTTACAGTTCACACCTGTAATTTCTTTCCCTCATCTTTATTGATTTCTCTCTTGTTGTTACCCTTGGTCTCCGTTGTCTTGCTTCCTAGTACTTACAGCTTTATTTGACTTTGCACAGTTCTTGGTATTTTGATCCCTGTGATTTGATTTAGTTGACTAGGAACTTGCTTTTAACCTGGTTTTTGATTTTTCTCTCAGTTTGATAACTACAATTCAGCTTTCCAGTGAAATGGAGTGATACTCGTCTTCGGTTCTTAGTCAAGTTTGCCTGGGGCCTAGCTACAGAGATGCTTCACCTCACACTGGGTAAGCCACCTCAAGTATTTCTACAGTAATTATCTGTTAAAAGAACCCTTCTCACTTTCATCTGTTTTGTCTCTCGATAGTGATTTGGACCATGTCTCTGTGATGGTGTGCCATCCTGTATCTCAAAGAGTCCAGTCCTTCTGCAAAACATCCCGCTGAATATGACTGTTGTCTCTCTTTCTTATCCCACACCTCTTCTTACTTTTTCTAGAATAAGGCATTCCCTAATGAGTGTGATACAGGATAAAGGAAGTAGGACTGCCTAGAAGGTGAAAAGGCAGGATTAACCTTGCTGTCCTTTGGCCTCTGTTTGCAAGAGTCATGACGACATATGACATTTAACCTTCCATGTCATACGTCCTTTTGGGCACCATTTATAATGGACTTACAAAGATGTTAAATAGGCCAAACAATAAGTTCCAATCTTCCGGTCTTGTTTTGGGGGATCATTGGTGCTTTACTACTCTTTAGATTCCTAACTACAGAAAAATCAGGCAAGCAAAAAATGGGCGGACTACAACAAATTTGAGGTAATTTTTCACAGCCATTTTCTGTTTTGATAGAGAAATGGGAGGTGGAGTACATGTTATAAAGAGGTAATAAATAATTTTCGGACACGTAAAGGTTCCTTACTTTTTAATGTCCCCTTCTTGAAATGAAATGAAATTTGTACTTGTAAAGCGCACTTATACCCCCAAAGGGGTGTCCTGGCGCTGTACGCATACCGCTGTGGAACCCTTCCTGGCTTTTCCCTGTGAAATGTCCACTCCTGGGCACCCCCAGGGTGAAGCCAGGCATCCCAGCACTGTTGGGGCCGTTGTGGAGATTAAGCAAGCTATTGCCCAGAGTGGGACCCATGATTAGAATAGGCACTGAGGCGAGAATTATCAGGTCTGAGGAAATTGAGCCCAAGACCCGCCGAGGCGGGAATTGAACCCTGGTCCCGGGCCAGATCTCTGCATCAGGGTCTGCCGCTCTAACCATTGAGCCACACTTCTCCACATCAAATATTCCGTCTCCAAATTGAAGAGCATCAACATCATTTACCACTTCTTCACCCATGTGGCAAACATGCCTTTGTTATGTTTTGTTATGTGTATTTGTACAGAGCACAACCCAAACAGAAAGGTATCATGCTGAAGCAGATGCTGAATGGGGTGAGCCAGGGTCAGGGCTAGGGGAAGAATCAGAGCTTTTGTTCCCTGAAGAATTCAAGAGCTGAAGAGGAGGCTCTGATGTGCAGGAGCAGGTCGCTCCAGGATTTTGGAGCGAGGTAGGAGACTCACGCTCAAGTCTGATGTGTAACACTCAAGTCCGGAACTCTTGTCTGAAGATGTCTAAATATGCAGGAGCAATACTCAACCTTCCGCAGTTCCAAAGCCGCACTTCTATGCTGCCTTTACTCTCTGTATATAAAGCTAAGTGTGTTACAGCTGCTTCATATGGGGCTGGAATGTGGGGCTACTCTATTCCAAAATTTGCTCCAGTTTGAGAAAAATTGAGGGCCTCATTTATGAGGTTTTGGCGCAGTGCAGCGCTATAAGGAATCTTGCTACGCTACCCTTTATCAAAACGAAAGGGCAGGAATGCACCGTATCTATGAGATATGGCGCATTCCTGTCCTTTTCCCTTGCACCGGTGCACAATGAGCTGCCATGCGCCAACATAGGCACACTTGAACCATGGTACAACGGTGTCTGCGTTGTACGGATGATTGGTTTTGTGCAGGAAGGGACACATTCCCGCACAAAAGCAATCAGTTCAGGTGATTTCCTCTTTCTATGTGTGCTGCAGAATGCAGCACACATAGAAAATGGAAAAAACGAGGAGAAATTAAAACAGTTCTCCTCGTTGCGCCTCCCTAACGCCACCCCTGTGGTGGCCTTAGATTCTAACGCATTCCCAGGTTTACGATTTTTCACAAATCTGGGAATGCTTCAGGTTCCAAGGGTGTTGCGTGGGAACACCCACAGCAACACCCATGGAATGCCCCTTTCACTCAGTGTTCTGCGTAAAAGGGGCAAATATTTACAAGGCCATGAAGAGCCACGTAAAGTGGCTTTACATGGCCTTGTAAATATGCTGCGGCACATTGCGCCACCGGAACATCAAAAAAGTGACGCTCCGGCAATGCAAAAGTGCTGCAAGGGGCCTCATAAATGAGGCTCCGAGTCTGTAGGCGACTCTTCTCAGTCCCACAAGCCACCTTACACTATGTTATACATACGCAGTTATCATTGCATTATGTTTCAGATCGAGTGTGTCAAGCACCTCTGATGCTTTGGGGGTCTATCTGGTCATCACAGGAAGCAGGCCTGAACAGGAAGATTATTCAGGACTGTCATGCTTATCTATATGCTTATACTTAGATCTCCTTTTAACTTGGTGGGAAAGGGACTGTTTGGCAATTACTAAGCTTTCCGATTAGGCCTGAAATGTTTAGTAGCAGCCTGTGTGTTTGCCTTGTGATGATGCGTCTCTCCAGTCCTTACTACATTTTATGTTTTTTTGGGGTGTAGTTTGATTTATTTTTAAAACCTTTTTAAGGCATTTAGCATTTAGATAGTGTAGAATTTTTTTGCTTTATTTGCAACTTATAGATAATGCAGAGGTGTGTTTTAAAGCTTGCTGCTTTTTGAAGGCAGTGGTTAGAGAATGTAAATCTATAAAAGGATATCTGACTTTCAGGTTTGTGTTTTATTGTTCTATGTCTGTTTAGTCAGATGGACGCTTAGAGGCTTACATGCTTTTGATATTAGAATTGCTAGTTGTTGGTGGGTTCTGTTGTCTTTTGTTTAGCTGTTATCTATTACATGTATTTCACACTTTAAAACTGTACATTGCATATGTATTTTATCATACTCCCTGGAACGTTATTTTATTATTATTATCGTGATTAATATTAATATTGTCATGTTAAATCAATGAGAAGCAACATAATTTACCAACTCTTCACCTGTGTGGCAAATATGCCTTTGTTATGTTTTGTTATGTGTACTTGTATTTGTACAGTGCACATCCCACCCAGAAGGGTATCCTGGTGCTGAAGCAGGGGCTGTATGGGGTGAGCCAGGGTGAAGAGTCAGGTCTTCTGCTTATCGCAGAATTCAATTACTGAAGAGGAGGCTCTAATGTGCAGGGGCAGGACGTTCCAGGATTTAGGAGCGAGGTAGGAGAAGGCACAACAGCCGGATCTGGTTCTGCCTATGCAGGGGTAGTGAATTCGACTGAGCAAAGGTTTCTGGTAGATTTGTGGAAGTTTATGCTGTTGCTGAGGTATGTGTGGCCAGTATGGAACACTTTCATTTTAACCACGTATTTATTTGATTCTTTAACTTCAATGGGGCAACCCAGTGACTTCCCTTTCCTATACACGCCTTTTTCCTACAAAAGAAGAATCAGATACAATGCTCCCTTAATCACATTCATATTGAAAGGGTTACCCTGGGCTTGATTATAACAATTAAGGACATTCTTGAAGTCAAAAACAGTGCCTCTGACTAACAGAACATAAGTGGAGGCTATGGTCAAAAAGGGCACGTCTGGAATACCTTCGCACAGCATGAAGAACACATAACATGTACATTTTTGTAGCTATGCAATACATCTCAAATTGCCCTGGTCAAAAGCTTTTTAAGGTTGCTAAATCTGCCACGAGTCTTCACTAATTCTTAACATCGCTCTACTGGTGACAGCCCTAGGCAAAATACAATCTTTGATATTTGCTTATCATCTCAAATGGAATCCTAATACAACTGAATAGTTACTGATCTTGGCATTCACCTCTTCCACCTCAGTGTAGCACTATCTGGATTTCACAACATTGTTAGGTTGTTCTCTGAGCAATCTTTGATCATGCAAAATCTTCTGGCTCCATTCTTGACAGCTAACTAAACCTACAAAATGGCTATAAATGCAATGAGCTCAAACTCATCAGCAAGACATCAATGATGTACCCCAAGCACTGGTCTTATCGGCCTAGCCTTTGGAGTACTGTGCTCTCTGGCATCCCTAAAATTCATCTCACACCACTCAAAGACTCCCTTTACACAACTGACAAACTGAAGTCCACTAATTCTCAAATCTTTTGTCTCCTCCTCATAGGACCTCATTGGCCGTTTACTCTCATACTCCTGTTCTTTATAGGGATTTCCATTGACTTAACTTTTTTGCCTTGGAGACTTTTCCTGTCATTGCCCTGCTCTTAACATTATTGAGCACTATTACTATTTGTGTGTGCCATTTTTGCCTTGTCGGTGTTTCACATTGTTTTTTTTTTTCTTTTTTACCTTTACTTGGTCTTGGCACTACCTTTGTTCTGGGCACTACCATTGTTTTTGAGATAAAACCATGTCTGTGCTCTTCTCTGACGCTCCTTGGCCTTGTAAACGCTATAGAAATTAATACATCTATAGTAGGACGGTCACTCAACATGTCAGGTGTTTTTTTGTTTTTTAAATGGGTGAAGAAGTTATGCATAAATGTTCAGGCAAAAATAACCTCACTTAAACGTTTTGGACTTCTGATCATAATATCCATGAAAAAATCATGAGAGAGTGTTTTCTCTTACAGACAGTTTGTAGGAGGCTGGCTCTCTATAAAGTGTACTAAAAAGAAATACACTGTGCAGAGATTCAAGAGAATTCCCAAATGGTAGACAGAGGTAAAAGCAGATGATTCTAATGCTCTTTGTGGTAGCCTAGGCGAGCAGTTAGGCTTATCAGACGGTAGTGCCAAGCATTTGTTGTAATCAGAGGCAATAAATGAGACACACACTCAAGAATAAATCAGAGACCATTTTGTAAAGATACAATCGAGCTTTATGTTTTTTTAGAGACCAAGAACACAGTTCTAAGGTAAGTAATATTTGAGTTACGGGCTTTAAAGAGTTCGGAAAATATATCACATTTGTGCGCAATTATGCACCATAGAAATCAATAGGAAGGAATAGAAAATTGCATAGAAAATCAGGCAATGCTTTCACAAAGTTCACCTTCTCGTTTTAGGTTGATGTCAGGACCAGGTCCAAAGTTCCAGCAGGAGACATCAGTGTAATTGATCCATAGCTGAAATAAGGGCCAACAAGGAGCCAGAAAAATTGTATCTTCTGTATAAACTCTCACTTTAGAGAATAACTTGTCAAATGTGCTCTACTAGAAGTGCTTTGTACTTGCACTACAGATCACACATGTTTAACCCACGTGGTTTCCTACAAGCAATATAACTGTAAATAATGCACAACTAGGAGTATCTGACACAAAAGACTAGTCCCGAAATAGAAAACAAAATATGCACCTAATTTCTTTGCATACATTACACTCTAAACAGCGTGCACAACTAGAACTTAACACTCCAGAAGGCATAAACACTTGTATTATAACATCTGTTGCAATACAGACACACAAGAATGGCAGCTTAGTTAGTTTTTTCATACACCGAAATAAAACAATAAAACTGCGAAAACATTTCCTCTAGTCAACTGTGCATACCATGACGCTTAAATGAATGTATATACATGACTTAAAGACAAATGAGTATGCGTCATACAAATGAGATCTTCAAAACAAAGAATTAATACAGCAGAAATGTCAAAACTGTGTTAATAATCACTAGAAAGAGGCGTGGTCAGCCAACATGGCTGAGTAGACATGTCTCAGCAAAGCTCCTGTGCCAATGCCGAAATCCAACATAATTCATGTGCGGTTGAGGCTGGAGGCAGGGGAGCGGCAAGTTCGGAGCTGATACTGCCCTAAAGGCAGAGTCGGGGAATACGACTCCCGTTGCAGGGTCTGTGCAGGCATTGATGATGCAGCTAATGGAGGAGCAGGGCGAGCTCAGGGGGAGCTTGAGACTGAACTCTGTCCAGGGCCTTAGCCAAAGAGTTGATCAGAAACGTCCATGAATTGAATGCTGTGGATGCCTGCGGAGCACAGATCCAGGGTCCCTGGTGGTCCTGGCCCAGTGGTAGGAGACAGCCTGGCTGCCAGGGTTGGACCCAGAGTGCCTCAAAGGTGGAGAGTCACTCTGGCACTCGGCATTAAGGGGTAGGTGAAGTTGTGCATTGTTGGACACATAAATGAGAGCAGCGCTGGACACCAGAATTCTAAACTACTCATAACAGGACAGTATGGCCCAGAAGTGGGTGTCCATGGTTGGTATATTAGTGGAGGCATAAAAGATTGACTGCTCCTGAGAAATGTTGTGAGTGCCAGGGGGACATCTCAATCCCACCTGTATGCTGTGGGGCTGGGGACCACTGAGGTCTGGGCCCAGCCGTTTGACAGCTGGTGACCAGATGGTGACTGGGATGCCCGTCTTCTTGTAGTGCAGAAGCGTTTCAGTATGTATTGGTGTCTAACTTAACCTGCTTGACATGAGCAGAAGTAAAACTTTGGGACTCTGGACAGGACAGACTGGGGTTCAATATCGATGGAGCTCATCAGCATACAGCAGGACACCGGCAAATGTGCGTGCTCTATTTTGGTTTTAGACATCTTCAATGTGATTCTGGCAGCTTTAGCTGTGATGCACGAAGCCTTGAAAAGTAAAGTTGACACAGTGGCTATAGATCTCAGCCTCCTATGGGCAGATCAATGGAATATGTTGGAGAGAGAGTGAGGGAGGTAGAGTCAGTACTGGAGAGCAGTTGCCCAATGGTGAGCGAGATGCAACAGCAAATTAGTGAGTTGCTGCTCAAAGTAATAGCACCCGAAGACCGGGCAAAGGACTCTGATAAACGCACCCTGAGGAATAATGTCAGAATTGTATGGATGCTTGAGAGGATTGAGGGTCTCAGTATGGAGCTGTTCCTGGAAGACTGGTTCCTGCAGGTAGTGGCCTATGGCCCTCTTGAATTTCTTCTCAGTTGAATGTGCATTCATGATGTAGGCAACCTCCCACCTGGCCCAGAGCACCTCCCTGCCCTATTGTGGCAAGCTTACTGAACTAACAGGACAGGGAAAACATCCTTCAGCTGGCACGACGTAACAGCCTTTTGAAGTGGGAGACACCAAAGTGTTCCTCATCCCTGATTACGCCCTTTCTGTTCAACAGCAGGGAACGGCATTCCCGCGGTCAATCACAACCTCATGGTGCTGGGTTTCAAATACATGCTGCTTTATTCTGCAAAGCTTTGGGTACTAGAACGTGATAGAGCACACTTCTTCCTAGATCAAGGAGAAGCCATGGCATGGACAGAACAGAAAGCTGAAGAACTCAAAGTGACCTTGGAGGAGCCGAGTGACTGGCAAGTTGTGATGAGAAAATGGAGTAAGAAACACAAGGAGGTGTTTCGCAGGCCCACCAGAGACCAATCCAAAATTGAACAATGTAAAACAGTAATGGAATTATGTTAGTGGATAGAGGCATAGGACCTGCGGTCTAGTCAGGTGGCTGATCATGGGGGTACCAGAGCAGACACTGGGTCTGAGTAGGGTGAAACAGAACATGATATGGAAGTATTACATGTTACGCCTATGACCGCGGATGAATTAATTAAAACTGAGCTGATATGATGAGAGGGGATTCCATGGGCAAAGAACAACATATTCACAGAGATATGGCACTTTCCTCCCCTCCTCCTAGTGCTAGCACTGATTTGAGCTGACGTGCGCCAGGCACAAATCTTAGCGCCATGGTCCGTGCCTGAATCTGACATAGGTTTTGTACAGGAAGGGTATGCTTCCTGTAGAAAATACTATGCCTAGACACACTACAAAGCTTTTCCTATGTGTGCTGCACAGTACAGCACGCATGAAAAGTCGGAAAATAAAGGAGAAATGAAAACATTTCTCCTTTTAATGCCTGCTTTTCAGTGGTGTTAATTTTTGCAGCTAAACCCTGTCTACTAACGTTAATAGATAGGGTTTAGCATAAAAAACCCTGGGTGGTTGCATGTAACGCCCCTTCACACAAAGCAATGCAAAGCAGCTTTTTGTGCTGCTTTGGTTATTTTACTATACAAACCAATGCTTATTCCAACTAGCGTTGGTTTGTTAATCCCCAAATAGGTTTAGCGTTGGATTGTGAATCTAGGTCTCTGTTTAAGATACGTGAAACCAAACAGTGTCTGCAGCTAACCGATACAGGGTTATATCTAGGAGTGGGCATAACTGGCGTAATTCTCTCTCGGGTAATTACCTGTAATTACCACAACATTTTTCATTATTTCGCAAAATTCACTCTGGAATACAAACTGGGCTAGAGGATACATTTTGCGCTAAGTAAGTAGCACTAAAGGCTACAGGACACAAACAGCAAAAGCAAGCAGCTGCTCATTCTCTATTAGGACCTCATTTATTGTTTGGCGGATGGCCCGTTTTTCTGCCCGGGGGATGGAGTAAATTTCTCCGTTCCCATAGCGGAAGGACCTGCCTCCAAATTTATAAACGACCGCCAAGCAGGAGATCATTTATAATGGACAGGCAGGAACCACCGTCATAGCGGTTCCTACCAATGCATTTTGTAGTTTGGTGCAGGGCTGCATCAGCATGACACAGCCTTGCACCAAACAGCTTTATTTTTTTATTTTCAAAAAGAAAATCCTGATATGGAATTTGTAATGCGCTCCTCACCATGGGAGTCATCTCCCATGGCAAGGGGAGCATTATTAGCAATTTACTTTTCGGTGACAGACAAATTGTGATTTTATAAATGAAACAAGACCAAAACAACATAAATCCACTGTATAGAAGTCGAAATATGAATTTTTCAAGAATAAATGTCAAAACAGTGGGTAGAAGCAATAAGCGTTTAAATGGGTTATCTGGTTGCGCTAGACCGGGGTGAAGTCAAAAGTTCAGGCTGACTGCGATGGAGCGCAGGCCAGATACAGGGACTCAATTGGGCCCACTGAACCAAAGTACCTTAATCCGGGATGCATCGTCATCAGCGAACATGTGAGGTGCAGCTGAGGTGATGCATCTGTGTCTAGCCACGCTCGGAATGAGATGCACCGTTTTTTTTCACGCAACTGCGGCAATGCAGCGGTTCTGAGTGCAAGCACTGGTTCTGGATGCAATGCCCAACTGCTACTCCCGCAGTAGGTGATGGTTTAATGCCGAATTGATATGCTGGTTCCGTGGACGATATGCCAGGTATGGTCCAAGCCATGACGAGGATGCGCTGGTTCCAAGGGCAATGCGCAGGCTCTGCTCCGTACAACGATGAGGATGCACTGATTCTGACTCATGCAAAGGTGAAGTGTGCCAGTTCCAATGAGGATGCGTGGGTTCTGGATAAGGGAGCACCTTAGGCCTCGGTTCTGCTATGTTACAATATTGAAAACACACATCATTATCCCTAAATATTAGATGTAAACGCATTTAGAATTTGCAGTGTGTTCCTGTGCACTGTCAATGACCTGGCTGAAAAGGGCATGAAAGATTTGTAACTGGATCCTAAATTCAAAGCTGTTCTGAACAGGGACCCTCAAAATACGTTTGGCCCAGGGCCCCCAAAATCCTTAAAATGTCCCTGGGCAGAGGTCGAAGCAATGGCTGTAATTTTGTAGATGGTGGCTGTTTGTGTACTGGAAAGGATTAATAACCAGAAGAGCATATGTTGTTAGAATGGGGCCGATAGCCTGACGCAGAATAATTGATTCTCAGACTTGTGTTTTCACTTTCCCTTTCATCTCCTTTTGAAGGACTGACAAGTTCAACTGTGTTTAATGTCAACAGCAGGTGCATGTCGTGAACAATTTTGAAAGGCAGTCTAAACCCATGTAGTGTTCCATTTGTTGTTTACGTTGTGTTTACTGAGTAAGTCCACTATGTGTGAAAATAAATGGGGATCACTGGATGTACTACTTACTCAAATGTCCACCGAATAATAATGAAAACAGTATAAACAAATTAATACAATGAAGACAAGAGACAGTCATTTTTAGGTCTCGGCTAGGCAGCGCATGCGCTGTCTCGTCGAGAGATGCTGTATACAGTATTGTAGGCAGCGCATGCGCTGTCTCGTCGAGAGATGCTGTATACAGTATTGTGGGGAAGCTCCGCCCACTTTCTGCCCATGCTTTTCATTGGCTCAAATCTGAAATGCTGCGTTGTGATTGGTTATCGGCCAGTTAGTCCCACCTCTTGACGAACATGTCGTAATTTTTCTCCTTCCATAGCTATCAGCCCCTTTACTTTAAAAAGTATTTTCTTCCCCTGCCTCCCCCTGGTCCCTCCCAGAGTCCGTGCCTTCTCTGCCCCCCCCCCCTTCCGCCCACCCACTCCCGTTCCTGCCTTCTTGGACGCCCGCATTTTTGTTTACAAATGCAATAGGTCTCGCGTAAATACGAGTCCTATTGCATTTGTAAATGCTTTTTTTCACTATGATTGGCTGCCTGCAATCGCACTCTATTTTGCATTACCTGTCCCTCTCGCATGCGCACGATGCTTTACATCGTACGCATGCAAAAGTCTGCCTCTGCCTCTTGTGTTAGCCCTCTGCTCGCCGGCGCGGATTTCACTTCACTTACTCCCCATGCCTCCCACCCCCCACAACTCCTCCCACCCCAGGCAGCTTCCTCCAATTTAATTAAACAAATAAAAGCTCCCCGACACTCCCGCTGCTTTCACCTTAGCCGAGCTGCAAACAGAGGCGAGTATACTCGATGCGCATTTAGTAAGTGGTTTCTAGAAAAAACTTCCACGTATTTTGGTTTCTTTTTCTTTTAGAAATACATTCTTGCTTTTGTTTCTCTTTCGCGCTCTGCTCTGTCACAAAACTGCCTCTGGCATCCATTTTCCATTTGTTGGAAAGCCGTGGACTACAAATCTAGTGGCTAAAGGTTGCCTACTCAAGTTTGTGTAACAATCAAATTGGTTTAGGTTTGTCACGGATGGCCGTGCTTCAGATTTGGAGGTTGGCAGGATATTTCCTATGGCTTCCGACCGGAGGGTGACACTTCTGTTAACAGCAGTTCTCTGTCTGTCTGCGGGTCGAGGCAGGAAATCTAAAAACCAGAGAGAGCACGTGTGTCAGTCGGTGAAAAGCTAAAATAATGCTAATATTTTCTTCTCTGGGAACCGCCGTTGTTTCGCTTTCATTTAATTGTACAGGAATTCCATATGGCTCGCTAAAAAAAGTTAGGTGTTTCTATGTTTTCTCACTCTGTTCTAAGCAGTGCTAGGCAGTGAAGTAGAGTTATGCCGTTCACTAGTTTTGTTAACAATCCCAAAAACTTGGTATGGCCATTTATCACTGTCCCCTCCGATTCTTATCCTTTTTTCAGTTTTATATAGCGTGAACTCGACCCTAACGTATTGGAGCGCTTTACACGAGCACCAATTACATTGAGCATTCATATTTGATAGACACAGGGAGATTAAGTGATTTGCCCAGAATCACAGTATGTTGAGCGTCGTTGTCGAGACTCGAACCAGGTTCCCCAGCTCTAAACTCGGCAGCTCTGGCCGTTAGGTCACATCCTCTCGTGGACCACCACTGACGCACTCCCGCCAGGTTATACCAGTCCTTTCGTACGAGTCTTGTCTTTTGCTGCACTGTTTCATGTTAATGAATGTTTCATCATACTTACTGCATATCTCGAGGAAGGCCAAAGATCACAGCGCAGACAGAGGTTCCAGCCCAGATCAGCCCACTCCTCAGAACATGCACATCCCCTGCTGGGACCCCACTGCATATAAATAAAGTTGTCCCCCTCCTGTAAATGCGCTGCATTAACGTGTCGTGTTTGGGGGCACCGTGTAAGGAGGGTGGCAGGACTGCTGCCCTGGCACTATTCTCACCTGCATTCAAAAACACAACCAAAAACATTGCGTCGAGCAAGAACATAGCTGGTTCAGGACAAGAATAATGTTGGCCAAACCTGTCTTTTTATTTTAATGCAGATTTTTAGCAACAGTTGCTATTCAAGTCACTACAGCTCTATAATCAAAGCAGTGCTGTATTATGGCACAGAATGCCTGGATGCGTTTTAATAATCTGCACTGTTTGGTTGGGGGTCTCTGGGATAGTTAGTCTCGAATGCCTTGTCTTCCTGGTGGCAGTGGCCGTAATTTCCATAGTTTTTAGGTAGACACTGGGAGCAAATACCCTCATGAGACTTTCCATGCATTTCTAGGGGATGGGTTCTGCCATGCGGCTCCATGGGTTACAGTACATGTTGACATTCTGCCTGCTTGCAGAGGATTTCTCAATCACTGGGCATGAAAGAGATGAAAGAGCCTGCCAAAATGGCAGCCACACGAGCTCACCAAGTAATTGGTGTATTCATGGGAACTACACCTCTCATCGACGCTGGCTTTGTTTGTGCCAGTAATAAATATACACCGCCCTGAAAGCCTCTAGCAGAAAAGGCATACTTAAGATTTCATTGCATGACTAATGCATTTCAATGAATAGCTGTGCCAAGAAGCACTTAAGTGCCTTAGTTTAACCCTTGATGCGTGGCACTTGGCAGGGCTGTCCACCTGGACTATTATGAGAGTGCTTTCACAGGTTTACTGCTTAGCTGTTGTCATAGAGCGCTTTCAAGTGTTATTTTGGAGCAAATGTAAAAGATAACAAGTAGTCCTTTTTCAAACCTAGATGTGCTTTTTTTGATACCCCTGTCTTTACAGCTGGGAAAACAAAATCTACATGTGGTAAACAACAAGTGTTGAGCCAACGCCAAGACTCAAACCTGGTTCCCCAGCTCTAAACTCGGCAGCTCTGGCTGTTAGGTCACATCCTCTCGTGGACCACCACTGACGCACTCCCGCCAGGTTATACCCGTCCTTTCGTACGTGTCTTGTCTTTTGCTGCACTGTTTCATGTTAATGAATGTTTCATCATACTTACTGCATATCTCGAGGAAGGCCAAAGATCACAGCGCAGACAGAGGTTCCAGCCCAGATCAGCCCACTCCTCAGAACATGCACATCCCCTGCTGGGACCCCACCCCCACTGCATATAAATAAAGTTGTCCCCCTCCTGTAAATGCGCTGCATTAACGTGTCGTGTTTGGGGGCACCGTGTAAGGAGGGTGGCAGGACTGCTACCCTGGCACTATTCTCACCTGCATTTATGTATTACAGATCCCTTGAAGCCCCAGCATAAACAAGTTTCCGCCTCCTGCGAACAGGCACTATTAACAGAGATGGGGCAGAGAGGAAAGATCTGTGGCAATGCTCTTTCCACCATCTCATCTCAGGCCTGAACGCCTCCCTGCCCCTGGAGAGCACGAGCCCTCTCTCTAGGGGTTCCCCACACCTCACAACGAAAGGCCTCTGCTTGTTTTTCCACATCCAGCTTTCGGTGTGTTCGACGCCTTTCGGCTCACCCACCTCTTTATTTCAAGCAGTGGCTCATCAGGGACCATGACAGTTCACTAGTGCATGCACCAGGTAGCACCAGAACTAGTGCCGTGGAAAAAGCAGGTCTGCAAGATCTCCACGCGTCTGTGGCTATAGTACAACTTTTCTTAACAGGTATGCTCCTTGTCCAGCGTGGTGTTTATCTTGTGTACTGGTCCAAATATACTGTTTTGCGTCATTATGGTTGTAAAATATGCACTAAAATACATTACTTTTCTGCCAACTCACTATGTGAATCGAGACTGTTTTCCCTTCCTTTAACTTGGGTGAAATAACACCTGCGGCCCGTCTCTGTCCTCATGTTTACATTTTCCCTGGCCTTTGGCAGATTTCAAAGTTTCCCCAGAGCTTGGGACGACCATTGTTTTAAGGCTCCCACCCATCCTAGGAATTTCTTCTTCGGACTCACAAGGGCCTGTGCATTTGCTGAATCCTCTCCATCTTCTGCAGCCATCTGCTGTTGCTGTTTTAAAGGGGCAACTTCTCCCTTACTGTTTTTGCTGCATTACGGAAGCAAACCACCCCTCTCTCTGTAAGCGCCCCAAAACCTTCATGTCTAGTTCGCACTATATAAAACTGTAAAAAAAAAAAAAAAAAAACTTCCACGTTTAATAACACTAGATGTTGTAGCAGCCAGGATAATGTACTGCATAGCTAAAAATGTATAAGGTCCCAAAGGCGAAACCGATTGCACTGGATCTTTTCCCATTCTTTATATTTATTTTACTTCTGTTCTTTGTTAAGCTCATGCTTTTATTTCATTAGATGGGCCAGGCGTGGATACATTTTTAACACTAAAAGGCGAGACCGATTGCATTGCAAATGCGTGTTTATGCATGTATTCACAGATAAGTGCTTATATCAAATGTGAAGTCTGCAGTGTGTTTTAAAGCAATAGCAATAAAACTATCAGCAGAAAAATACTTTTTAATAGGGCTACTAAAGCCCTATAAAATCTGAGCACAGTGATCAAAACACACTGAGTTGCACTGGAATGGGAAAACGAAATCCTGTTGATAATGATGAACTCACGTTGGAAGAGCAAAAACGTGTAAAATAAGCGTCTTCTCATGTTCAAATTGAACCACAGCTTACATTTAAAAAAAATACTTAAACTAACAAAGGCAGATATTTGTCAGTCGGATGAGAACTGTAGGCCAAACTAGCAGATAAAGGAATCTGTCTTAAGTGGTAGGGCGGCCGTGAGGGAGGGAAGTCAGTGGTTTGGGGAGAAGGAAGGGGTTGAAATAATATAAATAAAAAAAATAAAACTTACCTGTTGCTCCGCTCCTGCTGACAGCTGCCTCACTGCTCCTCTCATAGCCGTCGGGCTGGAAGGGGATGGGCCTTCAGGGCACAGAGTCTACACCCAATCCAGATGCTGCTCTCACATGAGAGCAGCGAAAGGATTGGTCTGAGAGGCCTTGTTTGTCGCTCAGACTGTGCATTGGACCCTGTGCCTTTTCTCCAACCCTGATGTGTGTTTGGCCGGCTTTGGACGTCCGACCAAGCACACATGCGCACTTATGTTTCTTCAACCCGGCTGTCTTACTTCTCCTCCGTGACATGCCCAGCCCCGCCACGCCCTATAGTTATTGCGGGGCTCCGACAGACAGCATAAATAAAATGACAATAACTTTGTTATTGTCATTCTATTTATCATCTGCTGGCGCGGGCTGTGGGGCAACGCTTCTCTGCCATTAGGAGCAGCCCCTGAAGGAATCCGACAGCCTCTCGTGCTTCTATTAACTTGAAAGAGCTCGCAAACACTCACCACTTATGGATGTTTGGTATTTTTGTAGCGCAACACTAACAAAAGGCATCCAAGTACTGCACAGGGTGAAAGGCAAAGAAATACTCAACATGTGATCCGATAGGTAGCTGGTGTCTCTGGGCAAGGGGGGCTATTACTCCACCATGATGTAATGTTCTTTAAAGAGGTGTGTCTTCAGTTTTTTCCTAAATTGGATGAGTATTTGGGTAGTCTTAATAGAATGTTGTTGTAGAGACTCAGGGCCTCATTTATGGGGAATTGGCGTAGGGAAGCAACAAGTCTTCTTGCTGTGCTGCCTTACGCCAATGTGAAAGTGCAGGAATGCACTGTATTTTTGAAATACGGAGTGTTGGACATGGCCCTTCTTAGGGAAATTTACCCCCAAACTTTTTGCTTTTTCCTCCTAGTCTTTGATGACTCTCTCCACATGACCTTAGGAATCCATGCACTTTACCACTGTACTGCAGAGGGAAGGTGTACGCACCTGCCTCGCCCACATTGGGCAGGGGGTGCGCACGTGATGGGTTAGGTGCCGTACCTCTGTGCGCCCCTCAAACAGGTACACCACATATCCTGGGCGGAGACGGCACTGGCTAGTAGTGGGACGTAGCACTGAGGGTGCCACCCACCAGACAGCTGTCAACCCTGTATCGGGCCTGTCCTTACAGTTCGGTGGGGCGCCTTTGAACCCCTGCCTAGGTTGGCATCCCTTATGCATCAGCCGATCCTGGGTGGGTTGTCCCGTACCATGAGGGCACCCAAGGGGGAAGCCCTAAAGGGGGCAGGGGAGGTGGTAAGCTGAAGGCTGGGCGGGTACATATGGATGTTCCATGCCCAGGTAGTGAAGAACCCCCCATATGGAGCTTCCACTGCCTTGGAGTTCTGCTTTTCTCATGGGATGCTTCTGGGATGTGGCCCACTCTCTTGTGTGGCATCAGGGCTCTGAGCACGTCCTCACTGTCAAGACAGTGTGGAAGTGTGTGCACCTTCCTACACAGTCTAGAATGAGTTGCTGACACAGTGTTCTGAAAAATGGGCCGGTCTGTCAACGCAGTCCGGCGAGTGCACACTTACACCTGTGGGTCTGTGCACTGGCCCTCATGTTGTTTTGAATATGGGTCCTCCCTGCCTTTGCAGGCTCAAGGATACGCCCTGGCACCTATGGCACTTTGGAAAGGGGCCTGGCATGCCATCGCGGGCCGGTGAGGGCAAACCTGCATCCCTGGTGTCTCACATCAGGGTGAGGTTGGAGAGGTGTGTGCGCAATCGCATCTGTAAGGGGGCAACCCATGTCCAATGGGTCTAGGCAGGGTGGTGTGTGAGCACTCGCAATTAAGGTGCTAGGACCTGGGTACGCTCAAGTGCCTGGCCTGTCATTGCTGACTGGTGTGTTTGCACTGGCATCTATTGTGATTAAACGAATGAGCAGCCTGCCATTGCAGGCCACCGTAGGTGTGCAACCACACTGATGGTGCCAGTGATAGCGTGTGTCACCTGCCATTGCAGACTGGTGTGCACTGACACCCATTTAGTTAAACTCGTGTCCAGTTTGCAGTTGTAGACTCGGACTGGCGCTCTTGCACCCCTGGTGCTGGGGACTATGTGTACAACCTGCCATCACAGGTCTGTGTGCGAACTAGCGCATGTGCGCCCAGGTAGTGAGGAATACCTCTGTGTGTTTTCACTGCGTCCATATTCTTTAAGTGCCATTTCGAAACTAGTTATGCCAAAAACCACTTTACCACTGGAAAGGGTTTGGCATGGCGAATCCATTGATAGGAAACATCATGAGGCTGCTCCCCTGCAATACACTATTGCAGCACAAAGTAATGTCATCAACTTCCTTATGTTAACCTATGGGGAGAGCAAGCCTCATAGGTAGTGAAAACACATACAGGTATTCCTCACTACCTGGGCACACGTGCACTAGTGCGCACACAAACCTGTAATGGAAGGTTGGACACACAGTCCTCAGCACCAGGAGTGCAAGTGCGCCCGCCTGAGTCTGCAACATGGGTTTACTAATACGGGTGTTAGTGCACAGGCACAGGCCTGTAATGGCAGGCTGCACATTCAATCACCGGCACCATAGGTGTGGGTGCACACATGCAGCAGCCTGCAATGGCAGGCTGCTCATGAGTTTAATCATGAAAGATGCCAGTGCACACACACCGGGCTGCGATGACAAGTTGGGCACATGGGCTTACCCAGGCCCTAGCACCTTATGCGCAAATGTGCGCACACCATCCTGCCTGGACCAGACGGACATGGGTTGACCCCCTTACAGGTGCAATTGCGCACTCCCGCCTGCGACGGCGACCAATCACCCTGCCACTAGCATCAGGGTGCAAGTGTGTGGACACCGGCCTGCAATGGCAGGCCTGACCCTGGTGTTAGAACACCGGCAATGCAGGTATGCACTCACCGGCCTGCAATGGCATGCCAGGCACCTATCCAAAATGACAGAGGTGCCAGGGTGCATCCTCAAGCCTGCGAAGGCAGGGTGCACACGTATTTGAAACAGTATAAGGGCCGGTGTGCAGACCCAGGCCTGTAATGGCAGGCTGGGCGCATAGTTAACACCCAACAAGTGCAAGTGTGCACTTCCAGGTCTGCATTGGCAGACTGATCCATGTTTCAGAACACCGTGTCAGCGCCTCTTCTTAGCCTGTGTAGGAAGGCACACACACTTCCTCACTGCCTGGACAGTGAGGTCGTGTTCTGAGCCCTGAGGTCACACAATAGAATTAGCCACACCCCACGAGTATCCCCTGAGAAGAGACGAACTCCAGAGCAGGGGAACCCCCACATGGGGGGTTCCTCACTGCCTGGGCAGGGAACATCCATTAGTACTCGCCCAGCCATCAGCCTACCACTCCCCTGCGCTCATCAGTGCTTCCCTGGAGGGTGCCCTCAGGGTATGGGATGACCCACTCAGGGTTGACTGAGGTGTAAGTGACGCCAACCTATGCAGGGGAGCAAAGGCACCCCACAGGCCTGCAATGACAGGTCCAGTAAATGGTTGGCACGCAATCCAGTGGGTGGCACCCTCAGTACTACATCCCACTACTAGCCAGTGCCCTGCCCTCCCTGGGTATGTGGTGTACCTGTTTATGGGGCACACGGAGGTACAGTACCTAAGTCCATTGTGTATGCACCCCCTGCCTAATGCGGGCGAGGCGGGCACGCTCACCTTCTGTCTGCAGTACAGGGGGAAGGTGCACAGATTCCTAAGGTCATGCGGGGAGAGTCAGCAAAGATGAGGAGAGAAAAGCAAAAAGTCTGGGGGTAAATTCCCCCAGGAAGGACCATGTCCAACATAATGCTTCTCACTTACATAGTAGTAATTAGAATTTCCTTAACTGTTCAATCTAAATCTAAAGTTGAAAATCCTTGAGAACATGACTTATTGGTATCATGGCATGTTCAGGTTGAAGGAATTACATATGGAATAAATACTTCAAAACTTCCTGTTGAGCTAATCTAATTCAAACTCTTATTTTTTGTCTAAAACAGACTTTTATCGACCCCAGTCATATCACTTAGATTTTTTGAAGCGGAGAATGATTTATCCTGGTCTTGTAAAGTGGGAAAAGGTACCTCATGTCATTTATTATTTGTTTGAAACTATGCATGCGATTTCTGGGTAAGGGTATACGGTCTGAGTGTATTCACGTTTTTACAACTAGGGTTATCTATTTACCAGCTCGAGTTATACTTGGTTCAATATCATTGACCGTGAATTGTTCACCACTCCAATGAGCTATTGATCGATCTTTTTGTTGTAGTTGTTTTCAAGCAAATTACTTCTTGTTGGAAAGATCTTACGGAAATATCAAATCATTCTTGGTGGAATGGAATTTTCTGATGACCATAGAGTTGATAATGCTGTTGCAAGTTCTGTTAAAGTCAAAATTAAGAAAGGTATTTTTCGGTCACCCCTTACAAATTTTATTAAGCAATCATTTTGGTTTTGGGAATATACTTTGATTGCTTTTTTTGTAAATGCATTTATCCTCATGCTTCTTTCTCGTTCTCTTTCCCTTTCTTTCTCTCTGTTTCCCTTTTCTCTTACTTTATTATATCTATTACTGATTCTTTGACTTTGTTAATAATGATTCGTTCTGCTTACTTGAATGGATATTTATGTTATTTGGATTTGTTGAGTGCAACTTATCACCCGTAGGGTATCTCCACGCTGGAGCAGGTGTGTAGGTCTTCTGTTGAGGGTTAGTGAAAGAGCCAGGTCTTCAGCCTCTTGTACAATTCAAGAAGCGAGGAGGAGAACCTGAGGTGTAGAAGGAGGCTGTTTCCTGTTTGGGGTGTGATGTAGGAGAAGGCTATTCCATGTTTTCTACTTTTGCGGATACGAGGAGTGTTTGCGGATATGGGGGGTGTGTGTGAGATATATATATATATATATATATATATATATATATATATATGATTGTGGTATCTCATGTCAAGCTATTTATTATGTGATTAATCTGGTGGTTAGAATTGCTGTTTAGTTTTTAAATTACATTGAAAAAAGTAATGCTTCTTTTAAAATTCCAATACAAAATGTATTTAAATGAAAAAAGGATTCCTTATTATGCCAGGCCAATTTGATCTCATTAAATAAATGTGTACCTCCTTTAAAATATGGGCAATTTAACAAGATTTGTAAATATATGCGTATTTCACTTAGATCTTTCAAGACTAAAAGGCAGTCGAGACATATTCTTTGTCCTTGTTCAACTTTTAAATATCCAAAATACTATTTAAAATATAGTATAGTTTATCTGAAGTCTTGCAATAAATGTATTTCCCTAGTTCCACAATCGTTGCTCAAAGATACTTGAACTTTTTCAGCTGGAAATTGTTAGCTTTGCTATGTGGTTGTTATGAAATTGCTTTTCAGACCCCCGACTATGAGACTGATGAGGCGTTGATATTTCTTTGGAAATATCTGCAAACGCTACATTCCAGTGGCTGTTGCTACATCCATCGACGGTGCAGTGTTGTGACCGTGTCTTTTAGTATAGCAAGGAAAAATAGTTCATGACCGGAAATTTCTTGACGACCAAAATGTAATTTTTTGGAATGAGGATGGATTGCAAATTAGAAGTAGAACATTTTGTGATACATTACATAATCACCCTAAATACGATTATTGCTTCATATAAATCTCAAGCGTTTACTTCAGCAACTTGACGAGTTCAAAGATTTTGCACTGCTCTCGCACTTTGTTTACCACTATACTTTATTCTTTCTTCTACTAGAATTAATGGAGTCTCATGGACTAGTACCATGACTTGTTCTTCAATGTAACGGGCAAAATGCCCACTCGGGGGAGACGGCTGATCGTTGCACAATAACCATATGATTATGGATGATTCCTGTTTTTTGCATGTTTTTGAGTAATGTTTTACAAATAATGACATTATGTGTTGTGGAGAATAACTACTTATAGTTTGGTGTAATCAACAGCTTCACAAACCATCCTGTTTCTTCTACAACCAGGATATGTGTGAAGTTTCTCTGGTTTCCTTCGGCGGAGGCACCCCACCCGAAAGAGAGCTGCTGTATGCCACTAAGAGAGGATTTCGAGCTTGTGTATATTTGTCGAATCATAGTTCCAGTCCAATTATAGTTTCAAATTAAACCGGAAACAAGTGAAATTTGCAGGTTATGGTTAGGACCGCAATACACAACATGCACAAAATCTATTCAAATCATAATTAAACGTATTAGACATGAACATCAGTAGCAAAAGTTATACACATATCTTATTCTCACCTACAGGTTGAGCGTAATAAGACTCCACAGAATGGATTGCCAAGGGTGAGATGCAGTTGGAAGAAGGGACCTGAGAAAATAAAACCTGCTCGGATTAACTCCTCTGTAACATTTACTAACAGTGTGCGGTGAAACTAACATGCAAAAACACGAAAATTCGGGGAAATGCTTATGCGCATGTGTGCATTAATACGTGGACTAATGCATGGAAGACTAGCCGCATTTGCGTTCTGCTTAAAAATATTAATAATAATGCTTTCTGCACGTTAATGCTTTGTTAGACCAATAACCTGGGATAGTGCAAATGGTGGGCGGTAAAACAAGTGAGAATTATATTTCATGAAATTAATAATGTCTGTGTTTTATTCATCGTAGTGATGCTTGCATGGGCCTACATCGTTGCATGACAAGTTGGGGGTTAAAAGAAAACTAATAAATAAGCAGAAAATTGAGCTCAGAGAGAATGGAGAAGGCAAAAGCTGATGACCTTCAAGAATTATTGTGTGTCTGCCAAGTAACGGAAGGATGGCCGTGGGACCAAGTGTAAATGTACAAGCTTCTTCCGTAGAAGCTGCAGTGGCGGACAATGGAAATGTAGAGATTTGTAACATGTTACTAGTTGAAGGAAGCGGGTATTCATGAGACGTGGCTTAGGTATTATTAGAAATGTAAAACAAAGAATGCTGTGAAGACATGGACGCGACTATGGTGGTGTGATAGAACACCCCCTAAACTGACCAATGAGAGACTAAGATTCCGAAAATGTTGCTACAATGCTGGGTTGGACATGAAGGTTTTTAGAGTATAACTGGGGTATCTGGGGGTTTGTTAAAGAGCGCGCCTTTGAAGAAGCTAGAGAGGGAAGATCGTCGCAGTCCGTCGGTTTGCTGTATTCAGATAGAGGCCTGCCTGTTTCCTGTTCCTGTCCTACTCTTTGTGCCCTGAACCTTCTCGGAGAACCCCCATCTATTCTCATGGCCAGGGGGGTAGATTTTCCACTAAAATACTTGGGTTAGTATAGCTAAAATCTGTATTTTGCATAATCATTGCAAATGTAAATTTGTTTCTGAAACTTTTGTCTCTTCATCTATTCACTCCTTCATTGCATTCTGTTCTTTATGATTTGAGTTTGACACTTTTTGCCTTGATAAATGTTCTCTCTGTGATTTATGCATTGTTTGCCTTGTAAAACTGTACATGATGAGCATTTACCTTCACATTATTTGCGATAAATATTATTAACCTTATTCTGAGTTTATGATTTATTTAGTAGTATAGATCGATAGTTAGTTCTTATTATTACCATCAACTTCTCAACTTTAGATACATCGACCAGAGGAAAGAGAGTTGATATACAGGTACAGATTATGCATTCAGAGTGTTGGATATGATCCTGTATATAAGAATAACTGATTTAACATTTAAACTTGAACAGCGCAACAGGGATTAGCTTGTTGGGTGTATGAGTATGGGCCAGTGATTGGGTTAATATTGATTATCGATCCCTGATTGGCGCTGGATCCGTTTTTGGTAGCAGAGGACGGTTAATTATTGATTAGTTTGGTAATAATTATCAATTATTGATTATTTGTTTTCTTAACATGAAAAGGTAGTGTTTTGTTCTATGTTGTCTAGAAATACGGGTACGGAGTTACCTAAGATCCCGGGATGATAATGTATTAGCCTGAAGAGGCAGGAGAATAGTGTGGATAAGGTATCACACTGCAGAAGTACTTTGTCTGTTGTCAAAATACTTAACGGCGAGAGGCTGTTAGTGTTATATATCAGGGACTATTCGTTTGAGAGTTGATTTTGTTTGAAATAGCGAAGGTTCCACTTCCGAATCTCTGGCCTTACATCCCCAAAGGAGTACCAAGACCTCTTTCCATGTGAAAGTCCTCTTCTGAAACTTTGGCTAGTGTCCCTAGAGGAGTACCAAGTCCTCTCGTAACTTGTTTGAGTGTAGAATAGCGCTGGTCGTTATTTTACTTGGAGTGAAAGAATCTTTCTTTTTGAAGTGGAGACTCTCTCTTTATTTAGTGGATCAGACAAGGTAGCATTGTTTTATGTTTGTTTTCTAAAACGTTTTGTTGAGAAAAGTATAGAAAAACATTGCCGTATTATTTTGTAAAGGGAGGGTCAGTAGTTGGAGTAATTTTGACGTTACAAAAAGCCGCGCTGGCATTGGTCAGACAGCTGGCGTTTGATGTGCTGTGATTGGTTGATTGCTTTGAGCCGCGTTGGTATTGGTCAAGGTACTGATTACGTAGGAGTGTTCTGATTGGTTGGTTGGTGTGAGTCGCGCTGGTATTGGACGGTTGTTAGCAAATAGAATAAACAGAAGTACAAAGAATTTGTTGTTTGTTTATTGAATTGTATTTTAGCGAGAAGGGTTGGGAAAAAATGAAGCTGATTAATAAGATAAAGAGTTTCTTTAAAAAGGACAAACCAATAGTTACAAGAGAGGGAACTCCTATTCCACCTCCAAGAACAGCTGCTTCTTTTATGATGTTGGAACGTGGTTACCATACGTGTACTTGGTTAGAAAATTGGGTGAAATACACAGAAGATGATGGTGTTTTAGCTTTTCCGAAGCATGGTACATTTAATGTAAGGATCCTACAGAATTTGAGAGGAAGAATGAACTCTTTAGAACCAAATCCCAGACCTACACAGTATGAAGCGCTTGAGGAATGGGAACAAGAAGCCTATGATCGAGAGAAGTATAGGGGTGGAAGGAAATATAGGAGTATAATGTCTAGGTATCCTTTTGAAAAATGGGATGATAAAATGAAAAGATGGAGGAGAGCTGTTATAGCGGATGGTTTGTACCCAGTTTTAGTTGCTGAAGAAGCAACTGGAGACAAATGTAAAGAAAAGAAGAAAAATGTAGAGACATCAAGGATAGATTTTGACCCGAGTGATTCAGATGATGAGTTGTTAGATGACATTTTGACTAAAAGACCTCCACCTTATCAAGAGAACTCAAGTGAAACAGTCCCAAATGCACCATTAATGAGAACCCCACTAATTCCGCAGGTTCCACAAGTCCCGGTAGTTACTAGAGTAGTACAAGAGAGTGAAATGGACATGCTGAATAGGACAAGAGAGGAGTTGACTCAGAAAATTAATCAGTTGAATCTGAATGCGGAAGCATTAACAGTGCCAGTAACAATTGGACCTATAGTTCCCTTGTATGGAGAAAAACAGTGTATATCAAGAGCACATGCGTTGACAGTCCCAATGAATAGAGACAGGAATAAAGTGGTAACGATAGTTGATCAGGCTGAACAAGCTGAAACAAGTACTTTATTGATTGATCTGCCAGTTTGTGAGATGTTAACTGAAAACCCTAAGAGAAGTGCGCAAGTGGATCCGAGGAGAATAATGCAGAATGTCACTCCGGTATCGGGGAGTTCAATGGGACCTTCACCAGATGAGTTAGATGACTGGGTAAGGGGAATGGAAAAGCGAAAACCTCACTCACAGAATATAGATGTGAGTAAACTGAGAGTGGATTTGGAAGAAATGATTATTGGTACAATAAGTCCAGACAGATTGAGTAATTATCGAGATGAGGAGCTGCTATTCCTGTGCAAAAATATTACTTGGAAAGCGAGAAATCTTCATGAAAAGTTGACAGAGGCTGCTTGTGAATATGGAGAAGACAGAGAAGTGAAGAGTGTTACAGAAAACATGTAGACTGGATTTTACTGAAAAGGATTTACAGAATTTGAATGCGTCTGGCAAAAGATTGCAAATAAAAGAATTGATGAATATCTTGAAGAAGTGGGGAGATGTAGAACGGTGGAAAGGTAGATGGGCGAAAAAGAAAGAAATGGTTGCCAATAAAAATGCGTCTTTATTTCCACTGCGTCTTTATTTCCACTAAGAGAGTCAGAACAGGCTAAAAGGGTGTGTCCAATGAGAGAAGTTCTGGGTGGTGGATATGTTCATGTTCCTTGGACAAGACAGGATATATTATCTTTTACTAAAGACTTCCTAGGTTGAGGGAAAAGCCAGTTGAATGGTACAAAGAAGTAGAGAGGTTTGTGAAGGTTTTAAAGGTCTTGTTGAAGGATCTAGATGGTTTATTTGAGATTTTTGTTCTAGCAGAATTATGGACAGAGTGTAAGATTGCTGTTGATTGGCCTAAAGAAGAATATCCCAGAGATGCGAAAACAGGTGCACCTTCAGATGAGGTGATGAAGAAATACCATGAGGTAATCACTTACCTGAAGGGAAAAATGTCTCCGAAAGAAACAGATTGGGGTAAAATTGACAGAAGAACCAAAGGAGTAGGTACATGCTTATTATGAAAGGTTGTTACAGGTGTTCAAACAGTACAGTGGGTTTGAGAATATTGGAGATAAAGATATGGGACATTTTGTGTATCGTTTTGTATTTAGATTAAAACCAGAAATTAGTAATAAGATTCAGCAACATTTGATTTGTTGGCAGAGTAAAACGGTTGATGAGATACTGAGGTATGCAAAGTATTGTAGTGATGATATTGAATCGAGGCATAAGAAGCTAAAAGAGAAAATGATGTGGGCACAAGTGAAAGTGGCAGAACAGCAAGAAGGAAACAGTGGTTCTCAAACAGATTATCAGATGAAAGGTCAGAATCAGAATGGTCAAATAATGAGTGGTGGTAGAGGTAGAGGAAAAATGAATAAAGATTAAATGAAAAGGAAATATCCTTGCCATGCGTGCGGAAAATTTGGGCATTGGAAGAGCGAGTGTAGATCTGTTCAGAAAAATAATGGGATTAATCAAAATTTAAATTCACAGATGCAGAATAGGTGGTTGTGAATCAACAACAGCAACTGCAGCAGCAGATAGTTACTCCACAGTTACAGGTACCATAAGCTCCTATGCCAAATAATGTGAATGCTCAAGTGCAGAGATACAGTGCGAACACTGGGTTTCACGCAGGAGAACAAATTGGTAAGAATCAAAATGTGCAAATGGTTTCGCAATACTTGTTGCAGTGCAATGAGATCGATTCAGACTCATCTCAATGACGGTGCCTGAGGGGGGAGGAAGAGTGCGTGCTTGGCGCAACTCTAGAGGTAGATCAGTCAGGTCCATTTGTTGATGGAAAAGTGGAAGGTAAAGATATTACATTCCTAGTGGACACTGGTGCTACCCGTTCTACTGTGAGAGCAGCAGAAATTCCAAAACTACCCCTCTCGGGATAAACTATCCAAGTCGTAGGAGTCTCCAATAAGCATATCAAAACCCCAATAACAAAGCCAATAGAAGTTCATATTGGAAGATTCAGAGACATGCATCGGTTCGTGGTATGTGATACGAGTCCGGTAAATCTGTTAGGGAGAGATTTACGGTGCAACATGAATTGAACTATCTATTGTACACCAGATGGTATTGCTTTCCAGACACCAGATGAGGATGTTGCGTTTAAATTTATGTTAACGAAGCAAGGGACAGAAGTGGATGAATTTGTTGTGCCCTGTACAAGTAGACACAGGTAGCCATGTAGTATTTCCAAGTCTTCTTTATTGGTTCCATGTCAAGGTAGCATCAATCTCTGTCCAGCCAGCTCTGGTCAAGTACCAGCCCCACCAGGAGCAGCCTGCCTAGCTGCTCAGCCCATCTCGAACTGTCACCACTCATCCACTCAGACACCCAGGCATTCCACGCATCACAGTCACACCAACATTCCGTAACCAACTCACACTCTGGCTGAGCAGCTAGGAGGACCTAGGCTGGTTTACATGTAAATGTAATACTGAGGATATAACATTATCCCTTTCCTTTAAATAAAAGCAAAAATAACAATACTAAAGGAGAGAACTATGCACAAGAAAGCGGTAATGTTCGGAACTCAGGGATGCAACATAAAGCAAAACGTCACAAGAGAGTGAACAGTACAAATCAAGAAAAGATGGGCAAAATACGACATCAAAAATATGAGCAACAATATCTCCCATCCTCCCCCATGAAAAATTATCAAAACACTTCTTACTAAAGAAGATTTGCCTGCGGAGCTGAGAAAAACAGTAAGGTCTGATATATGTGACTTCTCAGGAAAAGAGATTGGTCTGATGAAAGGTGTGGATCCTATTCAGGTTGCAGTGAAACCGAGTGCAACATTTCCAAACACACCTCAATACAAAATGAGTCCCGAGATAACAGCAGGAGTTATTCCTGTGATTGACCAAATGATTGCGCAAGGTATTTTAAGAGAAATACTAAGCAGTCCTTGTAATTCGCCTATTATGGGAATCAAAAACTAAAAAGCCAAGCGCAAAGTATAGGATAGTACAAGATTTACGTAAAATAAATAAGATTGTGGTACCCTGTTTTCCAATAGTGCCAAATCCAGCAGTGATTCTATATCAAATTCCCTGTGATACAGAATGGTATACTGTAATTGATCTTTGTCAAGCATTTTTCTCGATTCCTTTACATCCGGATAGCCAGAATTTGTTTGCGTTCCGGTTCGGAGACCGTGTTTTGGCATGGTGCCGAGTTCCCCAAGGGTACACAGAGAGTCCATCGATTTTTATTCAGATTTTGAAAAAATGTTTGGAGACTTTGATTATGCCAGAAAAATCGGTTTTCGTTCAGTACATTGATGACCTACTGGTGGCATCAAAAACACGAGGCATGTGTGACAGATACAATTGCCTTACTGAATCATCTGGCAGAAGGTGGACACAAAGTGTCACCAGCAAAATTACAATTTTGTAAACAGGAGGTCCAATATTTGGGACACAAAATAGAGAAAGGAGTTAGGAATGTGACACCAGAACGGATCAGTGTGATTCAACAAATGAGCCCTCCTAAAACTCAGAAGGAAGTGCGAATGTTCTTGGGAATGGTTGGATACTGCAGACAGTGGATCAGTGGCTTTTCACTGATTGCAAAGCCTCTACAGAGGTTGACACACAAAGATGTGACTGATCCGATTGAATTGGATGATGAAAGCATGAAAGCTTTTATTGAGTTACGAGACAGTCTTTGTCGAGCACCTGCATTGGGAATGCCGGATTATACAAAGGATTTTGCGTTGTACTGTTGTGAGAGAGATGGGTGTGCACTTTCAGTTTTGACTCAGACATGGAATGGCACGACGTCCAGTGGCATATTTTTCTGCTACTTTGGATTCAGTGGCTGCAGCGCTACCAGGTTGTTTGAAAGCAGTAGCTGCTACGTGTGTGAGTTTGGAACAGAGTGAAGCGATTGTGATGGGACATTCAGTTAAAGTATATGTGCCACACTCAGTTGAGATTCTTTTGACAAGAACACGTACACAGCACATGACCTACAGTCGGCTGACTAGGTATGAAAGAGTAATATTAGGTGCTGAAAATGTGACTGTGGTGAGATGTACGACAATAAATCCGGCAACATTGTTGCCTAGTCCATTTTGTGAGGAAGTGAAAGATGAAGCAGATCACGATTGTATGGATGTGACAGATTTGTGCACGAAACCAAGGCCAGTCATTAAGGATACTCCACTAGAGGAATCAGATAGTGTGATGTTTGTTGATGGATCTTGTCTGAGAAATGAAAAGGGCATATTGAGTTCTGCCTATGCAGTATGTACAGTGGCTGCAGTTCTAGAAGCATCCTGTCTAAAAGGCGTAAACTCTGCACAAATTGCTGAGCTCATAGCTCTGATTAGAGCATGCAAAAATGGCAAAAATCTGAAAATAACCATATTTTCTGACAGTCAATATGGTTTTGGGGTGGTTCACGATTTCGGTCAGTTATGGATGCAAAGGGGATTTCTGACTTCTTCAGGTTCTCCAATCAAAAATAGTAAAAATGTGAAAGATTTATTGGATGCTTTGCAATTGCCCAAGAAGATTGCGGTGGTCAAATGTTCTGCACATAAGTCAGGAAATGATTATGTGACGAGCGGCAACAGATACGCTGATCAAGTAGCGCGTTTCTGTGCACAAAATTCAATTGCAATAAACAGAGGGGTGGAGAAGAAAAATACTAATTGCCACCTGATGTTTTCCTCCTGGGAAACTTGGGATGAGATTAGGCAGTTACAAGAGGCAAGTGATGAGGAAAAGGAAATTTGGGAAAAATCAGGCTGCAAGAAGAGAGCAGAAGATGAAGTTTCGGTGTATATAGATGAAAGACCAGTTATGCCAGATTCTTTATTATCTCAAATGGCAAGGGTATACCATGGAATTGCACATGTTGGAAGAGATGCAATGATCAGGCTCTTCAAGTAGTCATGGTATAACCCTAAATTCAGGGTCATTGCAGAGTCTATTCCAAAGGTGTATTATATGTCTACAGCAAAATCCAGGCAGAAAGACAGTTGTGAGTTGGGGACGAATTGGAAAGGCAGCAGGACCATTTACGAGGCTCCATCTCGATTTCATTGAGCTTCCCCCATATAACGGACTAAAATATGAGTTAGTTGTTGTTTGTTTTCTCGTTGGGTAGAAGCTTATCCAACAAGAAGGAATGATAGCATGACTGTTGCGAAGTTGCTTCTAAGAGAACTAATTCCAAGGTTCGGTTTTCCAGTCACTTTAGAGACAAATAGGGGATCTCATTTTAATATTGAGATAATTCGGTTGATCTGTGCAGCATTACAGATTGAGCAGAAGCTGCATTGTGCCTATCGACCAGAAGCATCTGGAGTGGTCAAGCAGATTAATGGCACTATAAAATCTAGACTGGGAAAAATATGTGCATCCACAACACTGAAATGGCCTGACGCTTTACCCCTGGTATTGATGAGTCATAGAAATACTCCAGATAAAAAGACTGGATTGAGTCCTCATGAAGTGCTAATGGGAAGAGCAATGAGACAAGCGATTGTACCAGCAAACAAACTGATGAATATTTCTGATGATCTAGTGCTTGATTATTGCAAAGGATTGGCTGATCTGGTGCATTCTGTGTCTCACCAGGTTGGAGAAAATGCAACCACAACACAACAGACGGATCAAGCACATGATCTGAGTCCAGGAGAGTGGGTCCTTGTCAAGAAACACGTGAGGAAGTTGTGTTTAGAACCCAGGTGGCATGGACTGTATCAGATTATTTTGGTGACAACAACAGCAGTGAAGTGTGGTGGCTTGCCAAACTGGATCCACGCAAGTCATACCAGAAGAGTCCCAAGTCCACTTGAAAAAGAAGGTGAGCAGCAACTGGTGAATAAAGATAAGAAACCAGAAGCTAGAGGTTGTGAAGCTGAAGAATCTAGAGTGACAGATTCTGACAAGCTTGTTGAAGATGATGAACAACCAAGCACAGGTCAAGTAGAGTGGGGACCAGCTAATGGGTCTCGTAAGACTGCCGTTGAGCAAGAAGAAGAGAAAGTTACTGAAAATCAAGAGCAAGTTCAACAAAGAAAGGTACTAAATAAAAGAACCTGTGAACCAGAAAGAAAAGGTGAAGCATTGGTTCAAGCTAAGAGAGTGAAAAAGGGTGGCAATTGGCCAAGTGGAGTAAAAAGACTGAAATACAATCTTGAAAGGAGAAAACGAGAAGAAATAAATGAAGTATTAAGTCAAACTGAACAAGAAGAATCAGAATAAGAATTAGTACGAAGAACGAAGAGAATAGGAATCCCAAGCAAGAAATACACCGCTCCTGAATGGACATATGTAATATTGGAAGAAATTGAAAGCACAGATCAAATAGAAAGAGATGTTGGTTGTTGGTACTGGTACTGAGCAAATTGATGAAAGCAAATTGAGACCGCCTTAAAAAGAGAACAGGGAAAAATTAAGGTGCAACAAAATTCAGTGAAAATATTTGGGAAGTTCCAGATGATTTGAAGAAGACTTGTTTTAAAAACAAAAGAAAAAAAGAAAAAGAGGGGGGTAAAGAAGAAAGCTTTTCTTGAAGTGTAGGATACACTATTTCCCGGTGGCTTTTGGACAAGTTTGTCAAAATTATTAGAGAGTTGTTAGGAATTTTCTTAGGTTTTTTCTTAGATTTTTATTTTCATAGTATACAAAATGGCAGAAGATATAGTGACTGGACATCAAGAACCTAGTTTTAAACGTAGATGTATTAAAGCTTGCTTATGTAGTGTCTTGCTACTAATGTTGATATGGTTAATATTAACTGTCTTTGTGCCTGTTCTAATGGTAACTAATAAAAAGAATAATACTAATAATGTGATAAGTGAAAGAATGGACCCTGTTACTAAAGGAAGTCCTAAAACTAACAATGATCAGGCTGATGATAGCATTTACCGTCATGATAAATTAATTAGTGATTTCTCGTTAAATGTCTTTACAAAATTGCTGTACGAATATGTTGACACAATGGATGTGAGAGATTGTTACGTATGCATGCAATTACCTTCGTCTGTCTCAGAAGGGGTGACTTATCATCACCTTCCTTTAACATATGGCGTATCATGTAGTGTACTAACTAGTCTTTTTTACGTGACGGGGAAGTTACAGTATTATTCAAACATGGATTTAGTATTTTCAGAAATTCCTATTAGAAAAGATATGAATAAGGTGTATAGTAATCGAAATGTGGGATACATGGGATAATTTTTCCATATTACACAGACAATAGATATAGTATATGCTCATAGAAATAATCTAACATGTAGTTTGCGGGCTGAAGAAAAAGAATTCATTAACATGATAGAAGATAGAAGACAGGATCTTCAAAGAAAAGCTTCTGAACAGAAGTCACATGTACCACCATGGGCTTTAGAGAGGGAAATTATCAGTCAGTCAGTCAAAAAACTTTATTTCGACCATACAGGCCATAAAAGCACATTAAAAAAAAATACAATGCAATTTGGATAAAAAGAAAAAAACATTAGAATATATCATCGTAAGAACTGTGTACATTTGTTCTATATTAAAAAGTAATACATTTCTAAGTTGTGCAGAGTTTTCTAATACATTCTTAGGTACGCCCCCTCATGGCAACTCGCAGTACTATAATTGGGTACGGTGCGATGTACAGCAGAGTTTGTAGATTCTACCTTAGGTGCAGGAGGGGGTAGAGTAACACATATTTAAACAACCAATTCTTTTGTAAGTAAAACACCTGTCGGTTATTACAAAGTTTTTGACTTTATCTAATTGATAAATATAGCAGTGTTAAAAAATCCACGTTAAAACAAATAGTATGATACAATTAAAAAAGCCTAGAGAGGGGGTAATTACAGTAGAAATGATCATACAATGAATATGTGCAAACATAGCATAGCAGCAAATGTGAAGGTTGCTAGGAGCTAAAGTTTCCTAAAAGGGTTTTCTTTAAAATAGCTCTACGAATGCACCACATCGAGTGTAGGAACCGAGAGATGGTAAACACAATAAGAATATAGTTTTCATACTTAAAAAGCCTGTGCACCTCTGTATAGTGTCTGATCCCCATGTTTCTGCACAGTTGTAACAGCCACCAAGACCTTGGTTTTCCATAGGCGGGGCAAAAGAAAAGGACATGAGGTTCGGTTTCCTCAACTCTATCACACCCCGGACAGTCAAGTTTATGGGCTCCCAGCCATTTATTAGTGAATGCTCGAAGCGGTAGTACCCCATGTCTGAATTGAAGAAAAGGTTTCTTTGCCATAAAGGGTTGGATGTGATCAAGTGCCGATTCTAACCTGTATTGCTGCTTGATATCCAGAAACCTGGAGGTCAAGCAGCTCGGTTTAGTCCCCTGCAATAGTAAAGCCAGTTTGTATTCTCTATGTGAGTCAAGTAGTGCCTTTCTGGAGATTGTGGGACAGGTCTCTTCAGGTGTTGTCCACATATTTGCCCTCCCTAATACCTGGCAAGAATTCCTGATATGAGCTAGCCAAGGGAGTTTCCCTGCACCTAGAAGGCTCATAACATCCTTCAGCTCCTCTTTATAATCCGCTAGTTCAGGTGTACTCCACAGGCGTCGCCAGTATAGAAGTGGTCTAGAGGAGACTACATCTGCTATAGGGCCAATCCCTAAATCCATCCTGAGCGGTGTTAATGGGGTACTCGTAGGGAGGCCCAACAATTGCCTAAGAAATAGGTTCTCTGGCATAGATAGGGAAGTTGATGGACAATGGCCCCATAATTCTGCCCCGTACAGTGATGCTCCTCTGGCCTGTGTTTTGTAGATTTCTGCTACGGGACCTATCACTTTGTGCGTGCAACTTTTATAGACTTTTAAGATGCCCCCCGTGCACTGAGTCAATTTTAGACTGGCTTTCTTTATTTGTGTCCCCGAGTCCATTTTTTCAGTAAGTGTGATCCCTAGATAATCAAAAATGGACACCCTCTCTAGGGCCCTTCCATCCAATTGGGGATGTGGGCAGTTTGTAGTGTTTGCATTAAAAACCATGTACTTGGTTTTTTGGAGGTTAATCTCCAGTCCCCTCTTTTTACAAAAGGAGCTGAATATCTCGAGGACCCTCTGCATACCCATAGGCGATTTAGAGAGTAGCAGTGTATCATCCGCAAACATAAGAGCTGGAATTTTGCGGTACGCCAGCCTCGGTGCATCAATATCTTTCCCATCTAACAGGGTTTCAATTAGGCTGTTTAAAAAAAGAGACAAGAGTGTCGGGGCCAGGACGCATCCCTGTCGCACCCCTTTCTCTACAGCGAACGGGGCGGAAAGTTCACTATATTTACCATATCTAATTCTCGCGTAATTGTCTTGGTGTAGGCATTCCAGCTGGTGGCAAAGATATTCTGGTACTCCCAAATCGAGAAGTATGCCCCACAGCTGATCTCGCTACACCAAGTCAAAAGCGGATTTAAGATCCACATTTGTGAGATAGAGGCTGCCACCCTCTAGGACCACAGTTTTCCAGTGGATAAGTTGTAATCTGAAGGTTTGGTCTATGGTGGAGATCTCGGCCCTGAATCCTGCTTGTAAAGGTGTTAGTACGTTATTCTCTTCTATCCAGGATTGCAAGCGCCCCAGGAGTACGCGGGCGAAGATTTTTTGGGTAACATCCAAGAGGCTTATGGGGCGATAATTTGCTGGATTGAGTGGTGAGCCCTTTTTATAGATGGGAATAATTTCTGCTCCCGCCCAGGTAGGGGGCAACGCCATGCCTCGTAAAATGGCATTAAATAGTGACCATAGGTAGGGTGCCCAAACTGTGGGTTTGGAGCGAAATAGGTCACCAGGTATCTTGTCCAGCCCCGGTGCTTTAGCTGGGAGTAGACTGCCCAGTGCCACTGTTATCTCCTTCATTGTACAGAGAGGAGCATCTAAATTTGGGGGGTTCACATCTAAGGTAACTGATCCTACCCTGCCCTCTTCCTCTACGGGCCTTGAGTATAAACATTTAAAATGAGTTCTCCAAACTTCTTCCCCTAAGTTTGGACCTATAGCCAATTGGCCTTCGGGTTTCCCTGTCTTAACTAAATTCCAGAAGGCTCTCATGTCATGGTTATCCAGTGCTGTTTTTATTGCTTCCCATTTATCATTTTCCCAGTTAGGTTTTGCTCCAGTTATAATTTTTTTATATCGATCCCTAGCTTCCCTAATTCATGGCCTATCATTTGTTCTAATAGAAGTTAGAAGGGCTTGCTTGGCTACCTTACAATGATTATTATACCAGGAGTGCCTTGGTTTAAAATTCGACCTGGGCCTGTTGCGGTTAAAAAGAAATTGTGCTAATACAGAGAACAGATCCTGGTGGTTTTTTGCCAATGTCAGTTGGGACGCTTTACTACTGCTAGTTGCTGAAAGTCGAAACGCAGCTACTAGAAAGGAGACAATTTGTTGATAAAGAGAGACCACTTTATCCGGTGTTTGAGCAAGTTCCCCCCAACGTACCCTCCTCCCTCCTTCAGCCAATACTAGGCTTGGGTTAGGGTTTGGAGATGTGCTTGGATGGTCTTCAGCAAACGGAAGTGATATTTCTAAGACCAAAGGATTATGATCACTCTCGTGGTGGGGAACGACCTTAAAATCGATAACCCTATACCAGAGGCTAACGTCTACCAGGGTATAATCTAGTATTGATGTCTGGCCGGGTCTATTAAAAGTGGAATTCCCGTGACTATCGGATGAGAATCGACCATTACAGGCCCTTAGTGAATGACTAAGTGTAACTGCATTCATTTGTAGGACTAAAGGAGTCCATGCCCGTATTGGTTGAATATTAGGTTCTGGAACTGACCATACCGAGTCTTCCTCACTTGTAATACTAGTGGATAGGCCATTCAGGGGCTCGAATTGACAATTGAAGTCCCCTCCTATAACGACCCGGCAGTTCTCCGGTACAGTAGGGAGAAATGAAATTAGGCAATCGAGCATGTGAGAGGATTGCCCATTACTTACTGGCCGCGAATAGACATTAATGATTGCAATCCTCATAGAGTTAGGAAAGGAGAGGACGACACACAGAATGTCAGGGGACAGGGTCTCTAGCTGTTTAACATTGCATCCCAAGTGCACTCCTACCCATGTGCACAAACCCCCCCCGAGGGTCTTCCCCTAGCCCCCTGGACTGCTGGAATACAGTATGACACGTAGCCCACTCTAAATGTGTCTGACCTCGACCATGTTTCCTGGAACAGGCATAACTCATGTTGGTCTATAAATACCCCCCAATCTGGGAAATCCAGTTTCGAGTTGAGACCTGCTATGTTCCAGGATAAGATCTGAGTGCTTGATGGTTCTACTGAGTTAACAAAAGGGGCCTGGGGGGTGAGGCTTTCCTCTAGTGGAGCTTGGTGTGTATCTTTGGGCCCTACTCCTCCCCTATGGCTACAATCATTAGCCCGGTTTAGGTTACTAAGTGGGGTGGGAGTATGATCTAAGACGCTACCCACACTGATCTTCTCCAGAACAATTTTTTTCCTCCCGTGTCCATCCTTGTGTAAGAGGCCGTCCTGATGCATGTATCCCAATCTAGCCTCGTATTTGTCACTGGACCATTTATTAGAGGGATCAGTTGGGTTTAGTCAATCTACCAGGTCTAAAGAGCTGAATCTGTTGCCAACGGGGATGTTATATATCATTGGTGTTAGACATTCCCAGCCTGTTTTCGGCCTAGCACCACTCTGGTCGCTCACCCCCCAACCCTTGGCCGTGTTTCCCTCATTATGCGGCGTTTGCCTGGGTAGATAGAAATATCCCAGGGGCAAGGAGAGGATACCCCCAGTCTCCCTAGAATGACCCCATCTAAGATGTGTTGGACAGCCCGGGTATTCCTAAAATTAATCACAACACAATCTCCAGGTATGACCTTTTGCCTCCACCCCAGCCAGCTTACCCTACGAGTGAGTAAAATTTCACTTTGATCTTGGTAAGGGAGAGGCCTGTATTTGGTTAACCAATAGAAGCATTTGTTTTTAAGTTCAGAATGTGTCTCCCCTGAGCCTCTTTCCAGCTCAGGTACTCCGGCTAATACATGAACATAGGGAGTAGAGGCTGGGGGCAGATCAATACGTGGTAGTGCAGATTGGGTTTCCCTTAGTTTTGTGTGTGATAGGGTCCTCTTATAGGCATCTTGTTTATTTCCAACTTGTTGTTGATCAGGTGGGCCTGATGTGATCAGTGTTGGCCTGTTTACAGGCTCAGAGAGGGGACAACAAAGTGGCCTCTGTTGATGGTTAACTGGATCCCGACTCTGCGGGGCGGATAGTCTAGAAGTGGGAGCTGCATCCTTTTGCACGATTATGTTAGGCCCTATGGGGACAGACGGTACGTCTGGAGCAGTTGTTGTTGCCTTGTTTAGGTGCAAGGCCGGCTCTAGAACAGGGGATTTAATAGACTCAATTGTATTAAGAATAAAATCAACTTTGCCCACCCAATGGTCCACCAATGATGATAGTTTATCAATTCGTATCGTTAAAGCATCGAGTTCAACTTTTACAGTCGAGGTAAAGTGAGCTTTAAGTTCTGATACCAAGCTGGACACCCACAGTGGCTGCTCTGAGGTCGCCTGCAATTGCTCCTCTGTTCCTTGTCCTCCCAGAGACCAGCTTGAGAGCGTGTCGGGGGCTTGTGTATTCCGCTTCGCTCCCTTGTGTATGACAGGTTTCCGTTTCCCACCTTTCTTCTTTTTTCCACAGCCTCCCAGGGAGATATTGGGGACACTTGAGTACATGGAGGCTCTGGGTCTAAAATCACATTTGGTGTTAGAGATAAAGACAAAGTCCCCGAGCTTTCTGCCGGGCAACGGGACCCTTCGCTGGAGGGGTGCATTTACCCATGGCTGCTTATAGAAATAGTCCTCAACAGTACATAAGGTTCTTAGAGGCTTTCAAGGGGGAGGCAAGCAGTGTGCGATTGTAAGTGCACTGGCCTTGGAGTTGCCTGCTGAGTTCTCACTGTCCCACGGTCGATCATCCGAGTGTGACACCAAAGGGGGTGGCCCAGCCCAGCCTTGTCCGGTCTAGGATGGGCGCAGATGGGCCTGCCCTTGGCCCGGGCTTGGCCTGGGTGCCGCCCACGTGCGTCCCGCGCTGCGGGAGCCCGGCGTGCTTCTTATCGCGCCTCCTGGCGCTCCAGATGACGTCGTCAGCAGGCGTCTGCCCACGCCTGCTGGGAGATGTAGTGCCTGCCGCCTGGTGCCGTTACCCTCACGGCGGGATATTCGCGCAGGTAAGCAGTTCCCCTCACGGCTGTTATGCAGAGGAGAAAAGGAGCCGTTCCCCTCACGGCGGTGTCAGCTGGATAAGCGTGTCTCGTGCTGCGGGAGCCCGCCGTGCTTCTTATCGCGCCTCCTGGCGCTACAGATGACGTCATCAGCAGGCGTCTGCCCACGCCTGCTGGGAGATGTAGTGCCTGCCGCCTGGTGCTGTTCCCCTCACGGCGCGAGATTCGCGCAGGTAAGCCGTTCCACTCACGGCTGTTATGCAGAGGAGAAAAGGAGCCGTTCCCCTCACGGCGGTGTCAGCGGGATAAGCGCGTCCCACGCTGCGGGAGCCCGGCGAGCTTCTTATCGCGCCTCCTGGCGCTCCAGATGACGTCGTCAGCAGGCGTCTGCCCACGCCTGCTGGGAGATGTAGTGCCTGCCGCCTGGTGCCGTTCCCCTCATGGCGGGATATTCACGCAGGTAAACCATTCCCCTCGTGGCTGCTATGCAGAGGAGAAAAGGAGCCGTTCCCCTCACGGTGGTGTCAGCTGGATAGGCGCGAAATTATAAGAAAGGCAAGATTTACGCTGCAATGTCTCTGGATTGGTATCATAAAGGGAAACTTTGCTTACTTAGACTAAAAACTGACTATAATAATTATTTCATTGGTACTAGTGAATGTTAACACACTTTCCTGATAACTGGTGGATGGGGATTGAAAGGTGGAACTGATCCTGTATTTCCGGGAGTATATTATGTGTGTGGTAAGAATGCTTACTATAGGTTGCTGCCAGCACACTGGTATGGTAGTTGTTATTTTGGGATCGTATCTCCCAAAGTATATCACGTAGATAGAAATAATAAAATCAATGAAATAAAGCATGGACTAACACGCAAAAAGAGAGCAAGTTTTTCAAAAATAATTGGTGATATTTTTGGTGCACTGATACCCTCAGTTGGAGTCGTTCTAAATTCGGATAAAATTCGAAAATTGTCCACAGTGGTTGATCGCTTATCAACAGATACTGCTGGTGGGTTCCTGATGATTGATACTGAAATGGTTGCAATTGGATCAATGGTTTTGCAAAATCGACCTGCCCTTGATATTTTATTGGCAAAAGAGGGTGGAGTCTGTGGCATGTTGAAAATACAACATTGCTGTACTTATATCCATGATAAAAGTAAAAGTCTTGAGGGGTATATAAAGAATATTACGAAATTACATGAAGATTTGACTCAACTGGAGGTTGACGGTGTTTGGGAGAAACTTAGTAAGAGTTTTTCCTCTATAGGAAAATGGTTTTCCACATTTGGGAGTAGTTTATAAGGAAAAATATTAATACCAATTTTTTCAATAGCTGTAGTGATTTTGTTTATAATAATGGTATACAAATGTCGTAAGTGTAGATGTGGAAAGAAGGATATGAAAGAAGTAGACAATAAACGTAGAGCTAGGAAAAGAAAAAGAGAAGAAATTGAACTAATGGATATGAGAGGAAATTATTATGAAATGATGAAAGATTTAGACGAGAAAATGGCAAAACGCGAAAGAAGTGCAGTCGTTTAGATGAAAATAAAGGTGGCAATTGGTATGATGGTGATTTTTGTGATGGCTCAAAAATGCCATCAAAGGGGGGAATTGATGGAGCAGGGTTTTGAGAAAATAAAACCTGCTCGGATGAACTCCTCGGTAACATTTACTAACAGTGTCGGTGAAACTAACATGCAAAAACACGAAAATACAGGGAAATGCTTATGCGCATGTGTGCAATAATACGTGGATTAATGCATGGAAGACTAGGCCGCATTCGCGTTCTGCTTAAAAATAAAAATATTAATAATGCTGCTTTCTGCACGTTAATGCTTTGTTAGACCAATAACGTGGGATAGTGCAAATGGTGGGTGGTAAAACAAGTGAGAATTATATTTCATGAAATTAATAATGTCTGTTTTATCCATCGTAGTGATGCTTGCATGGGCCTACATTGTTGCATGACAAGTTGGGGGTTAAAAGAAAACTAATAAATATGCCGAAAATCGAGCTCTGAGAGAGAATGGAGAAGGCAAAAGCTGACGACCTTCAAGAATTATTGTGTGTCTGCCAAGTAACGGAAGGATGGCTGTGGGACCAAGTGTAAATGTACAAACTTCTTCCGCGGAAGCTGCAGAGGGGGACAATGAAAATGTTGAGATTTGTAACATGTTACTAGTTGAAGGAAGCGTTTATTCATGAGACGTGGCTTACATATTATTAGAAATGTAAAACAAAGAATGCTGTGAAGACATGGACGTGACTATGATGGTGTGATAGAACACCGCCTAAACTGACCAATGAGAGACTAAGATTCCGAAAATGTTGCTACAATGGTGGGTTGGACATGAAGGTTTTTAGAGTATAACTGGGGTATCTGGGGGGTGTAAAAGAGCGCGCCTTTGAAGAAGCTAGAGAGGGAAGATCGTCGATGTCCGTCGGTTTGCTGTATTCAGATAGAGGCCTGCGTGTTTCCTGTTCCTGTCCTACTCTTTGTTTCCTGATCAGTCTCGGGGAACCCCCATCTATTCTCATGGCCAGGGGGTAAATTTGCTACTAAAATACTTGGGTTAGTATAGCTAAAATCTGTATTCTGCATAATCATTGCAAATGTAAATTTGTTTCTGAAACTTTTGTCTCTTCATCTATCCACTCCTTCATTGCATTCTGTTCATTATGATTTGAGTTTGACTCTTTTTGCCTTGATAAATGTTCTCTCTCTGTGATTTATGCATTGTTTGGCTTGTAAAACTGTACATGATGAGCATTTACCTTCATATTATTTGCGATAAATATTATTAACCTTATTCCGAGTTTATGATTTATTTAGTAGTATAGATCGATAGTTAGTTCTTATTATTACCATCAACTTCTCAACTTTAGGTCCATCGACCAGAGGAAAGAGAGTTGATATACAGGTACAGTTATGTATTCAGAGTGTTGGATATGATCCTGTGTATAAGAATAACTGATTTAACATTTAGACTTGAACAGCGCAACAGGGTTTAGCTTGTTGGGTGTATGAGTATGGGCCAGTGATTGCGTTAATATTGATTATCGATCCCTGATTGGCGCTGGATCACAGATAACCAAGCTCCAGGAAAACTGGGTGAACCTTCAAAACAACGAAGATGAAACTGAGGGAAAGCCGGATATGGACGGGGATCGCTTGCCACAGAATCCAGCTAGACTCACAGCATCCAGATACTGAGCAGTTCTTTTGCCTTCCTTTCATGTTGACCCAGAAGTTCATCACTGTGGAAGGCGGTGCAATCTTAACTTGGCAGGATGTGGATTGCCCTTTATACAGTCTCCACTGTCTTGGAATGGGTGAGATGGTGTAAAGATGAGGCTCACAACGAAGCGTACATGGAGGATGTTTATTAAGAAATAAACATATCAAAACCCACCAGTGCGGAAAACGGAGAACCTCCAGCACCAGTAAACTCAGCATACATAATGATCTTACACATTCTAACTGGTGACCTAGCAACCAACAGTTCTACGTACTCTAGGAACACGAGAGCAGTGACATACTAAAAATTCCACTCAACATGTTCCCTCTTATTATTATTTTTTTTTTAAAGAAAGAGAAAAAGGAAAAGTAAAGAGTGAGAAAGAGAGAAGAATGAGAAAAAGAAAGAAAGATGAGAAAGAAGAGTAAAGGAAAAGGAAATTACTTTAATACAAAATCATCAAATTTCTTGGGTAACTTAACAACTCTTTTCAAGCAAGTATCGGATTTGACATTTTCAAGAGCTAACTCCTTAGAGTAAGAAACATCATGAGCATGAAAATCAGGAATAACATGAGATTTGACAACAGAATCGGATGACTCTGAACATGAATTAGAATCAAAGTCAGAAGAATTTCTGACAACACGTGTATCAACATTAGCATTATCCACACTGGGAACCCCAGTTCCAAACTTCTCTTTAGAAGCTTTCAAATCAAAAAAAGAATCATCAGAGTTCATCACATTAAACATTTTCTCTTGACCAGGTTTAAGAAGAACTATGGAACTTTTGTTCCACCAACCTCTTTTGTGTAAAAGAACAGCACTGCCAGAGACATGAATGACCCGTACAGGATCAGTAAATTTGGAAGTACCTTTGCGTTGTAAACCAGGCTTAATAATACGAACCCAATCCCCTGCACCAACAATTTTAGATTTGGTTCTTTGTACATCATCATGGTATGCTTTGTTTTTTAAAGCAGCTTCATCTAAATTTTTCTTAACTTTGTCTACAACCTTCTCAAAATCCTTGTGAACAGTAAAATCAAAACAAGGCGAAATAAGAGTACAACTCTCTCTTCCCCTCATTAAATAATAAGGAGAAACACCCGTGACAGAGTGAGGTGTAGTATGATAGGACCAAAGCTTCTTTTTAAGAAAATCAAAAACATTCCTCTTACTCTCAAGAGCAGACTGTATGCCCTCTTTAATGAATCTGTTGGCTCTTTCCACTTGACCATTTGCTTTTGGACAATATAGGGAGCCCTTTCAGCTTGAATACAACATTTAAGAAATTCAACCATTTTAGAAGAAATAAATTGAACTCCATTGTCAGACATGAGTAACTTGGGAAAACCTTCAATTTGAAAAACCTTTTCCAAAAACTTGATGACTACGTCAGTGTTGGGATTCTCAACATAATTAAAATAAATCCATTTTGAAAAATTATCAACTAACACAATCAAAAATCTATATTGTCTGCCTAAAGTATCATAAGGCCCTGAAAAATCAATAGATACCTTCTCCCACGGTCCTTTGGGGTTCTCTCGTAAACCAACCGGTTCACTAGACATTTTGCAATGTTTATCCGACTTCACACAAACAACACAAGCATCAACAAATTTGTCAACAGAGGCATCCATACCAGGCCACCAATAATGTTGTCTAAGGGATCTCTTAGTACTAGAGACACCATTATGACCATAATGAGCCAATTTAATAAGTTTAGATCTAAGACCTATTGGAGGAATAATTAAGTCATGTCTGACCAAAAAACCATTCTCGATACTGAGCTCACTAGATACCTGTGCATAACTGTGAGGTCCTGTCTCAAGATTCCTAGTAGGTGGCCAGCCTTGAACAAGAAATTGCTTGACTTTATTAAACAAAATATCTTCTTCCGAAAATTTGATCCATTCAGCTTCTGAAACCTTACCCTCACAACTGTGCAAAATGTCCACAAAGGCAACAACACACTCATGATGATCAATATTAGACTCATCATTGACATTTTTAGCTGGCAACCTAGACAAACAGTCAGCTGTAATGTTTTTTCCTCCAGGAATGTGTAGGATCTCAAAATTAAACTCTTGCAATCTGGCAATAAGTCGAATAAGTCTAGAAGAAGCTTTTCCAGAGCGTACACCATCCATCATATACACTAATGGCTTGTGATCCGTGACCAATTTAAAAGGTTTTCCCCATAAAAAATTCTTAAACTTCTCTACAGCCCAGACACAGGCAAGAGCTTCTCTCTCAAAAGTACTATAATGTAGTTCAGCACCCCTCAAAGCTCTAGAAATAAAAGAAATGGTCCTCTCTTTGCTATCCACAAATTGACTAAAAACAGATCCTAACCCGATAGAACTGGCATCCACAGTAACAACAGATTCTCCATTGGGGTCAAACGTTTTAAGAGCAGGAGCTCGTGAAATGAGTTTTGACTTTTTCAAAAGCATTGTTATGATCCTCTGTCCATACAAAAGATTTTACCTTTCCTGAGCAATTGCCTCAAAGGTTCAACCACTAGAGCATATCCCTGCACAAATCTGGCATAGTATTCTCCAAGTCCTAAAAAGGATCTCAAGGAATCTTTATCATATGGCTTTATAGCATTGTTAAGAGCGCTGATTAAATCAACCTTAGGAGAAATGCCCTCACAAGAAATTTTGTGTCCTAAATAATCAATATCCCTCACAAAAAATGTGCATTTCTCTTTGCTAACAGTCATGCCTCTGTCTTCTAGTTTGGTAAGAACTTTATCTAGTATGGAATCATGCTCCTCATGAGATTTAGCAAAAATAAGGATGTCATCCTGGAATGCTTGAACCCCAATAAGATCTTGAAACAAAACGTCAACTAATTTTTGAAAAACGCTAGCTGCGGAAGCTAATCCAAAAGGCATTCTCAAAAACCTATACACTCCAAAGGGAGTGACAAAAGCTGTTAAATCTTTAGAATCCTCATCCAAGATTACCTGATGGTACGCCGACTTAAGATCGACAATCGAAAATATTTAGCATCATTGACAGCCGTGAGTAATTCTTGAATCCTGGGGAGGGGATGACTGTCAATGATAATGTTCTTATTGAGCGATCTTAAGTCAACACACAGCCGTAAATCGCCATTTTTTTTAAGAGCGATCACAATAGCCGAAATCCACTCAGAGCTATTGGTGGTTTCAATTATGCCTTCTGCACATAAATTGTCAAGATGCTCTTTAAGTTTTTGACGAACCCCTAATGGTACCATACGTACCTTGTGCTGTACAGGTATGGCACCTTTTTTAACTTGATGTGATGAGTAAAACCCTTCACACAACCAACTTTATCTGCAAACACAGCGTTATGTTTTGTTAAAATGATATTAGTACTTGAATTTTGAGTTGCAATTTGATTAACAGAAATGTCCCGTAATCTAATTGGAGTATCAGTACCTGGACATAACATTATACCCAACTTGCCTAAATCATACCATCCAACAATGTTCTTACCATTGACTGCTACATAAATTTTTGTGAAAATGCAGCGTCCCTGAAAATTTAAATTATCCTCAAAGAAACCTAACATTTCAATGTCAAAATTGCCAAACGCTTTGGGATTGACATCCGTGACTTTAAGTTGCGTACCTTTCCATTTTTCTTCAAAAGTAACATCAGAAATAACAGTAATTGGAGAACCGGAATCAGCCATTACCTCCAATGTGATATCACCAATATGGACTTCACCCAAAGGTGCTTTGAAACTAACACCAACCATATTGACATTAATCATGGGATCATACAGGGTAATAATCATATTCTCAAGATCATTAGTCATCTCACTAACAGAATTCACATTTACATTAGTACTATAAGCATTTGTGCCGCCTCTTATGTTCTTACATAAAGTTTGAAAATGGCCAACTTTATTGCATTTGGAGCATCTTCTCCTGATGGCTGGGCATTCCGTGTTATTGGCGAGATGAAACTTGGAACCACACCTGTAACAAGAAGGTTTAAAAGGCCTAGCAACATTGTTAGCTTTAAACACCTTCTTGCCAACTTGAATAGCACACACAGGATTGTTGACCACACCCTCCTCAGATGATAACACTTTAGATGACTGTATAGATCTTTCAATACCCTTGGCTATATCCAAGATTTCATTTAACGTGGGATTACGACAGGCCAATAATCTTTCTTGTATTTTTTTAGAGTCGCAATTGAACACAAATTGATCTCTTATACAAACATCAACATGAGATCCAAATTCACAATTGGCAGCAAGCACCCTCAATGCTGCTACATATTGTTCAACAGTTTCATCTGCAAACTGTTTCCTCTTGTGAAAAGCATGACGTTCAATTAAAACATTAGGTTCTTCAGTAAATTGTTTTCCTAACCTAGCAATGGCTTCCCTGAAAATATCCCAAGAATCACCTGCTCCCGATGGTGCTGCAATAGGGGGTACATTTTCAAAAATTTCAATGGCAGCAGATCCCAAATAAGTAAATAAAAGCGCATGTTTCCTTTCAGCAGAAAACTCTTTACCATCAATTGCCACAATATAGTTCTCAAAAGATTTGTACCATTTCTTCCAGATTAAAGTAGGTTTTCCAGGTACACTCAAAAATATTGATGGTTGATTGCAGACTTGTGATGAAGCCATGACTGAATAATAATAAACTTGTAAGCAAAAGCAATAAGTAGGGGGAAAAAAAAAAATCCAAAAATTGAAAAATGTGCTTACAAATAGAAAATAGTCAAAAGCTTAGTACAAATTCAAAGTGTGTGCATCACTGAAGTTGACACACACCAAATACTAAAAGCGCGCATCACATGTAGTATTGTAGTATTCAAATGTAGATGATCCAGATGTATGCAGTCATAAATGTGAATAAAACGAAATCTGCTTCACAATATTCACAAAACCCTAAAAAAAAGTGTTTACCTTAACAAGCGTGCGGTGAAACACTAAAGAGCTTCGTGAAATCAAAGTGTGTGTATCACTTTACACTGCGTGACAAACTGCAGGATGAGTTGCTGCTGAAAAGCAGATCTGTCGGAAGAAACGAATCAAAAATGGCCGTCACGCACAGCGTGGTATGACGTACAGTTTCGAAAGGAAATAGACCTTGTTTAGGCAGCGTGTGACAAGGCAGGATTGACGTAGCAAAGAACGTCAATCACGAGCACATCAGCGCGAGTAAGGTGGAAGAGCTCGCTCAAGGCCCGCTTCAACTGTCAACCGCCACAGCACACTGCCAAAGGTAAGAAAAGTACCTTAGAAGTAGGCAAACTCCTTAAAACAGCAGCGGTTTGGTTAGAACATGCAGACACACCAACAGAAGTTCACCGGAATCAGGCAGCAGTCGGAAATACATTTTTCCGTAAATGTAGACGTGCCGAGGGTAGTCTCTGTTCCTTCCTTCACAGTGGGTTGAATCCCAGTCGTCGCCAATGTAAAGATGAGGCTCACAACGAAGCGTACATGGAGGATGTTTATTAAGAAATAAACATATCAAAACCCACCAGTGAGGAAAACGGAGAACCTCCAGCACCAGTAAACTCAGCATACATAATGATCTTACACATTCTAACTGGTGACCTAGCAACCAACAGTTCTACGTACTCTAGGAACACGAGAGCAGTGACATACTAAAGATTCCACTCAACAGATGGCTATCTATGCACGATGGTACTGGTAAGTTTGACATCATCATCTCCTTGCAGATTGATGTTCAAATATCCGACTACCCCTGCAAATCTACAAACACCAAGCTTTTCTTGTAGTTGAAGACACTTTACATCACTAAGGGCTCTGACTGACAGCTATAACCCTTGGAGGCATGTACTATGGTAGTGAGTGCCTGCACTAGCCCTGGCACCCACAATATGGTCAAACCAGATGCAGGTAACCTTTCATTCAAGTGCAGATGTGGTTTGCCACAAAGCCTGCCCTTCATCCAGTCGCTGCACCCAATCTCCAATGTATTCAACACCTATGGCAGATAGCACTTTGCCAAGTACAATGAGAGTTGACCAGGAAGTGAGCCCTGCACCCAACCTCCTGTGTTACCAAACTTCCTTGTGGTCGAACCTTATTGTGCATGACTATATTGTAGCCACGAGGTCCTTATAGGTGTTTAGGGCACATATTTACTAAGATTCCACTCAGCACAGGGCAGCAAGCAAAGCTGCTGTGCTGTGATGCATTGTGTGAACTAAAGGGAGCAGAACTGCACCCTCTCTATAACAGATGGCACAGTTCTGGTTTCTCCATGCACTGGCATACTTTGTACAGCCATACGCCAACTTAGGCACCTTTGTACCATAGTGTAAGGATGTTTGCATTGTGGTCTGCATAGTTTTTGTTCAGGAAACGCGTCCCTTCCTACACAAAAACTATGCTTTAAGGTAGCTTTCGATTATGGAGTCGCTTGGGTAAAAATGGGGATTTTGGAGTGACGCTCACCTGACAGTAAGACACAGTATTTAGGATTAGAGGTTCTTCGAGTGGTGCACACAAGGAAGGAGTGTTTACCCTACGCTCCTAACTGAATTCCCAGAGATGGGAGTTCTATACAAGTTCAAACAGACCTTGGGCACACACTAAAGACACACAATATACGGTAGGTTTTTCCGTTCAGTAATAGTCCTGATTAGACATTAACATGATGAAGGGAATGTGTTCCACATGAGTAGTACAATCATCCAAATCTTTGGTTTCAGCAGAAATCTTTTATTCGTAGATCTTATTCAATGTTCATGTAGCCAACACGTGTTTCATCGGTTTAGCGACTTCGTCAGGGCTACAACAATTAAAAATTAAAAATCAGGGATACAAAAATCCCAACATATGCCAAATACATTAGGCAAATTTATCACCATCACCAACTTGTGTGAAGTTGTGATCATCACATGCATGTTTTTAATATATACATTCAGGTACATGTGAGCAGAGGTGCATCATGACTATACTTTCAAGTGTCAGTTTTCATGAAAAGGTCATATAATTCCTATTTATCTAGTCCATAACTAACATTCATGATTTAGTTTAAAGAGTACATAGTAATAAGTGCAAGCGTATTTGTTTTTCACTTGTTTTTAGTTTACTTATATTTAGTATTAGTATATGCACATTGATGCAAGGGGATACGTGAATGCATTCCGAATGGAAAGTGCAGAGAAGATCGATAAATAAGTGTCAGTACACGACACCAAACAAAGTCACCAATATTTGTTGGTTATATAGAGCCTTATATCCCTGTGTGATAGTGGTCATGTGATAAGTAATCACATACCTGGTTGAAACAAGTAAGGTCAGATAGTAGGCACGGCCGTAACCTAAGGTCAGTGTGCCACACAAGATTTATTCTTGCCGTGTTGATTGGCTAGGTAATGGTAAATGGTAATATACAAAGAATCTGTGGGGAACCAAAAAGAAAAGATAACATCATACAATATGAGAGTGTCGACAGTCCACATAAACACAGCTATTAGTAGCGCTAAGCTATATTAAGTACTGCCACAGTAAGAAGAAACTAAATAGCCAGTAACTGGTGCGATCCGATATTACAAGTCTCCCGGTGTACGGAGTAGTCTGAAGCAATAGTCACAGTACCGGCTGTATCATATTAATGCACCGTAAACTCCCTAACGTGACAAAATATTGTGCTGTCCATTTACGCTAGGTAGTTAGGTGGAAAAACGATGAGCAATTGGACTCGCCCCAAAGTATTATGATAAGCGTGTTGATAGTACATAAAGTGGTCCAGGAGTGTCGATTAGATCTTCGGTAGAGATATACAGCGAGATCTTGAAATTAAAATTAAAAGAATCAAAATCAGTGCTTATAGGCTTAAATGGTAGCCATAAGTGTTAGATTACTCTGCTGATGTGCAAGATAAAATATAACATTAACTCACCCACTATACTTATTGGTAAGCGTTCTAGAGTAAGAGTTAATTCAGTAAGGTCCAGAGTATTCAAACAGTGAGCAAGGTCCGTGTGTGGTCCCTGAAACGAAAGGTACAAATGCTATAATAATGCTAGTGTACAGGGAGTAGACATTTGAAGTTAACTAAACGTTCGCATGCTCACCTCTAGTGCTCCTCTCGTGGCGTGACCATTGGCGTACTGCATGGGCACCATATTTAATCCCAAAGATATGACGAGGAGAGAAAATTGACTAATTTTCTATTAGTTAAAACCCGGTGCTGGACTTAAAAGACTAAACGCCATATTGGAATGATTGGTAATGGCATGGAGTAACCGAAAACTCAAAGTTATTCGGACTGTGAATACCAAAAATGTATACAAATTTATGTTTGTTCAATTACGAAATAATGTGGTAATTGTAATGTAATGAATATAAAGTATAAGTAAAGAGTATCCGAGATATCCAAAAAGAAAGGGGATGAAGAGAAGGGGAGAGCCTGTCGGTATATCTATAAAAATAAAATTAAAAGTTGGCCTTAACGTTATTTGGAGTATACTGCATATTGCTCACGTCAATGTAGGTAAACGTGTTATGAGCTGGCGTTAAACAGTACGAGTCAGGCGCCATATTGGAAAGGTGAAAGTGGATAATATTGTATGAGGAGCCTCAAAGTTGAAGCAAAAGTCGAGGATGGCTTGTATTTGATCGTAGTATTGGTATAGAGTGGAAATAGTGCATGAGGAGCCTCAAAATTGAAGCAAAAGCCTAGGATGGCTTATATTTGATCGTAGTGTTGATACAAAAGTAAATATATATTTGGTAATGGGCTTGTGTAGTGCTTGATATGTCATGAGACTAATGTTAATACCGAGGCGAAAAGTCGATCCTTGGTTCCCCAGATCACGTGATTCTTTGAATCAAATAGAAGCTCTGAGTATAGTAGACCTAGGGAGTAATAATACCTAGGTATGGCTCAGGATTAGAGGTAGAGTGAGGCAAGTAAACAAAGAAGTCCCTAGGTAAAGAGACAGATTTGGAAGACAGTTTTTGTGAGTGAGATAGTGAAAGAGCAAATACACCATGCAGGCATCACCTAGTATCAGTAACACCACATCCAATCTAGGTGCATATAAATACACTGCGATTCTTTACAGCATATGCTCAAAATTGGCACTTATCATCCGACATAATGTGTTGTAATCCAAAACAAAAGTATCCACCATGTATCGATGTATCAGATTTTAGGTATGCATTCGATATTCCTCTTCTTGAAAGGTCACATACATAAAGTAAAGTAATAATGTATCAGTCACCAAGAAAGTATTGGAGTTCATGGTCGATGTTCAACCCAATTTCTACGGACCTTAATCTCAATATCCACATTGCCTCTCTACGCCGTAAATGGGGTTCCCTATTTCCCCCACGGGGATCCCTAGTTACATGATCAATACCACAATATTTGAAACTCATATGCCCATGTTGTGCCAGACATTCCATTGCGTGGGTGGCTATAGGGTATCGTGCATCATTGTACTTGACCGCTCTCATGTGTTCCCCCACCCTTTCTTTGAGGCATCTGATTGTGCTGCCCACATATGTTCGATCACATTTGCAAAAGATGAGGTACACAACATATTTGGGGGCCGATTCCGATCTCGGTCGGAGGCGCACCCAATAGCATTCGGTCGGGAAAAAAGCCATGCGAAAGCCTGTTTCCCGACCGATCCGTACAGCACACCGAACGAGTAAGTACGATGCGCACAACAGCACAGAATCCGGCCGAGCCGTACTCACCCAAACCAGGTCCTGTTCCCCGACCGAGGCGAATCCGGAAACGCCGAATCGAGTCGCACGGAAGGAAAAATGCAGCTCCGTCCGGCCGAACGAGTACGATGCGCTTTCCGTACGCGCCGAACCCGTCGCTACGCACGGCAGGTCAAAGCATCCAGGAGAGGCGCACATAAGCTCCGATTCGCGCCACAACACGATCCACGGCTACGAGACGAACACGCCAGCGACGAGGATGACGCGAAGCGACGAGGACGAGGCGAAGCGACGAGGACGACGCGAAGCAACGAGAAGGACGAACGACACGAACCAACCATGAATCCCTTCGTCCCGATCATACCAATATTCTACATTTACTACCGGAACAGGCACGGACGCGTACGGCGCAGAAGGTAAGCCAGACACCAACCACAAAACACATACAACACGTACACGACACATCACACACACACAGAGGGATGCAGAATATACTTACACCAGCAACAGCAGCACCATAGGGGCGGGATGCCCATCACCAATGCCACATATGCACACAGGGGCCTGAATGCGCACCACCACCCCTACCCAGGGGGGCAGGATGCCTACCACTACTACCACCCTCACCCAGGGGGGCTGGATGCCTACCACTACTACCACCCTCACCCAGGGGGGCTGGATGCCTACCACCACTACCACCCTCACCCAGGGGGGCTGGATGCCTACCACTACTACCACCCTCAGCCAAGGGGGCTGGATGCCTACCACCACTACCACCCTCAGCCAGGGGGGCTGGATGCCAACCACCACCCTTAGCCAGGGGGGGCTAGATGCCTACCACTACTACCACCCTTAGCCAGGGGGGGCTGGATGCCTACCACTACTACCATCCTCACCCAGGGGGGGCTGGATGCCTACCACCACCCTTAGCCAGGGGGGGCTGGATGCCTACCACTACTACCACCCTCACCCAGGGGTGGCTGGATGCCTACCACTACTACCACCCACACCCAGGGGGGGCTGGATGCCTACCACTACTACTACCACCCTCACCCAGGGGGGGCTGGGTGCCTACCACCACTACCACCCTCACCCAGGGGTAGCTGGATGCCTACCACCACTACCACCCTCACCCAGGGGGGGCTGGATGCCTACCACCACTACCACCCTCACCCAGGGGGGGCTGGATGCCTACCACTACCACCACCCCCCTCACCCAGGGGGGGCTGGATGCCTACCACTACTACCACCCTCAGCCAGGGGGGCTGGATGCCTACCACCACCCTTAGCCAGGGGGGCTGGATGCCTACCACTACTACCACCCTTAGCCAGGGGGGCTGGATGCCTACCACTACTACCACCCTCACCCAGGGGGCTGGATGCCTACCACCACCCTTAGCCAGGGGGGGCTTGATGCCTACCACTACTACCACCCTCACCCAGGGGGGGCTGGATGCCTACCACCACTACCACCCTCACCCCGGGGGGCTGGATGCCTACCACTACTACCACCCTCAGCCAGGGGGCTGGATGCCTACCACCACTACCACCCTCAGCCAGGGGGGCTGGATGCCAACCACCACCCTTAGCCAGGGGGGCTGGATGCCTACCACTACTACCACCCTCACCCAGGGGGCTGGATGCTCTACCACCACCCTTAGCCAGGGGGCTGGATGCCTACCACTACTACCACCCTCACCCAGGGGGGCTGGATGCCTACCACCACTACCACCCTCACCCAGGGGGGCTGGATGCCTACCACTACTACCACCCTCAGCCAGGGGGGGCTGGATGCCTACCACCACTACTACCCTCAGCCAGGGGGGGCTGGATGCCAACCACCACCCTTAGCCAGGGGGCTGGATGCCAACCACCACCCTTAGCCAGGGGGCTGGATGCCTACCACTACTACCACCCTCACCCAGGGGGGCTGGATGCCTACCACCACTACCACCCTCACCCAGGGGGCTGGATGCCTACCACTACCACCACCCTCACCCAGGGGGCTGGATGCCTACCATTACTACCACCCTCAGCCAGGGGGGCTGGATGCCTACCACCACCCTTAGCCAGGGGGGCTGGATGCCTACCACTACCACCCTTAGCCAGGGGGGCTGGATGCCTACCACTACTACCACCCTCACCCAGGGGGCTGGATGCCTACCACTACTACCACCCTCAGCCAGGGGGGCTGGATGCCTACCACCACTACCACCCTCAGCCAGGGGGGCTGGATGCCAACCACCACCCTTAGCCAGGGGGCTGGATGCCTACCACCACTACCACCCTCAGCCAGGGGGCTGGATGCCAACCACCACCCTTAGCCAGGGGGGCTGGATGCCTACCACTACTACCACCCTCACCCAGGGGGGCTGGATGCCCTACCACCACCCTTAGCCAGGGGGGCTGGATGCCTACCACTACTACCACCCTCACCCAGGGGGGCTGGATGCCTACCACCACTACCACCCTCACCCAGGGGGGCTGGATGCCTACCACTACTACCACCCTCAGCCAGGGGGGCTGGATGCCTACCACCACTACCACCCTCAGCCAGGGGGCTGGATGCCAACCACCACCCTTAGCCAGGGGGGCTGGATGCCAACCACCACCCTTAGCCAGGGGGCTGGATGCCTACCACTACTACCACCCTCACCCAGGGGGCTGGATGCCTACCACCACTACCACCCTCACCCAGGGGGCTGGATGCCTACCACTACCACCACCCTCACCCAGGGGGCTGGATGCCTACCACTACTACCACCCTCAGCCAGGGGGGCTGGATTCCTACCACCACCCTTAGCCAGGGGGCTGGATGCCTACCACTACTACCACCCTTAGCCAGGGGGCTGGATGCCTACCACTACTACCACCCTCACCCAGGGGGGCTGGATACCTACCACCACTACCACCCTCACCCAGGGGGGGCTGGATGCCTACCACTACTACCACCCTCAGCCAGGGGGGGCTGGATGCCTACCACCACTACCACCCTCAGCCAGGGGGGGCTGGATGCCAACCACCACCCTTAGCCAGGGGGGGCTGGATGCCTACCACTACTACCACCCTCACCCAGGGGGGCTGGATGCCTACCACCACCCTCAGCCAGGGGGGGCTGGATGCCAACCACCACCCTTAGCCAGGGAGGGCTGGATGCCAACCACCACCCTTAGCCAGGGGGGGCTGGATGCCTACCACTACTACCACCCTCACCCAGGGGGGCTGGATGCCTACCACTACTACCGCCCTCACCCAGGGGGCTGGATGCCTACCACCACCCTTAGCCAGGGGGCTGGATGCCTACCACTACTACCACCCTCACCCAGGGGGGCTGGATGCCTACCACTACTACCACCCTCACCCAGGGGGGCTGGATGCCTACCACCACCCTCACCCAGGGGGGCTGGATGCCTACCACTACTACCACCCTCACCCAGGGGGGCTGGATGCCTACCACCACTACCACCCTCACCCAGGGGGGCTGGATGCCTACCACTACTACCACCCTCAGCCAGGGGGGCTGGATGCCTACCACCACTACCACCCTCAGCCAGGGGGCTGGATGCCAACCACCACCCTTAGCCAGGGGGGCTGGATGCCAACCACCACCCTTAGCCAGGGGGGGCTGGATGCCTACCACTGCTACCACCCTCACCCAGGGGGGGCTGGATGCCTACCACCACTACCACCCTCACCCAGGGGGGGCTGGATGCCTGCCACTACCACCACCCTCACCCAGGGGGCTGGATGCCTACCACTACTACCACCCTCAGCCAGGGGGGCTGGATGCCTACCACCACCCTTAGCCAGGGGGCTGGATGCCTACCACTACTACCACCCTTAGCCAGGGGGGCTGGATGCCTACCACTACTACCACCCTCACCCAGGGGGGCTGGATACCTACCACCACTACCACCCTCACCCAGGGGGGCTGGATGCCTACCACTACTACCACCCTCAGCCAGGGGGCTGGATGCCTACCACCACTACCACCCTCAGCCAGGGGGCTGGATGCCAACCACCACCCTTAGCCAGGGGGCTGGATGCCTACCACTACTACCACCCTCACCCAGGGGGCTGGATGCCTACCACCACCCTCAGCCAGGGGGCTGGATGCCAACCACCACCCTTAGCCAGGGAGGGCTGGATGCCAACCACCACCCTTAGCCAGGGGGGGCTGGATGCCTACCACTACTACCACCCTCACCCAGGGGGGGCTGGATGCCTACCACTACTACCGCCCTCACCCAGGGGGGCTGGATGCCTACCACCACCCTTAGCCAGGGGGGCTGGATGCCTACCACTACTACCACCCTCACCCAGGGGGCTGGATGCCTACCACTACTACCACCCTCACCCAGGGGGGCTGGATGCCTACCACCACCCTCACCCAGGGGGGCTGGATGCCTACCACTACTACCACCCTCAGCCAGGGGGGGCTGGATGCCTACCACCACCCTTAGCCAGGGGGGGCTGTATGCCTACCACTACTACCACCCTTAGCCAGGGGGGGCTGGATGCCTACCACTACTACCACCCTCACCCAGGGGGGGCTGCATGCCTACCACCACCCTTAGCCAGGGGGCTGGATGCCTACCACTACTACCACCCTCACCCAGGGGGGCTGGATGCCTACCACTACTACCACCCTCAGCCAGGGGGGCTGGATGCCTACCACCACCCTTAGCCAGGGGGGCTGGATGCCTACCACTACTACCACCCTTAGCCAGGGGGGCTGGATGCCTACCACTACTACCACCCTTAGCCAGGGGGGCTGGATGCCTACCACCACTACCACCCTCACCCAGGGGGCTGGATGCCTACCACAACTACCACCCTCAGCCAGGGGGGGCTGGATGCCTACCACCACCCTTACCAGGGGGGGCTGGATGCCTACCACCACTACCACCCTCAGCCAGGGGGGGCTGGATGCCTACCACTACTACCACCCCCACTCATAGGATGGACAATGCATGACACAACCAGCACACCACAACCTAGGGAATGCAAGAAGAAGACATCCCCCCAACACCATGACAAGCGTGTGTAGACTGTGTCAAATGCCTACAACACCGAACATGACTTTGAACATACAATGTGACCCCCTAGCACATGTGCCACACATATATGTGTGTGGCACCCACAATGCAAGCAGGCCATGACCATTGTGGCAATGGGGTCCAAACCCCCATCATCACAGTGACCAAAATGTAAGTGTGGGGTCCATAGCTGAAGCACATTTTGAACATTGTGGCAATGGGGTCCAAACCCCCATCATCACAGTGACCAAAATGTAAGTGTGGGGTCCATAGCTGAAGCACATTTTGAACATTGTGGCAATGGGGTCTAAACCCCAATCACCACAGTGACCAAAATGTAAGTGTGGGGTCCATAGCTGAAGCACATTTTGAACATTGTGGCAATGGGGTCCAAACCCCCATCATCACAGTGACCAAAAGGTAAGTGTTGACAAAGAAAGAGGTGCAACTGCCAAACTGCATGGATGATTCCTGGTCACAGAACAACAAACACATCAGTGGCAAAGTAGTGTATGTGTCCCATTGCAACATAAATTGGGGGAGCCAAATACTGCAGTGCAAATAAGACATACCTTTGGCCATGTGCAGACAAACAACACCCATGGGGGCTGACACCGTCAACAATCATCAATGACACAATGACAGAAGTGACCATCAGAATGCAGACCCACATATTTGCACCAATGGGCACACAAATGCAGATACCCTGTGGAGACTGCAGATGTGAGGTGAACAGATACCATACCATGGCAGCAATGGGACACACAAACCATGATCATTGTGCTGACCGATGACCTAGGAGTCCCAGGGACAGCAGGGGAAACCCACCAAACTACATACAGCCAATGGCACACCCAAGATATGCCAATGCAGTGGTGCAGATGCACAAACACAAACAGGCAGACCCACACTGCACATCATACACAACAGGTGAGGGGGGTGCCAGTGCCCCCAGGCAACCACACAACACATGAGGAGACCTGAATACCAATCATACACATTTGCATACAGTGCCACACAAAGGTAACTCATGGATCCAAATCCCCTATGTGGGCAAGCAGGCATTGTCAGATGAGAGGGAGCACAAATCACACATGTCACACAGGCACGTAGGGACAGCAACTGACACAGCAAGACACAGACACACCACAGCACCACCCCCAGGGCCCCCACAATGTGGTGACCCTGGGCTGCATTACAATCCCACTGTGATGACAAAGCTAAATGTGGTTCACACTGTGAACCACAGTCATGTGTCCTGAGCAACTAACTACCATCACACCTACACAAGCACAAATCAAACAGCATGGCCAGTAAGCCAAGGCCAACATGGAGGCAGGGGCCTAGCCGGGCAACAACTCTCATCTGCACACACTCAACACCACACCCCTCGACCACCAACAATGTGCAGCAGTGAAGCACACATGCACTGGTGACATTGCACATGCACCCATGACTATTCCAGGGTGGTGGGTGGGAACCAAGGTGCAGAAACACATCACACAGGGCCACTCAACAAGACTCCTGAATGTCTGACACACTGCACACTACGCTGCACATGGACATGACGGCAATACCACACCAACCAATGGGATCCCAGCCACAGTCACACACCAATGAAGAAGCCAAGGTCACCCACAAAGAACACACATAGACAACAACCAACATTGCACCCGGACCCTGAGCAGTGCCAGCAGTCACACACACAACGTGTCACAATCACTGAAAGATAACACAAACTGGAAATCACATGACAGGGGCAAACAACAAGTGCCAAGGGGAAACCTGACTGTGACCCATCTGCGTCTGCACACAAACTCAGCCCTGACAGCAAACACACCTATGGGTGACACCCTGATGACCAGTAATGTGCCATGCACCCACATCACAGAGAACCCAGGGAGAAGACTTTGGGGGAACATAGGTCAACTCAGCTAGCATCACAAACAGGTACAACACTAGGGATCACAGCATGCACAGCTAAACGGAAGTGAACACACAGACATGCACATACAACACACACCTTGGGCGCAGGCAATGTCACAGGAGTACACACTGCCATGAGGGGACTCCACTCCTGTGTGAGGAAAGCAGTGCCATATGTTGCCTCAGTAGGGCCCCATCATGTCAGCTGAGCACTTGGTCACACAATCAACAATTAGCACCAAATGAGGGCTCCCGTAACATCAGCCTGGTCATGGAAGTGCCAACGGAATCATCAGCACAGATCCAACACACTTGTATAGCAATGTTGCACTGACAACACAGATGAGTCCTTCCCCATTGATGCCCAAACCTGCATGTCCACTGGAGATGGCCACACGGTCAGGGAAGTAGACGAATTGAACAATGGCAGGCACAACAGATGTGCAGGGGTGGAAGCCACAGATGTGAAATAGGCAATCTAAGTAGGAAATCCCATTGCCAAATACTGAACACATGACACCCTCAGATGCTGCTATGGATGACATGGATACACCACAGGATAGGACACATTCCCCCTGGACCACATGGGTTCCTGCACAGTAACACTTCATTATCATGAGACCAAATATCACCATCACTGCAGCAAGGGCATGGTTAGCATCATCAACATCATGTACATCAGAAGCAAAAGCACTAGAGAACAGAAAGTTGCTTTATTCAGCAAATGTTGCATTAAAAGTAGAAGTCCGGTAGGAAATAAACAAAGGCCAATGGCCAGTCCATCAACAAAGTCACAAGTGGGTGACAGTGGCAGATGCCACCCTACACATGCCTGCACAAAACCAGGGACAATCCACTAGGAGGGGCAACCTGGGGGTAGGCCAGGCACCCCAGGGATAGGATCAGGGCTCACCAGGAGGAAGCAGGGAAGGGGTGGTGGGTGCTGGAGAGCCACTGACAACTGCAGTGGAGGTGTCTGACATGGTGTGTGCCGGCACAACTGGGGGGCATGGCTCAGATGTTGTGGGTGCCGACACGACTGCAGTGGACCCTGCAGATGGAGTGGACAGGTCCGCCACTGCAGTGCCCAAGTCAGACAGGGTGGTAGTGGACTCCACTGCAGTGCCTACCACCAGGGGAAGAGAATGGGGAACAGGCAAGGTGGGCTGGACAGAGGGGGAGGACACCCTCACCACATCAGTGGCACAGACAAGCGCAGCGGGGGTGTGGTGCCGGGAGAGCAAGTGCCTGGGGGAGAAGGCCGGATCCTCTTGGGGATGGTATATCTGTGGGTGGGGGAACCTGGGGCAGGGTTTGGTGGGGGCACCTGTGGAGTGGGGGCCTGAGGGATGGAGAAAGGAGACCTGGTGCTTGAGCTGCAGGGCGGCGGCGGGGTCTTGCTCTTACCACTCCGGGGGGACTTGCGAGTGGGGGCCTCAGTCTGTCTGCGCCTGGGGGAGGGTGTCCAGGGGCGAGGGGCGAGGGGCACTATGCTCCGTGTGGGGGGGCTTCCTCTTCCCCCTGGATCGGAGGGGAAGAGGCCGAGGTCACTGAGGAAGAGGCGCTGGGTCTTTGGGGTTGCAGGTGAGGCAAGGGAGGGTGTTTTGGAGGGAGAGGCAACTGAGGACTGCGCAGTGCCCGTGGATGCGTGTGTGTGTACCAGGGCCCCATCCCCTGTGAGTCTGGTTTCAGTCCCCTGACTGTGCGTGCGTGTGCGTTTTGTTTGTGGCGTGTGTGTCTGTGTGCTGGACGTGTGTGTGCTGGTGTGTGCCTGTGCCGGTGTGTGTGTGCTTGGGACGGGTAAGGTGCTGGGGAGTGTGGATGGAGCAGAGGCAGGAGGGGTGAGGGACTGTCTGAGGAGGGACACTGCTGCCGTCAGGGAGGAGTCCATGGACCTATTGCCCCTCTGTAGGTCAGACATGCCCGATGAGATGCCCTCCATGAACGACACCAGCTGAGTCAACAGAGTGGTGTGCGCATTCAGGACACTCAGCATGGCTGTCTGCCCTACATGGAGCTGGCGAAGGAGGTACACAGACTCCTCACTCAGGGCAGCAGGGGACACAGGGGCAGGGGGTGCGGTGCCTGGCCCAAAGGAGACACGCTCCCGAACATGGGAGCCTCCACGGACCTGGGGAATGGGAGCCGATGGGAGGGCGGTGGTGGTGCTGGTGGTGGCGGGGACAGCAACACTAGCTGGGGTGTGGTGGCTGCTGACACCCGCCTCCATAAGGGAGTCATCCTCCGAGTTGCTCTGGTCCTCAGCTGAGGTGGATGGTGCTGAGGACTCCTCGGTGTGGCTCCCCTCGCCCTCCGTGCCACTGGGTCCCTCCGACCACTCCTCAGCTGCTGACCCAGTCTGGCTCTCTGGCTCCTCCTGGTCCGTGGAGCTGTCCCCTTCCGTGGCCGTGGATGTATCTGTAAACAATGGGGAAACAGACAGACATCAGTCACCTGCACCAAACGCACACACCACTGTGAGCACAGCACATTACAGAGCAAGCCCTGGCATCATTAGTTGTACATTGCTAAAAGTGCCCTAACTGAACAGGAGAAGCCAATTGTCAGTCTGATGCCAACCATGGCACTCACATCCCACATGGCCTTGCACCCATCTGTCTGGTGTCTGTTGGATTGCAACACCCCAGTGTGGACACATGCACCAACTACACAGTAGTTGGACAGTGCAGAGGACACGGTGTGGCATGTGGACATGCACACATCACAGCTCTTGCCACTGAGTCAGTACAGGTTTCCGGATGAAAGGGATGCCCAGAGCCAAATAGGAAATGCATGTGATGCATACCAGCGACAGACACCATGATGCACCCATGTCCTGATAGCCATCGCCACAATGGTGTGCATGTAGCACATGTCACTACCCTGCAGGACCACCAATAAGTTGACACATGCCATTGCAGAGGCATGACTGCTAAGTCATACATCACTGTCTCAGTGATGTATGACTTGGCAGCCAGACAACAACACTATGCACTGTGTCACAATAGTAGGTCATGGGGAATGCAAGTCCTGGAGCTGCACAAGTGCACATGTACATCCCCCACACAACACATCATCTTAACCCTCATCTGTCCAGGTCATACCTATTGGACATATGGGAGACCTGTGACACTACCCTCTGAACCTGAGCCCCTCACAATCTGCTGTGAATGGGGAACAGCTGCCTGAACTTCACATTCGCATACCCCAGTCTGCACGGGCAGCTGATCAAACACCTATGTGACACACAAGTATCGTCTCCTATGGTCACATCTCCAGGGGCATGCTGAGCCCCTACCAAGAAACACCCCAGCAGTCCTGGCAACTAATCCACAGCACACTGACACAGAGGCAGACACCTGAGGGGTCAAATCACTGCGCACAATGTGTCAGCTGATACACGGGAGTGGGAGTACAGAGTGCATTGCATGGCCTGGAGTAGGCATGACTGTCCTGCTCCACATGAATGAGGGATGAGCCCTGGACAGTGGATAGCTGGCTATGTATGTGTGACACACGTAATCTGCACACTCCTGGGGCCCAAACATTGTTCCCACCCGCTGCATGGGCGTGTGCCACATACCCCAGGCACATGTGGTGGCTCAGCTCAGCAAGTGGACCGCATATCAAAGCAACACGCAGATTACATGTCCGAACACAGGCGTTGTGTGAACAATGGACCCACCCATGATGCCCACAACAGAGTTAGGGAAACAGATGCTGTCCCCCACCTTTAGTGAAGCAAACTGCAAGGACACAGTCCCAAGTGACACAATTCCCTGAATGTAAGGGCCACACCTGGGTATCAGACGAGCAGTGGGCAGTGCACAATAGAGGGACATGGCTCCTGGACAACATGACTGCTGCACTGTGGCAGTTGAACCAGGCCAGAGGAGGGCACAAAGCATGTAATACAGAGTTCACAGTGCAGTCTTTGACTCACCCCCTCCTTGCTGCTGTCTGACCTTCAGCTGCCCATCCAGGTCTGGAAACACCACCGCCAGGATCTGGAGCATGTGGGGGTCAGGGTCCGTGTTCCGCCCCTCCTGCGAGGAGGCGACAGCTTCAGCTGGACCCGTGCAATCCTCCGGGTCCAGCCCCGAAGGTCCTGCCACCTCTTCTGGCAGTTGCGGATCCGGCGCTTGTAGACCCCCACGGCCCGGACGGCCCGGACGATGTCCTTCCAGATCTCCTGCTTCCGATGGGCATTAACCTGTCAGGATGACAAAGTGAAAAGGCCATTACTACACATGCAACATATCCGTGCATGACACAGTTGTATATACATGTCTCAATCACAGGGGCACATGATCTACACAGGCAGTGCAAAGCTGCCCATGGACAGTTTGCCAGACGTCACTACATGGTATCATTGCATGGGAAGTAAAACCTTGTTCAAATGCACTGTCACTGCACCATACCTGTCCAGTGCATGTCACTACACACTATGGGGGTGACAACTACTCAGTGAGCCTGCTAGCCAGTGGCGTGCAGACTTCCAGCCTTGCTAGTCAGACAAAATGCACATTCAGAAAGGCAGTGCACAGAACACTCACCTGCTCCCCTGGTGTCCCATACAGCTTGCTGTACTGTGGAAGTAGGCTGTCCAGCAGGGCCTGGTTCTCCTCAAGGCTGAAGGCTGGGGCTCTCTCCACAGTACGTGCCATTGCAGGGTCCAGAGGGGCAGAGACAGCAGCAGTGCAGTGGCAGATGTCGTCCTGGAGCATGTAGTGCAGGCAAGTGAGCTCTCAGGGGAACAGCCAGCAATATATATGTGCTGGAGAGGCAGATACTGTCCCTTGTGTCCAAAGTGATAGGTCCAAGTCATTTGCATCTTCTGAATCTGGCCAATCCATGGAATAGCAGCACCAAAACACGCCCACAGCATCCTTCAAATCTTCAACTTCATGACATACATGATTTTGCAACATTGTTGTGGGTGACCAACTGATTTTCCAGCAACCGACTCGTTCGAAATTCGAAAACGCGTCCGTTGCCAGGCAAGCCCATTGTCAATGGCTGCGCACCGATCGGTCCATTGCGGTACAACGCGTACAGGGGTACAACGCGTACCCGCACACATTGAATGCAATGGGCCGGCCGGGGGCACCGATCGGTCCATTGCAGTACAACGCGTACAGGGGTACAACGCGTACCCGCACACATTGAATGCAATGGGCCGGCCGGGGGCACCGATCGGTCCATTACTGTTCATCGCGTACAGGGGTACAACGCGTACCCGCACACATTGAATGCAATGGGCCGGCCGGGGGCACCGATCGGTCCATTGCTGTTCAACGCGTACAGGGGTACAACGCGTACCCGCACACATTGAATGCGATCGGTCCATTGCTGTTCAACGCATCACTGTACATGTGACTGGCATATGTCAGCATGCCTGTCTCAGATGGACATATGCCAGCCACAGATAGCTCCCAGGGAGTGAGGGGCACACCTACATCACGACAGCCTGTCCAAACTTTATCATAAGGCATGTGAGGCTGCATTTCCTATTGTGTGTATGTTGGTGTACATGTTGTCCTGTGGGTGTCACCTGTGGGCAGCCACCCCCAGGCTGTGCACGTGTTCATGGGGACAGGATCCTGGGTGTTACGTGTACATGACCACTGTGATGTGCAACTGTTCATATCTGTGCATGTGCCATGGTCACATTTCACGGTGGTGTATGTGTATGTCATGTCACATACCCCGTGAGTCCCATGTGGGACGGTATGTTTGAGCCAGGGTGTCCCAGTGGCACAATAGTGATGGTCCTCCACAGTCTTTGTGCATGTAGTGTTTACAATGTCTCTGATTTCATGTGCACAATGGGAGACAGTCTCCACATCCACGTTGTGTGTGCATGGACTTTGATGTTGTGCGTGTGTGTGTCACTGACGTCTATGTCTGTCCTGCCGTGGCAAGTGGGACCACTACCTGTGGGGGTCATGGTTGTTTTGCTGTGGTGTATACATGATACTCCATGTAATGCCAGTGTCCATGTGGCAATACAGGGTCCCTGGGAATGTACCTGTCGTTGAGCTGTGGTGCCTGGGGCACATCTGTCCTCACATGTCACTGTGGGGGGTGATTGTGACACGGCAGCAGGAGATGGGAACTGTGACACGGCCTCATGATATCCAATGGGCCAACCTGGGACTAATTGATGCCACCTGTTGGACCGTGTTGACAGATGTTGGCCATGTATGTACCATACATGTCCTTACGGAACTGCACACTTCATGTAGTTGTGCCTCATAATGATGTATGTTGGGATATTGAGTGTGTTCAATGCCGCATATGTGGGGTGACTGACAATCTTGCTTACGTCTCCTCTGCACTGCAGGGCTCCTGCTGTCCATCGACCATTCCCAGACCTGGCAACGATGGTGGAACGGGACAGCATCCGACGGTACCGCTTCACCAGGCAGCTGATTGAGGATTTGGCAGTGCAGTTGTCCCCACATTTGCAGCCTGGCCGGCCGTATCCTACAGCGCTGACCCCCAAGGTGAAGGTGATGGCAGCCCTACACTTCTTTGCCACCGGTACCTTCCAACATACTGTGGCGACTGCTGGTGGGATGTCACAGACCATGTTGAGCCGTGTGCTCCGCGATGTTTTGGCGGTAATGTTGCTATTCCTGAACCGGTACATCTATTTCCCTAGACTGCGACGACTCACTGACGTGAAGAGTGACTTTTATGCCCTGGGGAGGATGCCGCATGTCATTGGCTCCATTGATGGGACACATGTGGCTTTGGTACCACCACAGGCCCAGGAGCAGGCCTACAGGAACCGCAAGCACTACCACTCGGTCAATGCACTGGTGGTGTGTCTTGCAGACATGACCATCACACACGTGTGTGCCCGTTTCCCTGGTTCAGCACACGATGCCTTTGTGATGAGGAGTAGTCGCATCCCCAGGATGATGGCACAGATGCAGAACCAGCGTGCCTGGCTTGTCGGTGTGTACTGACTTTGTGCCATTGTGTGTGATCTGATCTGTAGTATTCCGCCCACTTTTCCAAGTCAGCTAATGTGCACTTGTCTGTCCGTAGGTGACTCGGGATACCCCAACATGCCGTGGTTGCTGACACCCCTCAGGAACCCTGTGACACCAGCCCAGATGCGCTACAATGAGGCACATGGTCGGACCAGGAGAGTGATTGAGCGGACATTTGGTCTCCTGAAGAGCCGCTTCCGCTGCCTGGACAAGACCGGAGGGTCCCTCCCATATGCCCCTGCGAAAGTGTGCAAGATTATCATCGTCTGCTGCATGCTCCACAACCTGGCAGTGCGGAAGGAGTTGCCTCTCATCCAGGATGACAATGACCAACATCCGCCACCTGTGGAGGATCCTGGCCTGGACCACGATGCCAGTGACGATGATGATGATGATGATGGTGATGTCCGCACACAGCTCATCACCAACTTCTTCAGCTGAATGTGAGTATCCTGAGGTGTCATGTCAATGATGTGAGTTGGCATGATGTGTAGGTGGTGCTCTGGTGCTGTTGGAGTGTGTCCATGGGCTACTTGACTGGATGTGTGTTGCGATGTGTGCTTACAGGTGGGCTGTACTCCCCAACAGTGTTGACATGCTAACTTGGTTCTGGGTGGGTATCTTGTAACATGTATTGTGCATGAGTTTTGCTGTTCTGTCCTGTACTCCATTGCTTTTGACTGTGTGTCATTTCTGTCCTTCACAGGGTACTTTCAGATTCGTTTGGTCAACTGTGTCCACCCACGACGTGATTGCACTTCCAGGCTGGTAGCTGTTGTGTCCCTACAGGTGATGTGCGCCACACCCATGGACTTCCTTCCGTCTCCAGTTGTTGACTGTGTGCCCGCTGCCAGGTGGGATTACCTTGCATCTGTAGTGGTTACGACATGTTGCAACTGTGTAATAAACCTGTGCTTCACTTTGTGATGTGCGTTGTCTGTGGTCACACATTTGACTGCCATTTGCTTACTGCACCTGTGGGCTACTTGACTACAACTGGGAACGGGTGTGGTGTCTGTGCATTGCACCGTCTTCCCTGGCAACATCAGTGTAGGCAATGAGTCAGATGGCCTAGGTGTGTATGTGTTGTGTAGCCCTGGTGGTGTGTCTCCCTCATATGTGTCACGTTGCCTTTACTCACATGCCTGTGTTGTCCTTGCTGTTGCAGTTCGCATACACAGTGTAATTTTGCAGTTCATCATCCCCATAACAGCACCCACGTTGGAATCACAACAGAGGCAAGTATGGTGTATTAGTGTGTTTATTGTGATACATTTGTGTGAATAGTGCATAGGATGGGTAGTGCTGTACATAAATCTTGCAATCCGAAGTTCCTAGGTGAATTGAAAGTCCTGGTAGACAGAATCCCCAGTATCGGGGCCACAGTTGTCTGATACATTGGTCCAACTTGTACTCCCCATGCAATGTGTGGGAGTAGTGTTGCCGTCAACAGGGTGAACAGTCTGTGCACAAAGGTGAACATCCAGAACAGGTTCAGGTTTCCTGGGAGTTGCGCTTGGCCATCGGCCTCTCACTTGCACCTCCTCGGACGACCCCTCTTCTTGGGGGGGCCCCTCAAGTACAGGCTGCTGCGGTGCAGGGGACTCTCCGCCAGAGTCATCCTCCCTCCCTGTGGCAGTTGCAGTTTGGGCAGCACCAGATGTTGTTGGCACACAGGGAGGTGTGGACTGGTTGCTGTTCATCTGGCGGAGGCATTGTAAAATGTCCCTGTGCACCGCCGTCATCTCATGCAGTGCATCCCACTTGGACTCCACGCGGGACATGTGTGAGTCCACGCGGGACATGTGTGACTCCACGTGGGACATGTGGGAGTCCAAGCGGGCATGATGGGCAGCCTGCTGCTGTTTCATGTCTCTGAGGAGCCCCACTACCTGGCTGAGGTCTCCGGTGCTGGACTGGTACGCATCAGCTATGCGTACCAGTTGTGGGTCATCATGCACACCAGCAACCTCTGCAAGCAGCGACCTCTGTCTCCCACCCCTCCCACCACCCCTGCTGACATGTGCAGTGTGTGCAGTGGCACGCACAGATGACCCTGGTCCACCTTGGGGGTTGGTGGTGGTGGTGATGTCCATGGCCCCAGGTTGGTCCAGGGTCCCTGTGCTGGTGTTGCTCCTTGTTCTGTCCATGTCGGCAGGGATGGTATTTGTGGTGACAGTCGTTGGAGGGGTGGGTGCAGGGGGTGCAGCTGGTGGTCCTGCTGGTGCTGCAGCTGGTGGTCCTGCTGGTGCTGCATGTAGACTTGCACCGGATGTGCCAGGTTGGTCTTCTTCGTCCGAGGAGGACAGAGGCTGTACGACGCCAGTGAGCTCCGCATCCTCTTGAGCCTGGGACTGGGACTCCTCAGCGTCTGCTGCTGTGTCCCCATCATCACCTGTTTTTGGGAGACACACACAATGTATGTTATGTTTCTGCAGGCATCAATGGTTGACACACATGACAGTTGTGACTGTGCCTCTGGGTGCGGGCCTGTACATTGCATTGTCCTAAGTCGTCACAGTCAGGGGTTGATATTGGTGTGGCACATTGTCCTGCATTATTTGGGCATTGCTATGTAATTTTTGGGGTGTGAACATGGTCTGCATTGGTTGTGTTTGGTTGACAGCCGGCTCTCCTTCCCACCCACCCAGCCAGTCAGTTATCCCACCATGGACTGTGCTTGCATTGCAGGGAGTGTAAGTTGTCTCTCAGGATGTCAGTCAGTGGTGTCCTGCTGTTTGTTGGTGCACAGTTGCCAGCAGGGCCTTGTGCTCCCCACAGCAGTAGCCAGTGTCAGCCATCTTGTGAGTCCTTCTCCACTCCCTGTGATGTGAGCATGGTTCAGGGTGGTGTTGATGGGACAGTTGTGGGGGTGACCAATATCAGTGACTACGACTCCCATCATGCTATTGCCTCCACCCCCCTTCCCAGCATGCCCATGCTTCCTTCCTTTTGACTCTGCTTCCCTGTGGGGTGGGCTGGCTGTGCTGACAGGATGGCTGGGAGTGTTGTCCTGGCAGTTGTTTGGCTAAGAGTCCCAAGAGTGTCCCTGTGCTTCACACAACATAACCCAGGGTGGTGGTTCTTTGTGGGATCTTGTGTTAGGATGGGGGGCATTGCATTCTACCAGGTGGGTTCTGTGGAGTTTGTGTTGGGGGGGTGTGTGAGGGGAGGTGCTTGTGACTATGGTCAGTGCTGCAAGTCCTCCTTCCCACCCACCCAGCCAGCCAGTTATCCCACCATGGAACGTGCTTGCATTGCAGGGAGTGTAAGTTGTCTGTCAGGATGTCAGTCAGTGGTGTCCTGCTGTTTGTTGGTGCACAGTTGCCAGCAGGGCCTTGTGCTCCCCACAGCAGTAGCCAGTGTCAGCCATCTTGTGAGTCCTTCTCCCCTCCCTGTGATGTGAGCATGGTTCAGGGTGGTGTTGATGGGACAGTTGTGGGGGTGACCAATATCAGTGACTACGACTCCCATCATGCTATTGCCTCCACCCCACTTCCCAGCATTCCCATACTTACTTGCTTTTGTGGGGAGTTCAGTGTGTGTGGGTGTGAGAGCAATGGCAAGATGGCTGACAGTGGTGTCCTGCTGTTGGTTGGTGTGCAGTTCCCAGCATGCCCTTGTGCTCCCCACGACACAGCAACAGTGTCAGACATCTTTGATGGGCCTTTCCACTCTCTGTGGGATGTGCATGCGTGTGTGTGAGCTTGCTGGGCCATGTGGTGGGGGATGTGGAGCTGTGACTACGACTCCCATCATGCTATTGCCTCCACCCCCTTCCCAGCATGCCCATGCTTCCTTCCTTTTGATTCTGCTTCCCTGTGGGGTGGGCTGGCTGTGCTGACAGGATGGCTGGGAGTGTTGTCCTGGCAGTTGTTTGGCTAAGAGTCCCAAGAGTGTCCCTGTGCTTCACACAACATAACCCAGGGTGGTGGTTCTTTGTGGGATCTTGTGTTAGGATGGGGGCATTGCATTCTACCAGGTGGGTTCTGTGGAGTTTGTGTTGGGGTGTGTGTGAGGGGAGGTGCTTGTGACTATGGTCAGTGCTGCAAGTCCTCCTTCCCACCCAGCCAGCCAGTTATCCCACCATGGAACGTGCTTGCATTGCAGGGAGTGGAAGTTGTCTTTCAGGATGTCAGTCAGTGGTGTCCTGCTGTTTGTTGGTGCACAGTTGCCAGCAGGGCCTTGTGCTCCCCACAGCAGTAGCCAGTGTCAGCCATCTTGTGAGTCCTTCTCCACTCCCTGTGATGTGAGCATGGTTCAGGGTGGTGTTGATGGGACAGTTGTGGGGTTGACCAATATCAGTGACTACGACTCCCATCATGCTATTGCCTCCACCCCCCTTCCCAGCATGCCCATGCTTCCTTCCTTTTGATTCTGCTTCCCTGTGGGGTGGGCTGGCTGTGCTGACAGGATTGCTGGGAGTGTTGTCCTGGCAGTTGTTTGGCTAAAAGTCCCAAGAGTGTCCCTGTGCTTCACACAACATAACCCAGGGTGGTGGTTCTTTGTGGGATCTTGTGTTAGGATGGGGGCATTGCATTCTACCAGGTGGGTTCTGTGGAGTTTGTGTTGGGGGTGTGTGAGGGGAGGTGCTTGTGACTATGGTTAGTGCTGCAAGTCCTCCTTCCCACCCACCCAGCCAGCCAGATATCCCACCATGGAACGTGCTTGCATTGAAGGGAGTGGAAGTTGTCTCTCAGGATGTCAGTCAGTGGTGTCCTGCTGTTTGTTGGTGCACAGTTGCCAGCAGGGCCTTGTGCTCCCCACAGCAGTAGCCAGTGTCAGCCATCTTGTGAGTCCTTCTCCACTCCCTGTGATGTGAGCATGGTTCAGGGTGGTGTTGATGGGACAGTTGTGGGGGTGACCAATATCAGTGACTTCGACTCCCATCATGCTATTGCCTCCACCCCCTTCCCAGCATGCCCATGCTTCCTTCCTTTGATTCTGCTTCCCTGTGGGGTGGGCTGGCTGTGCTGACAGGATGGCTGGGAGTGTTGTCCTGGCAGTTGTTTGGCTAAAAGTCCCAAGAGTGGCCCTGTGCTTCACACAACATAACCCAGGGTGGTGGTTCTTTGTGGGATCTTGTGTTAGTATGGGGGGCATTGCATTCTACCAGGTGGGTTCTGTGGAGTTTTTGTTGGGGGGTGTGTGTGAGGGGAGGTGCTTGTGACTATGGTTAGTGCTGCAAGTCCTCCTTCCCACCCACCCAGCCAGCCAGTTATCCCACCATGGAACGTGCTTGCATTGCAGGGAGTGGAAGTTGTCTTTCAGGATGTCAGTCAGTGGTGTCCTGCTGTTTGTTGGTGCACAGTTGCCAGCAGGGCCTTGTGCTCCCCACAGCAGTAGCCAGTGTCAGCCATCTTGTGAGTCCTTCTCCACTCCCTGTGATGTGAGCATGGTTCAGGGTGGTGTTGATGGGACAGTTGTGGGGGTGACCAATATCAGTGACTACGACTCCCATCATGCTATTGCCTCCACCCCCTTCCCAGCATGCCCATGCTTCCTTCCTTTTGATTCTGCTTCCCTGTGGGGTGGGCTGGCTGTGCTGACAGGATGGCTGGGAGTGTTGTCCTGGCAGTTGTTTGGCTAAAAGTCCCAAGAGTGGCCCTGTGCTTCACACAACATAACCCAGGGTGGTGGTTCTTTGTGGGATCTTGTGTTAGGATGGGGGGCATTGCATTCTACCAGGTGGGTTCTGTGGAGTTTGTGTTGGGGTGTGTGTGAGGGGAGGTGCTTGTGACTATGGTTAGTGCTGCAAGTCCTCCTTCCCACCCACCCAGCCAGCCAGCCAGTTATCCCACCATGGAACGTGCTTGCATTGCAGGGAGTGGAAGTTGTCTTTCAGGATGTCAGTCAGTGGTGTCCTGCTGTTTGTTGGTGCACAGTTGCCAGCAGGGCCTTGTGCTCCCCACAGCAGTAGCCAGTGTCAGCCATCTTGTGAGTCCTTCTCCACTCCCTGTGATGTGCGCATGGTTCATGGTGGTGTTGATGGGACAGTTGTGGGGGGCAATATGTGTGACTGCGACTCCCATGATGCTATTGGCTACACTGACTTGGCCAGCATACACAGAATTCCTTCCTTTGAGTGGTCTTCACTGTGTGTTGGTGTTGTTGTGGTGGCTACATGTCTGGATGTGTTTGTTAGTTCTATTTGTGCCACTGCCTAGCTGTAGTTGTAGTTGTGTTTGTACATGTGATGGCACAGTTGGATGTGACTTTTTGATGGCATGTGTTGTGTTTATCTGACTGACATACACATTTTGGGATGATTCTGTTCTGGTTGCTGTGTAATTGCTATGAGTGCATGGTTTGACTCTCCCTTGACAGTGATGTGTGTGTGTTTTGTGGCAGTATATTGTGTACATTTGTTGTGTACTCACCAGGCTCTGGGATGTCCTCTAGTCCATATACGCTCACTGGCGGAAAGATGGCCCGCACCTTCTCCTCCCAGGGCCTGAGGTATATTGGCTTGGCAGGAGGGCCACTGCCGGTGTGTTGGCTGTTGATGTAGTCTTTTTTGAGCAGGTCCCGGACCCTCCTGCGCACGTCATACCACCTGTTCTGGATGTCGCTGTTTGTGCGCCGACATGGTGATTGTGCGTTCACCCTGTTGATGATCCTCTCCCACATCTTGGTTTTCTGGGAGATGGGGGTCTGTTGGACCAGTGTGCCAAACAGCTGTGGCTCTACCCTGAGGATCTCGTCTACCATGACTTCCAATTCACAATCTAGGAACTTGGGATTCTTCTTGGGGGGCATGGTGATGGGTGGTGATGGTGAGTGATGTGTGTGTTGGTGTGCAGGTGAGGGTGTGTGAGTGTGTGTTTTCTGGGTGTATGTGTGGTAGGTATTTGTTGGTGTGCTGATGGTGTGTGGCTTGTGTGAGGGATGAGCTCTGGGTGTGTGGTTGCTTTCTCTTGGGTGCTGGCAGTGGAATGGCATTTGCAAAGGCTCATGGTTGTGATTTGTGTCCTTTATATGGGTGGAGTTGTGGGTGTGTCTTTGTTCTCTGTCCCCACCCCCCCAGTATTTATTGGCTTGGTAATTGCTTGTTTGGCCTTTTTTTGGGTGTTTTTTCCTTTGTACTGCCTGTGTATGTTGGAAACGTTCTTGTGACCGAGTCGGACCCTGCATTTGTCTCGTACGGTCTTCTCCGTTTCGTTCACGCTGTGTATGTGCAGTTTTCTATGCTGCGTACGCGTCGGTCGCGGTGTTTTGTGTTGCTTCGGCTCGGTTTTGTATGCGTGTCGGTCGTACGGCTTGGCCTCCGTCCGACTCGCTCGTGGTTTTCGCGCCTTGCATCGTACTTTGCGGTTTGGAGTTCGCGTGTACGTTTCGGTCGGATTTGTTCCGGGTGCGTGTCGGTCGGTTGGATTCGCGTGTTTTTCTGACCGGATTGCTGTTTTCCGTGCGGCTTGGTCGGTCGACTTGGGTTCGGTACGTGTCGGTCGGATTTTGCACGCCTTGCATCGTACTTGGCGTGTCGGCCGCCACAGGTACGTGTCGGTCGGTATTATTTCCGGATCCGAGTCGGTCGGTGCTTTTTCCGGCCCGAATCGGAATCGACCCCTTGGTGTGGCATGTAATGTTATGGTGTGATGTCAAAACTTCCCACGTCTTGAACTGTGAATTGCTTGGTCTTGTGCATTGCATGTCTGCACATTCTGCAATGTCCACATTTGTAGAAACCAGGCATATGTGTGGTAAGCCAGTTTACTTTAGGTTTATGTTTGGGATAACTTGGACTGAGGAGATTTCTGAGAGTTCTCCCCCTCTGAAATGTGACGTTTGGTCTCACAGAAATGTGGTCTTTAAGGAGTCGGTCTGTGGTTAGTAAGTGCCAATGTTTTTTTTTGTGGTTTTTTTTTGTCCTCATTCGCCATCAGATAAATTAGAGCTTGTTCAATTTACTCCTGCGGCCCCCCCTTTCAAATGGCACCAACTGGAGAGCTTGGTATCTAGATGGATATGCTTTACACAGTGCTTCTCTACAGATTGGTTCTGTCTCTCTCGGGGCACCTCACAGAAACCAGAGAGAATTAGTAAATTAGTGTAAAGGCTTAATCATTGGACTAATATAAGCTGCTTTTATTTTATTGATCCAAGCTGTCCAACCATTCTTCGCATGGGCCCCAAAAATCTTTCCTGTTGTTTTTACCTTTATCTAATCTAGCTCTGTCCAACTTTATTATGTATTTAATAGAGATCACCCAATCTAAAAAGTTGGAGAAATATCTTTGACCATTTTTTGCAAATTTCTCTTCGTGCTATTAAGTTCAAGTATAAACATAGTCTATTCTCCCTCTTGACATAGACTCATAATGTGGAAACAATCCAAAGAAAACCAAATGTATGCTTACCTGCGTAGTTATACCAAAAATACTTTCCATACCTCTATTTACCTCCGTCCAAAAATGACTTAACTTTGGGCAAGATAAAAACATATGAATGTCGTCCGCATTGGTCAGAAGACACTTTGGACACTTTGGCACTGGACCCTTCGTACATTTTGAGAGCTTTAAAGGAGTCCAATACACCCTGTGAATACAAAAGAGCCATCATCTACGGAGGCCACTCTGCACAGGCCACTTCTATGCACCAGTCACTTTAGGGGAGGCGGGTGTACCGGCATTTGCGGTATCCGCGGACTACCAGCCCCAGCACCACTAGCGCCAGGAGGCGCCGACGTGCATTCTTCGCACCGCACCAGGCGGCGACAAAGCGGCGGCGGTCTCCGCGGGGCGGGAGCCGTTCTTTCCTTGAGCCATCATCTACGGAGGCCACTCTGCACAGGCCACTTCTATGCACCAGTCACTTTTGGGGAGGCGGGTGTACCGGCATTTGCGGTATCCGCGGACTACCAGCCCCAGCACCACTAGCGCCAGGAGGCGCCGACGTGCATTCTTCGCACTGCACCAGGCGGCGACAAAAGCGGCGGCGGTCTCCCGCGGGGCGGGAGCCGTTCTTTCCTTGAGCCATCATCTACGGAGGCCACTCTGCACAGGCCACTTCTATGCACCAGTCACTTTAGGGGAGGCGGGTGTACCGGCATTTGCGGTATCCGCGGACTACCAGCCCCAGCACCACTAGCGCCAGGAGGCGCCGACGTGCATTCTTCGCACCGCACCAGGCGGCGACAAAAGCGGCGGCGGTCTCCCGCGGGGCGGGAGCCGTTCTTTCCTTGAGCCATCATCTACGGAGGCCACTCTGCACAGGCCACTTCTATGCACCAGTCACTTTTGGGGAGGCGGGTGTACCGGCATTTGAGGTATCCGCGGACTACCAGACCCAGCACCACTAGCGCCAGGAGGCGCCGACGTGCATTCTTCGTACCGCACCAGGCGGCGACAAAAGCGGGGCGGGAGCCGTTCTTTCCTTGAGCCATCATCTACGGAGGCCACTCTGCACAGGCCACTTCTATGCACCAGTCACTTTAGGGGAGGCGGGTGTACCGGCATTTGCGGTATCCGCGGACTACCAGCCCCAGCACCACTAGCGCTAGGAGGCGCCGACATGCATTCTTCGCACCGCACCAGGCGGCAACAAAAGCGGCGGCGGTCTCCCGCAGCGCGGGACAAGCCCGGGCCAAGGGCGGGCCCGTCTGTGCCCATCCGAGACCGACTGAGGGCAACCCCCCTGAAATCTACTGAGCAAGGTACTGTGTGAGAGGATTGTAGAATTCGGTGTTGGGACACTAAAAATGGGGAAACGGAAGGCAGGGGATGTTGTCAATCAAGATCACAGTATTAAAAAACCAAAGAAATCCGGAGTAAATAAATGTGGGGTTAGGCCTGGGGCCACAGCTCAAGAACAAACCACTCTGGCGGACATTGACACATTAATTAACGAAGTACAACAGTTGCTCACAACTGGTAATAATAAAAAAAGTCAAAACGAAGAAGATTCCGGCTATGTTTAAAAAACCAAGTGCTCATGGGGGTAACAACCCAGCTATAACCCTGTCTGAGAACCCATGTTTGCTACAATCTTCAGATTATGAAAGCCAAGTTATTGAGCCTGTTCCCGTTTCTGATCAGGCTCTTGTACCCTCTGAGTCTACTGATATAATTCTTGCTGACCAACTGACTGAGACCTCATGTCCTTTATACCCAACAATTTCTGTAATTCCCAATGTCCCCTGTTCCAACCGTTATGGTCCTATTGCCCCTCTGGATGCACCCGAAGGAGTTGAACTTTTGGATTCTATAACTCAGGCTACATCCCTTACTACCTCTTTGCCAGGACTGCAAGGTGCACATGCAGCTATGAAGAACTCTTTAGTGGACAATGATCTGCTGTTTAGTAAAATGAATGAGCTCTGTACCCAACTGGGGATATTATCATCAAACATCTTGTCTTTTAAATCTAAGTCTGTGTGTAGTTGCTGTTGTAGCTGTATGAGTTCTGGGCAACCACAAAGTGGAATGATTTCTCCTTCTGGAGTGGGCAGGGATGTAAGGCTGGCTACTGACTTTGTGCATGGAAGGGACAATGGGAAACGTTGTACAGAGGCTCTCACTGGTCCCAGTTCCCTTAATGATAACATCTATACGAAATCTATAAAACAGACCCAGCAAAAGGATTCATTTCCCCTGGCCACGAATTCCAACCTTGTGTTTATGAACCCCCCTGCACTTTTATCCAAGTGTTCTTCAAATCAAATGCCAGTGTGTGAGCCTCTCTATCTATTGGTTGAGACATGAGCGGAATTGTCTATCTATTATAAGATCTGATATTTTATTTGCAAAGAGACGTTCAACTCCACTCTCGCAGTTTGATCATATTCATATCGTTCTATGTACCAACTTTTTAGCTGAAAATTTAATTAATTTTGCTCTGCGTACTTGTGACTATGTTGGGGGGAAACGAACTGGTATACAATTAAAAGCAACCTCTCCACTGCAGTGGGCTCAGATGGGGCAGCAGAATGAGGGCTATGCTAGATCATCTGATGTCCCTAATACTCGCACCTCTCCTCTACAATCTCCCATGAATGCATTAGACTGACTGTATGATAGTCCTGTGGGCCAAAATTCCAGCTTGGGTAGTAATAGACCTGGGGTAATGGGGGCTGTAAAGATCGTGTGTGGCCTAAATCATGTTATTGAACAAACGTCTTCTTTGGGTGGCTCCAAAATTGAAGTTGCTTCACATGATAAGGTGGATAGTTCATGTGGGAAGTTTGAGAATGGTGAACATATTGTATTGCGACCTTTGGATGAGCACATTAGACCACAGGGTATGATAGAGCCTAGTATTGATATTCATATAGCTGATGAGTCCAATAATTCTCAGAATTTAAATTTATTGTCCTGGAATATTGCAGGTATTGGCCAGAAACTATGTGATCAGGACTGGTTAAGTTATATTGTGAGGTATGATGTGTGTCTATTGCAGGAAACCTGGGCTATAGAGAAAACTTATATAGATGGATATACATCCCTCAATGTAGACGCCAAGCCAGCCCTTCACTTTGGTAGAGCTAGTGGTGGGCTTTCAACTTTGATTAAGAATGGTCGTTTTAGCACTGTCACTACTATAGAAATTGATTGTTTAGATTTAATGGGAACCGTAGTTACCCTACCATCTGGTCTTTCTTTGGCAATTTTTAATATCTATGTAAGGCCAACTCGATCTAATGATACATCTATGACTCTAGCATTATTGGACACCATATTGGAAAATTTATCCCCGGATACAAGAATTATAGTGGCGGGAGATTTTAACACCGGCTTTGAACCTTGCTCCCTCTTAACTGAGATTACTGTGGAGGAAGATGAGCAATGGGGAATTCCTAAATTGCTGGTGCCCCTGAGGAAAAACCTCACATCATTTGCATTACAGATAGTTTCATTGGTCATTGGCAGAGGTCTTAGAGCCCTAAATGGCCGTACCACCTCTGATCCCCTGTGTGCACCAACATTTAAGAGAGGTATGTGTGCCAGTATAATTGATTATATATTGATTGATGTGAGAATGTGGCCCCTACTAGCCGATATGAAGATCAATGCTAGGTCCGATAGTGATCATAACTCTCTCGAAGTGGTACTTGCGGGAGAGCTTTTGGTTTCTGGGTGTGCTCTTATCTATACAAACGTCCCTGTAGCACTGGCTACTAATAATCGACGAGCTGTTAGATGGCCGGAAGTTATGGCTAATCCAGATGTCTATTCAAAAGTCTATAAACAGTTTATTACCTCTTTTGACCCTTACGAGGGGACAGATCCAGCAGGAATACCTATTTTATCAGTCCACATGCAGTTGTTTGATGGTCTCCAAAAGATATTCTACAGAGAGGTGACTATCACGAAGACGGTACATTCTAAGTATCACGACTGGTTTAACCCTGCTTGTAAAGTAGCTAAGAATTCATTAAAAATAGCTATTGATGAGGGTGATAGAGGTAAAATTCGTACCGCCAGAGGTTTTTATAAAACACAGCTCAGAAAGGCTAGAAGAGATTGGGAAGACAAGCTTTGGCACGACCTACTTGCAGCCAGTAAAATTAAGGATAGTAGATCATTCTGGAAATTGGTCGCACAGAGTCATCCTGAAGGAGTAAAGTATCCAAGTTTTAATATATCACCCGATAATTGGGTAGCTCATTTTTCATCACTGTACTCGCTAAGGAAGCCGGATGATATTGACAATGGTACTAATATAATGGAGGATGTTATTTCACCTTACATAGCGCAAGAACAATATAGTAGCCCTGTCAAATTCAGTCTTGAAGAGACAACCTGTGCAATACAGTCTCTTAAAATGGCTAAAGCACCGGGACCTGACAAAATTCCAGGTGATCTTTTTAAGTCGGAGCCATTAATCTGGTCAAGCTATTTTAATCTTCTATCAAATGCTATCTCCGCCGGGGAGCGATCCTTGATTCATGGAGGGGGCCGAGATAATAACTATTTTTAAAAAGGGTGATGCTAATAACCCAGCAAACTATAGGCCAATTAGCCTGTTAGATAATGCTCAAAAAGTTTTTAGTCGTCAAATCCTGAACAAATTAACTGAATGGATGGAAGAAAAAGAAATACTTTCCCCCTTCCAAGCAGGTTTTAGAACTAAAATTAGTACTGTTGACCAGATTTTTAGATTTACATTATTGTACTGGAAAACTGTGCTTTTACGTAAGGGTATGCTGTATGTGGCTTTTATTGATCTTAAAGCTGCCTTTGATCTTATTCCCCGATCGGATTTGTGGCAGGTTCTTACTAATATAGGTGTTCCCAGCAATCTTGTATATTTATTGAGTAAATTACATGAGAATAACTATGCTCAAGTACGCTGGGGACCAAGTGGAGAACTGACTAATCGTATTCCAATCGAACGGGGGTCAGGCAAGGCTGTGTTCTTGCCCCCACTTTATTTTCCCTTTATTTAAATGATGTGGTTAATGTCTTGGAAAACTGTGTTAATGATTCTCCTATGCTAAATGGCAGGAAGGTACCAATATTACTTTTTGCTGATGACTCCCTACTTATCTCAAAGTCCCCTATGGGTCTCCAGAACCTGGTTAATAAATTTTTAGGTTTCTGTAATGAGAGGGGACTCGAGCTAAATATTAATACAACAAAATTTATGATTTTAGGCAAGAGGGTCAAGAAAGGTAAACCGACTATTCGGGTTGGAAATGACGTCCTTGAGAGGGTTGAAAATTTTGACTATTTGGGAGTACGATTTATGGATAGTTTTAATTGGTTAGATCAGATTATGAAAAGTAAACTTCTTATTGAGCACAGGTCAAATGCCATTCTGAGAACACAAAAGAGAACGGTATCTCATATGGTATCCCCGGTCATGGAGATTTACCGTGCAAAGGCGCAAGGGGCTGCTCTTTATGGGGCTGAAGTGTGGGGTTATGTTGATGCCAAGCCTCTTGCACTGAAAACAGCTTTGTTAGGAAAATGTTATGCCTTCCCCAGAGTACACCTCTTATTCCATTGTATTTAGATCTACGATTGAAAAGAATATCAGACTTAGTGGCTTTGAAAGTGTTGATCTATTGGGTTCGTCTTTGGTGTATACCGGAGCTAGTCGATTATAGAGAATCCCTGACCGATGTTTTAAATATACCAGGGGCTCGATCGCTCCCATGGTTTAAACATGTGTCTTCGTGGTTGAGAATGTTAGGTCTCCGTAGATTTTGGGATGATCCTACTAAACTCAAGAAAGTCGATCAGCATCTTTTTAAAACTACTTACTGGAATTTTATCAATGAACGTGTAGTAAGGAAAAATTATATAGGATCTCTGACTAACAGTTTTCTTGATTTTAAATCTACTCCATTATTGGAAGATTATATGGATTTTATACCCTTTGCTTTCCCTAAATGCCTTTTCATACGGTTTCGTTTGGGGACTTTGCCCATAAGATCATTTACTCACAAATGGAATCCAGCACAGTCAGCATTGACTTGCCCAATGTGTAAACAATGTGATGAAAATGAATCACATTTGCTATTTTTCTGTCCGAAGTATTTGTCCACTCGTAGGAGGTGGATTATTCCGATTTGCCGGGAATTGGGGCTTGTACAATATCGAATAGCATTACGGATTCTAAAAACTAATCTCTCCCCTAGAATAGTTGTAGCTGTTAGCAAATTTTTAGAGGCAGTTTGGTATAAACGCAATGCAATTTTAAAATTAGATCAGTGTAAGGATTAAGGATGTATGTTATTGCTTATTTATATTAATGAATTGTTTTATTCTGTATTGTCTTGCTAGGTGTAACTTTTAGGTACTGTCTGTAGCTGGATCTTATGTACAGTGCTAAAGTAATTATTATCTTTTTATCAATTATGTTATTGCTGCTGTTATTGTATCCAACTCAGAAGCATTATGCACTTTAAACATGGACTTATTGCTGCTATTATTGTATATACAATTGTAACGTAACTTGAAGCATTATGCACTTTAAATATGGACACACTGCTGCTATTATTGTTGTTATTGTACATATATTTGTGTATTATTAGTCATTTTAATGTACAGGATGTTGGTTGATACTTTGATGGTTGCAATAACCGAATAAAGTTATATACTACTACAAAAAATATAATTTCTTTTTAAATTTGCAGGCTGCACTGTCGTGTGTAGAATGTCATGAGATACTTGCCATAATTCTTCGAGATTGCAGCCAGGCAAGTTCTCTCCCCACAGCTCCGTTGGTAACTTAAATTCGCCCTCTTCCAGGTCAAGAAGTAACCAATATGGAGTCGCCACCTCTTTTTTCTTTGCAACTCTTTTTGATAGTGTCATTTCCAATTCATTGGGTATGCCCACATCCATCCCAACAGTCTGATACCAACTTCTTATTTGCCAGTATTTAAATTTAGATAATCCTTTATCCACCAATGAGTTCATCTCCTCCCAAGATAGCAAAGTTCCATCCGGGGCTAACTGACCCCATCGCTGAATTCCTGCTTTGACTAAAGGAGTTGATAAAAATGTCTCTAGTCCATTCTGGTGATGCTGGTGCGTTCCATATGGGGACGAGGGCGCTAAAATAGCTAATTCTTAAAATTTTCTTCATCTTAGCCCAAGTATTTACTAAATTATATAGTATTTTTAGGCGGACTTTTAAAAAAAATCTTGGATCTCCAAATTTGTATAAGAAGCCTTGGCTACCACTCTCCACATCCAGGAGCATCTCCTTGAACATTACACCAATGTCAGAGCCATCTGGTATATCCATAAGCATTTTTCCTGCCCTCAAAGAGAATACCCTTGCATATAAAACTAGATCTGGGAGACATAGCCCTCCTTTATTCTTTTTCCTTCGTAGCTTCTTCCACGAAATTTGGGTTCCTTTCGAGGCCCAAATAAAGGTATTTAGTTTTGCCTGTATAGTTTTCAAGATTTTTTCTTTAAATGCTAGCGGAATATTTTGTAGTAGAAAGATTATTTTTGGCAACAACATCATTTTTATTAAGTTTGTTCTGCCAATCAGGGTCAAAGGAAGGTAGGCCCATCCTATTATGGAGTTTTGTATTTCTTTTCCAACTTTATGAAGATTTGTTTCTGTGATTTTGTCAATGTCTTGAGTGATCAATATTCCTAAATATCTTATTGTTTTTTTGTTGGATAAATACAGTCTCTCAAGTTCCAGACCATGCATTCAGTTTTAGCCTTGTTTATTTCATATCCAGAAACCTGTCCAAATTTCTGTGCTTCTTGATATATTAACGGGAGTGTAGTATTTAGATTCGTCGTGTATATCATGAGATCATCGGCATATAATGCCACCTTTTTCTCCCATTCTCTGAATTTAAAAGCTGGTATTTTAGAGTGTGTTCTGAGCTTTTCAGCCAGTGGATCTATATACAGATTGAAAAGCATTGGAGATAGCGGGCAGCCCTGACGGGTACCTCTCTGGATTTTAACTAGGTCAGAAAGATTACCGTTTACTAAAATTCTGGCTGAAGGCGATTTAAAAATCATTGAAATTGACCTGCAATTTTTTTTTCCTATGTTGCTTTCTTTTAATATGTATTCTAAATAGGTCCAATTCACTCTATCAAACGCCTTTGTAGCATCTATTGTTATTACTGCCAAAGGAATTTTGTGTAGGGTCGCCACATCTATTGCTCCAACCAAGTTGTAGGTAAGGCCTCTTATCCCCCTGCCTCTAATGAATCCCTTCTGATCTCGATGTAATAAATTCTCTGCCACCCCATTCAATCTCTCTGCCAATATTTTTGAAAAGATCTTATAATCTATATTGAGCAGAGAGATGGGCCGATATGATGCACATGAACGAGGTGGTTTAGAAGGTTTGAGGATTAGTGCTACCGTTGCTTCATTCCACGAAGGTGGTATGTCTCCCCCTTCCTCAAAAATGTGTGAAAATAATAACGTCATGACCGGAATGAGGGATGCTTTTAAAACCTTATATAGTTCCGCAGCTAACCCATCTGGACCTGCGGCTTTCCCAGATTTACCCGATGTTATAGCCTTTCTGATCTCAACCCTAGAAATCGGCATATCCATATTCTTAGATTTATCATCAGTAATTCGGTTTAGAGGTGTCTGGCCCATCCAATTCCTTATTTCTAGTTCTTGAACTGCTAGGTCTTCATGGTATACCTTCTCAAAATGTGACTGGAAGGCTTTTTCAATATCATTTGGGGAATTAAGTATTACACCCTGGGCATCTGCGTTGATCTCATTAATGTTGCTTCTAGCTAGATCTTGTTTTGTCTTCCATGCTAGAAGCTTCCCGCAGCTCTCCCCATACTCAAAATGAGCTAGTTTGCTGGCTTGCCATTTCTTTTTTAGCCTTAACTCTAAGACTGCCGCCAAGTCTGATTTAAGAGATTCTAGTTTTCAAGAAATATTAGCATTCAGTGAATTACTTTGCTGTGTATTAAGGTCATACTCTATTTTCTTTATTTCTCTTTCTATATCCTCTCTTTCCGCTTTATACTTTTTATGTCTAGCGAATTGTATAGAGGTTATTTGACCCCTTATAAAAGCTTTGTAAGCATCCCAGACCACTTGTATCGGGGCAGTATCTAAGTTCGTCTGGAAAAAACTCTCTGTTTCCAAAATTAGCTTCTCAATTGTGCTTTCCTCCCGAAGAATGGCACGCTCTAATGTCCATCTCCTGGAGGTCGGTCTAATTGGAATATTAAGTATTAAAGATACTGCTGAATGATCAGACAGGTGCTTCCCTACATGTTTGACATCCTGGACCCAGTGTTTTAAAGCTGAATTTAGAAGAAAATAGTCTAATCTAGACGTATGTCCATATTTTTTGTTATGAAAGGTATAACCTCTCTTATTGCCCATTTTTGACCTCCAAACATCATACCACGCTAGTTGTTTCATCTCATTCTTAATTAATGCTCTTACTTTAAAGTTTTGGATGGATCTACTTGTTCTTGATTTGTCTAATACCTGATCTAGAACTACATTAAAATCTCCCGCTAATATTAGCGGGTCTGTATAGTTTAACAATTCCGATAATAAGTTCTTAAGAGGAGTCGTGTCATCCGTATTTGGACCATAATAGCCCACAACTGTAAACTTATAAGCGTGGATTTTAATTTTGGCTATAGCCCATCTCCCTATTTTATCCACTGTGCTGGTCTCCTTGGAGATAGCCGAATTTTTCTTTATGATAATTGCTACGCCTTTAGATGGAAATGCTTGAGTTGTACAAACTACGTCTTGGATCCACTACCTAGGTTTACATAGTGATCTTAACTCATTTTCTAACAGATGGGTTTCTTGTAATATGAGAATCTGCTCCGGGGTATCTCTTAAATATTGGAAAAAAAAATCCATTCTATATTTCGTTCTTAGCCCATTTAAATTCCAGGTAAGTAGTTTTAATTTGAAATCTTGATTCCCTATTGGACAAGTCATCTCTTAGATATCTTCGCTATATTATTGATTCTATTATGGCGATTTGGACATTTTTTTTTGTTTTTTCCCAATGCTCCCCACCCTGTGCTCCCCTCCCTCTCCCCCTCTAGTGAACCCTCCCCTGGAGAACCCCCCTTTCCTTCTTCCATGACCTCTCCCTAGGCCTATGGAGCCCCCCCATCAGGTCAGGACTCAAAGATGATTTAAAAAATGTAAAGAAACTTATGTATCTCGGAGGCTATTGTTTCCTTATTTTGTTGTCTCATGATCTCTCGATATTGATTGTAAAAAAATGTCAGCATCTTCCACCTTTCTGAATACCTGCATTTTGTTATTATGCATTACTTTCAGTGATGCTGGACAATTTAATTGTGCTGTGGCTCCCATTTTCTTTAGGGGATCAAGCAACTTCCCCAGTTCCCATTGTCTGGATGCTGTGATTGCGGAGACATCTGACCGTATTTGAAATGCAACATCTCCTACACAAAGAGAATTTAATTTAAGAGCTTTATTCAAAATTTCTTCTTTTAGACTGTATGTCAAGAAATGTACTAAGATCTTCCTAGGTCTCGATTTATTAGGGTTGAGTCTGAAAGGATCTCTATGCACTCTTTGTATGTCAGCCCTGAGTGCTTCCTCTGAGCAATCAATAAGGGTAGCCTGTTTTATAAGTTTTATTACGAATTCTTTCAGATTGTTCCCCTCTGCCCCTTCTGGGACCTTGAGGAGGCGAATGTTATTTCTTCTTTGTGAGTTCTCTAACGACTCTAGTTTATCTTGCATTTCTAGTCCTTTCTCCTTCAGCACAGCTATGTGTTTCGTATTATCCCCCGTCTGAGTAACTAAGTCAGCTACAGTCAGTTCAAGCGCAGTGGTCCTAGCAGCTAGAGAGTCCAATTTAGCTTCAAATTTTTCACACGAGGTTTTGATATCCACCTGGTTGTTCTCAGAGACCAAAAATCTCTCTCTCATCTCTTTCGCTAGTGCTTGTAGTAAATTGCACATTGAATACGATTGGGGGTTATTAGAAGCTTCTCCAATTTGCACAGCATCATGGTCTCCTACGTTAGCTCTGGCGATCATGTCTTGGTGATTTATTGATGGTGCCTGCGATATCTGTATTGTATGTGGTGTGTCTAACTCTCTAGGGCTGCCCTGGATCCCCTGTTCCAACTCTACAGATATTTTCTCTACTATATCTGTCATCTCCGTAGTCTGTAAAGTATCTTCTTGCAACCCTCCTTTATCCATAAACGGGTAAAACCTATTAGACGTAGGCATGCTATTCAAGATGATTTGGGAGTCACTTGGGGCGTGTGTAGAGTCCTGTGCCAGGATCTCGGCTCCTTGTTTTAGCACTAATGTGGTGGGAGTAACCTTAAAATTTTTTCTAAGGGACGGTGTTAATTTAGGTGCTTGTCAGACCGGTAATACAGTTCTTTTTTCCCCAAAACTTTATGCTTGCGTGCTCCTGAGTTTTTTGGTTTGCTTTGTACTGGTAGTTCCTTTAGGGTGTTAGATTGTACTCCTTGACTTTGACTGACTTCAATGTCCTGTGAGTCTAACATATGAAATTTTATTTTGGAGCTTCTTAAAGAGTATCTAGACTGTGTCCGCCCTAAATCTGTATTCATTGAACTATTAGCCAGTTTCACTCCTATAACACTCTGTTCTTCTTCCTTATGTCCCCTCCTCACCCTCCTCTCCAAAGAGTTTTCACACAGGCTTTCCAGCCTTGGCCCCCTCTCCTTACCCTTGTTCTGTGGTAGCTGACACTTCGTATAGAAGGTTTGAGAGTTTGATCTCCTCGGACTCGTCGAGGCTACACTGCCTCTGCTTCCGTATCTGCCTTTCTTGCTCCCTTTCCCGTTTTGGAAACTCTGGAGGGGGATTCGAGTCACGGCTCTCCGCCCTTGGCTCAATCCACACACGGCGCGGGACCAGAGCAGTCCCCAGCTCCCACGGACGTCCAGCGACCTCTCCAGGCTCGCGCCCCGCCGCGCCGAGCACACCGGACCAGCAATCACCGCCTGCTCCAACTCCGCGGTCTCAACGCCGGCTGCTTCCCAGCACTGACACTGTGTAGGCTGCCACGCCAAGAGCCCGAGACCACCAAACACCGCCAGCCTCCTCTCCTCGATCTTGGCGCCACCTCCGCTGCTATCGCAGCACCAGCGCCCTCCAGTAACCAGCACAGATCGAGGTGGCATACGATTCAGTGCAGGAAAAATAACTGGAAATGAATTTACAGAAATGGAATCCTGAAAATAATACTTATCGGTGGGTTCCTTAATTCTTATAACCTCCTTGATACATTGCGCCGAAATAATAGTGTTTAATGCCTAGTTAGCGCATTTTCATCTTCCGGACCTGCGGGAGCCTCCGCCACCCGCTACTCGCCGGCCGCCATGTTCTCCTGTCTACCCCCTCTCCCGCATGAGAAGTGCCAATGTTTTTGTAGGTACTTCTTAAATTGAAAAGAGAGTGTGCTGTAGTCCGTAATGAGTCTCACCTCATTCTGTCCTGCATCTTTTTGTTGCTTGGTGGAAAGTGTCCCTGATCTACTTGTTTTGGCGATACGTTTTCTTGCAGCGTTCACCACCTGATTACTATATCCTCTACGGAGGAACCTCATTTTGATGTCATTGAGTGCTGTCTCACATTCTTTGTCATTGCTGCAATTATGTCTGGCCCTAGTCATCTCCCCAAATGGGATAGCATCAATTTGACAACTTGGATGTGCACTCGAAGCATGTAATATCGAGTTGCAAGATTTTGGCTTGCGAAAAAGTCTGCTCTCTATTTTGTTATTTGCAATGTACAGCTCAACATCCAGGAAAACAATATTATCCCTACTGTGCTGATATGTAAAGCTAATGTTGTACGTGTTGCTGTTCCGATGTATGCAAAAGTCCTTCAGTTGTTCCATGCTTCCAGTCCAGATCATTAGACAGTCATCTATAAAACAACCCCAGTAGAAAATGTTACCATTCCAAGGTGACCCCTTGGGGCCCCAGATAAGCTCCCTCTCAAGCCACCCCATGAAGAGGCAGGCATATGAGGGAGCAAATCTAGAACCCATCGTGGTCCCCTTCAGTTGTCGGTACCACACATCTTTAAAAAGGAACACATTGTTTGTGAGGATGAGCTCTGTCATTTGTAGCAACATGTCCGTGTGTTCCCGAGGGCTTGCTGATCTTTGGTTGAGGGTCTGTCTTAGGGCTGCCAGTCCATAGTCATGTTCAATACTCGATATTCGATAATGTATGTGTGCTGCAGATTGAGGCATACATTCAAAGAGGAAACATTTGGAGAAATATCTTTATTTTGCACCAGGTAGGTGCAGGATTTTGGCATGAGTCCATGTCTACAAATCTTTGTAGATATGGATTTGCATCAAAATCCATAGGTGGATGCACAGGAACGCCCATGCTCCACTCATTGAATTCCTCGCTAAGATGCAAAGTAGCACAAGGCAGTGCATTGCGCTATGTTGCTATGTGTTTTGTTACAAATCAAATCAAATCATGATTTGTGTCGATTTGTAAATCCCACCAGAAGACTTTGCACTGGGTTTGCATTAAAATTAAACCAACCCTGACACAAAATCTGTGAATGTTTCTTTTTTTCTGCTATTTCACTTTTGCTAAAAAGAAAAAGGCTTTGTCAGGGTAGGAGTCGAGAGACTAGATTTTGGGAATAGGTAGATAAGGGAAGAGTCCCGATTAGTGTAAGTATGACTGCAATCTTTGGTATATATTGACAGGCTCTGGAAGTAGAATATAAAGGAGAATTTAGGCAAGTGTGCCAGGACCCAAGCAAAACCCATATGAGAATAAATATGTGTACTAAAGTGGGTCACTGATGTAGCCACCCTGGACTCTCTGCTAGCTTTATGCCTCTGACTGGAGAAAGTCTGAAAGCAAGGGGTTCAGTGTGCATGAGTGAAAGGTACTTTCTTGCCTCCCTGAATGAGAACAGATAGAGAAATAACTGTAAGGTCCTTCCCTTCATTCTCTCCCATTTGCTATTTCCCTCCCTCTGTCCATGTGTTGTAGCACAAGGGTAGCAGACACATTTATGTGTTCCTTCTGTGAATGTAACAGCAGGATAGGGGCTAAGAAAGCAAAATCAGAAAAGCCCCCAGCAAAGGTGACTCCTGGCCCTGCTATGTACTACCACTATGGAAAGAGAATGTGTAAACATCTTAAACAGTGGAAAGGACTCACTAATGAAGATGGCAAGAAGTCCTTCTCATGTGGTGTAGAGAGCCTAAATAATATGAGAAGGTGAGTGAAAGACCCCAAAAATAGGATAGAGGCAGAACAATGGCTGGCATTTTTGGATAGTTATGAGGACGTATGTGGGATGAAGCAGACCCACAAAAGAATTCAATATCAAATAGTTTACTTGAGGGTGTATCCCTAATGCCCCAACTTCTCTTCATTTATTCCCACAAATAACAAGGAAAAAGAGTAGGAAAAAAAAGACAGAAGGGAGGATGTCCTAGTTGCTTTGAGTTCTCTGATGGTAGCAGGACACACAGAGGCGCACCTGCTGATATATCTCATAGTGGGGTAGTGCTGGGTACTCTGATTTCAATAGGAACACAAAGAGAAGCTGCACAAGCTAGCACGAAGAGCTCAGCAAGACAAGCACCGGATGATGGAGAGCTAGAGGATGATGTATGGAGCCCGTGAAATGCTGATTTGCCTTCCTCACACCCTCCTATCTGTATGGCCCACACAGGGGACCTATTGGACCAGGGCTGCAGTGCGACTAATACCCAGGATAGATTAAGACACAATGCAGTTCAACTAGCTAGAGAACTAGATAGGATCAATAGGGAGCATATCCTGCTCCACAGTGAAACAGATGAATTTGAAACCTGAGAAGGCTCTCCAAATGTTCTCTTCACAGTAAGAGGTCCCAGGTGAAGGGTTATTTTCCATGTCCCATGGTCTTCAATAGATTTAGTCAATATTAAGAAACAATTGCCTTTTTTTGTTAGCCCCCTTAAGATTTTGTGAGGAGTTGCAAACGGAATCAGGCAGATATGAATCTGTTATTGAAGTTGGTTGCGTAGAATGAAGTGAAATACAGATTGGTGGTAAAGAGTGGGTTGACGTAACATGTTCCTGCAGACGAGTCTGTTGTGATAGTGGCTAATGATACATTGCTGAAGACAGTGGTTGAAATGTCTCCCGTCACAATGGATTGAACAAAGATGTTGAACAGTGGCAAAATAAAGGAAAATCTCCAGCTCTCCCTGCTCCTCGTGGACCCTTTCACCATGAGCGGGACTCTTGGTGCGGATTTGAGAAGGTAAACTTCAGCAGGTCTAACCTGGTGACTGTAGCTGGCCTGCGCTCAATCACGGCCGGCCTGAGAATGTGACATAGATGCGACCAGTGTACCATGGTTGGCGATTGGGGCTTTTTGGTGCAATTTTTCACTAAAATATTTATAAATTCATAACTCTGGTTCTACTGATTGGAGTTTTGTCATTTTGGTCTTGCTTTATTTATAAAAAAAATTCTATTTTTCTAAACTGGTGTGGGGTCCTAGTGTGGTGTGCTTTCACTGTGTTACTGTATGAAGTGTTGCACAAAAACTTTACAAATTGCTTCTAATCTAAGCCTGACTGCTCGTGCCAAGCTACCAGGGGGTTGAGCACAGGTTAATTTGGGGTTTGCTTGTGCCTTTCTCTGACAAGGACTGTGGTTGCTGCTTGGCCAGAGCTCACACCACAGTGAACCAAATTGAGTTGGAACTGTTAGGGAAACATCTGAAGATGCTAAGTTTTCTGTCATTCTGTTTCTCATGTATGAAGTCTGAATAACCTTTTGTCAAGTAAAGACTGTTGCCAGAACACTGAAGGAGGGAGCATATGCTACTACAATTACCTTAGGGCTTTTCTCGGATCATCCGAAACCTCCAAGAATTGTAACTTTGAAAAATCGCATGACTTCGGATTTTGCCCTGGCTGCCAAGGATGATATGAAAAAGTGGATTATCAATGGAAGTGGCTGGCAGTCCTCTTCAAGTAATAAGGCACTAATGCTTACTAGGTCCAATTAGGTCGCAAGAATTTAAACCTGAGCTCAAACCTTGGTAGCTGGAGCACAGAGCAGGCAGGCTTAACTTAAGAGATTTATCATTATCAAAACAGTTAATAAGTAGAAAACACAACACAATAAAAATCCCAATCCAATTTATTACAATAAAGTGAATTTTAATGAACAAATAGACACCAAAATGACAATAATTGGATCTAGGGAACTGGAAATATACATTTTCAAACTTTTAAGTAATTATAGTGCCAAAAAGCGCAAAATTACAATTGTGATTATCTGGTCGTGCTAGATTGGGTCAAAGTCAAAAGTTAAGGCTGACTGCCATGGAGAGTGACTCGGATACAGGGACCATGTTTGGCCCAGAGGAATGTTTGCCTTTGAACTTAGTTATTTTTCTGGAGATAAGTGCTTGTCAACAAGGTTGTCAGGAGGTCAGGTGAAGGCTGGATCTGATGAGGGTCTCGTTGACAGCTGCTGGCTGAAGCGCTGGTCCTCATTGGAATCCTTGGCTCGTGTAGGAAGTTGTAGGTTCTCAAAGGCCAGAAAACTCTGAGCAGGTGAAGTCCACACTTGGGGCTACTGAAGGCATTGCCGTCGGGGTGCTGCTCAGCATTGGTCAAGGTGAAATTTTCCACGTATGGACTTCAGACAGGGTAAACAAGCAAGTTGAGTCTCAATGGCAGTTCCACATCATGTTTTCAGCAGAGATCCAGTGTTAGCCTTTGGTTCTTTTGGAGACAAGTTCAGAAAAATGTTTTAAGTGTCCATTGCAATTTTGAATGGAGAAGAATACACTCTCGGACCAGCCAAGGGTCCAGGACCTTTTGGGCACCACTTGGGGATTAGGACTCAAAGTCCGAGAAGCCACCAGCTGATCATCTCCCTCACCAGGGACCCGGCCACCGCCAAATCCAACCTCCACGAGGGAATGAAGGCCGTGGCAGAATGGATGAAGACCAGCCGTCTGAAACTGAACTCTGACAAGATGGAGGTCCTCATCCTCGGCTCCAACCCCTCTGCCTGGGACGACTCCTGGTGGCCGGCCACGCTGGGAGCGGCACCGTCACCCACCAACCACACACGCAATCTGGGATGCATCCTGGACTCTACACTATCCATGACCCAGCAAGTCAACGCTGTCTCCTCCTCCTGCTCTAACACCCTCTGCATGCTCCGCAAGATCTACAGATGGATCCCCACCGAAACCAGAAAGACGGTCACCCATGCCCTAGTCAGCAGCAGGCTGGACTACGGCAACACCCTCTACGCAGGAACCACAGCCAAACTCCAGAAAAGACTGCAATGCATACAAAATGCCTCCGCACGCCTCATCCTCGGAATCCCCCGCCACAGCCACATCACCGCCCACCTGAGAGACCTGCACTGGCTCCCGGTCAACAAGAGGTTCACCTTCAAGCTCCTCACCCACGCTCACAAAGCACTGCACAACTCCGGACCAGCCTACCTCAACAAACGACTCACCTTCTACACCCTGAACCGCCCGCTCCGCCAACCTCGCCCTCGCCTCCGTCCCACGCATCCACCAAACGACCACCGGCGGCAGATCCTTCCTCCACCTCGCAGCCAAGACTTGGAACACCTTCCCCAGCAACCTGTGACAGACCCAAGACCACCTGACATTCAGAAGACTCCTCAAGACCTGGCTGTTCGACCAGTAACAGCATTCCCCCCCCCCCCCTAGCGCCTTGAGATCCTCACGGGTGAGTAGTGCGCTCTACAAGTATTTGATTGATTGATTGATTGAGCAGGGACCAGGGCTACTCCCGTTGGATCTGGTCAATTGGGCTCTGCAGAGATTTGGGCTTCTTGCAGCTTTCGTGTTCGTGAAACTTAACAGGAGGCTAACCAACTAGCCCTTAGAGTCCATTTTTCTGTCCTGGGTAAAATTGGGAGCAGGTCTGGCGGTTGGTGTCAATATCTACAGGTTCAACAGTAGGTGCAGTCTTTCTTCTGTCTTCCACAGGTAATGAAGGGACAGTCCTGTGGGTAAATTACATCAGCTTGTGACAGGGTATGCACTTTTTGAAGTGTAATTAAGTTCTTGGGCACAGCAATAGCCAGCCTGTCAGGGGAATAAGCATCTTCCCACACCCATGCCCTTTGTCCACTGTCTGGGAGCAGAACACATCTCACCGCAGGTGAGCAATTAACAGTCATGTGACACTGAACACTGGCAAAAAGGCACATTTGGAAAGTAGCATTTTCAAAATAGTAATTTAAGTCTGAGTTGGCCAATTGGTTGGATTTAAAATTTCTATAAATTTGAATCCTTGAATAAGTCTTCTAGCTATTCCCAAACTGAAGTTATGCATTATTAGATGGTATAATTCACAAGAGGATATGGCATAAAGGCTGGAGCTGCTGACTGTGAAACTGGGGAACCAGGTTTGAGACTCAGTGTCAGTTCACCATCCTGTGATTCCTGGCAAATCACTTTATCTCCCTGTGCCTAAAGAATAAAAATGAATGTGCCCTTAAGGAATGTAACTGGTGCTCATTTAAAGCGTTCCAGTACATTCGGATTGAGTTTGCTCTAAATAAAGCTGCAAAAGAAATGAATAAATAATGTAACCCAGTGCTTTTCTATGGGAGACCCAATCTTGCCACAGTGAAACACAACTTTGGGGATTTATCACTGCTAGGACATGTAAAACTTAAGTTCACATGTCCCGCTTTTTACATACCATTCACCCTGCCTTTGCACATTTGGGGCCTACCCAATGGGGTGAGTTATAGATATTAAAGCAGAAGGTTTAGTCCTGGCAAACTATTTATTGTGCAAGATCGAATTTGCTTTTTTAAAAGTTCAAACTCAGGCTGCAAGGCCAGGCCTGAAGACAGGCTTTGCATTGTAAATTTAGTGGTGGCACAATGGGTGCTGCAGTCCACTAATGAAATTTAACTTGCAGGCCCTGGGTACACTAGGTATCACACACTCAGGATTTATAGGCAAACAAATGTGCCATTTAGGGTTTTTACCCAATTCAACATGCCTTAAGGGGTCAGAGCACATTCAATGGTGCCTGGTTAGCAGGGTCCAAGTGTACAGAGTCCAAATCTCAACAGCATCAGTTTAAAGAACTGGGGCTGATCATGCAAAAATAGTCATTTTATCACAGGTGGGGTGTGTGCCATTGTTGGTGCAGAGTGATGTGCATCTACACCCAATGTTCCATTCAGTTTACCTGACCATTAGAGTCGGTATCAAAGAATTCCGCAAAATAAATGATGGATTTAGAATAGAGGGAAAGGAATTTGAATCTCTGACTTATATCACTGAATGTTTCATCCCTTCCCAATGAAACTAATTGACCAGCACCCACTGAAGGTTTCAGTTTAGTGCCCTAAATTGTGCTCTCACTCACTCACCTACTCACTCATTCACTCACTCCCTCGATCACTCACTCACGTGGCCTTTGGCTGGAGCTGGTAGTATGGTTTCAGAAATGAGATAAGAGTGTTGTGTAAATTGGGGCCATTTTCAACTTGATAAGACACACTGAACAAGGGCTTTGAAAGGTTAGGAACACTTTTAAGCTTTCTGCAGGCAATGTTTATTTTAATATCAGGGACATCTTTATTGGCTCCAAAATATACTCAAGAAGATTGTAAGGTTAAGGATGGATGATCAGAGGACCGCTGAACAAATTGCTCTGCCCTCTCATTTCTACTAGGTTATGTTCTGCGTGAATGCCCAGCTTCCTTTTTATAGCCTCAGTGGGCTATACTGGCCATTAAATGCCTAATCCTTTGTTCAAGGGAGCAACACTTTTATTGTTGGTATAGCCTCCTGCAGTGGGCTATATGTTAGTAACCTTTCTCAGGTGAACCCTATCCTGATTTGACCTCTGGACTCAGTGGACTCTTTCAGAGGTCCAGAGGACAGTGGTCATGCTGAGAACCCTGAATTAAGGTCTGTGGGGTCTTCTGATGGACTGGTCGACTAGTTTGGAAGAAGACACTGAGTCTTCAGTTGCACTTAGTCATCCTACAAGAGAAGCAAGGACTTGGTGGCTGAAGAGTGCAATCAGACAGGATGGTCCAGCAAGGAGAATCTGTGAGAAGCAACTCCAAGTCAAGAAATCACAAGGACTGGACAGATGAACAAGCACCCATACAGCTAAGCTGCTGCTTAAGGTGAAGAGAGCATTAGTTCCAGAGGCTGTGGGGAGACTGAAGAAAATCCTTTCACAAATCTTTGGGGTAGAAGAAACCCAGCTACTGGAAACGGTGGCTGATAATAGCCCACGAGAGCTGAACACTTCAAGCCCTATTTCATTTGTTCCAGAGAGGTCCTAAATATTAGAATTGATAGTTGCCTCTCATGTATGGCATTTCTAATTGGCAGGGTGTTCCTGAAGCCTTCTGAGACCTGCTCCCAAACACACAATCCTGACAGCATCTGCTCATTTCTGAAAAATTATCTTTTGTTCGACAGATCTCACCAGGGGACAATCCTGGGCTTTCTTTAAGATACCATTTTTAGAGCCAGATGTATGTAGCTCTCATCGCAAAATAATGGTTGCAATTGTGTGAATAAAAATTACGATGTAGATTGTAACGCACTAAGAATCACAGGGATGATGGCCTGCTGAAGTAATCAGACCATCATGTCTGTGGCAGGGTGGGAGGGCAGAGTTAGGTACAGCCCCACTTACACCTGAATAGGCTGTGTCCTGCCTTTACACATCCCAGGCTGAAGTGATTTCAAGGGTCAGCCAGCTGACCTCCTATTCTAAGCTACAGGGACATAACTAGCTCCAGAGGCTCCCTGCAACTGCCCAGCTTACCTGCTGCCTGGACCTACAGCTGAACCTGTCTGAGCCCTGCTGGTTTCTGCTGCAGTGAGTTACTGCCCCCCAACTGGTGCCCTTCAGGTCCTGGACCCTTGCTGTGGCCTCAGATGAGCTCTCCTGAAGTTTTTGGGCTCTCTGTGAATGCGAACAGGCTTGTTGGCACCAAAACCTTGCTGCTCGCACCCATCATCAACACGAAGTTCCAGCGAATCAACTCTACAGCATAGACTGCAGCTGTGACTGCCAATGAAAAGCTCCCTCCTCGACCGTGTGTGATGCCAACAGGATCTTTGCGCTAAAACAACAACCACCTGCAATGCCCAGCCCTAAGCGCAACTTCAACCGCCATCGGCAACTCACTTTCTACTCCTCATGGTCCCTTCCACTGCGAATGGAACCCTTTGCAGTGGACTGAGAAGGTAACTCTTTCAGCTGGACTAACCTGGTCCCTGTATCTGACCCGTGCTCCATTGCGGTCAGCCTAAACTTGTGACTGTGTCCTGGTCTCGCACCACCAGATAGCCACTAGTGGCACTTTGGGCTTTTAGGTGCTATTTTCACCTAAATCTTTAAAATTGCATATCTCCAGTTCTACTTCTCTAGCATTTACAAAAAATGTTAATAATTCATAACTGCTGATTGGATTTTTGTCATTTTGGTGTCAAATTATTTAGTAAATGCTACTCTATTGTTCAAAGTTGATGTGGGATTTTTCTTATGCTGTGTTTTCACTTTATTACTGTTTGAAGGGCTGCATAAATACTTTACACATTGCCTCTAAGTAAAGCCTGACTGCTCTGTTCCACGCTACTAGAAGGTTGAACACAGGTTAATTTGAGGTTTGCTTGTGACTTCAGCCTGAGAAGGATTTTGGTTGCTGCTTGAATAGGGTCCCCCCCCCTCAACCAGTAACCCAATTTTTTACAAATGTGAAATGTGAATTGTCTGGGTGGAAGGGAGGACGTATGTTTTTTATACATTTTAGGTCTGGATATTATAAATGTTTGCCCCACTGATGATGTGTATGTACACTGGCTATCGAACTCACAATATTGGTGGGACAGAATATTGAGGATAAAATATATATTTTTTAAATACTGCCAGGTACATATGTATAGATTTTGTCTATCTAACTCTAGGTATATGCTCCTATGGGGTACATATATTTTCAAGGTGCATGGATGTGGAGTTAGCAATAGTAAATGTATACTTCCCTATATGAGCTTACCTTCCGAAATTTTGCCTCCAATAATCTACCCTTGGTTTCGATATTCAATAGTATAACCCTCTCTGTGTGAGACTTTGGTCCCCATTCCGATCTTCTAAGGAAGGCCTCCAAACGGTATTTGTAAAGACCAAATCCGATTCGGAGCCTATCTTTCTGCCCAAATCGTTCCCGTTCCTAACGAGCAAGTACGATGTGAGTATCCTGTACACGCTGTGCGAATCGTTTACGAACCCGAACCTGTTCGTCAGACACGTTCTAGCCGAATCGTGCCGCGCAATGGAGCAGTTTTCCGACCGAGCGAGTACGATGCACGAATCGGACAGCTGTATCGCCTCGGTCTCATCGAGATGAAACAGCTGTCGGATTCGGACTTCGGGGGGCCATAGCAGGCCCCCTCCTTACCCGGAGCCCTCCGATTCGGTCACGGGGGGTGCGCATGGGTCCCCACGATCCAAGCATGCACAGTGTGGTGGGCCACATGGGGTGCCCGCCACAGGGTGTACGCTTTTCCCCACCCACCCCTTTTCTGCTATGGGAGCCAGTGTACGCGTCTGTACACGGGCTCCCATAGAGTTCAATGGGAGTCCGAGCGAGACGAGTCCGTAAGCATACGGCTGCATCGTACTCGCTCGTTCGGACTCCCGGAGCACGTCTCGCTCGGAAAGCCCTCCAGATCCAAGTCGTATGGAGGGCTTTCCTTACGAGATCGGAATCGGGCCCTTTATGTTAATAGTTTTAAATGATTTAGGTTTTCCCGACCTCTAGTAGGTCTTAGGCTGAAATTTCATGGTCATGTTATGTGAGTGACAAAGTCATTAGGCTTGATTTTTCAATGTTATAAAGTGTTTTCCAAAGAATGTGCCTTTATTTGACATTGTGCAACATAGGAAAAAGCTTCATGGTGTAACTAATTCATTGTAAAACCCCTATATTGTTTCTAAAGGCCTTTGTGGGGTTTTGTTACTTTTCCAGGTTAAGGTCTGCATGCAAGCAAACTGTCACACAGCTCCTCACAGTTAACAGGAGCATTCAAGGTTGTTGAGGTTAGTTGCCTCTTGTAATAAATGCTATTTGTATCCTGGTCCCTACGGCTCCTATTTCCAATGTGTGGAATTCTACATAGCGTAGAAGATGATACAGTGGGAATGGAGTCTTGTGTGCAAATAGTTTTTTTTCTCCATGAGGAAAACATATTTCCTGGTGAAAGAAGTTCTGGGGTTGCCCCATTCCCATTCCCCTTCTGGATGGAGAGTTACTCCAGCCCCTGGAGCCTCCAGCATTAAATGGGTCAGACAAATGTTCGGGAATGCCCACAAATGAACATGTTGTTGTAGGAGTTCCCAAACTGCCAAGGCAAACCATATATTGGAGCACCCACTTGCCACTGCTTGAGTAGGATTTACTACATCAGATTTCATTACCTTGGACTTCACCACCACTGCTTGTGTGGTGGTGTGGTGGTGAAATCTGCAGTAGTAAATGCATTTACTACAGCCGTGAATTCCAGCATACTAGAGGCCGAAAATATCTTAGTGAATACTAATGGACCTCATTTATGAGGACCTTTCGCCACTATTGCGACACTTTTTGTGACGCTGCAGTGGCGTAAAAAAAATGCGCCACTCTGTGCCATATTACAAAGTGACGCATCTAGGCAGATGCATCACTTTGTAAACCCCAGTGCTACATTATACCTGCGACAGGTATAATGTATGCAGGGTGGGTGTTCTGACACAGAAAAGTCTTGTAGAAGTGTCGCTGTGAAATCTATGAGATTTCACAGCGTCACTTCTACGGCGCCACTGCGTCAAATCATTATGCCTGCTTGAAGCAGGCGTAAGGGGTGGTGCAGGCCTTTTCACATGGGGCTTGCCCCATGTGACATGACACATTGCTGGAGTTGCGTCTGTTTCCAGACACACTCCAGCAATGCACCATTTTTGTGCCGACAAATACGTCCGGATACCTGAGGTATCTGTAAATCCTTGCGACATGGAGCGCCATACAGCAAATAGGGTGCATCCATGGTGTCGCAAGGATGGCGCACTGAAAAGTGTTGCATTGCTGTTTCACCACAGCGATGTGACACTTTTCATAAATAAGGCCTAATGTGTTTTTTATCCAGGTTAGAATATCAACTCAGATCTTTTAATTGTTTGATAGGCAGGGGGGGCGTGGCTTAGCGCGCATTCAAGATGGCCACGCTTTTTTGAGCTCCGTCAGACCGCCGATGCAGACGCTCAAATAAGTATGCTGTTCGGGTGATTTTTGTTCACCACACAGCAGCAATGGGCAACGGAACAGCTTAGGAGCCCCAGGACTGGCTTTCAGAGAATTCGGTCTGTTTCCTGGTGGTACGTGATTCACGGCGACTTTCTCCTCAAGTCGACCTTCCAAAATGGCGGCTGATACGGAAGTTTCGCCGGTAATCGGACCGAACGCATGACTAAATTGGTCTGTATACCTTGGCTCCATGTGTATTACCCACTCTACATGAGGTATTGTGTTAGTGTTCTTTATACCTCTTTCTGCAGTGCGATGGTCTATTGAGGGGACGATATTCTAGCGTGTTCTGGCCACAGAAAATGGCGTCCACTGACTGAACTGTCTGAAATCATACGGACTAATCTGTGGCCTAATATCCAGCTGGCTCTGCCTCAGCGGGGGTGCACTATCTCAGGCACAATTGTTTGGTTGCGCAATTTTAAGCCTTTGGAACCTCTTCTGTTAGGTCTGGTTGTGCAGAGTCTATTCAACATTGGTTCCTGTGACTAAAGCATATTTGGTATTTACTAGTGTGCCAATTGTATGTTGACGAAATTTTCGCACACTTACGTATTTTCTGATACTCTGTGTGGTTCCTGTGTTTGGTTCAAATGGCAGAAGGCATAGGTGTCTCTCCCAAGGACAGAGACTCTAAAGGGAATCTGAAGAGGTCTAAACAAAATTCACCTCCTCCTGATCTGCCAGCTAAGGGTAATATAGACTCCGCTTCGACCTTGGACACTATACTACTCAAACTTAATTCAGTTCATGATATAGCACAGAGTACCAAAACGAACACAGATTTACTTCAAATTGAGGTGGCGGCAATTCGGAATGACCTAAAAGATCTCTCAATACGTGTCTCCAATGCAGAAACACGAATAAGCACTGCTGAAGACTTCACGAATAAGCAAGCTAAACATGTTCAAGGTATGGAGTGCTCCTTGGCTTCATTGAGAAGGGACCTGACTGAACAGGAAGACAGAAATCGTAGAAGTAACCTTCGTATTTTTGGTCTACCGGAAGACTGTGAGAAATCTGCTCCTTCAGTGTTGGATTTTTTACTTACCTGGATCCCTTCTGTTCTGAACATTTCATTTCAAAAGTATTTTGAAATAGAACGTGCTCATAGAGTTCGCACCTTTAAGCCTAAAACGTTATCTTCTCCAAGACCAGTGATTTTTAAACCTCTGTGTCATCAACACACTGAGCAAATCCTAGCTCAAATGAGGAAGATTAAAACATTACAATGGGAAGGGCACAAAATATCAATATCACAGGACTTTGCTAGATACACCGTCATTCGTCGTAAAGGTTTCTTGAATTTACGCAGAAGACTTATAGATATGAATATTCCATTTTCCTTTGCAGGTCCCTCGCGATTCAGAATAACTTTCAGAGGTCGCCCACAGATTTGTTATGAACCTGCAGAGCTTTCCACTTTTTTGGATAATCAGTCTGAATCACAGATGGACTCCGAGTCTCTTCCTGGCACTTCTCATCCTTAATGTCCTTATTTTTCTGATAGGTTGTTCCATGCCATGGTAAATGAGGTTGTTCTATATTAGATATTTTCTCTTAACTGATTTCTCCTTTACAGGTCTTAAGGTCGTTCATATTTCTATGAATGTTATTTGGAGTTTACATCTGATTCGTTAGCACTATTTCGGTGCTATCTTGTTAACTATTGGATGCCATTATGTTTCTTCCCTTCTTCTCACTCTCTTTATTATCATCTTTTTATATTTCTGACCTATTCCAACTTTGTTTATACTTGCTATTCACTTGCTTCACCTCTTGTGAACCTTTTTCTTAGATTCTATTGATGAAATCTTTGTCGGTTTGTAAGCCTAGATAGTTGGTCTTCTTTTGGCTTTTCTCTCTTACTATTTTTATGATAAATGATATATATTCTTTCTCCACTTTCCTCATTCTTTCTTTCTCTTTGCTCGGTTTTCCTTTCTTCATGCTCCCTGTACGTTTATTCTCCGTTTTGCTTGTCTTTTTTTCCTCCTCTTTTTCTCTGATTCTATACTGGTGATTAATCTTTTTCTGTGTGGTTATTTCTCATCCGTATCTTTGTCTATTATTGTTTTCTTATATTCATCTGCGTTTTGTTTGCACAATTTTTTATATATGAATTTATTTGCTATTTTGATTTGTCCTTGCTTTAATTATTTATGTGCTTAAGTCATGAACTACATCTTATGTGGAATATGCTATTTACTTCTTAATTCTCCATATATCGTAGTATTGATTCCTAAATGACAATAAGTTGGTTACTCATCAAATATGATATATTTTATAGAATTTGAACTATTTATTGTTATTTGCTACTTACTTCCTATCCTTCTATATAATCTAGTATTTTTTCATAAATACTATCAATTTTTATAGTGTTTGTTACATTAGTGGTTCGTGACCTATAATGTTTTATATTGGTATTTATAATGCCTCAATTTGCTATTTATTATGCCACTTATGGGTATTTTTTATGCTTTAGGCTGTTATTTATATTACCTACTATTGTTATTTATAATGCCTTAATTTGATATTTATCTGATATTATTGTCTCTCCTTTCTATTTAAGATATGATAATATGTTGGTCATTCTTCAAATATGATATATGTAGTTTTTGGAATTTTCATTTTTGATCCTATTGATGGATTATTGATAATATAGTATACATTAACATTTATTGTTCCGTTGCTTAATGAATTATCTTTTTTGTGCGGTCTGCACTGTGTGTGTTGGCCTCTGAATTTGCTCCTCCACGTTATTTCCCCCATGCAAATTGTCTATTACAGACATCCCCTGGTGGGGTTCTTCTTTTTTTATGCTCCTTTTTTCTTTGGAGTACCCTTTCTCTTTCTTTCCTTCTTTCTAGTCTTTTCTTCCCCTCTTTCTATCTTTTCTTCTCTGGGGACTTCTGGTTCGGTTCATTTTTACGTTTTTCTTGCTTTCCATTTACCCCTATATCCGATGACCTGTTGGATTGTCTTCCCTTTTTCCTTTATCAGATGTTCTTATTTGTGTTGTCTTATGTCTATCTATGACTGGTCTAAACGTAATCTCACTTAATGTTCGTGGGCTGAATCACCCTGTTAAGAGGGCCAAGATCCTAGATTATTCCAAAAGCTTATCTGGTGATATTGTTCTACTTCAGGAGACTAAGATAGCCTTTAAGGAAGCTTTGCTTTTGCGGAAGGAGTGGGTTCTTGATGTTGCTTGTTCTGAAGCCTCTGGTAAAAAGAACGGGGTTGTGACTTTGATTTCCAAAAACTCTGATCTATCTATTGTTTCTGCTGAGCATGATACTAATGGTAGATGGCTGCTTTCTCGCTTGTCCAATGGTTCGGATGATTTATATATCATGAATATATATGCCCCTAACATTGATGATCAACTCTTTTGGCGTTCCATAAATAAAAATCTCTCTGACATCCCTCAAAATGCTAGAACAATTGTTGGCGGTGATTTTAATTTGCCCTTGGATCCTATTTTAGATAGACATTCTGCTTTTAAATTTCGTCCCCTAGGTCACACAAACAATTGCTCAATATGTGTTCTTCTCATCAGCTTGTTGATGCTTGGAGATTGCAAAATCCTACGGGTAGTGATTTCACGTTTTTCTCCTCTCCACATTCTAGTTTCTCTCATAGCGACTATCTTCTAGTTGATGCTGCTCTTTTAAAACATACTATAAATGTTATGATTCATCCAATAGTCGTTTCTGATCACGCAGCAGTCTCATTGACTCTCCTTAATCTTGCGGATAAAAACGGACCTGGTACTCGGCGTCTTAATACAGAGATTTTGGATGATAAGGATGAAGTTCAAGAGCTAAATGAGGAAATTGATAACTTCTTCAAAGATAATGAGCCCTCGGTGAATTCCCCAATAGTTTTATGGGATGCATTTAAATGTACTATTCGGGGTCATATTATCAAAAAAATGTCAAAAAGGAATAGTGATATTAGGAAGTCGCTGCAGTCTTTGGGGGATGAGATCAAAAGTAAAGAGGTGCTATATAGAGGTTCTAATGATAAATCTCTCCTACAAGATATCAAGAACCTCAAATACTCTTTCAACTCTATAGTCACTAAAAGAGCTTATATTGGTGTACATGCTCAAAAATCTCGACATTTGTTACTACGTAATAGAGCGGGTAAGTTGTTGGCTGCTACCTTAAAATATCAGAATACCAATGCTAAAGCTACCCAGATTTCCTATATTAATGATACAAATGGTTCTAAGAAATTCCATACTCAAGAAATACTTGAAGTCTTTCGTGATTTTTATGAAAAGTTATATACCTCTAAAGAACAATGCAACATATCTGTTTGTCAGCAGTTTTTGAACTTTATTCCTACGAATACTATTTCGCATGCCGACATGATTGACTTGGGAAAATCGATTGAGACTGATGAGATAATTCAGGCTATTAAGGCCACTCGGTCGGGGAAAGCTCCAGGGCCTGATGGGTTCCCTATTGCTTTTTATAAAACTTTTTCGGCCTCAATAATAAAATACCTTAAGGAGGTTTTTGATAATTTTGTCCTTTCTAGTAAGGTCTCTGGTTCAGCTGCTGAGGCTACTATTGTCGTAATTCCGAAAGAGGGCAAGGATCATTTTGACCCTAAAAAGTTTCGTCCAATTTCATTATTAAATATGGAAGCTAAAATTTTTGCCAAAATCTTGGCTAAGAGGTTAGAGGGTCATATCCCTTCTCTTATTCATGACTCTCAGACTGGTTTTGTGAAGGGGAGGCTTGCTAGAGATAACATCCGACTTTTTGTCATATTTTGGAGAAAGCTAAACTCTCTACTTTACCTTCGGCGGCGATTGCCCTTGACGCCGAAAAGGCTTGCGACAAAGTCTCTTGGCCTTTTTTACAAGCAGTGCTTCAATCACATAATTTAGGGGACTCTTTTATCAATATGGTGATGTCTCTATATGCGCAACCTAAAGCTAACATCAGAGTCAATGGGGCTGCGTCTTCCTTTTTTAATCTCTGTCAGGGCACTAGACAAGGGTGCCCGTTGTCACCCCTTCTTTTTCTACTGTCTATAGATCCACTTCTCCGTTTACTCAACTTGAATCAGGATATTAAAGGCTTTCAATTCGGTTCACATAAGCTTAAAACTGCTGCATATGCGGATGACGTTCTTATTTTTTCAGATGATATTGTTGCTGCACTTCCTGCTATCTCCAATACCATTAAAGAGTTTTCGCTTGTCTCAGGTTATACTCTGAATAAAGACAAGACGGAAATGTTCCCTCTTAATTCATCGTGTTTCCCTTCTCACATGGGCGATTTGGGATTTAAATGGCAATCGACTCGTATTAAATACTTAGGAATTTGGTTCTGTAAAGACCTTTGCGATACTATTTCTTATAATGAAACTCACATCATAGCTAAAGTTAAAGATCTTTTGGCCTCCTGGTCTCCAAAATATATCTCCTGGCGGGGAAGATTTCAAACTCTTAAGATGATGATAACCCTGATTATTAATTTTTGATCCTCCATGTTACCTATAAAGCTTTCTTCGTCCTTTTTCCATGAGATTGATTTACTCACTTCAAAGTTTTTGTGGAGTGATAAACACGCAAAAATTCAGTATAAACATCTTAGAAAGCCCTCTGTTCTGGGTGGGTGTAATCTTCCAGATCGGAATTTGTATCAAATTGCCTTTTTAGCTTCTCAGGGTGCTCTTTGGTTCTTGCCGGATTCCCATCATACACCCCGTTGAACGAGAGTTGTGTACTCCTCTTTCCACTCCTTCCTTTCTCACTGCTTCTAAGCTTGTTCTGGTTCATTCCCAGCGTATTATCTCAGACACGGTTAATGCACTAAAATACATTGACAAAAAAGTATCCAAACCCATTCATAAATCGAGATGGTCCTCGTTATGGTATAACCCTAAAATTGTGGCTGATATTGATTCTGATACGGTTTCTTCCTGGGCTCTTAGAGGTCTTACATTGGTTAAAGATCTTTATGAATCTAATCACAACCCTCTTCCCTTTTCTTCTTTGGCTAGAGAATATAACCTTAATAATATGGATTTTTATTCCTTTTTAAAATTGAAGGTTGCTCTTTCCAAAATATCTCTTTCTACAGAATCGGTTACTGTCTCACTTCTTTCTATATGGTATCGCTCAGGACATACTGCTTCGAGAATATATAAATTTCTATCTGCTCCACTTCCTTCACAGTCTACAATTACACAAGAGAAATGGTCTCATCATTTTGATAAGGATATTTTTAAACACATTCCCCAAGAGACCTGGCGGTTGGTTGGGAAGTTTTCCTTACGTAATAAAATTGCTCCTTCTCTTATTCAATCTAAATTTTTTACATTGAATCTCCTGCATTGGACCCCTGCTCGTTTACATAAATTGAAGCTCAGAGATGACGATCTTTGTTGGAATTGTAATTTGGTTTCTGGCACCCACCAACATATGTTTTTAGAATGTACGTTACTGCAATCCTTTTGGGATTTAGTACGGAAACATATATCATTAATCTTTAATATTTCGTTGGAGCTCTCTCTACCTATGCTTTTATTGGGACCATGGGCTACAACAACTCCTTTACCCCTTGGTACTACGGATATGCAGTTATTGGATCTACTTATATCTATTGCTGTTAAAGTTATATTAGCAGAGTGGAAATCTTTTAATCTTTTATCTTATCATACTTGGTGGGCATGGGTAACATACCTTCGTGGGGCTCATACTTTTGTTGAAGAGAAGCATTACACTCCTTCCATTTCTAGTAATGTATGGAGGTCACTGGATAATTATATGACTTTATCTTCTCAGGGGTTGGTAGCTCAGTATCCCTTTGAATCTACTTCTTAAGTTGTTATTCCTCACTGAAGCAGTTGTCCCCATCTCTCTTTCTTTCTTTCTTCTTCTTTCTTTTCTTTTTTTTCTATCCTTTCTTCTTCTTCCCTACTTTCTTTTCTTATGCCATTTTTACTTATTAACAACATGGCTAGTTTTTGATCTCAATAAACTATAAGAAGTTGATCTTTTTATTCCTTCTACCTGGACTTTGTAATATTATTTGACTCAATTTATAACATATATGTTACTTATATTTTTTGTCCTTTTGCTAGTTCATTATCTTTCACATGAATTCTACTCTGTTGATGCTGTCATTCTTCGTTTTTAACTTATCATATTTTTTATAATGCCATGTTGTATTGCAATATATTATGAATGTATTATCTCTTTTTAAATAATAATAAAGATTTGACCAAAAAAAAAATGTTTGATAGGCAGAATTTATGTTCTGAAGAAGTAATTTGATTACTAAATTATCTTAATGTCCATGTGTTTGTATGTCTGTCATCGATATGACAAACTTTGCTTAATTTGAAGGTTTTCTAGGATTGAATTTGTTGTACAATGTTTGAAAAGCATACTAATGCAACTAGGATCAAAAACGTGTACGTTTTAGTGCACCTTTATTGCCAACACATTTTGTTTTAACTGGTGTTAGACTTATTTTGCAAAAGCAGTGCAACAATTGGTATAGATGTGAAATAATATCATGGAGTACTATGTAATATTCAATGTTAGCCTAATTATCTATAGGATAATAAGGCGCATAATGTTTCTGCATTATGCATCGTACTGAAAAAGATATCTGCCATAAGTACAAGCAGCACTTGCTGTGCCCTTTCATTATATTTGGCTAGGTCGTAATATGGCTGGGAATGAAAGCACTTCACGAGTTGTACCACCAAACTTCGAAACTGTATAATTCCATTCCTAATTAAAAATAATCATTGCTATTAAAATGTTAAAACAAACTGCCACACAGAGAGGATCAGAAATAACTGTAATAATAGGGCATTTTTGTATTACTTCCAGTTAAAGCATAAAGCAGTTCAAACATGTAATTAAGACTGTAAAATTGCAGACTGAGGTTTCGTGGTATGATTCAGAATATTTTACTTTCGTTTGAAAGTCATAATTTCTGGTGAGTGTGAAACTTTATCAAGTTTTACCTCGTGTATACGTACGTCAGCCTACATTAATATGTACTGATACAGACATTTCTAATATTATGGCAAAAACGCTTTTTTCACATAAACTACTAGTTTTTCAATCCTGGTTTGAAGAATTGCTCCTCAGGAAAATCCGAAGTCCTGCCTAAATAGCCCTCCGTAGACATACATTTATATTTTTTTGTTAATTATGTGGATGAATGATTTGTTTGTTATTTCCACAAAATGTTACTAGTAGATTTGTGATTTTTAAAGACAAGTAAGCCCGGACGTGGACCAGAGAGGAAAACATACCAGTGAGTGGGGTAGTGGGGTTTGAGCTTTTGCAGGACAGCCATGCCTTTCAGAAAAACCCCAAAAGATGTTAGCATTCTCGTTTTAATTTATAAATGGATTAATGTACGCCCAATTGTAAATTATAAGGATACTACAGGTCACCGATAATTTCTGTAACCATGCAGAAGCACTAGGCCGTAGACTGAGTGCTTTTATAATGTAGTGCCAACGCATACATTTTGAGACCGTTTTTCAGACTCCCTGCAATCGAAATTTCCTAGGTGCTTGAGAAAAAAAAGGAGTTAGGATCAATTGCAATTTATCAATTACAGTGTAACCCATTTGGTCATACAGTAAAACTCCAAGTGGGAAGATGGGATTAAGTATAGATGTATTGCAAATCAAAGCCAAGCTGATAAAAATCAGTCGTAGAAACATAGCATAAAAATATAGAATCACCAATGGGACTCAAAAGCGTTGTACAAAATGTATCCTCAACAACAGGAAGCAAGTGAGGAATTCTGTAGCGATAATACAAAGAATGAGAAACACAGTCTGGTGATTAGATTGAAGGTTTCGATCCTCCTTCCTATACATGAGGTTGTCTAAGAAAATCTATTAATCATCATCATGGTCTTTATTCGATTTTATAGATAAAATCACAAAAGACAGGTCATTTAAAAACAACATACAGAATATCAGTATCATAGTCATTCATATTTTAAAATTCCCGCCAGAAAGCATACAAGAAAAAAGCAGGCAAAAGGTGAATTCAGCAGCTGTAAAAAAAGTAAGGCTGGCCTAACTTGGTTAAAATTGAGCGGTAATAAAATTGGGCGCATTAATTTGTGTTGCAGGTTACTATATTTTGGGCAGAACATAACCACATGTAAGGTGTCGTTAATCGTTGTATTATCGCATTTGCAGGGGGGCAAATATGAGTGTTTAAAACAACCACGATTTAAAAGGGACCAGTCGGTGAAATAAATTTAATCTAAAATAGGTCAACAACCAGCGTTGGTTGCGAGATATATCCCAAGTCAGATAAGGTTCAATATTACTAACTGTTTTCACCAAAAGCGAGTGTCGCATAGAGTGTTTTGTTAGAGCAACATCCTCACGTTCTGATCTCAGCTTGTCCATAAGAGCAGATTCAACCCATTTTCCATCAGCACGAGTTATGCTTGTGGTGTTAACAAACATATCCGGCCTACCTATAGCCCGCAAGCTACGTGCCACATACACCAGTCATGGAATCTGTAGGGGCTTGTCTAGTTGTATGCTGTCTTGCAAGATCAGTCTACTAAAACCCACCTCCTCCTTTGTCCAGATTGAATTCCATAGTTTTAATGGATTGAGGCGAAGCCGATCAAATAAATAATCCATGCCTAATTCTTCATGGACAATTTCATAAGGTGTGCTTTGGCAAACTCCCAAGAGACTCCTTAAAAACGTATTTTCTGTGACTTGGAGTGGTGCAAACTGGCCGTATCTCCAAATTCCGCTACCATAAAACACTAAGGGGATACATTTGGCCCTGTAAATCTCCAGGACCGATTGGATGTGAGTGCGCCCTAACACCAAATATTGCCCTGCTAAGAGAGGAAACATTCTGATTAATGAGCAAATGCCAATTGAGCTCAGAATCCAGTTGTATCCCCAGGTACTTGAACTTATCCACCCTTCTAATATGTTGGCCATCTATTACATAATTTCATTGTTTTTCCTTTTGATGGGCCGTAGTTCATGACATGTGATTTAGAAAAATTAGTGGATAGGTCAAGACTGTTCATAAAATTAATAAAAAGAGTAAGAAGCTTATTCAGGCTTTTAGCATTACGGGCCATTAAAACTGTGTCGTCCGGATATAGTAAGGCAGAAATGGGGCGGCCTCCTACTCTGGGGACATCAACACCCGCAACAGTTAGGACCTGCTCTATGTTGTTGATATAAAATATAAATAAAAAAGGAGCTAAAATGCAACCCTGCCGCACCCCTCACTGAAGTTTAAAGTGCTCAGTGCATTCCCCTTTGGGGCCAAACCTAATGCTGGTGGAGAGACCGTTGTGCAAATCACGCAGAAAATTAATTAAAACTACATCAACATCCATCTGTTCCATCATCGACCAAAGCTTAGAGCGGTTAACTATATCAAAAGCCGAGCTGAGGTCCATGAAGGCCAGATGGATGGCCCCCTTCTTGGCCTTGGTATACTTGCAGGTTTAAAGATAGAGATTCAGGGTCTGTTCTATTGTTCCCCGTCCAGGGCAAAACCCGTACTGAAGGTCAGACAAAAAGCCTCGCTCCTCGGCCCAATCCGTGAGGCGATTTAATAAGATCCTACCAATAATTTTCACCTCCAAGTCTATGAGGGAGATGGGTCTAAAACAGGCCTGGTCTGATCTATTGCCCTTTTTAAAACAGGGACTATTATAGACTGGGACCAAGTTAAGGGAAGATGACTAGATACAGCAGAGTTTAAGTGCAGTGTCAGTATCGGGCCCACAAGTCTATACAATCCTTGTATAGGTCACCCGGTACCCCATCAGGCCCTGGTGCCTTGTTTAAAGGCAACTGAGAAATAGCAGCTCTAACCTCCGACAGGCTTAAAGTTAAATTACGCTCTGTCCGGGGGCCTTCTACAGGCTCCGACTCTGCTTCAAGGCTATAAATGGCCCTAAAATGATCCACCCAGGCCTGAGATGGGATGGTACATGCCTGCTTGGTAAGATGGTCTTCATGAAAAAGGGACGAGTTGATGACATTCCAGAAGGCAGCGCTGTTGCGCTGCTGACTAGCCATTACTAACTTGTCCCAGGTCTCTTCTTTGATTTGGGCTTTACGATCCTTACAGGCTTTCTTAAAAGTCACCCTGGCCTTCTTAACTTTTTCTTGACAATGAGGTTTAGCATGCAAGAGACTCCAAAGGTCCTTGTGGGCTTTGGAGCATTGCCTGTCAAACTATCTGACCACACAGGTGGCCGGCGAAGCAACGATTTTAAGGAGTGCAGACTTAATAAACCTGCAAAGATTAGTAAATGACGCCAAGATTCTCTGTGGTGGCTCTACATCTGACAGACAAGTTTGGAAATCAGCATGACATGAAACAATCACATTTTGGGTAAAGGCCAATGGAACAATGCTGGCCCACTTTATCCTTCGACCCTGATCAGCCAGTGTGGTGGGCACCTTGTAAGCGGGTGTAGAGCTCAACGCTTTATTATCTCAGTAAAATGATGCAGTTAATGGATTGTGGTCGCTCAGGTGGTGTTTTAGAACCTCAAAGTCTAAGAGTGTGGCAAGAAAGCAACCAGAGACAAAAATATAATCAATCACACTACAGTGCCCCCACCCCCCTTAAAATGGGCGCGCACACCTCCAGGGGATCATGATTGCTCACCAATAAGTTCACCAGATTAAACTCAGAGATAAGGCTGTTTGCCGCTTCCCCTTAGTGTGTATGTTTAAAATGTGCCTGGGTTGCAAATGGACCCTTGAAATCTGATTCCTTATTGTTAAAACAGGAGCGACACGGGTGCAGGTTAAAGTCTCCCACCAACATAATTAGAGTAAAAGGGGGTTCTGACAGAAAGAAATCAATACATTGAACATTTAAGACTAGCCAGAGCTTCTTTTTCATCTTTTGATGAAACTGCATTATAAAAATTGATGAGGAGCAGTCTATGTTTGTTAGGGAATATTAAAAGGGTGCCCAAGATCGTTTTACATTTAGAATTTATCACCTGGACTTTACAGGTATACTTTAATTTAATTAGAGTCTTGAGGCCACCGCTAGCCCACCCACTGGAGGAGCAGGTAGCTAAAACTGAATGGGAAGAATAACCATCAAGATACAAGCAACCCTTGGTGTCCCATGTTTCCTGTAAACAGATAAAACTAAAGTTCTTCAACATGCCCAGCCAATCGCCATCTGATAGTTTGCTCTGGACCCCAGCTATATTCCAACAGATGACCTTAATAAAGTCTTTAGTCATAATCACAGGATCCTTTGTTGGGATGACATAAGTCTGAGAATCTGTAATGGGAGTAGAATCCAGTCAATCTAGATCATCAAGCTCACTCAATGGGAGAAAATGGTTGCTCAAAGACAGGGGAGTGATGTTAAATGGAGCTTGGGAATTTGCCGGGCCACGTTGTAGCTTTCCCTGTGGCAGGATCAAATGTCTTGTGTCCCCACCGTTGGGATTATTGGGGGGTAAAAAAAGCCCAGTGGGAGAGCTGTTATACGATCTGAAGGCGCGCCCATCAAACCTAAGGCGTGAAAAATTTATCCCGCCTCCATGCGATTATTAAAATTCTTTATTATGCAATCTCCCAACACCGTTTTCTGGGTTTGGCCTATCTAACCCACCCTACAGACCATTATAATTTTCTCTGCCAGGATCTGCGTGGGGGGATAAGAAGCATTTGTCCTAGTTGTTAGCCAGTGAAGAGTCTTGTTTTTGAGATGATCAAAGGTTTCCTCTGCCCCCTTCCGCAAAGGGCACATCCCCCAACACAATAACGTAAGGTGTGGCCACCGGGGGCAGCTGGATAGTGATATTGGAGGGACAATATGCCGACTGAGATTTTTGAGATGTGGCAGGGATGAACAAATCTGTGTTACTCAGGCTTCCCTGCTGGATTGGATGAGCTGTCCCAGGTGCTTGCCTCCCAGAGTTAGCCTCCATTATCCTAGGCTCGTCGGTTAGACTGTGAGTATAGGTGCGCAAAGACGGTTGCGATGGGGCTGCCGGTAGGACCTGGGCCTGAGCTTGAGCCTGGGGTGTTGCTCCCACCCTTGTGCTGGCAATGGCGTCACGGGGGATAGTGCTCAGACCTGTATCTAGAAAAGTGTGATGAAAATCGGAGAGCCGGCCACTGACCCCTTCAATGATCCGACTGTTTGCTCAAGTGCGAAAATCTGGGTATCAAACGCATTTAGGGCTGAGGTGATCTTCATTTCTAAGTCGTTAAAGGATGCTAAAAGACTGTCAACTGGAGTGTCCTTCCTCGTGGCTACAGGATAGTCCGCTGCGGGAGTAGATGGAGCATTCACACGCTCAGAAATAATCTTCCTGCTCGACTTGGTAGGTACGGGCAACCCCAGGGTGGAATTTTTGCGTCTGGTTCCCTGTTTGTGTGTTGTGGCGGGTCATTTCAACATAGAGTCCCTTGGTGTGGGCAGCGGATCCGGTGCATTGGAGGAGCTTGCTAAGGGGTCATGGGCAATGGAGGAGGGGACAGGAGGTGAACTAATTATAAAGTTATTTGGATCGGCCAGACCCCCGGTCAAAGTGTCAACCACTTGGTTCTCTAGGGATGTAACATGATGGTTCCCAGCCAGCTCTATTTCAGCACTAGTAATCTCCTCAGATAATACTCGCACAGCCTGGTTCAAGAAAGACAGGATTGATGTGCTGGCCCTTGAACGTTTCTCACCCCCATTAGTTGTTTCCGCCTTTCTTTTCCCCATACTCAGAGTGCATAGACTGCATAGACACTAAATTATATATGAGACAAGGAGATAGCAAACGGTACTGAGAGACAGTAGTATACGTAGTCACTCACAACCTGCAGAGTACGCCAATATCCAAAAAGCCAGTAGAAAGGGGGGTGGCCCAGCCCGGCCTCTTTCGGTCTATGACGGGCTAAGAAGGGCCCGTTCTGGCCCGGTCTTCGCCCGGGCATGTGCCCGGGCGCGTCCCGCTCGGTGGGAGCCTGAAGATCCTTTAAGCGCCTCCAGGCGCAGAAACAGCTGTGTAAAAGCGGCAGCGGCTGCGGGATACTCTGGGGTTTGAAGTCCGCCCCTCTCTGCCACCGAATACCGGCTCCCACGTAGCGGGAGCCTGAAGATCCTTTAAGCGCCTCCGGGTGCAGAAACAGCTGTATGAAAGTGGCTGCGGGATACTCTGGGGCTTGATGTCTGCCCCTCTCTGCCACCGAATACCGGCTCCCACGCAGCGGAAGCCTGAAGATCCTTTAAGCGACTCTGGGCGCAGAAACAGCTGTGTGAAAGCGGCGGCAGCCGCGGGATACTCTGGGGCTTGAAGTCTGCCCCTCTCTGCCACCGAATACCGGCTCTATTAAGCCTTATTCTAACCTATGGATTAGGGAAGCCCTATAAGACAGGAAAGCAAGAAAAGGTGTCAGCATAGCAGAACCTCTATAGGAGTTCTCAAAAGGGAAATAGTATTGTATAGCATGAAGCCACACAACAGAGGTATCGCAAAGAGGTCTGTACCTCTCAAAGTGTAAAAAGAATCTCTGGAAAGCTAGAGTGTGCTCATTAATTATACCCTCAAAAGAACCTTCTAGAATCCCAGATCACGTCTCATCATTTTCCACCTTTAAACAATAAATCTTGGCAACTACACTTGTGACTCCTTTCCTTTGGTCCACACATTCAAGAGGTCCTTGAATTCCTCCTGTCTCCAGATTCTGCATGGACAGTAGTCTTCCCTTGCTCATTATCGCCTCGCTTCCTTGCCAAAGATACTCCTCCTCCTAAACTTCACTCTCTCTTATACACAATGTGCCTTCTCTATTCATTAGATCACACGACTGCACCTGCAGAGGAGAAAAAAACATTACATCCAAATCAAATGTTCACGCTGAAGATCCAAAAGCTTAAGGCCTTTGGTCAACTTAATGTAGTAAACGCCTCAATACACTTTTAAATATTGTTGCAGGGGACTATTCAAAGGAATACCTTTTCAGTTATAAAATAAATGCACAGTTTTATTCAAATGAGTCCATGAATACATGAGAATTACCAATATTATCCAAACCACACAAATGAACATATACGTGAAAACTGCAATTCGTTGTTACTGTAAGGAGAACCATTAATAATGCACACACTTGTGTATGTCGAGATTACACAGTAAATGCACTTTCTGCACTATTAGGGCACCACATTCCGCTGGTACTCACCGAAAAGAGCACTCAGGTCCTCGGATGCTAAATTGGTGATGATGCCCCGGATGAAAAAAGCTAATTGGGGCGGTAGAAGTTTCATTGCCAATGCTGCCAAGGCCTGGAATACCCTCCCAATTCATCTGAGACGTATGACCAATCTGATGGCCTTCAGGAAGGCTTTAAAAACCTGGCTTTTCACAAATTAGGTAGCGCAATACATCAAGCGTTCTGATCCCCCTGGAGATCTTTACCTTAGCGCCTGGACACCTTCGGGTAGCAGCTGTGCTCTACAAATGCAAGTAACATTAACATTAACATTAACACATCACATTAATAATGTTACATCACACGAGTACGTGAGGCACTGTGTAAAAATATGCATATATTTGTATGCCCTGGTCATACATGAAAGGGTGGAGCCAAAATTGAGCTGCTCCATGCGCAAAACTCCAAGGTGACTTACAATATTCTTTTAACTCCTTCGGTGCTCATGACGAGCTGGACTCGTCATGGCACACAGTGGGCGTGTGCTCATGACGAGTCCAGCTCGTCATGGCACCCACCCACGGGGAAGCGCTGGTGCTCCCCCGTGGGACGCCAATCTGGGTGTTTTTACCGGGAAGGCAGGGGAAGCCCTTCCCCTGCCTCCCCCGCCCCCGCACACGTCATCAATGACGCCAGCGCGCGAGCGCGCTGACGTCGTGGAGGTTTCCCTTTCTTCCACAACGCGCTGGAAGCCATTTGCTTTCAGCGCGTCACGAAAGAAAGAGATGAGTTTTGGCTCTGGGGAGGGGGCATTCAAACAAAGAGGCATCGGGGAAAGGAAAGGGTTTTCCTTTCCCTGATGCCTCTTTGTGCATTCCTGCTGCACGATCGTGCGATCGTGCAGCAGGAATGCCCACTAGACGCCAGGGATTTTTTTTTTTTTTTAAATGGACAACTGTTTGGGGGGAGCGGCCCCTTAGGCAAGGGTCGCTCCCCCTTTTGGGGCAATGTTATTTTTTAATAAATTGCCTACTGGACACATAGCTGCTAAGGTTTCAGGTTGCTATGTGTGTTACTTTCATAAAATCAGTGTAATTATGAGTGACATTTCAACCACTATGAGTGACACTTTTCGCGAGCAAAATCAAGCAGTAAAGACGAGGAAAACCTAAATAAATATCAGAAATGAAACCCATTTGAGCAACAAGAAACTCTAAGAAAATCTTAAACCTGCTGCATATCACCAGAAATCTAGTGCCCTTGTAAATGAATGGTAGTTTTGGGAATATGCGTTGCATCATTGGTACAGTCGAGTGCTTTCAACAGGGATATTTAACCCCTCCTCAGTGTGACATTATTGTGGTAGCCTTAATTTAATAATACCTTTTTATAAAGTTTTATATAGCGCTAGCTAGACCCATGGGTATCAGAGCGCTTTACATACACAAAGGAGAAGAAAAGGAATTACAAAATATCGCTGTACATGAGGATGCATAAAAACAAAAGCAAAGACATAGAACTTATGTATCCAGAGAGGGGACAAGGACTCAGGTGGCTGACACAGTCAGAGAACCACCATCCTAGAAGGCCTTGTGTCTAGTAAAGTCACAACACTACACTGCTGCTCCTAGGTGGGGAAGAAAAAGTAATGCAGCTGCTGATGTCCTTGAGAAGTGTCTCTGTGTCTGTTACACTCACTGGCTCAGCCAACTGCATACACTCAGCTGCTGTACAGTAGCCAAGTCAGTCAGTCCGTCCCCAGTCACGATGCTTGTGGTGAGGAGCTCTCGATGATGCAGAACGGGTCATAGTGGCACTGCTCGGCTAATGTGAGAGGTGGGCCTGCCCTAAACACCACCTGCTCAGCGTCTCCCCGACTCAGAGCACGTGTTGAAGGAGAGTTCTAGTGTTGTCAGCCGACAACAACAATTACTGGCGGCCCAGGCTGGGGCACAGGCTGAGGGTGGCAGATATCCTGCTATAATGAACTTTCGTATCTACAAAACTTGCATACATACATTGTGGCACTGCAGTACTCGCAGAGCTGCGAGCACCTCTTAGCCTTTGCATGCTGGGAGAGGTGCCACCACGCTCACAGCTTGCTCAGCGCATTTAAGCAGCGCTCCACCTGGCAGTTGAGGAGGTGCTATAATGCGTGACAATGCATTTCAGTGCGGTGATGCGGACCACCACACTGAAATGCGTTGGACTCACGCCTGATGCGTGATACTTGGCAGGGCTGTGGAACACCTTCAAAAGTTCCCCTAATAAACACTATTGCCACCTGTTTTGAGTTGTAAGGAAAACCAGTATGTAAAACCCCTCTTTGCTTTATCCTCCTCCACAATGTGCGTTCCAAATATTTCTGTGTATTTTTAGATTGCGGGGTCCACTGTCACTTTTGCTGACAAATAGTGCTGTAAACCCACAGTATATTCTACCACAATAAAACAACTCCAAATAAAATAAATTGTCGGTTCCAACTAATTCTGCTTCAAAACGCCGCTCGCCTGCGTTTCAAACAACTTTGTATTCTTATATCCAGTCCCCTGCATTTCAATGGAAATTCAAGGCAAACAAAGCCATATATGACTCATTAAAAAAAACAAAGACCATTGTTACAGGTGACTAACTACAAGTTTCATCCTGGCAGTACCACTTAATACCCCTCCCAGAGCCCTACTGTTGAGTACTTCCGCACTCACAGTAACTCTCCCTAGCGGGAGTTGAGGGTGGCTGTATGGCCTCCCACTCTTCTGGGCGTCCCCATTCGGTGCAAGGCATATAAAATGAATCTACTATACGAGATGTGGGAAACTCAGGGCCCTTCGCCATATTGGGGGTGGGGGAGCACACCATTTTCCGTTAACACAGGACGGCTCGGGGGTGTGGGCAACCCTTCCGGGGCCGGCCCCCCATTCAGGCCAAGGTCAATTGGTATCTGTGCGATATGGGATACTCCGGGACTTAGGGGTCCCGTGTTACATTCTCCGGGGGGAGGGAGGGGGCATAGTTCTTGGGCAAGGGTCGCTCTCCTTTGGGGGCAATATTGGTGGCTGTGTCTGCCCCCCAGGGGGGCAGATCGCCATGTTTTTTTTTAAATTAGGCCCACTAGACCACCAGGGATTTGTTTGTGGGGAGTGGCCCCTTTGGCAAGGGTCGCTCCCCTTTGGGGAGCATTAATTTGGCCGTTTCTGCCCCCCTGGGTGGACAGATCGGCTGATTTATTTTTTATACGGCCACTAGGCCACCAGGGTTTTTTTTTTATGTTGGGGAGCGGCCCCTTGGACAAGGGTCGCTCCCCTTTATGGGAGGATGATTGTGGCCATTTCTGCCCTCTTTGGGTGGCAGAATAGCAGTATGTTTTTAGGCGGCAGAAGCCACTAGACACCAGGGTTTTTTTAATTTTTGTGTTGGAGAGTGGCCTCAAGGGCAAGGGTTGCTCCCCTTTTACGGGGGTGAATATTTTATTTATACTCTTAGGCCCACCTACCCCTTAGCTTGGCTGGTGGATTGTGTGTGGACTGGTGCATTATTTGCATATGTGATTGTAATGTTTTTTTCTCCTTTTTAGGTCTCGCGCCTAGCGTTGCACTGCGCAGGAGTGCTCGCACAGCGCGAGACATTTAGTAGGTGAAAAACGGGGATTCAGCACTGACCTAGGAATCGCACACGCTCGTGCGTGTGCTTTTCCTTTTGGGCCACGCAATTGGCCTTTGCGTGCATCTTTTTATAAAAGACAGCATGCAATTGGCCAAAGGCGGGCGCATTGCTCCTCCCATGGCCTATTGGTGTCTATTACGCGCACCATGGCATGTGGTTTCAATTATCGTGCCCAGACACGGGCGCGATAATTTAAACCACATGTCTTGCTGTGGCACGCGCGCACCACGCGCGAGTTTGTTTTACAATAGCGATCGCTTTCAGTTTCGCGATCGCTTTCACTGCCGCTTGTTGCCTGCTGTGTTTTTTTCTATAAAGCATCTGTGAATCAATGCTTATGTGCAAGTTACAAGGTTTTTCAGAAGTAGGTCATGTTCACTTTTAGAAAATGCTTGTTACTCCATTTCAATCGGGGGTGCTGGGAGAAGGGGGGGGACTTGTGTTAAAGATGTCTTCTGTAAACACTTCTCCTGCTGAACGACTCTCCTTCGGGTGCTCATGAAAAACGCAACACCGATGTGAACTCCGTGCAGATCGCTGTGCACTGCACTTGTGTTTATGGGTGAATATGCAACTGTTTTACAATTGTCATGACTGAGGCGTAGAGCCTCAACACATATTGGTCTTTGCTCATAGTCAAGCCAGTGACCTCAGTATTAAAATAGCATATTCTGTCTTCCATTAATAGGAGTTGCATTTATTATATCATTGCATGATGTTTGTTGCTTTTATCGTGCCTAGCCTGTTAATGGCTCGTGACCTGCCTCCTAGAACCAAGCCAGACACCCTGCTTTTTCATTTACTAGCCTGCACGCGTTTGTTTATAAGGAGAAAATTTGTAAATCGCGTTATTACTGAAATAAAGCCACTTTAGCAACTCTATATGTCGTCACTGCTGGCATGCCTCCAGTGAACGGGAAGAGCGTGAAAAATGTCTATTTTATTAAAATAATTCATCACTGCACGTCAACGATTAGTTAAGCAACAAACCCTGATGAAATCCAAGCAACAAACATTCAAATTCTTTCCTCCAGGCCCATGCATCCGGGCGGTATAGAGGTCTCGCCCACAAACCCAGAAACGCTATTACTAGCCCAGCTGTTGAATCTATCAATTGCTACTGAGATAAATGTGTGCCCGCCCCCAACACCATGGCAGTCTGTTGTTAACATATGTAAGTTCCATTAAACTTTCCTTTTAAACGTTAAATGCTGAGAACACTGCCGGTCCTCGGACTCTTCCAGAGTGGGGCGCCGGGCCTCGAACCGCTATATCCCCGAGAAGGGCACATTTCGCGCCCCGCCCTCCTCCCGCCACGCGCAGAGCGTTTCAGAACTTACACTTTTCAACGAAGCGCCACCGGTCGCATTTCCCGCGCGCACCCGTTCACGCCGAGCCAATCACAAACAATGCGCACTATAGATTCTTGCCGTGATTGGCCCTTTTGCTAGGCCGTTGGCTTGATCGGTGGAGTAGTACCCGTATGCTAAATGAAGTAAAGTGCGGCACAGTTTCCCCCCCCCAACCTCAAAATGTTATCCAATGCGTAACCCCCACTTACCTGGTCAGTATAGGGCACCCTTAGTCAATGAAGGTAGATGGTATTTAACTGAAGAGTGAGGGGCCAGTGGATATGTCGGGCGCAAGCAGGAGCCAGCCGTCCGTCACCTTCACGCGCTGCTCTGACCAGGACTCAGAGCTTTTCCAGCTTGTTGTTACGAGTAGCGGCGGTAATACTTTTCCGCCCGACTCGTTTTCTTTTAGTGCTGCGCGCACACTACAACTTTATTTATTCACGCCGATTAGGCGTTGCCGCCTCAGTCACGGCGGTTGTTTCTTTCTGGATTTGTCGCCTTAGTCACGGCGGTTGCTTCTTTCTGAATCTGCCGCCTTAGTCACGGCGGTTGCTTCTTTCTGAATCTGCCGCCTTAGTCACGGCAGTTATTTTCTTAAAGTGGCATAGCCGCTTTTTTAGCCGTGGTTATTCCTTCACCCGGGCGCATTCACGTGACTGTTATTTGCGCCTTTGTAATATAGAGCAGCTCCTCAAACCGGCTCTTCCGATATAGCCCCTGAGGATGGATTTTCTTCAATTTCTTGTGGACATCGTTTCAGTGGCAATCCAGTGAAGCCTGAAACCTATACATATTCTCGTCTCAGTGGTTGCGTGAGTGAGAAACAACCACACTGAGTTCTTGCACCTTCGTGTTTTGGATTCCTGAGCAACTTTTTCAGCATTTTCATCTTGCTGTCCACGGGGAGTCTGAGAGGGTACACAACCATAGACGGGGTGTAGTTATTAGCAATGCCAATAGCTCAAACTTTAATAATGCGAGACCTATTGCATTGCAAATGCTTGTTATTCTAGTGTAAAGCTTTTGATTCCTGTTTGCGGTTTCGACAGTGGTTGTTCTGCAGTTTTGCGTAGTTGCATTTTTTTTGGTAAGAAAAACATTTTTGTTGTATTTACTCCAAATGAGTATTATTGTCATGTATGAATGAATTTTTTTGTAAGTGGTGTCATAATGGCAGCATATTTACTTAGTGTTTTGAGCATGAAAATCTTTGCGATGTGTTTTGCATTGTCTTATGTGTAATTTTCTTTTCTCTTTCTTTTTTAGTGGGATATTGTTGATCCATACTGTGTCTGTGCAGAGTAGGTGGTGGTGACTTTAGCTGCTTCTGGCAAGTGAGTTGTATCGTTTTGTAGTATATAGGTATTTTTGATAAAGGTGCATTTTGTTTATTACTTATTTTACAAAGTGTTTGTTGTTGTTGACTTGTTTGACAAGTTACCTTTATTAGTAAGCATTATGGCTAGCCGTAGAATGACTGCTCAGCAGGTGGTTGGTATGCTTCTTGAATCTTCCTCTGAGCAGGATTATGAGACTGTCAGTGCGTCTGAGGGAGAGGAGGGAGGGGAAGACTCAGGCAGTGAGTTTTCTCTCCAGATGGAATCATTGGATGATGAAGGTACTCTCAGTGCAGATGAAGCTACTCTTGGTGTGGATGAAGCTACTCTCAGTGCGGATGAAGTGCCTGTTTTAGAGGAGGATACTGCTGTGCCGATGGTGCAAGAGGCATCTGGATTGCAGCCTGAGGCTGCTAGGCTTCCTACTGGAAGTGCTGGACTCTGGGTTGATCCAAACATGGTGCAGCCGGTGTTGCATGCCTTTAGTGGTGATGCAGGGTGTAGAGTGGATTGTGAACATTTTTTGCCTATACAGTTTTTTCAGTTGTTTATGGATGATGTATTTTTGGGTGAGATTGTTGAGCAGACTAATTTGAATGCTGAACAGTTTTTGAGGGACAACAGTGACAAACTTAGGCCCCACTCTAGAGCTACCCAGTGGACTCCCACAAATCTGGAAGAGATGAAGAAGTTTTTGGGTTTGACTTTATTGATGGGTTTGATAAGGAAGCCATCCATGGCTTCATATTGGTCTACCAGTCCCTTGATGGCAACGGCCATATTTCCTGAAGTTATGACTCGTGATCGGTATTTACTTTTGCTACGGATGCTGCATTTTGTTGATAATTCTTTGGCGTTGTCACGAGATCACCCTGACTGTGACCGTCTTTTGAAGATTCGGCCTGTTCTTGATCACTTTATAGATCGATTTTCAGAGATCTATACTCCAGGGAAAGAAATATCTATTGATGAGTCTTTGGTCTTGTTCAAGGGCCATTTGGTTTTTAGGCAGTACATCGCTAGCAAGAGGGCACGCTATGGAATTAGGCTTTATATGTTGTCTGAGAGTAGGACAGGATATGTTTTTAATTTCCGTGTGTACACTGGTAGGGATTCCACTATTGACCCCCCTGGTTGTCCGTCCACTTTTGGAGTTTCAGAGAAAATTGTGTGGGATCTTGCTAGAGGACTGTTTAACAGAGGCCACCATTTGTACATTGATAACTTCTACACTGCTGTGCAATTGTTTAAGGAATTGTTCAAAGTGGACACTTTTGCTTGTGGCACAATCCGCTCTAACCGTAAAGGTTATCCAAAAGAGCTTGTTTGCAAAAAATTCAGAGGGGACAGTGCAGTTCCTTGCGTAGTGATGAACTACTAGCTGTGAAATTTGTGGACAGGAGGGATGTGTACATGCTGACTACCATCCATGATGAGAGTACTTCACCTGTGGCTGTTTGGGGTCAGATTGCTGAAGTGCGCAAACCTGTGTGCATTTTAGACTACAATAAGCACATGGGTGGTGTTGACAGAGTAGATCAGAGGTTGGAACCTTACACTGCTATTCGTAAGGCTTACGTTTGGTATAAGAAGTTGGCCATCCATCTCTTCAATTTAGCAACTTTCAATGCTTTTGTTGTGTTTAAGGAGTGTTCTCCTGCGTCAAAGTTGACTTTTGTTCAGTTTCAGCAGTCTGTGATAGGCAGCCTTGCTGTTGTGGAACAGGCAAGTGTTCCTAGAGTTGGAGTGGTGGAGGATGTGGCTCGATTGAAAGATCGCCACTTTCCTGATTACATTTCTCCCACACCCTCGAAAGACTTTCCCACTAGGAGATGTAGAGTCTGTTGGCGAAGAGGTACGCAGAAGGAGACTCGTATGTACTGCCCGGAGTGTCCCCCTTTTACGGGGGTGAATATTTTATTTATACTCTTAGGCCCACCTACCCCTTAGCTTGGCTGGTGGATTGTGTGTGGACTGGTGCATTATTTGCATATGTGATTGTAATGTTTTTTTTCTCCTTTTTAGGTCTCGCTCCTAGCGTTGCACTGCGCAGAGGTGCTCGCGCAGCGCGAGACATTTAGTAGGTGAAAAACGGGAATTCAGCACTGACCTAGGAATCGCACACGCTCGTGCGTGTGCTTTTCCTTTTGGGCCACGCAATTGGCCTTTGCGTTCATCTTTTTATAAAAGACAGCATGCAATTGGCCAAAGGCGGGCACATTGCTCCGCCCATGGCCTATTGGTGTCTATTACGCGCACCATGGCATGTGGTTTCAATTATCGTGCCCAGACACGGGCCCGATAATTTAAACCACATGTCTTGCTGTGGCACGCGCGCACCACTCGCGAGTTTGTTTTACAATAGCGATCGCTTTCAGTTTCATGATCGCTTTCACTGCCGCTTGTTGCCTTCTGTGTTTTTTTCTGTAAAGCATCTGTGAATCAATGCTTATGTGCAAGTTACAAGGTTTTTCAGAAGTAGGTCATGTTCACTTTTAGAAAATGCTTGTTACTCCATTTCAATCGGGGGTGCTGGGAAAAGGGGGGGGACTTGTGTTAAAGATGTCTTCTGTAAACACTTCTCCTGCTGAACGACTCTCCTACGGGTGCTCATGAAAAACGCAACACCGATGTGAACTCCGTGCAGATCGCTGTGCACTGCACTTGTGTTTATGGGTGAATATGCAACTGTTTTACAATTGTCATGACTGAGGCGTAGAGCCTCTACACATATTGGTCTTTGCTCATAGTCAAGCCAGTGACCTCAGTATTAAAATAGCATATTCTGTCTTCCATTAATAGGAGTTGCATTTATTATATCATTGCATGATGTTTGTTGCTTTTATCGTGCCTAGCCTGTTAATGGCTCGTGACCTGCCTCCTAGAACCAAGCCAGACACCCTGCTTATTCATTTACTAGCCTGCACGCGTTTGTTTATAAGGAGAAAATTTGTAAATCGCGTTATTACTGAAATAAAGCCACTTTAGCAACTCTATATGTCGTCACTGCTGGCATGCCTCCAGCGAACGGGAAGAGCGTGAAAAATTTCTATTTTATTAAAATAAATCATCACTGCAAGTCAACGATTAGTTAAGCAACAAACCCTGATGAAATCCAAGCAACAAACATTCAAATTCTTTCCTCCAGGCCCATGCATCCGGGCGGTATAGAGGTCTCGCCCACAAACCCAGAAACGCTATTACTAGCCCAGCTGTTGAATCTATCAATTGCTACTGAGATAAATGTGTGCCCGCCCCCAACACCATGGCAGTCTGTTGTTAACATATGTAAGTTCCATTAAACTTTCCTTTTAAACGTTAAATGCTGAGAACACTGCCGGTCCTCGGACTCTTCCAGAGTGGGGCGCCGGGCCTCGAACCGCTATATCCCCGAGAAGGGCACTTTTCGTGGGCTTTTCGCGCCCCGCCCCGTCCTCCTCCCGCCACGCGCAGAGCGTTTCAGAACTTACACTTTTCAACGGAGCGCCACCGGTCGCATTTCCCGCGCGCACCCGTTCACGCCGAGCCAATCACAAACAATGCGCACTATAGACTCTTGCCGTGATTGGCCCTTTTGCTAGGCCGTTGGCTTGATCGGCGGAGTAGTACCCGTATGCTAAATGAAGTAAAGTGCGGCACAGTTTCCCCCCCCAACCTCAAAATGTTATCCAATGCGTAACCCCCACTTACCTGGTCAGTATAGGGCACCCTTAGTCAATGAAGGTAGATGGTATTTAACTGAAGAGTGAGGGGCCAGTGGATATGTCGGGCGCAAGCAGGAGCCAGCCGTCCGTCACCTTCACGCGCTGCTCTGACCAGGACTCAGAGCTTTTCCAGCTTGTTGTTACGAGTAGCGGCGGTAATACTTTTCCGCCCGACTCGTTTTCTTTTAGTGCTGCGCGCACACTACAACTTTATTTATTCACGCCGATTAGGCGTTGCCGCCTCAGTCACGGCGGTTGTTTCTTTCTGGATTTGTCGCCTTAGTCACGGCGGTTGCTTCTTTCTGAATCTGCCGCCTTAGTCACGGCGGTTGCTTCTTTCTGAATCTGCCGCCTTAGTCACGGCAGTTATTTTCTTAAAGTTGCATAGCCGCTTTTTTAGCCGTGGTTATTCCTTCACCCGGGCGCATTCACGTGACTGTTATTTGCGCCTTTGTAATATAGAGCAGCTCCTCAAACCGGCTCTTCCGATATAGCCCTTGGAGGATGGATTTTCTTCAATTTCTTGTGGACATCGTTTCAGTGGCAATCCAGTGAAGCCTGAAACCTATACATATTCTCGTCTCAGTGGTTGTGTGAGTGAGAAACAACCACACTGAGTTCTTGCACCTTCGTGTTTTGGATTCCTGAGCAACTTTTTCAGCGTTTTCATCTTGCTGTCCACGGTGAGTCTGAGAGGGTACACAACCATAGACGGGGTGTAGTTATTAGCAATGCCAATAGCTCAAACTTTAATAATGCGAGACCTATTGCATTGCAAATGCTTGTTATTCTAGTGTAAAGCTTTTGATTCCTGTTTGCGGTTTCGACAGTGGTTGTTCTGCAGTTTTGCGTAGTTGCATTTTTTTTGGTAAGAAAAACATTTTTGTTGTATTTACTCCAAATGAGTATTATTGTCATGTATGAATGAATTTTTTTGTAAGTGGTGTCATAATGGCAGCATATTTACTTAGTGTTTTGAGCATGAAAATCTTTGCGATGTGTTTTGCATTGTCTTATGTGTAATTTTCTTTTCTCTTTCTTTTTTAGTGGGATATTGTTGATCCATACTGTGTCTGTGCAGAGTAGGTGGTGGTGACTTTAGCTGCTTCTGGCAATATACCTATATTGTAGTATATAGGTATTTCTGATAAAGGTGCATTTTGTTTATTACTTATTTTACAAAGTGTTTGTTGTTGTTGACTTGTTTGACAAGTTACCTTTATTAGCAAGCATTATGGCTAGCCGTAGAATGACTGCTCAGCAGGTGGTTGGTATGCTTCTTGAATCTTCCTCTGAGCAGGATTATGAGACTGTCAGTGCGTCTGAGGGAGAGGAGGGAGGGGAAGACTCAGGCAGTGAGTTTTCTCTCCGGATGGAATCATCGGATGATGAAGGTACTCTCAGTGCAGATGAAGCTACTCTTGGTGTGGATGAAGCTACTCTCAGTGCGGATGCAGTGCCTGTTTTAGAGGAGGATACTACTGTGGCGATGGTGCAAGAGGCATCTGGATTGCAGCCTGAGGCTGCTAGGCTTCCTACTGGAAGTGCTGGATTGTTGAGCAGACTAATTTGTATGCTGAACAGTTTTTGAGGGACAACAGTGACAAACTTAGGCCCCACTCTAGAGCTACCCGGTGGACTCCCACAAATCTGGAAGAGATGAAGAAGTTTTTGGGTTTGACTTTATTGATGGGTTTGATAAGGAAGCCGTCCATGGCTTCATATTGGTCTACCAGTCCCTTGATGGCAACGGCCATATTTCCTGAAGTTATGACTCGTGATCGGTATTTACTTTTGCTACGGATGCTGCATTTTGTTGATAATTCTTTGGCGTTGTCACAAGATCACCCTGACTGTGACCGTCTTTTGAAGATTCGGCCTGTTCTTGATCAATTTATAGATCGATTTTCAGAGATCTATACTCCAGGGAAAGAAATATCTATTGATGAGTCTTTGGTCTTGTTCAAGGGCCGTTTGGTTTTTAGGCAGTACATCCCTAGCAAGAGGGCACGCTATGGAATTAGGCTGTATACGTTGTCTGAGAGTAGGACAGGATATGTTTTTAATTTCCGTTTGTACACTGGTAGGGATTCCACTATTGACCCCCCTGGTTGTCCGTCCACTTTTGGAGTTTCAGAGAAAATTGTGTGGGATCTTGCTAGAGGACTGTTTAACAGAGGCCACCATTTGTACATTGATAACTTCTACACTGCTGTGCAATTGTTTAAGGAATTGTTCAAAGTGGACACTCTTGCTTGTGGCACAATCCACTCTAACCGTAAAGGTTATCCAAAAGAGCTTGTTTGCAAAAAAATTCAGAGGGGACAGTGCAGTTCCTTGCGTAGTGATGAACTACTAGCTGTGAAATTTGTGGACAGGAGGGATGTGTACATGCTGACTACCATCCATGATGAGAGTACTTCACATGTGGCTGTTTTGGGTCAGATTGCTGAAGTGCGCAAACCAGTGTGCATTTTAGACTACAATAAGCACATGGGTGGTGTTGACAGAGTAGATCAGAGGTTGGAACCTTACACTGCTATTCGTAAGGCTTACGTTTGGTATAAGAAGTTGGCCATCCATCTCTTCAATTTAGCAACTTTCAATGCTTTTGTTGTGTTCAAGGAGTGTTCTCCTGCGTCAAAGTTGACTTTTGTTCAGTTTCAGCAGTCTGTGATAGGCAGCCTTGCTGTTGTGGAACAGGCAAGTGTTCCTAGAGTTGGAGTGGTGGAGGATGTGGCTCGATTGAAAGATCGCCACTTTCCTGATTACATTTCTCCCACACCCTCGAAAGACTTTCCCACTAGGAGATGTAGAGTCTGTTGGCGAAGAGGTACGCGGAAGGAGACTCGTATGTACTGCCCCGAGTGTCCTTCTAACCCTGGGCTGTGTGTGCCTGCTTGTTTTAGAGCGTACCACACACAAAAGAATTTTTGGGAGCATCCATGAGTAGTAAAGTGAACTGCCTGGTCTGTATTGTTTAAAAAAAATTATTCTGTTTCAAGGTTGGCATTAGTGCAATGTATTTAGTTTCAGATTTTGTGTTAGTAGATTTGTATCTATTTGCAATTTGTTTGTGTTTTCTTTTTTGCATAAAAAAATCCTAAATGTGATGGCGGTGTGTGTAGGCTGGCGCTTGGCTGGCGGTGTGCGTGGACTGGCGCTTGGCTGGCGGTGTGCGTGGACTGGTGTTTTGCTGGCGGTGTGCCAAAGTCATCGAGAAGACCGTCAACAGACAACTGGCCACCTTCATCGAGACGAATGGATCCCTCGACCACTCACAGTCCGGCTTCCGGGCCAACCACAGCACCGAGACCGCCCTCATCGCAGCCACCGACGACATCCGAGCCCTGCTCGACAACGGGGAAACAGCGGCCCTCATCCTCCTGGACCTCTCCGCAGCGTTCGACACAGTCTGCCACCGCACCCTAGTGCAACGCCTGAACAACGTCGGAATCCAAGAGAAGGCACTGGAGTGGATCATCTCCTTCCTCGCCGGAAGAACCCAGAGAGTCCGCCTCCCCGTTCAGTTCCGAGGCCACCGAAGTCATCTGCGGCGTACCACAAGGATCATCACTCAGCCCCACCCTCTTCAACGTCTACATGAGCCCCCTCGCAGCCATCGCACGCCAACACAACCTCAACATCATCTCCTACGCCGACGACACCCAGCTGATCCTCTCCCTCACCAACGACCCCACAACCGCCAAAACCAACCTACATGAAGGGATGAAGGACGTAGCCGAGTGGATGAGGAACAGCCGCCTGAAACTGAACTCAGATAAGACGGAAGTCCTCATCCTAGGATCATCACCCTCCGCCTGGGACGACTCCTGGTGGCCCCCTGCCCTGGGCAACGCACCCAAACCAACGGACCACGCACGCAACCTGGGCTTCATCCTGGACTCCTCCCTCTCAATGACCAGACAAGTCAACGCCGTCTCCTCGTCTTGCTTCAACACCCTACGCATGCTGCGGAAGATCTTCCGGTGGATCCCCACCGAAACCAGGAAGACGGTCACCCAGGCCCTCGTCACCAGCCGACTGGACTACGGCAACTCCCTCTACGCCGGAACCACAGCCAAACTTCAGAAAAGACTCCAACGCATCCAGAACGGCTCAGCTCGACTCATCCTGGACATCCCCGACACAGCCACATCGCCGGACACCTGAGAGACCTGCACTGGCTCCCCGTCAGCAAGAGAATCACGTTCCGACTCCTCACCCACGCACACAAAGCTCTCCACAACCAAGGCCCCAGATACCTCAACAACCGTCTGACCTTCTACACTCCCACCCGCCAGCTACGATCGACCAACCACGCCCTCGCCGCCGTCCCCGCATCCGAAGAGCCACAACGGGAGGAAGATCCTTCTCCTACCTGGCTGCCAAGACGTGGAACTCCCTACCCATCCACCTCCGCCTGACCCAAGACCACCTCTCCTTCAGGAAGCAACTCAAGACCTGGCTGTTCGAACAGTAGCGGACCCCCCTCCCCCTAGCGCCTTGAGACCCTCCGGGTGAGTAGCGCGCTATACAAATGCTTGATTGATTGATTGATTGATTGTCGCTTGGCTGGCGGTGTGCGTGGATTGGCGCTTGGCTGGCGTTGTGCGTGGACTGGCGCTTGGCTGGTGGTGTGCGTGGACTGGCGCTTGGCTGGTGGTGTGCGTGGACTGGCGCTTGGCTGGTGGTGTGCCTGGACTGGCACTTGGCTGGCGGTGTGCGTGGACTGGTGCTTGGCTGGTGGTGAGCGTGGATTGGCGCTTGGCTGGCGGTGTGCGTGGATTGGCGCTTGGCTGGCGGTGTGCGTGGATTGGCGCTTGGCTGGCGGTGTGAGTGGATTGGCGCTTGGCTGGCGGTGTGCGTGGATTGGCGCTTGGCTGGCGGTGTGCGTGGACTGGCTCTTGGCTGGCTGTGTGCGTGAACTGGTGCTTGGCTGGCGGTGTGCGTGGACTGGCGGTGTGCGTGGACTGGCGCTTGGCTGGCGGTGTGCGTGGACTGGTGCTTGGCTGGCGGTGTGCGTGGACTGGACTGGTGCTTGGCTGGCGGTGTGCGTGGACTGGCGCTCGGCTGGCGGTGTTTGAGTAGTGACTTGCTGCTGGTCACAACACACACTGCTAGCTGAGCGCCACTCCACGCAATTCATCAGCTTGTGTGGTTGCTGTGTCAGGAATGTGGGCTTGTGAAAGTGATGGGCCCTTGAATGGCGCTGTCTGCTGGTGTGAGTGTTGTAATTTGATGGGCCCGCGGCTGGCGGTGTGAATGGTTTTGTATGTGTCACACGTATGAAAGGTGTATGAATGGCCTGTAAAAAGGTTGGTGCCTTGTCGTGGCTTTACAGCTCACGAGCTGTGAGTCAATGGTTCAGTTTCTCGTCCTTTCAATTATTAACAGTGAATTTCATTTTTGTGAAATCACTTGCTAATACAATTGTATATACTGAACCATCACTCACCCTCGTGCCAAATCCAACCAGTATGTGTGTGTGCTTGAGGATTAGATGGCTGTGCAGTAATATTTGTCTTTTTGTCTTTCTGAAGCAGGGTGTACCTTGTCCCTTTTTGAGAATGTTGTAATGTGTTGGTTTCGTGCCTGGTGGTGTGAATGGTCTTGTGTGTATCACGTATGAAAGGTGTGTGAATGGCCTGTAAAGCGGTTGGTGCCTTGCCGTGGCTTTACCGCTCACGAGCTGCGAGTCACTGGTTCAGTTTTTTGCAGGGGATTTTGGGTAAGGAAACGTTGGGGGATCCACGCAAGCCATACCTCCCTGGAAGCCCCCGGGTGTCTAGTTTTCAGAAATGTGTGGGTTTGGTAGGTTTCCCTCGATGGCCGCCGAGCACAGGGCCAAAAACCCAGGTGACCGCCCTTGCAAAACAAGGTGGTTTTGAGATAGGCAATTTTGATGTCGCCTCACTACGTTTTGGGCCCTTGCCTGTCGCGGGTACTTGGGCCTCCCACTCAAGTGAGGCACCATTTTTATCAGGAGAGCTGGGGGAACGCTGGGTGGTAGGAAATTTGTGTGAGCACGGTGATGCCACAACTTTCCCACACAAAAATGTGTGAAAAATGTGATTTTTTCAGCTAAAATTGAGGTTTGCAGGGGATTCTGGGTAAGGAAACGTTGGGGGATCTACGCAAGCCATACCTCCCTGGAAGCCCCCGGGTGTCTAGTTTTCAGAAATGTGTGGGTTTGGTAGGTTTCCCTAGATGGCCGCCGAGCACGGGGACAAAAACCCAGGGGACCCCCCTTGCAAAACAAGGACCTTTTGTGATAGGCAATTTTGATGTCGCCTCACTACGTTTTGGGCCCTTGCCTGTCGCGGGTAGTTGGGCCTCTCACACGAGTGAAGCACCGTTTTTATCGGGAGACCCAGGGGAACGCTGGGTGGTAGGAAATTTGTGTCAGCCCGGTGATGCCACAACTTTCCCACACAAAAATGTGTGAAAAAAGTGATTTTTTCAGCTAAATTTGAGGTTTGCAGGGGATTCTGGGTAAGGAAACGTTGGGGGATCCACCCAAGCCATACCTCCCTGGAATCCCCTGGGTGTCTAGTTTTCAGAAATGTGTGGGTTTGGTAGGTTTCCCTAGGTGCCGGCAGAGCTAGGGTTCAAAAACTACAGCTAGGCACTTTACCAAAAAAGGGCAATTTTTCACTGCGAAATTGAGGTGTGCCCACATTGCATTTTGCGCCGTTTCCTATCGCGGGCACTAGGCCGACCCACACAAGTGAGGTACCATTTTTCTCGGAAGACTTTGGGCAACGGCGGGTGGGTGGAAATTTGTGGATCCACGTGGATTCCAGAACTTTCCAACACAGAAATGTGGGGAAAATGTGTTTTTTTAAAAACAAATTTAGGTTTGCAAGGGATTCTGGGTAACAGAACCTGGTGGGAGGCAGTCAAGTCACCCCATCCTGGATTCCCCTAGGTGTCTAGTTTTCTAAAATGTATAGGTTTGCTAGGTTTCCCTAGGTGGCGGCAGAGCTATGGTTCAAAAACTACAGCTAGGCACTTTGCCAAAAAAGGGTCATTTTTCACTGCGAAATTGAGGTGTGTCCACGTTGCGTTTTGCTCCGTTTCCTGTCGCGGGCACTAGGCCGACCCACACAAGTGAGGTTCCATTTTTCTCGGAAGACTTTGGGGAACGTGGGGTGGGTGTAAATTTGTGGATACACGCAGATTCCAGAACTTTCCACCACAGAAATGTGGGGAAAATGTGGTTTTTTGCCTATTTTTTAGGTTTGCAAGGGATTCTGGGTAACAGAACCTGGTGGGAGGCAGTCAAGTCACCCCATCCTGGATTCCCCTGGGTGTCTAGTTTTCAAAAATGTATAGGTTTGCTAGGTTCCCCTAGGTGCCGGCAGAGCTATGGTTCAAAAACTACAGCTAGGCACTTTGCCAAAAAAGGGTCATTTTTCACTGCGAAATTGAGGTGTGTCCACTTTGCATTTTGCGCCGTTTCCTATCGCAGGCACTATGCCGACCCACACAAGTGAGGTACCATTCTTCTTGGAAGACTTTGGGGAACGCGGGGTGGGTGGAAATTTGTGGATCCACGCAGATTCCAGCACTTTCCACCACAGAATGTGGGGAACATTTGTTTTTTTTTGCCAATTTTTTAGGTTTGCAAGGGATTCTGGGTAACAGAACCAGGTGGGAGGCAGTCAAGTCACCCCATCCTGAATTTCTCTGGGTGTCTAGTTTTCAAAAATGTATAGGTTTGCTAGGTTTCCCTAGGTGCCGGCAGAGCTATGGTTCAAAAACTACAGCTAGGCACTTTGCCAAAAAAGGGTCATTTTTCACTACAAAATTGAGGTGTGTCCACGTTGCGTTTTGCCCCGTTTCCTGTTGCGGGCACTAGGCCTACCCACACAAGTGAGGTACCATTTTTCTCGGAAGACTTTGGGCAACGGCGGGTGGGTGGAAATTTGTGGATCCACGTGGATTCCAGAACTTTCCAACACAGAAATGTGGGGGAAATGTGTTTTTTTAAACACTTTTTTAGGTTTGCAAGGGATTCTGGGTAACAGAACCTGGTGGGAGGCAGTCAAGTCACCCCATCCTTGATTCCCCTGGGTGTCTAGTTTTCAAAAATGTATAGGTTTGCTCGGTTTCCCTAGGTGGCGGCAGAGCTATGGTTCAAAAACTACAGCTAGGCACTTTGCCAAAAAAGGGTCATTTTTCACTGCGAAATTGAGGTGTGTCCACGTTGCGTTTTGCGCCGTTTCCTGTCGCGGGCACTTGGCAGACCCACACAAGTGAGGTACCATTTTTCTCGGAAGACTTTGGGGAACGCGGGGTGGGTGTAAATTTGTGGATCCACGTAGATTTCAGAACTTTCCACCACAGAAATGTGGGAAAAATGTGTTTTTTTTGCCAATGTTTTAGGTTTGCAAGGGATTCTGGGTAACAGAACCTGGTGGGAGGCAGTCAAGTTACCCCATCTGGATTCCCCTGGGTGTCTAGTTTTCAAAAATGTATAGGTTTGCTAGGTTTCCCTAGGTGCCGGCAGAGCTATGGTTCAAAAACTACAGCTAGGCACTTTGCCAAAAAAGGGTCATTTTTCACTGCGAAATTGAGGTGTGTCCACGTTGCGTTTTGCTCCGTTTCCTGTCGCGGGCACTAGGCCGACCCACACAAGTGAGGTTCCATTTTTCTCGGAAGACTTTGGGGAACGTGGGGTGGGTGTAAATTTGTGGACCCACGCAGATTCCAGAACTTTCCACCACTGAAATGTGGGGAAAATGTGGTTTTTTTGCCTATTTTTTGGGTTTGCAAGGGATTCTGGGTAACAGAACCTGGTGGGAGGCAGTCAACTCACCCCATCCTGGATTCCCCTGGGTGTCTAGTTTTGAAAAATGTATAGGTTTGCTAGGTTTCCCTAGGTGCCGGCAGAGCAATGGTTCAAAAACTACAGCTAGGCACTTTGCCAAAAAAGGGTCATTTTTCACTGCGAAATTGAGGTGTGGCCACGTTGCATTTTGCGCCGTTTCCTATCGCGGGCACTATGCCGACCTACACAAGTGAGGTACCATTTTTCTTGGAAGACTTTGGGGAACGCGGGGTGGGTGGAAATTTGTGGATCCACGCAGATTCCAGAACTTTCCACCACAGAAATGTGGGGAAAAATTTGTTTTTTGTTGCCAATTTTTTAGGTTTGCAAGGGATTCTGGGTAACAGAACCTGGTGGGAGGCAGTCAAGTCACCCCATCCTAGATTCCCCTGGGTGTCTAGTTTTCAAAAATGTATAGGTTTGCTAGGTTTCCCTAGGTGCCAGCCGAGCTATGGTTAAAAAACTACAGCTAGGCACTTTTCCAAAAAAGGGTCATTTTTCACTGCGAAATTGAGGTGTCCCCACGTTGCGTTTTGCGCCGTTTCCTGTTGTGGGCACTAGGCCTACCCACACAAGTGAGGTACCACTTTTCTTGAAAGACTTTGGGGAACGCGGGGTGGGTGGAAATTTCTGGATCCATGCGGATTTCAGAACTTTCCACCACAGAAATGTGGGGAAAATGTGTTTTTTTTTACAATTTTTTAGGTTTGCAAGGGATTCTGGGTAACAGAACCTGGTGGGAGGCAGTCAAGTCAGCCCATCCTGGATTCCCCTGGGTGTGTAGTTTTCAAAAATGTATAGGTTTGCTAGGTTTCCCTAGGTGCCGGGAGAGCTAGGGTTAAAAAACTACAGCTAGGCACTTTGCAAAAAAAGGGTAATTTTTCATTGAGAAAATGTGGTGTGTTCACGTTGGGTTTTGAGCCATTTCCTGTCGTGGGCACTATGCCTACCCACACAAGTGAGGTACCATTTTTATCGGGAGACTTAGGGTAATTCAGATTTGTAAAGCAACTGTTATTACCTATTGACTTTCTATGCATTTCTGCCTTCCAAATGAATGACATTGTGTAAAAAGAAGTCATTTTGAAAAATGACCGATAATTCTCATGCTAGTATGAGTATTCCCAACTTCGAAAATGTGCAAATATCTACTGTTTCTAAACTCTATAATTTGTTCCCATTTCAGAAATACATAGGTGTCTTTCATACCGATTTTTCCATGTATACATTTTCCCACAATAATTGCTGCTATATACCCGGTACATAATAAAAAGCCATTGCAAATTGCTGCTCAGTTTTTGACTCTGGGTTCGTCGGGTTCTTGGTGAACCTACAAGTCCTATTTATCCCCACAACCAGTCAGGTCCAGCGGATGTAACGGTATATTGCTTTCAAAGAGCTGTCATAATTAGAAGAAGTTACAGGTGAAAACGTTGACACAAAAAGCTGTTTTTTTCAACTAATTTTCAATTTTTCCTATATTTAACTGTAAGTTTCTATAAAGAAACCTTGATGGATCTACACAAATGACCCCTTGCTGAATTCGGAATCCATTATTGCTTTCATACCCATTTCTACCATTAACTGGAAGGAGGTTGAAAGCACAAAAAATAGCAAAAATAGGCTATGTCCCAGAAAAATGCCAAAACTGTGTAAAAAATGTTGGTTTTCTGACAAAAGTCTGTCATTCCCTAAAAGCTGGGAAAATGGTGATTTCAGCCCCACAAACCCTTTTTTGATACCATTTGCAGGGAAAAACCCAGACGCTTTCATTTGCAGCCCTTTTATCCCATTTTTCCAAAAATAGCTGTATTTTAGCTATTTTCTAGGACCCCTCCAGGGGAATCCACAAACCCTGGGTACCTTTACAATCCCCATGATGTTGGAAGAAAAGGACGCAAATTTGGCGTGGATACCTTATGTGGTCAAAAAATTACAGGGGCCTTAGCGCGCACTACCCCAAATAGCCAAAAAAAGGCTTAGCACAGGGGGGAAAAGGCCTAGCAGCGAAGGGGTTAAATGTGCAATTGGGGGTATTTGATCCCTTGTAATACGTGATTTTTCTCCAATAGATAATGCTCTTATTATGTCCCTAGTCAAGTGTGAATAGCTTTTTCAAGCCTGTTTTTCTTTGCATTCTGGGATTTGTAGTTTGGTTCTCCTTTTAAAACGAATGCTACAAGTCACAGAATGCAAAGAAAGTTGACTTAATGCAAATGTCTGACCAGGGACACATTATGAGCAGTGTATCCTTGTCAGGATGTTTTGCCCTTGTAAGCCCACTGTTTCCTTCTGTATGGTCCAGTGCTTAATTTGAGCCAGTGGTTTCCGATGCTCGGCACCAGAACTTAATTTTCAACACCTGTGCTTGTGGCAGTCTGCCACAAGGTGGCGCTGTCTGAGATGACGGCAACAACAGTCAATTATTAATTCTGTATACATTAAAAAGACATTCTTATAGCTTTGGGGGCCTGGAATAGTCTGAATTGTCACACTTGTAGGAGTGTGATGGTGAGTAGTTGTGTTGTTACTACTGTTGGCAGCATGGTGGGGGCAATGTGTGGTGCAAGCTGCAGTGGCCTCCTGACGAGAGCCCTGGCACTTACTTTTTTACAAATCATGTACTGGTATGGTCTTATATATGGTCCTCAATATCTTTCAGGAGAGTGTCAGAAGGGTCAGTGTCAGCATTTTCATGTGATCATCTGCACGTCAAAAACAGGGTTTAACATTTCAACTTCCCCCAAGGGAAAGAGAACGTAGAAGTGGCTTGTCTGTTAGGTGCCCCAACTCCACTAGCATTATTAGGCTTTAGTAGGGCAAGGGAAGGCAGTTTTCAATTTGCAGAAGAAGCACAATTCTTCAGTGACACTGTTCCCTGAAAGAAAGAACTCCTTTCTCCTGTGGGAGAAGTCATGGAATGGGGTGAGGGAGAGACTACAAAGACAATGGTGCACAGCTCCTCTACCTTGTAAGAGGCACTACAGGCAGGCAGTTGCCAGTTTTCACAAGAAGCAGAATATTACTCTGGCACTGCAGGTGAAAGGAATTCCTCCTACTGTAGCTGATGCCACAGAGTAAGGGGGCCCTCAAACACAGTGGCATGGTAGGTGGTGCAGTAATGTCACTACCTACTTGTAATGTAATATTACAAGTTCTTATTGATGTGATTTTCTTATTACAGCTGTAATCTGATATTTAAGCACATCTGAAATAGGTAAATAAAATCTAGCTTTTTATAGATTGATTTCAGTCTCCCACATATTATATAAAACATAGCTATTACTTGTGTGGCTCTGAACCACTGTAACCTCTCTTTTGAAGGCACGTAGGAGCATGTATTTGTATTTGAACTATAGTTTGGGATGGTGTGGCATATGTGGAGCTAAGCAATTCTAACAAGTAGGTAGCAAACACAAAACACTTTACAAACTGTAATGGGTCGAGCTGTCCTTTGCAGCACCAGGTGTTGCAACTAACAAGTATGTAGCAGCTCACATAAGTAGTTAGCAAATTACAGAATTAAGTTGTGCCGGGTACGGAGTAAATACAACTATCTCACAAAACAGGATTCAACATCCAAGGAAATAGCAATCCAGTCAAAATCAAAGAAAATCAGAAAGTTTTATGCATTATATATGCCCATGTGCGGGTTAGAATATATCCTGCAGGTAAGCAGCAAGGCACAAAGGAGTGTGTACTCTGCTCTCTGAGAACACATGGAAAATGTTCAAGCAAAGGGCACAATTCCAGGACTACATGGACTGATAACACAGGCAAAAATGAACAATCCATAAGGGTACCATCAATGACTGCCTAATCCTTATCACATTCCACATTAGACACAACACAAATGCTCCACATGTCATGACCTCACACATAAAGCTCATATATGGAGCATGATATTAGCCACTGTATCACCAGAGACATAGCATGCATTTCACAGTTATTCATGTGCTAGACTGTATGGCAAGCTGAGTCAAAAAACATCACGCTCCATGACATATCACTGTTCCACACACCCCCACCAACTAAGCAAATATGGTAAGCACAGAGGGCCTGATTCACAGAACTAACTTACGTCAAAAACGTAAAGTTAGTACTTTTTGGTATTCACAGAATACACTTACTCATTTTGGAATTCACAGAATGCACTTACTCATACTAACTTTATGTCCGCACTCGGGCCGGAGATTCCGGCCCTTTGGTGGAGATTCCGGCCCTTTGGTGGAATCCCTTTGGTGGAGATTCCGGCCGGTTGTGGAGATTCCAGCCGGTGGCGGACATTCCGCCACCGGCCGGAATCTCCACAACCGGCCGGAATCTCCACCAAAGGGCCGGAATCTCCACCAAAGGGCCGGAATCTCCACCAAAGGGCCACCAAAGGGCCAGAATCTCCGGCCCGAGTGCAGACATAAAGTTAGTATGAGTAAGTGCATTCTGTGAATACCAAAATGAGTAAGTGCATTCTGTGAATACCAAAATGAGTAAGTGTATTCTGTGAATACCAAAAAGTACTAACTTTACGTTCTTGACGTAATTTAGTTCTGTGAATCGGGCCCGAGGAATTTCTGCATTTCCCTCATCATGCGTCCACACGCAGCTTTGCAACCACATAGAGAAATTTTAACTCCTTGACCGCTACCAGTCGGGTTTCAGAGCAGGGCACAGTACTGAAACAGCACTAACTCACTTCGTTGATGACGCCCTGAGATCCCTTGATCAAAATGTCCCGTCTTCTGATCCTTCTTAACTTGTCCTCAGCATTTGGCACCATCAAACATGAAAATTTGATTGCTCTTCTTCAACAGAGGATGGGTCTTTCGGGCCATGTCTTAAATTGGTTTGCCTCCTTTTTACAGAACCACACACAAAGAATCAAAGTTAATCATTCCCTTGCAACCAGTACTCCAGTCACTATTGGAGCTCCTCAAGGCTCCGCACTTTCGCCCACTCTTTTCAACCTTATTATGGAACCTCTCTCTGATATTCTGAACCGTTCTAACATTCATTACCACATGTATGCTGATGACACGCATCTGTACTTGAAGATCTCCTCTCCAGAGGACATTAAAACCTTAAATGATGCACTCTTATAAACTCAACAATGGCTAGCCCAGAACCATCTTTTGTTAAATACGCTCAAAACAGAATTTCCTTACAAGACCGGAGGCTACCATTATGCATATTTCTTTTAATGTAACTCCAAGCAGCCACTTGAAAGCATTACATCACAAACTGAAAAGGTTCCAGAACAGAACATTAATAACATACAATAGCCATGAGCAAAGAACAGTCTGCCTCTTTTAAATGCGGCTCCAAGCAGATAAGTTCAACCCTTATTACTCTCCATTTTTTATTAACCTTACTAAACTGTTACTTACTTTATAATATCAACTACTAGGAGGGACTACTAACCCCTCTCCTTTTACTTTTACCTTTACTTTAAATCGCTACCGATCTCCAATTTACGGAGATCAGCTCTCTTCACTTTCCTTTGGTTTTCCAACCAAGCCGATCCCTTCCCCCCCACTCCTCCCCTCACCGGAGACTTCCGTTCTTTCTTGCTTTCCTCGAGCCTTTCTTTCCTCATTTCTCTTACGAACGAGCTCATCTCCCGCGCACCGCCCACAAGAAATTAAACCTATTGACAAGGAGCCACTGGGGAGAGAGCCCCACTGAGTGCGGGCGGCTCTCTCCCCCCCTTTATTCTTTAAGCGCTCCTTCTCCATTTTAAAGTAGAGGACACCCGTTAGAGGAAGATACCTTGGCTACCAGGACGCGATGTCGTCTCGTTGCCAAGGATCCTTTCACTTAACAGCCTACACAACGTGCAATCTTACGAGGCTAGGGCCTCATTTCCATGGTCACCGTCAGCTGCGAAGACCTCTCTCACCATAGTTACCGACAGCAGCAGATCGCAATGAGCATGAGCATTCACAGTGACTGTTGCTCTGCTTCGTCGATCAGCTGCTGCGAGTACTCTGACTTCATCGTTATTTAATCTATTTGACAAAGATCGCATTTCAACCAGTTTTATTGATTTACCCCATTTGATAATATAAAGGGCTTATCCTGTTTTCTAAGGATTTATCTATGAACTGATTCTTACCTGATCTGAAGATCTCACTGCCCTAGTGCCTCTATTTTTATAACAAAACCACTTCTCTTAAACAATTACATTTATTTAATTTAATTTTACTAGCAATTTCAAATCCCTTTTGCTAACTAAGCCATTTTATTAACTAAATTACTCTAAAATGTTTGATAGTGATTCTGATGATGCGGTAGCCCCCATCCCTAATGTGAATAACGAGGCTTTCAAGAAAATTATTCACAGAGAGATGAGATCCTATATGTTGGAAACTTTAAACCAAGTTATGTCATCCAAAAGATCCCTCCCTACAGAGGAGGATGACCTTACAGAAAGCCAAAACCTACTAGTCATTGACGATGTCACTGAAAATAGGGGGAAAAGACTAATGAAGAATAAAAATATTGAATACCCAAACCCCTGAGCACGATGGGAGGTCCTAGCACCTCAAACAATACCGGAGGTCTCAGCACCTCAACTATTAATGGAGGTTCTTGCACCTCAAACTCCTCAGGTGTCCTTAGCGGCACAAACCATCCTGGTGTCCACAGCGGCACAAAACATATGGGTGTCCTTAGCGGCACAAACTATCAAAGTGCTCACTACAACTTTACAGATAATAAAATAGAGGATGACGAAACTACTAACATCTTTGATGAATATGTCCTCGATCTAGACCAAGACGACCACGAATTCAATAACCAACCTACTGAAGACGAACTTCCGTCATCCTCCAAGGACAATATAATTAATCCTTTGGGTGAAGAAATGTTCTCACCCTACAACATTAAACAACCGAGAAGCTCGGAATGGTGGCCACAAGATAATGTAGGCAAATTTATTAAGAAATGGCTTAGGAACCTACTTGAAAAAGATACCCGTAACATACTCAGAGCTGAATGCTCAAGACCCTCTATTCAAGATAAAATCTGTCAGACCCCCAACCTTGATCCGGAACTAATTAAATTCCTCTTCAAACTCGGGAGAGACCCCAGGAAAGGGATGGAGAGGTCCCTTAAAGCCCGTCAAGACCGTCTACTCGACGTCCTTGGTCCTTTGGCCAGAATTATTGATACCGCTGAAGAAAGCCATATTAATGGCACGCCCCTAGATACAGAACTAATCAGGGGATGGGAGTCAGAGAGCAATGATCCTTCTGGGAAATGCTAACGCCAGCCTCAACGCCGAGAGAAGAAGAATAGTCCTTACAAAAATAAACCCCAAACTGAGCGATATGGCAGACAAGGACCTTCCCAAAACACTAAAGGTTTACTCTTCGGAGAAGACATGATCAAGTCCCTCGGCAAATATGTGTCATCTTTTACGGCACTAGACAAGGCACAACACAATATGAGACGTGTGTTCAACCCAAACCTTTTTGGTAGGGCCAGAAGAAGGGGCCTCTCTTCCGGCCGCTTAAACCCAAGGCCCTCTTCAAGGTTCAGAGGTTTCGGAAGAGGCTTCCAATTGTCCAACCCTTCCCAATTCTACCCGCAGAGAGGGAGAGGTTCACACAACAGAGGGTTCAGATCACGTGGAGCCTCCAACAACAACAACTTCCAGAGTGAGTACCTTACCCCCTCTTCTTTCTTCTTCCCCTCAAAAGGTGGTAGGCAGACTCAAATTCTTCTATCAGAATTGGAGATTAATCACTCAAGACCCATGGGTATTGAATACTGTCAAAGGTTTCATGATAGATTTCGTAGAAACACCTACACAAACATCTCACCCGAGAGACATTCCACTGACAAAGGAACAACAAAAGATAGTAGAGAAGGAAATAACCTCAATGCTTCAGAAAGGCGCAATAATAGAAGTACCATGGGAATCAAAGAGATTTATAAGTACACTCTTCCTCGTTCAAAAAAGGACAAGGGATGGAGACCCATTATAAACCTCAGGGAACTAAACAAATTTCTTATTTACAGGCATTTCAAGATGGAGGGCATCCACCTCCTGAGGGATTTGCTACTAGAAGGAGACTGGTTAGTCAAACTAGATTTAAAGGATGCATACTTTACCATCCCGATGGCCAAAGGTACATCAACCCTTTCTTCAGTTTATCTGGAACAACCATCTGTTCCAATTTCAAGCCCTCCCTTTCGGGCTATCTTCTGCCCCCTGGTGTTTCACCAAGGTTATGAGGACAATCGCCTCACTCCTAAGAGAAAGAGGTATTCAACTAATTATATACCTGGACGACATCCTCATCATGTCCCAACACCACACACAAATAATTCAAGACTTGCAGACAGGTCTGGATCTCATAGAAAGCTTAGGATTCATTATAAACAAAGAACCCTAGAGTTCTTAGGGTTCACCGTAGACACAACAAAATGCCTCCTTTTACTACCCTCAAAGAAAATAACCAAAATCCGAAAGGAAATAAGGTTTGTTTTGAAACAAGAAAGCCTAACTCTAAGGGAATTAGCCAGGCTCCTGGGCCTCCTTTCTTCATCTATTCAAGCCATCTTCCCCGGGTCCTCTGAATTACCGAGCTCTTCAAAGGGTAAAAGCTTGAGCTCTAAGGTCGGGGCTTTGGTACGGAGATCGGATAACCCTTGATCAGGATGCCAAATCAGAACTGACTTGGTGGCTAGAGAATTTAGATGCCTGGAATGGCAAAGCCATTTTTGGGTCAACGCCAGAATTCATCCTGGAATCAGATGCAAGCCTTCATGGTTGGGGAGCTTGTCTTCTCGATCATAACACGGGTGGCGTTTGGTCACAAGCAGAGTGTTCTAATCACATAAACTACCTAGAACTGACTGCTGGTTTATACGCACTGATGAGCTTCAAACATTCCCTCGAAGGGAGATCAGTCATTCTGAAGATGGACAATATGTCAGCGGTGGCATATATAAATCATCTAGGGGGGACAAAATCAGCAGATCTCTCGAACTTAGCCAAAAAACTTTGGATGTTTTTCCTGGAGCACAAGATTGCTCTAAGAGCAGAGTACCTCGCAGGGAGGATAAATGTATCTGCAGATTGGAACTCAAGATTCCTTTTAGATCACAGCGATTGGAAACTCAACGTAATCATCTTCAGGGCTCTCAACAAAATATGGGGCCCCTTAGAGATAGACCTATTCCCGAGCAGACTAACCTTCCAGTTAGAGAAATACTTCAGCTGAATGCCAGACCCGGGTACTCTTGCAGTAAACGCCTTTCTCCAATGCTGGAAAGAGTTCAAAGCATACGCATTTCCACCTTTCGCCATGATTCAGAGAGTTCTACAGAAGGTGAGACAAGACTAATGCTCTCTAGTACTAATAACCCCCTTTTGGCCATCTCAGGCATGGTTCCCCATGACGCTGGAATTGGCTTGCAACATCCCCTTTTTAATTCCAGCCCAAGCAGAGCTCCTAACAGACGTAGATTGAAGAGATCACCCCCTAGTATAAAGTGGGAATTTGAACCTTCTTGCCTGGAAAGTGACAGGAAATCCACTGAAGTGTCTGGACTTTCGTCATCAGCTGCAACTCTCCTCGGAGATTCATGGGCCCCCGACACGCACTATAGGTATAACAACATTTGGAGAAAATGGGTACGTTGGTGCCTGGAGAGGAACTTGGATTCCGTGGAGGCTCCTATCGTACATATAGTAAACTTCCTTGTAGAACAGTTTGAAAAGGGTCTCAGTTATAGAACGATTAATTGTTATAGATCAGCTATCTCTGCAGGTCACGCTCTAGTCAATGGAAAAACGGTAGGTAAGAACGTCATAGTTTGTAGGGTCTTAAAAAGTATCAGACTAAGGAGACCTCCTAAACCTAAATACGAGTCGCTGTGGGACGTTAAACTAATTTTAGACCTATTCTCAAATTGGCCTGATAACACACTTTTAGATAGGTAAAGTCAATGCATTAAACTCGCAACCTTGTTGTGCTTAATCTCTTGCCGAAGGGTTTCTGATGTCAAAGCTCTTGAAGTCACAAATAGATCTTACAATATGTTTGGAGTTAAATTTGAGATAATTAGAAGAACTAAAACTATGTCAGATTCAATTTTTTATTCACGTTTTGACCTATGCAAAAAACTTTGTGTTGTGGATTGCATGAAAGAGTACGATTGCAGAATGAATGGCATTCGTGCTCACGGTGAGAGTCAATTACTCATATCCTTCGTTAAATTTTCAAAGCTATGACTTCTGCTTCTATAGCCAGATGGGTTAAATCCACAATGAATTTAGCGGGCATTGACTTAAAGAAATTCCAAGCACATTCCCTCAGGGGTGCTATGGCCAGTAAATCCTTCTGGTCTGGAGGTAAGTTAGACGACATTCTTAAAGCGGCCGACTGGTCTAATACTAACACGTTTGCACAACATTACTGTAAACCAATTGAACATATGTCTGATGTAGTCTTACAAAGCTACCAACATGCATAATGGTAGCCTCCGGTCTTGTAATGAAATTGCGATTCTCCTATTACCATGACAAGAGAATCTGGATTTCATTAAAGACACGGAGGCTAACATTATCCCACCCATCCCCTCCCATGGATGGTTAAGTTTTATTCTGTTTATTAGATTTCACATCTAAGTATCTTTAATTTGTTATTTAAATAAGATTTTGATGTATAGAGTTTTATTGCTTGTCTTTGTCGCCTTTTTTACCTCTCATTCCAATGGAGTACTTATACCTCTCTTCATTTCAGGTAACTCTTCATAATTGACTCACTATACGAAGTTTGGACTCCCTAAACCTTCCTTCTTTTTTCGTTCCTTTTGGTTTTGAAGAAGAGCAAAAAATGTTTTTTTTTAAAAAGAGAGACAGAAGAAAGTTTTTGAACTATTTCCTATTTCACCACATTTAAAAAAGGCAGACTGTTCTGTGCTCATGGCTATTGTATGTTATTAATGTTCTGTTCTGGAACCTTTTCACTTTGTGATGTAATGCTTTCAAGTGGCTGCTTGGAGTTACATTAAAAGAAATATGCATAATGTTAGCCTCTGTGTCTTTAATGAAATCCCGATTCTCCTGTCATGGTAATAGGAGAATCGCAATTCCTTCTGATTGGCCCCCACAACCACTCTGCACCTACCCTGGACTGGCTTAAACAACTCACTGCTCTTAACTGCACCCCTCATGTTGTTGACTCTGCTAAATCGTTAGGTATTACCTTGGATAAATACCTAAATATGCAAGCTCACATTAGTGCAACCATTAGGGAGCCAATCTTCAGCTCAACACCCTTAAGAAAATCAAGCCTTTCCTTCCGCCTGAGGACATCTGGCCTGCAGTACAATCCCTGGTTATCTCTCGACTGGAATATGGTTTGGTGACCCTTGCTGGGCTACCTAAAGCTAGTTTGGCTCTGCTCAGAGCCACTCTGAACGCATCGGCCAGGCTCATCACAGGCTCCAGAAAGCATGACCACATCACGCCAGACCTAATTCAACTAAATTGGCTATCTAGAGAAGCTAGGATATGTTTCAAGATAGCTTGCTTGATGCATAACGCTATTTATTACAACACCCCGGTTTACTTTGCTAAAAAGCTTGAACTATCTGGCTCGAGTCGGTACTTAAGAAGTTCGACCACCCTACTTTTGAAACCTCCCAAATTCAAAAAGAAAAGAACTTACAATCGTGCTTTCACTGGTCTTCCTCCAAGAATTTGGAACGCCCTTCCTCCCGAGATCAGATCCAAACCATCTACTGCATCTTTCAAGAAACATGTCAAATGGCTAATCTTGAGTGAACATCAACAGCATTAACCTCGTGACGTTCACTAGCCTCCTCTCTCTCCGGATTTGATACTTCTTTTATACCGTTTGTTTGAATTTTATGCTTTTCTATTCACTTGTTATCTCGTTATATGGACCTTCTGAAACTGTACTGGTCCCTCCAGTCTGGCTGACTCCCCTGCCCCTTGACCTTGATTGTTCCCCCCTTTGTTTGTCAGTGTGATTATTTAACTATCTTTCGTACATTGTGCTATTTTACTCTTGCTTTCGCCACTTTGTACAGCGCTCTGATACCCGTAAGGGTCATGTTCGCACTTTATAAAACTTTTCAAATAAATAAAATAAATAAATAAATTTCTGCCATGTATTTCATAAAAGTATTCCTCAGCCGCCACTTCCTTTACTTCAGCCCCAAAGGATACACTATTCACGATATACAGGCTGCAGTTTACAAAACTATAGCTGTAAACGAATGCTTCCTCCTACATTTGTAATACATTTCCAACTTTATGGGAATTTACAAAGGTTTTCCAGGAGTCAACTAACACAGTTTTTGAAGAAAAATTATTTTCTAAACTCAGTTTTTCATGAGTAAATATATCCGTATATATATTTGTTGAAGCCAAGCATTCTTGGCAACTTTTTTTTGCCTTCATAGGAAAATGTTTTGCCCCTTAGATATAATCCTTTCTCCTATACCTCACTATGTACCCACTATATACTCTTGTTATAAATGACAAGATACAGTCATTAACAATATAAGTCATGTCACACCAAAAATGCAAAGAAAAATACATGTGTCCTACAAGGTGAATGTATTAGACAGTTAAGCACCACATCACATCTTTTCACATTGCCCCAACCACTCATGACTCCTTTGTAGCTTACAGACATGACAATAGACACACACTGAATAATTTTATAATAACACCTGTTAGACCTGGCTTGTCCAGTGGGCTTATCCCAGACTTTTTGCTTTTTGGCCTCCTGTTTGGACCCTGTTTTTGTTGGTTTCATGACTCTGGGCACTTTACCACTGCTGATCAGTGCTGAAGTGCATATGCTCTCCGTGTAAATTGTGTTTATGGATTGGTGATTCCATGATTGGCATATTTGATTTACTGGTAAGTCCTCAGTGCCGTGCACGGTGTGTGCCCAGGGCCTGTAAATCAAATACTGCTAGTGGGCCTGCAGCACTGTTTGTGCCACCCACATGAGCAGCCTGTAAATGTGATCCAGACCTGCCACTGCAGTGTCTGTGCGCAGTTTGGTACTGCCATGTCGACCTGCCAAGTGCACCCACTTGCCAGGCCCTATCCTTCCCTTTTCTTACATGTAAGACACCCCTAAGCCCAAGGTAGCCACATGGGCAGGGTGCAGTGTATGTGAAAAGTAGGACATGTACTGAGGTATGTGACATATCCTGATAGTGAAATACAGTGTATTTCGTTTTCACTATTGAAAGGCTGTCCCATAGGATAGAATGGGAGTTTATTTATAACATCTTATAAATATAACTTCCCATTGGGACAAGATAGAGAGATGGAGTTTAGTATGACTGAACTCAGAATATAAAAATACATCTTTTAGTAAAGATGATTTGTATTTTGTGTGTTTGAAAATACCACTTTGAGAAAGTGGGTATTTTCTTGCTTAGCCATCCTGTGTGCCTCTGCTAGTTTGTGGATTGACTGTCTGGCTTTTGAGGGACAGGGGCTGGGGATGTGCATTCTCTCAGACGGCCACCGGAAGGGGGGGGGGGTTTGATGTGTGTCCTGCCTTTCCTGAATGAGTCAGGGCTGGGCTGAATAGACCTGGGCTGCAATTAGAGTAGGAGGAGGAGATTTCCTTGCACCTGAATAGGCCTGGTCTGCCTTACACAATGCTGGCTCCATGTTACACATTCATCGCGAAGACATCAGAGGTGAGTAACAAAACATTTGTGTGCCAGTGGAGAATGTTCCTCATTGCCTATGTTGTGTTCCTTCCAGAGTCATTCAGCCATGCAGGAGTTGTATTCTCAGTTCATGGCTTGGTGGGAGGAGACTGTCTGAGAGACTGAACTACAATTCCCATGATTCCTGCTGAACCGGAAGTATAAAAGCAGCTTCCGGGTTCAGCAAGCTGCAGATTATTCTTGCCGGATCTCTGAAGCAGAGCTGCTGTGCGTTTGTATCGGAGTCTTCTTGTGGGTAAGGGTGCAGTGCACCAATCAAAGTTTGGATTGTTGAAAGGGTAGCTGAGACAGGGTTACTCTCTAATCACCGCTAGGCTTTGTCCATTTAAACAAAGCGGACATTTCTTTCTGTGTTGGGAAGGTGTTCCCAAAAAACATTTTTGTGGTGAAGTATTTGCCGGTGTTATTCCTAAGACAATTCACGGTTCGGTGAGTATTCTTTGCCTTGCCCGGACAACTTGTTCGTATCTGAAATCTTTGGTATTTGGGGGAGAGAAACAGCTGTGAATTGTACCAAAGAAAACACCAAACAACAGTGTGAAAGGATCATGGCTTCCCTGCGATATTTTGATAGACTTTCAGTGTATCGATTTTGTTATTGAGACACAAAAGTCCTAAGGAACTTATGAACTTTACAAAACGAAGTTGCGGTTATGAAAATGAATAATCACTGATTCCTTGATTGCTATGACACCAATCTGTTACCCATTGGAACATTTATTAGTTCTTTTGTATTCTCTTTTCGATACCCTAACTGGGCATCATTTGAGTCCTGGTTGGTTCAATCCCTGTGAGGCTTGTCTTTTTGTTCTATTTGGTAGGTATTCATGATTATGGGAATGGTGAGGGAAATCTACCAGTACAAGTTTAGGTAGATAAATTGTAGTTTTATATTACAGTATTACTCTGAGGAAAAAGGATAGTGGAGTACTTGGACTCTTGTCCTTGGACACAAGGTTATCCAGGGTGATTTTCTTTCACAGGTAAAAAATTACATATGCTAGTATAAAAGAATTTTGATGATCTTTAATCATTCAACATATATATATACCAAGTTCATATGTTATGTTTTACATATCTCCTTCCCTACCGTTCCCTTCCCTTCCTTCCCTCACTTGATCACCTTAATAATCTGTGCTATTATAGTAATCGGATTTAAGGCTATCAAGAGGTGGACCACTTTGAGCAGCAAACCGATCCCGAGGAACTTGATTATTGAGACTCAACAGAATAATCCGCCCGCGAATTATCTTCCTCCTGGTCGGTTCGCTGTCTAAATGGCCACTCTAGATGATGTACTAGCAGCTTTAGCTGTGGTACAACAGGAAGTTACCGCCTCAAGGGCAGAGACAGCAGCACTACAAGCTAGGATGGATATGATGCATAGAAATCCTTTTGATGCGAGTAATGGGAGAGACCTAGCAGGGGCTATAGCCCAAATACCTCCTATTATGGTAGAAGTTCCTACGCCAATTCCGTTAGCCACCCCTGAGAGATTCAATGGGGACGTTACTAAGGTACAGGTGTTTTTGACACAAATCTAATTGCATTTTACATGCCGTCCCTGAGCCTTTCTTACCAATCAAGTTAGGGTAGTGTTTATGAGATCCTATTTAAATGGAGATGCTGCGCAATGGGCAGTACCACTGGTCAGACGTGATGATCCTTTGTTGTATGACTGGGACGGATTCCGTCAGGAATTTGAAAAGGTGTTTGATAAGTGAGCCATGACGTTCTCAGCAGACAGAGAACTGCTAGAGTTGAAACAAGGTAATAAAGAGTTAGTTGTATATTTGAATACATTTCAACGCTTAGTATCAGAAACCAATTAGCCTGAAGAAAAAAGAGCAGCTTTTTTTCATCAAGGATTGCAAGATGAACTTAAAGATGTGATAGCGCAAATAGATCCCCAACCCGCCAATTGAACTGAGTTCATGAATCTAACACTGAGATTAGATCATCGTCTGAGGGAACGCATAGGAGATAGAAGAAAGAGTGATAGGAGCACACCACTGTTAGACCTGGCATCATTGGCATGGGTTTTCCCTGTATTTCTTGCTTTGACCTTCTGTGTTTTTGCTGTGTGTTGGATTCCGTTTTGCTCGTCTAGATGCTTTGGGCACTTTGCCACTGCTGTTCAGTGCCAAAGTGCAAGTGCTCCCTGTGTAAATTATTGTTATGGATTGGTGATTCCATGATTGGCATATTTGATTTACTAGTCATTCCCTAGTACAGTGCACTGTGTGTGCCCAGGGCCTGTAAATCAAATGCTGCTAGTGGGCTGCAGCACTGATTGTGCCACCCACATAAGCAGCCTGTAAATGTAACTCAGGCCTGCCATTGCAGAGCCTGTGTGCAGTCTGGTACTGCCATGTCGACTTGGCAAGTGCAACCACTTGCCAGGCCCTACCCTTCCCTTTTCTTACATGTTAGTCACCCCTAAGGTAGGCCCAATGTACCCCTGTGGGCAGGGTGCAGTGTATGTGAAAGGTAGGACATGCCCTGGTGTGTGTGGCATGTCCTGATAGTGAAATACTGCCAATTTAGTTTTTCTCTATTACAAGGCTACCTGTTCCTATAGGATAGAATGGGGAGTTTGCTTATAACATCTTATAAACATAACTACCCCTGGGAACAAGGTAGGAAAATAGCGTTTAGTATGCCTGAACTCAGAATGTTAAAATGCATCTGTTAGTGAGGGTGATTTTTACATTCTGTGTTTGAAAATACCACTTTTAGAAAGTAGGTATTTTCTTGCTTAGCCATCCAGTGTGCCTCTGCTAGGTTTGTGTATTGCATGTCTGGCTTTGGATGACAGGGGCTGGGGAGGAGCAGTGGCTCCAGAGAGTCTTATGAGTCAGGCATGGGTTGAATAGACCTGGGCTGCATTTAGAGTAGGGGGAGGAGTTTTCCTTTCACCTGAAAAGGCCTGGTCTGCCTTCCACAATGCTGTCTCTACTTCCTGCCAGGAAGCTGCACCAGAGAGGACAGAACTGGTTTTGACCAAACACAGGGTTTCTCTGCCACCAGAGAACAAATTATTTTGTAGTATAAATATTGGGGCCCAGACCCCAGAATTTTAGATCACTTCTGGGAAATCAAGAGGAACCTTTGCCGGAGAAGCTGAGGAGGAATACTGCCCCTGTGCTGTTTGCTGTCTGGGGTTGGCTTGCAGTGGCTACTTGCTGCCAAGGAAAGGAGAAAGGACTTTGCTGTTTGCTGTGTCCCCTGCTTGAGGAAGATCTCCAAGGGCTTGAAACTGAACTTGCCTTCTGTTCTAAAGTCTCAGGGACACAAAGACTTCACCATCACCTCCCCTGAACTTCCTTGCTGGGAGTTCTGACCTGCAAGAGGTGCCTGCTGTAGTTTTGGACCTCTAGAGACTGTTTTCCGCTGGTAGCTGAAAAATCAACGCAACACCGAGAAGCGTGACGCATCCATACCTGTTTCCGACGCATCGGGGAAGAAACCGTTGCAGCGCCTGCCGTGGTTCGAGAAATAGCCGCACACCGCATCTAGTGCAACGATCTCCGTAGTCCGAGATCATCACACCATTCTGACGCAAGCCCTGCTGTGTGGCTGCTAGAATCCACACATCGTCCCCGATCGTTGCATCGCATCGAGGCGCCAAGTCTGTCGCATCGTTGGGGGATGCAGTAAGAAACCGACGCATCACCTCCCCACGCAGTAAGAAACCGACGCATCACCTCCTCTCCAGTAAGGAACCGATGCATCACCTCCCCTGCGCAGCAGTAAGGAACCGAAGCATCGCCTCCCCCGGAGCAAAGAACCAATGCATCACCTTCCCTGAGTGTAAGGTACCGACGCATCACCTTCCCTGCGGCCCGTTTTGTTTGTTTGTGTGACGCATCCGGGGAACTTTGAGTGAAAAGTGTTGCACCTGCAATTTGCTTTAAACTGAACTATTTCTACCATTTGAAAGTCATATTTTTATTACTATACTGTGGATTTTTGTCGTTTGGTCTTGTTTTGGTTTAGATAAAGATTACTTATTTTTCTAAACTGGTGTGGTGTCCATTTGTAGTGTTTTCACTGTATTACTGTATGTGTTCACAAATTCTTTACACACTGCCTCTGAGATAAGCCTGTCTGCTCGTGCCAAGCTACCAAGGGGGTGAGCAGGGGTTATTTTAGAAGTGTGTCCCCCTTACCCTGACTAGAAGCAAGGGTCCCTATTTGGACAAAGGTACCTACCTCTCCCAACTAGAGACCCCCATTTCTAACAACCACGATTTGAGAAACAGCACAATGTGGAAGGGGGGTCCAGATCCACAGTAGAACCAATGGAAATAGGTTAAGTCAGGGCTTCTCTTACGCAAGAATAAAGAGAGCAAAGAAGGAAGAATGGTCTTTGTTTATATTGCAGAAAAAAGGGCCATTATTTAAAAGACTGTATGATAAAATCAAAGAATATGGTAGGGTGGTCTAAGGTACCTGCAGTCAGTACAGATAAAAATTGGAAAACTAGAATGCTCAAAGACCGTGAAAGGTAGTACCTTGAGCAGTATTGATATCCCTTCTCTAAAGGAGATAAACCAAGGATCAAGAGAACATTTCTTTCTAGCCATTCATTTACAGACTCAAATAGGATAGCAATCTATACAAGCCATGATTGATTCAGGAGCCCCGGGCATGTTCATGGACGAACAAATCGCAAAAGAATTACAATTGACATTAATCAAAAAGGAAGATCCTGAACATGTATTAGCGGTAGATGGGAGGGAACTCACCTCTGGTCCTATCAGATGCAACACTGATTTGCTTTCTGTCAAAAGTAAAGAGAACCATGTAGAGACAATGTAATTCGATATCATCAAAGCACCTCAATATGGGGTAATATTTGGGTTACCTTGGTTGAAACTACACAATCCCACCATTGATTGGGCAGAACAAACAATCAGGTATATCTCTCCTTTTTGTCAAGAGCATTGTATGAAACAAATAAACTCAGTATAAACATTAGCTCATGGACATAGCATTGCTACAGCTGCAGAGAAAGACACCACTTTACCGTCTGAGTATTTAGAGTACCTAAACGTGTTTAGTGAGCAACAGGCAGAGATATTACCTCCTCGTAGACCATATGACTGTCAGATAGACTTGGTTCCGAGAGCTGTGATACCATGCGGGAGAATTTATGCTCTCACGGAACCTGAAAGTGAACACAAAAAACAATACATCGAGAAATATCTAGCGAATGGGTTCATACGCCCTTCTAAATCACCTGCTTCGTCGCCACTATTCTTTATACCCAAGGTGAATGGCGAACGAAGAACTTGTATTGACTTTCATGCTCTTAACCTTATTACGGTAAAAAAACATTATCCACTCCCGCTGATCCCAGTGTTATTGGATCAGGTTAGAAATGCAGTGGTATACACTAAACTGGATCTCAAAGGAGCATATCATTTGGTGAGAATGAGAAGAGGGAATGAGTGGAAAACAGCATTCAGGACACGTTATGGCCTTTATGAGTATACAGTAATGCCTTTTGGGTTGTGCAATGCCTCTGTGGCATTCCAATTCTTTCTCAACGATGTCCTATGAGAATACTTGGATGTGTTTGTAGTGGTGTACATAGATGACATCCTAATCTACTCAAACTCGATTGCAATTCATTCACGTCATGTATGTTTAGTGTTGCAAGCTTTGAAAGACAACAGCCTATATTGCAAACTGAGTAAGTGCGAATTCCATGTGTTTAAGGTGGAGTTTTTGGGAGTAATGTTGTCTGCATCTGGGCAGGAAATGGCAGAATGAAAGATCCAAGCTGTTAGTGAATGGCCAATACCCAAGAATGTGAAGGACATACAATGCTTTTTGGGATTTTCTAATTTCTATCGGAGATTCATAAATACGTTTTCTAACATGGTGGCTCCTCTTACTCGTTTACTGAGAAAAAAGGTGCCTTTAATTTGGTCTGATGAAGCGAATCAGGCATCCACCCAGCTAAAACGAGCCTTTACTACTGCTCCTATTTTGGCGCATCCAAATACTGAGAAGCCCTTTATCTTTGAAGCAGATGCATCAGAAATCGCCATTGGGGCTATTCTGTCTCAAGTTAACTGGTCAAATGCACCCTGTGGCCTTCATGTCTAGGAAACTGAATGAATCTGAAACAAGATATTCCATTGCAGAAAAAAAGAACTCTTGGCCATCAAAGATGCTTTCAGCGAATGGAGACATTATTTAATGGGGGCAAAACATACCATTACTGTGTATTCAAACCACTGAAATCTGAAGTTTATGAGAGCTGCTAGGCATCTATCTCCTAGACAGTTAAGGTGGATGTTGTTTTTTTCAGAGTATGGTTTTGCGGTAACCTACAGACCAGGCATGGAGAATAGAAAAGCAGATGCTCTTACAAGGCAAGAAACCATGGAAGAGACTTCAGAGTCTACCCCTATATCCATATTAAAACCAACTCAAGTAATTGGTCAATAACAGACTGATGACTTTTTACAGAACATAATCAAAGAGGTCAGTTCTAACAATTGGAAGGAGTGGTTAAATCAACAACCTGAATGGCAGATAAAAGGAGGTATTCCTATGTGTGGGAAGAAATTGTTGATTCCTAACAAAGAACAACAAATGGAGGTGTTTCGTTGGTGTCATGAGGTACCCAGTGCAGGACATAATGGAGTGGAGAAAACTCTAGACAGAGTATTATGACAATTTTGGTGGCCCACGATACGTGAAGACATACCTGTTAGAATACACGAATGCGCTATTTGTGCTTAAGCGAAAGCAGATCACAGGAAACCACAGGGACTATTACAACCTTTGCCTACTCCTGAGAAACCATGGTATATGATATCTTTGGACTTTATCGTTGGGTTACCTACCGATAAGGGTTGTTCAGTAATTCTAGTGGAGGTCGATGGTCTGACAAAACTAGGCCACTTTATCGCCTGTACTCAGGTTCCCACAGCTGGAATGTTGGCACAAATACCATTGATCCATATAGTTAAATTGCATGGGTTACCTAGAATTATGGTGTCCGATAGGGGATCACAATTTATGGCTTGTTTTTGGAAGGTGTGGTGCAAGGCATTACATATTACCTCCTTCAAGTCTACCAGCTTTCATCCTCAAACTGATGGATGGACTGAGAGACTGAATCAAACTCTAAAACAGTATCTTCATTGTTATGTTGATATAAACAAAAAACTCTTGGGTGGATCTCCTCTGGGTAGCTGAAATTCCGTATAACAGTGCAAAACATAGCTCCACGAACATAGCCCCCTTCTATAGCACTTATGGGTTCCATCCACGTTTCATAGATTTTTGGCATCCAGGATCTATGGAAAGTGTTCCTGAAGTAAACAAAAGAGTATCACGCATACATCAGACATTGAAGCAAACACAAGAAAATCTGAATCACGCTAAAGAAAGGTATAAAAGCTATGCGGACAAGCATAGAAGATCAGGGCCTCTATATCGTGTGGGTGACATGGTATGGTTATCAACTATAAATATCTGCTTCAAGAGGTATAGCATGTTCAACCCTTGTTTTATTTGACCATACAAAATCCTCAAAAGGGTGAATCCTGTAGCAGTGAAGTTAGCATTACCTAAATCTTTCAGAATCCATCCTGTTTTTCACATATCCTTGATTAAACCATCTTGGATTAAGATAAGGTCGGCACCAGCTCTGATTGTGGTTGAGAATGAGCCCGAGTATGAAGTAAGAAAAATACTTGATTTTAAGTTAAGGGGAACTAAATTGTGCTATCTCATTTCTTGGAAAGGATATGGTGTTGAGGAGGATTCGTGGGAGCCTGTGGAAAATGTGCATGCTCCAATATTGTCAAGGTTGTTCCATGCCACAAATCCGGGTAAACCTGGTCTGGACATGCCATCTCCAGGAGGTGGGTGTCCTGTTACACATTCATCGCGAAGGCATCAGAGGCGAGTAACAAAACGTTTGTGTGCCAGTGGAGAATGTTCCTCGTTGCCTATGTTGTGTTCCTTCCAGAGTCATTCAGCCATGCAGGAGTTGTATTCTCAGTACATGGCTTGGTGGGAGGAGACTGTCTGAGAGACTGAACTACAATTCCCATGATTCCTGCTGAACCGGAAGTATAAAAGCAGCTTCCGGGTTCAGCACGCTGCAGATTATTCTTGCCAGATCTCTGAAACAGAGCTGCTGTGCGCTTGTATCGGAGTCTTCTTGTGGGTAAGGGTGCAGTGCACCAATCAAAGTTTGGATTTTTGAAACGGTGGCTGAGACAAAGTTACTCTCTAATCACCGCTAGGCTTTGTTCATTTAAACAAAGCGGGCATTTCTTTCTGTGTTGGGAAGGTGTTCACAAAAAACATTTTTGTGGTGAAGTATTTGCCGGTGTTATTCCTAAGACAATTCACGGTTCGGTGAGTATTCTTGACATTGCCTGGATAACTTGTTCGTATCTGAAATCTTTGGTATTTGGGGAGAGAAACAGCTGTGAATTGTACCAAAGAAAACACCAAACAACCGTGTGAAGGGATCATGGCTTTCCTGCAATATTTTGATAGACTTTCAGTGTATCCATTTTGTTACTGAGATAAAAAAAAGTCCTAAGGAACTTATGAACTTTACAAAAGGAAGTTGCGGTTATGAAAATGAATAATCACTGATTCCTTGATTGCTGTGACACAAATCTGTTACCCATTGGAACATTTATTAGTTCTTTTGTATTCTCTTTTCAATATCCTAACAGGGCATCATTTGAGTCCTGGTTGGTTCAATCCCTGTGAGGCTTGTCTTCTTGTTCTATTTGGTAGGTATTCATGATTATGGGAATGGTGAGGGAAATCTACCAATACAAGTTTAGGTAGATAATTTGTATTTTTATATTACAGTATTACTCTGAGGAAAGAGGATAGTGGAGTACTTGGACTCTTGTCCTTGGACACAAGGTTATCCAGGGTTATTTTTCTTTTGCAGGTAAAAACTTATATATACTAGTATAGAAGAATTTTGATGATCTTTAATCATTCAACATATATATATATATAACAAGTTCATATGTTATGTTTTACAGATCTCCTTCTCTGCCGTTCCCTTCCCTTCCCTCCCTCACTTGATCACCTTAATAATCTGTGCTATTATAGAAATCAGACTTAAGGCTAGCAAGAGGTGGACCACTTTGAGCAGCGAGCCGATCCCGAGGGACTTGATTATTGAGACTCAACACTCCACCTCCTGCCGGAAAGCTGCACCAGAGAGGACAGAATCGGTTTTGGCTGGACAAAGAGCTTCTCTGCCACCAGAGAACAAAGGAATTTGTGCTATAAAAAATGGGGCCCAGACCCCTGAACTTTAGATCACTGCTGAACTAAGGAACCTGCCAGGAAGAAGGACCAGGAAAGCTGGAGGAGGAGTACTGCCCCTGTGCTGTGTGCTGTTGGGGTTGGCCTGCAGTGGTTGCTTCTGTCTTGGGTGAGGGAAAGGACTGGACTGTGCTTTCATCATCCTGCTGTTAGAGTTTTCTCCAAGGGCTTGAAGTAGAGCTTGCCACCTGTTGGAAGTCTCAGGGATAGAAAAGACTTCAAAGATCACTTCTGGAAATCAAGAGGAACCTTTGCCAAGGAGAAGAGCTGGAGAAACTGAGGAGGAATACTGCCCCGTTCTGTTTGCTGTCTGGGTTTGGCCTGCAGTGGCCACTTTCTGCCAATGAAAGGGAAAAGGACTTTGCTGTGTGCTGTGTCCCCTGCTTGAGGAAGATCTCCAAGGGCTTGAAGAAGAGCTTGCCTCCCGTTCTGAAGTCTCAGGAACACAAAGACTTCACCCCCAGCTCCCCTGAACTTCCTTGCTGGGAGTTCTGACCTGCCAAAAGGTGCCTGTAGCTGTTCTGGGCCTCTGGAGGTTGTTCTGGCTGTGGGAGCTGGAAAAGCAACGCAACGACGAGAAGCGTGATGCATCTGTACCTGTTTCTGACGCATCACCAAAGAAACCGATGCAGCGCCTGCCCACGGCACGAGAAATGCTGCACGCTGCATCGGGTGCACCGATCTCCGAAGTCCGAGATCACCGCACCGATTCTGACGGAAGCCCTGCTGTGCGGCTGCTAGATCCCACGCATCATCCTGGATCTTCACACATCGCATTGAGGTGCCAGATCTGTCGCATCGTTGGGGGACGCAGTAAGGAACTGATGCATCCCCTCCCCACGCAGTAAGAAACCGACACATCACCTCCTCTCCAGTAAGGAACCGATGCATCACCTCCCCTGCGCAGCAGTAAGGAACCGACACATCACCTCCCCCGAAGCAAGGAACCAATGCATCACCTTCCCTGCTTGTAAGGAACCGAGGCATCACCTTCCCTGCGACCCTTTTTGTTTGTGTGCCCGACACATCTTTGTGTAAAAAGTGTTGCATCTGCAATTTGGTTTGAACAGAACTATTTCTACCATTTGAAAGTCATATTCTCATTACTGTATTGTAGATTTTTGTTGTTTTGGGTCTTGTTTTAGTTTAGATAAAGATTACTTATTTTTCTAAACTGTTGTGGTGTCAATTTGTAGTGTTTTTACTGTATTACTGTGTGTGTGTTCACAATGCTTTACACACTGCCTCTGAGATAAGCCTGTCTGACCATGCCAAGCTACCAAGGGGGTGAGCAGGGCTTATTTTAGAAGTGTATCCCCCTTACCTTGTCTAGGAAGAAGGGTCCCTACTTGGACAAAGGTACCTACCTCTGCCAACTAGAGACCCCCATTTCTAACAACACCCTTACGTAAACCATAGCAATGATGCACTTTGAACATGACTTTTGTATATTCAAAACATTTTGTGTGCTGGCATGATATTTGTAGGAGTCAAGGAGATCAAATAAAGGCAATGGACTTGCTGTATGTTTGTCTCCTATTAAAGAACATGGCTGTCGAGAGACAGTTGCCTACCCAGTATTTCCACAGACTATCCATGCTAGAGCCAACATGACGTCTACTGAGACCTATAGTGGTTATGCAAGTGCTGCACCACCACAGTCCAGGAACAACCACTAAGAAGAGAAGGGTATCACAAACCAGGAGTACAATGTGAGACTGAAAGTGGCACACAGACAGGTATGGAATACTCAGGCACTTAAATGCTTTTAAAGCTGCACAGAAATGTTTTGACCACTGCCACTGGGTGTGCTCACAAGTCTGGCCTTCCAATAGGAGTCTCTGGCCACCAGAGTATCATAACTATCTTGCAAGGTAAAGCCATGTCAGCCTGAATATTGAAGAGAGGGTTGTGGGGCATATTCCTTTGCTAATGGTTAATAGGTCAATAGATAATGAGATTGAAGTATGCAACTTCAAGCTAATATACCCAAAGGGACAGAGGCTATAGCATACCCAGTGGCATGCATGCTGGCTGTAATCATGCAAAGCCCTGATGTGTTTGCCATAATAACCAGTGCTGATCAGTACATGTGGTCAAACTATTACCCTTCTGGGGATGTCCAAACTTCCCATTCCCACTGCTTCCCATGTGGTTGACGCTTACCCTTGCACTTTTGTAGCCACTACCCCATGAGCATCCCAGATTTTGCAATTTTTTCACGGTCTGACTCATGCCAATCTGCCTACTCCTATTGTGTTCCTTACCCTACCTTTTCCTGTCAGTCATCAAAACAGTGTTGTCGATTTGTAATTGTTCTCAACACTTTATCTGTCAAAGACATCACACAATATCTCTGCTTGACTACTATTGCCCTCTGGGGAGTTCCATCATCTATCACATCTTGTGCTTTTCTCTGATGACCCCATGCACATTCCTGAGATTTTGTACCCAGGGAAGGTCTTCCAGACCCATTGGCCCTGTTTCCATGAGGATCTGTTATGACATGTCATTGCACAGCTTGGAAAGGCTGTGGCATCCTTCCCCGCCCATTTTTTTGTCTCAGTTTAGTTTGCAAACTATCAGCTTCTAACTGGTATATAGCTAGCCCTCAATTTTTCCTTTGGCTAAAAGAAGAGGTTAGATACTGACACCATTTAACTAGTATTTGGTAGATCACCTGGATACAGAATGGGCCCTGCACCCTAGTATTGGGAGAGAACATCACCAGGAGCAGACTCTCAGCTAGGTTGTTGCCCACCTTCCAGAGGATTTGGTAGCAACGGACTAGGACGGATCTACGATCTTGTATGATCGCCTTGGGCGGATCTCGTGATTAAACTGATTAGGCACGTCTCCAACCGGCTGGTGGAGCTACCGTGCTTAGCCTTAAATCGGCATTTCAGACCACAACCACCTGGTGTTGGTCGACAAGTTTACCGTTTGGAAACTCTGATTTTACAAATGTTCTACGGATTTCTAACATAATTGGAATAGGATCCAAGACCCCTTGTGAGGCTGTCTACACCCCATCCCCCATAGTCCTGATGAAAACCCCGCCTCTGACGCTTTACAGACTGCGCTATCTTCCAGGGTCGAAACGTCGACGTTATGGTCACACTAATCCATGCAACTTATTTGACCTAAACACAAAATAACTATTTGGGTCCTGTATTTATGTGCAAACGAATGGACAGAGAGAAAAATTAAGCTTATCCTTGTTCCTGCCAGGAGGAGACAGCCCACACCCACGGAGGCATGCATAATTCATGCTGACTGCAGAATCTGCAGGGTGGATGTCTCAAAGGAAGAAGGTCACTAAGGAGCCACGCAATCCTTGTGGGGTTTATTATCTCCAAAATCCTGCCTGCAAATCAGGAATAGCATTAATAAATAAAGGTATCATCATTTATGAAACATAATGATCCTTTATCTTCATCAGCATTTTCCATCTGATGTTTTTGAATTTGGGCAATTTATAAAAAGCCTTTCTGTAGTACTGAGGTATAAAACTATATTAAAATGATATACACAATTGATTAACTTTGAGGGGAAAAAAAATCACATGTGAAAAATGGTGTGACCCTGATCATGGTCCTCAGAATATCGTTGGGGCACAACATAAAAAACAATTACAGGTAAGTAAGTCTATATTTTCTATAGCTAACTCCACATATGAAATAAAGTAGCGCATTAGATGACTGTATTGTTCACAAGAAAAAGGAATTCGTATGGGCACCAGTTTAAAAGCCATTTTTACTGCAAAGGCACGATTCTGGAAGCAGAATAAGCATTTCTACTCTTGTTTAAGAGATGAGCAACTGATAATTTCATGCAAGCAAAATGGCATATAACATATTACGAAGAAAAAAGTTACTTAAAGATATGTGTAGTAACATATGTCATACAAGTAAAACAATTGAGGATTATTTAAAAATTGTTTTGCCTGTAGAAAGCTACATAGCCTGTATGAAAGCAACTCAGTGTTGTTATTGAAAAACTGCTATGAAATGTTTGCATTAGCATAAATGTAACGAAAGTAGCTAGCATGGTCCTTCTTACTCCAATTGCCCGCATATACAAATGTGATCCTTGTATAACAAACGTATACACCGTTTCTTAGGAAAGCAAGAGATGAAATGTTCTTCTCAGTTAAATCTTAGGATAGAAGCATGGCCTGGGCGGAACTCATGGAGTTTAACTCTGTGGAATTCCACAGAGTACATGAAATTCAGCGGAAATCCGCAAACAGGCAGAAATAGGCACGTTGCCCTTCTCACAATGTGATTTGGTGTCGGGAGCTCGTTCCACGCTGAAAAATCAGCACAAATGGCTCCACACAGTGCACCAGAGGACACAGCTTCTTGAGTTGATTTTGCTGCCTCTCGAGCTGATTTTCTACTTGAGCTGCAGCTTTCTGACCACGAACAGTTGCGACCACCCGCGTTGGGAAAATCTCTCCAGGTGCCCTCCTAGTTACAGAAAATCATGCTAGAGGATGCCAAATCTCACTTGCTAACTTACCATTGGCAAACCGTGCGCTAGAAAAAACTCCGCCACACAGTGGTTTGCGTAATGTGGAGTGGCCAAAACTCCACCAATTCCGCCGGCGGAGAGTGGAATATAGTTGTCAGCCCTAATAGAAACACCTGCACCACAATTAACTAAGATAGGTTTATCAACAAAATTGCATTATTTATTGGAATTTGTACTCAAAGCAAGCCTCTCGTTATGATAGTGAAACTATGCGTTCAGAAGACAGCCACTAAGAAGCGGTTCTGCCCATTACTTCCCATAGCTATCATTTGAGGCCAAATCATTTTAAATTGAGCCTCATGTTCAAGATTGGTTGCTATCTCATATAAAGCAAGGACTGGGAGTGTTAAGTTTAGAATCAGTCTCAGCCACAGTTTTGGGCCGACTTGCGTCTGAGGTGGGTGACGAGCCCAAGCACCCCTATTTTACCACCTTACACTGTGTTTAATGATTGCTTGTCACTGGAGATTTCAAGGCATATGCTGGTTTAGCTCGGAGTGCAGCAGCATTTATTGACATCTCTAAAGTAAACAACAGAACCTTTCAAAATAACATACAGTAGCCTACAAACCAATTCAATTAAAATATATCAGGGGACGGGACACAACAAACAGGCAAAATATAAAGCAACATAACAACTGCATTACAATACAACAAAATCACATTGTAATAATGCAGCAGAAAAACACAGCAGCACATAAAACATCAAAAACCACCCCCACCACAATCAGGCGCAACCCAACAAATATGCATAAACTGTCTGGCCATATATTACCACCTTCCTAATCAGTGGTAAAAGGTGTTTGAAGCAAGCACTCCCTTTGCTTACCACCAATAACATGAAATAGCACCAGTATAAAAATGTTTTGTGATCCAGTCCAGGAGGATATACAATTTATAGACTGTAGCTGCCACTTTCCAACAACTGCATTGTATGACATTACTTAGCGATTTGTCTTTTCTTTATGCGCAAGACAAAGTAGGGTGTAGCCCCACTTAGGCATTTGGGCAAAATATTGAGTTGTAAATATCAAGGTACAGAAATATAGGAACAAAATATTGTTATTCAAAAATATCGTAATCCGGAAATATTATTGCTAAGAATATCAATGTTTTTAAGGAAAGTAATATCTTTGTTAAGAATATCATTGTTGCTAATATCATTTTCAATAATATAGCTTTAAAAACATCCTTTTTAATTATCTTAATGTGTATTGGTTGATATAATAATTTGTGTTTTTTTCGTTGTATAATTGTTAAATATTATTATATATATTTTGTAATTTTAAGTGATTTATAATTTTTTATTTAATTGATAATAGTAATTTAAAATGTCATAGTGGGCTGCTAGGTTTGTAGGGGTATCAGGTGGGAAGTTAATTTAGTAATAATTAATTAACAATTAATTATTAATTTAGGATTAATTACTTAATTGATCATTAATTATGTAAATTGTGTAATAGCTCTATATATTATTTATATTTTAGGTGTGGTCTGTTGAGTTTGTAAGGATATAGGGTGGGAAGTTAATTAAGTAATAAATATTTATCAATGATTTAGTTATTTATAAATATTGAATTGATAATGTATTATGTGCATTATGTAGTAATGATTTATTTTAGTTGCGATTTGATAGGTTTGTAGGAGTATAGTTTAGGGAGTTAATTAAGTAATAATTAATTAGCAAATAATTATGAATTGATAGTTAATTATTTAATTGATTTTCAATTATGTAAATTGTGTCATTTTTATTTTAGTTATCTTTTCAGTGTGAGCTGTTAGGTTTGTAGGGGTATAGTGTGGGACGTTAATTAAGTAATAAATAAATGACACTTTTTCTAACATGATAATTATTAAATTGTTGTATAACCATTTAATTGTTTTTTATATTTTCTTTTTTTTTGGTTAATTAATAATGTTCATAATACAAGTTTTATATTTGTTCTAAATTCGTAGGGTTATTTAAATATGTAATGTGCATGAAGTTAAGTACTTTCCCTACTATTGCACAGACTGGAGTGGGAATAGTAGATTTAACCCATCCGAATTCCAATGTTTTACCTACCGTTGCCCAGACTGGAGTGGGATAAGTAAATCTTACCTCTCTGTAGTCTAACACTTTCCCTACTGTTGCACAGACTGGAGTGGGAATAGTAACTTGAACTACTTCAAAGTCCAACGCTTTCCCTACTACTGCTGAGACTGGAGTGGGAATGGTAAATTTAACCCCTCCAAAGCTTTCCCTACTGCTACGCAGACTATTGTGGGAATAGTAAATATTACTAACAAAAAACAACAACAAATAAAACAGGAAAGTGACAGGAAAGAAAGTAAATCTGCCAAATGTTTTTGCTAATGGGTATATGTGTAGTGAAAAAGGAAAAAAGAAAGAAGAAAAAATGTATAGAGAGAGAAAACAGAAAAGGAAGAGCAAGAAGAAGAGCTCATCAAAATAGAAATGTATTTGAGACAAAGACATCATTCAGTCAATAACACATAAAGTTCCTTGTTCACATTTAAACCTCTAGGATATTTGCTGTTCAGGAGAATGATGTATTCAGATTTTTCCCACGAGCCTTAACACTCTCAAGGGAGCGAGAGGCTCTTGCGAGCTCTTTGATTGGCTGGCTGTTGGAATGTTAGAAGTGAAATGGCCAACATTACTGTTTACCATGAAACAATGGAGTTGTTGTGGAAATGAAATAGAAAAGCTATATAAGGGGGAAGCAGAAAGGCATGCTGTCCATTAGATTTAGAGAGGGGGTGTCTAAGAGATATCTACTGTGATAATAATAAATGTATATTGTTTTTAAGTAACTTTTACAATCTAGAAGGACTCTCGGGGGATTGCGGATAGTAAAAAGTAGATGAGTTTTCAATACACTTCATTAGTAGGAATGCATATTGTGGTAATTTTGTTTGAGAGGAAGTGTGTAAGAAATAAGTACTGTTATAAGTAGATGAATTTGTTTTATGCGATTTGTTTAATCTCGCAAGCATCTCATTAGATGCACATGGAAAATAACTGGTCCTGTCACCAGGTGTTTTACAATCCTGCGAGAGTCTCGCGAGATCATATGGGGCAAGTAAAAGAAAAAACGACCGAAGCTCAACCAATAGTTAACATTCTTATTACATGGTTGGAGAAATTCTGTGTTGCGATTGAGTGCAGAACCAGAGATAGCTCAGTTTGACCTTGGTGCTGTGGAGGATAAGGAATTCTCTTTGAGTTGTTTTCAGTAGAAGTTAATTTATCTGGAGTTGAAAGAGAATGGAGTGGTCATTTACATTTAAGAAAGAACTCTAAGTTCAGGTATTTAGCAATATATTTCAAAAATGTTATTGTGAAGTGTAGTAAGTGCACTAATGTTGTAACACTTATTCTACAGAATGTTTACAGAGTGATAAGTTGTTTGGGGAGGTGTAGATGTATTAATATAGGTTTGCAGAGGTAAAGATTAAAATGTAGAGAGATGCGAGCAAGGTTTGCAGATTGTGATAAAAAATGAAATGTACAAATTGTGTGTTCTTGAAAGTAAAAGAAGCGGTGTTTGTCAAATTATAAAACAAAGAATGTAATAATACAAGCTATACTGTTGTTGTGAACCTCATTGTACATATACTTTAGCCCTATGAAAGAGGCCAGTCTCTCCAGACACTATACTAGAAGGAGTTATCATGCAAGAGACTTGTGTTAGAAAACAGGGCAGTTTCTCCTCACATTGTACTACTCATACCTCTCAGCATGATAAGAGGTATGAGTACAGAGATACATTTCTCTCAAACTCTACTAGAGACACCTCTTACCCTGGCAAGATGAGTTAGCAGAGAGCTGAGTCCCTTCCCAGACAGCACTGCATAATGCTATTTTTCTAAGGAGGTATGAGGACAGAGGCCACTGGTTTGCTACACTGTACTGTACATCCAAGTTGTCCTGGAGATAGGTCTTAGTGCAGAAGACAATGTTTCCCTATATACTATTGGATATATCTGTGATGCTGGGGAGAGCTGTGAGTTGACAGGGAAATCAATTTCCACTCACTAATAAATATGGTTATTTTCCTGCAGAGGGGTGTCAGTGGGGAGGGTAGTACTTAGTATTGAATAGTAAGGTCTTGCATGTGAGGTGAATACCATCCCCGCTCTAGTGTGCATACTACTGAGACTGGGAAAGGAATGAATGGAGAGGCAGTGTCTCTTTACACCCTACACAACACACTAGTTATCTTCATGAAAAGTCTCAGTGGAGAGGCCAGTCTCTCCTCATAGTCTATTAGTCGGTATTGAAAGAGGCAAGTATTGTAATGAAGGAAAATGTTGAATATTCCTCAGAACTATTTTCACGATCTCGGAGAGTCTCGAGGGATCATGAGAAAAAGGGGGTAGCGAAAATCTGGTGCATATATATTATAATTATTACAACAGGATATGTTCAGTAAAAAAGCAAATTCCATTATACAAGTACGCTCTCGCAAGAGGCCCACTAGATTCAACAACACTATGGATGAGAGCATCATGGATCTCTCAAGTGTTTTGCGAGAGTCATCAAGAAGGAAAAGGGGTAACAGAACAAACAACATACATAATCAAAGTATAAGGCAGCTCTGAAAGAGCTTTTTTAATTAACATTTTTAAACAACTGTATTTTTTGTGTTTTTTAACATTTTAAACTTTTTTTGTAATTTTTTAAAAAAGGGTAGAACAAAAACAAGAAATTGGGAGCAAACACAAAACAACGTCTCCTTCAAAACAAAGAGGAGAAGCAACTAGGAAAAAAAATGTTTAAAGAAAACTATTGCCTAGGTGGGCATTTATGATCCTGGACAAGTCTGTCCCATGCAGCCCTGCTTGTCTCAGAAGAAAAAATTATCTCATTGCATAAGCAGCAAAAAAGGGTTTTGTGCAGATAACCAGTGTTATTATCTGCTTGAACGGTGATAGTTGGGCATGCATAGTGTCACCAGGTTAAAAGATGTGGACACCCATGATGAGTTATCAAGCTCTGCAACACGGGTTAATTCAGCCCTAGCATGGCTTTCAGGGTGCATAGCCCTCAAATGTCACCACATCACAATGGTACTCATGCTGTATTGTTTGTTCTGGCTGGCCTTACTGAACTCCTTTTTTCCTTTTTACATATTTTACAAATCACATTTTTCTTTCCTAAATAAATACATCCATATGAACCAATCACAATCCTTCCTTGGGATGCCTTTCCTCTTCCGTGCATCTCGCTAGAGGCCCACGGGATCATAAATACAGTGAACTTTCTTAATATCTTAAATGTAATAATATATAAACTGTTTTTCTACTTTAAGCAACACTTCACATGTATTACTTTCTTCAAAACAATAAAAAAAACTGTTATGAACTCCAAATGCAGGATCTCGCGAGTGGATCAAGAGAAGATCTGGACAGGAAGTAAAGCCCCCTTGTAGTCCGCACAGGGGATTGTGTGTTCGACTACTGCGATCATCTTGCGAGAGCCGTAAGTTTGTAAACAAAATAATGAATACAATATACATACTGTACTGGCTTTATTAGCAAAGAATAGCATTTAATAATAACTGACCACAAGAAAAAGATCCCTGTACAACAGATTGGAATGAAATTTATAACTCTCTGTTCTCCCACCAGCCACCTGCAAGCCACCACCGAACCTCCCGTTAGAGCGATTACACACCTTAAAAATGGATGTACATGGTGAAAACACATAGGGGCCGATTATGATGTCGGTGGGACCAAAAATTACGTGCCGCAGTGCATGGCGGGGGCACAAGGTGTAGTTAGTGCTGCTAAATAACTGTTGTATTTCTGTGTAATTTTTTAGGTCAACACGCTAACATTGTCACTGAGAAATTCAGCTAACTATAACCTTACTTTAATAGGCAAACAAAAGCAAGGTGCATACTGAAATATATGACAGAGAATACAGAGTGGAAGCGGAGGCCATTTAGACCTCAATGAATGGCCTGCCAGCCCGCCAGATCAGCAAAGGCCTTGGTAGAGAACTGCCAGCCACTTTATGAGAGCCCCAGTCGCCTGCCAGGGATCTCACTGCCTTCTGTGCATCTTCAAGTGTTGTGTTGCACAGAAGGCAGAGAAGTATGCTAAGTGGGTGCCATGTTCTTTTGGTGCTGCTTGTCAACCTTTTTTGTTTTTCAGAAACAACCCACCCAAGCAATTCTTTCTTTCTGCAAAAACAAATGGCTCTGGCGTTCTGGGCATGTTCTCCTAGAGGCTGCTGGTCAAAGGTTTCCAATGAAGGTGTGAGCAGAGTGATACTTCTCTCACTCTCATTAAGGCTGGCAAACATGAGCTTGACAAGGTTGGAACCCAACTGATTCACAGCAGGGCTCCTGTTCCACCAAATTCTAAATGAGGGCTAGAACCTTTTTTTGGTTTCACCTACAGTATGCATGTGCTGTCAGCAAAAGCTATTGGAACTTTTAAAAAAAGCTAAAAAAAAAACAAGCTTACAGCCTGCCCCATCCTTGCAACTATTACAGTAGACAATAATTTTAATTCAAGATTTTTTGACATACGCAAACACCCTGACATACTTTCCACTAAAATGTCATGTTAAATTGCCTAATTGTTTTGATGTAACGCTCTGTTTCACAGGTTTTTTTCAGATATTTTGCATCAGGTGAAATAACCATTATTTCAACAAGCTAAGGCAATCCCACAGGAGCAAGAAAGTCTGGTAAATGTTGAGTGCCAAGTTCATCGTATAATACTTTAAATGAAATAATCTATATTGAGTTTAACATTGGCTTTATGTCTTTGTTTACTTAAGTTATCAGTCAGGGGTCATTAGGACTGCTGTGGAACACATTCTAAAATGTTTTCTTCTTACATTAGCTGCTTAAAGTATGTACCCATAAGGGGAAAAACATAAGACCAGGACAGTAAATGCTAGTCATTGCAGATGATTTCACAATGTTCCCATTTAAGGTTCTGATGGAAACCCAGACTTCTTATTTCCTTTGGACATGCTTTGAATAATTTTGAATAATGTGGCAGGCGAATATAGCACTTTACTACGCAATGTATTACATCGTGTGCTATTATAACGCGGTCGTTACAACGACTGCGATGTTAGTACGCGATGCATTTACATCGCAAGTCTTTACAACAACTTCCACTAGGGGGCGCGCTGGACATAGGAATAGTATTATTTACTATTCCTACTCAGGTTTACGCAACAGTAGGGAAGGTGTTGGAATTCCTTTCCAATACCTTAGCGCCCCCTAGTGAATTCGTTGTAAAGACTTGCGATGTAAATGCATCGTGTACTAACAACGCAGTCGTTGTAACGACCGCGTTGTAAAGGTATCGCGGTGTAATGGCCGCGTTGTAAAGGTTGTTTCCCATGCCAGGCCAACGTTAAAAGCACTATGTATAGTTTCAAAATAATTGAAAAAATGTATACCAACAAAAACACAGAATTAAAAAAATGAAAGAGACCAGCTTTAATGAAACATTTACAAGTGCTTCATGTATTTTTTTAAACCAAGGGAAAGTATCTGTGTTACATTACAAACTCAGTCAATTCAATATTTAAATAACCACATAAGTTGTCGGATTCTAAAGCGGAGATCTCAACCTCTCTCTTGTGAGATGTATCTTGTTTTTAAATACCAGGCTCTTGTTATTTAGCTTTTTCCATTATAGACAGAAGTACAAGTACCAGAATGGAATACATTAACTACTCATATCTGAAATGGAAAAACGCTAGGTCACTGTGTAAGGTCTAATTGATCATTTCTTGTACACATATGGAACATGGAAGCATTTCCATTCTTTGTTTCAACAAAGTACGTTTGTGTTTTCATACTGGTAGCTCCCATAGCAGGAATGGACTGCAGCATTGGCTATTTTAGTTTCCAAAATAAAATCCTTTCCTCGTGTATAACAAGAAAATTAATGATACCAAGGAAATGTCTTAGGGGCTGGGAGGAAGGGAACCAAGAATATGATTTTATTGGGCAGGCGGCCGTAAGGAATTAATGCTGAAAGGGGAGTCATGACATTGTGAGAGGTCCAAACGAAGTCAGTTTGTGTTGCTAGGTAAAGCTCCTGACACAATTAGGGTAAGTTACCCACAAAGAGTTATGGAACATGCATCAGGGAAAATTCCTGCTAGGTGTGCAGAAAAATTATCTGCTTGGGTCAAAGACAAAGTTTTCCCTAAGGTGTCAATCAGAGTGTCTCATGTGAGGCCTGAAAATGTCACACATTAGCTGTAGTAAACAATGAAATGTCACACATAAGCTAGCTTAAACTTGGTAGCCCTGTTTGACATATTTAAATGTAGACATGGTGTCCCCTGCAAATGCAATAAACTAAGGAGAGGAGTTCTTTAGGGACATGTGATCTATTTTAATCCAAGGAGATGCATTGAAAAGTTGATCGCTTCTGTTATGCTGAATGTGAACCACTCAACAAGTAATTAAAAAATTTCCCAGGGCCATTGGAATTATGTAGCATGGAAGGACCACATTATGTGGCAGGTGCGACTAAATTATGTGGCAAGAAAAAGCAAATTACGTGAGGTAATGTGTACCATTTTGTAATAGTATTACTTCATAACTTTGTCATTTACTATCAAATTAACACTGCCTGTGCAAAAGCTTGACTGGTTTGTACCAGGTTAACATATAAATATAATTAAAAGCAACAGAAAGGTGGCTGGTCAAATTTGCATAGTGCCTTCTACTGCACGGCAACACAAGGCCCTTAGACTTTACTAACTTTTGATCTGTTTGAGTTTTGAAACAAATTTTGTTGTGCTAAAATATGTAGCTTATGCAGCAGATGATGAGTTATGTAGCATATGCATAACAATGTTGAAAATGACGCTGCCACAGAATTGTTTAATTTCAGTGGCCCTGTCTATTACCCAAAACAGCAATTTCCCAAGCCTGCTTGGGCCATTACATACATCTGCATTATGTTTTCTATGTGTTTTATTATATGTGATGTTTAAAATACCACTAGCCAGACTACCATTGGTGTCCCTAGAAATGAACTTCGGGGGACACATTAAGTAAAGTTTTGCTACACCTGGGCGCTCAGAATAAAGCGTTAAATGGAAAGGGGAACTGTCAGTCCCATAGAGTGAGAGCTCCGCGAATTTATGATAGATTAATTTGCTCTGCCAAAACAGAAATAACTTGCCTAATCTTCACCTTTTGTTGACTAGATTTAATTTGCATCTGCATATCTCTTACAAACCTACTCCCCTATTTAGGTGCTAGTGAGGGGAACATTCATTCAGCCCTTAAAGTTAGATTTTTTAAATAAAAATAATAATTTTATAATAAAATGTATGAACACAGCTCGGTTTTCAGTGTGCATGTATGTAGAGCATACTCATCCCACAAGGATAACTTTTTTCTCTTTGATGCTACACATATCATGGAAACTCCTGCTGATGTCATGTGGATGCAGTTGGCAAAGGTGAAGCACTTCTACAGGTTGGTAGGCAACTGCAAGGTATTGGCATTGTATGTGGCCCCCCTCACCATTCCTTACAGGGGGGCCTGCTACGTTTTTTTTTACGCCACTGAATACTTGTGAACAAATGTTGATGTGAGCATGTGTGCATTCTGATGTGAAAGTTTCATGGCAGATCAGAAGCATGCTGGCTACATTTGCAAAACTGAAGTACGATCACAGTAAAACGTGACCCGTGGTGTGTTCTGGTAATCCCAGGATTATCCGAGGCCAATTATCATTCAGAAATTCAAATCCGATTCTGGACTCACTAGTGCAACCTCATCCCTCTGCTCTCCGAGATGAGAGCATTATTGACTGCATAGTTAACGAGTTTTCATTAAAATAATTACCAGCATCTATTAAGCAAACCTTTATGTCGCCACCAATCATCATGCATGTCACACCCTCAGTTTCGCTTTTCGTGGAGATATTAAGCGTAAATATGCCTTGTTCTAGATTTTCTCTATTTCTGAAGGGTTCTGCTGTTAATTATTTTATCCCTGCTAGTTATTAGAAGTCAGTCAGCTGATTCCCATTAGGCTTGCGATGGACAACGATGGAGGAATAACCAACATTAGGTAGCATTCATGTGCAGGTAAAAGGCAGCTCTCCGGTCCCAAAGTTCATTATCATGTACATTTAGAGGTCTGCCAGTAACGTTGTTGCTATACCCAGACCATTTCTTTGGGTCGCGAGATGATGCAAACTTAGGGGCTTATTTACAAGGCCCTTGCGCCACTTTTGCGTCATTTTTAACATGGGAAAAGTGGCGCAAAAGTGGCGCAAGGGGCTTGTAAATCTGCCCCTTAGATTTCACTGTGTTTTTTTCATTACTCAAACTAGAACGTTCATGCTGACATATATGGGCCTGAGTACGGAATACGTATATTGTTTCCAGCTTTATTGCTTAACCGTGTTCTTCTTGGTGGAAATGTATGGGCGTCTTGAAAGCAGGAGTGTCTTAAGTGGCATTTTTAGGTTTAGCAAAAGCTTTTGTAAATAAAAAAGCTTAAAAACGGATGCAGCTAATAATAAAATAGGTGTTTAGAGCTCTAAAGGGTGAGGCTTTATCGCAATAGGCACTTCAGCAAAGTAAGTAGAAATGAAAACTACTTCATTGCCATTGACTGCATTAGATCTTGTGTTGCTGTACAACGTGTCGAAAAAAACACTGATAAAACCAATAGATCTTGCAAAGGCAAAACCTATTGACTTTGCCAATGCTTGTTTAATTTTTGCATTGCTCAATTTTCAATAAACATGTTCTGCCAAGGTGCTTTCTAAGAATATAGATATAGATTAGGTTCAGTTTAAGTTCTCCCACAGCTCCAATGATGTTCAAGCATGACACGCCCAGATCTGTTATTAATGTTGCTGCAAGATAAGGATCACAACTTCAGAAATGTACATCTGAGCAGTTCCTGCATGCATCCTGAATTTATTGACGGCACACCCTGAACCATGTTCATATAACTAGGGGTGGGCAGAGCTCACAGAGTTTCACTCTGTGGAATTCCGCGGAGTTACATAAAAACTCTGCGAGATTCTGCGGAGTTCCTCAAACGGGCAGAAATCATTGCGTTGCGCTGCCTGCGCTGCTTTTTAGTGCCAGGAGCTTGTTCTGTACTGAAAGATCAGCGTGAATGGCACCACGTGGTGCACCAGAGGGCCCAGCTTCTCTAGTTGGTTTTTCTGCTGCTCGAGTAGATTTTCTACTTGAGCTGCAGCTTTATCACCACGAACAGTCACGACTGCCCGCGTTGGGAAAACCTCACCAGGTGCCCTCCTAGCAACCGAAAGTCACGCTAGGGCACCCCTATTCTCACTCACGCTAGCCAAATTATTGTTGGTCAGCCGAAAGAGAGAAAAAAACTCCACCACGCCACTGTTGGCGGAATTTGGCCAGAATGCGTAACGCGGAGTGGAAAAAACTCTGCTGGTGGCGTGAAATTTATCGCCCACCCCTAATAGCCACACACTTCATTCTATTCGACTTTTCATGTTGATTCAGATATATACTTTTGTTGCTTGTATTAATTATCCTGCTGACGAAGCCAACATTTCCTGAAATGTATTGACGCTTTCTCTAGAATGTTTTTGATTTTAGAACTGTAGCAATTTACTTTAAATAAATGATTTAAATGATTCAAGACAAATAGTCCCATAAAATATACTATATTTGGATTTAACTCAGAAACATCTGGAGAATATTTTTTTAAATAAAGTGCATAAAAGTATACTCTTGTTGGCATCTAGATTATGTGTCTCATGACACCCTACAATTCAATGTGTTGCTTTCCTTTGAATGACCGGTCTTCACTGCTAAGACGAGACAGCAGACATCATACTAAAATCTGGTTAAATTTTTCCACAAGTAATTGGATTAATACAGATACCTCATGATCAAAGGTCACTTTATTCAGGCATTAGAAAAAGGCAGGGACAGAAGGTAATAAAATCAGAAATAATAAGAGAAAGAATCTGGCAAAAGCACTAGAAAGCCTGAACTCTAGGAATTGCGAATGCAAAATGAAACGCATTTTGCTTTTCTATTGCTTTAGGCAAAGTCAGCTACAATATAAAGAAACAACAAAAAATGTCACACAAACGAGTATATGATGCGGAAGACACAGACACCAGGCAGAAAAACGTAAAATGCGAATTACTGAAGAAAACAACAACCCAGGAACTGGAAGCCAGACGAGCGAGGATCCCTGGAGCAATAAACACAGGGGAAATGGAAGTCAGGCAAGAGCAAAAGAAAGTCACAGGCTCCAATTCAATGATAAAACACAAATGACATGCGCACACAGAAAACATGAATTGCTCCCTGAAGTCTACAATCATCCAGTAAGTGCACTGTGAGACCGAAATGCTTACGGATGGGACAACCACAAGAATAAGGAAGTAACACATTGAATAAAAAGGAGACAATGGAGATGGGCAACAGAGCCATCCAATCATGAGCAAGAGAATGACCCAAAGCCCACTCTAACTATATGGCATGTATTGGAAACAATTGGCCTGCCTTCAGCTATCTGAATCAGAAACGACTCACTTTATAATCACCAAGAATTGTGGGTATTTATGAGGGACGTGTGATGTGCTTGTTATGATTGGCAAGGTTTTGTCATACGAATTGATAATAACACCACAATTTCTTTGGAACATTTTTCACTGGAAAGCATCATGAAAAGGGTATGATTCTTTCTTATAATATCTGGTTTTACCAATATACTGTTCTTTAAACATAATTAGACAGTATGAGAAAATAGTCCTTTACAGTAATTTTATTATCCATCGGCACATACTGAACAGTTCAGTTTATTTACTTTACCCCATTACAGATTTAAAGTGCGTTGCTTGGCGGGGACAATCATCCCAATAAAGAAGGGAGAATTGATTAAATTCCCACATTAAGGTACATTTCTTTAATTGTATCCGAAAATTTGATTTGGGTTTTTAAAATGATTTAAAATCCTTTGAGCACTTTAGTAAATAAAGTAACATATTTATATCTTCTATAGATTGACAAATTAGCAAAACAACAGAATTTGACTATGATGTCCTATTGTCCATAACTTCAGGTGAGGTTTCAGTAATTAGTTTCTTGGAAGTCATGGTAATATTTTAGCTAACAAAAATGTTCTATTGAAATTAAAATTCTTATTTTTCAGTGCACACCCAAAAATTCTTGTATTAAAAACGCAACGTCCGTAAAGAGGCGCAAAAGAAAAATTGCAGGTGGGTCTATTACCCCCTCTGTTCAAACCATTTGATTTTAAACAAGATCGGTAGTAAAAGTTGCAATTACTAGAACATATAAGGACTTAGGGCACATGAAGATGTGAATTATAATACCATCTTTCCATATTTCTTAGATAGATTTGCAGCAGGTTGACCGCCGCATTAAGAAATAATTGCCATATACTCTAAGACATATAGTCTGCTTAAGGTGGGTTTTTATAATCTGTAACATGGTGATATATACTCCATTTAAAATTAACTGAAAACAGGAGGTAAACATGGTTATCAAATTTGTTCTTCTCACTCCATCTAGATAAAACCTTACTGTCTTCGAATTTGATGAATTGGACTTATGGGCCTAACTATCCTTGAGAGTTCATACCATAAGAAGGAAGAAAAAACCTTTATGTTTCAAAAAAACTTTATGTTTCAAGGTACCTATCAGGGATATATAATGTTCATAAGCCCGATATATCACTTGATGTTAGGGTGAAAGGGGATATAAGGTGATGTTCATCCACAATATTAAAATTTGGAATAATAATCAGCCACCCCCGATGTGTTCCTTGAACATGACTTGATAATATATAGCAAGCAAACCACCGCTTACTTACATATGTCTCAATTAACGGACACTGTGATAAACTCCGTGAATGAGGTTTTTTAGTTTTTTTATTTCAAAGCAATCTCTCTTTTTTCCATGACGCTAAAAATAGGCACTTGTAAAGACAAAGGGGAATGTATTTTATTGTATTTTAACTAAGTGTTTATATTGCTTGTTTAGATTATTTCTTAAATCAATGAACTATTGTCCTGAAGAAGGTGACGAAACACCTGTACACCGAAACGCCGCGTCGACAGTTTGTTCTCTCTTTCTGTTTTGTGTTTTATATAATGTTTAATAATATGTCCATGAATTTATAAAATGTTTATATGCTGTGAATTAGTCAAATACATGATATTCATGATATTTTTAGGTATGATACATTGAAAATAAATCTGTTTTTAATATACATTCCCTATAAGAATTTGTTATTTGTAAATAAATGTTTTTTATTCTGTGTATATAAGAATTTGTGATTTAGCGACCTGGAAATTTTTCTTCATGATAGCTTTGTTTTACATCACGAAGTGAATAGTAGTGCCTGTTAATGGATTTAATACCAGTTGGATCTAAACCTCACAATTAATAGAGGAAAAGGGAACTTTTGTGTTTTACGTTTAGATACCCATCCCTTTTCCAAGTATTAGGGTACCTCCTTTATATTTTGATAGTATGATTCTTTTAGCACTTTTTGCCTTTTTTGGTTCTGATTTGAACCACCAAGACACATTATATGTGCAACATTTCAAACGTGCTATTCGAGGTGAGCACCTTTGAAATATTACACATACTCAATTGTTTGTGCAGAGTGTCTGTGGAACTTTGCAATGGTGCTTGATTGCTAGATAATCTCATTTGTAGTTCTCTCTGTTCAAGCTCACGCATGCATCTCAACAGGTTTCATAGAAAAGTATTCATTTGCATCAGTTTAATGGAGATAATTAGGGGCAGATGTACAAGCCCCCTGCGCCACCAGTACGTCACTTTTTGTGACGTACTGAGGGGCATTCCACTTCTCCATATTTACAAGGAGAGGAAAAGCCACCCTGCATGACTTTTCCTCTCCTTGTAAATATGGCCCCTTCACACGCACCACTTTGCGTGGAAGGGGCGTTCCATGGGTGTTGCTGTGGGTGTTCCCACGCAACACCCATGGAACGAGACACATTTCCAGATTTATGAGGAATCGTAAATCTGGAAATGCGTGTCAATGCTACAGGGGAGGCGTAGCGAGGCGCAACGAGGAGAAATGTTTTCATTTTTCCTCGTTTTTTCATCTTTCAAAGCGTGCTGCATTCTACAGCACGCATTGACAGAGGAAAATGCCTGTAGTGATTGTTTTTGTGCAGGAAGGTGCCCCTTCCTGCACAACAACAATCTCCCCATGACGCAGGCATCCTTGCACCATGGTGCAAGGGTGCCTGTGCCGGCGCATGGCTGCAGTTTGTGCGCCAGCACTGGAGAGAGCACAGGAATGCGAAATATTATTGTAAATATGTCGCATTCCTGTGCTTCGGAATTGCCGCAGCGTGGTGCAGCCAGAGGGCTTGCTTTGCCACGCTGCGGCACTTCCTTGTAGATCTGCCCCTTAATCTTTTTGCGATGCTAGTTGTTTTTATATGTTACTTGTAGGCTGGATTACCAAATAATAGTTTAAAAAAGGCCAGCGACATATTTCACTGCTGAATTACATCACGCACATTGCTGTTGATTGCAATTAGTGTCTGCTTCAAATACATGCATGCATCTTCAACTCTATACAACAAATCACTCAACCTTTGCACTACTTTGGTTATGCTAGAGTATTTTATTACAATGCAACCTTTATAAATGTTTAATGAGTTGATGTCTAAATACCATCGTTATCTCTCCCTACAGGATGGTAAATAACTATTGTTCTCAAATTACGATGCACAAATGTATAACAAGCAACGACAAAACAAATAGATAGAATTTATTATTAAAGTTGCAGCCTGTAAGTGTTAAGCTTCGAGATGTATTGTGTCCACGGGTTTGTTAGATTATTGTGGGTAGATGGACAGTGCACTTCCTATGAGTGTTGTCTTTGTTTGGTAAAGAGTGGTAGTGCACCTGCTTTGGTTGTGATGTTTATTTAGTGAAGAGGAGTAGTGCAATTCCAATCTATATGATACTTCTTTGGTGAAGCTGGGTAGTGTAGTTCTCTTGCATTGGAGGCAATATTTCTTTGCTTTAATGTGGTATTGGGCTAGAAGCTGTTAGGATTTATTTTAGGTGAAAAGGCGTAGTGCACATGCATTGGATGTGATATTTGCTGGGTGAAAATTAGTAGGGTACTTGCACTTAACATGCAATGCTGTTTGGTGAGGACGATTGTGCACGTGCATTGAATTTGATATTTGTTGGTGAAGATGGGTACTGTATTTGGATCCGAGGTGATAATTGTGAAGAGTGGTAATGTGTTAGAATTTGGGTTGTAGGTTGTGAGGTATGAGCCCTAGTCAAGCAGCAACCACAATCCTAGTCCGGGTAAGACGCAGGCAACCCTAAATTAACCTGAGCTCCCCCTCTGGTAGCTTGGTACAGAGCTGTCATGCTTAACTTAGAGGCAATGTGTAAAGTATTTGTGCAACACTTCAAACAGTAAAACAGTGAAAACACCACACAAAAGATTCCACACCAGTTTAGAAAAATAGAACTTTTAATTTAATAAATAAAACAAGAACAAAACGACAAATATCAAATAAGTAGAACTTTAAAAATGAATTTATAAAGAGAAACTGTGAAATTGCACTTAGAGGCAATAAGTGCTTACTTTGGAAATCTGGCCTCGCCCACCGGGACAAAGTGAAAAGTTCAGACTGACCACGATGGAACGCGGGCTGGATACAGGAACCCCGTGAGGCTCACTGAATCAAAGTACCTTGATCCTGGCAGCATCAACATTGAAGATGTGGGCCCCAGTCAAAGCGATGTTTCGTGTCGATCCACGCAGCTGAGGTCATGCGCCAGTCCTGATCTGCACAGCAGCGACGATGCATCGGTTCCGATGATCAAAGATCTGAGATGGTTAGATTCGGCATCGTTATTGAGAATACCATCGGCGGATATTGCGGAGACCTTGTGCATTGGTGGATCCGAAGGCAATCATTGGTGCTGATCCATGCAGCTGGGACGATGAGCCAGTTCTGGTTACACAACAGGAGTGATACGCTAGTTCCGATGCACGCAAATGGAGGGATGCACTGGTTCCGATCCACGCAACAGGGGCGATGCACCTGTTCTGATCCACGCAACAGTGCCAGTGTACCAGTTCAACAGATGATCCATGGGTTTTGCTGAAGCAAGCACCTTACGTCTCACTTCCAAAGGTCCAGGCCTGGGGTGGCATCACTTGGCAGGGCGGACACACAGATGGCCCAGGTGCAGAAGCAGGTAAGTTTTAAGTCTTTTATGTCCCTGAGACTTCAGATCAGAAGGCCAGCCAGCTAGCCCTTGAAGTCACTCTGGGTTCAAGTGATGCAGGTCCAGTCCTTCTCACCCAAGCAGGGGAACAGCAGGCAGCACATCAGCACAACAAGGCAGTAGTCCAGCATAGCAGCAGTCCAGCAGAGTGGCAGTCCTTCAGTGGCACAGCAATCCTTCTTCCTGGCAGAGTGTTCACAGGTCCAGAAGTGTACTGAAGTCATGGTGTTAGAGGTCCAGTACTAAAGCCCAGTTGGGCCTTTCAAGTGGGGAAGACTTCTAGGACAGGTCTTCGAAGTGCACAGAGGTCTTCCCTTCCTGCCCATGCTCCAGACGCACTACAAAGGGGTATGCAGTCCTTTGTGTGGGGCAGGACACAGCCCACTCAGGTGTACGTGAGGCTGGGTCCAGCTCCTACCTCCCATACTCCCAGGATAGCACATAAAGTCACACCTAAGCTCCCATTGTGTTTGGCTGTCTAGGGGGAATATACAGAGCCTAGTTGTCACCCGCCCCAGTCTGATCAGAGACAGGCAGCAGTCACCAAATGGGTAAAGTAAGAAAATGTCAACTTTCTAAAAGTGGCGTTTCCCGAACAGTACTTTAAAATCTGACTGCACCATAAATTAGGATTTTAAATTAGGGTTCCAGAGACACCAGACTTGGGGGGGATCTTATCTCTTACCAATTGGAAATTATACTTAAAATGTATTAAGGTAGTCCCAGTGTTATCCCATGGAAAGATAGGCCTCGCAGTAGTGAAAAATGACTTTGGGAGTTTTTCATAAAAGTACATGTCCTGTCTTTTAAATACATTGCACCCTGCTCTCTGGGTTGTTCAGGGCCTTCCTTAGGGGTGACTTATATGGATAAAAAGGGAAGGTTTGGGCCTGGCAAAAGATTTATTTTTGTAAGAGACAGTGGTGGTGAGATGCACACCTGTTTTTTTACTCCATTACTATTTTATACTCTATCTTATACTTTCATTCTTTTATTGGCGTGCATGCTTGCTCCACGCTACGCCCAATTGCGTTGTAATCATACGAACCATATCGAAGGAACCAATTCTGACTCCATTCAAGCAGCACAGCCGTTGTCAGCAAATGAATCCAATGAATCAAATTTGTATTCAACTCTTCAATTAATCCATTTTTTACTCCATTATTTTCTTCTGTATTTATCCATAGTTTCTTCAATTCATTTTACTCATTGTTTTATTCATTAACGTTTCTCACACAAACACAGGAGACTCAAAATGCTTCCGTGTCATGGTTTATTTAAAAACCCAATGCATTTCGGGACAACCCTTCATCAGGGGTATCTAGAAAAATATATAAATAACCGTCAATTTAATGAAACATATTTGATGTGATACGCAGATTACAAACAGACTAAAAATATCATTTTAAATTCGAATTAATTAAACTGTAAAACACTGTTCCATTTTATACCACCTATTTTACAGTCATTATTTAAAGCACCCTCCATAATCTAACCTCCTCATTAACCCCTCATTACGTGTGCGTACGATCTAACCCTCCAATACTGTTAAATATCCTCATTCTTGTCATAAAACCTTTTATTTTGTCTCTGTTCCAACAATGACATTAAGGTTCTAAAGTACACGCATAACCCCATGCTTGCCACTGAAAACTGATCATCACTGCTCCTGTGAAACGCTAAGGCTCTACTCTGCGCTTACCGTGACACATGCTCGTAAAATTCTTGGGAACATTACTCGATGTCATTTCTTATCAGGGTTTAGCCATGCCATCACTGGATTCATCGATAGTATGCCCCTGCACGACTTTCATTATCGGTGTTATCTGTTCTACACCATTCCCAGTCTTCTCTCGGATTTAACACCCTTACCTCCCCCCAGGTGATCTGTCACGTGCCATGATGCTCCACCTAAACTGTGGACCAGACTTTATCTGTTTCACGCTAAGCCTACGTTTCAACTATTCCTCTCATAGCAGTGCATTTACTGCGATGTCAACCGGATTTTAACTGTTGCGCACTAGCGCTCGCTCCAGCTCCTCCGCTCATCGTACTCGGTTTCCCAAAATTTCCCAAAACTTACCACACCTGAATCTGGTAAACCGCACACCGCTAAAGTTCCAATAACTAAACATGCATATCTCCTAACCAGTTAATGACGCAATGAGGTTTAAATATAAATTCACGACTGCACATTAAAACAGTGTAATTCCGAATCAACTGCATTAGTCTTCAATAATTACGTCCAAAAAGTCCAAAACATAATCTGTTATATAATATGTGGTTCTGGTCCTCCATGACGAGGAAACATAACTCTTGTGTATTCGGAGAGATTATCCATTTGTCTATGTCCTGCTTTTGTCACTTGTCAGTTCTCCACTTTTATCCTGGGTGCAATCTCGCCGATTTTGGGCAGAAGGTTCATTCATGTAAGAGACAGTGGTGGTGAGATGCACACCTGTTTTTTTACTCCATTACTATTTTATACTCTATGTTATACTTTCATTCTTTTATCGGCGTGCATGCTTGCTCCACGCTCCGCCCAATTGCGTTGCAATCATATGAACCATATCGAAGGAACCAATTCTGACTCCATTCAAGCAGCACATCCGTTGTCAGCAAATGAATCCAATGAATCAAATTTGTATTCAACTCTTCAATTAATCCATTTTTTACTCCGTTATTTTCTTCTGTATTTATCCATAGTTTCTTCAATTCATTTTACTCATTGTTTTATTCATTAACGTTTCTCACACAAACACAGGAGACTCAAAATGCTTCCGTGTCACGGTTTATTTAGAAACCCAATGCATTTCGGGACAACCCTTCATCAGGGGTATCTAGAAAAATATATAAATAACCGTCAATTTAATGAAACATATTTGATGTGATACGCAGATTACAAACAGACTAAAAATATCATTTTAAATTCGAATTAATTAAACTGTAAAACACTGTTCCATTTTATACCACCTATTCTACAGTCATTATTTAAAGCTCCCTCCATAATCTAACCTCCTTATTAACCCCTCATTACGTGTGCGTACGGTCTAACCCTCCAATACTGTTAAATATCCTCATTCTTGTCATAAAACCTTTTATTTTGTCTCTGTTCCAACTATGTCATTAAGGTTCTAAAGTACACGCATAACCCCATGCTTGCCACTGAAAACTGATCATCACTGCTCCTGTGAAACACTAAGGCTCTACTCTGCGCTTACCGTGACACGTGCTCGTAAAATTCTTGGGAACATTACTCGATGTCATTTCTTATCAGGGTTTAGCCATGCCTTCACTCGATTCATCGATAGTATGCCCCCGCACGACTTTCATTATCGGTGTTATCTGTTCTACACCATTCCCAGTCTTCTCTCGCATTTAACACCCTTACCTCCCCCCAGGTGATCTGTCACGTCAGAAGAAAATAACGGAGTAAAAAATGGATTAATTGAAGAGTTGAATACAAATTTGATTCATTGGATTCATTTGCTGACAACGGCTGTGCTGCTTGAATGGAGTCAGAAAAGATTTATTTTGCCAGGCCGACGTGGCAGGGTAAAACTGCTTCTACATGCTCTGCAGTGGCAGCCCTGAGACATGGTTAAAGGGCTAATTCAGTGGGTGGCACAATCCGTGCTGCAGGCCCACAAGTAGAATTTAATTTACTGGCCCCGGGTTTATGGGTTACCACTTTACTAAGGACTTATAAGTAAAATTAATATGCCAGTTGGGAATGAACCAATGTTACTATGTTTAGGGGAGAGAGAGCAAGCACCATACCACTGCTAACCAGTGATAAATTGCACAGTCCTAAAGGCAGCAAAAATGAGGTAAAAAAAGAGGAGGGGATATTAATCAGTCAGCATTTGTAGAGTGCAGCACTGTCACCCCTAGGGGTATCTGGGTGCTGAGAGTGCCGTGTCTTCGTTGAAGAGCCAGGTCTTGAGCTTCTTTCTGAAGTCTGTCAGGGAGGGTGCTGTATGGAGTTGGAGGGGTAGGTCATTCCAGGTCTTTGCGGCGATGTAGGAGAAGGAGCAGCCCCCGTTGCTGTGAATACAGGGTGTGCGCACGAGGGCGAGTAAGATGGAGCTTAGGCATCTTGCGGGTAGGTGAAAGTTCAGTCGATGGTTGATGTAGGATGATCCTTGGTTGTATAGAGCTTTGCATGAGTGCGTGAGGATCTTGAACTGGCATCTCTTCTGGATGTGGAGCCAGTGGAGGTACCTAAGCTGTGGGGTGATGCAGGTCTGTTTGGGGAGGTCCAGGATGAGTCTGACTTCGGTGTTCTGTATGGTCTGGAGTCTTTTGAGGAGTTGGATGGAGATTCCGGCATAGAGAGTGTTGCCGGTGGTGACGAGGGCCTGCATGACGGACTTCCTGGTGTTGATTTTTATCCATCTGAAGATTCTGCGGAGCATGCGAAGAGTATGGAAACAAGAGGAGGTGACTGCATTGACTTGTCGTTTCATGGTCAGGTGGCTGTCGAGGATGAATCAGAGGTTGCATGCATGGTCTGTCGGTGTGGAGGTTGGTCCAAGTTCTGCTGGCCACCAGATGTTGTCACATGTGGAGGTGTTTGTTCCAAAGAGTAGTACTTCCATTTGGTCAGAGTTGAGTTAGAGGCAGCTGTCTTTCATCCATTTGGTTACGTCAGTCATGGCTCTGCGGAAGTTGGCTTTGGCGTTGGTGGGGGTCCTTGTTGAGTGAGAGGATGAGTTGAGTGTCATCGGCGTAGGAGATTATGTTGAGGCCATGGGATCTGATGACGGCTGATGGGGAATCATGTAGATGTTGAACAGGGTGGGGCTTAGGGATGAGGAAGCAGTTAGATGCTCTATGTGCATCCTGAGAGGAAAGAAGTGATCCACTTGAGTGCTTTTTGCTGTATGTTAGCATTGTGGAATTTGGCAATGAGGGTGTGGTGGGAGATGGTGTCAAATGCAGCAGAGAGGTTGAGAAGGATCAGGGCCACAGTTTCTCTGCAGTCGAGGAGAGATCTGATGTCGTCTGTGGTGGCAATCAGCATGGTCTCAGTGCTGTGTTTGGCACCGAATCCTGATTTTGAGGCGTCGAGTAGGTGGTTGAGTTCCATAAAATTGGTGAGCTGTTGGTTGATGGCTTTCTTGAGTACTTTGGCCGGTTAGGGGAGCAGGGAGATCAGTCAGTAATATTTTAGGTCACTGGGATCGGCAGAGGTTTTTTTTAGGAGGGGTCTCACCTCTGCATGTTTCTCTCCATCTGGAAAGGTTGAAGAGATGGTGGGAACAAGGTTCGATGGGTGCCCCAGAGTGAATGGACGACATGATGATTGAGGTGGTCTGCTCGGTGAATGGAGACCTGTTGGTTATCATTCCGCTGGTTGCTTGAGGGTGTTGAAGTTGGAGGTGGTGGGTTGGGGGGTCAAAGTTGCTGTGGAAGTATTCTGAGAGGGAGTCGCTAAGTTCTTGGAAGGGGTGATGGTGGTCTCTGTGGCTGATGGGTTGGTGAATTCCTTGATGATTTTGCATAGTTCCTTTGTGCAGTTGGATGCGGTGTCGATGCGGTTGGTGATGGCTGCTCTCTTGGCTTCCTTAAGTCGCAGGTGGCAGTCGCGGAGGGCTGCTTTGTGGGCGGCTCTCTGTGAGGGGTCTTTTGAGGTGCCCCATTGCTTCTTGAGTTGGTAGCAGGTGCGCTTGGGCATTCTGAGCTCTAGGGTATACCAGCTGGCCTGTTTTGAGGCTTTGTTGGTTTTTGCTGGATTTAGCGGGTAACTCTGTTGGCGCATTTGTTGATCCAGGTGGCAAAGTTCTGGACAGCCTGGTTGAGGTCTGCTGAAGTTCCGTGTGGTGGGGTACTGAGGACCTGAGTCCATTGAGTCTCAGTGACTTTGCCCCACCTGTGGTGGGTGGCGCAGTGGTGCTTGGCGGTGGTGTGCCGAGCTCTGACGGAGATGGTAAAGTGTACAATGGCATGGTCGGTCCAGGTGAGTTCTGTGATGTGGGTGAATTTGAGTCTGTTGCTAGAGGTGAACATGGCGTTGAGTGTGTGGCCAGCTTTGTTCATGAGTTCAGAGAGCAGTTGGGTGAGGCTGATGTTGTTGAGCTTTTCCAGGAGGTAGGCAAAATGTTAGGGGAAGACCACTGTAAGGTTGTGGGGTCTAACATAATATATCTGCAATTAACATGGTATTAGTTGAGAAGACTACTGCGCTTGCACTAAGTGCAATATTTGGTGATGAGGTGCAGGTGTTTGGTGAAGAGGGGTAAAATACCTGCACTGGAAATAAAAGTTGTGATATGAAGCAGTATAGCTTATTACATTGGATGTGATTGATATTTAGTGAAGGGGAACAGTGCACCTCCGATCTATATCATACTTGCTGGTGAAGCTAGGTACTGCCATTTGTTGTGATTTGCTTTGAACGAAAAGCATCAAACGTCATAGTGCACATCCATTGATTGTGATATTTCCTTGATGGTGGGGGGGGAGTAAAACAACCACAATAGATATGATATTTGTGTGATGATGCAAAATGATTCACTAGATTTAGATAAAGATAGTGCACTTGCAGTGGTTGTGATATTTGGTAAAGAGGAGTGGTGCAGTTACATTTGATGTAATTTTCATTTGTTGAAGATGGGGAGATGCATACTTGTTATTTTTAGTGCATTTACACAGGATTTGATATTTGTTTGGTTATTGTGTTTGTTGTGCTTGCAATAGGAATGTAATTTGTTTGGTGTGGAGATTTAGTGAACTTGCAGTGGGTTGATCATTTTGGATGAAGAGAGGTAGAGAATTTGCTGTGTGTGCAAATAATGGGGACCTTAACATTTTAAATTACATAGATTTGAAAAGAAGATATTGTAAAGGGCAAGCACAGATGCCAACCTTCTCAGCATTGCATTCAGTGGGATAAGGATAGAAAACTCACTATATACTTTGAGGTCCCGGTAATGCACAGAACTCATGAACAAAAACTCATCTCTACCTTCCAAAAATAATAATTCATTTTTTGAAGCTGATCTTTTTGGAAAATGTCATTAGCATTGCAAATTTGACACATACAATGGTGGCACCATGGTGCAAGAGTGCCTGCGTGGGTGCTAGGGAGCACATTGTGCTCCAGTGCTCGGAAAAGGCAGGAATGCACCATACAATGTTAAGTACGATGCATCCCTGCCCTTTCCCTATCACGAAGCTCAGCACAGTAAGGCAACTTGCTGCGCTGTGTGATATAATGATAAAAATACCTGTTAGTAACTCCATATCTACTTATCTTTGCACTGTATTAATAGTTAGATAATGAAACTATAGTGATAGCTTATACTGTGGATGTGTTTTCTTTACAGGTCGATGTTTTGACCACAATCGAGTGGTATAACATGAAGAGAGATAATCTGGACATGGGCTATGAAAAACTCTGTAGTACTAAGCTATTTAACACTGCATTAATATATAAAACAGATCGAGTAAAAGCACTATTCCATTCATCATTGTAATTAGCAACAGCAATGGCCGCTCATTCAGGGAAAAGCACTATCATTACTTCACTACATATGTATACCACACCCATCATCACTGAAGAGGTCATCAAAGTTTTGAGAAACTCTGTCTTTTTGTGTGATTACCCCATTTTTCAGCTGACTAATATTGCTGTTTTATTAACTCTGCACACTGGGGCACCACTGTTCAGTCCTCAGTGTACATGATATGACCCATATAATCTGACAAAAAATGACTGATCCCTGATTAACACATTTAACTTCACAGTAAGGCCAAAGTATTTATCACTAGAAAATACACAAATGACATGTAAAGTTAAATGTCACATGTGGACTACTGAAGAAATTATTGTGCCATTCATTAGCCTGATGAGGAGAAATATGACTTTAGGCCTACACTGATTGGTGCAACTTTTAAACCTGCAAGTGAGCCTGTCAAAATGACCCTTTTTGACAGGAAGCAACCTTACTTTTAAAAATTAAATAAGTCACTCCTATATAGGCCATGTAGCTTACAAGGTTGGGTGTCTAGTATTTAAAAGTGGCACTTGCAAGAATCTAGTGTTTGCATGTTCCTACAGTAATCCCAAAAGCTGTAGCTGATCCTATGAGAAGACCTAAAGTACAACCTGTGTTTGCTAACCTTGGTTTGGGATAACTACATATATAATTCAACCACCGTGTTTGCTGTTTATTAAAATCTAATTCAACAGGAAAACTGTATTTTAGTTAAATAAATTGGGAAGGTAACCTTTCAAAAAGTTAAACTTTGCCTGCCTAAAACTCCTGTTGGTTAACAGCCTGATAAAGCATTTTTTGAAATATGCAAAATGTGCAAATATGGTGTGAAAATTATTTTTGAAATCTGTTAGTTTTAAATATGAACAGAGTTGTAACCGATGAACTAATGTGATTGCACCTGAAATGAGTTACGTAGGTCATTTAGAAGTGCAAATAATGCTATGAATAGTTATGCCACACTTTATGAACTAATGAGATTGCAACTGAAATGAGTTACATAGGTCATTTAGAAGGGCAAATAATGTTATGAATAGTTATGTCACACTTTCATGTAGAATGTCATCATTATAAAATGGAAGCAGTTTCCAGTGTTCTGTTCAACTTCTCCTGCTCATTCCCCCTCCCAATCAGTATACCGCTGCAAAGCCATCTCTCTCCTCATTTCTGCAGAGCATCAAGGGAGGTACAGGGACACAATGTGCTGCAAGAGGTCCTATCAGTGAAGTGACCAGCTGACCAGTAACAACTGGACTTGGACTGAATCCTGCTGGGGGCCTCTGCTGGAGTGAGTTCTGGCCACTAACTGTTCTTTAGGTCCTGGGATCCTTCAGAGACTGAATCAAAAGATAAAATCTCCACCTGGAATGACCTACTTGTGTATTCGACCTTCTCTTCATCGTGGTCAACTTAAAATCCTTCCTAGGCTCAGTCAATCTCAAGCAGTGACTTCTGATTGGTGCTTTACTTTTTCTTTGTGCTTTTCCCATTCAAACCGTCAGTGGTCGAAGTGGGGGAAAAAAAGTAGGGGAACTGTGGGCGGAGGATCAGAGGGTGGGAATTACCCAAGGATTGGGTCAGTGGACGGAGTCAGAGGTGTGGCCTGAAAGAGCAAAACATCCCAATTTTTAGTATTTGTTTGGCATTTCACTGACCAGTTACAGCTTATTACGTTATGTAATTCAACCAACGGATACACATGTTTATTTAAGGTTTAATATGAGTTATTGACATTAAAATACATTCACAAAGTGGGATACGTTTCCAATCACAGAATCACAAGCCTTTTGTCTCTGAGCCGTGGAGTTTCTGTCATCAGCACTTCTCCCTTTTTCCACAAGAGCAGTTCAAACGTGAATGGCAAAATATCCTAGTTTGCAAATGATTTCCACATAACTATGGCTCGGCCATATTTGCCACATAATACATCATCTGCTGCATAATCTGACGATTTTAACTAATAATTTGTTTGCAACTCAAACGGATCAACCGTTACTAAAAAATTTGACCAAGTAGACGGCCCTTAGCAAAGGTTGACTGAACACCTTTCTCACTGCTGCATTTGTATATGAAACTGGTACTAATAAGGCAAAATATTTGCAGACTGTTAGTATGTGTAAAAATGTCAAAATAATAAAGTATCAGAAAATATACCGCATTACGCTGCAGCCTTTTTTTGCTGCATAATTTCATCAACACTGCAGCATAATTTTGTCCTCCACTGCTGCATAATTCCAGTGGCCCCAAAGCAGGTAGCACATGTAAAAGTGCTTGCTCTTGAAGCAGAAAGACCGTGAAGTTTGCAAACTTAGGGGTATATTTACAAGGAAGTGGTGGAGTGAGGCAGCGTTAAGCCACGTTAAGTGGCTTAACGCTGCCTTGTAAATAAGGCAAAGCCCCTATCGCCACAGAAATGTCACAAAAAGTGACGTTCCTGTGGCGATAGGGGCTTGTACATATGCCCCTATGTTTGGTGTGCGTGCAAATCCTGCATTGTCGATCCCTGGTGAGTTACACTTCTACTGCTGAAACAAGGCCAATGGAGGTACCAAAGGGTGAGGCGGACTGTCCTCAATGGTTCTGTGACCTCAGTGACAGAGTCACTGCTGCTCTAGGATGTGCTGCTTCATAGGCCTGCCCGCAAGACTGGAGGTGAACTTCTGTATGGATTGTGGTGGATAGGCCTTCAAAGTTAACCCACACTTGCCACCACCAGAGGCTAGGATCCACCTGCTGGTGCTAAGACACCAGGGCTTCCAAGGTCTAGCAAGGCCTTCTCAGGTCTAAGATGGGAATGTGCTCTCTCAGGAGAGTGGTCTGGTGGACTGGTCAGGAAGGCTGAGCCTGGTTACCCAGTTCTAAATTCAGCAGCTCTGGCCATAGTGCCACATCCTCTCCCACACTGAACACGTTACTGCCCCACTGAGAGAAACTTGCACTGACTTCAGCTCAGCTACAACCCAATTGTGCCCCCTATAGACACCTAGATGTGACTCAATTCAAATTATGCACTAGACAAGAGTAATATGCTGCCTGAAAAAAAAAAGTAACAACATCTTGGAAAAAGTAAACACTCATAAGGAATGCAAAATTAGGTAAAGTATGTGAAATGAAAGCAGGTACAACAAACAGCATTGTTACCTTAAAGCTTTTACACTCATTCAGAAATCAGGGAGAGCTTTTGCCTGAAAAGTTAAGAGCATGGCTACAGAAGGGATCCGTTTCAATGTCCATTGCTTACATCCTTAGAAAATGTAAGGAGTATGTTTTAAAAAGACCACTTCCAAGAACACATAGGCGCGGTACACATTTTGTTTTCCAATCCACCCATCAACCAGGTATTGCAGTACCTCCAGGAATGGTGCACTTCCCCACTGGGGGTAAACAATGGGGCATATGTTCAAGGAAGTGGCGGAGTGAGGCGTTAGCCGTCATGGCTTAACGCCTCACTCCGCCACTTCAGAAATGCAAGGCTGCACCATATTTACAACGATATGGTGCAGCCTTGCGTATCCCCCTGCGATGGCACTACACTTAGCAGTGCAGCGCCAACGCAGGCACCTTTGCACCATAGTGCAAGGATGTCTACGTGCAGGGGAAAGATTGTTTATGTACAGGAAGGTCCCTCTTTCTGTACATAAACAATCTTTAAATGCCATTTTGTCACTTCTATGTGTGCTGCTTAACCCCTTCGGTGCGTCAGACGACCGGGGGCCGTCCGACGCACCAGTGCTCATGTGCATAGGATGGCCCCCAGCCGTCCGATCACATGGCACTAGAAATCCCTCTGGTGCGGGCACCAGAGGGATTTCTTTCCACCCCCAACAGCCTCGGGAGCTGGGGAAGAGCTTCCCCAGCTCCTGAGGCTGTGTAGATGGTTTCCCTGAAATGGCGATCAGCGCGCACGTCGCGCTGACGTCATTTCAGTGAAACCAAAACTGAAATGAGCCTTGAGGCTCATTTCAGTTTCACTTTCTATGTGCTCAGGGGACTATCTCAGCCCCTGAGCACGTTGAAAGACGTGAGAGGTATCATTGGAAAGGGGAGAATCCCCCCTTTCCAATGGCACCCCTCCATAGTGGATCCCTGCTTGGGGATCGCCCCAGGAGGGTGATCCCCAAGCAGGGCTGGGGTGATCCCCAAGCAGGGATCCACCCACTAGGCACCAGGGAGGGGGGAGCAGCCCCTTGGGCAAGGGCCTTTGCTCCCCCCATTATTATTTGGGTGAATTCAGTCTTTCTGCCCCCCCGGGGGGACAGAAAGCCCACTAGAAACCAGGGATTTATTTTACTATCCAAATTAGGTGTGGGGGCTGCCCAATATGGGCATGCCAATGTCCCCCCTGCACAATTACAGTCTTTCTGCCCCCCCCTGGGGGGCGGATGGGGCTGTAGCCCCCAATCTGCCCCCGAGGGGGCATAAAGCCCACTAGACGCCAGGGGCTTTTTTTACGATTAATTTAGGGTGGGGGCTGCCCAAGATGGGCATGCCAATGCCCTCACCCCTCCCCCCCCACACAATTCCAGTCTTTCTGCCCCCTCTGGGGGGCATATGGGGGCAGTAGCCCCCAATCTGACCCCCGGGAGGGCAGAAAGCACCCTAGATGCCAGGGATTTTTTTTACAGTCCCGTGGTGGGGGCTGCCCAGAATGGGCATGCAAATGCCCCCACCCTACCCCCCAAAGAAAATAAAAGACTTTCTGCCCCCCAGGAGGCAGATGGGGGCAATAGCCCCTGATCTGTGCCCCGGGGGGCAGAAAGCCCTCTAAGCACAAGTGAGGTATCATTTTAATTGGGAGACTGAGGGGAATGCTATGGGGTAGGACATTTGTGCCGGCACGCTGATTCCACACAAAAATATGTGGAAAATTTGTTTTTTTCAGCTGAATTTGAGGTTTGCAGGGGATTCTGGGTAGGAAAACGTTGGGGGATCCACGGAAGCCATACCTCGTTGGACTACCCCGGGTGTCTAGTTTTCAGAAATGTGTGGGTTTGGTAGTTTCCCAAGGTGGCCACCGAACCCGGGGCCAAAAACCTAGGTGACCCCCCCTTGTAAAACCAGGTTGTTTTGTGATAGGTAATTTTGATGTCTCCTCAATATGTTTTGGGCCCTTGCCTATCGCGGGTACTAGACCCACCCACGCAAGTGAGGTACCATTTTTATCAGGAGACTTGGGGGAACGCTGGGTGGTAGGAAATTTGTGGATCCATGGAGATTCCAGAACTTTCCCACACAAAAATTTGAGTAAAATGTGATTTTTTCAGCTAAATTTGAGGTTTGCAGGATTGGGGAATGCGGGTTGGGTGGAAGTTTGTGGATTCACGCAGATTCCAGAACTTCCCACCACAGAAATGTGAGGAAAATGTGTTTTTTTTGACAAAGTTTGAGGTTTGCAAGGGATTCTGGGTAACAGAACCTGGTGAGAGCCAGACAAGTCACCCATCCTGGATTTCCCTGGGTGTCTAGTTTTCAAAAATGTATAGGTTTGCTAGGTTTCCCTAGGTGATGGCAGAACTAGGGTTCATAATCTACAGCTAAGCACTTTGCAAAAAAGGGTCTGTTTTCACTGTAAAATTGTGGTGTGTCCACGTGGCGTTTTGGGCTGTTTCCTGTCGCAGGCACTAGGTCTACCCCCACAAATGAGGCACCATTTTTTTTGGAAGACTTTGGGGAATGCGGGGTGGTTGGAATTTCATGGATCCACGCAGATTCCAGAACTTTCCACCACAGAAATGTGAGGAAAATGTGTTTTTTTGACAAAGTTTGAGTTTTGCAAGGGATACTGGGTAACAGAACCTGGTGAGAGCCAGACAAGTCACTACATCCTGGATTCCCCTGGGTGTTTAGTTTTCAAAAATGTATAGGTTTGCTAGGTTTCCCTAGGTGCTGGCAGAGCTTAAGTTCAAAATCTACAGCTAGGCTCTTTGCAAAAAAAGGGTCAGTTTTCACTGTGAAAATGTGGTGTGTCCACGTTGCGTTTCGGGCAGTTTCCTGTTGTGGGCACTAGGCCTACCCACACAAGTGAGGTACCATTTTTCTTGGAAGACTGTGGGAAATGCGGGTGGGTGGAATTTTTGGGATCCACGCAGATTCCAGAACTTTCCACCACAGAAATGTGAGGAAAATGTGTTTTTATGACAAAGTTTGAGGTTTGCAAGGGATTCTGGGTAACAGAACCTGGTGAGAGCCAGACACGTCACCCCATCCTGGGTTTCCCTGGGTGTCTAGTTTTCAAAAATGTATAGGTTTGCCAGGTTTCCCTAGGTGCCGGTAGAGCTAGGGTCAAAATCTACAGCTAGGCACATTGCTAAAAAAGGGTCAGCTTTCACTGTGAAAATTTGGTGTGTCCACATTGCATTTTGGGCCATTTCCTGTCGCGGGCACTATGCCTATCCACACAATTGAGGTACCATTCTTCTCGCAAGACTTTGGCGAATGCGGGGTGGGTGGAATTTTGAGGATCCATGCAGATTCCAGTACTTTCCACCACAGAAATGTGAGGAAAATTTGTTTTTTTTTACAAAGTTTGAGGTTTGTAAGGGATTCTGGGTAACAGAACCTGGTGAGAGCCAGACAAGTCACCCCATCCTACATTCCCCTAGGTGTCTAGTATTAAAAAATGTATAGGTTTGCTAGGTTTCTCTAGGTGCCGGCAGAGCTAGGGTTCAAAATCTACAGCTAGGCACTTTGCAAAAAAAGGGTAAGTTTTCACTGTGAAAATATGGTGTGTCCACGTGGCGTTTTGGGCAGTTTCCTGTCGCGGGCACTAGGCCTACCCACACAAGTGAGATACCATTTTTCTTGGAAGACTTTGGGGAATGCGGGGTGGTTGGAATTTCGTGGATCCACGCAGATTCCAGAACTTTCCACCACAGAAATGTGAGGAAAATATGTTTTTTTGACCAAGTTTGAGGTTTGCAAAGGATTCTGGGTAACAGAATCTGGTGAGAGCCAGACAAATCACCCATCCTGGATTTCCCTGGGGGTATAGTTTTCAAAAATGTATAGGTTTGCTAGGTTTTCCTAGGTGTCGGCAGCACTAGGGTTCACAATCTACAGCTAAGCACTTTGCAAAAAAAGGGTCTGTATTCACTGTAAAATTGTGGTGTGTCCACGTTGTGTTTTGGGCCGTTTCCTGTCACGGGCACTAGGACTACCCCCACAAGTGAGGTACCATTTTTTTTGGAAGACTTTGGGAAATGCGGGGTGGGTGTAATTTTGTGGATCCACGAATATTCCAGAACTTTCCACCACAGAAATGTGAGGAAAATGTGTTTTTTTTTACAAAGTTTGAGGTTTGTGAGGGTGGGTAAAAGAACCTGGTGAGAGCCAGACAAGTCACCCCATCCTGGATTCCCCTGCATGTCTAGTTTTCGAAAATATATAGGTTTGCTAGGTTTCCCTAGGTGCCGACAGAGCTAGGGTTCAAAATCTACAGCTTGGCTCTTTGCAAAAAAAGGGTCAGTTTTCACTGTGAAAATGTGTTGTGTCCACGTGGCGTTTTGGGCAGTTTCCTGTTGCGGGCACTAGGCCTACCCACACAAGTGAGGTACCATTTTTCTTGAAAGACTTTGGGGAATGCGGGGTGGTTGGAATTTCATGGATCCACGCAGATTCCAGAACTTTCCACCACAGAAATGTGAGGAAAATGTGTTTTTTTGACAAAGTTTGAGGTTTGCAAGGGATACTGGGTAACAGAACCTGGTGAGAGCCAGACAAGTCACCACATCCTGGATTCCCCTGGGTGTTTAGTTTTCACAAATGTATAGGTGTGCTAGGTATTCCTAGGTGCTGGCAGAGCTTGGGTTCAAAATCTACAGCTATGCTCTTTGCAAAAAAGGGTCAGTTTTCACTGTGAAAATGTGGTGTGTCCACGTTGCGTTTCGGGCAGTTTCCTTTCGCGGGCACTAGGCCTACCCACACAAGTGAGGTACCATTTTTCTTGGAAGACTGTGGGGAATGCGGGTGGGTGGAATTTTTTGGATCCACGGAGATTCCAGAACTTTCCACCACAGAAATGTGAGGAAAATGTGTTTTTTTTACAAAGTTTGAGGTTTGCAAGGGATTCTGGGTAACAGAACCTGGTGAGAGCCAGACACGTCACCCCATCCTGGATTTCCATGCGTGTCTAGTTTTTTAAAATGTATAGGTTTGCCAGGTTTCCCTAGGTGCCGGTAGAGCTAGGGTCAAAATCTACAGCTAGGCACTTTGCTAAAAAAGGGTCAGCTTTCACTGTGAAAATGTGGTGTGTCCACATTGCGTTTTGGGCCATTTCCTGTTGCAGGCACTATGCCTATCCACACAATTGAGGTACCATTCTTCTCACAAGTCTTTGGCGAATGCGGGGTGGGTGGAATTTTGAGGATCCATGCAGATTCCAGAACTTTCCACCACAGAAATGTGAGGAAAATGTGTTTTTTTTTACAAAGTTTGAGGTTTGTAAGGGATTCTGGGTAACAGAACCTGGTGAGAGCCAGACAAGTCACCCCATCCTAGATTCCCCTGGGTGTCTAGTATTAAAAAATTTATAGGTTTGCTAGGTTTCCCTAGGTGCCGGCAGAGCCAGGGTTCAAAATCTACAGCTAGGCTGTTTGCAAAAAAAGGGTCAGTTTTCACTGTGAAAATGTGGTGTGTCCACGTTGCGTTTTGGGCCATTTCCTGTCACGGCCACTAGGCCTACCCACACAAGTGAGGTACCATTTTTCTCTGAAGTCCTTGGGGAATGCGGGGTGGTTGGAATTTCGTGGATCCATGCAGATTCCAGAACTTTCCACCACAGAAATGTGAGGAAAATTTGTTTTTTTTGACAAAGTATGAGGTTTGCAAGGGATTTTGGGTAACAGAACCTGGTGAGAGCCAGACAAGTCACCCCATCCTAGTTTCCCCTGGGTGTATAGTTTTCTATCTACAGCTAGGCACTTTGCAAAAAAAGGGTCAGTTTTCACTGTAGAAATTTAGAGTGTCCACGTTGCGTTTTGAGCCGTTTCCTGTCGCGGCCACTAGGCTTACCCACACAAGTGAGGTACCATTTTTCTCTGAAGTCTTTGGGGAATGCGGGGTGGTTGGAATTTCGTGGATCCATGCAGATTCCAGAACTTTCCACCACAGAAATGTGAGGAAAATGTGTTTTTTTTGACAAAGTATGAGGTTTGCAAGGGATTTTGGGTAACAGAACCTGGTGAGAGCCAGACAAGTCACCCTATCCTAGTTTCCCCTGGGTGTATAGTTTTCTATCTACAGCTAGGCACTTTGCAAAAAAAGGGTCAGTTTTCACTGTAGAAATTTAGTGTGTCCACGTTGCGTTTTGAGCCGTTTCCTGTCGCGGGCACTAGGCCTACCCACACAAGTGAGGTACCATTTTTATCGGGAGCCTTAGGGTAACACAGAATTGTAGAGCAACTGTTATTACCTATTGACTTTTGATCCATTTCTGCCTTCCAAATGAAAGACAATGTGTAAAACAGAAGTCACTTTGAAAAATGTCCTATAATTCTCATGCTAGTATGGGTTCTCACAATTTCGGAAATGTGCAAATAGCTACTGTTTCTAAACTCTATATTTTGTTCCAATTTCAGAAATACATAGGTGTCTTTCATCCCGATTTTTCACTGTATATATTTTCCCAAATTAATTTGCTATATACCCGGTACATAATAAAAAACCATTGCAAGACGCAGCTCAGTTATTGGCTCTGGGTTCATCGGGTTCTTGGTGAACCTACAAGTCCTATATATCCTCACAACCAGAAAGGTCCAGCGGATGAAATGTATATTGCTTTCAAACATCTGTCATAATTAGAAGTTACAGGTGAAAACGTTGGCACACATGGCTGTTTTTATTAACTCATTTTCAATTTTTCCTATTTTCAACTGTTAGTGTCTATAAAGAAACCTTGAAGGATCCACACAAATGACCCCTTGCTGAATTCAGAATGTTGTCTAATTTTCTAAAATGTATAGCTTTCCAGGATCCGTTATTGCTTTCATACCCATTTTTACCATTAACTGGAAGAAGGTTGAAAGCACAAAAAATAACAAAAATAGGCTATGTCCCAGTAAAATGCCAAAACTGTGTAAAAAATGTTGGTTTTCTGACAAATGTCTTTCAGTCCCTGAAATCTGGGAAAATAGTGATTTCAGCCCCACAAACCCTTTGTTGATACCATTTGCAGGGAAAAAACCAGACGCTTTCATTTGCAGCACTTTTTTCCCATTTTTCCAAAAAACAACAAACTTTAGCTGTATTTTGACTAATTTCTGTGTCCCTTCCAGGGGAATCCACAAACCCTGGATACCTTTAGAATTCCCATGATATTGGAAGAAAAGAACGCAAATCTGGCGTGGATACCTTATGTGGTCAAAAAGTTACAGGGGCCTACGCGCGAACTACCCCTAATAGCCAAAAAAAGGCTTAGCACAGGGGGGAAAAGGCCTAACAGCGAAGGGGTAATGTAGCACACATAGAACTCACAAAATGGCAGAAATGGCATAAATGAATGTACATAGACAATCAAAGGCATTTTGCTTTTTCCATGTGTGCTGCACAAGGCAGCACACATGGAAAAAGCAAAAACGAGGAGAAATAATGCATTTCTCCTCGTTTCGCCAACTTAAGACCAGGTTTTACCTAGTCTTAATCTTGGCGCTGCCTCCTATTTACGCTGCCCTTGTAAATAGGGGGAAGCATCAAAATCAATGGGTGTTGCGGTGGAACGCCCACCGCAACACCCACTGCCCACCCCTTTCACGCTAAGCATAGCGTGAAAGGGGGTCTTATTTACAAGCCAGCGTTAAGCCACGTTAAGTGGCTTAACGCTGCCTTGGAAAATTGGCAATGCCCCTATCGGCACTGTGACGTTGTGGTGGCGATAGGGGCTTGTACATATGCACAATGTTGTTCAAAGAAAGATGTGAAAACAAAAGTAGCGCTTCACTGGCAAACTCTGTAAAGTGGCGCTAATGCGTTTGGGTGTCAATAAAATCAATCTGGTCACTTTGCGACCATGCTGTCTTGCTTTATTTAGTTATTTTTCATATATTGAACCTTTTATTACTCTCCATCCCAAGGCTCCACTTTGGAAAAGAACGATATTTCAAGGAAAAGTGTTTTTCTGTTTTTGGATCCATTTCACAGGGGAACAAATAAACGAAAGGAGATGAAAAAGAGGGTAAGAAGAGTTTCTTGAAGTCACAGTTTTCAACAAGTGAGAAGGAGCGAGACAGAAAGAGAGGGAATAACAGGAAGAAAGGGAGGCGGCAGCTGCCAGCAGCAGAGCAGGAGAAGTGGACACTATCCTTGTCTTCTCTGGGCAAGAAGGAAAATACAGAGTCCTTTTCCACCCCGCCCGTCCTCGAAGCGCCACAAACGCCGAGCCTTATCTATAAGCCTTGGCTATTTCTGCTGTCCTGGGACGCATTCTTAAAAATAAAAAAGTAGGGGAATGGATTCCACAAAATTAAAGAAGTAGGGGCACGCCGTGCCCTGCCGATCCCGCCCACTTTCGACCACTGAAAACTGTCTCCATTTCCTCTTATTGGATTTTAATAATGTTTGTGTCTTTTTTTCTAATCGAAATGTCCTCTATTTTTAGAAATTGGTTGTGGGATTTTCATTGTGGTTTGACTTTTAATTGTTTTGAACTTGTGTGTTGGACCAGACAAGATTTTGGACTTCTTACTTTGGAAGAACTAACATGCTCTTAAACTAATAGCCATTTACTTACAGTAGTACTACAAAGAGTTGATTATTTTGAAGTCTCATTAAACTCTTTCACAGAAATTCCTTATAGTAGAACTGCTGTGCAGATATCACTACAAAAAGCAGATGACAAGATGTTGTGTGTAAGCTAGCACATAAACCATCAGCCTCAAGCACAAAGCACATTCAATGGTACACCTCAATAGCCATTGCACACCAAAGTAAAGAGGCATTTAAGAATGGGCAGGCTACTGCAAACACCCTTCTTATACAAAAGTAGGCCCATTGCTATTCACAAACTACATTTCTGCAAAGCTGAAGTAAATGTACCACAGCCCAGCATGAGAGTAAGTCATGCACCACACATGGCCACTCATAGGGGCTTCAACATAATCCCACAGAAAATAATATAGGCAGTGACTTAAAAGTTAAAGTAAATATGTGATTATTAAATAATAGTTTTATTATTTTAAAATGTAATAAACTCAGTTTAAAAGTAAAATTAAATGAAACTTTTAAATCTTTGTATAACTAAATAATTTAAATTAATTCTACGCAATTTGAAACAATTTTATGAATACCATTTAACAAAATTCAAAGCATTAAATAAATATTATATAAAAACAAAAATGTTACTGTGGGGGGATTTTTTTAAAATGATTCCTCGGGAAATATTATATGGAAATTAAATAAACATATTTTAATTGGTTCATTATTTGATGTAATGAGGTAACGTGCTCTACCATTTTTTTCAATAGTTCTATGTTTTCATAAATATTTTAAAGTGGTTTTATATTTCTATTTTATTTTTAAAAAGTTGTGACTTTTTAAAGTTTTTTTCCCATACTTTCCCATAGAGAGATCTCTGCCACGGTTGGTGGAGATCTCCATCTATCTGTGAAGTTACTAATAGTAAATTCTTTTGTAGGATGTTCCAACAAGGGGTGGATACGCAAAAAAACACAAAAAGAATGTCCAGGGATAAATATGCACGAGTGACTATCGCAATAAGACAAACAAATTAGTCTCATGCAAGGGAACCCAATCCCCAAATCAAAACTTGTTAACTATTTGAACACTCACGAGGGCGTCCTCAATTCTTTTGACATATCTTTTCCTTTATTTTAGATATGGGTAGCTGCACAATTACACATCTTACACAAAGCAAAAAACAATATATATATATACTAACACAAAATCACAACCATAAGTTGTTCAAGCTCTTTTGTAGTACCCATCAATTTTAACCCGGTTGTACACAGATGCAAGTATCACAGCAATCCAGGGGGAGGTAATCCTTTGACACACTACCTAAACAGAGAGAAACTCCCTCTCTATTCAATTACTTATATAGCGTGTAACAAAAATATTTAGAAGATCATATTTCATTTAGGTGGATTCCTCCTCTTCATATGTCGATTCATTTCAGCCCACTGAGTCGGGCCTCCTCAGGACCAGGGTAACACAATTCAATGCAAATACTACTATGGTTGAGTAAAAGCAGCTTCACATCACCAGACACAGACGCCACCGTGCATCTGTACAGGTCTCCTGTCGGCAATTCTCATGCGACAAAATATCTTGAAATCGGAACCGGTGTTCCAACCACTGTGTCTATACAGTAACAGGCACTTTACGTTCTCTAAAATGTCGAAACGTGGTCTCCACTCAGATTACCGAGACTCACGTACTGCTGCGGGTGAACAAGCCCCTACGCAGCCAACTTCATACGGGAGTATTCTACTCTCCTCTCAGTCCCGGTAATCTGAGTGGAAACCACGTTTTGACATTTTAGAGAACGTAAAGTGCCTGTTCTTGTATAGACACAGTGGTTGGAACTCCGGTTCCGGTTTCAAGATATTTTGTCGCATGAGAATTGCAGACAGGGGAGAATTGCTGTACAGATGCACAGTGGCGTCTGTGTCCGGTAATGTGAAGCTGCTTTTACTCAACCAAAGTAGTATCTGCATTGAATTGTGTTACCCTGGTCCTGAGGAGGCCCAACTCAGTGGGCTGAAACGAGTCGACATATAAAGAGGAAGAATCCAGCTAAATGAAATATGATCTTCTAAATATTTTTGTTACACGCTTTATAAGTAATTGAATAGAGAGGGAGTTTCGCTCTGTTTAGGTAGTGTGTCAAAGGATTACATCCCCCTGGATTGCTGTGATACTTGCATCTGTGTGTAACCGGGTCAAAATGGATGGGTTCTACAAAAGAGCTTGAACAACTTATGGTTGTGATTTTGTGTTTGTATATATATATATTGTTTTTTGCTGTGTGTAAGATGTGTAATTGTGCAGATACCCATATCTAAAATATAGGAAAAGATATATCAAAAAAATTGAGGACGCCCTCGTGAGTGTTCAAATAGTTAACAAGTTTTGATTTGGGGATTGGGTTCCCTTGCATGAGACTAATTTGTTTGTCTTATTGCGATAGTCACTCGTGCATATTTATCCCTGGACATCCTCTTTGTGTTTTTTGCGTATTGCTTTTGCCCAGATGTTTCCATGGGGGGATTAGGGCATAACCCATTTTTTGCGATACCTACAAGGGGTGGAGACACGTAAGTTTACACATAGGTATATGTATCTATATAAAGAGAGGGGGGGACCAGGAGCCAATTAAGGTCCAGTGCCCGTGCTCCTAACGTAAACCGTCTTAATCAAAACAGGGGGCACTGTTCCAGATGAGGGTACAGGTAGTCACACACTCGATAAAGAGTAAAGTAGAGGTATAAGTGATCCTAGGCTTTTGAGGCTCACATGTGAGAGAAAGAGCAAGCCTTGTCTCCTAATGCCCTCACACACCCTCGAAGGATGTCATGCTTCATCATTGGGCGTTTTGCTCCTCGTCGGGCCGCGCTGCAATGCCCTACGGGTCCCTCGAAGGGTCACTTTAGCAGAGATCTTTTGAGACAAAACGCCGTATGGTGCATGCGGGTGTGTGGTGTGGGTCCTTTAAGGTGCAGTGGTGCGTGCAGAGTGAATCTAAAACTGTCTGATGGTTACCCAAAGAAAAGTTTTTAATAAGAGAGGCACCCTTGACAGACTAAAAACCAGTAGGTCAAGCGTTACCTATATAGGCTCAATGGGCCCTGGGTAACTAAAGGAGTCGACATGTTTGCGCCTATGTGGTCCAAACAGATCGTGGCGTTCTTCAGGACCAAGAAAACAATTTAAAATAAAGTGTAGTGTGGGTGAACAGTGAAACAAGGGTTAATACCCTCAGTGGGTATCCGGCGTACACAGTAACAATGTACCCTGTAGTCTAACTGCAACAACTAGTTAGATTTTAGCCGCTCCAGGATACCACCTAAAATGAAGGGGAGTTTCTCCATAGGCTAGTAGGAGTCGAGCGCCCGCACCTTACCAGGAGTTTTGCTCGGGTGCTGGCTCTTGTGCACCTACCCCAACCGTGCTCCTGGTGCGGGCGCTCGACTCCTACTAGCCTATGGAGAAACTCCCCCTTCATTTTTAGGTGGTATCCTGGAGCGGCTAAAATCTAACTAATTGTTGCAGTTAGACTACAGGGTACATTGTTACTGTGTACGCCCGGATACCCACTGAGGGTATTAACCCTTGTTTCACTGTTCACCCACACTACACTTTATTTTAAATTGTTTTCTTGGTCCTGAAGAAGCGCCACGGATCTGTTTGGACCACATAGGCGCGAAACATGTCGACCCCTTTAGTTACCCAGGGCCCATTGAGCCTATATAGGTAACGCTGACCTACGGGTTTTTTAGTCTGTCAAGGGTGCCCTCTTTATTAAAAACTTTTCTTTGGGTAACCCTTAGACAGTTTTAGATTCACTCTGCACGCACCACTGCACCCTTAAAGGACCCACACCACACACCCGCATGCACCATACGGCGTTTTGTCTCCAAAGATCTCCACTAAAGTGACCCTTCGGGGGACCCGTAGGGCATTGCAGCACCGGCCCGACGAGGAGCAAAACGCCCAATGATGAAGCATGACATCCTTCGGGGTGTGTGAGGGCATTAGGAGACAAGGCTTGCTCTTTTCTCTCACACGTGGGCCTCAAAAAGCCTAGGATCACTTATACCTCTACTTTACTCTTTATCGAGTGGGTGACTACCAGTACACATAGGTATAAACAGCAAAAAAGTGTGGAAGATTTACATATGAGTAACTCTACATGCATAAATTTGCATTTGTGAATCATGCCCTATATAGTTACTCTCCATGGTAATACTTTACCCATTTTCATAACTGATAAATCATCAAAATATTACATATTATCCAACAAGAGAGACAACTATCCAAGAAGATCGGAGTGATGAAATCTCATGTTATTGCGTCCATCACCTGTCCACAAATGACCAATACAGTTATACTGTAACACTCCCTCTACAATTAAAGACAGACTTAAAGATCCCTTCCAAGGCAGGTAAGGGACAAAGACCATGATAAGAAAGAAACGATTGGTAAACCTTAAGTAAAATTGTGCATAAAATCAGAACATGTATCTTAATTGAAAGTAGCATATGTGCATGTTCAACCTTCGGCTTACCTCTTCCACAAAAGAAAATAGAATTTGTGTTTTTCAGACAGTCCTTCAACCAGGCCATTATTAAAGGGGTGAGTCTTACCTAACAAGGTAGTTCACCTAGATCTGTCATTCTCAATAAAAGTTAACGAATATCTGAATGAGGTACACACCTGAATCAAAAGGCTAATTGAAAGGTGGCATGTTAAACCTTTCATGAAAACTCATTTTAAGCACATTTCCACCTTTTGGGGGATTCTTAAAGGGCCCAAAAGCACTTCTGGAAAGCTGTGATTTTGCAGATTCTCAGAAGAGAAATGGCAGGCAAGATTTACTAAGCTTTCACACAACGCATTGCAGCAAGGCAAATTGCTGTGCTGCATTGTATGAAAGGGAGAGAGCAGAAATGAGCCATATCTACTAAGATATGGCACACTTCGACTCTCTCATTGTGCTGGTGCACTTCAGGCAGCCTAGCACCAACACAGGCATTCTTGCAACACAGTGGAAGTGTGCCTGTATTACAAGGAAAATTGATTTTGTGCAGGAAGGGATATCTTACTACACAGTTCAACCCCTTGAGGCATTTTCCCCTTTCTATGTGTACTGCAAAATGCAGCAAACATAAAAAGAGAAAATAGCAAGGAGAAAAGAAGGGTTTTTTCCTCATTACGCCATCCTCCGGGAGGCATAGCGGTTCTCTACAATCGCATGTTTACAAACCTATGGAAAACTGGGATTGTGTGAAATCCATAGCTGTATGCACGAGAACGTCTGTGCTCCACTCATAGAACACCTCCCAGAATGAAACTAAAACTGTGATACACAGGCCGCTGTGTTGTGTTAAGTTTCTTCACAAAGCCAAGCAACATGAGACAAATTGCCCCTTGCGTGGCTTTGTAAATATCCCCTAGCATTTTGCGTCATGGCTGTGCCACAGAAATGTTATGTTATGTTAAGTTATGTTAAAAAGATTCCTAAAGCACACAGATGCCCCAGAAGGGGACTTACTAGCACTAGTCAACAAGTAAGAAGAGAGCAGTGGAAGAAAAACAGGCTTGTCTAGGAAGAGAACAACCAGGTCTTTAGTTGCTTAAGAAAGAACGTTGACCCATTCTCGCTCTTCTGTGGCGGGATATGGAGGCCAGATTCAAGTCTGCTGAGCTTATGACTCACGTGGGGGAATATGTTTGCATCAGGGCAGCAAGACTTGGCACTCCTTGGTTATAGTGGATCTTGTGAGTGATGCATAGTGCTTTAAACTTTGTGCGCTTCTCAATAGGAAGCCAGTGGAGCTTGATAAGGAGCTGAGAAGCCATGCAGAATTTGGGGAGGGAGAAAGGAAGCCTGGCATCAGCATTGTGGATGAACTGTAGTTCGTTCAAGACTGATCTTTTGGCACCCAGGCAGAGACTGTTCCAATAGTCTAGGCGTGAAATGACAAGGGAACGGACAGTTAGTTTGCGAATTTGTAAAGTGTAGAGTCCCATGATGGCTATAAGGTTTCTCAAGATGCCATACAGTGGCCTGCTAGGGTTTTAACCTGGGTTTCAAAGGATAGAGAATCATCCATCCATACACCAAGGTTTTTAACCACATACTTAGGCTTTGGAGGAGGTCCTAGCATTTTTGGCCACCAATGGTCTCCCCATAGGTGGGTGTGTCTGCCCAGTAGAAGGATCTCAGTCTTGCTGGCATTGAGTTTTAAGCAATTTTCATGCATCCAGCTTGCGACAACTGTAAGACAATTTTTACAATTTTTCACTGTCGTCTTCTGACTTTGAGGACAAGGAAATGATTAATTGAGTACCACTGGCGTAAGACACCAGTGAAATTCCAAAATATTTTACTACATAAGCTAAAGGTCTGACGTAGAATTTTAAAAGAGTAGGGCTGAGAGCAGATCCCTGGAGGATACCATGTGCTAGCACTCTGGGAGAATGCGAAAGGAGGGGAGATTACTTGGAAAGACTGATCCTTTCGAAAGGAGGTAAACCAGGTCAAGGCCTTGCCTTGCACACCCAAATCGCTGAGGCAGCATAATAGGACTGCATGGGAGACAGCATCAAAGGCAGCACTGAGGCCCAGGAGAAACAATTCCTGGGAATTACCCATGTCCGCAGTGGTGTGCAAGGTCTCTGTTACTGTCAGAAGCAGTGGAGGCTGGCAACATTTCTAAGTGGTGGGGTGAGCAAACAGTGCAGCTTCCCCAAAGCCTGAGTAACCGTGCTCTAGAAAGGCACATAGGTGACACTGCCAAGCATGTGGTATGGAATCCCAGCCACAGTGCTGCACCTGTTCAAACTGTTGAAGGCCATCAGTTGAATAACCGTGGTTGGGCCTATTTTCTGTCCCTGTTGGACCTTGTTACCTGATCAGCGATACGAAATATATCACATAAAAAAACAAACTAAGGGGCATATTCACAAGGAGCTATCGCCGAATTAACGGCACTTTATCGCAGCCAAAGTCGTGATAAATGTACCCCCCCATTCACAAGCCGGTGTTAACAGCCCACAGCACCAGTTTACCCGCGATAGCAGCCGCAAAAAATATCGCCACAGAGGACCCACGCAAATATCGCTAATGAGATGCAGAGTGGGCGTTCCGGTGTCTAAAGTCGAGACAACATCACACATCAACATTCACAACGACCAGCCACATCGACGATAAGAACACAAAACAGGCGATGAGGTGCGGTAGCCGCAGGTATTTAACACCTGCCTCAAGCAGGTGTAAAGAAGGAAGTCCACCTGCAGTAGGCAACGGAGTCCCCCACACAGCCATACCCGAAGAACAAACGATGCCATGGAGCTACTCTACATGCAGCTCGGAGCCCCAACAGGGCCACAACACCCCCCGCCACCAACCCCTGGACCGCCACCCCCCCAGGACCCGGACCCGCTCCCCCCCGGACCACCACAGAGGCAGCATAGAGTAAGACAGCGGACCTACCGAAAATGCAGCACTCTCACAGACCTAACGCCCGCAGAAGTCATTGCCCACTACAGGCTCAAAAGGACAACCATCCTCCGCATCCTGACCCACATCGCCCACAGGCTGACGGTCCCAACACAGCAGAGAACAAACATCCATCTGCAGACAAAGCTGCTGGCTGTGCTGCACCTGTTGGCCTCTGGGATCTTCCAACCAACAACTGCCAGAGTCGGAGGGGTCTCACAGCCAGCCCTATCAAAGTTCATCACACCCGTCCTGGATGCCATCCTCAGCTTCATACCCCAGTACCTTCACTTCCCCAACACTGCGCAGGAACAGCTGAAGACTAAGCAAGGCTTCCACGCCATAGCCAGATTCCCGGCAGTGTTGGGGGCAATCGACTGCACACATGTGCCACTTGTGCCCCCTGCGGATACTGTACACCACTACCGCAACAGGAAGCACACGCATTCCATCAATGTGCAGGCAATAGTGGACCACCGGGGAATGTTCACCAATGTCGTCGCCAACTACCCAGGCAGTGTGCATGATTCCTTCATCTTCAGACAGTCCATCATCAACCAGCGCTTCCAGGATGGCACATATGGAACGGGACTGCTCGTTGGTAAGTACCAACTCAACACACCACACATCCCACAGCCACCAACGCACAAGGCACAACTGTGGGGATGCACACGGACCTAACCACATCTGACATGTTAAACTACACGACCCCCTACCAGACACGACTACACCACTCCATGGTCATCCTGGGCTACCCCTGCACCCAATACAGACTCCACATGGCACCACAGCCATACAACAGCTGAATGTGTGGAGATGCGGAATGCGGCCATGACACATGTGAGGCACTGCTCTGCCCCCATGACCCTACCCCGGTCTATCGCAGGTCAGCATCCCGTGGTAGTGGGACCGTGTCGGCCGCTGTGCATCCGGGGCGACTAGCCCTGTGCGACTCGAGTCATCCCCCCTTGTAGTTCAGACATTGCATGTCTGTGTGCCAGATGACTGTTTGTGTAGTTGCCAGCACATGCTACTCCCTGAGGGCTGGCTTACACTCACCCCCCACACAGCCAGCACAGGCATCACTGAATTGGTGGGCCTGCCATCACATCCTGCCGCACCAAGTATTGACTCTTTTCTCCCTGCACTGTCCCAGGTGATCAAGGATATGCACTCTGCCCTTGGATGATGACACCCCTCCGAGACCCGAACACACCCGCCCAGAGGCAGTACAATGCGGCCCACATACGCACCAGGGGCATCGTTGAACGCACATTTGGCGTGTTGAAGTCACGTTTCAGGTGCCTGGACGGCACTGGTGGGAAGCTCCTGTACAGCCCGGACGTCGTGTGCAAGATGATCGTTGCATGTTGTGTGTTGCACAACATCTGTGTGCGCACCAGGGCCCCATGGATCTGAGTTCCAGAGGTACCGGACGATGATGGTGGTGATGGGGCAGGTGGCCCACATCCCACTGCAGCTGCGGCAGTATTGGCCCGTAGGGACTCCATCATTGACACTTACTTCTCATGAGCACGTCACATTGTGACCCTCTGTGGCATTCATGGAACAGTAGTAGATGTCCAATTGCACTGCATGTGTGAATAAAACATATTTGCAGGTCACAGGTTGGAATTGTACATTGTCATGTTACATGTCCCTGGGGTTACAGATATGATTTGCCATGTTGTGCACATTTTCCGAACCAGTTGTGTCCTGTGTTCAGTTGTGGAGGTGTTGCTGTTTGTACCGGGATGTTGTCACTGTCCGGGTGCACTTCTGCTTATGTGCGTATGCTGCAAGGTGGGTGTGTCGCTCCTGCGGCTCTGATTTGTCTGCCACTGGTCTCTTTCATGTGGTGTGCCTGTGGGTTCTGTTCTTCCACGGTGCGTAGATGTTGTGGTGTGCATGTTGTCCTCTGCAGTTGGCCAGGGTGCATCCGTGGTACTCCGCTGTTGATGTATTTTGTTCTGTGGCATTTTCCGTAAACTGTTCTTGAGCTTTTTTCCCGCATTGTGCGTGCGTATTGTTGCCCTCGCGCTGGTTGTCACTGTTTTCTTATTGTGCTTTGGCCCATCGCAGCTTTTTTCGCGTTGTGGTTTGTGTTTTTATCTCGGTCGGGTTGGTTGTGTCGCGAGCATTGGCCGCGGTGTCGGCCAACTATCGCATGCTACCGCCGTGTTGTGAATTCCATGTTGACAATGTGTTATTTTCCCGAGATAGGCTGCGATATTGAAAGTTGCGTTACGCTACTCTTGCGATAGTTATCACACGTTCTTGTGAATATACCCCTAAGAATACTAGAATACGCTAGTTCTTCTGCATCATAACCCAATGTTTCAATATCCTACAAGAATAAAACTTGCTAAGTAAGACCCAGTGGTATGACTCTATCTACGCTTTTCTGGTGTCTGCTGTTCATCGGTTTTGTAATTTCCTGTTCAGTCTAAAACGGGGCCTGTATTGCAAGGGTGACACAGGCACTTATCTTCATTATCGCTCTGAAAATGCTGGTGCCCAGGAGATAATGCACAAGCCAGCATGCGATCAAGAAACAAATGTCGGAGACGGGAGCTGAATAAAGAGGCCATCATGACCGGAAGGGTGCGTGGGAGTAATGGGGCGAGCACCCACATGCACAAATAAAGTACGGATGGGCCCATTCACAATTTTTTTTCTGTTGCAAGTAAAATGAACACATTGAAAAATTAGCAATCTGCATATGTGCGCTTTATGGTTGATTCACACAGCATGAAACATGCATAAATGCATACAGTGGCAAACCTGTAATCTTTAGAGGTTTTTGCTGCAATTGTATACTCTCACCTCCAGTACTCTCATTACTACATTCAGTGCCAGTGCCACACCTACCCGTGGCCAGTGACATCCCGAGAGCCAACTCCCCTAACTTATCCCCACGCTGCTTTCATGCTGTTACCCAGCATGAAAGCAGCACCAGGATTGCTTGAAGCGGGCTGGCTAACCGCTCACACTGGCACTAGGGGCTGGTGCAGTCTATCCATCTGGCTATATAACAGCTGGGGCTGGAGAAGTTTAAATTGTGCATGTCACGCTGGCCGTCGCAAGCCAACTAGCCAAAGTGACATTCGCAGTTTAAACTGGTGTAGCTAGGCACCATTCCTCCCTGCTCTCAGTCTGCACTGCTGCAATGGCCCCGCCCCACAAGGCCCTAACCCTAAGCTCCGGCGGCTGCCAGAGTGGATAAATAAAATCACTTTATTGCTATTTTATTTTTCACTTTTCCTGTCCCCACAGCAAGGTGGGGGGGGAGGGAGGGAGGGGGAGAGGGACGGGTGACGCTCCTTTGTCCAAATCGAGCATTCGTCGGTGGCCAGAAGAGCAGGTTCTGTGCTGTGTGCTGGCCGAAACCCATTCTGTAAGTGATCTAATATTTGGTTTTGTTCTAAAAAGCTAGTCAGGCGATTGTTCACGTGCTTCTCCACTACCTTTGATAGGAAAGATAACAGGGAGATGGCAACCACAACACAAAATGTTAGTAAATCTGGCCCTAGGCTTCAGAAAGATACAGCTGCGCATCTCTACACTCAGAAATGTCATGCTGTAGCACGATGAATTTAGAAACTTTTTGTGTGTTTCACCACGGAGAAAACATTTTTTCTTGTGCGCAAATTCATTCGCTTTAGCCCCTCCTCACCTCAGCATTATTGTGGGAGCTCTTTCCCCAATCCTTTAATATGTGTTAATCTCAAAAGTTTTTAAGGTGGAAAACTACCTTCACATATTTGGTGACTATACAAAAACATGCGAATATACGGCTGTTCATCAATTTTGAGGGCTGCCTTGGAAAATCGATAAATACGCACTTGAGAGCAGTTTGTTCACACACAACTCTGCTTTACTGGTAGAAATGTTTGTTTGGTCAGTCAATACCAAACAGAAGTGCAAATATACATGGTGTTCTCTGTAAATTATCTGAAGTCTGCAATTATACTTGAAGGCGTTTGAGTAACTCATTAGAACTCAGAAGGGCATATACCTTTTATGCCCTTTCAGGCCAAAGAAGAAAGAAGTCATTCACTCCTATTTCTGTTCTTATACCTTTTGCACTTGATATCCTTTGTGCTCATGGTCCTTTCATTCTGCACTGTTTTTTCTTCATCTTTGTACATCACTTTGGATTCACAGGTGCATTATAAATGAATAGACTTGCACGCAATACATCTTCACTTGTTGAAGCAGGATGCCAAGTGGGAAAATACAGAGGTGCTTTCGTAAACAACATTCAGAAGAAGGAAACAACTACATGGCAGATGTACAGTTTCCTATTGAAGCCCCGAGGACAGGCTATGCGGGAGGATCGCTGGCCTACTTTCCAAAGCAGTTTATCTGTTACTGCGATTCAATGACAATACTTTGTTTGAAAATAATAGATGGCTTAGGAAAATGTGTAGCATCGTTTGTTGAATATTATTTTAGCATCACAATATAAACAAAAGCAAAATCCTGACCCTTAGCAATATGGAATACTGTGTGGATTAATTTAAAATGTCTGAAGAGCATAGGGTTTGTTTTCGAATGTTACTATAATAGGAACAAACATTATCAAAGCCTATCAGTAGAAATATATTTCATATTGAGAAACCCTATTCATGCACCTCACATTCAAATCAAAATTGCCTCTAGGTAACTTGGCCTGGTATGCTGTTTTTAGAGAGGTGTTTTAATGCAGGATTTTGTGCCTCAAAACATAATTGCTCTAACCATATACACATCTTATAAATAATGTACAGAGAGATACAAACCTTATTAACAAATTTGGATATTTTGTAATTAAGCAAATATATGAAATCCCAACAGGGTCAACTCGCAAAGGCATGAAGGAATCCCATTGCAACTTAGGTAATTAAATTCTTCTTTTTTTAATTCTAATATGAGATCAGTTATTATGCACCACAGTATTTTTTTTCCTACATAATTATTTGCATATGGTTGCTTTATCAGCACCCGTCCTTTGAGGGGCGAACACACAAGATGTGGAATATCTATAGTCCTTACCCACAACAGGTCTTTGCCCAAACTAATGTGACATGGATCTTGGTCTCTGCATGTCTTTTTGCTTGCTTGATGATCTGTAGTAAAAACTAAGGGCAACCCAGTAACCCCTTATGAGCTTGGATATCTATAAACAACAATATTAAGGTGCGGACAAGGCTTCCAAAGCCCTCCATGACTGAGGACCAGCCTACCTCAACGACCAACTCCAACTCTACCAGCCCTCCAGGCATCTACGCTTCATTTCTCTCTCCCTCACAAAAATCCCCCACATCTGCAGGGGCGAGACTTTCTCCTTCATCGCAGCAAAAACTTGGAACAAACTGCCTCTACAAATCAGGACTGCCACTCCACTCCTCAACTTCTGCAAGAAGCTGAAGACCTGGATGTTCAACTAGGAGCACCACCACACCAATGTTCCTCCTCCAGCGCCTGGATAACCTCACGGGTGATAATCTGCGCCATACAAATCTTCATAACATAACAAGGGGAACATTCAATACATTGTTTTGAAATCCACCTTGTGATCAAATGAAGGAAGCATACATTCAAAAAACACTCGATTAACAGTACAAAGAAACATAGAAGGGGAAAATGGGGAAAAATTATTCTTAAGAGCAGTTGCACAATATAGAAAACATTTTATTTCTTCAGTAGATGGACAACTCAAGACAAATGACATCAAAACAATCAATTCCTTGAGACTGGCGTTTAGATCAGGGCCGACTCCTCCGTAATGGCGGAAAAACGCCGCCCCACAGTCCATGCCAGCAGACGATAAATAAAATGATAATAACAAAATGTTATTATCATTTTATTTATGCTGTCTGAGCCTATCAATACAAGAGGTATAGGGTTGGCCGGGCATGGCAGGGAGGAGGAGTAGTATGCACTCATAAGTGCACATGTGTGTTTGGCCGGCCCTCTTAGGACGGCCAAACACAAATGCACACTTAGTTTCTCCAACTGGCTGTGTAACACAGCCGGTTGGAGAGAAGCCACAGGCTCCAATTCACCATCTGAGTGGCAAATGAGGCCGCTCAGACCAATCCTGGCGCTGCTCTAATTTGGGAGCAGCCTCTGGATTGGGTGTGGAGCCTGAGGGTCCATCCCCTTCCTGCCGGCCAACCAGAAGAGTCATGAGGCAGGCGTCAGCAGGAGCAGAGCAGCAGGTAAGTCTTTTTTTTTAACATGTTTTATCCCCTCCTTCCCCCTCAACCCGCCTCCAACTCCACCCGCGGCCGCCCTACCACTTTAGGTAGGTGGCGCCCACCACTGGTTTATATAATCTAGCATACAATACTGATGTGAATGAGAGTGGTTTGAGGAAACAAGGGCGCTTATTTATAGGATTTTGGCATAGGGCAGCGCAGCAAGGCACCTTGCTGCGCTGCCCTATGCTGAAGTGAAAGGGCAAGAATGCACCATATTTAAGCAATGCAGCCCATTCCTGCCCTGTCTCCCTGCGCTGGTGCCGTTTCAGCATCCTGGCGCCAAAGTAGGTACCCTTGCACCATGGTGCAAAACAATCCTAAGAGGTGTTCTCCTCTTTCTATGTGTGCTGCAGAATGCAGCACACATGGAAAGAGGAATAAACTAAGAGAAATAAACATAGTTCTTCTCGTTACGACTCACCTTGGGAGTTAAACAGGTTTGGCACTTCCCCAGGTTTACATCACTTTGCAAATCTGTGCCAGGGTCAAATTCCATGGATGTTGTGTGGGAAAACCCACCGCAATGTCCATAGAACCCCTCCCGGGCGCAGAGTAAGACGACACACTGATTTGCGCTGCGTTGCCTTCCTCGTGATTCATGAGGCCATTAAAATCCCCAAAGGGTGGCTTTGCGTGGCTTCATAAATCAAAATGAGAGCCCTCATCACGTGTGTACCACTTTAAGTGGTGCAAAAGTGATGCAGGGCTTACGTAAATAAGCCTTAAAGTCTAGAACAGGATCACTGACAGAATATCACTGACAAAAATATTGTGTGGACAGAATATCGTGTCAAAAATATCGAGGACGAAAATATTGAGAATGTAAGTGCAAATAGGAAGGTGTAGATTTATTATTCTTAACTCCACAATTATGTATCTTTGAGATGTATATATAGTCAAGGTACAAATGTGTGGCGTTATATATAGTAAAACTTTGCTTACCTATTGAAACTTCCCTTCACAATATTTTTGTCCTCGATATTCTTGACAAAATATTAGTCCACACAATATTTCTTTCCCAATATTTGGTCTGAATACCCTACATTAAGGGCCACAGTAGTGTTGCTCCACTGTTCAATCCCTGTTATACTTAATATGTGAGACCACCCCCAGGACAATGCTTTCAGTTTCTTTGCTTAAACCCTGTTTGTAAATATGGTGAAAGTCTACAGTGATTTGGTGATTAACCAATTTTGGGTAGTCACTCCGAGTATTAACATGGTACCTAATACCAAATTCTAGAGATAAATCAGTTTATCAAAGGAAAGGATCTGTGGCAAGGCTCAAGGATTCCAGCAACATCGTACGTGTTCTTCCCCCTTTCCCTTTCTTTGTTTATTTATATGAACTTGGTGTGAAAACAACGGGCACATACAGAAGGCTAGCTTTAAACTAGCTGCAAGCAGATATACATTTCCTATCATTTTCATGCTAAGTTGTTTAAAGGGTGGGGGGAGGTCACCGATTCCAATTGTATCACAGTATTTGAACCAACTTTCCCATCTTATCACTTGCGAGCAAGAAGCAAGACTAGGGTGTGTACACATTTTAAACCTCGGAATTTCCCACATTAAATATGGGGCGGGAAAACCCATTGGCTCAACAAGTCCCCAGCAATAGTCACACTTCACAATGACGTAAAAGTTTAAATATCCGGGCAACATTGTCCCCCAGACTAATTGGTTTTACTTGGCCATTGAGCTAGTACTGCAACAAGCCAACAAGTGAGTCTTTGGTGTAAGCAGCCAGGCAGTTCGCAATGCATTCAAAACACACTATAACTCGCGCTTTTCAAGTTGTTTCTATTTTGTTTGCTCTTTCTTTAATTTCTGTGCCATTGGTAAATTAGTGTTTTGAGAATTGCTGCTCGTGTTGGTAGTCAGCTGGGTTTGGAAATCCTCAGCTGTGTGTTTGTCCTGCTGAGGATGGTGAAACCCAGCTAGTTGCCAACACAAGCAGCAATTACCAGCTACACATGTCCATTGGCAGTGTGAAAATACAAAAAGAACAATTGAGAGGGGGCGTGGCTAACACCCAACCGTAATGGCCGCTACCTAGAGAGGCTCCGAGACCTACCCGACATCCCAGACGATCCGGTAAATAATCCGTCCACGCACTGCAACGAGACGCCGAGGTTCAGGCGTCGGAAGTATTGGGGCACCCTGTGATCCTTCTCCGAGACTCCAGAACTGAATGGCGGGGACCCTGCGTCGGGTCTTTGAAGCGCGGCCTGAGCCGGAGAGAGAGACCGGGACCTAGCGTGGCCTCGAGATCCGCTGTGTGGAGACGCAAGGCGGCGTCTCCCACAGGGAGTCGGTGGTGTGCCTGGGCGCCCTGTGAAGCACTCGGTGGAGCGGGACTGGACTGTTTTGCGCTCCGCGGCGCGGCGTTGATGTGCGCTTCCCCCCCTGGACCCGTGTGAGGTGCGGGGAACGGGTCGGGGGGCTTGAGGCGAAGCCCGTGCCACACACGATCCGTGAGTACGATATCTAAGCAGCGCGCCCCTTAATCTGTGGCAGTGGTGAAGATACAAGCATGCTGAGACACTGCCGTGCAGACACGCGGAGACCCTTGGCCATCCGCAGCATATTGCCAGAAGTGTGAACGGCTCCATGGCGACGGAGTGGGTGTTGGTGCGCAGGACCCGCCATGATTGAGGCACTCTCGGGCCCCGGCGGTGATTAATGACATTGATGTGCCGTGGCCGCACCTGGGCTGCCGAAGTGATGAGATAGTGGAAGCCGGCCACAGCGGAGGTAGGAGACACTAAGCGGCGGTTGCAGCCGCCGCCCGTACCAGATATTTGCGATACCTGCACTCAGGGGACCGTGGTGCATATCGAAAGAGCCTAGAACTTGCCCGCCGGCCTGCCTTGCCTGCTTCACGTTTGGGTCTGGTCGAGGTGAAGACACCTCCTCTTGCCGCAACTGGGGGCACGTGGCAGGAAACCCGAAAGGCCCGCTTGGCTAATAGCCACAGAGGCAGGCAGTGGCGACTACTGCCACGTACGCCCCCCAGCGGACCAGCCATCATGGGGGGCCGGGGCCAGCGCACGGCACAACAACTGAAGCTGGACAAGTACGCATACGCCAAGGACCAACCAGACCTGGCGGACAGAAACACCACGCATGAAAAGACCCAGACGCCTGAGGGTCCGGCGGAGGTCCCACTGCAAGATATAATGCTCACCCTTAACAGTGTCCAAACCACCGTGGGATCGATTTCCACCGATATCTCACTCCTGAGGGCCGACTTCCAAAATATGGCCGCAGGGGTGTCCGAAGTCGAAAGCACCACGATGACCCTTTTCGCTGACACTGCTGCCTTACAGCGACAAGTGCGCCAACTTGAAACAGACAATACATTGATAATGGCTAAGCTGGATGACCAAGAAGGCCGCTCCCGATGCAATAACGTCCGAATCGTGGGCGTGCCAGAAAGTAAAGGGGGCCCTGCAATGGACTTATTTGTTGAAGACCTTATTAAGACTCATCTCCAACCTCGGGGACTTTCCACCTTTTTCTCAGTGGAAAGAGCCCATCGAGTGCCAGGCGGCAAACCCAGACCCATACTAGCCCGCATCTTTAACTTCAGTGACCGCGACGCCATACTACAAATAGCACGAGTGGCTCCTCCGCTGCACTTAGAGAACTCTGTCATTTCCTTCTTTCCAAATTATACGGCAGCAGTCACCAAACAAAGGCGAAGTTTTATTGAGGTGAAGAAGGAACTCCGGGGACGAGAACTTGCCTACTCAATGCTCTTCCCGGCAAGGTTGCTGGTAGTGGCGGATGGTAAAACGTGGTTCTTTGAGACGCCTGGGGAGGCCCAAGACTGGCTGGAGGGATGGAGATGGGCATCGGGGCCGCGACGGCCAAGCAAGATTCAACAGCAGCATCAACGTCTACAAGAGGTGGCACCGCAGGGCTCGAGAGATACAGGCAACACGACTGACTCCACACAGCAGGAGACCGAAAAATGAAGACGCTCGGACCACTCGTTCTCCTGTCTTGGAGCGACGCTGGGGACCGCTGGGGAATACACACTGAGATACACACTCATCGGGGTGTGTCTTTGGGGTGGCATCCCCGACCTGAGGGGCCCCGGGTCGCCGACTCACCGGGCGCCCGGACACTGGCGCCCCTCCTTTTTTCTGAACTTGGACAGACTGAAGCGTACAGTTATAGTTTCGATGGATGGGATGGATCGGGGTGATCTCTGGACTACTCTCCCCCCGCACGCAAGTATAAGTTAATGGGGACTAAGCACTCTGCGAAGTTGGGGTGGCGGGTAGTTTTGTTTCCGTCTTGCAGGGAGGCAGGGAGGGGGGTGGGGACCAGTTTAAGTTTAAGTTCATGTTTAGTTCTTTCACAAAGGTACACCGAATGCTAATTAAACCAATACACCGTTGCTCGCTAGCCACATCATATTGCCCTCCATGCACCGGCATCACTGATACACCCACTGACGTGGGGGGACGACTTAACCGACCCCATGCAAGCACAACCCGAGCCCCTTGATGCGCTGGGCCCCCCTCTGGTAATTATATCCTGGAATGTAAATGGATTATCAGAGAAGATAAAGAGGGGTCTGGTGCTACAATATCTCAAGCGTCACGCACCGGCGGTGGCCCTCATCCAGGAGACACATTTAACGGGTTCGGCCTGTAAGGCTCTTGACAGGTGGGGATTTAAAATGGTGGCGCACTCTGAGTTCACCTCGGGGTCTAGGGGGGTTGGGATCCTTGTTCGAAAAAACTACCCACTTGTCTTGACTGGGTCCTGGACGGACGATCAGGGGTGATTCGCAGCCGTCTCATGTCAGGGCCTACAACTTAGTTTCAGTCTATATCCCGCCGGCCCTGCAGAATATAGCCCTCCCCGCACTTGGCAAATTCCTGCTCACACTCCCACAGGGTGAACTGGTTGTGGGGGGCGACTTCAACGCCACACTTAACGCTACACTCGAAAGACTCCCCCCTAGGGACCACTGTGGAGCTCAGCTGCGCCTGGCTGAGTTCCTTGACGCCTTCGGCCTGATAGACATCTGGCGCCTACGTTTCCCTCAGGCACGACAGTACACCTTCCACTCAGGTGCTCACAATAGCTCTTCCAGGATAGATTATATATTAGCGCTCGCATCTGTCTTGGAGGGAGAGTCAGAGGTTTTACACCTCCCCAGAGGTATCTCCGATCATTCCCCTGTTATGATAAAATTAACATCTTGCTTTTCGGGGAGGCGACGCACATACCCTATATACCCGGGTTTCCTTAATGACCCGGACATCTGGAAGGGCCTGCGTACTACCACAAAACAATACTTCCAGGAATACGAACATTCAGTGACTTCCCCGACTATCCTATGGGAAGCCTATAAGGCCGTCCTGCGTGGGCAAGCAATATCTGTAATTACATCTCACAAACGAGACTCGAAGCGACACATGCAGACCCTTGAGCAGGCAGTGAGCCAAGCTGAAGCCGAACACTCCTTAAACCCCAATGATGACACAACACATAAACTCAACTTAGTAAAACAGGAGTACAGAGACTACATGTGGGAAGAAGCCAAAGCCAGGGTCACCAAGACACAGCACACTATATATGAAGTTGGCGACAAAGCCGGCAAGCTTTTAGCGTGGCTGGACAGGAGGGAACGCGCAAGTCGCTTGGTGCCACAATTAAACTCGGACACCGGGGGGGTGATTACGGACCCACAGGAAATAGTTCAAACATTCACAACTCACTATGAGAAAATCTACACCCCAGAGGCCACATCCACCCTGGAGGAGAACCTAGCATTCCTCCATGACATCCAGATGCCCAAACTCGCGACACATGAGGCGCAGGCCCTGGAGGCAGACCTGACACCAGATGAGCTAATACTGGCCATAAACGGGCTCCAATCGGGGAAAGCTTTAGGACCGAATGGCATTCCCGTTGAACTCTACAAAAAAGCTTCAAGTATGCTCACTCCCCACCTACTTAAAATGTATGAAGCTAGCCATTAGGCGGGAGTTCTGCCTAGGGATCAGCGCACTGCGACAATCATAGCAATTCCAAAACCTGGCAAACCCCCTCGGGAGTGCTCATCATATCGACCAATTTCACTGCTTAATGCAGAAGCCAAAATATTAGCAAAGGCGCTGGCCACTAGGCTCCAACCATACCTTACAACCCTAGTGCACCCCGACCAATCAGGTTTTATGCCAGGCCGTAATACAGCACTCAATCTGAGACGACTCCATGGTGTGATGGCCCGAATTCCCACTATCCAGGAGGAAGCGGTCGTGCTCTCCTTAGATGCGCGAATGGCTTTCGATCTAGTAGAATGGACCTTTCTTTTTGCAGTGCTACAGCACATGGGCTTTGGGCCCAAATTTTGTGCCTGGGTTCATCCTCTTTACACGCAACCGATGGCACATGTGGTGGTAAATGGGCGAGTATCTGCTGACTTTCCCCTTGATCGCGGGACAAGGCAGGGCTGTCCGCTTTCTCCCCTCCTGTTTGCGCTGGTGTTGGAACCGTTGGCGGCCTGGATCAGGAGGGACCCCGTCATACGAGGGCTAAAATGGATGGAGGGATGGGAAGACCGCATTTCCCGATATGCGGATGACATCCTCCTCTATATGGCATCCCCCCGACGATCGATCGTTCGTCTGTTAGACATTTGTGCTTCCTACGGTAGGGTTTCTGGCTACACTATAAACTGGGCCAAGTCTGTTCTTTATGTGCTTCACGGCCAGCCTCCACGGCTGCCGCCAAATTGCCCACTGTGCGTTACGGACAGAGGGTTTAAATACCTAGGAATATATATCACTTCCATGTCTGCACAATTCGCTGAAAAGAACCTCTCAGAGCCCCTGAAGAGACTCGGGCGTGATGTTAAATATTGGCACTCCCTCCCACTGACTCTCCTGGGTCGAGCCGCCCTATTCAAAATGAATGCACTCCCCAGGTTTTTGTACGCCTTGCAAAACACTCCATTCCCTGTCCCTCCCTCCTACTTTAAGGCGATCGACGCTGAAGTTAGTCATCTCCTCTGGGAAGGGAAACCCGCTCGCATAGCCCAGCTTAAATTGGTGCGGGGCTGGTACAACGGCGGAATCGCTCTACCCAACATCAAAACATATTACTGGGCCTCACAGCTTACTGTAGTAAACCAGTGGATTCATGCTCCACAGGACGACCCTGCGTTCCGTATGGACAGACACACTCTCGGGACCGGGGGAGTATTGGGTGCACTATACAACAAACCATGCGTACACACACACTACTGGGTCCCACTGCACACACTGTCCACGTTTGGCTCGCGGCGCTCAGGGCGCTCGGCTGGGAGGGGGTCTTAACGCAGCACACACCACTCTGGATCACCCGGCGCTTAGGAAGACTCTATAAAAGCAAAGGCTTTGCCAGATGGGACCTAATAGGTATATCCAGGGTGGGAGACCTGTGGAGAAAAGGAGAGATCATTCCATTCGCACAATTGCAAGAGACCTACGAGATGGCTTCAACGGAACACTATTGCTACCTTCAGAACAAACATGCGCTCACAAAAGCTATTCCACCGGGCACCGACCTCCCCGAATCCTCACCGCTTGAGGACAGACTGCTGACAGAACACCTGACAAAAAAGGCCATTTCGCTTACGTACCGTAAAATAATCAGTAACTGGGGGGATCCTACGGTCGCCCTCCGTGAGAAGTGGCAGGCTGAACTGGGGGAACTGGATGAAACGGACTGGCAGGAGGCCCTTGCGTCCCCACGAGAAGTAGCCATACCCGCCAAACTACAGCTAGTGCAGCTCAAGATACTTCACCGAACATACTACACACGAGCGACACTACACAGGATGGGCAGGGCAGACAATCCACAATGCCTGAGGGATTGCGGGTCACAGGGCACTTTCTATCATACCGTGTGGGAGTGCCCAAAAATTATGCAATACTGGGAGGCTATCATGAATACTATTTCACAGGTTTGTGGCCCTACTGTCCCCCCGGAACCCAGGCGTTGCCTCCTCAACATTTGGGAACCGACAGACCTCAATCATGCAGCGCAAGACTGGGCAACCTTGGGAATGATGCTGGCTAAATGTAATATAGCGCAGAATTGGGGTGCACAAACAATCCCCACACATAGGCAGTGGTGTGGAGACATTGACAGAGCAATGGTGGCAGAGAAAACAGTTTTTATCCACAGAAAATGCCCCAAAAAATGGACACGGGTATGGGGCAAGTGGAATGCATACAGAGGAAATATTTGCACTCCTCCCCTCGAGGAATCAGACTCAGACCTAAGTGCCTAATAGACAATTCCACCATCGGCATATCTCATGAGAACGATGTTTGTATAGTATATGTGGGAAGGGGGGCATACAAGAAATGTGTATCCATGAGGCCGCCATTGCTATAGTGGCGCGGATGTATTTACTGTGTGTATTTACGATTTATGTAATTTCATAAGCAGTATCAGCTACCAAAAAAGAACAATAAAAATAATCTTAAAAAAAAAAAAAGAACAATTGATGGATGGAATGCTGAACAATGTCAAACACTCACCTCCAGTCAAACATCTGGACCTAAAGCCATCACTTTTTGCTTACCGCGCCATTACGGTTTAGACCCAGTCATAAGCAAATGAGTCTTGACCCTGCTCCCCAAAGGAAGAAGCCAGCCCGAAATGCCAGTCCAGGTCCTCTCCGGACCAGAAACAAGCATCCTATGACTGGTTTTGGGGACTCACTCCTCATCAGCCAGGATAGCCTGAATCCAGTGGCATGATGAGCACGGGACCCACGCCTGGCATACCTGTCACATTCAGGGTGACAAATGCAAAAAGAACAATTGATGGACGGAATGCTGAGCAATGTCAAACACTAACCCCCAGTCAAAGATCTGGACCTAAATCCATCACTTTTTTGCTCACCACACCATCCCAGTTTGGAGCAGCCATATGCAAATCAGTCCTAACCTTGCTCTCCACGGTAACAGTCCAGCCAGAAATGCCAGGCTAGGTCCTCCCTGGACTTGAAACAAGCATCCTAGTTCAAGTTTCGGGGGCAGTGTGTAGCAGGTTTTTTTCCCCTATTTTTCTTTTTTGATGAGAATTTGTTTTCCATTTTTTATTTGTATATATAGTGAAAAATCAGGATTTTCATGGAAATTAGGATTTTCTGCACCAAAATTGTGCTTTTTTGTTACTCTCAAAGGGCTGGCACAGGATTTACATTTTTATTAAACTGCAATTTCAGCATTGCTTTTTTTGGTGCGTTTTTCAACACATTTCGGTGCCCCAGCATTCACCAGTGGTCAAGCAACTCTCACGGTGCCTGCTTACTGCGGGGGGAAATTTTCCATAGCACACCATTCATGCTTTTTTTTTTTATTGCGAATTTCAAGTTGGCTCAAATTAAAAATGCACATCACATAATATCTATCATCTCAGTAAAGAGACGTGCTGTAATTTTGCCAACCTTCCTTTCCCGTTGTTCTGCCTTTCTTTCTTTCCTATACGACTAAATGAGAAAGTAAAGAAAATAGAATTTGTTTACATGGTCCAACTGTCACCATTCTCAAACATTTCATTCTAGTGAGGAGGATTGAACCAAGGGATGGAAGAAGCAGCAGGGGCAAAGCTGCCCTACTACCTTAAGTCCTATGTGTTGTGGGCTCCTCCTATGTCACTTTAGGCACTCTCTGCAGTACTGCCACAAGCTAAATTGTACCAGCCACCTTCAGGTCCATGCTATGTCAGTTTTTATGACACTGCTTCTTGACTAGCCTCTTGGCCACCTTTGTTTGCTTCTGTGGCAAGATCTACCACCCACTTCTACCGAAGGCAACTCTTCAGAAGTATCCAGTAAATATCTGTAAAACATACAACATCATTTGAATTACACACCCCACCACTAATATTGAACCTTGTTACTGAGTCTGTGGTATCATTTCCTTTATGTAGTTGACATATGAGCCCAAACGTTTGGGCATATTTGGTCAGGAACACCAAAGCTATATGTTGCTCTATGGAACACCTACATATGCTCTATAATAGTGCCATGCAGGACAGTTCCAAGTTGGACCTAATGTGTGTAATTCATCCCCAATCCTGATGACGTAGATGTGAAGAAACTGAAAACAACCATTTATTATAAATATCCTCAATCATAGTGACTGACATTCCATTGATATGAAACAAAACAAACTGGAAACCACACCATTGAAGGATCTGCAATTATGTTGCAGCTGACTACACAGAGAGGCTATTGCCCCTTAATCATTTATTTTGTGCCATAACAGTGGCAGAATCCACACTGGGCCATTGTGCTGTATTTCTATATCAAGACAACTCTTGTTGGCCATGTCCCATTGCCCCTTTGACCTGAGGCCTACCCTCGCAATGACCTGCAGCTTGGAGAAGAAAGTCTAGTGCTCTTGAATTATCATCTGCTAGGTCTAGATTGACATGGGGGGATATTACCAAGGAATTGCAATAATTATCGCAAAGCACGCTTAGCGCTGTTTTTTTTATCGCCGGCTATCGCTGGATTTCATAGCGGAGATAACGCGTTATTATCAACGCTTATCTCCAAGGCGATAAAAAATCCAGCGATAGTGGCGAAACCCAGCAATAGCGCGAGAAATGCAGCGATAAATTCCCTGCGCTAATGAAAAGCTTGCTAATAGGCAGGTGAGGACTTAACCTTACAATCCACCTCCCATTGACTAGAATGGTTAAGTCAGGTTTTTAGCAGGTGTTAGATTCCAGCGATAATCGCGGTTAGCGCAAATTTTTTTAACGCTTCGCGGGCATTGCTAATAGGGGGAAGTTGTGTTTGCGACTGTTTTCAGTCGCTTTTAGTTGGGAACGCCTACTTTGCATGTCATTAGCGATATATATCGCCGACATGCAAAGCGGCACCAAAACGGTCGCTTTCGCCATAAAGCTGTCGCTAACAGCTGTTAGCGACAGCTTACTAATAGGGCGATAGAAATATCGCCGCATTAGCGGCAAAAAGTGCCGCTAAAGCGGCGATAAGGCCCTTGCTAATATGCCCCATAGTGTTTTCAATGCCAACCTGTCCGGGACTGTATTAGAGAAATCATCAAAAGAGTGATCACGGTATTGCCATTGCAACCTTTTGGAAGAAGCTATGATCAAAACACTATGTAAGTTGCTACCCATTGCCTATCATCTCCTAAAGGCAAGAAAGTTGAGAAAGTGTCCCGCTCAAGAACACAAGTGAACCTAGAGCTTAAGTGGTGATGTTCTTGTAAGCCAAGTGTCTTGCTCTGAGTTACATCATGCTCTGTAGTGGCTAGGGTAGGTTATTAGCAAATTTACTTTAGATTAACCATGCCTCCTAATCATTTCTTGTAGCACATCCTAAGCTGACTCATTGCTATTCTCCAAATCCCATACCAGCCATTAAGTCTACTCAGTGCATGAGATTACTGATTTAGAACTGTCGAGGAACTAAGCACTTGAACCCTAATGATGATGTAAGCTGATGCACTATTTGCTAAACAGGATGTCACTGTATAACATTACAAAAGCAGTGCTGTACCAGGAGTTCAGCATCAGAACACTACCACTACTATACATGTATATGCCATTTGTTCAACATCATTGCATTCCACTCTGTGGCTTGGTGTGGACGTGAAAAGTAACACTCATGACTTTTTAAACTAGATGTCACCCTTCTGTATTGTAAATTCACCTTCACTGTCATTTTTAATCACCAATCCAGTTAAGCCATTACTTAAAAAAATCATATACAGTGGCTGCAATCAGCCTACATTTGTTACCTCTTAATGCTCTAATGCACACTTGCTCCCTTTCTTCATTAGATCTGAGTTAGAACAGACCTAATAAATAAAAGATAGCACGGCTGTTCAACAGACATATTGCTTACAAGATACAAGGAGTGGGCTTTAGGTCTACTCCTCACCATCATTACCTGTTTTGGAACAACCTATTTCAGCCATTGGCTTATGCTTTGGCTATAACATGCTTGCCCAGTCCAGAGGAATAACTATCTCTAACCTAATTATATTCTCTGTTTGGGTGTATTCTGATTCTCTCTAAGGAGTTCTTGCTTTGCACTGCATGAGGGACTGCCATATCTCTCTCTCTCTTTCTGTCAACTGCTTATCTTCCCTATCTTGCCTCTTTCTTCCTCCACTAGTGAGCCACACATCGTTGCTCCCAGCCGTCCCTCCCTCATTTCCCTACATGTTGGTTCCTCATTGCAGGGGACCTGTCCCAACTCCTGCACAAATGACTAATGGCGAGATGCTATCAAAACAGCCCAATCTTATTAGGGCTGTTAGCCACTCTTGCCATGCTCAGAGAGTACCATAAAATGCACCTCAAGGACATTAAAAAATAATCAAAATAGATTGCTATTTCCTTTTGTTGCAAAATATTTCACATAAATATTTAACTTTTTCAAGTGAGCCGAAAGACCATATTTCACTTAAAAACTCTTTAATTTTAATATTTTTAGTACTTTTAGCATACTTGTACACTAACCAAAAACAATAGTTTAGATTAAAGGTGAGAAGATTCACTTTCATTTTTTCTGTTTAATGCTCTACTTAACTATTGTGTTCCAAGATGCCTGTGGAGGCATTGGGACAATGACCCAATTACTTACTGGTAATCTTCTTTGCTCTTAGTCCAACTCGTCCTTGTCCCAGTCATTATCATATGAGGTCTGTATGTATTCTCAGTTACAGGAAACACAACAGGAATGCTTCATCCAATTCCACCCACCCTCAGCTGGGTGCTATAAATAGTCTAGCATTCCCCAGCACTTCCTGTAACACCAAGCAGTAGCAAAGAGCTAGAATCATGGAGGGTGGATGGTTCGTAATGACTGGGGGAAGGATTAGTTGAATCAAGAATAATACCACAAGAAACAAATTGATTCTTTACAGATTGCCATACTCCTGAATCAAAATGTTTATCCCCTTAAAGAATGTTTTGTAATCGATAATGTTTAATGTGTTCAGATGACCAACCCCTGGCTATACAGATCTCTTCCAATGGCACACCCTGCAATTCTGCACATGATACAGACACACCTCTGCTAGAAAGTTCTCAGTACATGGCTTAAAAAGGCACACAAAATAGTTTCATTTATTCACCGGCTTACAGTTACAGCCTTCTAACCTTCACCCGGCAATGCAAAAGTCAAAAACAAACAGTCTGTTTTTCTAAACTCACTGGATCTGTTATGAAAAGCAGATAAGACATGTTTAATATCCAATGAGTTAAAAAATCTCTCTTCATTAGATGAGGGAGAAGGAAAGAAGATGAAATAATGATTTCTTGAGTAGAATGGAATCTGAAATTCACTTTATTCAAAGATTTAAAAGAACAGGCTTGTAAACATTTTAACACCAGAGACCATTCCCAAGGAGGGGCCAATGAGAAAGAAAAAGGGTCTTGAGATTGAGAACCTCTGCTTATGGTAAAGAAATATCAACTTCCTGAAAAGCCACAATTACAAACTGTTAGACCCAGTGGTTTCGGGCTGGCAGGGATGCATCGAAGTCAGTCAGAATCCAACATTCCAACTAAGATGAATGCAACACACTTGTCCGATATCCTGTGCTCACCCTCTGGTACCTTGGCACAGAGCAGTCAGTCTTATCCTCTGGGCTCCAGTGAAAAAGTTTTGGCACAACACCACCCTCACAACACACTTCGTATGCCACAAAACGACTCCACACCGTATGTATAAAACACTTATCTTAGTATTACACACACCCACTGAAATATTGTACATACACTATACAGTTATACACAATGATACAACTTCTCTATTAAAATCAACATGAAACATACATTGTATATACACTTTACAGTTATATGAAATTGTCAGACTTTCCCATTATCAGAAAGGTCAAACAGTTACAGGTCTTTGACTACGCCTCATGACCCAGCCCCTCAGCTCTTCAACTCCACCAGCCAACGATACACATTGCCCCGGCTGGTGCCCCATTGACTAGACAGTCAGAATCACCTAACACAGAAAGAAAAAGTGACTTTGTTTTGTCCATCCGGATTAGATTTCCAGGCGCCCGTCGGCACCTGCACGAGTGCGGGATCATGATCCCCCATAGACAAAAGAATGTGACCCAGGAAGCTGGCACGCTTCCAAATCTGGAGAAAGGTTTTCCCTTCAAGTGGATGTGTGTACCTTGGCACACAGCTTTTTAAATGCTACGTCGAGTAACAGTAACCCATGTACACAAGCTCCACCAGTGCAAACGTTTGGCACAATCGATGAGCTACCTCCATAGACGGCACAACCAGTGCAGCAGGCCCACGGAGATGCATTCGAGATACATGTCCCGGGTATTGGTCTTACCCCTTGACAAGGGACTTACAACTAACTTGAATCAGCCAATCATATATACACCAATCACCAGTATGTATATGACGAGCACAGTGCTTTGACACTGCACAGCAGTATCAAATGCGGTCAAAGTCCTAAGGCTAGCATGCAGAGCAGCGCAAAACTAGGAAGGAGAAAAGCCAAAAGTTGAGGGAAAGCTCCCTAGGAATGGCCATTTCTAACACTACTCCCTCCCAACCGAAAGCCAGGAAAGTTTGATCAATACCTTGACAAACTTCCCTTCCCTGAGCGATAGACCCTGGGCAATGGCCCATCTTCCCTAGTGGAACCCGCCAGTCCTACACCGCCCTCCAGAAACTCATTGGATCTGTTCCCCCTACTCCCAGGGCCCACTAATCCTCCCCTGGGAAATCCCCCCAGACTCAACCCAGTGCCCCTGTTAGCCTCAGGGGTGTGACTCCTGTCTCACCCCCGGGCAACTCTAGTTCACTGGTAGAACCAGGTTCCTGTCCAACCCAAGTCCTTCGTCTTGGCTGGTTCCCCAGAGGGGGGATGGGGTTGATATCGCCCCTGTTATCCACTCCCCCTCTCACCAGCTCAGAGAGGGTCTCCTCGACATGGTCCTCCAGCATGGGGTCGAGACCCTGAAGCTGGATAGGGGCCAGGGGCGAGCTCTTTTGCTCCAGTTTACTCTTTCAGAAGTTCCAGTGAGGAGGGGTACCCTCATATGCTGAACAGGGGATGCCTGTGTCAGCAGCCCCACCTCCTTCTTCTTCCACTAGGGAAGGCCCTTCTGTTGATGACTTTCTGGTACTGCCCTGGCTCCTCCCCGGGTGTTCCGCCTGAAGCACACCACATCCTGGTGCTGAGTAGGAGGCATCCTGGACCTCAGTCGACCCCTAACCTCCCTATTCCTTTGAGAAGTGATGGGGGGCCTCCCAACCACAAAACCACATGGGGAATTGCCCACACTTAGCCATTCCTCCCCCACCCCTGATGAGGGCTCACCGGAGCCACCAATGTTAGGTTTCTCTTCTAGTTCCTGCCCAGTGTCTGGACCCAGTTGACATGCGGCCACCACCTGGACCAGACCTAGCCCTCTTGGCTTGTAAATCTGACCCAACTGCATTCAATCCCAGAGCCAACATCCCTTTTCTCGCTCCCATACTACGCCTTCTCTCTGCCTTTGCCCTTCTACGTTCCCATTGGAGTTTCAATGGCTCCACCACAAGCCCCCTTCCTCCCCACCTGCCCCCCAGTTCCCTGAGGGACTGACACTAAGAGGCAACACTGCTTCCTGCCTGGGGGGGGTGCCACACCCCATCCTTGCAGCTCCTGATTCTGGAAAGCCTGTCCCTCATTATCCACAACCTCACTCTCCTCTGAATCCCCAGCGGCACTCCTAGCCTCAGACGCAGCATCGATGCTGTTGGCTTTAGTGTGATCTCCCGGGCGGTGACTTGAGTGCTGGCGGGAGGAGCTCCCATGTGTGGCTGAAGCCTGTGACTGCTCGGGTATGTCACGAGTGTGAGGTCTTGGGTCCAACCGCACTGTGTGTAAACTGTGCGGAGGCGCTGCCTTGCTGTGCTGACACTGCTGCGGATGGCCACCATCGGGGCTCTGCCTTCCACTCCCTGCAGTGAAATACTCACTTCAGAACACCCAAGTTGGTGGCTGGGAGCACACTGAGGCCTGTGTGGCCTATGACGGGTGGGCGCTGCTCTCGGCCCCAGAGACACTGCAACAAACGGCATGTTGGAGTGAGGAGCTCGGGTGCGCACTGGGGACGTGCAGCTCCAATGCCAACCTAATTTATCTGATGTTCTGGATCCTGGGACACTGGAGAACCTCACGCTGCATTGTGCACCATGGGAGCGGCGATTGTCTTTGCAGCTTTGGGCCTTCTGATATCCCCTCTATGCTCCCTTTGGCACCCATCCACTGCTCTGTGTACCTACCCCACCTCATTTCTTGTGCCCCCTTCTGGTGGACTGTGGCTCACATGACCGAGTGGGATTTTCCTAGTGCCAGTCTGCCTTATAACTGGCTTGAGTGACCTGCAGGCCTGCTCGTGCCCCCCTGGCAATGGGGTGTGACGGGGTCTGGATTAGAGGGGCACCACCGCATGCCATGACTGCCGGACAGCCATTTACCCATCTCGGCATGTGGGCGGCCCGCTTCGGATGGCCAGGGCTGAATTGCTCCACAATACTTCAACAGTGATCTTCGCATGCCTGATCGTGCCCCCTGTGCTCACCTGGGGAGTGGCGGGGCCCAGCGGCTGTCTTGGACCTGCCCAACTTGTTTCTGTATGATGGCCACTGGGGAACAGCCGCCCGACCCCCATGAGAACCACGGGGTGACTGCTGCATAGCTCTACCATATTAGCCACAGCAGTGCGGTGACTCATCTCTATCCTACTCGGAGAGTTTGCTCAACGAATTGCACCCAGGGGGCTGATTGAACTTTTATATATCCTGTGTGGCTTACCTGGAGCATGGGGAAACGTGATATCAAACATTCTAAACTATCATTGGATAACAGAAGCCATACGCGGGCCATCGAGGTGCCCCTGGGTGATCCGCAGGGGGAATAACTGAGTAGGGAGAGCACGCCCCCAGACCTCGATACACACACCATGTTTCTAGATCTGAAGCAGAGGTTAACAGCAATCAACACCAAAATTGACCTCCATGTGGATAGGTTTGATCGGCTGAAAAAAATGTCGATAAACATGATGACCGATTTGATCAACTTGAACGGCACACGTCAGATGCTGAGGATGATCGTGCTGCAGACAGGGAGAAGTTCCTGCATATGGAAAAAGTACTCAAGGTAACAAGGAATAAATAAGATTTGGAAGGTCGTTCCCACCAGTACAATTTATGCATTATTGGAGTGCTGGAATCAACAGATATGAGCAGAATGGAGGATTTTGCAGAGGACATGCTGCGCACACTTTTCGGCTCTGACCTATCCCCCATGCTAACTATTGGAGAACCCACAGGTCTTTCGGCCCCCAGTGGCCGCCTGGCATTCCCCAGGCCCCGCGCCCCTTTCTCCGACTCCATCACAGACATCATCATGCCACATGCCATCAGCTCCACCGTCTTCACGCTACTAGGAGACCTCAACTTCCACCTCGACAACCGCTTGGACCCCAACTCTACCACCCTACTGGACAACCTCCACACCATCGGACTCAAGCAGATCGTACCCGAACCAGCGCACATCCTCGATCCTGTTTTCACAGCAGGGAACTCCTTCACCTTCAGTCACACCTCTGACCTCCATTGTACGGACCACCGCTGTGTTCACTTCACCTTCAAATCCACCACTCCCTGCAAACGCCCGCATCAGCTCCAACGCAGTACCTGGAGCAAGATCTCCGACGACCAGCTCGCCACCGCCCTCACCAACTTCGCTCCCACCACCTCAGACGATGACCCCACCACCGCCGCCCGCACGCTAAACAACTGGATCACCAACTGCGTCAACACCATTGCCCCCTCAAAAAAACTTCCAAACCCCACCCCAAGAAAGCCAGCTGGTTTTCCACCGAACTTTGAGACTCCAGACGCACCTGTAGACAACTCGAAAAACTGTGGAGAAACGCCAAAACCACGACTGACCTCGACAACTTCAAAACAGCTACCGCGGCCCACCACAAGCTCATCAGACTCTCCAGGAAGGAAGCACTTCAGGACAGAATCACCACCAACACCCACAACAGCAAGGAACTCTTTGGCATCATCAAAGTGTTCGTCCAACCCAACAGCGAGACCACTGACATCCCACCCTCCCAGGACCTCTGTGACAGACTCAGCGCTTTCTTTCATCAAAAATCAAGACCATCTATGACAACTTCGACATCAACAACCCCCACGAGGAACCCCCCCACTGCACCCAGCAGCACGCAACCGATGCTAAACAGCTGGACCGCCCTCAGCAGCGAAGACACTGAGGATAATGAAGAGAACCCACTCCGGGGCCCCCGAACACCAACGCATCATCAACCGATCCTTCAAGACCGCCTCCTTCCCCGACGACTTGAAACACGCCGAGATCAACTCTCTCCTGAAAAAACCTTCAGCGGACCCCACCGACCTCAAGAATTTGAGACCAATCTCCCTACTTCCCTATCCAGCTAAAGTCATGGAAAAAGCCATCAACAGCCAACTCGCCGCATTTATCGAAGAGAACAACATTTTCCACCCCTCCCAATCAGGCTTCAGGAAGAACCACAACACCGAAACCATACACCTCGCAGCAAATGATGACATCTGTGCCCTCCTCGACAGAGGAGAGACCGTGGCCCTCATCCTCCTCAACTTCTCCGCTGCTTTCGACATTGTCTCGCACCGCACCCTAGCCCGCAGACTCCACAACGCTGGAATCCAGAACAAGGCCCTCGACTGGATCCGCTCTTTCCTCTCCGGCAGAACCAACAAGCCATACTCCCTACATTCCTCTCAGAACCGACTCCAACCACCTGCGGAGTCCCACAGGGATCATCCATTAGCCCGACCCTGTTCAACATCGACATCGCCCCACTCGCAGCCATCGTCAGAGCACACGGACTCAATATCACATCATACGCTGACGATACCCAACTCATCCTCTCCCTATCCAATGAACCCAACACCGCCAAACTCAACTTTCCAGACGGAATGACAGCCGTCACCAGATGGATGAAGAGCAGCTGCCTTCAACTCAACACGGACAAAACAGAGATACTCATCATGGGCCCACACCCCAACGCCTAGAACAACACCTGGTGGCCCCCCGCCCTCGGAAACCCCCCGCCCCCACCGACCACGCACGCAACCTTGGGATCATCCTGGTCTGTGAACTCAAAATGGACCGCCAGGTCAACGCCATCACCTCCTCCTGCTACCACACCCTCCGCCTACTCCGCAAGACCTTCAAGTGGATCCCCCCGAACACAGGAAAATGGTCATGCATGCCCTCATCAGCAGCAGACTGGACTATGGCAACGCACTCTACGCCAGGATCAACAAGAACCTCACCCGTCTGGAACGCCGCCGTCAGACTAGTCCTCAGCCGACCACGTCACTGCCACATCAGCCAACACCTGCGGACCCTACATTGGCTCCCCGTAGAGAAGAGAATCACCTTCAAGCTCCTTACCCACGCACACAAGGCCCTACACAACGCCGGACCCGCCAACCTGAGCAACCGCCTCGTGTTTCACGCACCCCAGCACTCCCTCCGCTCGGCCCAACTCTCCCTCGCAACTGTACCGCGGATCAAAAAAAGCAGAACAGGGGGGCCCTCCTTCTCCCTCCTCGTGGCCAAGGCATGGAACTCCCTCCCTCTGATAGACTACATCGCTCCCCAAGTTCCTAAAGGACCTCAAGACCTGCCTCTTCGATGATAAGCAGTGAACCTGCCGGACCGGCGGAACCTCCCCCGGCCCCCCTCTCCCTCAGCACCTTGAGACCCGTTCCGGGTGAGTAAGCTTGACAAACTTATTGATTGGTTGATTGTCTCCTAGTTCGCCCCTACGGGATATGTCCCAGAACTATCCAATATCAATGCTGTTGAGGTTTTTTGGTCAGGGTGGGGATGGTGTATTTGGCTCGATTGGGTGGCCAAAGTGGGAGGATGGTGGGCTTTCTGATTATGGGGTTATATGTGGCCCTATGGCTGCAAATTGTTTCTATTGTTTTCTTTGTCACTCAGCTGGTACATCTACTAATCATTTGCTCTTTTTCAAGGAAGATGCCTACTGCCTTTCACACCTAGAAATAAACTATAATGGGGTCTATTAATGCACTTCCCCAGAATTTTCGTGGCTTAAATGATTGTCATAATGACCGTCAGATATTTGCCTATCAGGGACACTCTGGGACATCTGCCTTCTTCAAGAATTACACCTCACTGAGGGGACGCTCTCGCGAGTGCGATCCGGATTGGTGGGGCAACGACATGTAGCTTGTTACTCCAACTATGATCGTGGAGTAGCGATCCTCATTAGAAAGGCATTACCCTAGCATATACGCCGAGTTATATGTGACACGCAGGGCAGGTTTGTTCTCCTCTCTGGCATTCTGCATGACCATCCTGTCAAACTTCTCTCTGTGTACGGTCCTAATGTTTATGACCCCTGTTCTTTGCGGAAGTATGAAGGCTAATCAGGACACTTGGTCCTGGTGTGACTCTCTGGGCATGGGAATTCAATTTGGTACTTAATCTGGAGACAGATCGATCTGGTGACTCCAGACATCCTCATTCCTGAACAGTGGTGCAGGTGCACCTCATTATGGAAGACGTTAACATTGTTGAGATCTGGCGTTCCCGAAATGCTTAACGAATAGATGGTACACGCGTATCAACGGGCCATGCCTCGTGCATAGATTTTGGCTTGTGTCCCAGGACGTGTTGGCCTGGGCAGTCCAGTTTCCCATTTACCAAGAATGCTTTCTGATCATGCTCCAGTTTTCTTAGAGCTGGCCTTTCCAGCCTTGGGCTTTTATGTGGAAACTCCCCCCCGGAGCTCTGCATAACCAGGTGTTCCAGGAGATCAGGACAGCAGCGTGGAATATTTTGCTCATAACGACAATGCAGAGATATCTAGGTCTTTGAAGGAATTTGAAGAAGCAGCACAACAAGAAACACACTATTTGGATTGGGTACATGGGCTAGGTGGTTTGGGGAGGGTGACAGACCTGGCTGGTCCCTCGCTCACCTGCTCCCTAAACCCTGGGTGAACAATTACATCACTAAGATACATGATGACCATTCACACGTACATATGGGTATACAGGCAGTACAGGAAGCCATGATGGTTTTTTTCTCCTCCCTGTACCGGATTCAACATGGCCCCACTCCCCTTGACCTCTCTGCCTACCTTGACTCTATCCAACTTCTATGGCTGAAGGACGGTCATATACGGTACTTGAACAAACCTTTTACAGCTGAAGAGGTTCTCAGGGTAATCAGAGCCATGCCCACTGATAAGACTCCCGGCCTGGATTGCATACCGATCGCATTGTATAAGGAATATGGCTCCCTGTTAATCCTGCACCTGCTCGCTATGTATGAGGAATCATATCCTCTGGTCTCCTGCCTCCCTCCCTTAATGAGGACCTTATTGTAACAATCCTTAAAGCTGGTAAAGATCCCCGTCGATGCGACTCATATCGCCCACTCTCCATGATCAGCACAGGCAACAAGATCCTTGCCAAGCTGATAGCCTTGTGCCTCCTTTCCCTTCTTTCCACCATGGCAAGACCTGACCAGGCAGGTTTTGTACCAGGTCTCTCTACATCCTGTAACCTGCAGACCTTTTTAACCCTCCTTAACACAATTGACCCAGCTATGCGCACCGCAGCAGCATTTCCTGATGCCACCAAGGCCATACCTTTTTGCCTTACTGACTCACCTTGGACTGATCCCCACCTTCATTAAAGTGATTGGATTGCTCTATTCTCAACCAGTTGTTCTTCTGCTCGTCAACAGCAGGGTCTCTGACCCTTTTGTGATGAGAAGGGGCACCCACCAGGGTTGCCTCTTAACTCGTATACTTTTTGCGATCGCAATGGAGCCACTTGTGGCTCATTTCCTTCAACATCACGTGCGGAGTGGCCTTGCATTTATGCCACACAGAATCTTAGTTTTGCTTTACGTGGACGATGTTACACTGCATACGAGGGACCCACGTATACATCTAAATCCTCTCATTAGGGAATTTTCTAGAGTTGGTGGCATGTCGGGTATTGAGATCAATTGGGCAAAGTCGATTATTTTCCCACTGACAAATGTGACTATCCCATTCACCTCAGAGTTCCCGCTTACGTGGGCTGATGGCCCTGTTAAATTTCTTGGGTTATGGCTCAGCAGAGACATTGACGATCTATAGAAATATAAGTACGGATGACTGATGGAGTGCCTGAAAGAGAGAGTTGAGTGCTGGAAGCACCTATCTCTGTCACTGACAGGTCGCTTCGCATTGCAAAAATGATAATCCTCCCCAAATTCCTTCATCTCTTCAGCAATCTTACAATTCCCTTACCACTCCCCTTTAACCGACAGCCTCGAGCGGATCTCATTTCCCTTGCTTGTGCAGACAGACAACCACGTATTGCTTGGTACATCAATGGCACTTCCTTTTGAGTAGGGTGGACTGGGAGCTCCAGACATGGACTTGTATTATTTCTGTGCTCAGGCCCAGTTTGTTTATCATTTCTCTGCTCAGTTCCTGGCCCATACGGCCCCTGAATCTGATCTCTGGAGAGCAGTGTTGCTGCCCCCCAAGCGTCCGTGTGCAATCATTGACACAGTGGCATGCACAGTATGGGCGTGGAGCAAGCTCAGACGCAGGGCTCACACTGAATATCTCTTTGCACCATCGGTGCCAATCATTGGCCATCCCTCACAACCCATTACTCATGACCCTGGCACATGCCCTAGGCTGTGCAAACTGCACCCCACATCCATGAGCACGATTTATCCGGTGGCACCTTTATTCTGCCGCAGCTAGCCCTACAAGGTGACGATGTTACTTTGCTCAGCACTTTTACGTACTATCAATTGAGGGGGAGGTGTGGTGCAGCGGCCAGAGCAGCTGAATACAGAGCACGGGCCTGCAGTTCAATCCCCGGCAGCAGCTCAGTTCAGCATCATGTGACTCTGGGCAATAACTCACTTAATCTCCTCGACCGTCCCTAGCTCCTTGAAACCCTTAAGGGGTGATATGTTTGCGCTTTTCAAATTGTTATTATTAATTACGTGCTGCGACTCGTGCAATGCACACTTCCTTTCAAGATGCACCACCCACATATCCTGTGCTTGAGGTGTTCCTGACTACCCCATCACCTCACAAAATCATCACACGATTGTACACAGGGACGCAGAATTTGGCGTCAATACGCACTCCAGCGAGCAAGAGAATGGGATATAGGTATAAATACCCCCTCTCTGATGAACAATGGCACTTCTGCTGTGGTCAGGCTTGTGCACTCTCCCTCAACTATTGTCTCTGCCTTATTCATTTTAAATATCCATTGACTCTACCACTCCCACGAGCAGCTGTTGTGGATGGGTCTAAGAACTGATGCGAGATGTATGCGCTGCTCCTTCACCCACTGCAGGTTTTTCACACCTTGCATGGGACTGCCCAGGAATCTCCAACTACTGGGCTGAAGTAATCACAATGATTGACGACATTACAGGACACCCCCTGCACTACTGGGTTATGGTCAAGGTGCACAGGTCGAGGTTGAGGTGCACAAACTAACGGTGATCCTTCTCTTGCTTGTCAAGCGCAGGGTCGACATGAGATGGGGTCGACATGCACTGCTGCTCATAACGGATTGGCTTAAAGAAGCAGCTTATTCCCAAGAACAACTCACTGCTTTCTGGGAACTCATGCCGCTACGCTCCCGATCTAAGGATATATGGCTTCCCCTTGAACCGTACCTAAATGCTCCAGCTGCTGTGGCTGAGACTTAACAAGCTGATGCAGAATCTGTGCCTGTGGGCACAGTGGGTACGGTGTCATCATAGCTCTCTGGGGGACTGAGAGCCGCCCAGCACTTACGTGCTTATGAGCAACCATTTTGGAGATCCAATCGGCAGGATTTAGCTCTCTGGAGGACTGAGAGCCACCCGGCACTTACTTATGTCTTGAATTGCATGACACAGGCATCTGTCCAATTCTCATATTCACCAATAATGTCTCGACCACTGCTGAGCAACCGTTTTCTCTTTTCTCTCCATTTTTCCCTTCCCCATCTCCTTTGTTTGGTTGTTATATAGCGGACTGTTAAAACCTGTTATTGATGATATGTATGCAGCTCTGTACATCACTGCTAATTATGTACCTAGTGGTCGCTGTATGCCCTTTATGTTTTCTTTTGAAAAATGTAATTAAAAGAATAAAAAACAAAGGGGTCTATTACGATGGTGGTCAAATGTCCACCGCCGGGCCGGCGGTGGCGCCCGCTGTACCGGCGGTGGACATCCACCCGCCATCGCAACCAAGAAAATTGCCGTCATATTAGGATGGCGGTGGTGACCGGGGCAGTGGGAAATTCCGGCCGCTGCTTTTCCACCGGTTGCCATCCGCACTCCTGCCTGGCAGATGGAGCAGGACCGAGATAATGGTGGCGGTGCAGAGCAGGCTCCGCCGGCAGGATTATGATGCCGGCGGTAGCCAGCCTTTCCTCAGCGGTCAAACCGCAATGGAAAGGCATGCAGTGATTGTCTTCGGGGGGCCCGTTGTGGGCCCCCAATGTGTTGGGGGGAGGGGGTGCACTGGGGGGTACCCATGGTCCCCCCTACATTTCCATGTACCAGATGGCAGGCAATGTGCAGTGCCTGCCTCGCAGTGCAGGGAAATGCAGGACATGCTTCTTTCGGCATGGCGGCGGTGCTGCGGGCAGCAGCAACCGCTGCAATGTTAATGCCTGCGATCAGACCGCCGCGGACGGATTTCGACCGCGGGTCATCGTAATTCGTCCGGCGGTGATGTCGCGGTACATGCGGGCGGTCTTTTCCCCCTACCATGGCGGTCGGGGAGGTTTCCCGACTGCCGTCGTAATATGCCCCAAAATGCTGATATATGCTCTGTGATGATCGCTCAGAAAATGAGTGTATACATATTGTAATGTATTTTTAAAAAAGATAACATTAAAAAGAATGTATATTTAAAAATTAAAAAGATAGCTGACCTTGTAACTCGAAGCAACTCTTCTCCCAGTACGGTCCTCAGAGGCATGATCACCTCAGTGACCCAGTTGGGTCAGTCTTCTGTCACAGTCTTTATAAACAGACCTGACGACTACTTACATAAATCTACAGGCTCAATTTTTGGATGAGTGTCTTGCGGGAGTTTCATTGTAAAATGCAGGTTTCGAGAAAGCATACATTTTGTAAATACAATTTAACCAACAATGCAAAACAGGCCTGAAAGATATGGAAGCTATTAAAGAATTGAGACATGATGTTTCGCAAAATTCATTTTCATTTGTAGGGATTCGTTATAGTTATACGTGCAGAGTGCATCTGCATATAACATTTTTGCAGTGTTAACATAAGGTGTTAGGACTTTGAGATGTAATAACATAAATGTGATGGATTCAGGCCGTTACATAGAAAACGTGAATAATTAATGCGGAAGCCAAATGTAACTAGCAGAAAACACTAACGTAAAGAATTCGTGTTGTGCAGCTGATAACCATTTATTATTGAATGTGTTTATTACTGTGCCATTTCATTTATATGTAGGTAGGAATATTAACTGAATGTGCCTTATTTTCCTTGCATTCTGCAAAGCTCATGCCCCATTTCTCTTATGTTAACTGAATCTTGTAGGCCTGAAATACATTTCCCTGGGAGCTCTCACTTTAGAATTAACAGTTTGAATTTCATGTGTGGTGTGGATTTCGTTCTTTCTCACATTTGTGCTGCAGGTGGAAGAAGCATCCTTGTTAATTAGAATAATGTCTTTGTTTTAGGAGTTGGGCAGGGAGAGAAGATGATACTTTGAGAGTTAAGGCAGATAAGGAGAACTGTTGTATTTTCACACGGAGAAGGCCTGGGTATCAAGGTCATCATGTTGATGTTCAGGAACATTGCAGTCCTGTGGAAAACTCCCTATGAAAACGTGGTCAGAGCGGATGGTGTGACCCGAAAGGTATTGTGGGAAGATACCTGTAATATTGGAATGTTGCAAGTAGGGAAAGAGCCCCCACTTCTTCCCTGCCTTTAGAGAGAGAGCATCTCAGAAGGAGCTCTGTCTTAATAGCTTTATGCTATTTGACCCATTGATAGTGGAGCGACTTCTTAGGAAGACTCCACATGCTGACACCTTTCTATTCACGTTTCCCTGAAGGATGCTTAAGTAGGGATGTCACGTTAGTGTTGGGATAGATTGATGCTTTATATTCATTAACCCTCGATGCAGGGAAATTTGGACTCATGCTTTTTGATCCTTTGCATTCTATTTCTTGAGTTAATTGTCTTGTGCATGTTGCACCGACTCAACTTTATCCGAGATTTGGCTTTTTTTTTATTCCAATGTATTTCTACACTCTCGTCTTGAGATGTCTTTATGTCCAGTTTTTTTGGGCTTTGTAATAAATTAAATAACCTTATGTAGTGGTCTGTAGTTACTATGTGTCCAGAGGAATTGCTTTTGAATTGATTGCCATTGTTAACGATCTCTCTCCCCTCCAAGCTTTCATGCTGCAAAAAAGCCATCGACTTGTGACTGTAGAACAGATCTAGAACTTATGGGCCCTTTCACCATTAAGTACGGTGGGGCTTATACGCAGGTTAAGTCTTTGAAGACGTGCTGGAAAACAATGTAGTGTACACATTCAGCAGAAGTAAGCTTACTTTTAATCATAAGGCCTCATATATTTGGTCAAATTGTTGCACTTTCAGAATGGGAGAATTTGATCCATTCCTCTTCTTTAAAATGTGCACGTTCATACAGTAGTGAATGCTTCCACCCTTTTAATGTACTTTAGCTCCTATGTTTACCGATATTAACATCTTTGCAGATAAGTTCACTTTTCTTCAAATATTTTTCCAAATTATATATAAAACGGAAATCAGATTTAATAAAGGAGCAATTCACTAAGCCATATGTAATTGGATCATATAAAACGTCAAACACTTGAAAAGGGTTTTCTTGAGATAACTTAGTTGCTTTTCATAATTTACCTATTAAGGTATTTCCGTTGCTCACATTCAAAACATGATAGAAACAGGTTTAACTGTCTCTATATTGTTTTCAAATCTATTCTTGTCATGATCTTTTCTGCTCCAATTCATGGTCTTTCTCTTCTCTCTGCATGCATGCATTCATTATAGGAAGAAGGATTATGTGATTATGCTGGTTAGGGTTTACCATGCAATACTTTCACAATACCCCAAAGATGGTCATTGGATTCACAATAATAAATCCTTAGCTCAGTCCTGGTAGAGTGGCAAAGAGAAGTCAGGCTTTACTAGAGGAACATGTGTTAAGCATTTCAGAGTACCAACAGGGACGATAAGTAGTTTGCACAACTCAAAAGAAATCAGACACCAATTTATAAAAATAAAGCAGATTTTTATCTTGATTTAGATATGTTATGGATTGTAGAAGGAAACATAAATCACACCAATCCAATACTGCAGAACTTTTGCATTGCAGTCAATGGGAAAATTTGGTAGTGACAATCGGTCACTTGCAGGTCGAGTTGCATGGAGCCCCATGAGGGTGTGGTGATTTGTACTTCATGCACATTTATACCTTTCAGTTAGTTACATTAAAGTTACGTTGTTATTTGTTTTTGGTCTTGGTTCAAGCGCGAGCCATATTACATGTGACCTTCACGTGGCTGAACTCCTGCTTAATACAATGTTCACCTTTAAAAATGCATGTACAGCAGTTGGTCAGTTGGCCCTTGCTAATTGTCCCTGGCTGTTCTCCTGTTGCTGCTGGAGACACTATATTGATTAAATCACTTACCAATATATACTGGCTCCGTATGCTTCATAATTTTGGTGACGAGCTTTGCTCTCATGTGCCCTCAACCATAATTTACTGCGGATAGGAGAAAATATATACGATATCAGTAGGCAGTCCACTCTTCGGTTGATGTCCTCTGCTGTCGCATCATGGCCAGTGATTGTTGAGATGGTGTTGGTGTTCCGGGCATTCTCAGCTACAAGACGAGCTTGCAGAGGCATCGGCATTTCAGGAGGAGAGTGCTCCAAGTGCGCATACGTCATCGGCAGGAGTCGGCATTTAGGATGGAGTGCACATACATCATTGGCAAGGTTTAACTCTCTGGAGGACTGAGAGCTGCCCAGCACTTACGTGCTTATATGTCGCCATTTTGGGAATCCAATCTGCAGGATATAGATCTCTGGAGGACTGACAGCCACCCGGCACTTACGTGCCACCATTTTGGGAATCCAATCAGATCATCACAGTAGTGCTTTTCATCACAGTATTGTGGTTGTAGTGGTGTGACAATTTCAATGTACGTGTACAGCACCCAGTGTACATTGTTTGTGGCACTACGGATTCTTGTTTATTATTTATTTACTTTTTGGTGTGGAGAGCTCGGTCCTACTTCTTTCAACATCATTTGTTTTCTTGTCTGGATTAATACTGCTGCCAGTGCTATTATTATTAGTATCTTGCTAAAACCAACAAACCAGGAAACTCGTCATCTCAAAGGTGCTGAGTTAGTTATTATTACATTCAACATGCAGCAGTGTTGCAATCCACCACCACCACTGTTACAAAATCCAGGGGATCAATCCATGAAATGGGCAAAATAGATGGGTTTGTTTAATAACTTCATGGAGGTATTGATGCAAGTTCATTCACCGCTAACAGAAAAAAAGGGTTGTTATTAAATGATATTGGTAATGAGGCACAGGAGATCTTGGACCATTTACCTAAGGTTACTCCTCCTCAAGGCATTGAGAATTACGAAGAGTTTACTGAAGCGCTGGACAGACTGACGTTACATTTCACAATTGAACATAACATCATGATGGAACTTTTTATTTTTTATTCCAATCACCAATGGTCATCTGAGCCTTTAGAGAATTATGTAGCGGTGCTATGTATTTTAGCTGCTACATGCAAGTTTGGTTTGCAGAGTCTTACATTAGAGATCAAATAATTAAGCATTGTTACAACAAGGAAATTCAAGAACAATTGCTAAAACATAACAATCCGTCACCCATGGAAGTAATTGATATTGCCAAGGGGATCAAGAGATCACTGAGGTCATTCAAAATTTTGAATGCTGATAAACATAATCAGTTTGAAGTTGCAACTATACGCAACTTCAATGGATATAAATCCACAAAAGGCAAAACACTACTTACATCAACAAAGAAAAATGTTCAACATGTGGATTAGGATCACATTTCAATAAACAGCATGTCCTGCTGTATTTAAAGAATGTTTGACACGTGGGAAAGTTGGATACTTTTCTACTGTGTGTAAATCACAACAAAATGTTAATAGGCATTCAATATAATAAGAATGTACAAAATAAAGTGGTTGAGAAAGAAAATATTGTGCTGGTGATAGAGAGTCAAGCAGCTGAAATAGATTCTGAGTTATGGTAACCACCTAATTATGAAGTGATTATTGATGGTATTAAGACCATGATGCTAGCCAATTCAGGATCACCATTTACTCTATTAACCGATGTGTTCTTTAAAAAGCAGTGAAAGAATAGAATGACATTAATCCTTGGTTATTTTGTAGCATCTATCTCTTTCTTGTCTTTCACTATTTTAGGCAAGATTTATGTAGCTAAAAATGGGCAACATGTCCTGGGTTGGAGACACCAAGGAAACTTGGGAATGGTTCTGGATCCTGCAGTTGATTTACCTGTTTATTACATATCCATTTAACAAGGTATTGAAGGTATTATTTCACAATATGAAAGTGAGTTTTGTAAGTAGTTGGGGGTTGTCAAGGGCTTCACCCACAAACTTTAACTCAAGGAATGCACATGTCCTGTTAGACATAAACTTTGGGATACACCCTTGAGTGCAAGAAAGGACCTTACTGCTCTGTTAAGTCAATTACAGAATGATGGAGTTATTAAACCTGTTGATGCATCTGTTTTAGTTTAAAAAACAAACTGGTTCAGTAAGATTATGTGCAGACTTGAGATCTTTGAATAAACAGATTATGGTTAACTGCCACCCCTTCCCAAATTACACAAACTATTAGCACATTTGGAAGAAGCTAAGGGGCACATTACGATGGCGGGCGGAAGCACCACCGCCGTGCTGGCGGATGCAAAAACCACCAGTTACCGCCGGCACGCAGCAGTCCACACGCCCGCCCAATTACGATGCGAAAAGTAGGCCAAACACCGCCGGCAAGCCAGCAACACCGTCCACCATCAAAGTGCGCCCGTACATGTAGCGGCGCAGCCCAACTGACACACACCGTCCGACCAAACACGTCCCGCCCGGCGCATAAATTACGATGCCGCAAACAAACGGCTCCCACGGCCAAGAGATACCGTACGACAAACCGAAGCAATAACACGGACGCCGAGCACGGACAACGAAGAAGCGGCTCCCCCGAGCATGAATCCAGCACTGCAGGCCGTCCCCATGCTCCTGCTGATGCACCACCAAGGACGCAACGTACCGCGGAGACGCAGGTAGGCACACACACAACAAGTGCACGCAAACAGCGCACACAGTGCAAGGGCGGAAAAGCGGACAACCCCCCACCAGCGCGTGTACACTACACATCCACCATCGCATCCACATATGACACACAGGCCAAATCGTAACATCGCAGAACACATGTGTACACACCACCTGGGACTAGGAACCAACCACCCCGTCACGGCCCCAAAGCGCCGATGACGCCGCCACACATGCGCACAACGCAGAGGCCAACCGCAGCGCCATGCATGCGTCGCACACAGACACAGGGACACAACCAAGCAGCACACACATCAGCCCCACCCCGAACGCACATGACACGTGACAGGCCGGCCACAGACATGTCCTCAACGCCCAATTCACGGACAACACCCAACGCCACACAACCGACGCACACATATCAGTGAAGACACGCAACAGCAGGACACACCCCAGTGTAACAAACATGGCGTAGCACACAGCGGCGGCAACACCAACTAGGAGAAGCAGGGCCCCTTCGGGAAGAGGAACGCCAGTACCACACAGAAACACCCATACCACCCTGCACATATGAACAAGACATATAAAACGGAACACCAAAGAGCCCGGGACCGACAACAGGTGGCCCAAGAATAACATTCACACACAAGGCCCAACGCAGAGCGGAAAGGCAGCCTGCCGCCCACACAAGGGAGAGCAGACAGCACTGAATGACCTTCCATTCCAACTCCGAAACCACAGCCCTACGACAGAAGCCGGTGAATACAGCCATTGTCCAAGAATAGACCAACACAGGCATGCCGAGGAGACCGACCACAGGGCAGATAGCGCATATCACAGAAGCACACAACGGACGGGGAAGAAAGAAGAAAACACTCCCCATGTCGGCCACATGCAAGTTAATTGGAAGGAGTCACACATCACTGACCTTGAACTGTCTGAGAAGCATGTGGGAAGAGGGCCCGTGTCCTCCAAACAAGCCAACAGAACACAAGTCCTGTCTCCCTACGACTACACAGAGCTCACAGCAACCTCGGAGCGTGCACATTGCAGACTGCACACACAGCCGGAGCACGCCACCACAACGCACCGCTGCGAAATGGCAACCGCAACACACCTACCCAACTACGCCGAACAGCTCAAGCTGTACAAAACCAACCTGTGCCATACATTGGGATGCGATCTCCTGTCCCTGCTGAACGTAAGTTACCGACTGACTTACCGCATCACATTGTTCAGCTGCGTCATGCCCGTCTTCTACTGTCGGAGGTGTCCCTACCAGCATCCCGTCGAGATATGCCTCTCCAACCCGGCATGTCTGAAGGCGGACCTGCTACCACTACTCCTCCCTCTGGACGCACACGACAGGGCCTGCTCTGCCTATGGGAGCATGGCGTATGTGGCCAACATCGCACCCGCACTGAAATGGGACCACTGTGCCTCCACACGACGGATCATCGATAACAGCTACATCGAATGTCACCCAGCATGCCCCATCATGGTCCTCCAAGGGACAACCTACGAACAACACCTTGACAGCCACCATCCGCTTCATTGGCTGGCAAACATGTACACCACCAATGACATGGAAGCCCTGCTGGACGGCATCGCATACCTGACAACCTGTAAATACGTCGGACCACAACGCAGGTTCCCCGAGTGACCTATGATGTCCAACCCCGCACCCATGCTTAGCTTCCGCACGGACTGGCCAGTCACCACCACAACAGCCATACCAAACGACCGGCAACTGTAACCACACCATCAACGACATCGCCATGACATCGGATATGACCGGGACATGCACACTGTTCCCCATCACATCCAGGAACACCGCATGCATCGTGGGAGGCAGTGGCATGGGCTCTGTGTATCGCACCCATATGGACGGAACTGCACGAACAACCAGGACACGACATGGATCCAGCGCCCATGGACACACACACCGCTCAGTGGACATGAATAGGTCGCCTGGAGTCTGTGGGTGCTGCACCCTCCCACCCCCGCCCCGGGAATCCCATACCAGGACCTTTGCATGGACGACAAGTGCATACAACAACAACACGACCCCAGTGACTGTGACATGTCCAGTAACCACCACAGTGCAACAACAAGTGGCACGCCGCTGCATGCACGCAAGCACATGCCCTGATGTCATCTCACATGCACGCGTGCATGAGGAACAACCGCAGCAAACCTGTCACATGGAACTGAGATGGACTGTGCCCATGATGCCAAGCGGTCTGGTAGGCTACATGTATACCGTCTGTGTCAAAGTCCGCAGCTCCGCAGCTATACGTAAATGTACATTAGCACAGCCTTGGCCAAGCAGATGTCACTCTGAAGCCCACATCCCACATGCAACAGCCAATCACATGTAACCCCACACCCTATCCCATTTGTAATCATGCTCAGTATATCCTCAACATGTATCCCGCTGCCAGTAGTGTCCACTATACTGCATCACAGAGGACAGAAGACTCAATATAATGTTTGAAACCAAAACTGTCTCCGCTGACTCATTTCACAAGTACGAATGAGAGAGGATGAGAGTATGTGAAGTACACGGCAGTCGTGACATGACCATGTAGTCCACTGGTATTGGATGTCAACGCAAATGAGTAGCACTACTGTGGAAGACACACATGTGTCGTGTGAAGTCGTATGGACGCAGTGCTCAGGTGGGTGGGTGCGACGGGTAGATGCGCACATGCAAAGTTTGAGCACGCCGTGTTGGGAGGGGTCATGAACAGTACACCACCGCTTCCCTGGGCATTGTGAGAGGACACCTGTCGGGGGGGAGTGAACACGTGTGTGCACAGCAGCCGGGCACACGTACAAAGCGGTACCAGGCGCACCTCAGCCCACCCTCTGTGGACAAGCTGGATCCTGTTGTGCGCCCGCCATGCCCCTGACAAGGCACACACAGCCCCAGTCGACCAGGTGTAACCCCAACATAGTCAATCCGCACAGGCGATACAGGGCACGGGATGGCAGTGGAGCATGGTGTGTGAGAGGTCTCCTCGCGCTCCTCCTGGTCATATCACGCAGGCAATAGAACCTCAACGTCTAGCATGGCACAAGTCAGATGGAAGTGTAGGGGGACGCACCACAGCACGAGCAGCACTGACGTCACGGGAGGTGGCTCGCACCATCCCATCCATTGCCCATCATACCAACCACGCCACATGCCATTGCGACTAAGTGCAAGCGCGTGCGCCACCACCCCCGAGCCCTCCCCAGAGAGGCCAAAGAGTGAATGTGTGGGCCATCAGCCACAGACGGACGCGGCCTGGCCGCAAGGGCAGCCACAGCCACTGGGTGTCGCAGGTGGCGGATCCGGAAGGCGAAGACTGTGATGCATAGTCCATGCAGGCCGGGTCACCATTTGGGGCACCACGCAGGTGGACGGCGTCCCGCCACACATCATACCCTGAGACAGCCCACTCGTGCAACTGGACCCACACATACACTCCTTGCCCTCTCTGGTGCGAGCTTGGGGCTGCCTGTGCAAGCGCTAGCCTCGCAGGTGAGCATGCATATTGGGGGAGCGAGGGGAGGACATGAGGGCTGGGGCGAAGATGACTGTATCACTGTCAGTTAGTACAAGGGATGACCCAGATGTGGAAAGGAAGAGACGTGTCCCGTGTGTACTGCAACTAGTCGCCAATACAACTACCCCCCCATGTCCGGAATGTAAGCCCGCACCTAGGCCCGCCCATCCGCCACATCGAACATACCACCAGCACGACAACCTTCCCATTCGAAACACTGACTGGGGGTGGCGACCAGTGTACAATCATGTGTAGCCTACCCACGCGTACATGTGGGCCCTCCATGATCCATGTCACCTGCGGCAAAGTCATGACATGCGCAATGAGGGAAGTGAGGAGAGCTGCCCGCCCCACGCGCAGAAGGTGCATCAGCTCCACAGACCCAGCAGCGAGTCCAGCAGGGGTCACATGTGCAGGGGCAGCTGTGCCTGGTGTGAAGGCACATGCATATAGACAGCACATCGACCAATGTGTAGTCTGCCCACATCTACAGTCCATCATCATGCGGACATAGGAATTGAACACAGGGCAACACATCTTAGTGGGTGCACCCACCGTGACCAACAATGCGCAATCATCGACGTACCCGCCCTGTGCATGGCCCCCCACCCAACGGCGGCACATCCAGTGCCACCATCCCACACACACAAGCCTTCCACGGAACATGCTGTGTCCAATGGTCAGTACAGAGTCAGCGCCCATCTGGTGGATCCTGAACAGGAGACACATGCACACACATGCCAGCTCCCACTATGTACGACTGCCACCTGGCACGTGCAATGTAACCTCTCACCTGTGACGTGTGACTGCAAGCACACAGCCGTCTTGGCATGGGGCTGTCAATGTGGACACCTGTCAATGTCAGTGCTGTACATAGGGTGCAGTGCTGACACCTACTACTGTCTCATATCCCCTCGTGCCACAGGTCCCACTTGTTTTGGCCGCTCAGCCTGTGCCCACATCGTCGTCGTCGTGTGCCATACTCATCCAGCCGCGGAAGCAGTTCCATGCTCAGCAGACATTCATGTTGCCGTGGCGTTGCCGCTTGACGGATATGCAGTCAGTCCCCATCAGCACGCCCCGCAAGTCATTGGGGCCTGGATCCCCATGTGCATGCACATGGCAGTGGTTTGTATCACTAGCCATTGCCATTGTTGGGAGACCTGTGTAAGTGTATTGTGGCCGTGCCGTCCCAGCTTGACAGCTGGGCTGTGGCTCCTGTGCTTACTCAGTCATGTCAGTGATGTGTATGCGAAAGTGCTATGTGTCGTGTTGCTTTGACATGTGTCCTCTGCCATTGTCCCTAGGCGGAGACCGAACATTGACCACCCATACCAATTGCTGGCGGACATGGACGATACAGAGGTTATTAGGAAGTTTCGGCTGGACAGGCCAACCCTGCATCGACTGTGTGCCATGTTAGAACCCCATCTCCGTCCCCGCAGGGTGTATCCGACTGCTGTCACCCCCACGGCTAAGGTGATGGCCGCCATGCATTTCTTCGCCACTGGGTCATTCCAGCACACAGTGGGCATTGGAGGAGGGATGTCCCAGCCCATGTTCAGCAAGGTGCTGAGGGATGTACTGGCAGCCATGATGCTGTACCGGAACAGGTACATCCGCTTCCCCAGGGCTCGTGAATTGGCGGCAGTGAAGGGTGCATTCTATGCCCTTGGCAGAATCCCACACGTCGTTGGAGCCATTGACTGCACACATGTCGGCCTTGTTCCACCACAGGCCACTGAGCACCTGTACCGCAACAGGAAGAACACGCACTCCCTGAATGTGCAAGTGGTGTGCCTTGCGGACATGGTGATCACCCACGTGTGTGCAAAGTTCCCAGGCTCGGCCGATGACGCACACATAATGCGCAACAGCATCTTGCCACGACTGATGTCCAATATGCAACAGGATTGTGCCTGTATTGTCGGTGAGTATGTGGAGTGGTGTAGCGTGCTGGCTGTGCGATGCTGTCCCCTGTCCAGTTGGATTAGCAACGGTTCTCTGTGTCCCTCACACCCAGGTGACTCTGCGTATCCGAATGGGGCATGGCTGCTCAGTCCATTGAGGAATCCTCGCACCCCAGCAGACGATCGCTACAATGAGGCACATGGGAGGACCAGACGTGTGGTCGAGCGTACCTTTGGCCTCCTCAAGTCCAGGTTCAGGTGCCTGGACCGCACCGAGGGTGCGCTGGCGTACTCCCCACAGAATGTGTGCCGGATAGTGGTGGCGTGCTGCATGCTGCACAATCTGGCCATTCGGAAGCAGATCCCCCTCATTGTGGATGACGGAGATCAACCAGGGCCCCAGCCCGCAGACCAGGACAGCTCGAGTGAGGAGGACAGCGGAGAGGAGGAAGCTGGTAATGTGCGGCAGCAGCTCATCGCCCGCTACTTCACTTGACGGTGAGTGTCCATGTACGACGGCTGATGTGGCTGTATCTGTGCAGGTGTGTGTGTGCTGTGTCAGGGTGGCCGTTTGTTCACTGCGTGCTGTGTGTCAACGCTCCATGGCCAGGGGTAGTATGCCACTGTTGGTGGCTGTGGCATTGTGCCCTATTGCTCTGTGCGATGTGTGTACATTGCTTGTAGTTGTTGACATGTACTGTGTGATGGGTGTGTGACACACTCATTGAATGTGCTCCTGTTCTGTCTCCCACCCCTAGGTCCCTACAGGCCCTCCAGATTCAAATGCCATGCCACGCATCAGGTGCCTTTCCGCCCAAGGTGGCCGTTGTATTCCGTACAAATAAGACACAGGGCACAAACAGCAGTTAGTGAAAAAGGTGCATTTATTACAAACTGTGACATGTGATTGTGTGTAAGGTGATGACAAAAGTGGTGCGTGCAGTGACAATGAGCTGTCGGTCATGGCTGCGTGATGATCAGGGTGTACCCACTGGTTCTATGTCCATAGTCCAACACACACATGCCATCCAGATGGCTGTGTGGAGTGGGATCGTAGTCCAAGTCAATGCAGTGGCTGGTCAAGGAAGGCTGGCGGAAGGCTGGCTGGCTGCCTCACTTGCGACTGGAGCGTGCGAAGTCCTCCCGGGAGATCTGTTTCCTCTTCGGACGGCCCCTTCCACGTTTGCGAGGGGGTGCCTGCTTGCGACATGCTGGTGGTTGAGGTGTGATCACTGGCTGTGGACGCAGGGGAACTGGACACTGCTGCTCCACCCTGCGCCCCGGCAGGTGGTGGCGGAGGGGAGCTGCTGTCCCTGGCTGTGACCTCACCGCCACCACCAGCTGTCCCATGAGGTCCACGATTTGGCCCATACGGGCGTCCATGGACCTCAGCACCCCCAGCACCTCACGCGTGTCTGAAGCAGACCGGACCCATTGTCCTTGGGCCTCTTCATAGGCCCCAAGGACTCTGGCCATGTGAGGCAGGGCATGGCTCCCAGGGGAGGCTGGCGTTTCCCTGACCCTGCTCCTCCTACCAGTCCTGCTGCCACCGGCCTGCCCACTAGCCACATTGCTCACCACGGTCCTCGCTGTGGCTCCCAGGGTGGATCCAGTCGTCCGAGCCACCACCTGCGCTGGGGCTGGTGCCAGCGAAGACGTGGCGGTGGTGGCGGCGGTGGTGGTCGGTGCGGCGATGGTGGCGGTTGCGGCAGTGGTAGTGGCCACAATGACCGTGGGTGTGGCCGCAACGACAGTGGCAGCAGGGGGCTGTGAATGTTCAGCAGCCCTGGATGATGGGTTGGTGGGTAGGAGGGGTCCTGGGGAGCGGCTGGGCCCTGCCACACCAGATGGGCCTGCTTGGTTGTCCGTGTCCGAAGAGGAGGACAGATCCTCCAGATCCGTGTGTCCTCGTTGGGGGCTTGTAGGCTGGCTGTGCTGGCTGCTGGCTCCATCCCCAGCATCCAGCAGTTCGTCACCTGTGGAGAGAATGAGATTTGTTATTGTGTTGCACCTGGCGAAGTATGTATTTGTCGTCTGACATTGACAGTTCGTGCAATCTCGTACATGGGTTTCCCGGAGGCGTGTGTGTGGCTGTAGCATCTGTAGTTGTGTGTGCTTGGCAATGGGACTGTGTGCTGTGCACATGTGGCATGGGACGGATTGGCCATGCCGATGGGTGTGTTGCTGTGCCCCTACTTATTGTGACTCTGGTGTATGCGGGCTCCTGGCCCATCCTGGGTCTGGTTTGTACTTTGCTTTTGGGGTTCAAATGGAACGCTCAGGAACGCATATGGCAACATGGGGGCTATGCCCCAGATTCGCATTTGGGAGGGGATATGCTTTTGGGGTTCAAATGGAACGCTTAGGAACGCATATGGCAACATGGGGGCCATGCCCCAGATTCGCATTTGGGATGGAATATGCTTTTGGGGTTCAAATGGAACGCTTAGGAACGCATATGGCAACATGGGGGCCATGCCCCAGATTCGCATTTGGGATGGAATATGCTTTTGGGGTTCAAATGGAACGCTTAGGAACGCATATGGCAACATGGGGGCCATGCCCCAGATTTGCATTTGGGATGGAATATGCTTTTGGGGTTCAAATGGAACGCTTAGGAACGCATATGGCAACATGGGGGCCATGCCCCAGATTCGCATTTGGGATGGAATATGCTTTTGGGGTTCAAATGGAACGCTTAGGAACGCATATGGCAACATGGGGGCCATGCCCCAGATTCGCATTTGGGAGGGAATATGCTTTTGGGGTACATGCTGTGAGCCATGGGTGCCGAACGTGACATGTGTTGTGGCAGCATGACAGTGCATGGTTTGAGGTGTGTGCATGCTTGACATGGCCTGCATATTTGCTGTCTGTTGTGATTACTGGACATGGCATTGGACGCATCGTTATGAGTGAGTGATGGTTGTGTGCCAGCCAACGTATTGCAGTTGTCCCATCTCCTTGGTGTGCGTGCTGCCCTGTGCCATGTGCATCACTGCAGTGCTCGGGGGGTGGCCCATGTTGTGTGTTGTTGCTCACAGTGTGTCGTGCACTTCATTGACTTCTGGCACATGGTTGGTCATGGGCATGTATCTTAGCGTGACTGCTGTATGTGTGGCAGCTGTGCGGATGACATGCCTTTCATGAGACTGGGGCTGACGGATGGGATGGATGGTATGTTGTTTGTGCATGGTGTGTCTGTGTGTTTGATGGGTTCAGTGGTGTTCGTGTGCATTTATGTTGTTCCGCTCTGTTGCGTCTAGTGTTGTTTGTCTTACATAGGCGTAGTTGTGGGGTGTGTGGTTGACAGGCAGTAGGGGCTACATGGACAGGACTTCAATGGTGTTTCGGTTGTGTGTGATGAGTTGCACAGTGGCTGCCGTGTGGTACTATATTCAGTGTGGCTTGTGCATGCAGACGTGGCTCCTTGGGTGTTGCTATGTCTGTGATGGGTCATGTGGGGTGTGAGTCTGTTGTTCATGTCTGTGTGCACATTGTTCACTTGTTCGTGACGGTGGGCGGTGCTGCGTGTTCGTCTGCTACGTGACATGTCCCATGTGTTGGTCGTGTTATGGTCCTCATGCCTCCAGTAATCCAGCCCTGTCCAGTTTCCCACCTGCAAGTTGTTCGTGCGTGCACTGTACTGGATGCCACATGGCTCTAAGCGGGGGGTGCTCCATGTTGCAGGTCTGTGGGGGTGGGAGGGTGTTGTGGGTCGTGGGGGTGGCTGGACACCCACTGACACCAATTGCTGTGGACCGTGATGTCTGCCTTTCGGCTGTCGTTGTGCACTGCGGTGGCTGACACGTGGCTGTGGGTGTGGGGGATGCTCCTCCTTGCTGTGCTGTGGGACTGGGGCCTGGTGTGTGTTGTACTTGGGCTGTCCATCGTCCCACCCACTGCACTTTGTGTTCCTGCCACTTACCTGTTACTTGTCGGTTAGTGCAGCTGTGGCGGACACATGGGTGTGGTGGGTGCTCGTTGTGGCGCTTCTGGCATATTTGGGGACCTGTTGGTGGTTACGTGGCTGGCTTAGTGTACACATGTCCCCACGCATCTTACAGTTGTTCTGTTTGGGCTGTGTGTGGTAGTGTCTGTTGCATGTGTGTGTGATGTGTTGTGTATTGTGTGCTGGACATGGGGGTGTTTGTCCCTGGGAGCTGTGGCATGGTGGTAGTGCATGTGAGTACATAGCGGTGTGCTGGTATACATTAGTTTGTACTTACCAGCCTCCACTCCCCTGCTAATCCGGCGAGGATCTCCGGATGGATTACGACTCGCACCTTCTCCTCCCACGCTTTGAAGGTCTTAAAGAGCGCGGGATTCCCTCCGCCAGTGACGGCAGCCAGCTCTCTGTTTTTGCCCTCCTTCTTCTTGACCAGGCTCTTTACGTCATTCCAACGTTTGTTAATCTCGACTCTGTTCCTGGGCAGGGTCCCGACTGCATTGACCTGGTCTACGATCCGGTTCCACATTCTGTTTCTGGTGGCTAGTGGTGTGTGCTGGACCATGTTCCCATAGATTTGTGGGTACACCTTGATGATCTCGTCGACCATGACCGTCAGCTCCATGGGCGTGAACTTGGGCATTCTTTGTGGTGCCATGATGTTTGTGGTGCTGGTGCGGTGTGTGTTGTGTAATGTGCAGGGGGTTTGTGGTGCCGGTGTTTGGTGGTGGTGGTGGTGGTGGTGGTGGTGGTGGTGGTGGTGTTTGGTGGTGGTGGTGGTGGTAGTGATGTGTGCGTTTCTGTGGTGTGCTGCTGTCCTTGCTGTGTCACTGTGTCCTCTCCTCTCCTCTCTAGTTTGCAATGTAGCAAGGGGTTGTGGTCTGTGGGAGTGCTGCTTTTGTACTCACCTATCTGGGTGTGTCCTCATGGTCTGTTGTTTTCAGGTGTGTTGTGTCTGGGGTTCTGGCCTTTGTATTTTTTGTTTGTCCGGGGGGTGTTTTCGGGATGTGTACTGTGCTTGTGTATTTGTGCGTGCCTTGCTGTGTGGACTTGTTGGCCATGTTGTGTGCTATTGGTTTTGTGTGCGGATGGTTTCTGTGCAGGTACGTTGGCGCCATGGCTTCTGCCGTGTCGATTCTCATCGGCGTTGTTTGCGCTGGCGGGCGGTATATTTGTGGTTTTTCCGCGCTCATGTCGGTGCGATCGTAATTTCACGTGCGGTGTGTCGGCCGTGAGGGCGGGCGGTTTTGTGTTGTCGTGCGTGTTTCCGTCCGTGGCGGGCGGTTTGTCTCCGACTCGGACGTTGGCGGGCGGTATTTTGTGTGCTTTTTCGCCGATGGCGGTATTCGGTTTGTGTAATCGTAATGGCGTGGTCGGTGTTCAGGCGGTGTGTGCGGGCGGATTTTTGCCGCTTCCATGCCTGGCGGAATTATTTACGCCGGGTATCGTAATGGGCCCCTAAATACTTTACTTCCCTTGACCTAAAATCAGCTTACCACCAAGTTGAACTAGAGAAAGTTGTAGGCATTTAACCACTTTTATAACATCTGATGGGGATTTAAGATTTTGCAGAATGCCATTCAGGCTAGCATCAGTTGCTTCTGTTTTTCAGAAACTTATGTTTAATTTGTTTCAGGGACTTAGTGGTGTTATGGCTTTCGTAGACGACATTATGACCTATGCTGACACAGTTGAATCACATTATCAAAAATGATCTTAAGGTCTGCACATACTTCTTCAAAAGGGTATGACATTACAAATGGAAAAGTGCACATTTTTAACACAAAAAGTTGAATAGCTTGGACTTGTAATTTCAGGTAAACTTATCTCTCCCAAACAGAACTTACTCCAGGCAATTGAATTATTTCAGGTTCCATCTTGTAAGGATCAATTAGCTCATACCTAGGATTTTGTGAGTTTCATGCCAGATTCGTTAATGGGTTCTCTCAAATAGCATTATCACTCAGACAACTACTTAAGATGGGTGAAAAATGTTATTGGCATCAGGAACACCAACATGCCTTTGAGACTCTCAAACAGCCTATAGTTAATGCAGCTCTCTACTTTTCATTTAATCATAAGCTGCATTGTATTGTGTATGTGGATGCCAGTGCTGATGGTTTAGAAGCAATTGTGGAATCAAAAAAGTAGTGCTGGTGAGAAAACGAGGGCTTGTACTTCTAGACCACTCTCAACGGCTGGGTCAATATATTCCACCATTGAGAGAAAAGCATTGACCTGCACTTGGGCAGTCGAACACTTTAAGATGTATATTTGTAGGGTATATCCTTTACCATGAAGATAGATAACAAACCACTTCTATCATTGCTTAACAGCAATGGGACATGGAGGGCTTACACTCGACTTTTTATGATTTTGTCCAAGATGTACTAGTTTAATTTTCAGGCCTATTACATTCCATGCCAATGCAGCATCATAGCTGATTGTTTATCTAGACTTCCAGTGGGAGATGCCATATTTAATACGGATTCATATGAGGAATGTGTGGTTGCGTCTGTGAATGACATTTTGGTTTTGTGGGACAACAGATTTTCTGCTGACAAGTGGAAGGACAGTAGTAAGGCTGATAAGGAGTTAAACAGAGTGTGCGATTTCACAAACAAGGGTTGGCCTAAAGAAAAATTACTTTCCCCTGTTATGCAAGCATTTTGAAAATTAAAGTTGACATTTCAGTGTCTGAGGGTATTGTATAGAAATATTTTTCACAGGAAAACGGCTCTTTATTCTCCCAACATGAATGGTTTGGTTGAGAGGTTCAATAGAGTTACTGTGGAAGGAGTTCAAGCTGTGTTAGCTAACAAGTTTGATGTGAAAGCATTCATTGCCAATAAAATCTGGGTGTATCACACTTCTCTCAGCACAGATACAGGATTTCCTCCTTTTTTCATGTTTAAAGGAAGAGTTCTTCGGACCATGCTTGATACTGCTTGGATAAGGTAAACCTTACCTATTTAAAATATTAAGGATATGTATGTCAAAGCCACCTTGGATATCACTTCTAAAGCCACCGCGAAATGTACCTGTGATACATATGTTTAGACAAATGGGAGATTGGGTTAAAATAGATTGCCATTCCATGTCAAAAAAAGGGGAATCCAAATTCTCTAAAACAAATAGGATTGTCAGAATGGGTAAAATTTCAGCTAAACTGAACAATGATTCATGGTCGAGGGTTCGCAGACTTGCTAAAGTCAGTAAAAGTGTTACTGATGTACTTGATTCCACATGGAATGTTTTAAGCAATCAGGACTCCTCATGATTTTCTTCTTTTTCAGCTGGCGGTGATGCATCTGTTTCAGAGAATTCAGTGGGTGGCTGCAATAAATCTAATGTTGATACTTTTGGCAGTAACAATGGTTTTTTTATTTCGTTGATTCTGATTCTGTTCATAATGGTCTTGAGGAGCAGAATCTTGACTCCAGTTTCGAAGATAATCCTTTATGTCCCTCAGAATGCATTTCTGAACGCCCCAAAAGAACAACCACTCTTCCAAAAAAGTTTGACTATTTTGTTTTGAATGCAAATGTATAAAGAGAGGAGGTATGCTGTGATTTGTTCAGCCTCATGCCATGCTATGTGCCGCCTTCAAGTGGCTAAACACATGCTTTGTAGAATGTTTAGCTTTAAAAATGCTTGTAAAACATTTAGTCAGTTGGCCCTGGATAATTATCCATTTTTCTATTGCTGTTGGGGACACCATATTGATGAAATCCCTTACCAATATATACATGCTTTGTATGCTTCATTAGATGGTAAAGGTAATGCGGATCCCAGGACCAAGCTATGACAGTCAGTTCAATTTTACCTGACTTGAGAAGCCCGTGTTCAGAGTTGTCCTGGTTGTCCTTGGTGCGGAAGCAGGGGCCGTGGGAGAGCTGGTTTTACAGCTTACACAGTGCTGGTGGGGAACAGGGTGCAAAAGGTCGACAACGAAGCCACTGCTGATATCAGATGTAGCTTTTGTGAAGTTCTCTTGAGGTGCAGAGTCAAGTAAAGGGGGTGGTTGCCGGACTGGTGATCAACAAGCCTTGGCAGTGGTAAGCACAGTAGAAGTGATTTCGACATCCAGAGGCCCTAGGGAACATGGTAGCCACCTTAACCTTCATGGAGGTCAGGGCTATGTTTCCCACAATGCACTGGACCATCTACTTCTTGACAATCCCTCGTAGGGCTTGATGGGCAGCAATTCTTTGGATCTGATATGCAGTTTTTACCTGTGGTTGCAAGGGACTAATGCCACTAGACCAGGGGAGTCTGGTGATGCCTTTGGCCCTCAAAGGGGTGCCTCTGTCAAGGGGAACCAAACTTTGGTCCAGGATGAGCTGCATTTGTACAGTTCCAGCAAGGTAATCACAGGTGCAGAGTATCACGCCTTTGGTTTTTGCAGCGCCTGTTGTCATAGACACAGGTCTCTTCTTTTGTACTTGTTGCAAGCCAGATCAGAATTGGAGTTCTGGTGTTAGGGGTAGCCCAAATCCTAGATTTAGGGCTACTAACTAGCCCCAATGGCTAATCCACCCAGAAGTGACCACATCCCGGGGTGTAGGTCACCTGTTCCACCCAGAACCTGCTCTTCTACCACTTTTAAAAATGGCAAAAGTCTTCCTTAGCTGTACAGACCAGGTAACCCACCTTAGAGGTGTGGCTATCCTTCTGGGGGTGTACACCTCCTGAATACCAAATTTTCTTGCCTGACCGGGTGCAAATGTGCCTAGGGGCCGGGGGAGGGCTGTTTTCTCCTTTGGGATGCAGCCTGGTTGCATATCACAGGCAGTGCAACCGTTGAAGCTCACCTCCTTGATGAACCACTTCACTAGCCAGCCTGTCAGGGAGAGAGGTGTGACCTCCTTCCCATTCAGGCCATTGTTTCTGACTCCTCTGAGAGTGTGCACCTCCTGGCAGATGGTCAGATTTTTTTCTTGGTGGCAGAAAGCGCGGGTTGGCAGCCAGAGCATAGGAAAGGTTGGAGCAACCAGGTGGGCAGCCTCTAAGGTAGCCACCTGGGTGCATGCCGCATTGTCCCCAATAGGAGTTTCATCTCAGGTGTGATGAGGCACGTTGTTTGATACCAAACACAACATATTTAGGCGTGACATAATGGAGCTGCCAACCTCGGGATTGCCAAGGTGCCAGCCCATGTTATCCTATAGACCGTCTATCACTCATAGTGTTCTTTAATGGTAAAAGCCTCTATAGTGACATATAAGCTTGCACATATTTGTCCACACCTTTAATATAATGCAACCTACCGTCTGGGCTCAGGAGGCCTTCGCTAGGGATGACTGCATTGACTTTGCCACACATGGTGAGGGCAAAGTCAAGCTTGAGGAGTGTAAACTGCTCCTGCAATCTGCAATGGCAGGCCTGCTGTAAGTAGTTTACTTGGGTCACTCAGGGTGGGACAAACATTGCTTGAGGCCCTGGTGACCCCGTTAACACCCATGTACTGTGTATCACTGGTATCAATAACTAGGTACTTATTAGGGGGTTAAAGTCCTTTGCCAATTGGGTTACCAATTCACACATATCAGTTTTAGGGAGAGAGCACTGGCATTGGGGCCAGGCTTCAATGCACTGTCAGAGTTGAAAACCAGCATCTAGTCATCCAAATGGGGGCAAAAAGTGTAGGGGGCATCTGCAAGAGACTGGTTTCTTACATTGATAATTTGTTCATCTTGAACTCCTCACTGAAAGTCCCCTATCGATCTTAGCTCAAATCGTATCTCTTCTTCCATGACCAGCACCTAGGGTTGATCCTTTTTATGTTATTACTGGGTTCTGTCATGTTTGCGTTAACCTTTTGTTGTACCGTTTTCTATCTGGAATAACTGCCCTTCTGTACAATAGCATCTTGCGGGCCTCAAATGTGTCAATAATTACAGAACTCACAGTGTTTTATTTTCGGAAACCCATTTACTGGCATACTGTTTTCAAGCAGTATTGGCACTAGTTTCAGCACTGCTGTTGACAAGGACCATGACTACCTGCCTTCTGTTCCCTATTTTCCACTATGCATGCCTCATACTCCCTTCTCTCCTGAAGGAAGTGGCTCTTAGGGGCCACCCGGGTTACTTACAACCACCTGCTAGGCCTTCCCAAGTAATGAAGAGTCGGTCAGACAGTAGAGAATACAAGCATACCTTTATTAACAATACTCTGCAGAGGAGTCCAATCTGACCTTCACCCTAAGATGTCTGCCGAGGGACTGGCTTCCCAACGGCCCGCAATGCATGATGATTCCTCCAAGAACCCCCCAACCACGCCCACAGTGGAAAGTTACCGGCCTGAGCCGAACATGAACAAAGAAGGCACAGAAGGATGGGCTACCACCTGCCAGATGGGTACATGCTATCGGCAACTCACGGTTACCGCGCTGAGTCTCAGCGTCTCCTAACGTGGGAGCAGAACTACACACTCGGATAGGCATGCGAGGGCAGATTGTCCTATTCATTAGTAAGTCGGGATGCAGCCTTGAACAGGAAAGGAAATAATAACTAAATACAGTATTCTGCTGAGGCAAGCAGTACGAATAATGAGGCCTAGTTCAGATAGGTATGCCCAGACGTGGGTCCCTTGCTCACTTTGCCACTGGATTCAAGCAAGCCTGGCTGATGACGGCTGGAATGCCAGAAACCGGTCCTAGGATGCTTGTTTCCGGTCCAGGGAAGACATGGCTTGGCAGTTCGGGCTGGACTGGTCCCATGAGGCACAGGGTCAGACTGATTTGCATATGGCCATGTCTGAACTGGGGTGGTGGAGTGAACTAAAGAATGATGATGGATTAAACCCAGATCATTTGACTGGGGGTGAGTGTTTGATTGGCTCAAACGTTCCGTCCATCATTCCCTTTTGTATCGCTTTGTTCGCCCTAAGTTGGCGGGGGTATGCCCAGACGTGGGTCCCTTGCTCACTTTGCCACTGGATTCAAGCAAGCCTGGCTGATGACGGCTGGAATGCCAGAAACCGGTCCTAGGATGCTTGTTTCCGGTCCAGGGAAGACATGGCTTGGCAGTTCGGGCTGGACTGGTCCCATGAGGCAAGGGTCAGACTGATTTGCATATGGCCATGTCTGAACTGGGGTGGTGGAGTGAACTAAAGAATGATGATGGATTAAACCCAGATCATTTGACTGGGGGTGAGTGTTTGATTGGCTCAAACGTTCCGTCCATCATTCCCTTTTGTATCGCTTAGTTCAGACACAGCCTAATAGGGATTACGAAATACAAAATGGAGTCACACTTGCTAACTAAACCTTGCACGTTGCAGGGATAACTCAGTGGGTTGCATAACGTGAATACAAATGGCATCTATTTAGCCACACACTGCTAACCTAATGTAGCATGATACGAGTGCATAGCAGGAATGGGATTTTCAAATCTAACAGACCCTCCTTTTAGGAGGGGTGGCTAAATGCTTTATTGAGGCTATCTGGTAGGGTCTTTAGAATTCTAAGTGGAAGGAAGAAAATGCATACTCTCTCACATTACAAGGAAGAATAAAACAGCACATGAGAATTAACATCTACTTAGTACTCGAAAATACCCTCATCAATAAGCATGATATCCTGAATATCCTGCATCATCATAGTAGTGACCTTAGTATCACGTCCTTGCAATCTAGGGGTAGGGGTGAGCTTGCTCATGCAATAGGTACAACATGCTGGAAGACAATGAATACATAGGCAACATGTGAAGATGACACCTGCGATAACTATGAGGGCAAGTAGTATCTTCCAACCCCATGATGTCAGCAGACCCCAGAACCACCCTGTGAGGGACCATGAACCATTATCCTGATGGATATCTGAAGCAAGCCTGTGTAATTTCTGTATGGCGGAGTATACATTAGGGGCGTTGTCAGGAATGTAAACACAACAGCTGCTGCCGATGACACGGCAAGCTCCGCCCCTATCAGCAAGGATGACGTCTAAAAGTATCCGGTTTTGAAGAGCAACAAGTCTCGTAGCCTGAAGCTCGACTGTAATATTAGTCAGTATACCTGCAGTAGTGTTAATGACTCCCTCAACTACTCTAGCAAGGCGACGGATATTACGGCTATTGAACATGGGGCCCCAGAACGGCAGAATGCCCTTCATGATGTCAGTAAATTGCTGTAAGGAAGTATCCGTTTGATCTATATCTTCTGGATTGACAACTCTCCTGGCTCGATGCAAATGGAGATCCCTACGCTGTAGCCTATGATCCTTGTGATAGTTGGACGGTGCAATGTAAACGGGAGGTAAGAGAAAAGAGACATAACACCGGCCAGACCATCTCCTGGGAAGCCATGTATAAGCATGTTCCCCACAAACAAAGTATACATTTGGAGATGTGAGCAAAGGTGGGCTACTAGTAGTGTTCAATCGGTATGTATAGATACAGCTGCTCTGACCTACTAGAATGTTCCCTGTACCTTCAACACAGAAACTAGCTGCTGTATTGATCACAGGGACGGGCATGGCTTTGTCTTCAGTTATATTTTGTTCCTGGAAACATTTAAAATATTCAGTAACGTTAAACCCTTGAAAATCCAGCATTTCGTTTTGTAACCAAGTGACATTTTTATTATCCTCAAAAATATTCATACATGCTTCTGGATTTAGGGTACCCTCCTTTCCATCTGCACCAGGTGTAGATCCTTGGTGTACCACTATATATTACAACACTGCTTCGTAATCAGACTGTTCCTTATTCATCGCGCCAGCATAATAGTGCATAACAGTGCATGTACACCATAGAAAGCAATTGGAACCATGCCTCACAGCTACCCAAGTATGACAGGGGCAATGACACCAATATATCGTTCTTGTGCATAACGGAGGGAAGTAACCCACATACCCAGCAATTTGTGGCATTAGTGGTACTGTGCACCTGATGAAGCATCTGCAAAAATGCGTTCTCGACATAGGTCTGTCTATGCCTCTCTTTGTGCTGGGCCAGTGTAACAAATGAATGCTCAGATGGAGCCGATGTAGTCCCTATCAATGTGTGCACAGGGTGCTGTTCTTCTAAGTACCACACCACCCCGAATAGTGTTATTGTCATCATCAAAGTCTTTATTTCGGTTTTGCAATACCATAAAAGAGACAAACACATGAATCTCGGATGACGATGTTCAAGATAAAAAAGAACTATAAAATGCTCCCTGAACAAGCTCTTGGGACTAAAAAAAGAGGAATAAAAATACAAATGGACATGCACAAAAAGAGAACAAAGCTACACAAATTTCAATGTTAGATAAATTTTACCTATCAGTTCAGGGCTAAAGTGCGAGTACGTTACTAAACATTATTAATGTCTCATTTTGCTGGGGAGTACGGCCCGTTTACACAACAACAGACATTTTAAAACCCGAGCCCCAAGTGACCAATAAAAAGAGAATAAAAAGCTTAAAATGGTGACATAAAAACCAATTTTTACAAGCCAACACACCCGACTGGACTGATCTATATGATATCAATTTGATTTCTTCATGCCTGTCGGGGAGGTAGATACAACCCTCCTTCTAATGGCCCAAAACTGACCCAGGAATTTTGCAGTTGCACAAGCATAGAATGGTCTCGCATCTGTCTTTAAAATGCGTAGGGCGTCTTTGTGGCTGTATGTCCTGAGTTGTCTACATACCGGTGTTAGCCATTTCCTTCTAGGTCTGGCATAGGCGGCACAAGCGAAAAAGACATGGCCTATTGATTCATAGGGGCATGGACAGGAGGGACAACCCTTGGGCTGTGATGAATTTGTCAGCCAAGAATTCATAAAAGCATTAATGGGTAGACAGCCATGTCTGAACTGGGTGTACAATTTCCTGTCTGCCGGCACTTTAATAAAATCAAGATAGCTTTCTAGCCGGCTGATGGATTTTATGTCAGTAAAAACATCAGTTAAACAGCCATGACGAATTTTCAGGAAGAACTTCCTGAATAGTGTTATTGTTACAATGAGAAGGAACACTACCACTACCACCCTACTCCCAGTAGACCAACTAGACCACACAGGACCATTCTGCTGGAATGGTGGGGCCACCAGAGGCTGTTCCTCTCTCATAATTGCGTGGCCAAATGGGTACATAGAAAGAAACTTTAGGAATAGGAGCCACAAAAATACAACGACCAGAGGGGTACAAATCACCCAGTGTCCTTCAGAGCCTCACTGGTAGACTCCTATTGTTCATCAACGACGGTGCTATGAGGCGCTCCCAAGGGGGAGCTGCGCGGTCGCAACCCTTGCTGGAAAACAAATCCTCTTCTTTCAGGATAGGGCACTCCCCCTCCATGGAAGACACCCTCAGATAATCCTGTCCAGTGTCCAGGGCAGTGCACCAGTGTAACTCACTCTAATCTAAAGCAGGCACCTTAGGCATAGCACCTACGCCCTAAGCTCCAGTCCTTCCCTAACTCCTGGACTGTCCTACTGGCACACTGTCCTTCCGTCGGGGCCGCAGGTTGAACCTGGCAACCCCAGGCACTTCTTCATCAACAAAAAGGGAAAGAAATTCAGGCTCAGCAGGGCATTGAGACTCACGTGACTGTGCACCAGAAGCGGGAGCATCCGGGGCGGCCCTTATCTCTGGGGGGACCGCCTCAAGTAAGGCCTCGTCGCTTTCTTCGTCTGTGTGCGCCCACCTCAATCGGGCGTCAGAGAAAGGAACGAAACGGGGCATGCGCTCCCCTTCCTGGTCAGCAATGCCGTTGAGGACCCACTGATCATACGGAAGTGGTAGAGGTACCCTTTTTACATGCGATGCATGCACCCAGTGCTTCCGGCCTTCAAGCTTCACTGCGGTGCGGGTGGCGAGCAGGACAATCAGGGGCCCCTTCCACCTCGGCTCCAGGCAGTTCTTCAGTTGAAAATTCTTGACCATTACAAAGTTCCCGGGTTGTAGCTGATGCCCAGGCCCCTCTGGTACTGGTTGCAGCGTGGCGTGAATCTGTTGGTGAACAGAACAGAGATCTTTAGACAATTCATATAGATAATCTATCAGCAGGGGGTACTCTATCTCAGAGAAGCGCTTGAGTCTTGGGAAGCCCGAGACGTTGGCAGGGCGTCCAAAAGCCACCTCGTACGGGGGCAACCCTGTTCTAGAATGCGCTGTCACTCTGGTTGATAACAAAGCCAAAGGTAGAGCATCGGGCCATCGCAATCCTGTGCTTTCTTGAATCTTTGCTAACTTCAGTTTGAGAGTATCATTGTACTTCTCAACCAAGCCTGCTGACTGAGGGTGGTTCGCTGCATGAAACTGATTACGCTAAATTGCACACCTAACATTCCCTACTAAGTATAGCGTAAGCGATTGATCTTTTATTTACCTACTAAAAGTGGTTGAGAGGAGGAAACAACGCAGACAGATATCAGCAAAGTCATCATGCCTGAAAAGACCACCAACTCCAAAGTGCAGTTTGAATATTTATTATAAGGCCAAAAACAATTGGATGTAAATACATCTCAATAGCAAAGTATAGAGGTACAGAAAAATTAATACAGAGCCAAGTTTACGAATATATGTAATTCGGCCCAAAAGACAGATGATTATAAATTCCAAAATCACAACGCAACACAGAATAGATGCTTTATTTAGTTCTCGGCTCATTGAAAGAAATCAAAATCTTTCCCTACACTGCTCTAGATGAGGGCCCTTCCTGTCTCTCTTCTATCATTCCCCAACGGTGTCAGCACGTGTCGACTTCCTAAGAAGTACTCACGTCAAATGGGTCATTTTAGCTTATGGCTATGGAGCTTGCTCTAAGATGCTCCTTCTCCTCCGAAAGCTAGCAGAAGTCTGGTCTCGCTGTCCCTGCGCATCATACAAAAGATGGGATTCAACCCACAATACGTCATTCTTCTTAAAACTTTCCACTGCACCTCTATGCAGTAGCTCTTTTTTCATGACACAAATTTAATTAATGATATTTTCTTTCCAGTGGCCTTGGCTTTCAGACAGACCAGATACGCAAGCCATCCTCCCTTCTCGCTTCCCAGCCGTCTTCAAAGACATTCCAGGTCTCTCCTTAACTCTGAAAATAACGATGTGTTTCTTTCACCTGCAGTAGGATGAGAACATTCTACTTTCGAACACAACAACATTTAATTATTTATTTCTCTAGAGCAAGGAGAATCGAAACATAAGACTTTGGGCCTATAATTCAGGCAACTTAAACTAACCACAATTACGGTGTATAGAAATAATATCGTCCTGCACATTATACATGAAGGAATCGTAATACATACAAAGTTCTACTTAAATGCGTTCACTAGTTTCAACATCAAATGATTCAAATAAATGTTTCTTAATAGTCGTAAAACACTGCAAACAATACGAATACATGAGAGTGCGTTTAAACCATGAGTATAGTGCACTCATACAAAAAAGAGTGCTATCAGCGCTCTATCAGTTCCCCCCTCTTATGACTAGTGTCATAACACCAACTTTCTATTCTTCTGTAGTTTTTCTCCTTGTAAAAAAGACCGACCTAAACAGAAGCTGTAGCTTGCCGTCCCTGTCTGAATCTTTCTAACCCCTTAAGGTGCTGGTAATGACTGTCCTGCAGTCGTTCAAGTTGGTGCTCTCGCTTTCTCAAAACAGTCTCCTGATGTCGTGCCCTTTGCCATTTGTAAGCCTTGATGGCTCCTAGTAGGACAATTATACAAATGACAGCTATTATAATAGGCTTCAAGATATATCCCATTATTCCTTGTCCCAAACTTCCAAACCAACTGCCTATCTTGCCAAATCCTTTCCCCACTTGTTGCCAAAGTCCTTCGGCAGCCTTCTCACGTAACTCTTGGTGTATATCTGAAATATTGTTGATATATTTCCTTATATCCCGACTGTTGTCAGGAATATAAGTGCAGCACTGTTGAACTTTCAATAATTTGCAGACTCCTCCGGCTTTTGCTAACAGCACATCTAGGGCAAGACGGTTTTGCAAAACCATAGCCCTTATCAAAACCATCTCCCCATCTACAAGTAATAAAATCTGAGCTGTATTTATTGAGAGCTTATCCACTAATGTTGCCAGCTTTCTGATTTTCAAATCATTCAGAATCACACCCATACTTGGTATCATAGCTCCAAATATGTCTCCAATCACTTCTCCTGCACTCACACTACGTATTCCTCTGTGAGGTCTTTTCCTTTCTAGGGGCCATAAATCATTCACATGAAAAATCTTGGGAAATATCACAGCCAAATAACAAGTGCCATACCAATTTTTGGGCAACTTCACAGAGGCATTCTTTCCACACACAAAATACACATTGGGCACTATTGTTATTTTGTCCAATAATGCTTTTCTAATTGATTCTTCGATCAAAAAGACGTGCTTACAATCACTTTCACCCACAAATATCTTATCGTAGTATGTGGTTGGGTGTCTAATACACAATTTCCCCTTCTGCTGGAAATCTAATGCTATGGGTCCAAAACTCCCCTTTGCTTTATGATCTAATTCTTCTTTAGTCCATGGGGTAACCTTGTGCTTTGGATCTGGTCTAAATAGAGTCTGTCTATGCCGATCTTCTATCTGATCTATAAATTTCTTTTCAATGTCAGTTAACATACAGGTTAAATTGTGTCTATGGGCATAGGACGTATCTAACGTAATGGTAGGCACGAAATACTTTGACATTCGCTCTACTTCCTTGTAATAATCATATTTATTCATGTATTTAAGAACTGGGACTTCCGAGAGTACCACATCATAATTTGAGAAATAGTACTCGAAGTGTGCCTTGCTATAAAACATGCTCAACAACACACTACATGTAATGCCATAGGTCACAGGCAAATGATGGTATTGAATGCCTTCTTCTACTGAAGCTGGTAATTGCATACATACATAGCAATCCTTCGCTTCCATGGTATCCACATACTCATACAATAATCGAGCATACGCATTCAAAGTGAAATCACCCTTTGACAAATCAACATATAGTCTACGACTGGTTTCCTTAATCATCTCTAGATCCCTTGCGGATGCATCCTCATCTATCTCAGAGATTGGTGTAGTGAGTGTTGCCTGTACCCTATTCTGTCCGACATCCTGAGATCCAACTAGAGATGCAACGATCACCACAGTTATAACGATAAGCACCACTACAATGAGGGTGCCAATGATGCACTTCTGTTTGCGTGTTGATTTTTCGGACACCATGGTTTCTACTTATCCATTCCGAAGCACAAAAGGGGAAACACAGTCTCTTTCTGTTTTCTTTGTTTTAACAATGTCTTTCTCACTTCTCTCCTCTCATGCAATTAATGTCCAAGTTCATTCGATTGATACTAAACCTATTGAAGAGATGTAGTCAGCCCTATTCCTCACTCCATCATCTACTAGAAAGTTCCCAATTTTAAATCTTCTTAAACTGGGGTCTAAGTTATCTTCTTTCTAAGGCCTAATGCTTTCTTTGGTCATAATTGAAGCTTCATCGTTAATGATATTTGATCCAAGTAGTTCGAGGACAAGTTGCAGAATCTCCGCACGAATTTCTCCTAATTCTTGCGCGGTGAGCTGTCGGCCAAATGAAGGGAAGACAACCTGATTGAGGACCAGGAAACGCAATCCACTCAATCTTGGAGGATTTGGAACTTGCAGAGTTAGTGTTCCAAACGCTTCTACGCCCGGGACCAGCAACTGTATTTCAATCGAGAGGGTGTCCCCTCCGTAGCTCACCATACCAGCTCCCAACCTCCCGGACTTCGCTGGGCTCTGCATCTGCAGCCAGGTACGTCCACTCAGGAGATGCATATCTTCGAGATGCTATTCTTTCTCTTCTGGAGCGTCTCAGACCATCCGGTCTTTCTTCAGCGTCACTTTGATCTGATTCAGATGTTTCAGGAATCGGAGTGAGATTTTTCTCAGATGCAAGCCTTATATTCAGCCTTTTTTTTCTTGCTGGCCACTTTTCTGCTCTGGCATCTGCTCTCCTCTCTTCCTTCATTTTGATGTGATCCTTCTGCAATAGACCACTCACCTTGATCTGGTGCAAAGTTCACATCTGCAACATCATCTATTTCAGGATCTGGGCTCAATTCAGGAGCACTCAGCTCTCGTCTCTCGTGCTCACTTGGCTGTTCCGTTTCATCCGAAACTCTTACAGCTGGACCTGTGCCTTCGTCGTTGTCTGTGGCAGGTCCACACATGCTTCTCGGAACCAGGGGACTCTCTTCCTCCGCAGGCGCTTGAACTCGGCGAGTGTGGGAAGCGTGTATCCAGTTCGACAATCCTCCACACTTCACAGCGGTACTTGTGACCAATATCACCTGATATGGTCCTCGCCAGCGAGCATCAAGACAATTCTTCCTCACGTGCTTGCGAACTAGTACCCAATCACCTGGATTAAGATCATGCAGCAGGTCTCTCGAGGTGGATGCAGTCGCAGCGTCGACCTGGTGGGATACAGAAGTAATTCACACAACAAAGAAAAGGGACTGTATTAAAAAACTAACAGAATGGGTAAAGAGAGGAGAGGTATAAAACAGGGCACACACTGTGTATGTAAAACTGCCCTCACACACAGCGAACTGTGTCATGCTTCATCATAGGGCCTGCTGACACACCTCCGCGCTAGCCAACGCTGGAGGTGGAGCAATAGGGAGGGGGAAGACAAACAACATAAAAAAATTAAAGAAATAGTGTGGGATCAAAAAAGTGAAAAAATGTAGTGGCAGAATAAATTGGTAAAACTGGTAACAGTGTATCCCTGCTATACCTTTAATAATGGGTACACTGTCCAGGTGCAAGAAATGGTCCTAACCAGACCTGTGGATGGTGGTAATGGCTACTCATTATCAAAGCCCTACCCCTCCACTCTGCTAAGATGTCGACATGTTTCAGCCGGCACGTGCTAATACCCCGGCTTTCTTCAGGACTTCCACCTGATCAATCCCAAAAGAGGCTGCTGTCCCTACCTCCTTAGAATCCAGGGGTAAGGAAACAAAGCACCATGTTCAGTGCAAGCTCTGGAATAGAGCATGGTAGAGCCCTTTGCTCTCCATGAGGAACCTGCAGAGAATAAAATCAAGAAAAAACAAGAAAGTGAAGTGCAGGGTGAAATAGTGTTGTGCCCTGTCTCAAAGCCCAGCAACAAAACTGTGTGCCAATCAGCCCCTCTAAAGAATCACACACACATTCAAAATCCATGAGTTGTGTAAACCCAAACACACACTACACAGCTCACCTTGTTACACTACTAACAATATAACAATGTCATAAGTGTAATACACTACCCCTAGAGCACTAGGTTGGTGTGACTTTGTGAACTGAGAATGAAAGCAGCATATAACGCTATTATACTATCGTGATGTGAAGTTTAGCAAGCGTCTATGCACAAATCGGTATATTACTCATATACACATGAATGCATTAAATCTACATTAGGAGACAAACATCCATCCAGCCCCATTTCTGGTCTCTTACCGAGTTTACTAATAAGTCAAACTTGAACTGGCGGAGGGGTGCGAATAGCTCCCTGTAGTCACACACTATGGTACAACAGGGTAAATTAAAAGGAGAACAAACAAAGAATATAAGAGAAGTGGGGAAGTAGCAAGAAAGGAACTGCAAAAAAACAAACAAAACTGAATACACGCGGTCCAGCCGCTCTGTTTTTTGCCAGGGCCAGTGACCCTCTCTATCTACGAAAAATGAGAATAAATAGGTCAAATGGTCTTAAGTAGAAATGAAAGGAATATCAGAAATAAATTAATCGATATGTCCAAACCTACGAGACACACGGTTAGAATTCCCCGTGTACTCAACCAGGCTAAAAAATAATAATAAATAAATGAAGGAGAAACCTGCCGTCACCCACGGATCTCGACCACAGCAGGATAAGTATAGAAGAATAATAGATAAACAAACATCCGATGGCTACAGAGGAACCCATACTGGGTAAACTTACTTCGTCAAGGTGAGCTAAAGTGCAATTCAACTCCGCACTCCCAACACTGCGAAGGTTATCGTTTCCCGTTCCCCTGAGCCTTATCACAGGAAATACGAAGGGTCCCGCCCTGCGCGCGTCACCACGTAACGCCAGAGCGCAGGGTGGACAGGGGACAAAAAAGAGACTAGACCGCCAACAAAAGAAATGCCGGCGGTCGGGAGATCGTACCCAGGAGTCTGCGCAGATGTCGCCCCTGTGTTCTCCTAAGAATAGCCTCAAGTAGGACTCCTGATAGAAAGAAAAAAAGGAGGAAAAAGAAAGAAAGGGTCAAGCTGATATGGAAATTCCTAAGGAATAAAGCCTAAAGTAGTAGGGGGGAAAAAAAAGACAATGATTAAAGTACGTTACCTGAGGACACTGAAAACTAAAACCTCAGGACACAAACTAAAATTAGTAAAATCAAATAAATTCCTTTAATGTCCCCATCTGTTGATGAATTCAGAGGGGAAACACAATGGAAATATATATATATATTCTGATAAGGAACCGAAGGAAAAATCAAAACAGAGACCACAGTACAAGGGGAGATACCGCATGAGGGATTCTACGTGGGGGGTCCTTAAGTCGAATAGATCTAACTGTCCAACACCACCCACATGGGCTCCTCATATAAAAGGACAAGATGACAAATTTCTGCATGTTAACCCCATGAAAGCTAGGACAAGTAAACAGATGGTAATCAGCTCTGCCCGTTCTAAAGTAGGTACCTGTCCAAAAAGCACTAAAGGTCAAAGGTGTTGTGATATAAGGGGGTGGAGAAAAGGAAAAAACAGTACTCATTAGTTCAGGCTATTCCACGGAATCTCATCGTTCAGCCCCCTAATGTGACTGCGTAACCTATACACCCATTTCTGTTCCCTGATAAAAAGTGCTCTTTCTGGCCTAATGTGCGTCATGTCAATGTAGGGTTTATCAATCACCGTCCAGAAGAAATCCTCAGCCGAGTGATTTCTCTCTTTAAAGTGGGTGGTAAGGCGACTGACGGATCTCTGGCATCTGAAAGTGGACCTGTGCTCCATGATCCTGACCTTAACCTTCCTCGTGGTCATGCCTATGTAGATAAGTTCACATGAACATTTGATTAGATAAATAACATACGTAGAATTACAATTCGTATGTTTCCTTTGTTCCCACGGGTGGGGTAGGCCAATATCTATAGTTTTGGTATTGGTGGTTAGGTGGCAGACATCACAGGATCCACATTTTGTGTGACCCGGGTCAGGGGGTAGGATCCCAGGAAGAATGCTATGGGCCGTGCTGTTGGCTCCAGGTGTAACGGGCCTAGGTCTTGTGTGCACCAGAAGGTCCTTAATATTTTGACTCCTCTTATAAGAGAATAGCGGTTTGTTCAAACTCAGCCCGTTGGAGTTAAGAATTCTCCAGTGACGAGTGACAAGCTTTTGGATGTGATTAGAGGCTGTGTTAAAAGTAGTCACACAGATGGGCCTATCAGTCGGTTGCTTAGTAACTGTCTCTAGTAGGACTTCTCGTTGGCAATTAACCGCCCTCTTACTTGCTCTCTTCACAATCCTCTGAGGATAGTTCCTTTGTATGAGTTTGTTATGTAAAGTCCGGGCTTCTGATCTAAATTCGACAGTGTCTTGGGATACAGAAGTAACCACATCAGCCAGTCCCTTACAATAATCCAACACTAAATCATCAGTGATGTTTATCAATGCTGTAGCTGGCACCATAGGCAAACGCATAGCTCTTCCGGTCAAAATTTCGTGGGGAGAAAGCCCTGTTCTCCTATCAGGGGTGCTACGCAGACTCATGAGCACCAGAGGCAGCGCATCTGGCCATTTCAATGAATTTGACGAACACACTTTTGCCACTCTTGACTTGATGGTGCCATTAACCTGCTCTACAAGGCCTGAAGCCTCTGGCCTGTAGCTACAATGCAGTCTCTGATCAATGTTCAAAGCAGAGCACAGCAATTTCATGATTTCACTGTGGAAATGAGTTCCTCTATCTGTCTCCAATGATGTCGGAAATCCATATCTCGGGATCACCTCTCTTAACAACAACTTGGCTACTGTTAGACTGTCACATCGTCTAGTTGGATATGCTTCCACCCAACGCGAAAAGATACACGCCACCACCAAAACGTATCTCAACCCATTGCACCTCGGCATCTCAACGAAGTCTAATTGTATCCTATTGAAGGGACCTCCAGATCTTCCAATGTGACTCAGTGCAACCACAGTTCTCTTTCCAACATTCATTTGTTGACAAGTAACACACCTGTGTCATACCGCTTCAGCCCACACACGGAAGCGTGGATTAAACCACGTCTGCCTAAACACTCGCACCATAGCATCTCTTCCCAGATGAACTGCTCCGTGGATTTGCCTTGCCATTGGGCTCAGTAGACAATTGGGTAATACTGCTCTCTCATCTGTGGACACCCAAATGCCATCATCTCTTTTTGTGCAACCTGCTCTGACCCATCAAGCAGCTTCCTCTTCTGGGACTTCATCCTGCAACCGCTTCACCTCATCCCAAGTATCGGCTATAGCTAACATCATGCTGAGCTCGGTCTCTTCTGTGCTCTCGCCTATATATTCTCCATTGAAAATACAAGCATGTTCAGCTCAAAATCGTGCTACTTCATCTGCATAATTGTTGCCCTTAGTGACAAAGTCTTCTCCTTTTCCATGAGCTGCACATTTAACGACTGCTATCTCTTTGGGCTTCTGCAAAGCTTCCAATAGTTGGCGCACATACTCGCCGTTACGTATAGGTGACCCTGAGGACGTTAGAAACCCCCTCTGTGACCATAACGGCCCAAAGTCATGAACTACACCAAATCCGTATTGACTGTCAGTATACACAGTCACTCGAATATCAGCTGCAATGATACATGCACGTGTCAAAGCGACAATTTCGGCCACCTGAGCAGAGAATACTCTATTTAAACAGGAAGCTTCCACTACTCCCATGATGGTGCACACAGCAAACGCTGCTCTCAAATACCCTTCATTGTCTCTTAAACATGAACCATCAACAAAAAGGATCAAATCAGATTGGGGCAATGGTTCATCGACAATGTCAGGTCTGGGTTTGGTAGATAGGTCAGTAACATCTAGGCAGTCATGCTCTTCACAATCCTCATCTCCCTCCTCTTCCGGAACAGGTAACAATGTAGCAGGGTTCAGGGTGGTACAACGTCTCAGGGTAACATTTTCAGCGGCCAAGATAACCTGCTCATACTTGGTAAGTCTGTTGTTGGTCAGATACTGTGTTTTCGTTCTGGTCATCAACAATTCTACTGAATGGGGCACATAAACAATGAGCGGATAACCCATCACTATGCTTTCACATCTTTCAATGCTGACACCGGTTGCAGCAACGGATTTCAGACATCCGGGCAATGCGGAAGCTACAGGATCTAATGTAGCTGAGAAGTAAGCTACTGGTCTATGGGCACCCCCATGTGTCTGTACAAGGACTGCTAACGCACATCCCTCCTTTTCACAGCAAAAGAGCGAAAACGCTTTGTTATAATCCGGCATTCAGAGAGCTGGAGCACGACAGATACTTTCCTTCAGCTCACGGAAGGCTTTCAAGCACTCATCATCCCATGGTACCGGATCACTAACATCCTTTCGAGTCAGTTTCAACAGAGGCTTTGCTTGCAAGGAAAAATGTGGGATCCACTGTTGACAATAGCCGACCATTCCCAAAAACATGCGGACTTCTTTTTGTGTTTTCGGAGTTCCCATTTGCAGAATCGTCTCTATGCGATCTGGTGACACCCCTCGTTTTTCTTTCTCAATCCGGTGACCTAGGTACTGAACTTCAGACAAACAATACTGCAATTTGTTTGGAGACACTTTGTGTCCATTCTCTGCCAAATGATTCAGCAACGCCACAGTGTCAATCCTGCAAGCATCCTCAGTCTCTGAGGCGACCAAAAGGTTGTCTATATATTGCACTAAGACTGAGTTTTGGGGCATCACCAGTCCTTCAAGATTCTTTTTCAGACTTTGACTAAAAATGGAGGGGCTTTCTGTATACCCCTGAGGAATTCTTTCCCATGTTAACACACGATTGTCCATCCTAAACGCAAATAAAAATTGACTTTCTTCATGCAATGGTATAGAGAAAAATGCATGACACAAATATATCACTGTAAACCATTCTGCTTTGCTTGGTATCTGGAATAGAATAACAGCTGGATTCGATACCACAGGACAACATGGGATCACAATTTCATTAACCCGACGCAGATCCTGCACTATTCTGTACTTGCCACTTGGCTTCTGCAGTCCCATGATAGGTGAGTTACAGGGACTTCCTCTCATCTCCTTAAGAATACCTTGGGCAATCATAGTCTCAATCACAGGTCTTATTCCGGCCACAGTTTCTGGAGTCAATTTATATTGTAGCGTTCGTGGGAATTCAGCATTGGGTTTGACCTGTATCTTAACTGGCTCAACCCCTCTCATCAGACCTACATCCTTGCCCGTAAAATCCCACACTCTCGGATCAACTGAGTCTCTCAAGTCATATGGCAATTCTGCTATTGTGAGCACCACAAACATTTCTGCACACAGACTCATGTTAGCCATTTTAAAATCAGCATCGTCATCATGTGTTTGCAATTCCACACCTCTCTGAGTGCACGATATAGTACAATTGAGCTTGCACAGAAGGTCTCGTCCCAAAAGACAGACCGGACTTGAATTGCACACTACAAATTGGTGTTTATCCCGAAATGGTCCTATTCTCAGGGGTAATTCGTTTGTTACTGGATTAGTCATCTTCTGATTACTAACCCCCACTACTTGAATAGATTGTCCCGAAAGAGTTAAATTTGGGACTACTTCAGTTCTCACCGTGGAGCGAGCAGCTCCAGTGTCTAATAAGAAGGTAGAAGGATATCCATTCACATCTGCATCTACAAATGGCTCACTCTGATCTACTTCTAGGATCGCATCTAAGGTGCATTCCTCGTGCACCCCCCTCTGACACTCTTGTAAATCTTGATTTTTATCAAATCTATCTCGTATTTCAAAATAAGGCATCTGATAGTATAACTGATTATGCATGGGTATCCTAGGAGGTTGAGGTACTTGCACTTGCGGCTCATATCCTCCTCCATACATAGACCTGGTCTTGTCACAGTATTGACAGTCTCGGACAGCTGTCCCTCTCCTTCCATCTGTATCTGATTTGCTGGATTTGATCTACACTCGCGCTTCCAATGCCCGATTTTGTGACAATAATGGCAGGCAGTGACTCTTTTCTGTTGGGCCACCCATTCACCTACACCTGGGTCCATTCCTCTTCCTCTACCCTGACCAGGTTGGGTCACCATCTGTTGTCCCATTCCTCTTCCACCTCCTCTACCTCTACCTACCGCTCCTCCAATCCCTTGCGTCATATCAGCGTTTCTCAACTGCACCAACATCAACTTGTCCTTCAATTTCTTCTGTGTCGACTCCACTTGATCACTGCAATATTTAGCATAACACAGAATCTTGTCCACCGACTTTTTCTGCCAACATATCAAGTGCTGCTGTATCATCAAACTAATATCAGATTTCAGTCCCAACACAAACTTCGAGACAAATTGTACCATATCTTTCTGTTCAATTGTATCCAATCCACTATGCTGCTTAAAAGCTAACAACAATCTTTCGTAATAATCAAGTACTGATTCCTTAGAGTCTTGAGTGGTGCGATCAATCTTCAACCAATCAACAATCTGAGGAGCTACCTTCGATTGCTACCATGTAATCGCTTGCTCGTATTTTCTCATTACATCAGGTGAAGGACCATGAGTCAATGTATCTCTAGGTGGCTCTGCAGTAGGCCACTCAATGGCAATCTTACATGCCGCCCACAAATCCGCCGGCACTACAAGGTGTTTAAATCAATCCACAATACTTTCGAAATCTTTACAAACCGATCTATTTGCTTGTACCACTCAGCAGGTTTTTCCCTCAGCCGAGGAAAATCATTCGTAAATGCTGCTAAATCACCCCTGCTCCATGGCACATGTACATACCCTCCATTCTGTACCTCCCTGAGAGGGAAATTTCCTGCAGCTCCCGTCACTCCACCCGGAGGCGGAGTATCTCCTATTCCGGTCTTGAAGCTTTTCTTTTTGGCCCATCTTTCATTCCATCTGTCTAATTCTTTCCATGTCCGCATCCCTATCACTAGTTCTCTAATTTGTGCTTTTAATCCAAATGTTCGCTTCTCTTCCAAATCCTTATCTGTGTAATTTAATCTGCAAGAACCCTGTATCAGCTTGGTCTTTGACAAATCAACCTCATACCTTTGTGCCAAAAGCAACAATGCATCATAAGCTCGTTTGGCCTTTCGTGTCATGTCCTTTGCTATGAACAGTAGTTCGCTCGAGTCATACGTCTCAATTCTGTTCAAAGGTAGATTACCTTCAATCACCTCGTCCAGTTCTGCCTTCAATCGTACCACATCTAGCATTGGTGCTTTTATTGCACTTTTTAACACTTTCTGAATTTCCTCGTTTCTTGTATCTTCCCTGTCACAGCTTTGGGTTCTCTTAGGAACTGCACCCTCTTCTATCTTCGAAGCTGGGCGTCTATCTCTTTCCCAGCTTCGACTTCTCCAATGGTCACCTGCACAAATCACCTGTGGCTCAAACAGTACTCTAGGCGCTTCATGTCTCTTGCTTGTCTCTTTCCTCGGCATCATTGACTCTCTCACTGGTTGAACCCACATTCGAAGGTCAGACCTAGAATTCGCTAGAGCTCCTGTCCATCTTCGTTCTGACCCACTATCTATTCTTGATGGATCAGCTGTAGCTGGCAGTGGAGTACTAGATTCCACTGGTATCCGACTTAACCCAGTCCCACTCATTGCAAGGCTCCCTCCAGACATTGTCTCTTCCCCTTCACTTATTTGCTGCTGACTGTCATCGGTTCTTTGTCTAGGAGTATATATTGGAACCACCGGCCCTATTGTGACTGGTACCGACAAAGCATCTGGTAACTGCATGTTTCCTGCAGGTGGTACTGGCTCAGGGTCTGGATACCTCATTCCTCCAGACCCTCCCGGAAGGTGTATCATTGTAATCTTGCCTCTTACTCCTGCCAATTGTTCCTCTGAACCCAGTTGTCCCACACCTAAAAGCTCTTCTGATGGGCGCAACCTCTCTGTCTCTGATCTAGAGTCGCACGGTGGAGGACGATCCGCTAGCAATCTATCGAGGAAGCTGTCATCTGTATCACTGTCCTCCTCTGTCGTCCTTTTCCCTTCAGTCCCCTCTTTTAACGTACGAAATGGGTACAAGCGTTCTCCCTCTATGGTGTCTGCTCTCCATCTTTTCAACTGGGCATCCCATCAAGCATCCTGATATGCCTTCATTGCTTTCCTCATTCTTCCTCGTGAAGCCTCTCTCCTTTTTGCTAGAGCAGCTCTCATCCATGCATCTAATGCCTCAAATTGTGTGGGTCTAGGGGGAGGTTTCAGTGCATTCATCACCCTCCTCAGCTGGGTCAGCACTTCCATACGAAAAGGCCCATAACGAGGGAAAGCCAATTCACCCTCTTTCTCTGTAATTTTATGCCAATTCTGAAGCCACACTATAGTATGAAGTCCTACATTCGTTGCCATGTAATGTGCCGGTGTGTCTTCTGGCGGAGCTTCTTCTCCTACCTGAGTCACTACCCCTGTGTCGCCTCTACACAAATCTCGTAATACCCTAAAGCATCTCATTGTAAAATCGATCAATTTCAAGCCCAAAATACGCTTGTTCCACTGCAAACGAACTTCCACCAATCCCAGTGTGGCGTTACACCAACCAACCTATCACAGCGCGGCGCACCCTGACGTCACTTCTCACTCCTTGCAGCGGCTCACCCGCCTTTACATTTTCACTGCAAACTCGCTTACACACATTCGTACCACAAGTAACTGTATATCCAAAAGTTATTAAACCAAGTAACTGTTCCTACACAATTACAATAACTTACAGTCACATAAAACAAGTAATTGTCTGTCCCTAAAGATCGATAGAACACTCTCACAAGAACATTCAGCCGTTGTGACCCCCCGACCTGCGTTGGTCACTCAATCGCCATAGTCCACCCCCAGTACCTGAGGCTTTCTACCGCAACCTATTCCTCATTCACACAAAGTTCCCTAACACAAGTGGATCGTCGATAGCGCTTCACAACACCCACATTTGATCAGACAATTAGAATACAAAAGTATCCCAGGATCTTGGACTTCTCTTGAGTCCGCTCACCAAAACTTCCTGCTCCGCATGTGTCCGGACCAGTAAACCAAAAACCACATTCACTCAAAATACATCCCAACTCCGCAAGACATCACCCACTTACTCATCACCGCAATTTAACACCACAATTCCTTTCATACTCACGCCACCACTGTTTCCGCCGCACCATCAATGTCCGCTGGTCTCCGCCGTCTTCCACTCCACTTCAGGGCTCTTCGACTTCAACCCTACCCCTGATTACTCCCCTCACCTTAGAGGTAAACAACTTTAGAGGTAAACCATCCTCTGCTACCGCTAAATTGCACAACTAATGTTCCCTACTAAGTATAGCGTAAGCGATCGATCTTTTATTTACCTACTAAAAGTGGTTGAGGGGAGGAAACAACGCAGACAGATATCAGCAAAGTCGTCATGCCTGAAAAGACCACCAACTCCAAAGTGCAGTTTTAATATTTATTATAAGGCCAAAAACAATTGGATGTAAATACATCTCAATAGCAAAGTATAGAGGTACAGAAAAGTTAATACAGAGCCAAGTTTACGAATATATGTAATTCGGCCCAAAAGACAGATGATTATAAATTCCAAAATCACAACGCAACACAGAATAGATGCGATATTTAGTTCTCGGCTCATTGAAAGAAATCAAAATCTTTCCCTACACTGCTCTAGATGAGGGCCCTTCCTGTCTCTCTTCTATCATTCCCCAACGGTGTCAGCACCTGTCGACTTCCTAAGAAGTACTCACGTCAAATGGGTTGTTTTAGCTTATGGCTATGGAGCTTGCTCTAAGATGCCCCTTCTCCTCCGAAAGCTAGCAGAAGTCTGGTCTCGCTGTCCCAGCGCATCATACAAAAGATGGGATTCATCCCACAATACGTCATTCTTCTTAAAACTTTCCACTGCACCTCTATGCAGTAGCTCTTTTTTCATGACACAAATTTAATTAATGATATCTTCTTTCCAGTGGCCTTGGCTTTCAGACAGACCAGATACGCAAGCCATCCTCCCTTCTCGCTTCCCAGCCATCTTCAAAGACATTCCGGGTCTCTCCTTAACTCTGAAAATAACGATGTGTTTCTTTCACCTGCAGTAGGATGAGAACATTCTACTTTCGAACAAAACAACATTTAATTATTTATTTCTCTAGAGCAAGGAGAATCGAAACTTAAGACTTTGGGCCTATAATTCAGGCAACTTAAACTAACCACAATTACGGTGTATAGAAATAATATCGTCCTGCAAATTATGCATGAAGGAATCGTAATACATACAAAGTTCTACTTAAATGCGTTCACTAGTTTCAACATCAAATGATTCAAATAAATGTTTCTTAATAGTCGTAAAACACTGCAAACAATACGAATACATGAGAGTGCGTTTAAACCATGAGTATAGTGCACTCATACAAAATAGAGTGCTATCAGCGCTCTATCAAAACTTATGTCTAATATGCAAGCCTTTACACACCAATTCAATGACCTTTGAATTGAAGTGACTTCCGTTGTCACTCCAGATCACACGTGGTAATCCATAGAGTGGGAAGAACTCTTTTAAGAGCGCCTTTGCCGTGGCCGTATTCTCCTTAGTGGGGTAAGCCTCAATCCATTTACTGAATGCGCAAATCACTACCAGCATATAATTCAAATTGTTAACTCGTTCCATTTCGATGAAATCCATATGGAGAACCTCGAAAGGGAAGGAAGGCGGTGCAAAATTACCTGCGGGTGTAGGAGTACCTTTCCCATGATTATGTTTCAGACAAATGATGCAGTGTTTCACTAAGTGTGTGGCTACCTTAGGGATATTATCATTTCGCCATACTGGGTCCAGTAGCTTACATATTCCTTTGGCACTAATGTGTGCTGGGCCGTGGGCCATGGTAACAACAGGGAGCACATAAGCATTGGGCAGCAACCATCGCTGCTTCCCAGACAAGTCAGTCCAACACCATCCTCGTCCAAACGCCCTATCCTCTCCTCCCATTCTGCCAGTTCATCTACTGTCGCCTCACTCTGTATTTCCCTGACATTGTCTAATGTGTCCTCGAACATTCCATTGCCTGGAACCCACCTAGCGGGACCTGCCACAAACATCTTTTTCATCTTCGATCTTGCTGTCTCCTTAGCTGTCTGATCTGCAAAAGCATTGCACCTTCCAACATCGTCTGTTACTGCTTTGTGAGCGCTACATTTTATTATTGCCAACTTATCAGGAAGTGTCAGTGCTGTCAACAGTCTATGTATAAATGGACCATACTGTATGCGCAACCCATTCGAGGTCAAGAACCCTCTCTCCGCCCAGAGGCGCCAGAATTTATGGGCCACCCCAAAAGCGTACTGGCTGTCGGAGTAGACATTGACAGTCAGTCCCTCACTCAACTCGCAAGCCCTAAGGAGGGCAACTAACTCTGCAACCTGGGCCGATTGGTATGGGATACGGGATGTCTCAACTACAGTGTGTAACATTGTGATTGCATAAGCTGCAGTGGTAGTGCCATCTGGTAGTTTTAAACAAGAGCCATCGACATAGAGTTCCCCTTGGGGGTCAGATAAGGGAACATCAGTCAGGTCTACCCGTCCCTTCGTTTCTTCCTCAGTCCGAAATAAACAATCATGGACATCATTGTCCTTTTCTTCTGAAGGGAGGGGTAGTAACGTGGCTGGGTTCAGAGTAGCACATCTTTTGATGGTAATGTGCAGAGCAAACAAGGTTAACTCATATCCAGTCAGACGCACACTAGTAAGGTGCTGTATCTTTGTCTTATTCAACAGTGTGTCCACAGCATGAGGTACCATGACTGTGAGATCCGTATCAAGGACGAGCCCTGCCGATTGTCTGATAGAAACTGCCACCGCCGCACCAGCACTCAGGCAGCTCGGGAGAGCTCTGGCGACGTTATCAAGAATAGCAGAGAAATACACGCAGGGTCTCTGCTTACCACCAAAACCCTGTGTTAGAACAGAAAGCGCGCAACCGTCCGCCTAATGTACATAAAGCACAAAAGGCTTCTGGCAATCAGGAGTACCAAGCACAGGAGCAGAGCAAAGCGCAACTTTTAATTGCTCAAAAGCTTGCTGGCATGCAGATGTCCAGGGCAAGGGTTCATGCAAGTCTTTAGTGGTCAGGTAAAGGAAGGGTTTCGTTAGTAAGGAATAGTTAGGGATCCAGTGATGACAATACGAGGTAATGAAGGCGCGTACCTCTCGTTGGGTCTTAGGAACAGGCATATTAGTAATAGCAGCTATGCGTTCAGGTGTTAGTCTGCGACCCTCCTTCGGCAGTAGGTGACCTAAATAGGTGACCTCCTGTCGACAATATTGAAATTTCGAAAGTGACACCTTGTGTCTATGGTGTGCCAAATGTAACAACAATTTAACTGTGGCCTCTTTACAACCATCTTCAGTGTCTGAAGCCACCAGGAGGTCGTCAACATACTGCAACAGCACATTACCAGGGGGAAGTTCCAAAGAATCCAAATGAGCTTTCAAAGCTTGACTATAGATACTCGGACTTTCTGTATAGCCTTGTGGAGCACGGCAGAATCTAAAGCTCCTTCCGGCTATTGCAAATCCAAACAGATGTCTGCTATCTGTATGGATTGGAATGCTGAAGAAAGCATTCTTCAAATTGATGACTGAAAAGAATTTTGCAGACGGGGGAATCATTGTCAAAATCGCGGTAATGTCTGGGACTGCAGGATACTGGGGAACCACTATCTTGATCACCTCTCTAAGGTCAATTATGAAGCGGTAAACGTCAGGGTGAGCATCAGAAGAATCCAAGGGTGCCTTTTTAAGAATAGGAAGAATAGGGCTGTTACACACATTCGCCACTGTCTCTTCAACCACACCAGACTTAATCAAATCCTGTATTATTTGCAATAAGGCCTTTTCTCCTGCCTGGGATATCTTGTACTGGGGAATACGTGGTAATACAGCATTGTCTTTGATCTGTATAGAGACCGGTGGGATCTGGAGTAACCCCACATCTGTGTCTCCTGTTGCCCACAGTGTACGTGGCACACCCTGAAACTCAGCGCGGAGGGGGGCATCTTTTGCGAGGCATTGTTTGGCACGGGCCACGTGCGGTCCAATAGTCATGTAAACACCGTCTGGGGAACAAAAGATTGTCGCAAGCAACCTTTTTAACAAATCCAACCCTAACAAATTTTCCCCACAATTTGACGTTAATAGAAATGGTGAATCAACCGTGAAGGGGCCAATAGTCAAAGCAAGAGGTTTGGAAATGGGGCTGACAACCGGCACGCCTGAGAAACCCACCGAAACATTATTTTGGCCAGACAGAGCTGCCCCCGCGACCAGTGAACGGGAAACAGAGCTTTTCATAGCCCCTGTATCAATGAAGAATTTCTCGGTCGTACCATGTAAATCTGCGGTGACATAGGGTCCACACTGATCTACAGGCACCGGAACTGGTCCCTTACCCTGTCCCTGGCTGTCCTAGCTGTGAGACATCCCTGTTACTTCGTCCATGTCATAGTCGTCATGATAGTACTGTCTCCCTCGGGGGTCGTCAAAGTAGTTCCCGCTCTGTCTATTAGATGATGTGTTCTCTGATCGCATGTCCCCACGGCCTCCTCCTCCCTGTCCACGTCCTCCAAACCCCCACCTCTCGGGGCCTCACCTCTCTGCGACAACTCCGGGCACTCATTCCGCCAATGTCCCTCCTGCTTGCAATATGCACATTGATTGAGCCCAAGGGGTGCATTCGAAGTACCACCCCTGTTAGTCCGGGGCAGCCACTGGGCCGAACTCGAACCTCTTCCTCTCCCTTTTCCTCTCGCAACTTGCTGCATCAACACCCTTGTCTTCAAATCCTTTGACTTTTTCTCCACCTTCTCTTTGTCCTTATTCTCTCTATGCTCGTAGTACTGTGCCATACTCAAAATTACTGACGGGGAAGAGGTGCTCCAAGTGCTTTCTGAAGCCTGCAAACTAGTCGCAATCTCAGGAAGCAAATTGGTAACAAACCTGCTGACAAACAACCGGACACCACCCTCCAGTGACAGATCCTGACCACTAAAGTCGAGAAACACCCCTTCAAACCTAGTAAAGAAATCAGACACACTCTCGTCCTTCTTCTGACGACACGCCGTCAACTTGTCCCAATCCACCCGTCTCGGCGGGATAAGGGAATGCATATAGGTGATAATGCGACCCGGTAAAGCCAATATCTCCACCTTCGGCTTGTCACCGGGCTTGCGGTCCTTATCCCACGCCCTGATCTGATCCCATGTTCCTCCCAATTCCACCACATGATCCTGTGTATGCACTTGCCTCCAAATATCCACTGGTACCAACAAGCCAAGAACAATTCAATATCAGCTAACGTCATCACCGTGGAGGAGGCCGCCTATGTCAACTCTTTATAATACACAGTCGGGTTTTTCCGAGGGTCTGGCAACTAACTTTTAAGGGATATTACCTCACTCCTCTTCCAAGGAGTGTAGATCCACTGTTCCTGAAACCGAGCATCGACTCGTAGCCTAATTACAGTATTCGTGGAGTCACGCAGTTCTGGTATTTCAGGATGATAAACGGGATGGACCTCTCTCATGGGGCACTGGGTCACTTTCGTCGGAACGTTTTGGTGCAATCTGCCCCGATAACCCACCAATGTCATTACATTGCTAAAAACCTCATTAGGAGACATATCTGCAGCATATACCCTGTCCCGTATGTCATAGATGATCTGCGGTGCAACACCCTGAAAACACTGCTCCCACAGTCCTATTAGCGTGGCCGAAATGTGCTTAAGGGCATGTTGCTGTATGAAGGGCTCGTAATCCTTCATCACACTCCACACATCTTCCACACTATAGATCGGGCTCCGAGCCCACTGAGCCGCCTGATTCGCCACCATTTGCTTCTCCTCATCACCCACAGCAGAACGCACCAACACTTTGTCCATACGATCTCGTGCTGCCGCCCAATTCCCTTCATGCATCCTACGTACAGGGGTCTCGCCATTCAGCAGTGTTTGGGGTGTCATACTTGAGGGAGAAAGAGCATATGAAGAGACAGGTATCATCATGAAAGGAGACAATGCTTAGGGGTGAAAGGGGGTGTAGCAGTAGATACAGAGTCAGTAGACGGAACAGGAGAGCTAACGGCTTCCGCCCCTATTACTGGCGTGAGCAGAGAGGAAACAGGCGGGGCTGGGGCCGAAGCAGTTGGGCTGGAGGCAGAAATACTGGGAAGAGCGGCACCAGAGGCCGGGGACTGAGATGTGAGAACCCTTGGGTATATCCGCTCAGGAGCATAAGGTGGAGGAGGGCGAGAATCCAAAAGTTCTTCAACAAAAACATCACCTTCCTCTCTAGTAACATAGCATTCATCTGTTTGCAATCGAAACTTTCTATCTGCACATTCTATGCCTTTCTCTATCTTTTCCCTTTCATAGGCCACTGCTTTCTGTGTTATGGTTTGCGTCTGTCTCTTCCGGGCCTCTTTCTCTGCTCTCATACGCCGCTGCTTTGCTTCCTTCTGCCATACTCTTAGAGAATCAAACATCGACTGCCTGCTCTTTTTGGGGAACAATTTGTAATGCAAGAAATTCAATTTTTGCTCATCAAACGAGCCAGTAAGTGGCCATTGTAACTCAGCATTGTCCCTCGTATATTTATTCCACAATGTGCTAAACATAATAGGGCCAATACCGTGCTTGACGTATACATCAAAACTTGGGGTACCTTCCGGAGGCGCAGGCTGACTCTCTTCCAATCGAGCCTCAGTATAACAACACCGACATCCAAAACACCCCAATTTGCTTAAGCAAGGCATCGTAATATAAGACACATGCACTGTCCCTAACGGACAAGTATAACACCAGCAACAGTAATATAAAGAAAAAGATAAATAATAAAATATTATTCAGAAACCAAACCAAATGGTCCAAAGACCACTCCCTACAGTACGGAGACTGTACCAAGTTCAAGAAGACAGACTCTAGCCCCAGACCTTTTCAAGCATTGACCAAATGTCCAGTTGGCCTGGCAGATTGTTTGCGAACAGTCCCAGACCTTTTCAAGCGCGGACCAAATTTCCAGTTGGTCAGGTAAACTGCTCACAAACACTCTGTGCCCTTTTTTTTTTAAGGGCCGCAGACCCACCAAGGAAAATAATAACTAAATACAGTATTCTGCTGAGGCAAGCAGTACGAATAATGAGGCCTAGTTCAGACACAGCCTAATAGGGATTACGAAATACAAAATGGAGTCACACTTGCTAACTAAAGCTTGCATGTTGCAGGGATAACTCAGTGGGTTGCATAACGTGAATACAAATGGCATCCATTTAGCCACACACTGCTAACCTAATGTAGCATGATACGAGTGCATAGCATGAATGGGATTTTCAAATCTAACACTCCCCATGTCAGAGATGAATTCCCCACTAAAAACATTCTGCTTCATCTTAGCCCACCCCATTTTCCACCTTACCTTTTAGGGCCTCTTGCTGGGGACTAAGGTCTTGCTCAGCCACCAAGGTCAGCACTGCCTCCTGGATTCTCCTCACAGCCCAATCCTGGCCCCCTAGTGGGTGAATTATCAAAGTAAAACAAAGTTGCACAATGCACTGCCTTGTATTACACTGCATCACAGGGCATTCCATGGGTGGTGCATGGGTGTTCCCATGCACCCACCCATGAGTTTTGAAGCAAATCCATATCTGCAAGCAATCATAGACAGGGATTTGAGCCAAAATCCTATACCTCTTTGCGACAGGTGCAACGAGGGTAAAATGTTTTCATTTCCTTCGTTTGTAAGCGTGCTGCATTGTACAGCATACATAGAAAGCAGGACATATATTTAAGGGGAGTGTTTGTACTGAAACCGTCCTCTTCCAGGACAAAAGCTAATCCTTACAGAATGCACACACCCTTGCATTCTTGCGCAAGGTGTGCGCGTTGGTGCATGGTAGCCAAAAGTAAGCCATTGCAGGGAGACAGAAAAACAGCACCACATCTTAGTAGATGTGGCGTTGTTCTGCTCTTTCCCTTTAATGCTGCATTACTTTTTTAGTAAATATGGGTCCTAGTGTCAGTTCCACAGGGGCCCAGTGCATGAATCCAGACTCTGTGCTCCAGCCCCTCCGTAAATGGAATTAAGGCTTCTTCTTAATTAAGGGATCCCTTCAAGAGTGATCTATTTTCCCTATCTCGTCACCGGTGGGAAGCCCGTGGACTACAAACTCCATGCTTGACCTCATAGGGTGAGTATCGATTTCTGCATCACTTCCACGGCCTCTACTTCCCCTCCAGGCACTTTATTACAAACATGCCACTGGAAGTCACGAGGATTCCTCAACTGCTGTGGGCAGGTTAAATACCCGCAGCAGTGCCAGGATGTCATCCCACCATCACACAAATAATGTGAAGGTGTTGGGAGGTCAGAGATATCTCCTTTGCCCCATTTACACACATTTCCCCTGCTATGGAAGCCTTTGCATGGAGGGGTGGGTGCATTGTTGGTCAAATATGATACCTTGGTGCTGGAACTGATAATGTAAACAAATGTGGAATGCGTAGGCACCAAAGAGATATATTTTCAATGGTTTACAAAGATTTGGTGGATGGTGTCACTTTGTGGATGATGGAAGGGCATTCTATAACCAAACTCCAAGAAGGCACAGACCATTGGAATTTCAATGAGATGTCCAGCCCATGGCCATGGGGTCTTTTGTGCATTGCAGTGGGCTCATTGTAGTGGTGGTGAAGGAAATTACCCAAATAGGGTCATCCGGGTCACTCTCGACCTCCACTAGCCTTCCAAGAAATGAAGAGTCGATAACCCAGTGGAGAATGCAATCAAACTGATTTATTAACAAAATACACTGCAGTGGAGTCCAATCTGACCAGCCTCCGATGATGGCTGACGAGGGACTGACTTTCACAAGCATAAAGGTAACAATTATACATTTCAGCATGAGCACAAGACACACCCACCCAGTAACTTTCCACAGAAGGCAGCAAGAAACAAAGGGGGCACACAAAGATGAGCTAAGAGTATGAGACCGGGCACACACTATCTCTCTAGCAAAGTCATTCTGTCTGTGCCTGCAGCTGAGCCAGTGGGAGCAGGCTTCCATCTCATAGGAAAGGTATGCAGAAGTACAAAACAATGTATTAATTAGTACAGCGAGGCCCAGTGTTGAGAGACACAGAAAATTCAGCACGGCTACTACTTGCAGAGCCAGGGAGCAATTAATTATGATCATGGCCTAGAATTGGCGGCTAAATATGAAATGGCGCCTGTTAGACCTGGTATCATTGGCGCGGGTCTCCCTTCCTCTTTTCGCTTCTGACCTTTTATGTTGGCTGCATTTAGATGCTCTGGGCGCTGTGCCACTGCCAATCAGTGACACAGCGCGAATGCTCCCTGTGTAAAGATAACTATGAATTGGGATAACCATAATTGGCTCGTTTGGTTTACCTGTCAGCCCCTAGTATCAGTGCACTGTGTGTGCCCAGGGCTGGTAGACCAAATACTGCTGGTTGGCCTGCAGCGCTGATTTGCGCTACCCACCGAAGCAGCTTTTAAAGTATGTCTGTGTAGCATGTTCTAATAGCGAGTTACCCTCCATTTCCCTGTTTACTATTGTGAGGCTATCCGTTCTCGTAGGCCAGAATGGGCAGGCTGAGTATTACATGCCCTAATCCTACCTGCCCCAGGGAACCTGATAGGAACGTCGAATTTGATATGTTTAAGCTCAGAACATTGAGATACATCTTTTAGTAAGGATTATTAGCGTAGCCCGTGTTCGAAAATGCCTCTACTAAAAACAAGGTATTTTCTGGCCTAAGCTTTCCGGTAGGCTTTGCTAGCGGGTGTATTGGCCATCTGGTTTTGGAGCAGCAGGGCCAGCTGGGTCAGACCTGGCTGGAGAGAGAGATCGGCATTTAGAGTAGGGAGAGGGGTGACTCTTTGATCTGAGCAGGGCCGTGCCTGGCAAGGTGAATGATGGCTCCACCTCCCACTGGGCGTCTGATAGCAGACCCCCAGATTCTCAAAGGGCAGGATGTCACCTCATAAACCAAGTGCTCCCCGACCTCACCGAACTGGTTCTGGCTGGATGCAGTGATTTGTGACTGCAGAGAACAAAGACTTTTTAGGTATAAAACGCTGCGCTGAAACCTTTTTCAAGTGTGTTCCTTCTGGATGTCAAGACGAAACTCTGTCCGAGCGGACAGAGGAAAGGACTTTGAAACTTTCACCAAGCTTGCTGAAGAAACTACCCGAGGGCCTGAATTGAGAGCGCCTCCTGCTGAAGTCTCAGGGACATTAGACTTCACCCCGTCAGCCGTCTGAATTCCTGTGCTAGGGATTCTACTTGCAGGTGAGGCCTACGTTGAGTAATCCGGAACCTCTAGTTCCTCTGTGAGGAACGCGGACTGGTAACCCTTGTTAACTCTGTGTGTGGGCCGCAGCAGCTAAGAGAGAGCTGCCGCCGCTGAGCGTCCGCCTTAATTTGAATCTTCAGAACTTTCGCTGAATCTGTCTGGGCCCCCGCAGCTAAGAGAGAGCTGCCGCCACTGAGCGCCCGCCTTAATTTGAATCTTCAGAACCTTCACTGAATCTGTGTGGGCCACCGCAGCTAAGAGAGAGCTGCCGCCGCTGAGCGCCCGCCTTAATTTGAATCTTCAGAACCTTTGCTGAATCGGTGTGGGCTGCCGCAGCTAAGAGAGAGCTGTTGCCGCTGAGTGCCCGCACTTGTGTCAGCTGTGCATCATCGTGATTTGTCCTGTGGGCCGCCGCAGCTAAGAGAGAGCTGTTGCCGCTGAGTGCCCGCACTTGTGTCAGCTGTGCATCATCGTGATTTGTCCTGTGGGCCGCCGCAGCTAAGAGAGAGCTGTTGCCGCTGAGTACCCGCACTTGTGTCAGCTGTGCATCATCGTGATTTGTCCTGTGAGCCACCGCAGCTAAGAGAGAGCTGCTGCCGCTGAGTGCTCGCACCTTTGCTAACTTTGCATCATCGTGATTTGTCCTGTGAGCCGCCGCAGCTAAGAGAGAGCTGTTGCCACGGAGTACTCGCACCTTTGCTAACTTTGCATCATCGTGATTTGTCCTGTGAGCCGCCGCAGCTAAGAGAGAGCTGTTGCCGCAGAGTACTTGCACCTTTGCTAACTTTGCATCATCGTGATTTGTCCTGTGAGCCGCCGCAGCTAAGAGAGAGCTGCTGCCGCGGAGTGCTCGCACCTTTGCCAACTCTGCATCATTGTGATTTGTCCTGTGGGCCGCCGCAGCTAAGAGAGAGCTGCTGCCGCTGAGTGCTCGCACCTTTGCCAACTTTGCACCGTTGTGAATTGTCCTGTGGGCCGCCGCAGCTAAGAGAAAGCTGCTGCCGCTGAGTGCCCGCATCTTTGCCAACGTTGCATCATCGTGAGTCATCCTGTGGGCCACCGCAGCTAGGAGAGAGCTGCTGCCGCTGTGAGCCCACCACGGAGCTGCACGATGAGAGTCATTGCCACCACCAGCCCGGGCCGCCGCAGCCGCGTGCTGCTGTCGCTGGGAGCCCGCCTGTCCCCGAGTGCCCAAATCATTGTGAGTACACGTTGCGGACCACTGCAGTCGAGAACTGTGGTCGCTGGGAGTCCGCCTGTCACCGTCTCCGCTTCTTTGAGAAGCTGCGTGCTGTGTCCCCGTCCAACGACAGGTATCTGGTGCGCAACGGGTCGCGTAGAGCCAGGCCTTGAACTCAGTCAGTGCCACGTTCTGGTGAATACGTTATTGCCTTTTTAAAGTCCCTACTGATTTACGTGCATTGTGACTGGTTAAAACGCTTTTGAGAGTCTCGTACTAAACCTTAGATAAAGATACTATTTTTCTATACCTCCTTGAGTTGTGTCCTTTTGTGGTGTCGTTACTGCCTTATCGTGCATGGTCATAAATGCTTCACACACTGCCTCTGAGATAGGCCTAACTGCTCGTGCTACGTTACCACAGGGTTGAGCAGGGGTTATCAAAGGGGGTAGCCCACTTGCCCTGACTTAGGAAGAAGGGTCCCTATTTGGACAGTGGCGCCAGCCATTGCCAACTAGAGACTCCCAGTTCTAACAGCGCCGCAAAGGCTAACTTAAGCATCATTATGTATGGTAGCACAGATCAGACTTTTCATTTAATTCCAACAGACCTTCCTTTTAGCCTTAGCTAAGCCATTTCATACTAGGGAGGGGAAACATCTCTAGTCACATGATCAATATATTAATACTCAGAAATGTTCAAATGCTCGTTATTAAGCAGGGAAACTATAAGAGACATGTTGACCTAAAAAGTATCTACATCAACGCTCATCAACCCTTCGATCTCTTTCTGAAGCATGATCTTAGCATTTGTATTTCATGGATATCCTTTGCTTAGAAGTCAATGTGCTTACGCAGCAGGCACAACAACTGGGAGACAGTGCATACAAGGGCCCATTTTTTGTGTAACATACCTTTACATTGTAGCTGATGAAATGTGCGATACGTAGATGGGGCAACAAATACAGTGGGAAAAAGAAAAGCGAGGCAACATTTATCAGACCATTCCCTCATAGGCAAAACATAAATGTGAAAGTAAACATTATGAAGTAAGATCCAAGGCAGACTTGTTATCAAGCAAGCTATAAGTGAAGTCACATGTGCTCCTACCCATCTTAGTCCCCCTCACCCCGTATACAAAACGAACTGCCATATTAACTACCATTACAGACATCTGCCCAATGTACACATTCATTTTCAGGGCGGAAAACAATAAATGTCATATCTGGAACAGGAAGAAAAAAGGAATTGAATGTGCACCAATCGAAACTATTGAATTATCAGCGGGCTGCAAAGAGCTGTTCTTCTTCAATAATGGAACGATCAAAAGGATACATGGTAATTGGGAGGGAAATGCAATACAATGGAATTGGTGACCAGGGAACAAGAGGATGGGCAAAACTCTTCTTTCCAGTGTCCTCCAGAGAGCCGTCACTGGCAGGCTCCTATTGTTCATCTGGCGTAGGCGCTGTTGAGCACCGGCGGTGGAGCTACTCGTCTAGCTCGGATCCAAATCCCACGTTGCAGGGCAAGGTATTTCTTTCTTTAGAATTCACAGTCCATTTGCCCTGTTTGTTGACTGTCCAAACAATGCACCAATCTCCCTTTCCCTACTCTATCGCTGGTACCTTAGACAGGGTACCTGCACCCTACTCTTCGTCCATGAAGTCCATCCCTACTAATGATCTACACACCCTATTCTTCATCCATGAAGTCCATCCCTACTAATCCGACTTTCCCTTGGTGCACTGTTCCTCTGTCTGGCGTATATTGTACCTTTTCACTCCAGGCACAGAGGGGTCAGACAAAAAAAAGGGGGTCAGACTCAAGAGGACCAGGGGGCAGAGGCTCAAACACAGGTGAGCCCACAGGCTGGGCTCAATGGGCTGGGACTCAAGCACAGGTGGACCAACAGGCTGGGGCTCCTGGATAGCCCCTCTTTCTTTTGTTTTTCGGTGGTACTGCCTCGACCAGCACCTCTTTGCTCTGCAGCTTCGTCTTAGTCGTATTCATGGATGTTTCATAACAAGCAGCCAGGCTGTGCATCACGTCCGGGCCCCTCTGGTGACTGCAGGGCGTCCCGGACCTATTAGTGGATAGAATGCAAACTTTCAGATAACTGGCAAGGGTAAAACTTTATATAATTTTTTCTTTTGTTGCCTCTCAACACTAAATAGTGGGATAAGCCTCAATCCATTTGCTAAACTCTTAAAGAACAATCAGAACATCCTTTGAATTACTATATCTGTCTATTCCTCCTATATTATTCATCTGAAGAACATCAGAAAGGGAAAATGTGTGGTGCGAAATTACCGGGGGCATACAGGTACCCTTCCTAGTATTGTGCGTCATGCGCATCATACAGTACACGAGTTGAGCAATGTCTCCTCATAACCACGGGGAATACATATGCATCTGGCAACATTCTTTTTCCTTCCCTGGCCTATCAATACACCATCACTTCTCCTTTCAATTGTGCTATACTTTCTATTCAAACATCATGACTTCCGGGACCTTTTCAGCAGGGTCTATTACAAACATTCTTTTCATTTTCAGTCTAATCATTTTCCTTAGTTGTCTGATCTGCAAACATTATCCCTTCCCACATCATCTGTTATTTTCCGGTGGGCACTACACCTACTTACAATTCAAAACCCAGTTACTCAGGCTAACTAATAAGGGACTTGTGATGTCTCTGCGACTGTATGTGGTGTTGCGGTAACATGAGCAATAGTGGTGGTGCCACCTGGGAATTTAAACAAGAGCCATCAACCTATAGTTCCCCTTAAGGATCAGATAAGGGAACATCAGTCTAGTCTACCCGTCCTTTCATCTCCTTTTCAATTCCAATTCCATCAATTTACAGAAAGGAGGGGCAGTAACATGGCTGACTTCAAGGTGACACACTTTTAATCATGAAATTTTTTCGAACAGTACTGTTTTATAGCCGGTTAGACGTGCACTGGTGAGGTGCTGTGTCTCTGTTTATTCAAGGGCATGTTCACAGCATGGTGTACCATAACTGTAGGATCAGTGGCTAAAACGAGTCCAATCGATTGTCTTATGGAGACAGCCACCGTCATGACCATTCCTAGACAGCTCGGGAGGGCTCTTGTGGTAGCGTCAAAGACAGAAAGCGCACAACAAGCCGTCTTGTGTACTTACAACACAAAACAGCACACTACAATATATGTACCAAGCACAGAAGCCAAAGAAAAACGTAGTTTGTTAGTTGCCCAAAAGACTGTTTCAGGCATTCAGGGTAAAGGCTCATGCACCCCATGCACCTCATGCACCTCATATAATGTGTTAGTTCGCCAAGGAGCTAATCTCCTATCCCCCCTTCGAAAGTAGGTGACCTAAGCAGGTGACCTCCTGTCGACAATACTTACCCCTTTTTAAAAGCATACTCCCTGGCCATTCAAAGCTAAATGCTATGGTACCTTTGTCCATATAGGGACCCTTCCTTCCAGTCAGGGTAAGGGGATACACACTTTAGATAATCCCCTGCTCACCCCCTTGGTAGCTTGGCATGAGCAGACAGACTTATCCCAAAGGCAATGTGTAAAGTATTTGTACCAACACTCACAGTAACACAGTGAAAGCACCACAAAAGGACACCACACCAAATGCACATCCTCTTTCTCTGTCACACTGAAACCAGACAGTCAATTCACAAACAGACAGAAACACACAGAAAAGTTGAACAAGAAAATAGCCACTTTCTAAAAGTGCCATTTTCAAACACAGACTTTAAAAACCATCCTTACTAAAAGATGTATTATCAAATTCTGAGTTCAGGGGTACCATATTCCTATTTTCTATCTTATCCCTATGAAAGATATACTCGTAAAACGTTACAAAACATTCCCATTCCATCCTATCGGCAAGATAGCCCTTCAATAGTGAAAAACGAAACTGGCAGCATTTCACCACCAGGACATGCCACATACACCAGCACACATCCCACCCCTCACACACACCGCACCCCGCCCAGGGGGGGGGATACCCTGGGCCCACCATAGAGGTGCCCTATGTACAAACGGCACGCAGGCACGGCGGTGGCAGGCCCGAGACGTCTTTTCCGGGCCACTCATCTGGGCGGCACAATCAGCGCTGCAAGCCCACTAGTAGCAATTAATTTACCAGCCCTTGCACACTCAGTGCACTTCACCAGGGATCTACTGGTAAAACAAATATGTCAATCAGGGAGGACCAATCACAATATCAATTTACACTTGCACTGTGACACTGACCAGCAGCGGCAAAATGCCCAAAGCATCTGAACCAGCAAAAAACGAAATCCAGCACAGCATCAAAAACATAGGAGGTAGAGGCAAGAAGTCAGGGAAAACCACGCCAAGGATGCCATGTCTAACACTATTTAACTGTACCGTCCCTACAACTTTGCTGTGTGTCTGAAACAATGAGCAAATAACTACCTTTCTGCATAGTCCTAAGAAGCGCAGCGGAGCCTATGACTCCTACCAGTCAATGTGAAATTCGGACAAAGACCTATTATTGAAATAAATAGTACCGCCAAAGAATGTATTTAGATCAGTGATAGAAAAATATTGAGCAGCAGAAAGAACCATTAGCAGAAGCATAGCAATGGCTAGAACAGCAGGACGTTGGAAAACCACATTTGCATGACCTTCACACCAATCAGGCACAAAATTGTAAACACAATCAAAATAATGGGACTATTACAATTTACCAGTCGTCTCCTCACCAACACCTTTCTCAACCAAATCCTATATCATACACAACAAGGCTCATGAAATCTGTAGGAATCCCAGCTCTACATCGCCTGTTGCCCACAAAGTGGATGGCACATCCGCAAAACTCAGGAGGGGAACAAACACTATTCACTACTTACATTAAGGCCCATCATCAGACATTCACCTGCCTGAGAGCAGTAATAGTAGGATGCCAAACCCATCACATGCTCACCACAATTAGAAATTAACTAAAACGGAAAATCCACTGTAAAAAGGACCAATATTCAGAGCAAGAGAGCGCAAAACATGTGCTACAACTAATGTGTCTGAAAAACCCACCAAAACACTCATAACACTGTGCTATGTTAAATACGTAACAGAAAAAGGCAATGTAGACCAAATACTTCCAAATGTCTACAACCAAATCGCTATTGCAAAAACACAGAAAAAACGAATCTGCAAACAAACAATCAAATCACCTGTTAGGAGGCAACTCCTGCCCACTATAATCTAAGAACACCTTCAAGTCAAGTAAAAAAAACATCAGCCACACTCTCATCTGTCCTCTGACGACAAGCCGTTAACTTACCCCCATCCCTTTTCCCACTTCAGATCACACGTACGGACTCACACGTTCTTCCAATTTCATCCAATCTCTATCCTCAAATCCACATACATGTGTCCCAGTACTCACTAATATCGGGGGATGAAAAACCACAGTGGAAATAGCAGCAGAAATACCAGACATTATCATCTCTGCTGGCCATGCCACAAGTATACGCGTTAGCTAAGGAGAAAGAAAACGCTGAGGCAATATGCGAGACAGGGGTACTAACAGTTATAATGGCCACAAATGGCGGGAAGAAAGGAAAGCAAAATATGCCATAGCCTACACAGACTGGGCAACATGGCAGAAGCAGAAACAGCAGAAAGAGAAACAACAGCTCAACCATGCTCTCACAAAGCATATTTGTACACAAAGTACCCCATAAAGGAAGAGAAACCTATTTTCTATGGAAAATGAGACAGTCAGGGCTCTGAAAGTGCTCGTGAATATAATGTATGTGTTCAACATATAGCTAGATCAATTTTTTAATAGTTGCAAAATCTCCCATAACAAGAAATAAATGCATAGGACAAGTGAAAACTTTACAAAGCCTGTTAGTCAAAACATAAAACTTAGACTGCTAGCATCGAATTCTGTCCGCATTCCACACTTCGTTCGTATCACAGCATACTCTCTGTGCTTGTGCTCAGAAGCCGCTCAATCCCCCTCCCTCCTTTTTTTTCCTTTTCAGAACTCAAGAAGAGGAAAAAAAACTGTGCCTTCCTGCATGCCTCCCTTTCATGAAGAGACCGAACAGAAAACAGCTACAGACATTCCGTTCTTATCTCAAGGCTAAACAGCAAACCTTCCAACGCTACTAAATCACGAGCGTGTATTTCATCTCCCTTACTGCACTTTTAAAATGCGTCTGTTCAGCACAAATATACACTACCTTGAATGTTCACAACACATTTTTCAAATTAAATGCACATTCTATAATGAGGTCACATCTAAATTCAACACACTCAAATCGATCATGAATTAATTAATTGAGCATCATCAGACATTCATTGCCTTCACTCTTCATGCACCGAATTTCTACATGCCACTCCCAGAATGCAGTGTATGTCTGAGACTCAAAGCAGCCTTTTGTCATCCAGCAATGCCTACATTCCTTTCCATCCTTTCTCGCCTCTGTTAACCTCCTTCAGCCATGTTCAAAAAGAAATCTAACATAGACTGCCTCCTCTTCCTATGTAAAAAACAAACATATATTTTATTACTATTATTTCTGCCTGGTGATCTTCTTCCAATCATGCATCTGCAGAACAACAATGACAAAAAGAAACTAATTCCAGGCATTTTCAAAAAGGAGCCAAATTCATTATTTTGCCTGGCAAAGCAATTGCAAGTGCTTTTTTTTTTTTTAAAGACAGTCCTCAGACCGTACCAAAAACAAACTGATGGTGCACCATATTCCAAAAACACATTCAAGCGCTTGTTCCAAAGATAATCCTCAGACCGTGTCAAGCAAAGGAAACAACAAGACAGTCCTCAGACTGCACCAAGACAAGACAGTCCTCCGACTGCGCCAAGACAAGAAGATAGGCTCTAGCCTCAGGCCTTTTCAAGAGTAAACCAAATTCAGCAAGTGGCCTGGCAGAGCGTTCGCAAACACTCTGTATCTCAAGGGTCCACAGACCCACCAAGTTCAAACAAGCCAAGAATGGTCCTCAGACCATATTCAAGATACCAAGAGACAAGACAAACTCACCTGGTGCACACAGGTCATTAAAGTTATTCTCCACTGCCGACTCTTCGGACCAAACGGTCAGATCCAAGGGTTTCGCCTTTTCAGGACCCAGCCGGGGTGACCACTAGGCAAGGCACCGCCCGGTCAGACAGGCGGAGCAGCTGCGAGAACTAAGCTCCATCGTGTGGGGATCCCCGATCCGCCCATCCGACCTGACACGGCCCCGTCCTCCACACCCGCTTGTGGCGAAGATGGGCCACCCGGTGGGTCCCTGTTCGGGCGCCATCTGAAGGAAATGACCCAAATAGGGTCACCCGGGTCACTCTCGACCTCCACTAGCCTTCCAAGAAATGAAGAGTCGATAACCCAGTGGAGCATGCAATCAAACTGATTTATTAACAAAATACACTGCAGTGGAGTCCAATCTGACCAGCCTCCTATGATGGCTGACGAGGGACTGACTTTCACAAGCATAAAGGTAACAATTATACATTTCAGCATGAGCACAAGACACACCCACCCAGTAACTTTCCACAGAAGGCAGCAAGAAACAAAGGGGGCACACAAAGATGAGCTAAGAGTCTGAGACCGGGCACACACTATCTCTCTAGCAAGGTCATTCTGTCTGTGCCTGCAGCTGAGCCAGTGGGAGCAGGCTTCCATCTCATGGGAAAGGTATGCAGAAGTACAAAACAATGTATTCATTAGTACAGCGAGGCCCAGTGTTGAGAGACACAGGAAATTCAGCACAGCTACTACTTGCAGAGCCAGGGAGCAATTAATTGTGATCATGGCCTAGAATTGGCGGCTAAATATGAAATGGCGCCGCAAAGGCTAACTTACGCATCTTTATGTACGGTAGCACAGATCAGACTTTTCATTTAATTCCAACAGTGGATAATGTACATCACAAGAGGTAAAGAAGAATGTAGGCTGCATCAGAATGACGTTATGCAAGGTCATATTTGAGAGAACAAAGGGTATCGTTTAGACGAAGACCAGTGTAAAGGTAATCATCAATGTGGAGGTTGCAATTCTTTCTGAGATGACAGGCCAAACATTTAAATATTGCTGACAAAGTCTTGAGCATGAGACATCTGGACCTCTGCATATTTTAAATTATGCAAGTGTAATCATGTGTAAATCTTAACTACTGGGCTCCCCGCTTTTTGCATAATTTCCTATTTTCTTCTCTTATGCCACCTGTGTAAATTTGATGCTATGAGACCGTGGTTGGAACAGAAATGTTTCACAAGAGCAGTGACACTTTTCCTGCAAAGGCCTTGGATTTAGTACTTCAGGTCATCCATCACCATTTCAAACACTTCTCTTCTTGCCGTCGAATGGCTGCTACAGCAGGCAGCGCCTGCTCACTCATGAAATCCTTCCAGTCCACATTTGTGTCCTACTAAGCCAGGATCCTAAAACATGTCCAGCAGATGCTGCCACTTCACAAGCTGGATTTCCTTTGAAGGGTGAGTGATCCGTGTCATGGGTAGATCTCCTGCTCCAGAAAAGTTTCAACACCTCCACTCTTTTCTTGATGTCTTTGAGAGGTGTCCCAGCTATGTCAGCAATGTTGTCAGTATTGGAGGTAGTGGACACTCCCACCTTCAGATGATAAAAGCAGGAAAGCTACTTCAATTTCCTTGTAGGTCGCTAAGAACATGGATTGCATAATAGGTGAATTGGGTAGAAAATTGACCTGTACCATGCTCTGGATATTGATGAAAGCATAAACATCGTAGCTGCATGGTTCCCACTTCAACCAGTGTCTCATACCAGTGGTCAGATGGCAGAGGCCATCTACTGTGTTGGTTCCTTACACCAACTCAATAATCAGGACCAACGAGTGCTGTAGTGAGCACTTCACTTTGCTAGCCACCTAGTTGAGGTCGATCATGATTGTGGAGAGGCTCGGATACATAGAGTCCCAGTTGTGTATATGCATAAACATTTTATTCATGGGTCCAGTCTCTGCCACAGAGACATGCTGCTGCCATGAAGGCAGTTTTACCACATCTAGGGAAAACTAATGTTGCAAACCTTCTTACGGTCTATTAAAAGCCATTTTTGGAAGTAGGCACACCTTTCAAAGATTAAAAATGCCAAGATATTTAAACATGGTAACACACAGCCCCAATCTCTGATCATGACTGTAGTGGGAAGTGACACAGCCCAAACACTTTTCATCTTCCTTGTCAACGAGAGGCTCCCTGGTCCTCTATGCCATACCTTCCTTCTCTGCCTGAGTAGCAAAACTATAGCCTTATGCGCTGGTAGAGCCCTCTTTCAAAAATTGCGCTCTTCATCTCCCCACTACTTATATAATTTTGCCTGCATGGGACTGGAGTAAGTTACACAATTCTGAAATGTGAGTAAGGCGGTAGCTCCTGTTTTCTGTACTGCTACAGACGCGGTTGGATTTATTCATGTGTGGCTGTGTATAATGATTGCATTATTTGCTCATGGATGCTCATTTTCCAATCTCTTGACACTTCTATTTGTTTTGCTTATAAAAATTGGGTAATTTTTCCATCCAGCCTCTGGTAACATCTTCTATTTTATAATCATTCGGAAAATGTGTTCGCTTAATGAACACTGTTATGGCATGTATTACACACAGGATGGTCACGCTTGCAGGTGTCGATAATAATAATTATGACAATTTTGGGGCTTTACCACTTAATTGCTTTTGTAAATTACTGGTGCTACTAATACCCAGTTCACATAGGCTCGCATCTAGTTACTTTTGCAACTGATGAGTTCTCTACTTAGCCATTCAACTAGTGCACTTCTATTTTTGACATTAGTGGAACCAGGGCAACCCTACATTCAAATGTGCACCAAAATTAAATGTCTTCCAGTTTCCAAATCCGAATAAAAAAAGTGTTTGTCCAAATGTGTTTATACTCAAAATCATCTCTGGAAGGAGACAGTTGTCTTAAACATATAAGAGTTGAACCCTTGGTCCCCTCTCCAGATACGATGATCAAAGCCATTTGATATACGCTACCTTTTAAAGCTCCTCTTCTGTCAAATGGGAGCTCTGCAGGTTTCTTTTTAACCTGGTAGATACATTGCTCTAACTCTACATTTATGGCATCACTAGAAACATTGATGAAAAGAAGTCATTATTTAAACTTACTGAGAGTGAATTCTAGTTTCCTGATTTCCTTTGTAGATACACATATCCCAGCAGCGGCACTGTTCATCTTTCATCTCTGACACCCACTCCAACAATATGCAGCTGTGAGAAAGAGAAATCACAGCCACAGAGAGAGTGACAGCTAAATTAGATTTTGCCACTGCTGCATGGGAGGACGGTGGAATTATAGCTTTACTGTTTTATGTGATGCTCCCTTCAGTGCATCAGATGAAGCAAGAGACAAAGCAATATCACAGTCTTCACTGAGAGCACACCTCAGAGTTCACACACAGTGCACTTGTAAAATCAATTATTAGAGCTGGTGAGAGCGATGTGATGATCAGTCCTGATGCGGGGCTGATCACCTGCCTCAGGCGCAGATATCCCTTTATTTTCAGCTGTAAATTGTATGCAGTGTCTATTGCAGAGACAATGGCTTCGTTATTGGGATGTTATTCTGCTGTTTATATAGGTATTGTCTAACCCTGGCCACGACTGGAATTCAGTACTCTGAAACGAAAGGCCAGACCCGCGTTATTATTTCCATTTTTTCCCAAAGCTATTCGAGATGAATCAATGTTTTTTGCGTCTCTCCTCAATTTTCAACATTTGAATCATTAATTTAGAATTTCTGTCAGGCGCTGTGCGTCGCTTTTGCGCCACTTTAAAATGCAGATTCATTGGTAATATTGGATTCTTCCAGAGGACTCAATGTGCTTTTAAGTTTTTTATCTCTAAAATTATTTTACCACAAATTGTTATGGACGCAATGACTACTTGTAGGCTCGAAAACTAATGTTGCAAAACGAATATAGCTAAATGGACCTCAATGTGAATTAAATCTGCTTCAACGAAAAAATCGAGATGCATATGCAGCGATTAGATGGACCTTTTTGTTGTCATTACAGGCTGTCTAATACATGCATGGCTGTGTAACCGGGCCTGGCAAAACAAAAACTGCAATCCAAGGCAGACAGAAAAATTCAGCCAGGAATATTCACAAGTTGATATCAGAAGAAACATCATTTAATCGAAAGTCAATGAGCTTCCTTCTTGAACTACTATGGACAACCAACGATGTTGAGCATGGATATTTTTGGGCCGCTGTGCCTCATTTGTTAGGAATGGCCATAGAAGAGAGAGAGAGGGAGAGAGAGAGAGAGATATGTCCATCCACTGTTTAGTAGTAGTCTGGGCAGAGATGTTCCTCAAAGAGCCTTAAGAAGGTGAGAAAGATGATCTACATATATGCCTCTCTCTTGCCTACAATGTTGTATTTATTATACAACTGAGGTGGCGTTACTCATAGTTAAGCTATCTTTGCGATCCTCTCCCCAGTGTGAATACCAACAGCATGGTTCTTGACATGATTATGTTTACATCTTGGAATCATATAATCTCCAGCAAGCCTTCAATTCTATTGTGGAGTGGTAGAGATGATGGTTGAAGACATGCCGAAACACTGAAGGGAACAGCATTTTTAGACCTGGAGCATGTGGTAGAAAACGTTTAAGCTCCACTTCTTGGCTAGCATGAATACACGGCTACAATTATAGGCAAGAACCTATGACGTGAGCAGGCAAAGTTGTTTGGTAATGAACAGTGTTTAGGTTTAAAGTTTACAAATGGCGAACCTCGGGCCGCTTCCCAGCTTTCAGTAAACTTTCCTTATCCTGAGTAAATGAACTTATCTTGTATCCTAGTTCCTTCTATTGTCAAAAACTAAAGCACAAAGTGACTTCCTATCGGCCAATATTCATTGTTTAAAAACTAAAAAAGTAACTTTTGTGTATTGGTTTGGAAGTAGACCACCCCCTTGGCTTCTAGCAAGTACCCAGAATGGAGGCTTGGATATATTTGATCAGCCGCTGTCCATGCAGGTAACAGCGGTGAGACGCTGGGGCCTGGTGTGGGGGGGGGGGGGATTTCGAGGGACGATGCAGAGGGAAAATGAAATAATTTTCCCTCTGCATCGCCCCTCAAAATCCACGCCAATCCGGCCCCACTGCCCCGCCGATGTTACCTGCACAGACCGCGGCTGGATTTGACGTAGCTGAAGACAGTCCAGTATTATACCTACACAGAATCTAGAAACCCATGTAATCAGCAAACATGGGGGCATATTTACAATAAAGTGGTGAAGAGTGTCGTTAAGCCAAGAAGGCTAACAACACGCTTCGTCACTTTAGAAACGCAGGGCTGCACCATATTTACTAGAATATGGTGCTGCCCTGCGTTTCCCCCTGCGCTAGCGCTAAATTTAGCTGTCTAGCGCCAATGCAGGCACCCTTACACCATAGTGCAAGGGTGCCTGTGTTGAGGGGAAAATTGTTTATGTGCAGGAATGTCCCCCTTCGTGCACATAATTAATCGTTGGCGTTTTGCTATTTCTATGTGTGCTTCCCAAGGCAGCACACATGGAAACAGCAAAAACGAGGAGAAATAAAGCATTTCTCCTCGTTTTGCCTATTTAAGACCAGGTTTTCCCTGGTCTTAATTTTGGCGCAGCCTCCTATTTACGCTGCTCTTGTAAATAGGGGGGCAGCGTCAAAATCAATGGGTGTTGTGGTGGAACGCCCACCACAACACCCATTGCCCGCCCCTTTCACGCTAAGTGTAGCGTGAAAGGGGGCCTTATTTACAATGTATCGTTAAGCCACCTTAAGTGGCTTAATCCTGCCTTGTAAATAAGGCAAAGCTCCGATCGCCATCACAACGTCACTAAAAGTGACATTGTGGTGGTGATATGGACTTGTAAATATGCCCCTACTGCAAGTCTCAGCCAAAGAACGTTACACATGCCAAAGAGGAGGACTGAGCCAAAATTAAATAGTAGCCCTGTTTTACATTCTAGAAAAAATCCAGGTGGTAAGGCTGCCCCCTGCAGGTCCAGCCCACATTGGTGTCAAGGCCAATGAATATCTGTGAGATACAAGAGTGTCAGAGGCCACAACAAATATACTGTGGGGGAGAGCATCATTTTGCGTTATGCCACTGAAAAGGCCAGGTTTAAAAGAAGTAAAAAAGTACAATCTATAGACCAGTACAGACTAATCTAAGTGAATTCCTTTATTTTATTTGATATAGTAAGCATTTATCTGAAAGGAGCAGAGGAACCCTTTACAGTGAGGATTTTGTTGCAAAAGGAGGATCTCAAACAACTGGTGCTCTATATAGAATGATATTTTGTGTATAGGGTCCACTTGAAATTAGAAGTCAGGAATCATGAATTGGTGGAGTGAAAGACATGTTACTGGGAGGGTGCTAAACATCATTTTTATTTTGAGACACAGAGAGATCAAGTGATTAGTCCAAAACTAAACAAATTATGGTTAAGTTCCAAAGCCAGGAATAAGGACTAAATTGCTAAGAATAAAAGCAAACAGAAAATACCCTTCACAAAAACTCCTCTTCTAGTTAATGTATTAGATAATGATGAGCTGGCACGTCTGAACTGCAGAAGGAAAACAAATTCAAACTTCCGAGATGAAACTAACTCAATGATTTCCACTAGTTGACTTACCAGCACGCGCAACAAAATCTATCCAAAACCATCAATGTTTTAGAAGCAGGTTTTTTGGAAAAGCATGAACTTACAGACAATATCAACATTAAACCCAGTCATCAAACAAGAGGTCGATGCAGGAAGCAACCACTTACAACCTCTGAGTATCTGGGCATTCATTTTGATTTCATTTTCTCCATGATTCCTAAGCTTTTGCCTATAGGTACATGGCCTGATTTCTTACTAGTAAACTTCATTGCAACCACCCGTCTCTTCATTGGAAGTATATCAATATGTTAATAACCAAAGTATCTTCTGACATAAATAGCATGGTCTAAATATCGTTTACAAAAATATAGCTCCATTAGGTATACTTTTCTATTAAATCCAAATGGTCCATATTTATGTCAATATTTAGAACACCATATTTTTATTAGGTTATATGTTGGGCACTATTTTCTGGTACCATTCAGTAATCATCATCATCACAATAGTTACATCTTTAGGCACGCCCTGTGAGAAAACAGGGCTTTTTGCAGTACCCCCCTTTTTTTGCCCGAATTCTGACAACTAGACGCTGGTTTTCTGACTCTGATTGTGCCCTGGGCTCTACTAACCAGACCCAGGACATGTGCTCTGATTAAAAGTACATGGTAATTATGTATAATTACAATTGGTACTGACCACCTACTTGTATGTCCCTAGTATATGGTAGGGCATATAAGTTGGGAGGCCCAGTACATTTAGTGCACTTAAGTGTGCACTGCTGTGTTGCCTGCTGTCATTTTAAAGGCAGCCCTGCTTTACAGGCGGCTTTCATTTTAAAATTAAATGATATGCAAATTCGAATTTGGAATTTAAGGTACTTCCAAAGCCTTAAACTACCTTGTTTTTATTTATAAGTCACACCCAAGGTCTCCCCTAAGAGCCCCTGGGGTAGGGTGCCTTTTAACGTTAAGAAGGGACATTTTAAAAGATGTTTTATATGCTCTGGTGAGGGAAAAGCTGCCAATTTCGTTTTCCCCATTGTAGCACATTGGATGTATAGGCTGACATGGGAATACTTCATAACAATTTATAGGAGTGAGCTAAAAATGTACTTTAATGTATTAAAATGATAGAATAAATCCAACAACTTGAAAAGAAGATATAGAACGTGCTTTTCTGATATGCCAAAATCCAGCCTTCTAGCAGCCTCTCCTGATTGGCCAGCATTTGACAGGCTGAGCCAAACTGCTCTGATGAGGTGCGAAATGGCCTACATAGAGACAAAGAACATCCAGTGGGAGGAGATCTGCAGCAGCAGAACAAAAGGCAGGATCGGGTTAGAGTAGGCAAACTGGCCCACAAAGAGGGAATGACAGTTAAGACAGGACACAGGCCCAACCCCACTTCCTGCACCCGCAACCAGACAGGAGCCCCAGTAATTGACTTAGCAGAGGTGTTGGAATGGGAGTGTTAGGGAAAGTTTGCCACACTAGTGGGTTGGCTTAGCCAGATCTTTACCTCCAGGAGAGAGCTTCTCCATTTTGGATTTTAAAGAATTGTGCTTTCTGGGTCAAGAATATGCCACACTTGGGAGGAAGCTGTCATACCTGAGGGTGGCACCTTGCACCTCATTGCTGAGGGGTGCCCCCCTGCTTGTCACCCCAGAAGCATGGATAAATATGGGAGCGCTGCCCTGCCTGGAAGAAACAAGAAGAAGAAGGACTGGCCTGCTGCACCCCTGGTTTGCACCAAGAGGACTGCACTCTGAAGGACTGCACCTGCTGCACACTTTGGGCTTCAGCATAAGAAGGACTTTGCCTGACTCTCAAAGTTTGAAGAGTGGACTCCCTGAAAGCAACATGTTAAAAGAGCTCCACCTGCATCATCTCCACCACAAATAACCCAGCTGGACATTGTTCAGTGGACTTTAAAGATTTGGCCAGGTGCATTGAGGGTCTTGTAGTCCCAACTTCCAAAGTAGCAACTCAGAGATTATGGAAACTTGGATTGGTATTGTGGACCCTCAAAAACCCAAAAGAAACATTTGGAGAAGAAGGACTGTCCTGCTGGACACAAGAGAGGATGGCACTCATAAGGACTGCACCTGCTGCACTCACATGGCTTCACAACAAAGGACTTTGCCTATTTTAAAGGATGAGGAGTGGACTCCCTAATCAGCAACAGGTAGAACCGTGCTGGAAGGGCTACCTGCAACATCAACAACAAGGACAAATCCAGCTGACAAGCATCAGCTGGATTTTACTTGGATTGACCAGGTGCATTGTGGGAGTTGTAGTCCCAGACCCCAAGAGGCAAACCAGAAGCTTCTGAATCCTTGGCTGGTGCTGTGGACCACTTTCCTGCATCACAAAGCACTTCTGGAAATAAGTATAAAAGTGCTACATCATGGGTGGCTTGTACTCATGACTTTGTCCCAGTCCAGCATTACCTTTTTTTAACCCTTTGAGTGCTATTTGATTCTAGGTGCTTGTTTTAATTTTAATCTTGGAAATTCATATCTCTGGTTCCCTATATTGGATTTTGTTCATTTTGGTGTCATTTTACTAATAAAAATATTTCCTATTTTTATAAATTGGTGTTGGAGTTTTATTTTGTGTTGTGTCTTACTTATTTCATTTTTTGTTTTTTTTAAATGCTTTACCCACCTGTCTTCGAAGTTAAGCCTGCCTGCTCACAGCCAGCTATCAAGGGTTGAGCAAGGGAATAATTTATTGAGACCTTAACTGGACCTTATATTGTGATTGTTGCCTTTTTACTAGTGGTAGGTACCTACCTACACCAACTAAGAAACCATCTTCCAACACATCCCCAGACCTGAAGACAGCCATAAAGCTTATTTACTAAACGAACAAAACACAAAGGGCCTTATTCTCAAAGAAAATCATAAGTCTGCACCTGCTGGCCTATGACCTTTCTTGGATGCAGATTTACGACTTTTAAGTAGTGACATAAGCTTTCATGACTGAATCTCGAGAATGGTGTCATTTGTAGGTTTCCACTTCCAGATATACTTTTGTAAAATGTTTGTGAATTTTAATTTCCAACAATGCAGAGACATTTCCACCTGTGTAATCAAACAAATTGTACGTTGTGCAATAATCCATAAGAAAATTCCATTTCCTTTGTGCAATGACATATTTTGTATCCCCTCTAGGCACCCACTAGAAAATGTTTTTTCGCATGGTGAGACTCTATTTCTTAAGCCCCAACCACCATAAAATTTGTACCAAGGACATTTATAAGAGTTTGGCGGAGCTGAAGCACTGCCATAAATCAGCGGTGCTCCCACCCCACCAAACTCACTGTCCCTCTCTCCATTTAAATTAAAAGGAATACCCACTGGCTCAGCCATTGTCGGGCTGGACTGTTCCAATGAGGCACAGGGTCAGACTGATTTGCATATGGCCATGTCTGAACTGGGGTGGCAGAGTGAGCTAAAGAATGATGATGGATTAAACCCAGATCAGTTGACTGGGGGTGAGTGCTTGCAATGTTCAACACTCCGTCCATCATCCCCTTTGGTTTTGCTATGTCAGCCATTGTCAACGTCTGACCTGTCGGCCCCACCACCAGGGATCCACTAGATCACAATGATGTCTATCCCTATTTTAGGAGTTTGTTTTTTCTCAACAAAATAAGTTTGCCACTCAGCAAGCCTTCAGTGCTGTGAAGTGGAAGTGAGCCAGCAGAGATCCTTTCACAGCACAGAGATCCCCGCAAGGCAGGTGTGACTCTCTCAATAGGATGAACAACCACCCAACAGGACTGCAGAAGTCATGACCTTCACACCCCTGGCAGACAGCAGGACCACCCACCAGAGTCTAAAAGAGGCCCTAAATCTCTGACCGTTTCCTGGCTGGGAACAAGTAGGAAAGGAGTTAGTGAATAACAGATATCTTGTAGGTTTATGGTTATGAACAAACTCACAGGTCATTCCACCTCTATGAATTGGGCTTATACCTTCTAAGCAGGAGCTGTCTGTATAAGAATGTCCTGTGTATAAGAGAAAACAGTATTCCTCCATAAAGTCAAAAGGCCTAAGGAATCTGATGAGAAACAGATGGACTTGATGTACTGAAGAGTACTAGTATGTAACGTTTCATTACACGCCTTACACCTGAAGGAAATGGCAAGCAATGTTAGCAAATATGACCTGATAATGCCCAAAAATGATCTCTGATAAATAGGCAAATATCATGTTAAAAACACAATGTTAATGTCAGCAAAACATAAGAACAAAAATCAGTGCCTGGTGATATGCAAAATCCCTACCCCAAAGGAATCAGCCCTTTTAATTCCCACCTCTAAGCTGTAACAAATTTTGAAGGTTGAAACCCAAATGCCTGCTTGGCAAATGTCCTGAATTAGACACTTTTTAACTCCATGCAGTAGATAGAAAAGCCTCTCATTCCTTTCATCAAAATAAATCTCTGAATGAACGTCGTCTGCTCATGCATTTCTGAAATTGCAAATCTCAAATATCAGCTTAAACCTGAGGTGATAATTTCATGCTGTTGTAGGAGGCGCAAACATTGACAATCAATCTTCCATATGAAATGCGGGTACATTCTTGAGTTAAATCAATACATTGGGCTTGATACTCCTCAAATTGTGAAGGAGAATGAAAAGGGCAAGGGCAACATTCTTCCTGCATGGAAATTGGAAACATGAATCTGGCACCCAGAAGATACCATCTATATGAAATTGCAACTGGGGGTATAGAGAAAGGTAATACAATAGATCCCCTTTCACCCTAAGTCTTCCACCCAAAGTGACAATAATTCGATCTTCACAGAAAGAAATAAAAAAAGCTATCTACAAAGGCTCAAATATTGGAAGCTGCAAAGTGGACAAACCCAAATGCAGATTTTTTTTTCAATTTTATTTTGACTTTTATTGGGGAATGGGCAAGGGTACACACACAGGTATGCATTACATTTCCAGTAGTTTCACAGTGTTTTTTCCATAATTTAAAAAAGTGCAATTCATCACTGCTCGAAATGGGGGTCTCTAGTTAGCAGAGGTAGGTACTTTCGTCCAAATAGGGACCCTGGCTTCTAGTTAGGGTGAGGGGGATACACACTTTAGATAACCCCTGCTCACCCTCTGGGTAGCTTGGCACGAGCAGACAGGCCTATCCCAAAGGCAATGTGTTAAGTATTTGTACTCAGAACACACAATAATACAGTGATAACACGTGGATAACAAATGGACACCACACCAGTTTAGAAAAATAAAGTACCTTTATCTAAACTCAACAAGACCAAAACAACAAAAATCCCACATTCATGTAAATAGAATATGACTTTAAAAAGGTTTCAAACAACTTGGCCCATAGAAAACTATGGCTGCATGATTTCTCTCAAAGAACCTGTAGTTGCAACAAAATCCACAAGGCCAAACAGCCGCAGAGATGGGAAGCGTCGAAAAACAAAGAGATGCGTAAGTTCCTGAGACCATGGGGAGGCGATGCGACAGTTCTGCAGGAGAAGTAATGCATCATGTCCGGTCTGTAGGGGGGAAGTGATGCGTCGACTCCAAGATGATTCTGGTCTGCGGGTGATGCGTCGGGAAAACTTACCGTACAGGTCCGATGCGTGGAAATCCAGGATGCGGCGGCAATCGATGCGGAGGCGTCGAGCGGCGATGCGTCGGTTTCTTCAGCCACAACCCCTCGATGCGTTGGTTCTTGCAGCGGCAACCGGCGCTGCGTTGGTTTAGGCAGCGGCGCAGCAATGCGTGGAGATTTTTCTCGCACAGCGGTGCTGCGTCGGAAAAACAGCCGCAAGAAGAGCGATGTGCCGATTTTCTTGTAGTTGCGTTGCTTTTCCAGCTCCCAACAGAAGGAACAACCTCCAGAGGCCCAACACAGTTACAGGCACCTCTTGGCAGGTCAGAACACCCAGCAAGGAAGTTCAAGGGAGCTGGGGATGAAGTCTTTGTGTCCCTGAGACTTCAGAACAGTAGGCAAACTCTATTCAAGCCCTTGGAGATCTTATTCAAGCAGGGGGACACAGCACACAGGAAAGTCCTTGTCCTTTCCTTGGCAGAAACAGCTACTGCAGGCCACCTCCAGGCCACCTCCAGGCAGCACACATCAAAGGGGCAGTACTCCTCCTCAGTTTCTCCAGCTCTTCTCCTCGGCAAAGGTTCCGCTTGATTCCAGAAGTTGTCTAAAGTTCAGGGGTCTGGGCCCCACTTTTTATAGCACAAATTCCTTTATTCTCTGGTGGCAGAGAAGCTCTTAGCCCAGCCAAAATCAGTTCTGTTCTCTCCGGTGCAGCAGCCCGGCAGGAGGTAGAGACAGCATTGTCCAAGGCAGACCAGGCCCATTTAGGTGTAAAAGAAATCTCCTCCCCCTACTCTAAATGCAGCCCAGGTCAATTCAGCCCAGCCCTGAAACATCCAGGAAAGGCAGGACACACATCAACCCCCCCCCCCGGTGGCTGTCTGAGAGAATGCACATCCCCAGCCGCTGTTTTCAAAAGCCAGACAGTCAATCCACAAACCAGCAGAGGCACACAGGATGGCTAAGCAAGAAAATACCCACTTTCTAAAAGTGGTATTTTCAAACACACAATATAAAAATCATCTCTACTAAAAGATGCATCTTTATATTCTGAGTGCAGGCATACTAAACTTTATCTTCCTATCTTGTCCCAATGGGAAGTTATATTTATAAGATGTTAGAAATTAATCCCATGTTATCCTATAGGGCAAGATAGCCTGCCAATGGTGAAAAAAGAAATTGGCAGTATTTCACTATCAGGACATGTCACACACACCAGTACATGTTCTACCTTTCACATACACTGCACCCTGCCCAGGAGGGTACCTTGGGCCTACCATAGGGGTGCCTTACATGTAAGAAAAGGGAAGGTTAGGGCCTGGCAATGGGTGCACTTGCCAAGTCGACATGGCAGTTAACAAACTGCACACAGACCCTGCAGTGGCAGGTCTGGTTATCTTTTCAGGGCTACTCATGTGGGTGGCACAATCCGTGCTGCAGGTCCACTAGTAGCATTTGATTTACAGGCCCTGGCACACTCAGTGCACTTTACTATGGACTTACCAGTAAATCAAATATGCCAATCATGGATAACCAATCATGTTCACAATTTACACAGAGAGCGTATGCACTTTAGCACTGATTAGCAGTGGTAAAGTGCCCAGAGTCTTATAGCCAACAACAACAGGTCAGGAAAAAATAGGAGGAAGAAGCAAACAGTTTGGGGATAACCCTGCAAAAAGGGCCAAGTCCAACGATCACCTGCAACTACCATGTTCAGTATCAAAGTAATGCCTGACCACTCCACCCCGGCCTCCCTCCCCCTGATTCAGCGAAAGTATCCTCGTTTAATTTTCCCTTCAGACCTCCAATACCACAGTGCTCATTTGGTTGTCAGTCTCGGGAAGGGGGGGGGGCTTCTTCCAAATGCCCAAGACACACAAAGCTCTGGGCATTTTAATTTGGATTACCGCTATCCTTTGTTGCCGGTTTATGTTAGTGCCCAACGGGCGCCATGTTTCTCAAGTTTCAGAACTCTGCCCCAAAGGAGTGCTATTAGTTTCTCCATGGGATATATCAACCATACCTTCCCCCACCATATGTTAATTGTAGGTGCTTGCTGTTGTTTCTATAGCTGGGCAATGCTTGAGCGGGCGGCTAGGAGAAGATGGGAAGATAGTTTAGCCATGGGGGTAGTTGTGGGGTAAAGTTGCTGCTTTCCTGGATCTCCCAAGAGGATAATGAGCAGGTCACAAGGCAAATCAATGTTCGTTATAGCTCTTATGAAGATGAGCACTTCTTCCCAGAAAGTCTGGACTCTCAGGCATGACCACCAGACATGTAAAAGTGTGCAACCTTTCCAACATAGCTCAGGACTGCCAAACATATTTTGGAGATGTACTAAGGCAGAGGTCTTCAAACTTTTTGATGCCAAGACCCCCTTGTCAAACCTTTTTAGGCGTAAGGACCCCCTTCTGACAAAAAGTTCTAGAACCTGGTTCTTCTCATCATCGACAACCATAAAAGCCCCCAATTCCCACAGCAAATAATTTTTACGGTGGGGAAATAATATTAAACAGTGTTTAGGAAACCAAAGGTCAGTGAGCATGGGGGTGTAGTCAAAGGTGTAGCTAAAAAAAAAAAGGGCCTAGTTTATGAACAATTGGCGTGTGGCGTGTGGCAGTGCCGCAAGTCTTCTTGCGGCCCTGCCCTATTCCAATGTGAAAGGGTAGGAATGCACCATATTTATGAAATACAGTGCATTCTTATCCTTTTCCCTTGCTTTGGCGCACAAATTGCTGCCTAGCACCAACATAGGCAGGGTTGTTTCTGTACAGGGAGGGACACCTTTCTTCACAAAAGCAATCCCGAGAGACGTTTTCCTCTTTCTATGTGAGCTGCAGAATGCAGCGCACATGGAAAGAGGAAAAACGAGGAGAAAAGAAATAATTTCTCCTCTTTAAGCCTCCACTGGGGAGGCGTCCATTTTTGGAGCTAACCCAAATTTACGTGATTTTGTAAATATGGGGCAGCATCAAAATCCATGGGTGTTGTATGGGAACGCCACACAAAGCTCATGAAACACCGCCTTGATGCAGAATAAGAAGCTACAATGGTTCTGTGGGGAAAGAACAATTGCTTTACAAGTAATAAATAAATCATAGAATAGCACGCATATTCAATGCAGTTGGAACACAAAAACACTGGCAAGTAAGTGCTTGTAAAAGGTATTATTTTATGTTAAATAGAGCATTCATGTATATTTACAAATATTTACAAGGCTGTCAATATTAAATGCAATATTGGAGTGACATATATTATAGTGACAATGGGTGCTCAGTAACAGTGGTGCAGTGCACGTCATATATACAGGGTGAAATTAAATAATGTACAGGTTATTAAGGGAAATAAATCTAAAGGTGGTCAGAACAAAGAAGAAGACAATATCTCTGGTGAATAGCACAATTGCTTATTGTTTTGAAACCAAGAGACTTGATAGAGCTGAGCCATATATTATCGTCGACGTTTCGACCCTGACAAGAGCGTTATTGAACAAGTGTCATGCAGGTCTTCTGCAGGACAAGGGAAAATAATGCCAGCCTGAAAGCAAGAAAGGTAAGCATCAATGTGTTTTCCAACTAGCAGGGGCAGAGAGATAACAGGGGTAGCAAACACCGGCTACTCACCCATCATGGGGGTGGATTCCCTTAGGCGTCCCTCGCAGAGTGAAGGCTGCCAGTTGATCTATAGAAAATTAGATCATTCAATTAGAAGGATTGCTTAGGATTAGACCCAAGTATGGGGGAGGGGGAGTAGAAAGACAGCGTGTGCAGTCAGTGAGTCTTAAATGTACGTGTCAGGAAAGCTCTAGAATACAGATACGCTTCAAGTAGTCTTTGAGATCTAAAGATAAACATACACATTGAATGAGGCCATGACTATATACATACGGACCATGCAAGGCTCATATCTCAGCATGGCCGTGTGAGGAGAAAGCTTACCTAAGCTTGTGGAGTCATGAGCGGGCCGTTAACGGGTAATCAGCCAGTTTTTGAGGCAAAGTGAATTTAAATCCCCAAAGGTTAGCCAGTCATCAATCCTGTAGTGGGAAAAGCGTTAAGGGAATTAGAGCTAGGTTGGACGAGGATTAAAAAGGGGCAAAGGCGGGAGGTAACAGAGTTAACCCGCTTACCTGGCAGTACAAGTTCGCTCCGCAGCAGTCTTGAGTGTGGCCACCTCACTCGTGGTTAAGTACAGGACCGGGAGCAGCTCGCGTTGAGCGGTGCATGTCGGCGGCGTGCGCGGCGCGAGCGCCACAGAATCCCGGGTACAGGGTCCAGTCTCGCATGTCGCAGCAGCTGGAAGTCTTGTCAACGCAAGCGCCTTAGTATCAGGGGTGTGGGATCTGATCTCACTAAGGATGAGGTTATAGAAATGAATCTAATGCTGAATGCATTAACGGGCACCAGTAATGTGAGGCGTGATTATTACGGGAGAAACGAACATCACAGGTCAATGTTACGGATGAGACTGCATTCTCGTAGGGTGACAGTATGCTTTTGCCCACAATGCTGGTAATGTGAAGTAGTTTATAATTGAGATTCGGCAAACAATACATCAAAGATTAATACAAATGACAATAAAACACATGTAGCCACAGTCGGTACAATCAATTCTACTGAATGTGTGTATAATGTTGGTCGCAAGTCATTATTTTATACTTGCATTACACACAGTGTAAGATAGAATGCTGCAAAACGTGCATATAGTTTTACTATAAAATGGTGCTTCCAAAATGTAGATTTTAGTAATACTAGAGCATATGTAATGCAATTTTGTTTTTTTAATATAACGGTCCCTTCAACACCTCTTTAGGGGTACTAAGGACTGTGTAAATGCACTTCCCAGCCCAATTGTTAACTCTTTGCACTTCCACTCAAAGATTTGTTTTTTTGTCATCACAAACCTTGGAGTTACTTGATCAATTAAAGCCAGAACTGCTCATCCTTTACACTTGCAGATTAACTGATTTGCATTTCATTCAGGCAAGCAGCTGATAACGATCTAAATTAGCTGTCCCAGGACGGCTGTTTTTTTCCAAAAAGAAAAGCAAACCCTTTGGATTGCAGGCAGCCAAGGTCCTTGCAGGTAACAGCAGTGGGGCAGTGGGGCCAGGTGGGGGGGGATTTCGAGGGACGATGCAGAGGTAAAATTAAATAAATAATTAATTTTCCCTCAGCATCGTCCCTCGAAATCCCCCCCCCACGTGGTCCCACTGCCCACCGCTGTTACCTGCACGGACCGCGGCTGCTTGCAGGGACAAGTGAAGGTGGGGAATGTGCGACCCCCTTTCCAGGACTCCAGGGCCCCTCTGGGGGTCGCCCCCCACAGATTGAAGACTTCTGTACTAGGGTGAGTTATCATCTTGTTAACAGTTTATAGGCATTCTGTTTGTGGCATATACACATTTAGGACCTTGTAGCCCTTGACTATATAGCCCTCCACGTCTCGTCAGAGATTTTGATCCCAAATTCCCTCTCCCGTTGTACTGTATATGTATGTTACTTGAGGGGTGTAAGAGCCAGCATATGGCGAAAGAGCCAGGATATGCCTTTTTGTCGAACCGTGTTAATGTACAGTGTTTCTATTGGAATTGCCTCTCGCAGTAGTGTTGCTCTAGTGGGCCCTCCTCCCACCCAGGCGATACAAAAGGGGATGATGGACGGAACGTTTGAGCCAATCAAACACTCACCCCCAGTCAACTGATCTGGGTTTAATCCATCATCATTCTTTAGCTCACTCCACCACCCCAGTTCAGACATGGCCATATGCAAATCAGTCTGACCCTGTGCCTCATGGGAACAGTCCAGCCCGAACTGCCAAGCCATGTCTTCCCTCGACCGGAAACAAGCATCCTAGGACCGGTTACTGGCATTTCAGCCGTCATCAGCCAGGCTTGCTTGAATCCAGTGGCAAAGTGAGCAAGGGACCCACGTCTGGGCATACCCCCGCCAACTTAGGGCGACCAAAGCGATACAAAAGGTGATGATGGACGGAACGTTTGAGCCAATCAAACACTCACCCCCAGTCAACTGATCTGGGTTTAATCCATCATCATTCTTTAGCTCACTCCACCACCCCAGTTCAGACATGGCCATATGCAAATCAGTCTGACCCTGTGCCTCATGGGAACAGTCCAGCCCGAACTGCCAAGCCATGTCTTCCCTGGACCGGAAACAAGCATCCTAGGACCGGTTTCTGGCATTTCAGCCGTCATCAGCCAGGCTTGCTTGAATCCAGTGGCAAAGTGAGCAAGGGACCCACGTCTGGGCATACCCCCGCCAACTTAGGGCGAACAAAGCGATACAAAAGGGGATGATGGACGGAACGTTTGAGCCAATCAAACACTCACCCCCAGTCCATCATCCCCTTTTGTATCGCTTTGGTCGCCCTAAGTTGGCGGGGGTATGCCCAGACGTGGGTCCCTTGCTCACTTTGCCACTGGATTCAAGCAAGCCTGGCTGATGACGGCTGAAATGCCAGAAACCGGTCCTAGGATGCTTGTTTCCGGTCCAGGGAAGACATGGCTTGGCAGTTCGGGCTGGACTGTTCCCATGAGGCACAGGGTCAGACTGATTTGCATATGGCCATGTCTGAACTGGGGTGGTGGAGTGAGCTAAAGAATGATGATGGATTAAACCCAGATCAGTTGACTGGGGGTGAGTGTTTGATTGGCTCAAACGTTCCGTCCATCATCCCCTTTTGTATCGCTCTCCTCCCACCCAGAGCAGAGCCCGAGTGAGTATATATGCATCCTGTCTAGTTAGGGTAAGTCATATAGAAGTTGAGGCATGAAGTTCACCTTGTGCTATTCCGGCATCCCAACCACAAGATCTCTGGCCTATTCCACCTATACAGGTCTTTGAATAGGGCTGTAATCAGTGGGGAGATGTTATTGTTGTAAATTGTTTAAGTACTGGTAACTAGACCCCCAGATATGTGATGGCTGTTTCTACCCAAGCGAGCACTCCCTTTTAAATTAGTTCTCTGAGCTGGTTAAGTGGGCCTGCCACCCCAATTCCCTGAGGTTTGGAGAAGTTGATTTTGAAACCCAACACTGGCAAAGCAGTCTAGGTCTGCCTGCAGATCAGGTATTGTGCTCTCTGGGTCTGTCACAAAGCATAATATGTCATCTGCAAATAAAGCTAGTTTGTGTCCCCTATTTCCCACCTTCACACTTTGTATAGCTGGGTTAGATTGGATCCTTGCTATAGGGGTTTCATAGCTAGGCCAACTATAAGGGGGAGCAAGAGGCATCCCTCCCTCATTCCCCGTGAGTAGGATTTCTGCTGTGTAGTCCCCATTGATTTTAAGCCTACTGGTTGGCTTCTAGAAATTTGCCAATATAAATGTTTTCATCTTGGAGCAAATGTGGATTCGATTCAGCAGCCAAGACAGGTACCACCAGTTCACCCTGTCGAAGACTTCTTGGTATTAAGTGAGAGAAAAGCCATCAGGTGGTTACATCTCTCAGGAGCCTCCATGAGGGCCACCGCCAATCTTATGTTATCGTTCGCCTGCCTATTGTTAATGAAGCCCGATTGTTGGGGAGTGACTAGGTGAACCCAAATGTACTGAATCCTGGTTACCAGAATGGCCGTAAATATCTTCACATCGCAATAAAGAAGTACAATCGGCCGGTATGACGAGCATTTTGTAGGTATTTTGTCTGGTTTTAGTAGGACGATGAGGTGGGTACTCAACATATTTTCTGTCACTACCCCAGATACTAAGAAATAGTTAAATACCTTTGTAAGAGGTTCGACTAGCAGTGAAGCATATGCCTTGTAAAAGGAGGCAGGGACATTGTCTGGCAGGGGCGGCTCCTCCATTAGGGCAGAGGAGCGTTGCCCACTGCTTTCTCGCAGTGTGAGAAGCAGAAACATAAAATGGTATGCCTGCTTGGGGGTGGGCGGGTGGGCGGGGAGGAGTGAGCAGAAGGGTATGCCTGGTTGGTGGCGGGCGGGTGAGCGGTTCGGGGAGGAGTGGCTTGCCCAATGCTGTGGGCCGTGACTGTTTGGTCAGCCCTCTGGAGCCGACCAAACCAGTCATGCACACTCTACCTTTTCTCTATTTAGGCTGCATGCAGCCTACATAGAGAAAATGGCCTCCCCATAAGCGCCCGGCTGGGCGCTGGGCTGCAGCGTTGTAATTGACTTAGGGGAGGGAGGCTGCCTGTGACTGCTTCCTGTTGGGAAAACGCGGGACCCGGCCAGGAGCTGAGGCGGTGAGGGACCCGGTAAGATAAGTTTTAAAAAAGTTTAATTAAACCCCTCCACAAAACCCCCACCCGCCCACCCACCCACAAGTCATTCCGGCTGCGACTCTTGTCCGGGCTTGGGGATTTCCTGGCCGGCAGTCTACGAATCACCGCTCAGAGTTCATCATGTGAGATTTCTTCTTCTAGGAGGAGTATTTTGGCCTCTAAGTTTGGGGGTGAGTACTGGCAAATATATTTGTCTTGTTCACTCGCATCTAGATCTTGGCTGAGGTTGAGAAGTGCTGCTTCTTTTTCAATGGTTTTGATATAGTTTTGTGTGGTTGCTACCATGTGCTTGTGGGCTAAGGGCCTGTCGGCCTTGTCATCCTTTTCATAATAAGTTTGGTTAGCATAGAGCAGCTTCCTAGCTGTCACCCTAATTTGTATTTGTTCTAGTTCCCCTCTTAGTCTACACAAGTCTTGTAAGGTTCTATTCCTACCCTCTGATTTATGATGGTCTTATGCTGGGGAGATTCTTTGTTCTAAGTCGGCCTTGAGTTGCTTGGTCAGGTGTTCAATTATCGCGTGTGGGAGATAAGCTCCTCTCGGAAGACTGCTTTTGCTGTATTTTAAAGAGTGAAGGGGGATACTTCTCCAGGGAGATTTAAAGAACTAAGGGGCCCATTACGATACCCGGCGTAAATAATTCCGCCAGGCATGGAAGCGGCAAAAATCCGCCCGCACACACCGCCTGAACACCGACCACGCCATTACGATTACACAAACCGAATACCGCCATCGGCGGAAAAGCACACAAAATACCGCCCGCCAACGTCCGAGTCGGAGTCAAACCGCCCGCCACGGACGGAAACACGCACGACAACACAAAACCGCCCGCCCTCACGGCCGACACACCGCACGTGAAATTACGATCGCACCGACATGAGCGCGGAAAAACCACAAATATACCGCCCGCCAGCGCAAACAACGCCGATGAGAATCGACACGGCAGAAGCCATGGCGCCAACGTACCTGCACAGAAACCATCCGCACACAAACCAATAGCACACAACATGGCCAACAAGTCCACACAGCAAGGCACGCACAAATACACAAGCACAGTACACATCCCGAAAACACCCCCCGGACAAACAAAAAATACAAAGGCCAGAACCCCAGACACAACACACCTGAAAACAACAGACCATGAGGACACACCCACATAGGTGAGTACAAAAGCAGCACTCCCACAGACCACAACCCCTTGCTACATTGCAAACCAGAGAGGAGAGGAGAGGACACAGTGACACAGCAAAGACAGCAGCACACCACAGAAACGCACACATCACAACCACCACCACCACCACCACCACCAAACACCGGCACCACAAACCCCCTGCACATTACACAACACACACCGCACCAGCACCACAAACATCATGGCACCACAAAGAATGCCCAAGTTCACGCCCATGGAGCTGACGGTCATGGTCGACGAGATCATCAAGGTGTACCCACAAATCTATGGGAACATGGTCCAGCACACACCACTAGCCACCAGAAACAGAATGTGGAACCGGATCGTAGACCAGGTCAATGCAGTCGGGACCCTGCCCAGGAACAGAGGTGAAATTAACAAACGTTGGAATGACGTAAAGAGCCTGGTCAAGAAGAAGGAGGGCAAAAACAGAGAGCTGGCTGCCGTCACTGGCGGAGGGAATCCCGCGCTCTTTAAGACCTTCAAAGCGTGGGAGGAGAAGGTGCGAGTCGTAATACATCCGGAGATCCTCGCCGGATTAGCAGGGGAGTGGAGGCTGGTAAGTACAAACTAATGTATACCAGCACACCGCTATGTACTCACATGCACTACCACCATGCCACAGCTCCCAGGGACAAACACCCCCATGTCCAGCACACAATACACAACACATCACACACACATGCAACAGACACTACCACACACAGCCCAAACTGAACAACTGTAAAATGCGTGGGGACATGTGTACACTAAGCCAGCCACGTAACCACCAACAGGTCCACAAATATGCCAGAAGCGCCACAACGAGCACCCACCACACCCATGTGTCCGCCACAGCTGCACTAACCGACAAGTAACAGGTAAGTGGCAGGAACACAAAGTGCAGTGGGTGGGACGGTGGACAGCCCAAGTACAACACACACCAGGCCCCTAGTCCCACAGCACAGCAAGGAGGAGCATCCCCCACACCCCACAGCCACGTGTCAGCCACCGCAGTGCACAACGACAGCCGATAGGCAGACATCACGGTCCACAGCAATCGGTGTCAGTGGGTGTCCAGCCACCCCCACGACCCACAACACCCCCCCACCCCCACAGACCTGCAACATGGAGCACCCCCGCTTAGAACCATGTGGCATCCAGTACAGTGCACGCACGAACAACCTGCAGGTGGGAAACTGGACAGGGCTGGATTACTGGAGGCATGAGGACCGGAACACGACCAACACATGGGACATGTCACGTAGCAGACGAACACGCAGCACCGCCCACCATCACGAACAAGTGAACAATGTGCACACGGACATGAACAACAGACTCACACCCCACATGACCCATCACAGACATAGCAACACCCAAGGAGCCACGTCTGCATGCACAGGCCACACTGAATATAGTACCACACGGCAGCCACTGTGCAACTCATCACACACAACCGAAACACCATTGAAGTCCTGTCCATGTAGCCCCAACTGCCTGTCAACCACACACCCCACAACTACGCCTATGTAAGACAAACAACACTAGACGCAACAGAGCGGAACAACATATATGCACACGAACACCACTGAACCCATCAAACACACAGACACACCATGCACAAACAACATACCATCCATCCCATCCGTCAGCCCCAGTCTCATGAAAGGCATGTCATCCGCACAGCTGCCACACATACAGCAGTCACACTAAGATACATGCCCATGACCAACCATGTGCCAGAAGTCAATGAAGTGCACGACACACTGTGAGCAACAACACACAACATGGGCCACACCCCCCGAGCACTGCAGTGATGCACATGGCACAGGGCAGCACTCACACCAAGGAGATGGGACAACTGCAATACGTTGGCTGGCACACAACCATCACTCACTCATAACGATGCGTCCAATGCCATGTCCAGTAATCACAACAGACAGCAAATATGCAGGCCATGTCAAGCATGCACACACCTCAAACCATGCACTGTCATGCTGCCACAACACCTGTCACGTTCGGCACCCATGGCTCACAGCATGTACCCCAAAAGCATATTCCCTCCCAAATGCGAATCTGGGGCATGGCCCCCATGTTGCCATATGCGTTCCTAAGCGTTCCATTTGAACCCCAAAAGCATATTCCCTCCCAAATGCGAATCTGGGGCATGGCCCCCATGTTGCCATATGCGTTCCTAAGCGTTCCATTTGAACCCCAAAAGCAAAGTACAAACCAGACCCAGGATGGGCCAGGAGCCCGCATACACCAGAGTCACAATAAGTAGGGGCACAGCAACACACCCATCGGCATGGCCAATCCGTCCCATGCCACATGTGCACAGCACACAGTCCCATTGCCAAGCACACACAACTACAGATGCTACAGCCACACACACGCCTCCGGGAAACCCATGTACGAGATTGCACGAACTGTCAATGTCAGACGACAAATACATACTTCGCCAGGTGCAACACAATAACTAATCTCATTCTCTCCACAGGTGACGAACTGCTGGATGCTGGGGATGGAGCCAGCAGCCAGCACAGCCAGCCTACAAGCCCCCAACGAGGACACACGGATCTGGAGGATCTGTCCTCCTCCTCGGACACGGACAACGAAGCAGGCCCATCTGGTGTGGCAGGGCCCAGCCGCTCCCCAGGACCCCTCCTACCCACCAACCCATCATCCAGGGCTGCTGAACATTCACAGCCCCCTGCTGCCACTGTCGTTGCGGCCACACCCACGGTCATTGTGGCCACTACCACTGCCGCAACCGCCACCATCGCCGCACCGACCACCACCGCCGCCACCACCGCCACGTCTCCGCTGGCACCAGCCCCAGCGCAGGTGGTGGCCCGGACGACTGGATCCACCCTGGGAGCCACAGCGAGGACCGTGGTGAGCAATGTGGCTAGTGGGCAGGCCGGTGGCAGCAGGACTGGTAGGAGGAGCAGGGTCAGGGAAACGCCAGCCTCCCCTGGGAGCCATGCCCTGCCTCACATGGCCAGAGTCCTTGGGGCCTATGAAGAGGCCCAAGGACAATGGGTCCGGTCTGCCTCAGACACGCGTGAGGTGCTGGGGGTGTTGAGGTCCATGGACGCCCGTATGGGCCATATCGTGGACCTCATGGGACAGCTGGTGGTGGCGGTGAGGTCACAGCCAGGGACAGCAGCTCCCCCTCCGCCACCACCTGCCGGGGCGCAGGGTGGAGCAGCAGTGTCCAGTTCCCCTGCGTCCACAGCCAGTGATCACACCTCAACCACCAGCATGTCGCAAGCAGGCACCCCCCTCGCAAACGTGGAAGGGGCCGTCCGAAGAGGAAACAGATCTCCCGGGAGGACTTCGCACGCTCCAGTCGCAAGTGAGGCAGCCAGCCAGCCTTCCGCCAGCCTTCCTTGACCAGCCACTGCATTGACCTGGACTACGATCCCACTCCACACAGCCATCTGGATGGCATGTGTCTGTTGGACTATGGACATAGAACCAGTGGGTACACCCTGATCATCACGCAGCCATGACCGACAGCTCATTGTCACTGCACGCACCACTTTTGTCATCACCTTACACACAATCACATGTCACAGTTTGTAATAAATGCACCTTTTTCACTAACTGCTGTTTGTGCCCTGTGTTTTATTTGTACGGAATACAACGGCCACCTTGGGCGGAAAGGCACCTGATGCGTGGCATGGCAATTGAATCCGGAGGGCCTGTAGGGACCTAGGGGTGGGAGACAGAACAGGAGCACATTCAATGAGTGTGTCACACACCCATCACACAGTACATGTTAACAACTACAAGCAATGTACACACATCGCACAGAGCAATAGGGCACAATGCCACAGCCACCAACAGTGGCATACTACCCTGGCCATGGAGCGTTGACACACAGCACGCAGTGAACAAACGGCCACCCTGACACAGCACACACACACCTGCACAGATACAGCCACATCAGCCGTCGTACATGGACACTCACCGTCAAGTGAAGTAGCGGGCGATGAGCTGCTGCCGCACATTACCAGCTTCCTCCTCTCCGCTGTCCTCCTCACTCGAGCTGTCCTGGTCTGCGGGCTGGGGCCCTGGTTGATCTCCGTCATCCACGATGAGGGGATCTGCTTCCGAATGGCCAGATTGTGCAGCATGCAGCACGCCACCACTATCTGGCACACCTTCTGTGGGGAGTACGCCAGCGCACCCCCGGTGCGGTCCAGGCACCTGAACCTGGACTTGAGGAGGCCAAAGGTACGCTCGACCACACGTCTGGTCCTCCCATGTGCCTCATTGTAGCGATCGTCTGCTGGGGTGCGAGGATTCCTCAATGGACTGAGCAGCCATGCCCCATTCGGATACGCAGAGTCACCTGGGTGTGAGGGACACAGAGAACCGTTGCTAATCCAACTGGACAGGGGACAGCATCGCACAGCCAGCACGCTACACCACTCCACATACTCACCGACAATACAGGCACGATCCTGTTGCATATTGGACATCAGTCGTGGCAAGATGCTGTTGCGCATTATGTGTGCGTCATGGGCCGAGCCTGGGAACTTTGCACACACGTGGGTGATCACCATGTCCGCAAGGCACACCACTTGCACATTCAGGGAGTGCGTGTGCTTCCTGTTGCGGTACAGGTGCTCAGTGGCCTGTGGTGGAACAAGGCCGACATGTGTGCAGTCAATGGCTCCAACGACGTGTGGGATTCTGCCAAGGGCATAGAATGCACCCTTCACTGCCGCCAATTCACGAGCCCTGGGGAAGCGGATGTACCTGTTCCGGTACAGCATCATGGCTGCCAGTACATCCCTCAGCACTTTGCTGAACATGGGCTGGGACATCCCTCCTCCAATGCCCACTGTGTGCTGGAATGACCCAGTGGCGAAGAAATGCATGGCGGCCATCACCTTAGCCGTGGGGGTGACAGCAGTCGGATACACCCTGCGGGGACGGAGATGGGGTTCTAACATGGCACACAGTCGATGCAGGGTTGGCCTGTCCAGCCGAAACTTCCTAATGACCTCTGTATCGTCCATGTCCGCCAGCAATTGGTATGGGCGGTCAATGTTCGGTCTCCGCCTAGGGACAATGGCAGAGGACACATGTCAAAGCAACACGACACATGGCAATTTCGCATACACATCACTGACATGACTGAGCAAGCACATGAGCCACAGCCCAGCTGTCAAGCTGGGACGGCACGGCCACAATACACTTACACAGGTCTCCCAACAATGGCAATGGCAAGTGAGACATACCACTGCCATGTGCATGCACATGGGGATCTAGGCCCCAATGACTTGCGGGGCGTGCTGATGGGGACTGACTGCATATTCGTCAAGCGGCAACGCCACGGCAACATGAGTGTCTGCTGAGCATGGAACTGCTTCCGAGGCTGGATGAGTATGGCACACGACGACGACGATGTGGGCACGGGCTGAGCGGCCAATACAAGTGGGACCTGTGGCACGAGGGGATATGAGACAGTAGTAGGTGTCAGCACTGCACCCTACGTACAGCACTGTACGGAACACAGCTCCCGAAACATTGACTGGTGTCCACATTGACAGCCCCATGCCAAGACGGCTGTGTGCTTGCAGTCACACGTCACAGGTGAGAGGTTACATTGCACGTGCCAGGTGGCAGACGTACATAGTGGGAGCTGGCATGTGTGTGCATGTGTCTCCTGTTCAGGATCCACCAGATGGGCGCTGACTCTGTACTGACCATTGGACACAGCATGTTCCGTGGAAGGCTTGTGTGTGTGGGATGGTGGCACTGGATGTGCCTCCGTTGGGTGGGGGGCCATGCACAGGGCGGGTACGTCGATGATTGCGCATTGTTGGTCTTGGTGGGTGCACCAACTAAGATGTGTTGCCCTGTGTTCAATTCCTATGTCCGCATGATGATGGACTGTGGATGTGGGCAGACTACACATTGGTCGATGTGCTGTCTATATGCATGTGCCTTCACACCAGGCACAGCTGCCCCTGCACATGTGACCCCTGCTGGACTCGCTGCTGGGTCTGTGGAGCTGATGCACCTTCTGCGCGTGGGGCGGACAGCTCTCCTCACTTCCCTCATTGCGCATGTCATGTCTTTGCCGCAGGTGACATGGATCATGGAGGGCCCACATGTACGCGTGGGTAGGCTACACATGATTGTTCACTGGTCGCCACCCCCAGTCAGTGTTTCGAATGGGAAGGTTGTCGTGCTGGTGGTATGTTCGATGTGTCGGATGGGCGGGCCTAGGTGCGGGCTTACATTCCGGACATGGGGGGTAGTTGGATTGGCGACTAGTTGCAGTACACACGGGACACATCTCTTCCTTTCCACATCTGGGTCATCCCTTGTACTAACTGACAGTGATACAGTCATCTTCGCCCCAGCCCTCATGTCCTCCCCTCGCCCCCCAATATGCATGCTCACCTGCGAGGCTAGCGCTTGCACAGGCAGCCCCAAGCTCGCACCAGAGAGGGCAAGGAGTGTATGTGTGGGTCCAGTTGCACGAGTGGGCTGTCTCAGGGTATGATGTGTGGCGGGACGCCGTCCACCTGCGTGGTGCCCCAAATGGAGACCCGGCCTGCATGGACTATGCATCACAGTCTTCGCCTTCCGGATCCGCTACCTGCGACACCCAGTGGCTGTGGCTGCCCTTGCGGCCAGGCCGCGTCCGTCTGTGGCTGATGGCCCACACATTCACTCTTTGGCCTCTCTGGGGAGGGCTCAGGGGTGGTGGCGCACGCGCTTGCACTTAGTCGCAATGGCATGTGGCGTGGTTGGTATGATGGGCAATGGATGGGATGGTGCGAGCCACCTCCCGTGACGTCAGTGCTGCTCGTGCTGTGGTGCGTCCCCCTACACTTCCATTTGACTTTTTGCCATGCTGGACGTTGAGGTTCTATTGCCTGCGTGATATGACCAGGAGGAGCGCGAGGTGACCTCTCACACACCATGCTCCACTGCCATCCCGTGCCCTGTATCGCCTGTGCGGATTGACTATGTTGGGGTTACACCTGGTCGACTGGGGCTGTGTGTGCCTTGTCAAGGGGCATGGCGGGCGCACAACAGGATCCAGCTTGTCCACAGAGGGTGGGCTGAGGTGCGCCTGGTACCGCTTTGTACGTGTGCCCGGCTGCTGTGCACACACGTGTTCACTCCCCCCCCGACAGGTGTCCTCTCACAATGCCCAGGGAAGCGGTGGTGTACTGTTCATGACCCCTCCCAACCTGGCGTGCTCCAACTTGGCATGTGCGCATCTACCCGTCGCACCCACCCACCTGAGCACTGCGTCCATACGACTTCACACGACACATGTGTGTCTTCCACAGTAGTGCTACTCATTTGCCTTGACATCCAATACCAGTGGACTACATGGTCATGTCACGACTGCCGTGTACTTCACATACTCTCATCCTCTCTCATTCGTACTTGTGAAATGAGTCAGCGGAGACAGTTTTGGTTTCAAACATTATATTGAGTCTTCTGTCCTCTGTGATGCAGTATAGTGGACACTACTGGCAATGGAATACATGTTGAGGATATACTGAGCATGATTGCAAATGGGATAGGGTGTGGGGTTACATGTGATTGGCTGTTGCATGTGGGATGTGGGCTTCAGAGTTACATCTGCTTGGCCAAGGCTGTGCTAATGTACATTTACGTATAGCTGCGGAGCTGCGGACTTTGACACAGACGGTATACATGTAGCCTACCAGACCGCTCGGCATCATGGGCACAGTCCATCTCAGTTCCATGTGACAGGTTTGCTGCGGTTGTTCCTCATGCACGCGTGCATGTGAGATGACATCAGGGCATGTGCTTGCGTGCATGCAGCGGCGTGCCACTTGTTGTTGCACTGTGGTGGTTACTGGACATGTCACAGTCACTGGGGTCGTGTTGTTGTTGTATGCACTTGTCGTCCATGCAAAGGTCCTGGTATGGGATTCCCGGGGCGGGGGTGGGAGGGGTGCAGCACCCACAGACTCCAGGCGACCTATTCATGTCCACTGAGCGGTGTGTGTGTCCATGTGCGCTGGATCCATGTCGTGTCCTGGTTGTTCGTGCAGTTCCGTCCATGTGGGTGCGATACACAGAGCCCATGCCACTGCCTCCCACGATGCATGCGGTGTTCCTGGATGTGATGGGGAACAGTGTGCATGTCCCGGTCATATCCGATGTCATGGCGATGTCGTTGATGGTGTGGTTACAGTTGCCGGTCGTTTGGTATGGCTGTTGTGGTGGTGACTGGCCAGTCCGTGCGGAAGCTGAGCATGGGTGCGGGGTTGGACTTCATAGGTCACTCGGGGAACCTGCGTTGTGGTCCGACGTATTTACAGGTTGTCAGGTATGCGATGCCGTCCAGCAGGGCTTCCATGTCATTGGTGGTGTACATGTTTGCCAGCCAATGAAGCGGATGGTGGCTGTCAAGGTGTTGTTCGTAAGTTGTCCCTTGGAGGACCATGATGGGGCATGCTGGGTGACATTCGATGTAGCTGTTCTCGATGATCCGTCGTGTGGAGGCACAGTGGTCCCATTTCAGTGCGGGTGCGATGTTGGCCACATACGCCATGCCCCCATAGGCAGAGCAGGCCCTGTCGTGTGCGTCCAGAGGGAGGAGTAGTGGTAGCAGGTCCGCCTTCAGACATGCCGGGTTGGAGAGGCATATCTCGACGGGATGCTGGTAGGGACACCTCCGACAGTAGAAGACGGGCATGACGCAGCTGAACAATGTGATGCGGTAAGTCAGTCGGTAACTTACGTTCAGCAGGGACAGGAGATCGCATCCCAATGTATGTATCGTGTTGGTTTTGTACAGCTTGAGCTGTTCGGCGTAGTTGGGTAGGTGTGTTGCGGTTGCCATTTCGCAGCGGTTCGTTGAGATGGCGTGCTCCGGCTGTGTGTGCAGTCTGCAATGTGCACGCTCCGGGGTTGCTGTGAGCTCTGTGTAGTCGTAGGGAGACAGGACTTGTGTTCTGTTGGCTTGTTTGGAGGACACGGGCCCTCTTCCCACATGCTTCTCAGACAGTTCAAGGTCAGTGCTGTGTGACTCCTTCCAATTAACTTGCATGTGGCCGACATGGGGGAGTGTTTTCTTCTTTCTTCCCCGTCCGTTGTGTGCTTCTGTGATATGCGCTATCTGCCCTGTGGTCGGTCTCCTCGGCAAGCCTGTGTTGGTCTATTCTTGGACAATGGCTGTATTCACCGGCTTCTGTCGTAGGGCTGTGGTTTCGGAGTTGGAATGGAAGGTCATTCAGTGCTGTCTGCTCTCCCTTGTGTGGGCGGCAGGCTGCCTTTCCGCTCTGCGTTGGGCCTTGTGTGTGAATGTTATTCTTGGGCCACCTGTTGTCGGTCCCCGGGCTCTTTGGTGTTCCGTTTTATATGTCTTGTTCATATGTGCAGGGTGGTATGGGTTTTTCAGTGTGGTACTGGCGTTCCTCTTCCCGAATGGGCCCTGCTTCTCCTAGTTGGTGTTGCCGCCGCTGTGTGCTACGCCATGTTTGTTACACTGGGGTGTGTCCTGCTGTTGCGTGACTTCACTGACATGTGTGCGTCGGTTGTGTGGCGTTGGGTGTTGTCCGTGAATTGGGCGTTGGGGACATGTCTGTGGCAGGCCTGTCACGTGTCATGTGCGTTCGGGGTGGGGCTGATGTGTGTGCTGCTTGGTTGTGTCCCTGTGTCTGTGTGCGACGCATGCATGGCGCTGCGGTTGGCCTCTGCGTTGTGTGCATGTGTGGCGGCGTCATCGGCGCTTTGGGGCCGTGACGGGGTGGTTGGTTCCTAGTCCCAGGTGGTGTGTACACATGTGTTCCGCGATGTTAGGATTTGGCCTGTGTGTCATATGTGGATGCAATGGTGGATGTGTAGTGTACACGCGCTGGTGGGGGTTGTCCTCTTTTTCCGCCCTTGCACTGTGTGCGCTGTTTGCGTGCACTTGTTGTGTGTGTGCCTACCTGCGTCTCCGCGGTACGTTGCATCCTTGGTGGTGCATCAGCAGAAGCATGGGAAGGGCCTGCAGTGCTGGATTCATGCCTGGGGTGCCGCATCTTCGTTGTCCGTGCTCTGCGTCCATGTTACCGCCTCTCTTTCACGTGCGGTGTCTCTTAGCCGTGGGAGCCGTTTGTTTGCGGCATCGTAATTTATGCGCCGGGCGGGACGTGTTTCGTCGGACGGTGTGTGTCAGTTGGGCTGCGCCGCTACGTGTACGGGCGCACTTTGATGGCGGACGGTGTTGCTGGCTTGCCGGCGGTGTTTGGCCTGCTTTTCGCATCGTAATTGGGCGGGCGTGTGGACTGCTGCGTGCCGGCGGTAACTGGTGGTTTTTGCATCCGCCAGCACGGCGGTTGTGCTTCCGCCCGCCATCGTAATGAGCCCCTAAGCAATGTACCTGGGGACATGGGCCAGGAAATAAATATATTTCCCTCAGAAAAAATACCAGTCATGTAAATAAGACTAATCATGGGTGTAAAATCTTAGGGTCAGTGGATAATTGGATTTTGCCACCAATCCCAGGTTTTCAACGAACAGCCCAAAAGTCATAGAACTCATAAAAGAGAAAGGTGAGAGAGGAATAACTTGCTAAGGCAATGCTACAAGGAAGAGAATGTGTTGGAACAACATTATTCTGAATAAGTGACTGTGAGGCATTTCTCCAGGTGCTGTAGCAGCCAACAAACTGGGAAGTTCTATGGTGCATTAATATAGTTTGCCACTATTGACCCAGAGCCTTTGGCACTACTGCACATCTCAGTGGATGCCCAGTACACCAATGTGGCTCTTGTCTCCCCCAGGATAGAGTCGTTGAGCAGTCAATGCTTACTTTAATAAGTGATGAGGAATTGGAAGTCAGAAATAGTGTGACACAAACTAATGATACAAAATGAATGTCACGGTCTAGTCAGAGTCAAAGCATAAAAGATTCTAAGTGGTTTACAAAATATTGATAGGACAAAACTAGAACGTCCAGCTCATAATGCGGATGCATAATGAGCCCCAATTGAGGTATAGAGTTCACCTGTGAAAGGCATTGCAGCCCTAGTTACAAGTTGTGAAGAATAGGGTGTGATATTTACATTTTCTAGGACTTTTCCCCAGATTAATTTAGACAGCTTAGACCTGCCAGAATCCATTTGGTAAAACTGTGAGAGCATGGTAATTGTCACTCTACTCTTAATTATGATCTCACTACAACGTGCTGTTTTTACATGAATTGCAATTATTCCCTGAACTTGTTGACAGGACTAATAACTACAATAAGATTTGAGTCAAAAGGAAAATGCATTCGATGGACCAGATCTTTGGGCCTTGGTTCCTTCACTATAAACAGTATTTCTAAATATGTTTACTTTATAACATACCCACACCTGATGTCATAAAGTAGCCAATGTGCTATGGCATGCACATCCTTTGTCCTGTTCAGATGTCTCCCAAAAACCAAGCAAAATGAGAGTTAAGATTCGAATCTCAGAATCAGGGAGATATCTAATTGGCCAGTGGAAAACTGCTCCACAGTCACATTTTCCAGTGTACAGTTAAATGGACTACTGGAAAGTCTGTGGACAGTGGCAGGTGTATTAGACAAAGTTCAGTGGGGTCAGAGCCAGCTACAACTGGCTCCAAATGTACAGGGTGCCATTGGTGCAATAAAAAGGAACAGCAGCGACCAAGATGAGCTTTCTGGGAACACTTCACGTTTCTGGTTCCATATTTATAAATGGGTTGTTGTGGCTGAAGGCTTTGAGTTGTCGAAACAAACACAAGGCTGAATACAGACAAAGGACCCATTGATTTCTGCCAGCAACTGGAGGAAGCACTGGTTTATGGGTAAGGTGTTAGTGCAAATTTTAACTGTTACATTTCTGTAAACATAGGTCAAAGGCAGGTTATTTGAAACAGTTCTGGAATGAGAATGACCAGCCTAACTCAAAGGGATATGCACCACCGTCACAGGGTATATGGTAAAAAATGCATCATTGTACCCTACTTACAGTGGAAAAGAAGGCCTTACAGTTCCCCACAACGTCACAAAGGTCAAGGAGCCATGCAGCCTTATCAATACGCACAGTGGTCTCAGCTCATCATTGACCAAAGGTGAAGCAGTTGGTCATATTGCCTTTTATATTAGAACCAGCCCTGCTGGAATGCTGGGCCTTGTGACTTTAGGTGGTAAATACATTTGAAACAAACTTTTGTTATTTATAGCTTTTTTTGTCAGATTTGCACTCCCCTTGTGTCCAATGGAAGCAATGTCCTCTTTTCTGTTTTTCACTGCCCCCACCAATGACCACATATGCTAAGATATGAGGGTCAGTGGCAGAAGTGGAGAAAGGGAACAGGATAACAAAGAAAATAGAGGCATAGGACTCCACATTCTATCTCTTCACTCCTGGAGCCCAGGGGGCTTACAAGTTGTAGTGTATCTCTACAAGACAAAATATGTCTCAAAAAACCTGTTATTGGCATATTGAGGACGACTGTAATTGTGAAAAGATGTGCCTTGGCAATATATGTGCGTGCCTTAGCAATTGTAATGTCAATGTCTCTCTGCACCTATATTTCACAACTTGCACTGATATTTTTAATAATCAAATCTGGATGTTCACAATATGGTTCCCCCCTGAGCACTCAAATTTTGATAATAAAAAGTCCAGCAGTAATGAAAAGTCTCTTATTTCACTCTTGTTTCACTTATATATTCAGGTACTCAGCATCTCTCGTTCAACAGTACATATGTTTCCAAAACACAGCTTCCACAGATGTTGAAGTACAGTAGATCAATTTACCGCCAACACGTGTTTTGTTGTGCGTATTTACACACAATGACTTCTTCAGGGCTGTAAACCCAATAAAAAGATATTAACATCAATGTCCCTGTATAGAGACATAGGGGCGATTCCGATTTCGGCCGGAAGGGCACCGAACGATGGTCGGAGCCCTTCCGACCGAATCGGAACGTGCCGCTCGGATTCCTTTCCGACCGAGCCATTCCGATGGGCTCGGTCGGAAAAGATCCGACTCGGATTCCGGATGGCTCACGACGGGTTCGGAGAGCCCGTCAGCCATCCGGAAATCCTCTGTACTCCCCGGCTGCCTCTTTGCGACCGAGGGAGTACGATGACAGTTTTTCACTGCCTTTTCGTGCCGGTCTTTCCGGCACGAAAAGGCAGTCGGTCACTGTCTTTGGGGGCCCCCAGTGGGACCCCCATGGGTGCAAGGTCGCCGAATGGTGGCCTGGAGGCACCTATGGTGCCCCTCTGTTGAACCCTGCACCCGGTGGCAGGCACCTTGGGGTGCCGGCCACAGGAGTGCAGGGTTGAACTGCACCCCTGCTTTCTCCAATGCCAGCATGCATTCCGTCCGGAATGTATGCTCCCATTGTGGGAGATACGAGTGCGACCGAACAGGGTTCGGTCGCATCGTACTGCCTGGGCCGTAACCGACGACAGCAGGTCGGTCGGTTACGGCTCCGGACCGATGTCGGACGGACCTGAGTCCGTCCGACATCGGAATCGGCCCCAAAGTGCCCCTAATCACCCGTGTATCATGCAACCAAGACTTCATCGACCGATAGATAATGTGCAATGTGAGTCAACATAATTTCAGCAGAACCATCTCCATTGTCCCATAGAGAAAATTAAGATGAAACGCCAGAAGGAAATGTCCATGATCATGTGTTAGATCTGGGTTTGAAAACAAGTTGAAAAAAGGGGACGATACCCTAATACCATCACCCGTGTACGAAAAAGGAGCCGGAGTTTGGTGTGTAAAAGAAGGATAGGGATAGAAATACAAAGGCTAGAAATAAACTAATCTAATCAAGGTGTTAACCTGATTCCGTAGCGAGTCTAATTCCCAATCCAGTCGGTCATCAATCAACCAATAAAATAAAATATTGTCCTCTGAATACAAATAAAACCCGTTATCAATTCCTCGGGCTGATTGGATATCAATAATGGATATCAACGATGCAATGGTGATAATCACCTTAAGGCCCCATATCTTGAGCCAGCCAGGTAAGTACAGATTTATCAGCAAATTTTCCGTAATTTCCACGAATACAATCCATCAATAAATTGCAATAAAGGGAAAAAACAAACAAACAAAACAACAAAATAAGTACGGGAGCGCGCCCATAATATACTAAATACCTCGTGATGTAAAATACAAGTCACCAAGGTGATAGTTAGCCCCAGTTCACTTGTCTACCAAGCTCACCTAAATCCTCAGGTAAGAGACTTGCTGGGTGAATCCAAAATAACTTTGACGATATCCTGTAATCACGAGTCCATGATCTGAAACTGGAAAAGGTGACATTCTTCAATCAAAGCACAAACGCACCAAGTACAAAAGCGTAGTCTCATTCTGGTTGTATTATATGAGTACAATCCATTTCACTAAATAGTTGGTAATAAGTAACATGCCCTTGGGAGTGACAATAGTATAGTTCAGTTAGGGCACCTGACCCAAACAACTCCTGCATTGTGCCACAGGCGTAACTGTACATATCTGTCTGATGTATTTGAAAAATGCCAGGTCACGTCTTAAACATGTTCCAACTATGCAGTCCATACTAGATATGCATGAACAGCGTATTCCTATTTACTATCCTGCCTAAAGCCGCAAGCAGTATTGGGCACATAAGTAACACTGTTCTTGTTACAGTCCGCAAGCATTTAGACACGGTCCATACATAATACTCAAGCGCATCGTAGTCCCAATGCACCACTTGCCTAATTCCGCAAGTGGTGTTAATCGCATTGCCATACAGGACTTCAATTAGCCGAGCCAGTATCATGTGTCCTGGTTGCGTGTTATGCTGCATGCACTATGTATCAGATTGTGGGACGTTATAACTTTCCAAAAGTGAGATTTGCTCAGGTTACAGAGTTAATAGCTCTCACCGGATCACTGACATAATATCGTCAGTCAAAATATCGAGGTACCAGAATATCGTCGCCAAAATATCGATGGTCAAAATATCGACTTCCTATCTCCCTAAAGGTAAGTACCAAAATATCGAAACCAAAATATCGTTGTTAAAAATATAGTTATACAAAAATATCGATTTTTTTTTTAATGTCTTAAAAATAATATAAAATTAATTAAATTCTAAATATAATTAAATAAAACATAGTTAGAATTATTTAAATAATGTTAAAATTAATAAATAATAAATGTAATGTAAAAAAATATTAAACATGCATAATAATTTTTTTATATATATATATTAACTTAATAATATTAACAAATAATTATTGCATTTAATTATAAAATGTTAAAAACATAATGTAAATTATAATTACATGTATATCTAAATAAACCTGTAATATAAATATAAACATTTATTTTCTATATAATTAATTAAATTATAAAAAAAAAAAAAAAAAATTAATAATATTTCACACAACATTAATTATAACAGTAGGGAAAACATTGCATAGCGTAGGAGATAAAATTACTATTCCCACTCCAACAAGTGTAACAGTAGTGAAAGCGTTGGATAGCGGGAAGCTAAAAATTACTATTCCCACTCCAGTGAGTGCAACAGTAGGGAAAGTGTTGGATAGCGGGAGGGTAAAAATTACTATTCCCACTCCAACGAGTGTAACAGTAGGGAAAGTGTTGGATAGTGGGTGGGTAAAAATTACTATTCACACTCCAGCGAGTGCAACAGTAGGGAAAGTATTGGATAGCAGGTGGGTAAAAATTACTATTCCCACTACAGCGAGTGCAACAGTAGGGAAAGTGTTGGATAGCGGCTGGGAATAATTTACTATTCCCACTCCACCAAGTATAACAGTAGGGAAAGTGTTGGATAGCGTAGGGGATTAATTTAGTATTCCCACTCCTGCAGTATAATTAACATTAATTAACAATTAATTAATTTAAAAAAAATAATTTACCTCCCACCATATTCCCTATAAACATCACCACCAATATTGTAAAAATTAATAAATTAACAAAGTTAATTATCAATTAATTAATTAACTAATGACAATTAACGATAACATTAATTTCCATCAAATATAAATTAATGCACACAATTAACACTATAAAATAACTTAAAAAAATATTATATAAAAAATATTAACATTTTTAATAAAAATTAAATTACTTCCCACCCTACTCCCCTATCAACAATGAACCCACTCCTAAAAAAAGTAGACAATTAACATATTAACAAATTATTTATTAATAATTAATATCAAATTAATAACTAATTATTAACTTTTTTACCACAATTAACATATTTACCAATAAGATATTAATTATTATTAATACATTTATAATTAATTAATAATTAATTAATTAACTCAATTAACAATACAAATGATTAAATACAAAAATATTAATTAATTTATTTATTTATTAATTTAAATTAAATTACTTCCCACCCTATTCCCCTATAAACCCACAACCCGCTACAGAATAAAATTACGCAAAAATTAATTAACATATCATTAATTCAAAAAAATTCTTAATTAATATATTATAATTAAATTACTTCCCACCCTATTCCCCTATAAACCCACAACCCGCTACAGAACTAAAATACGCAAAAATAATTTAACATAAAATTCATACATTACAAAAATAATATATACTTTTAACACATATACTAACATTTACAACACTAAAAAAATTCAATATTTTTAACAACGATATTATGACTGACAATATTACTAACTTCGATATTATGACAATCGATATTTCTTACCTGCATTTCGTTATTCTGTACCACTATATTTTTGACAGTCGATATTCTGTCCACTCGATATTTAAAACTCGATATTTTGTCATATCAATATTAAAAATTCGATATTTAGGGGCCGATTCCGATTCAGGCCGGAAATCTCTCCGACCGAGCCGGACCCGGAGAGATTTCCGACCGAATCGGACTCTGGCAGTCCGACCGAACGAGTACGATGCGCACGCATGCACCCGGACTCGATTCGGTCGGACTCCCATTGAAGTCATGGGGAGCCGGTCGTACAATGCGTACGCGGGCTCCCATTGTCTCAATGGGTGCGAGGCGAACAAGGGCGCCCCCTACAGTGGGTACGCATCGAAGCGCATCGTGCCGTACATGCACAGGTAGGGGGGACCCATGGGTCCCCCCGTGTGCGACTCGCGCGGCCACGCGTACAGGGGGGTCCGACTTACCCGGCCGGGGAACGTCTCCATTGCGCGGTGCGAGTTGTGTCCGTGCGAATCGGTCGGAGCGTGTTGAAGCCGCGTACGAGTCGGTCGGCGATTTCGCGGGCGCTTGCATCGTACTCGCTCGGCCGGACCCGCGTACGATTCAGTCGGGAAACAGGGCTCCGAATCGGATCCGGTGAAGCCGAATCCGATTCGGAGCCCTACCGGCCGAGATCGGAATCGGCCCCTTAGACTCTATACCCTCTCACCAGAGCCGGAATATCAGCCAAGGGAAAGACTATAACCATGTACAAGGACTCAATTCAATTCAATTTCATCTTTATTTGTTTTTAAAGAAAAACCATAAAAACAGAGCAAAACATACTAAAGATGTATTAAGCAAGTGTAGAAAAAGATACTCTGGACTACTTTGTGAAAAATTAGCTTGTTTAAGTATAGGGAGAAGAAAAATCCAACAAGTAGATAGAATTTACACACAAAAAAAAATAAAATGCATATAGCATTACAATGAAGCATTATCACAAAGACAAAGGGGCCGATTCCGATTCGTGTCGGTAATTTCTCCGACCGAGCCGGCCTCGGAGAGATTTCCGACCGAATCGGACCCGTGCAGACCGACCGAACGAGTCCGATGCATTCGTATGCCACCGGACACGAGTCGGTCGGACTCCCATTGAACTCAATGGGAGCCGGTCGTACAACGCGTACGCGGGCTCCCATTGCCTCAATGGGTGCGAGGCAGACAAGGGCGCCCCCTACAGCGAGTGCGCCGCGAGCGCTTCGCGGCGTACACGCACAGGTAGGGGGACCCATGGGTCCCCCTGTGTGCGCCTCGCATGGGTACGCATACAGGGGGTCCGACACGGACCCCCAAAGTACAGCTCCGACAGCGAGTTCGAGTCGGACGGCGCGAGTCGGTCGGAGCGGTCGAGGTGCGCATTGTACTTACCCGGCCGGAAAACGTCTCCATTGCGCGGTGCGAATCGGGTCCGAGCGAGTCGGTCGGAGCGGTACGATCCGGGAACCAGTCGGTCGGAGCGGTCGGGTCGCCCGGACGAGTCGGTCGGCGAATACGCATCGTACTCGCTCGCCCGGACGCGCGTACGACTCGGTCGGAAAATAGGGCTCCGGATCGGATCCGGTAAAACCGAATCCGATTCGGAGCACTACCGGCCGAGATCGGAATCGGCCCCAAAATGTCATGTTGTCCCGTACCTTCCGAACCTTAGGAAATGACAGAGAATACTGAATAGGCCTATCCTAAAAAGTGTTAGCAAATAACGATCCCACTTCTCATGTTCATTATAATGGTAAAGTTCCATTGAAGGTGTTATTTAAAGCATACTAAAAGATGTAACAGATATTTTGGACAGCTTGAAGAACTCTACATTTTGTTTCCTATGATGGCAAAAAGCATACCTAACCCAGAACTTGTTCTTTTTTATTAAAGTTTCTGGTTCATCAAAAATATCAGACCTACAACCTCAATTTGCTATAGAACTCCAAACACTAGGAGGCCCATTAGGATGGCGGGCGGACTTCTGTCCGCCCGCCACCCTAGCGGTGCTGGGACCGGCCAGCACCGCCGGTCCCAGCATCTTGGGGGCCCGCAACGGGCCCCCGGAAGAGAATTCCGCATGCCTTTCCATGGCGGCATCGCCGCCACGGAAAGGCATGTTTCCGCACCCATGCTAATATGGATGGCGGTGTCTTGCAGACACCGCCACCATATTAAACCCTTTTCTGCCCGGTCGACTTGTCGACCAGGCGGAAAAGCGGCGGACGGTCTTCCCGTCCGCCGCGGTACCTCCGCCATACTAAAAAGGCGGGGGTAAATGGGTGGCGGGCGGGGAAGGATGTAGGGCGGATCGCCTCCGCCATGCAGGCGGTGGCGATCCGCCCTACATCCTAATGGGCCCCTAGGTATTTAATAATTAAGCTATCCAGCCCAGTACAAGGATTAGTACAAATAGAGATCCACAGACTCAAAGTATGCGTTTGGAGTGATGCACGACTTTGGGCTTTTATGGATACAAAGGGATTTCTTAAGATCAGTCGGAACTCCTATTAAAATTGGCCGTGTGTTCCAAATCTTTTGAATGCCTTACAGTTGCCCAAGAAGGTGGCAGTGGTAAATTTGCCATGCACCAGCATTCCCATGATGATGTTTCAAGTTGTAACACTAGCTGATTCGGACACTAAAATGCTGCATTGTCTAAAACTGCTGACGTTGCTCTGTATGTTATCAGAACTGACTTATTTCCTTTACCAATGTAAAAGGATTGGTCTCAAGTGCAGGTGCAAGCCTCTGAAAGTGAAAAATGTCCTGAATCATGCAGAAATGTAAAAAAGAATCAGGGTGGGTGTGGAGAGACAGCATTGGGTGTGTGGTTGCCCCAGAATTTCTACTCCCCAAACTCACCAGGCTGTATCTTGGAGCAGCCAATATTGGTGGGGAGGGAATAATATGTCCCGCAGCAGCCCGTTGATATGTGCCCTTCTTTTCTTAAATAGCCTGCAACTGTTGCTAGTCCTGTACCATCTGCTGTCACACAGAGTCAGAAAAGTATTAAGACCATCCCTGCTGCTCACCCTACCTCTTGGGGCCCCTTTGTGCACCTTCAGATTATCTTTATTCAGGTGTCAAAGTCTGGTAGCTATTTGTATGTTCTTGCTACTGTGGGTATGTTTTCAGGATGGGTAGAATGGGACCCCATACCCATACAGATGCCAAAGAGTAGCTTAGTGGTTACTTATATATATTTTTTCTTGATTCAGAGCACCGTACAGGATTGCAAGTGACCACAGAACATACTTGTTGTCAGTAGTAGAGAAGGCAGTTTGCAAAACTTTAGCACTAGACCAGCATTTCCATTGTGTATATCACCCAGAGGCAGTGGGCAATGTGGAGAAGAGTAATGATACCCTTAGGAACTAGATGCTCGGTGACTTATCCAAAATGGCCCTGGTGACAACTTGCTAGCACTATGGTCCCAGAGAGCAAATCCCTCCTATAGGACCAAATCGAGCCCATATGAAATAGGCCAACCCATGATGCTGCACATAAAGCCCCCAGTCTCAGCTGCTAATTTGGATTTACAGTTAAACGATGATGCAGTTTTGCAGCATTGCAGATAGCTTATACAATGTCCGTTCTCAGATTCAAGCATCCTTACCTGAGTGTCTGACAGAGGCCTGCCACTCCTTCCAGCCCGGTGACTGGTTGTACGTATGTGTACCTAAGAGGAAGACCACACTGCAACCGTACTGGTGTGGACCCTATCAGCTCCTGTTCATCACCAACAAAGCTGTCATATGCCGTAGTCTAACAACATGGATCCACTCATCTTACTGTAACTGAGCTACTCCTCCTAGTGACGAGTGTTCCTCCTTATGCTTCTGGACCTGTGACTGGCCCCAAATCCAGACCCCAGTCAAAATTGTCTCTTATGCCACTTTGCCACCTGGTCGTGTGACAAGTCATTTGTGTCAACTTTCTGTGATGCTTCACCACCACCATATGTTGCTGCCCTGCAGCCTCCCTCACATAGTTACCACACCCGTCCTCGGTAAGCGGCCCTCTCCCCTGGTCGGGCTGACCTGCAATCTTTGCTGTTGCATTGCGCATCTGTATGTTGGTGGGGTACATTCCTGCTGTGGAATTTGGCATCCATCCAAGGCATAAACTGTATTGAATCTATTCTCAGAGGGGGTTGCTGCTCCTTTTAAGGGAACAACTCTAATGTGCTGCTGTTAGAAAAGTACAGACAAATCATTAATCTTTTTTCTTGCTGGATTTACACACACTTGGCAGTGGGTGTAGTGAGCAATATCCCTTTTAGCCATGTGCCCATCAGTTATATTGACACTTACATTGACCTTTTTACAAATGCCACCGAATACAAGAGTGTGTCGACATATTGCCCACTTCTTTGCAGGGCCTTGAAAAGTTTAAAAAACAGAACACACCAGATGTGAGTTATTTTGCACCGATGGAGTCAGAATTTATCAATGAATACAGTAAAGCAAACGTCCCCAGTGTTTTTGTTGGAAGCAGTAAATGTGACCTTGGCATAGAGAACATCCCTTTCGAACTGCCCCCTTATGAATTCTGCTTTCCTTGACTGTTTTTTGAGAAGCACTATCAGCAGAGAGTCTGCATACATCATGTGTGGATCCCGAGCCTTTCCATGGCTGCTCTTAGATTGTACTAGGACCTGTTACTCAGTATATAGTATACCTACTATAAGGCAGGTGGGGGCGTGGGCTGCCTCTACTAATTCTAGAATCTTTTCTGCTTCAATTCCAACGTATGGTATAACTGTTGCTTTAGATGATGTGAGGTGAAATGCACAGATAATGGAAGAGATTGCTAATCCTAATGCATTAGAGCTAGGATTTTTGGTATATCGAACGTGGTTGGGCAGCATGTTTGGGCATTGGCGAATGAAAATATTCAAAATAATTGTGGCAATTGTTTTAATTGTGGTTTTCAGTATGCTTTAATGATAATAATGCGATACAAAAGGGGATGATGGACGGAACGTTTGAGCCAATCAAACACTCACCCCCAGTCAACTGATCTGGGTTTAATCCATCATCATTCTTTAGCTCACTCCACCACCCCAGTTCAGACATGGCCATATGCAAATCAGTCTGACCCTGTGCCTCATGGGAACAGTCCAGCCCGAACTGCCAAGCCATGTCTTCCCTGGACCGGAAACAAGCATCCTAGGACCGGTTTCTGGCATTTCAGCCGTCATCAGCCAGGCTTGCTTGAATCCAGTGGCAAAGTGAGCAAGGGACCCACGTCTGGGCATACCCCCGCCAACTTAGGGCGACCAAAGCGATACAAAAGGGGATGATGGACGGAACGTTTGAGCCAATAAAACACTCACCCCCAGTCAACTGATCTGGGTTTAATCCATCATCATTCTTTAGCTCACTCCACCACCCCAGTTCAGACATGGCCATATGCAAATCAGTCTGACCCTGTGCCTCATGGGAACAGTCCAGCCCGAACTGCCTTGCTCACTTTGCCACTGGATTCAAGCAAGCCTGGCTGATGACGGCTGAAATGCCAGAAACCCGGTCCTAGGATGACTGGGGGTGAGTGTTTGATTGGCTCAAGCGTTCCGTCCATCATCCCCTTTTGTATCGCTTAATGATAATAATGCACATCGTCCTATGCATTTGGGCAAATAAAGGTACTGACCAGCAGCGGCTCCAATGTTAAGGCTGAGGTGCGCCGCCCCACCTGTTGCAAGCGCAGCAGGGACACACAGAATAATAAAATGGTTATTATCATTTTATTATTCTGTGTGCCGCTGCCGCGCTTGCGCACGCATGATGGTGGGACAGAAGTATTCCTGCGTATTACAGGATGACTGCTTAGTGCACATGACAGATTGGCAGGCTGTCCACAGCCGGCCAATCTGTCATGCTCACTTCAAAGCATGCAATCCCAGTGTTGTAAAACAGCCAAGGGATTGCAGGCACAGGCCCCCCAGCCTCAAAATGAGTGCTGGGTTAGCCTGCTCCAACCAATCCTGTAGCTGCTTGAAGCAGTTCCGGGATTGGTTGGATTTATATGCAGGAAATAAACCACCTTCCTTACTGCTCGTTGTCGTCATCAGGAGAGGAGAGAGAATGGAGGCAACATATCAGTGAGTTTTATGGTGCGCTGCGCCACACCAATTTTCACAGTTGCTAGCCACCCCTGGCACTGACAACTTCACTTGCTGCTTTTGAAAATGATGAGAACATTGATAAAGAAGCTGCAGAGTCATTGCGACATTTTGCAATCGAATTACTATAAAGAGGTTTTGCCTCCCACCAAAAAAGGGGGGGTTGAAGGAACATAGAGCCTGATTTATATGTTGGTGGACATGGAAATTTGTTGCAACGGTGATGCAAATACTGTGGTCCACCCACACGATTTAAATGCGGGCGGACCTTAAGTTTAGCCACTACGGAGACTACTTCTTCTCTGCCATGGCCAAACTTCTCTCATGGCCCAATGAAACAAGGGCCATCGGAGAATTGGCTTTATGTCTGTCTGACCAATTAGGATGGGCAAACTCTTGCAGTGAGGGACACTAAAAAAGAAATAATACCCCATTTGCCATGGGAAATTACTCCCATGGCGAGGGGATATTTTTTATTTTCAAAGTGAAAATCCCATTTCGGGATTTTTTTTTTTTAAAGAAAAAAGAAAACTGTTTGGTGCAAGGCTCTGTCATGTTGACAGAGTCCTGCACTAAACATTGAAATGAATTAACAGTAGCTACTGTGCATTAGGTTCCTGCCAATGCTTTATAAAAGACCGCTAGCTTAGCGGTCATTTTGAACTCTTATAAATCTAGCGGTCAGAACCTCCATCAGGGTGATGGAGGAATTTACTCACTCACCCTGTTAGAACAACAGCCCAACAGTTGAAATATAAATCTGGCCCATAATCTGGTATTTCTATTGCTTTAACGTAAGTGTCTCTTTGCACATTTATATCACAACATGCCCCGGTGAAAAGAACACCCTTTTTTGGATTAAGTACTCACAGGATATTTTTTACTTCTCCATGTTCCCATTTTAAACAACCAATGCATCTTGTTTTTTCCTATGTTTCAGCTTTGAGTTTTTTGACACTTCAGCTGCTGTAAGTATCTTCCCTCACAATTGCAGAACTTCTTTCTCCAATTTTCCACTGTTCACTCTTTAATTAGATAATGTACTCAGTCCTTCCATATGCTACCGTCCTATTGATTCACTAGCATCCCAATGAGATTGATTTAAACCCTACTGTGAGTTATTCTGTCATGTCATGCAGTGTTCATTATGGACTATTTTCCCTTCTAAAGAGATTTGTTAATAATTGTTTTACTATCTATGTTTTAGCAATATCTTCCATTCTGATGAGGACCTGTTACTTGCTTATGGGTCAAGACACCATTGACGACATTGACATTCTAGAGTAGGAAAACACTGTCTCTTACTTTTCTGACAGAGGACTCTCCCTCAACTATATGCTGAAAAACATGTGCATACTGCTGTTAGTTCTCATGATACAAAATTGATTTTAATCTTAGTCTTGTTTTATCTTGGATTGAGGATTTATACAATGGGCCTCATTACGATGTTGGTCGGAAAGCATTCCGACCGACTCGGTCTCGGAATGGTTTCTGATCGAATCGGATTTGGGGAGTCCGACCGACCGATTACGATGTTTCCAAACACCGTTCGGTTGGACTCCTATTGACTTCAATGGGAGCCAATGTTCCGACCGACAACATAAGCTCCCATTGAAAAAGGGGTGGTTGCAAAAAAACGTGCAACCTGTGGCGGGCACCCCTTGCTGCCTGCCACACTGTGCATAGTTGGAAAGAGGGGACCCATGGGTATCCCCACAGACCCCAACCGGAGGCCTCCGGGTGAAGGGGGGCCTGCTATGGGCCCCCAAAGTCAGATTCCAACAGCCGATCTGTGTCGGACTGACCGATTCGGAAATGCTGTCCGAATCTGACATCGTAATCACTCGGTCGGAAATGTGGTCCCTAGAGACGCACGAGTCGGCTCCAACCAACTCAGTGTCCCCGAATGCCGTTTGGACGCGAGTTGGAACCAAGTCGGACAGTCCGAACGGTTTCCAACCATCATTTTATATTATTTTTTATTTTATCTAAACGGTTTTATATAGCGCTGGCTAGACCCAAGGGTATCAGAGCGCTTTACAAGGGTTGAGAGAAGAATCAATTGCGATATAACATTAGTACAAAAAAAAGGAAAAGCGCAAAATACTCAGCACAATATGCAAAAAACAGTAACTACATGGACAAAAAATTAAGGAGAACAATTAGGGCATAAACAGAGTTGGAAATTTGGGCTAGCGTGGGTAGTCAGGGATGGGGGGGAGAAAGGATTGAGGAGGGGGAGAACAGAGTGGGGAAATGAGAGAGGAGACAGCATGCAGAAGTAGGCCGTAAATTATAAGAGAGTCAGTCGGTTGGAAATGTTTCCGAGTTTGTTGGAAACAAGGCTTCCGACACGGCTTTGGACAAACCGAATGCCGTTCTGAGCCTTTCCGACCGACATCGTAATCGGCCCCAATATATTATGTTTTTTATTGACTTTTTGCTGGACCTCTTTTTGTTGACATTTCTCAATTGCTGAATTGTGACAATATAAAAGAAGTTTAAACGTAGATACAGCATCACATATACTTATTCATTATTATTTCTTTTTCTCTAAAAACTAAAGTGATGGTTAATTTGTAAGAAATTGCGTTACTGATTGAGAAGGTGAAACCCTACTCAAGCAGCAACCACATTCTTGTCAGGTTAAAGTCATGAGCAAACCTCAAATTAAACTGTGCTGAACCCTCTGGTAGCTTGGCACGAAAGCAGTCAGGCTTAACTTAGAGGCAATGTGTAAAGTATGTATGCAGCACTTCAAACAGTAATAAAGTTAAAACACCACACAAGAAAAATCCAAACACCAATTTAGAAAAATAGAGCAAAAAAGTAGAACAGGAGTTCAGCCTAACCAATACAAACGTTTTTTCCCTGGACTTGTTAAAAGCCAAACTTTCACTTTGTGGATGCTTACTTATCAACCTAAAAGCAACAGATATAACTTCGATGTAAAAAAATAACCAATTATGCTCCAACCACAATATGTAGAATCTCATAAATATTGAATCAAATACACATAAAATACTAGTAACATTTGTTTAGATCAGCGGTGACTGCTTGGTTTCTTTTTATTTAATGTGGTTTTGAGTGTGTTTCATCCATGTTAAGTGTAAAATCACTAGCAACAGTTTTGCTGCTAGCCAGTGAACTCCAGTGTTTAATGGTCTATACACCTTGTTTAAAAGCAGGCATAGAGGTTTTAGAAGAAGTCGTTTGTGACTCACAAAAGAAGCTTTTATTATTAAAATTGAACTTATGAATAGAAGAGTTAAAGAAGTTCATTTACATTGTTGAATTCATCCTTCGGTTTTTTTGGTTGAATACATTTATGCCATGTCTCATATGAATATGTATGTTAGGAAAATGAATGCTTTTGTTGAGAGGTACACAGTGTCGCTGGCAGTAGGTGTGTTGGCAGAGGAAGGTGTTGCTGCAATTGAAGATATCTTGATGGTGTTCAGAAGGAGAATTCAAACCGAAAAGGCCTTGAACTATTTACTATGCGCTCAGGTACAAACTGTCGAGTGACAAAGTGCTGCTAATTATTTTAACATGAGAGCTGTGTTTGCTGTTTCTTTATCTGCCTGCAAATGTTGGGTATTTTAAATTAGGTTTCTAACACATATGCAAATAAAGAAACATGATTTCTTTACAAAGTAAAGGATAAACATCTCAAAATGTATATATGCAGAATGGAATGTTGTCATGGTAAGGGTACTATGGACATAATGGATGCAAGGTATATGGACGCCGTCTGCCATGCTTTGATAATGAAAAACTGTAATAATTGGAGAGCAGACGTCCTCCCACTCCCATGAGCACTGGTGCCATTTGCACATGTGGAACTGCCATGGAAAGTACAACAGAGCGACTTAAGTCAGGTGATGTTGATGGTCAGCACCTCCACTCTGAAAATTGTTCCAGAACCACTGCTATTCTCGCTGGCAAGAAAAAGTTGAAAGTATTAATTAGATGTTGACAGGGGTGTATATTCATGAAAAAAGCAAGAGCAAAAATTTGTAGGAACGACAGTGGGCTGGGACAGACATTACCCGGCAAGAAATAGTATGTAATGCTAGGGAAACTCAGCAATTAGGAAGATGCATGGGAGAATTGCTTTCAAAATCGGATTTGAAGGTTGACGCCATATGTAACAAAACAAAAGCCTCTTAAAGAATTTATGTGAGACACGAACGTGGATTTAGGTACTAAAGTAAAAGTAAAGATTACTGGTATATGTGTGGGTGTCGGAATCATTTAGCAAATCATAGAGTTGCCCATTTTTGGATAAGACCTGCGATAAGCATGCACGCAATGATCAGTTTTGGAGGGAATACAGACATTTCAACAGACATTCCTGGCTTCTGTTTTTTCCCTTCGTCTGGTTAGTCTTGTAGACTTTGAGAGGCTGAGGAAATTGCTGAGGTGTGGCGCATTTTCTGAAATCTCACCTGTCGTTTAAGGATGAACACAGCAGGTAGGTTCCTTTGGGCATGAGTTCATGAGCTGTGTGGTTTAAAGGTGGTTTATGAAGAATTTAGGGAGATGTGTTCCTGACTACTCAATGGTGCTCATATATATGCCTTTAAGCCATACATTCAGCCCTCTTTGGAATTTTTATTTTTCTATGTCTCTCCTACTGGTGTGGGGAATTTTAGTAAGCCTAATGTGAGGCCTGACAGGCTCTGATCACTGGGTAGAATGAGCATATGAGATGAAAATTCATAGAACACACAGCATTAACTCTGGCTTCATTCTAATTTCCTCTTCATAAAATATATACATGTTCTCACTCCAGCCGTCAACCTACTCCAGTGCCTTTATACCGCTCATTTACCCTATGCAGGATTAAATATTACTAAGTTCACTGCAAGCACTATGCCTACATAGTATCAAAAGTGCCAGAACAACTTAAAGCTTCAGCAAATGCACTCCACCCCTATTGCCTTTGTTGGTCGGCAGAACCGTCAAGGGCCTATTCACAAAGGTAAATTTATACATAAGTAAATCTACACATGTCAATTTACTCCTACACTTCAGAGTAAATGTATTACTCTTGGCTATTCATCATTTCCAAGTGTAAATTTCCTCCAAAGTGTAGACTTATATGTTTTCACCACCCGAAACCAGGAGGTGAAGCAGAATTTACAAGTTTAAAGTTACTACTTTTCACATGTAAGTGGATCTCTCTGCCACCACTGTGGAGATCGCGCTGTGGGAAATAATAGAAAAAATTATTAAAGCTTATTCATTTTAAAAACAATATAATATTTATTTTATTGTGACATTTGCATGTAAAATATTAAAATAATATTTTTTTACCCTTGAACTAATAAAATAGAATATTAGAGCACATTACCCCTTCAAAATAAAATTTCAGCGCAAAAAATATGTAAAACATATAGAAGTATGTACATATATACTTTAAAAAATAAAAATATAACACTTTAAAAAATAAATTAAACAATATTTGCAATAGCGTAAAAGTAAAATGTATCAGGCATATTATATGACCAACACATACATGTAACCTGATTTAAATATTGAAATTAATATATAAAATTAGTTTTACCTATTACTGTGAACTATGTATATAATATATATACGTGATACGCCTACCTCCCATATTTCCTTCACAACTATAAAGATTATTATCATTGGATGGACATTTATGTGAATTTCTGACAGCACTGCTGTTAGCTGATTGACTGCTGGATTGATTGTGTGTCAGAAGACACCCAGGGTAAGGCTAACTTCCACAGCAGCATGAGGAACCCTGGGGGAGTTCCATGTCCCGTGAGCACTGGATAACTCCAGTACCGTCATCATCGTGTGCCAGCACACGTGTCCATTGGGAGGGCACTCGGTTAAGTTGGATGTTTTTCAGTTTCAACTGAATTAATTGAGCTTTCAAAGTAGTAGCAGTATAAGCATGAATGACAAGGATGAGAAAATCGACAAGATGATGCAAAAGCTCTGTTTGATGAAAATGGAATAGCAAATGCTACGGAATTAGGCAACATTACGTCAATCAAATTTGAAACATCTACTAAACAAAAACTTTTCCAATTAAAAAAATTGGCAAAGTAGAAAATAAATAAATGGTGGGAAATATTGCATGAACTATTAAAATCCCCACGCAGGGCTTTTAAAAGCACGGTCAGAGTTTAGGGCTAAGACATGTCAGGTTATGCTGGAAATCTTGATAAAATATACTAGATTGGTCTAAAGGCAACGCAACAAGCACGGCAAACCTTGCAGGGGGAAAATACTTAAACTGAATGCGGACAAAACTGTGAGTGATTTTTTTTTAAGGACTTGAAAAAAATACTAACTAAATATGAAGAGGCTATTAAACAGAAAAAGTGAGCAAGTTCGTTTGTGACAAACAGGACTATGCGGAAGTCAGAACTATGATCTTTTCCCAAAAATATGACTCGCTGAAGAAAGAAATCTTTGAATAAATCAGGCACAACATAAAAAAGAACCCTTGACAACTGAATCAAGCTCTGACATTAGCTCAGAGCTTGAGGAGACACCGAGTGCCCCTAAAATGCCCTTTATTTTTTAAAGGAATTCAGCCTCCTGAAGCAGAAGGCCAAGAGAAAAAGGCAGAGGAGGAGGCAAAGGTGTAGAAAAACAAGACGGTGTACAAGAGGGAGATACAAGGAAGGATAAACGATTGATACAATGGAAAAAGGACTAAACAAGGACACTTCTGTTTCAACAAATTGATTGGTGGTAGAGACCGAGAAAAGAGACAGCACATGTTGGAATATCATTACATTCCTTAACAACCTCAACAAAGATGAGGAAATAGCTGTCCATATTAATGCGCCATGACTCTGTTCACTTCTCATGTTGAAGATAAGTGCAGAGATCTGGTTTGTTGGGAATTTGTAGTTTACCCTGTATTGATTCACTGAGTATTCTTTGGATTGAATCCACTTCGTGACTCATTGATTGATCAATATTTATTTTAGTATGTCACTGTTTCTCTTCATATGCCAATTTCTTATCCAGGAGTTGTTCCACACAGGCTTGATTATATTCTGTATAATATACTTTGTAATCGGAATTATGCATTTAATTACTCATTTTCCATATATTAGACCATGTGGGTGTGCTTCATGAACTTACATGCATTACAAGTACCAGTTGGGTTGCAATACTATTATATAAGCCTGTATTCATATTACATTGGTCTTTTTGCCTATGGGGCAGTAGGATGTTACACAATATAATCTTGTGATTGATACGAAGGAGTTCTATATGAGTTATATATGTTGCTTTGACTAGTCCACTGGGGCAACAGGATCTAATATGTCACCACCTCTAGACATTCCTATATGTTTCAATCTTGTTGGCCTGTATCTCTTGAAATGGAGTTATTTTACTTTCATTGCAAGTGATTGATCAATACAGCATTGTAACAATGAGCTTTGCCATAATAATGCACTTGTACAATCTCTCCCACATTTTGTGACTTTTAGGAATGTTTTGCATATAATCATATATTTTGTGGTATAACCAAAAATAAGGCCTAATTTAGATCTTGGAGGTCTTACTGCCGTCTCACCACAGTGGTGGTCCCAAGTACTCTGTCAAGCTGACAGCGGTCTGCCCGCTGTATTTAGATGTATGCTGGCGACTCTCGGCCACTTCGACAGATTGTCTACCGCCGCGTACAAGGGTCACTGCTACAGACACAATGGACTTCAATGCTGGCGAATAGTACTCCTTCGCCGTCATGGCAGCGTGATTATGCCAAGCTGATTTAGATTTCACAGTTATGCTAGCAGTCTTATCGCAGTAGGGTGCCGATCTTGTGACTCCTCCATGGGACACGGTTAACATTGGAATATACCTGTTGCTGTACGCTGGATGCTAGCAACACACACTTGATGTGTTTTGGCCAATTGTTTGCACCGGCATACCACACCATAAAACGCACTCCATTTCAGACCATGATCCTTTGCCATTCCACTGCATCACAATGTTTTCTAGCAGAACTTTTGTCAGTTAAGTAAGGTTATTTTGTTGCTTTTCTCTGTTTCTTGTCCTTTTTTCTTCTTTCATTTATTTCCTTGTATTTTATTAATTTGATATCATCACATATATTTGGATTATGCCAGGGCAGAAATATCCACTGAGGGAGAATTGTCAGTCATGGTGGTTGAAATCATAAGAGTAGAGCCACAGTTGTTTGGAGCCCAAGTCCAAAATACACTCATATCTCAGGGACAGGGAAATGTGGTCGAGAATAGTCAACAGGGTGAATGCTGTAGCCAACAACCTGCACACACAAGAGGAAATTAGGAAGAGGTGGAATGACCTGTGTGGGAGATTGTGTTCCCTGCCTTCCAAACTTCACCTGGAGGCCCAGAGGACTGGTGGTGGTTCTCCCAGGACCCCCATACAACTCATGCCCTAGGAGGAGAAGGTCTTGCAGATCCTACATCCTGAGGCTTGACAGGAATACCTGGTGGAGTGGAGACTGGTAAGTTATAATTTCTAATGTGTCACTAAACCTAAATGTCCTGTTTGCTGTGAAGTTATCTGTTGCTAATGTGTTCAGCAGTTTTGTTTTAATATAAGCCAAAACATATCAGGGGCATCTTGTTTGGCTGTTTTTGTTTGAATGTATTGAGTTGTATTTAAGGTAACAGGTTTCAATAGCCATCACATTTCACATGCTGTTATGGTGCTTGTAAGTGTTTGTACTCCAAATAACACGTAGGGTGGGCGGAGTTGGTGGAGTGTCACTATGTGGAATTCCACTGAGTTGCCTAAAAACTCAGTGGAGTTCCGCTCTGCCTTAAACTGCATGCAGGTAGCAGACCTGGAGGGTTCCTGACCCCCAGACTACCACCTGCTTGGCTTACCTGGATCTGGCTTTCTCCGCCATGCCCAGACTATCCTCCTCCTCCTGCCTCCTCGTCGGTGCAAAACCCCTACGCTGGGAGGACTGCACATGCGCGCAAGCGCGCGCATGCACAGTCCTTCCAAGACATACAGCGTAGGGTTTTGCACTGACGAAGAGACAGCCAGGAAGAGGAGGACGGCCTGGGCACGACGGAGACCAACAGATCCAGGACCAGGTAAGCCACGTAGGCCTTCCTAGGGGTCGGTGGCAGGAGCAAACCCCGCCATGCCGCGGAATCAGAGTTTTTGCCAAACTCTGCGTTCCCAGCAGAGCGCGGAGTTGGCAAAACTCTGCAAACTCCGCTGGCGGAGCGGAGTTTGCCACCCATCCTTAAATAACACATAGTAAATGTCAGTTCTCTTCCTATTGCAGATTTACACAAGATATGTTCAAGTCACAATTTTGCAAGTGTTCTGAATGTCTCATTGAGATAACTACAGCTACCATAATGACTTTTTTCAGTTTTATGACAATTATATTGCCATTTCATTTTGCTCATTCTTCATTTTCTATCATATTTTCACCTATGGTGAAGTGTCATTTATTGATCAATCTCTATCGTAATGCTCTCTTTTTAAAAATGTTTGTGTTAAATTTTGTATGTTGTCCTTTACTTGTCATGTCATTTAATTGCTCATTAGCTTCACAAATCAACCTTTCTTGCCCTCTAAAATTTAAGGAATATAAAATTGTATGCTGGAGAAAAGTGGAATAAGTGAAAACTGAACTCTGCACTGTTCATATGATGACTAATGCTAAACATCTCTCTAAGTTGTGTAAATACCTGTTTTTATCCTGCGAGGACTTGGACTGGTTAATTTCACATATCTTCTCTCTACTGTGTCGAGTTGCATGGTTGGTACATTTCATGCATACCTACTAAGTTAACTTTTTAAATTTCAGAACATCTTCCTGACTTACGAAACACGAACTGTTTTTGTAATTAATTAATTTACAGCAGAACGGTCTAATCATGATATCCAATTCCTCTTCCCTTTTAGGTTGCTAAATTATATTTGATAAACAATCATTGGATGTGTAATCCACACTTTTACAAATATTTTTTTTCCTTACATTCATGATAGGTCCAACGGCCAGAGCAATTCGGCAAACATCTGTGTCTCAGGAAACCTCCACTCTGGCTCAGGATCAAACCTCCAGGGAGAACTCCACTCCTGAAAGTCCGGATGAAAAGGAGCGGCCTGGTCCATCTTGTCTGCCTGCACAGACGACTCCAGTGAGTCTTCCTCGGCCCACACCTACACCTCCCACCCCAGCTGTCACAACATTTCAGCAGACTGATATCTCCACTTCCTTTGTTAAAAGCACCATAACACCTATCTTGTGCCTCCCAGTCCTGGCTGGTGGTGAGGAAACACTACCACCACCTGCAGTTCAACCAGGATCCAGTGGGATGGGACACACTGCCTCAAGGCCACAGGTTAGTGGGGGTAAGGGTTGTGGGAGGGATCCTGTGGGCCACCATAGTCAGGCTTGGGGCAACTGCCACCCAGGCCACCATCAACTAAGTCTTGGGAGCCCTCCATAAGTCCCAAGACATGATGGTCCAGGTCCTCACAGAACAAAAGGATATCAAGCAGTTGTAGAGGGATCACAATGTTCAGATGGAGAATCTAAAATCCAATTTGGGGCCCCTGACTGAGGTGCTGCAGAACATTTACACCCATATGTGCAGGGCTTTTCCTGAACCATCTTCCCTTTCTGTGGTACAACTACATCTGGCCCTACTACATCTGCCTCAGCCCCAGAAAGGGAGGCCATGCCACAACAGCAAACACCTGCACCCACCTCAGTCCCTGCAACTATGGGGGCATCAGCCCACCGCAGGAGCACACTTTCATCTGGACTACTAGGAGAGGATGGTAAGACCACCACTCCCACCAAGAGACACCAAACCTAATTTCCTCCAGTGTGTGACTACCATTCACTCTTTGAACAATTTTGTGGACATATTGACCTTTCTGAGGCCAGTTGAATTTTGAGCATTGGACTTCAAACAGTCTTGGCTCAACAATTATGGTTTCATTCACCATGACTGACTTTTTCTTATTTTGCTTATTTTTTGGTTTATATCCACTTTTACTTTATTTGCTTTTGTTTAATAAAAGCAAAACAAAACAAAGTTAAAGACTTGTGTTGTAGTTATTTCCTTATTCATTCAATTGTTTTTCCTTCCATCATACATTTAAAAATGTAAAAAACCAAAAGAATGTTTATTCATAAATGAATTGCAAGTAGGTAATGTTCCTCAATAATTTCTACCATGACAGCAAAATACAAATACCAAAACCTCATCAACTAGTATTTCATTTAATTTGAAACAGAGTTTTCTGTCAAAGTTGTATTATACATAATAAACCATGCATAACACAAATACTCAGTGCCCTTTTTAAATTTCCAGTTTCACACCTTGCCACCATGGACGCAGAGGATATAATGAAAAGAATCATATCAAAGTAGCAATATTATTGGTTGATGTCATCAGCTGGAGCCAGATATTATGCTTCACAATAGGAATTGCACAACAATAACACAGATAGTTCTGAATCCTGGCAGTACTCATTTTTGTGGCCACAGGATAGCCATATACACTGTTGAAGTATCTGGGGGAATGCCACAACCAACTTTAAGTGGTGTGCTATGAGACGTTCTTTCTACAGTGATGAGACACATCAGCATATTCATGCACTTAACACAAAATGTGCATTTGACCAATGTGATGGGGGATGACTATGCTTTTAGTTGACTGCCACATGTGTTTACAGAAAATCAAGCAGCATACATTGGCCTGGTGCCAAAAATCAACAGAAAACAAGTCAAAAGCAATATTAACAACTTGCATTCAATCTCTGTGCAAGTTGTCTTAGTGCAAGATAAGATGTGTGTCTTCACAGAAACTACCCATGATCCCTTTGTACTTTGAAACAGCACCATTTAATTGCAGATGTCACAACTCTGAGATGTCCAAATGAAGATGACATGGTGAAGATACCTAAAACAGATCAAACCAAAATGATGAGCACTGAAACTTGATAAAATTGACACATTACAAAGTCATCTTTTGGAGGATGCATTTTCGAATACACAATCAGAGATAAACAACCAAAATGAACACAAAAGTCAAGGTGTCAGAAATGTAATCAACAAAGACCTATGTCCTGGATTTCCATGAACCTGCCCTTCGTAAAAAGTTTCTATCCTTATTACATCAATAGTTGCTTTAACGGATGATGTGATAATATGTAAAGAGATACTTACACTCATGTGAAGAAGTTGTCAATGACATCCTGACCTAATTCAACTCCTTCCTCCTCACCACTATCATCTTCATTTGGCATTTCAAGATCCTCACCCAGTGACTTTCCATGGTCTCCATCCCCTACGATGTAAGGGGTGTTCCGTCGCAGGGCTATGTTGTGCAGCATGCAGCAGGCCATGGTGATTTGGCACACCTTATCAGGTGAGTAGAGGAGGGCTCCACCAGTCTTGCCCAGACAGCGAAATATGGCCTTTAGGAGCCAAAAGCCCACTCCACTGGCTCTGTGTTCTTCCCTGGGCCTCATTAAAGCAGACTTCCCCTGCCGTTGTTGAATTCCTATGCGGTACCAACTACCATGGTTGGTTAGGATAAGCTGAGTCTCCTAAATGGAACAAAAAGAAAAGAGCCAAGACATGTAACAACATTTCGGATGTTTCACCTTGATATCACCCAAATAATATTATGTCAGATTCTACTAGCCAACAAGCCAGGCCCTCTCACGTCCAAGTTGTGACATTTGTAGGGGTATTCTGCTGTTTCATAATACAAAGGAATCATGGGCTGATCCGGGGAAATGTGCACAGACGCTTGTGATGTACAAATTAGCTAAGCAGACAACTTGCACATTGATTGAATGGAAATGCTTCCGATTCTGTTCCCTGCCATGTGGTGGCACTAAGGCAATATGTGTGCCATCAATTGCTCCAACCACATGTGGTAGGCAACCCAAAGCATAGAAATCGCCCTTCACATTTACAAAATCCTTATGGTGTGGAAATTGTATGAAGTTGTTGATGTGTTCCATATTTGAGGAAAGAACGTCTTGTAGCACACCACTGAAAGTTGGTTGTGACATTTCACCAGATACTGCTACAGTGTATTAGAATGATCCTGTGGCCACAACTTGAAGTACTGCCATGGGTTTGACAATTGGTGTAATAGATGTTGTGAGGTAGAAGATTTGGCTTGGGCAGATTACATAAATACAGTAAAGTTTGCCTATTTAATCTGAACAATATATAATATCCCATTCTTCCATGGTGGCAAGGTCTGGGAATGGGCAGTACACTTCAGTCTGTCATCTCCTCACTCTTTTAAGGTTCAAATATCTGCATTGGAAGAAGAGTGAACATTTTAAAACATTTTACACATTTTCTTTTTATTATTAATACACATGTAATGTAGTGTAACAATACATATTGTTTCACAACATGTTTCAAATTTATTTCGTATTATTGATCATTTTACCTTTACAAATATCATTTTTTACCTGACAATATTTTAAATATGAAAGATTGTGTATAGATTACATTTCTAATGTATTTTTTACACCATTTTTTTATTTTCTATATTTTCTCAAATAAAATACAGTCACTGGCTGTGTAAACAACACCATGCAAATAATTCATTTAACCACAGTAATGTGCTACATAAAAATGTGTGTTTTTTTAAATACATGAGTGCCCTTTGAAGTTTGAATATGTAAACACAGTAGTCTCTATTGTCAGTGGTGGTGACACACTTAACAGTCACAAACACACTATTTGCCCGTCTAAAATGGCGGCAGCCTGACCTCGCCATCAGGACATTTGCAATCAGACGTCTGCAGCGGAAGTTGACAAAGTAGTGGGTGTTCAACTCCACAACAGCACAACCAGAGGCTAACATGTGTGAAAGCAACGTACAAAGGCCAATGGCTGTGTCCATGTCCGCTGTGGTGTACGTCATGTACATGTATGTGGCGGTTCATAAAAAGCTCACTTGCCTCCTAACACTGCAGCCGTCAAGACCTCCTCCCCTTTTGCTGCTGTTTCTGAGCTCTGGGAGCAACGATGTCAGGTCAAAAAAGTGAGAGGGCCCCTGCCTTCTTGTCAGAAAAGCTGGAGTTGCTGGCACAGGAGGTCCTCTCACTGTATGGCCGACTCTATGGCTCACCGGAGGAACACGTACATGTCTGAAATGTATATGTGAATATGTCTAACTGTTTTTTCCATGAACACAGGCTATAATGTTGCTTTGAATTCCTGAGTGAAGTGTGGTGAGTGATGTGAAGTGTCATATATTTTGTTCCTTACATAGGACAATGATGTTGGGGATTTCTAAGCACTTTACAATGTTAAAACAACAACATGAGAATGTGTTGTGTGTTTAAAGCACTAGATTCTAGTTGGTGTATACGTAGAGATATATCTATGTATATGTTTGAATTTCATGTGAAATGTAGAAATCTCACATGATGTAAATTAGAAAACACATTATCTTGTCTTCACAACTGTACATATATGTTTTCTGTACAAACCAAATGAAAATGATGTTTGTCATGTGTATTGTCCCACAAATCACACAGCTTAGCTCAGGGGTCTCCAAACAGTTGATTGGGGGCTACCAGTAGCTCCAAGACCCCTTCAGAGTAGCACACAACCTTGAGGTCCATCATTAGATGGTCACCAGGTCAGTTTTTTCATATACACGTTAAAGAAAGGCTGTGTTCATTTGACATCATGATCATCAAGCTACAGATGGCAGGGCAAGTTGTTTAGTCTTCAGTAGTTTATAATGTTTTGCACTGATCTAAAGTAGCTCACATCACAGAAAATGTAGGAGCCCTCTGGGCTAGATGTTATCACTGGCCAGGATTCGTGCGTGTAAGACCTGAAAAGGGATGAGGGAAGTCAATAGGTCACTACACAGGTGTTTACCAATATATTTGCTCTGCTCAGCATGTGAAAACGCACATGTTATATGGAAATTTATGAGTCATGCTTGTGATAGATGTAGTAAAAAAGTGTTACATCAATACAGACAAGCAGAAAGTCACAAAACCATTTTTTCTTTCATTTCTTGTATTCATACAGGTCAACCAACAACCCTCAGAAGTAGGACATCTGGAAGGCCATCAACATGAAGGTACAGACCCTGGCGGTCTTCAAGTGGTGCAGCTTCCATTGTTGCAAGAGATGGGAGGACCTATGACGCTGGACCAGAAAGTCAGTGGAAGTCCAGCTTGGGCAGTCCTCCCAATGTGGGAAGTGCATGTGCCGTACCATGAACTCTTTAATGGCCCACATTCTTACAGTGGCCTATCCCCTGATTGATGGGTAATTGAGAGCCCAACAGTAGCAACAAGGGTGTAAGTTCTTAATTAAGTTTCACGTTACATGACTAATTTTATGTTTCAGCCAGGATTTTTCTCATCATCATTAAGGGTGACCCATGCCCAACACACAAGAAGAGTTCATGAAGGTGTATGTTTTGCACAATGTGTATGATGATGTGATTTGTCTATTCATTTTTTGGAAAGGATCCAACCTGATTTCTGTTCACTACCAAAGGACTGTTTTGAGCAGAAACATGGCTTTCTAAACTACACATATACATCAGATTGTTTGATGTCATGAAGTACAGTTGTACCAACAGCCCGAAAGTCTTTTTTGTGTCAGGTGTGATGCTCCTTCACTATTGTGGATGATGTAATGGTAGACCAGTTACATGTGACATTGCATACTATGCAGTTAGGATACAGTGGATGTTCCCAACGTTACATTGTACTAATGTGAGATATTTTGGAGTCAAATGTGAATAAGTTGTTGCTCTTTACTAAAGTTAATTAGAAAAGCATCAAGCCCTATGTAGTTACTTATGCTATTGGAGTCATTTGTCAATCCACAATGACAATATGTCTACATGTCTTCGACAGCATAGGTAAATACATATTGTGTGTTACATTGATAAACTTCTTCAGTACTAAAACATGCATTATGGTGTACATTTGTACAATACTTGAGTTACTTGAGGTAAGTGTTACAATTGTGAAATGGCCAAACAAAGGAGACAGTCTGTCAATTTCTACAAATATTCTTACAACATTGCAATATTTGTTGGCATACATTGATTCATATTTTACTTTTAGTGTATGTTATTAATGTAGCTTTTGGGACCTTGTACACACAGGGCCCGAATCACAAAGGTAAACTGAGACAAAAGTCTAACTTTATGACTTTCGGTATTAACAAAGAGCATTTGCGAGTAGTAAAGTTGGAATTATGTCTCAGTTTAACTTAAGTTTTGGTCTTAAGTCTAACTGAGACCAAAACGTAAGTTAAACTGAGACAAAATCTAACTTTACTACTAGTACATGCCCTTTGTATAGAAAGAGCTATCTTAATTGGTGACATAAGTTCACTATTCTGGAGAACAAGGGCCTGGTGAGACCACCGAGGGACACAGTACCACGGAGGGTGGGGAGACTGGCATGGAGGGCTCCAGCTCAACATCTTCTTCGGAGGCCTCCCAAAGCGACCAGTCCCCAGTGTTGGCGGACCCTACTGCTTCTGTCACACCTGCATCCTTGTCCGTTACCCAGAGTACCATCCCCACCCTTTCTCTAGCTCTGCCCCAGTTGGCCAACCCAGCCCCCTCTAAAAGGGGTGGCATCTCCTTCGCTACAGGCCCCCTTCACCTGTCCACCTGGTTACACTGAGTGAGGAGGCTATTGACCACCTCTGCAGCATCGCTGTAGGCCAGACTGCACTCCTGAATGCCATCCAGGGACTTAGCTGCTATATGCAACAAATTCTAGCTTACCTGGAAGGCATTCATAATGGGAAATATCCTAAACAACGAAGTTTTAATTACGACTTACCTGAACAACGAAGTCCGAACAACGACAAATCATGAACAACGAAGTCCTGAACAACGAAGACCTAAACCACGACTTTTCTTAACAACGATTCCCGGACTGCAATGGCCCTGGTCCAATGCGTTGTACGTCACTCTTCTCCACCCCCCACCCCTTTAGGAAACTTGGAAAGCCATTCCTCTCCGCCCCCCGGACTGCTGCTAAGGCCTGACATTAATCTCCGCCCCCCCGGACTGCTGCTAAGGCCTGACATTAATCTCCGCCCCCCGGACTGCTGCTAAGGCATGACATTCCTCTCCGCCCCCCACCCCTCATCGGTACAACGAGAATTGCAAAACTATGCGTGGCATCTCTCCGCCCCCATTCTCTGGCCCTGGTACAATGCGTTGCACGTCACTCTTCGCCGCCCCCCACTCCTTTAGGAAACTTGAAAATGGCAGTGACGCCAACTGGCTGGCGGGCAAAGAGGACTGAAAAGGCCTGACATTGTGTACTCTTTGCCGCCTGGCACAATGTGTGGCACGTCACACCTCTCCGCACCCTACCCCTCATTTACATATGGAATTGGCAGTGTTGCCTCCTGGCTCGCAGACTCTGAGGAGCGCGGGGATGCAGCCAGCCTTCATCCTGCTTTGTAGCACGTCCCCCACCCCTGACTTGACACTTGACTGGAGACATCTGGGGAAATGCTTGACTGGAGACGTCTTTGGGAATGCTCAGGCATTGTCAGGTAGGCACTATCACCAGGAAGGCAGGCACTGAGGAGAGCGGGGAAGCAGACAGCCTTCATCCTGCCAGCATGGTAATATGTTGGGGGCACCAAAAACCACAAGTCTCTCTCCCCCCCTTCCCCCCGACCAGACACGCTCATGGCCCACTATGACTTACTCGGCACCAGGAAAGCGGGCACTGAGGAGAGCGGGGAAGCACACAGCCTTCTTTCTGCCAGCATGGTAGTTCCTCTGGGGCACCGCTACTTTGGGAATGTTCCGGCCTCATGCCACCCATATGTCTTACTCGGCACTGCTATTACCAGGAAGGCAGGCACTGTGCAGAGCGGGGTAGCAGCCAGTCTTCATCCTGCCAGCTTGGTAGTACATTGGGGGCACCGCGTCTTTGGGAATGCTCTGGTCTCAGCCAATGTATGATTCAAGCTGGATGTTTATCTGATGTGCAGATGAGGGTTTTAATCAACGTTGTCAGGTAGGTCATTTACATTTTACATTGTTTGAATTGATTTAATTTTTATTTATTTTATTCTTTTGTTAAATAATAAAATCAGAGTCAAAGTTTTGTTAAAAAAATAATTTTATTAATAATATGTTATGGAATTATTATCAAAAGTATGTAAACATATTTGTATTCAATATTGTTGCTGTTTTGTTTTTCTATAGATTTTTCTTTTTTAGCATACTATCATTTTCCACACTTTTCAATCATTTGTAGTTCGTCTGGTTTTCAAAAATATGACTATATATTAAAATATATGTTGATTTAAGTATCATCAAATGACAATTGATTATTATTCAAATCATCTATTATTATATTTATTTTATTTAAAATGACAAAAATATGCAGATTAAAAAGAACACAGTGGTAAAAATGGGTAATGAGCAATTTAAAAATATTTCGTGGAAGTATTGTTATTACAATAGTGCCATCTATTGGCCAGTCATGAGGTGGCTTTTTTCGTGGTTTAGGAACTCGTTGTTAAAAATGTAGTTGTTTGGCATTGCTCGTTGTTTAGCCTTCGTGGTTTAGGAATTCGTGGTTTAGGCAGTAGTTGTTCAATCATACATCCATTCATAATAGTATGTTTGGCCTACAGTGGTCTTTTTAAGGTCTGGCCTCCTCACTGACCGCAGCCTTCCAACATCTCAACCTTGTGTCCCACCTCCTGCCCCTTCTCCATCCCAATTCCCTATTCCCAGCCCTGTCTAATGCAAACTCACACCTTTGCACACATCCACTCCAACACACACAAGCAGCACACACACACATAAGCACAGAGACCACAAAAAACACAGTTGCACAATCAAACATACCGCAGCCACCACCACACCCACATGTACCACCCCCAACACCAGCACATCCACAGACACCGCAGTCACCACCATACCCACATGCACCACCCCCACAACCAGCACATCCACAGACACCACAGCCACCACCACATCCATATGCACAACCCCCACCACCAGCACATCCACAGACACTGCAGCCACCACCACACCCACATGCCCCACCACCAGCACAACCACCGACACCACATCCACCAGCACACCCACATGCACCACCCCCACCACCAGCACAACCATAGATACCATAGCCACCACCACACACATGCACCACCCCCACCACCAGCACATCCATAGACACAGACGCTGCAGCCACCACCATACCCACGTGCACCTCCCCCTCCACCAGCACACCCACAGACAGAGCAGTCACCACCACACACATACACCACAACCACACCCAGAACCTCCACATCACACCCATCCACACACACACATTGCAATTCACACCCACAAAACTTAAACACCCACACTCATCCAAACAACAGGCACCTATGATGCAAGACATCCAAAAGTGCACAACATACACCAGACCCACAGGCACCTGCACTCTCAACAGATACATACACATCAGACACTTCCACTCCCTGTACCTCCCAAACCGAACTCCCTGCCAAACACCCTACCCATTTTCCTATAGAAGATGCCCTTTTTACCCTTGCTCTGACCCCTCCAAACCCCAACCCACGCCAGCAAATGCAAATCTACCCCTTCCACACCCCAACACACCCCTTCCACATCCCAATGCACCACTACCAAATGCAAATCCACCACTTCCACACTGCAACCCATCGCTTCCACATTCTCAACCCACCCCTCCCAATACATAAACCACCCCTACTAAAACCAAAAGTATCCCTCACATGCCCAAAGAGCACCCCTCCCAAAACCAACCCCACTCCCAAACCCAAGGACTCCCCTCCCAATACATCCCCCATGTAGGATATTTGAGGTGCCTGCTCTGCCACTGGTTGCCCCTTTCCGAGGAGGTTTCTCTGGGCAGTGAACTAGGAGTCAAGCTTTGTGCTACTGCACCACAGTGCACAATTGTGGACTTAATGGACTGTATGTTGGCTTTAATATTATTTTGAGATCCTTATCTTATTTTGTGAAATAAATCTATACTTTTGATTTCACCAAAGTTGTCTTGGCCTTCATTTTCCTTATCAATTGTTTGATTTCTAGCAATGTTTCTGAGTAAAATGTGAAGTACTTATTTTCCTGACCATGATGGCAGCTAATACAATTGTTTTTTTTTTGTTAAGTGCATACACTGGTTAACATAGTATGTGATGGTCATTTGAATTTAAGTGCAGGCATTCATCATAGTAATGGCCACTTGCACCAACTAATTGAAATTACAAATTTAATTTGGATGTGTTATATAGGTGTGTTTGTTTCACCTTGATTACTGATCAGTATGAGCACATATACATTACACCTTCAAAAATATTGTGACTATTGAAATTGGATACAGTACAGGACTTGCACTAGACAAGGGGAAATGTTACATGAATGTATATTTTGAATACTTGTAATTTGTGGATGACATTGATTTTTACTGTTAATTTCTATGATTAAGGTTACGCCTTGTCTATTGCAATATCTGCATCATGTTACATTGCACTTATCCCTATGATGTGTGTTGCATATGTTTTTAATGTAGGAATCTTCGAAATTTCTTTAAACACACCTGTATGGTGACTTTTTGATTTTTATTTTTTCGAAGGCAGCTTGCACCAAATTTATACAATGTGATCATGCAGGTGTGTTTCTTTAAATTTCTTAAATGTCAACATTACAAACATATGCATTGCACATTGGTATGCTATTGTTTGTAAGAGAGATTTATAAATGCACTAGTCCAGTGCAAATGTTTACAGACAAGTCAATAGGTAAAAGGTAAAAGTGGAGCTTACCATTGATTGCATCCATGACAGTGTTGGTTTTGCTCATCATCAAGCAGCAGCAACGGCAGGACCTGGAAAATCGGATCCATTGTGAAACAGGAAGTGTGAAAGTGATAAAAGGTGAGTTTCTGCCTTATATCCCTTCCATTCCGCCTACTCAGGTGTGGAGGTTTTCAATGCCACGGTCAGGTTGGCGGGAAGGCACATCGCGATTTGGCCAGCAACGAAACTGGCAGTCTTCCCTCCAACAGCCTCTTTTGCCTAACCTACCATCGACACAGTTGAGATTTCCTGATGGTGATGGTGGGACCGTGGCAGTCTTTCGTCTATGCAATAGTCAACATCTAAAAAGGGCGAGCGGACCGCCAATCAGGCGGGGAGACTGCTGAAAAAGCAATGGCGAGACTCAAACTGCCAAGATCTTAATCAGGCTCTTAGTGTGTGTATTGCGCTTTTGCGATCAAACCGAGACATTGCATTAGTTCTCATGCATTCTCTATTTTACTTTAACTTCTGTGCATCAATAATAAAGAATTCTAGTACTTGTTGTTCTGAAGCGCATTACATTAGCAACACAGATGCTTACTGTGCATTCTGCTAAGCCACTACATTATCATAGTCATCATTTGTATGATAGATGTGAACCACATACACGATGATTTGAATATATATATTTTTAAATTGTGTTCATTCAATTGTTGAATTATGTTTCCTATGTCCATTATGGTTACTGTATTTGTTTCTGTGGGGCGTGTGCACATATCCACTATTGAAAGGCTTCCTGTAAAGCCGCAAATCGTAGCACTTAACATATATAAAAATTCAATAAATAAACACAAGTAATATTTAAAAATTGTATTTCAAATATAAAATACACGTTTTAAAAAATAATATATATATTAAAAAACTGTAAATTATAAAAAACAACTAAACAATTGTAGCAAAAATGAGTAAGAATATGTAACTAACTGTCAAAACAAAATTTGTGATACAAATAAAAAATAAAAAATATATAGTATGCAAATAAGTAAAGTATAATGAAAAAAAATTAAAATGTGACAATAAAAGAATATTCCCGGCTTTCTGCTGCCAGTGCCGGAATACTTCCTTGGAAGCAGCTGCATGCTTTAAAAATTGTATTTAAAATTTTAAATAACTAAATAAATAAATGCACTTCCCCGCTACCCTAAAATAATTACAAGCACCTTAAAAAAACCAATTGTAAATGAAACAATAATAGCAATAAAATTGTAATTATACAAAAGGTATGGGCAAAAAAACCCCTTCCTGGCTATAAGGAGAAGGGAGATGGAGTTATTGGAGCTCACTAAATGCCAGATCATGGATTACATCACCATTCAAATTTCCTCAGGCATTGAAATCAATTTAAGTTTTATGTTGCACTCGTGAGTAGGACCTTTCTTACTAGATTCCATTTAGGAACACAGTGGTTTCCAAACTGTGTGCCGTGGCACCCCAGTGTGCCTAGGGTGACCAACTGGCACAGGTGCAAATTCAGGACGGTGAGTGTAAAAATTCAGGACAAAGGGTCAAAATTCTTGAAAAAAATTCAGGACAGGAGGTCAAAATTCAGGACAAAAGGTAAGTTTTACAGACACATCAGAAGAAGTCACGCAATAGTATATAAGTAAGTAAATAGACAACCACTTAAGTACAAGTGAAAAGAGGTTGAGACAATTGTGCACTTTATGGTTTTTCAGTACGCGCACAGCTTTGAGCAAATGTGCAGGTCTCTTTGTGGTATCAAAACCACCTTCCTCCCCCCACCTTTCTAGCCTCCCAGGGAAACGCCTGATGCCCGGTCCGGCCAGTCCGGCCTTTCTACCACCCTTCAATGGTGACCCTCCTCTTCACATAGACCCTCTCTCATGTGTATTTAATTTCTTTTATAGTGCTACACATCCCAAGTAAGTAGGACAGGGTGTCGGAGTGCATTACATCCCACACATATTATATAGAGACAATGACTTATATAAATGTGAAAGTCAATCTATAGGAAAAGTATGTAAGATAATGGGGGTTACAAGGTGTAATCATTCTTTCATCCATCATTTAGGGGCCGATTCCGATTCGGGCCGGAAATCTCTCCGACCGAGCCGGACCCGGAGAGAATTCCGACCGGATCAGACCCTAGCAGTCCGACCGAACGAGTACGATGCGCACGCATGCAATCGGACTCGGTTCGGTCGGACATTGAAGTCAATGGGAGCCGGTCGTACAACGCGTACGCGGGCCCCCATTGACTCAATGGGTGCGAGGCGAACCAGGGCGCCCCCTACAGCGGGTACGCATCGAAGCGGGTCGCGCCATACATGCACAGGTAGGGGGAACCCATGGGTCCCCCCTGTGTGCGACTCGCGTGGCTACGCGTACAGGGGGGTCCGACACGGACCTCCAAAGTGCGGCTCCGACTGCTCTCTTGAGCCGGACGGCGCGAGTCGGTCGGACTGCTCGAGGCGCGCATCGTACTTACCCGGCCGGGGAACGTCTCCATAGCGCAACGAGTCGTGTCCGTGCGAGTCGGTCGGAGCAGTCGGGTCCCGCGAACGAGTCGGTCGGCGATTTCGCGTGCGCTCACATCGTACTCGCTCGCCCGGACGCACGTTCGAATCGGTCGGGAAACAGGGCTCCGAATCGGATCCGGTAAAGCCGAATCCGATTCGGAGCCCTACCGGCCGAGATCGGAATCGGCCCCTATGTCTTTCACCATTAATTCTGTCCTTACGTCTGTGTGCCCATCCATATCAATATTCAACCATTTGTAAACCTATCCATCATCTATCCTTCCAACCATCCATCATTCCACTCATCCATCCCTCCATCCACCCTTTCACTCATCCATCCCTCCATTCATCCTCCATTCATCCTTTCACCTTATCCATCCGTACACTCATCCATCCACTCTTCCACTCATCCATCCATTCACTCATCCATCCTGCCATCTACCCTTTCACCCATCCAGCAATCCTTTCACTTACTCATTCATCCACCCAGTCACTCATCCTTCCACCCAACACCCTTTCAGTCATCCATCCATCCATCCTCCCTTTCTCTCTCCATCCCCCTTTCATTTAGCCATCCATCCTTCCACCCACCCATCCATCTACTCATCCATTCATGAATCCATCCATTGACTCTATCACTCATCCATCCTTTCACTCATCCATCCTTTCACTCATCCATCCATCCTTTCTCTCATGCATTCACCCTTTCCCTCTTTCACTCATCCATCCATCCTTTCTCTCGTCCATCCACCCTTTCTCTCCTTCACTCATCCATCTATCCTTTCTCTCATCCATCCACCCTTTCACTCCTTCACTCATCTATCCACATTTCTGTCCATCCACCCTCCCTTACACTCACTCATCCAGCCTTACATCCACCCTTTCACTCATCCATCCATCCATTCACCCTTTTACCTATCAACTCATCAATCCATCCATCAGTTCACTCATCCATCCACCCATTCACTCGCCTGTCATCCACCCTTTCACTCATCCATCCATCCTTTCACTCATCCATCCATCCTTTTACCCGTCCATCTACCCTTCCACCCATACATCCATCTATTTACCTTTTCTCTCATCCATCCTTCCATTCACTCATCCGGCCATCCTTTCTCTCATTATCCATCCATTCACCCTTTCATTCATCCATTCACCCTTTGACTAATCCATCCAGCAATCCACCCATCCCTTCACTTACACACCTTTTCACATTAATTATGAGCTGAGCCTTTGTCTGCTGAGTTGCAGACAGAAGAGGTCCATCAAGGACTTCACCCCTGCTTTAGTTCCTAAAGCAAGGGGTGGGGCGGGGGAGGGCTCACTATGCCCCTGTGCATAGGCAATCCAAAAAAGTGGAAGTCATGAATCATGCATGATGCACAGTGCCATCGTGACATGGTGTTGTTTCTAGGGCATTAAGTGGGATGAAAAAACTGGGGGGTCTCTCCAAAGGGGGTGTTCGATGTAATTAAGGGATTGGCTTAAAACACCTAAGCTAAAAATCTGTGCTTAGCATAGTGTTCCGCCCGACTGGTAATTTGCTGCTTCTGTCATTGCATCCAGATATTGGCTTTGTCAATGGTTGCTAGTTGCATAAAATTAAAAAGCAGCAACTATGGCTTTGTTGAATATAATTTTGAAAATGCTTCAGTTTTATAATGATGAGACAGTGAAAGATCCATAACCTTTTTTTTTAAACTTCTTTCACCAGCTACTTTTCATGAATTGGATTCTCACCTAGCAGCATGGGCATTTTTGTTCATTTCTTCCACCTGACTGCATGTCCTGCCCTAGACCGAAGCAGGAGGAGGCCCACCACATGCAGTAAGAGCACAGACTGGCCCATTGTCATTCTGTATGTGGCAATCAGCGGCAGACAGAATGACAATGGGCGGGGTGGGGCTGCTCTTGTGCTCAGAGGAGTGCGAGGTGACTCCATCAGGGAGCTGAGGCTTCTGGCAGGGCAACAGTGATGCTCCCCAATGCCCAAAACTACGGACAAAAGGCGTCCATAAAAAGGATCGTTATGGACAACGGACGTGAGATTCAAATTACCGACGGTCCGTAAAATTTACGGACGGTTGGTCACCCTAAGTGTGCGGCCAAAACTAGCCTGGGACGCCGCGGTCGTAGCTGCTGAGTAGATTTCCATTAGGAGTTAAACTGGACACTGCAATGTAGGTTGGGTGCGCTGCGCTTGGCACCCACTAGGTCGTGCACTTGCTGCCTCTTAGCCCCGCGGACTAGCAGATTTGTAACTCTGCTCGGCAGCTGTAGTTCTGTCATTTGTTTTTGCTCTTTCTCTCTCTCATGCTGCCTTTGGGACCTGCGGACGCAGGGAGAGGGAGGGAGGAAATCAGCAAGAATTGGGAAGCACAGGGCAAGCCGGGAGCATGATATTATACCTTGATAAAGTGTCTATCTTGTTAATATTGTTTCAGCCGACTCGTCTTATTTACATCAGTGCATGCTCACATATTACACCAGACATTATACTGCATGTTATTTTATTTGCTTTGAAAATGTATTTAGTTTATTTAAAAGTTTAGGTTGACAAAGTATTAACTCTTTTTTTATATAGTTCACATTAGCTGTAAATACGGATATATATTTGCTAAGAATAAGAGGCACATGCGCTGTAAATTGCACAAGGAAAGGTCAAAATATGAATAAAAAAATTGATTCCTATAATTCATTCCATTTTGTCTAGTACAGTGTCTAAAAATATATATACACCGGTGGGGATGGCTATTTGAGAGAAGGCAAATTTAAAGTTAATCGAGGAATATGTATAGTTCTTCTGCTAGACAGGAACAACAAAGCAAACACAAGGAGATGATGGACGGAGCTCTGAAACTTTTCTGACACTCAACCCCAGTCACAGATCTGGGTTGAATCCATCATCATTCTTTAGCTCACTTCGCCACCTCAGTTCAGACCCAGCTATATGCAAATCAGTCTTGACCCTGTGCCTCATGGGAAAAGTCCAGCCTGAACTGCCAAGCCAGGTCTTCCCTGAACCGGAAACAAGCATCCTGGGACCGGTTTCTGGCTAACACCCTTTATCAGCCAGGCTAGCTTGAATCCATTCGCAAAGTGAGCAAGGGACCCACGTCTGGGCATACCCTGCCAACTTGGGGCGAACAAAGCAAACACAAGGAGATGATGGACGGAGCGCTGAAACCTTTCAGACACTCACCCCCAGTCACAGATCTGGGTTGAATCCATCATCATTCTTTAGCTCACTTCGCCACCTCACTTCAGACCCAGCTATATGCAAATCAGTCTTGACCCTGTGCCTCATGGAAACAGTCCAGCCCGAACTGCCAAGCCAGATCTTCCCTGAACCGGAAACAAGCATCCTGGGACCGGTTTCTGGGTAACACCCTTCATCAGCCAGGCTAGCTTGAATCAACAAAGCAGAGGTATTATTATTGCAAAGATCAAAGGTCTTCAGTGGAAATAACATAGAACAGACATGGGAAATCCTCAAAATTCATGGGTAGAAGAGAACCAAATCCTGCCCGGAGTCTCACTTGTATGAGCAGAGGCATCAACAGGGGAACCATGAATTACGCAAAAGTTGACAACTAGACATTTGACAAAACCACATAGTATAAAGTAACACATCAATTGTTTTTTATTTTATTTTATTTCAATTTGGCACATGAAATTGCATTATAGCCCAGACTTGAGTGAAATCTATTAAAGTTCATCCTTTATAAACATAAATCTGGGGGCATTAAGAAAGGATATCGGACAGTGTTGCATTATTCAAGCAAAGAGACAATTACATTTTTCATGGTCACTTTATTAATGGTGAGTAATAGTGCTATGTTTGGAGCTACTATAGTAGATTTAATCATAAACAAAGGTGCATTTGTACAGCAGACCCTCTGAACCGAGTCACTTTTTGACACCTCAAATTCTGCAAGTAAAAAAAAAAGGAGGCTCAACGAGGTGAAATGAACCATGAACACACAATAACATTCACAAACTGATTGCCTTTGCGATGATCACCCCATTTTCAGGAAGGACCTCCCAAGCACCCCACACCTAACCCTAAATTTGTGAATGCAAACATTTTACCATACTGTACAATTTACGTATTCATGAATCCCATTTATGACGGTACAATCCTGGCAATTCTGCGTCTGCGAATCATGATTATAATTTTGTCCCGAAAACGATTTTGCCTGCAAACCTAGGTTGCATTAGGTGGACAAATGCATTTAAAAATCAATCCATGTGGTTTACCCGCTTGAGAAATTTGCTGGCTTTCTTTATGGAAACAATGTAAGTAAATCAAGTTTGATTTAGTCAGTTGGACAGGACCTCAAAAGAGAACGATTATAGGAAAATGATATGAGAAGCTCTCCATACCTTCATCGTTATTATTTTCAGAGATTAGAATGGAAGTACTAAAGAGGCCGGGCTTACATTCCCCACCCCCACCCAAAAAAAGCAATGTAATGAGGAGCCACGGCCAACGGCCAATTGGTCAAAGGAGCTGCAGGCCAAAAAAGTTTGATAACCATGAAACTGTTAGATGGCAATTAGGTTTTCCCCTTGGGCAGTTCGAAAGCTTTTCAGTTTTGCTGTGTTCATATGATGAAAGCTCCCCACAAAGTCTGCTGCAGTTTGTTTCTTTCTGTGGATTTTATTCCTGATTAACTAGATGATTTTTAATACCTATTTTAAGAGGATTAGGTTTTATAAAATTTTAATTGGCATTATTGTATCTGCAAAAGCTGATTACCCCAGAGACTAATTTGAATGTTTGCTTATTCTTTAAAAATGCTTTATATTCAAGAAAAGCTCTGACTTTTTGATAATGAGAGGTTGCTGAATTGTTTCAGGGTTAGGGGATCTGATTTGCCTTTATTTTGCAATGGGTTGTGTGTGATTACGGTGTTGTTATATTTTTTACTTTATTAGGTGATGTTTTGAATTTGTCTGCTGTTATGATAATTTGAAAATGTTCGAGTAAAGCTTGTCATTCATTTATTCATTCATTCATTCATTCATTCATTCATTCAACTAAATAAATACATTTAAAATAAATACACTTCCCCACTACCCAAAAGTAATCACAAACAGCCCCAAAAAGAAACTAGAAATACAACAAGCAATAAAATCATAATAAAATAAAATACATTAAATAATTCAAATAATAAATACAAAATACATTTCATAAACTTCATAAATACATGCACCTATCAATAAATCAACAATTACTTAAAATTCATCAAAGAATTCGCACAACAAATAAACAATTTAACAAATGACATATTTAATTACCAAATAAATACTTAATTAACCTTACATAAAAACTTAATGACCTCCCACCCTATGCCCCTAAAAACCCTAACACCGGCTACTGAATTATGAACAAGTCATTAAACTGCATAGAAAAATAATTACATTCAAAATAAAAAAATACACTTAAATATTTTAAATAACAACTATTCAGTCAGTCAACAGTACTTTATTCGGCAGCCAAGAGCCATAAAAGCAAACAGTTTTATAAAAAAGCACAATTCATCAAAATACATTATACAATAAAAAACATCCAACATTACAATTACAATAATCACATTAAAAACCTACAAAGGATATATAATGTAAAGTGCAACAGTGCTAAAGCGATGAGCCAGGACCGTAGATATTATCATATTAAAAATATATTACATAAATTAGATTCACATAGTTACACTGGCTGATAAGACAGGGTCGCTATTGCAAGGGCAGCTTACTCCTTTGTCTGATGGCCCCAGTCAGAAAACTTGCCACCCCGAAACAAACTCTGGGTGAGGCTAGCATTTGGAGATAAAGCAAGGCTGTCCTCACTTGGACAAATTGACAATCTCTGAGTAGGGAAAGAATGAACTTCCTGCGCAAAAGGTCGTAATAAGCGCAGAAAAACATTAGGTGGAGAGCATCCTGCTCCGAGAAATTGTCAAAGGAACAGGGTTTCAGTAATTCTGGTTTCGATTACCCTTTAGGAAATGTCAGTAACCAGGGAACCATGTTCAACCGAAATCATGTCAAAACAAAATGATGATGTGCTTTGTTGACATAGGAAAAGTATGGTTGCATCTGCATGCCCAGGCTCAGTGTGACAAACCTTCTCACTGAGGGTTTAGCTAGTTCAATTTCCTCCCTAAGGGCTTGCCGCCTGTCCATGAACTGATGTTTAAGATCTCTAATAGCGGTCTTTCCCAAGGGGCCTAGGTGTCAAAAACAGCTCAGGGCAACCAAGACATCTTGTCTAAATATGTATTTCAGCCATGGAATATGTAAAGCCCCCTACAGTGCAATACAATCCGAAATAATGAGTTGGTTTAAGTTCGGGGTCGGTTGAGCCCATATTCTCAGCCATCGTAACAACGGGGTGAACGCAATCTGGTCAGAGATGTAACCCACCCCCAGTTCTTCATGTAAATTAAAAATGGGAGTGGCAACAGGGACCGCAAGGAGTTTACGGATAAAATTGTTCTCAGCCCCTTGGATTCCCTTTTCATCCTTGTATCCCCAAATGTCGCACCCGTAAGTGACCATAGGGATGCACTTAGCATTATAGACCTTCAATAGCGCAGGAAGGGGTTTTGACCCTAATCTCTTTGCAAAGTCCAGGGTAGCCCCTGCCGCTCTAGCTAATACATTCTTTTTCAAATTTCGTTGTGCGCCCCAAGCGCCTTGGTCATCAAAAAGTACCCCTAGGTGTGGGAACGTAGAAACTTTGGTCAGCTCAACCCCATTACAGTAAAATTTGACCTTGGCCGCCTTTCGAGAACCTATAGTCATGGCATGAGACTTCTTAAGGTTTGTAATCAGATCTAGTGAATCCATAAAATCAATAAAACAGTTTAAAAGTTGTTGCAGACCCCTTGCAGTTCTGGACAATAAAACCGCATCATCAGCGTACAGAAATGTGGGAAGCATCTTGGTGCCGGCCCTGGGTATATCTTTGCAGCAAGATGTTAGACAATCCCTCAATTTATTAATATATAATGTAAACAGCAGGGGAGCCAAGATACACCCCTGCCGGCTCCTCTTCCTACTGCCCAGGAGTCTGTCAGACTGCCATCTTTTTTAAACCGTATCGCAGCTGTGGTGTTTGTATGTGCAGTGTGCAAGAAAGAGACCAGTTCTGCATCTAGTCCCATATCGCGCAGGATCAACCAAAGCTTTGACCTATTGACGAGGTCAAAAGCTGAGGTTAGATCCTTGAAGGCCAGGTGCAAAGTCCCCCCTTGGCAACAGTGTACTTCCCGATCACCAGATGGAGATTAGGGCATTGATCCAATGTCCCTCTCCCTTGCCTAAATCCATATTGGAGATCTGAAATAATGTTAGCATCATCCAACCAGGCTGTTAGGCGATCCAAGACAACTTTCCCCATAATTTATGCCACATAGTCGAAATTGGTCTATAACATGCCGGGTCATCCCGGGCGCCCTTTTTAAAAATTGGGATAATGACCGCCTTTGCCCATGACAAGGGGAGACCATAGGAGCATGCAGCATTAAAAACATGTGCTAAAATCTCAGCCCAGACATTGTGGTCAGCCTTATAAAGGTCCGCTGGGACCCCGTCGGCGCCAGGGGCCTTTCCACCGGATGTTGAGATGATAGCTTTATAAACCTCATCTATTCTAAAATGGAGGGAAGAACTTGCTAGTCCGGGAACTGAGTGTCCCACAGCCTCTGTTAAGTTGGAATCACTGTAAATGTTGCCAAAGTGCTGAACCCATTTCTCAGCAGGTATTACACATTCTCTACTAGAATTTGACACATCGGAGAAAAAAGAGCTATTGACCACGGACCAAAATCTGGTGCTGTCAGCCAAGATACTAGCCTGACTAAGCTCCTCCCAGGCCTGCTCCCTTATCTGTTTTTTCCTCTCCTGGACTGCAGATTTGTAGGCCTTCCTACAGCTCCTAGTCAGCACTATGTCCCTTGGTTTTGACTTGAGGGCCAGCATTAGCTCCTTATGAGCAGCCGAGCAGGTATTGTTAAACCACCTTTTAAATTTTGGGCTTCTTACTCTAGTTTAATAGATAGATTGGAGGCAACCTGCTTGGTGATTGTGTCAAAGGTGTCTAAAATTGCTTTGTCATGTGGAGCCGGGCCCCTGCATACTTGAAACTCCTTATCGCAGGTAATATAAAAATTCTCCAAAAAGCTCTCTGGGATAATCCTTTCCCATTTCAGTCTTCGTGCTTGGTCTTTGGTACTAAGATTTGTGTTCGAGATTTGGGTCACAAACCCCCCTTTAAAAACAGCCGGAATAAAAAGAACCAGTACCAGGGGATTGTGATCACTAGAACAGTTCCAGATGACACTTAGATTCTTTACAACCGATATTAGTAGAGCAGATAGCAAAATATGATCAATTATACTTGAGCTACCATTACCTACAAAAGTGGGAACAAGAGCAGACGCATCTGATTGCTGTAAACAGTGTAGATTGTGGGCTGCAAGAAAACCTTCTAAAAAGATGCCTGGAGATGGGTGTTCAAAATGGTTTGACACCTGCAAACCATCTTCCTCCTCCGGCGCTGAAAAACAGTTTAGGCTGCAATTATGAATATTAAAATCCCCCAAAATTAGCGTGTCATAGTAGGATTGTCTTCCTTCCCCGTAACTTTCCAAAAGGTCCTCTAGGGCCAGAAGATGTTCGGTCTCATGAGTTCTGGAGAAGGAATTGTAGAAGTTTACCACTAACAAGGTAGAAAGATTCTTCCCTGACAGTTCTACTGCTAACACGTAGGGTGACCGAGAGTCGATCAATTTGGCTTGGTAAGAAAATTTGAGACTAAACATTAAAAGAAGACCCCCCCTAGCTCTGCCCATGTTCGATGGAATTGCATGTTTGCAAAACGAAATAAAGTCATCCAGATAAAAACACTCGTTGGGCTCCCATGTTTCTTCTAGAGCGGTGATGTGGTGTGTGGCAAGAAAGTGTACCCAAGAGATGTCACCCTTCTTTGATTTAAGGCCAGCTATATTCCAGGACATTACCCTCGTTGGAACATCTTCAGAAATAATTGGAGTGGGGATGGAGTTTAGTAGGTTAGCTGGCGGAAGTTGAAGTGTGAGGGCAGGTACGATTGGGTCAGTCGGAGCCTTAGATGGCAACTTCTTGGCCTGTGTTTGTTCTACTACCATCACTAGTCAATCATTTGCATCCAGGACCTAGAGGTTAGCTAGCGGGAGGTATCGGTTTGTTAAGGATAGTGTAGTGTTCACATTTTTATCTTGGGGGGGTTTAACCGGCTTAAACGGCAACTGCCAACCATGATTTACTAAAGGTTGTTTAAAAGGATAAAAAAGTGTAGGGAGGCTGTTCTAATTTTAGTTTTGGAGCCATTCTTGAATTGGCAATCTACTAGCGCTTGGGCTTGCACAGAGTGCCTAAAGTTAATAATTATGCAGTCCCCCTCAATATTTTTCCTAGTCCCATGGCCAATCCAATCCACTCTTCTGGCCATGATCATATCAGGGGAAATGTTAGAGCCATTGATCACATTGTTATTGAACAAGTGAGTGGTCTTATGGATAAAGTCCAAGGAAGTTTCCTTGGTTCCCAAAGTAAGTGGAGGTACCCCCAGTAGCACAGCAACTAACAGCGCTGATTGGGGAGGGAGATCAACTATACATTTGTTTTCGGGCGTGACCGATCTACGGTGGCATGGAATATATATAGATAATGGGTCCTTAATAACAGTTTCCTGCCCAACCCCGTGAGCCGCCTGGGATATCTGCGCTTCCTGATTGGCCACCTGAGATACAGTGACCGCTACCCCTGGGGTATAATTAGTATCAATGTTGTTAGGGTGAGACACACCCACTGGAGCCTGCGTACCAAATGCGTTATGGACTTGGGTGCTGCTCACCTGGGGGACATGGGCCGTACCACAAAATGCCTGACAGAGGCTCAACCTCCCTCCAGCTGCTGTATCATGCCCCAACAGGCAGTTGTTATGCATTGATGCAAAATAATTAAATTTTGTCTCAATACCTTCCAACTTAGAAATTACAGGTGCTAACAATGCTTTGGTCATAGTCTCTAACCTAACAAAAAGGCTATCCAGCAACAGTTCCAAATTAGATTCAACTGGTGGCACAACAAATAAACAATTTAACAAATGACATAATTAATTACCAAATAAATACTTAATTAACCTTACATAAAAACTTAATGACCTCCCACCCTATGCCCCTAAAAACCCTAACACCGGCTACTGAATTATGAACAAGTCATTAAACTACATAGAAAAATAATTACATTAAAAATAAAAAAATACACTTAAATATTTTAAATAACAACTATTCAATTTACATATTTAATTTCCAAGTATATATTTAATTTATAAAAAAACAAATATAAAAAATAAACAAAATAAAAAAGACTAATTTAGAATTCATATAACTTCCCATCTATAATTTACGCTTTAAAAATTACAAACTATGGGCCTGAGTACAAGTTCCGTGAAAACAATCTCGCCCTGGAAACGGCATCCGATTTCCCGCCCACCTACTTGGTGGTCTGCCCATCCTATTTCGAAGCATGAGGGTGCATAGATGAAAGACTGCCGCGATCCCGCAGTTGCCACAAGGAAATCTTGACCACGTCGACAGCGGGATAGGATAAAGTGCTGTTGGAGGAAGGACCGCCAGTTTTCCCACCGGCCCATTCACGATATGCCTTCCCGCAGACGTGACCGTGGCGGTCAAACCTCCACACCTGAGTTGGCAGAATGGAATGGATATAAGGCACAAACTCACCTTTGCTCACCTTCACACTTCCTGTACCACCATGGAGCCAATCTTCCATGTCCTGCCGCTGCTACTTGATGATGTCCAAAATCAACCCCGACGTGGATGCAACCTACGGCAAGCCCCACACTTACCTGTTTCCATTCATGTGTCTGTTAACAGATACATAGGACCTATGGTTTTAAAAATATTTCAGACCAACAATAGCATGAACAAGTGCAATGCATATGTGGGTAATGTTTAAGGGGAAGATATGAAAATGAACACACCTCTAACAGAACTTGATTCAAATGTAGAAAGTTGGTGGAAGCTATTCAAAACAAGCATTTGCAATGCAATAGGTCTCGCATTTACGCGAGTTTAAGCTATTGGCATTGTAAATAACAATGCCTTTTATTTATGTTTTTAAAACAAAAACAAAAATAAAAGGCATTATCATTTGCAATGTCGATAGCTTAAACTCGCGTAAATGCGAGACCTATTGCATTGCAAATGCTTGTTATAACTGCGGGTGCTCAGCACCAGCGGGATCCGGCCCACTTAAAGACCTGTCTCCACCCCTTCATTCACACCGGCACACACTCCCCCACCTTCACGCACATAGGTGCACCCCATCTTCCTACAGGCAAGCTATTCACCCGACGCTCACAAAGAAACCACTCACGGAAACATCACCTTGCCCTTCGTTTATAACGGCACACACCCGCACCCTGAACTCACACTCACACCTGAACTCCAAGAGACACAATCATCCCCTTTGCAACTACACAGGCACACCCATCCATCGACCTAAAGGGAAGGCTCACCCATCACCCTGCAGGGCAGGCTCACCCATCACCCTGCAGGGCAGCCATTAATCACCCTCCAGGGCAGGCTCGTCCATCACCCTGCAGGACAGGCTCGCCCATCACCCTGCAGGCACACCCATCAGCCTCCCTGAAGGGAAAGTCTTTAGAGGAAAGAGAGCAAGAAGACAATGAAGACATACATGGTGAAGGTTTCATGAAAAGGAGTGTGAACAAACCTACACGATTCTTCTGAAACGCCCAGCCCACATTGCGCTTCATGCTTGCCAGATTCTGTGCCCATGTTTCGCCCTACCTAAATAACTCTAAGGATAGAGCATTTAACCATCGTGTAAGGGTTTGGCAATCTGCTCTAAGACACAAAGGAAAAAAAAGACAATGGAAAATAGGGAATTGTATCTGCGATTGCAAGAACGCAGGAATTTATTCAGATTCTAAGTGGGCCGAAGCCCTGGTAGCGCTGTAACTATAACCCGTTACCTATCTAGTTTTTAAAGAAAAAGTGGGCAGAGGCAGGGAGGGAGGGGCCAATATTGCATTTTTTCAATAAAAGTTCAGTCAAGGTTCTCGCCATTTTGGAGGGAAAAATGCACATACTTGTGAAATGCTGGATTCCTGTTTCGTCTTATCGTAGTAGTGTGCTGCTTGTCCCCTTACAGCTGAAAAACCGTGGCACCATTTTGGGACATCTTGTGTTTGGGAGCGCTCCAGTGGCTACTGTGTTTTAGCTAGCGAGGAGGCGTGACTTCAGGATTCAATGCTAACGCACTTTAGTGCTGTAGGGGAACGAACACGGGCTTCCTTCCAGCCGGGCTCCTCTCGAAGGCAGCAGCGCTGTTTCGGAGACACCCCCTCCCAACGTAGAAACCTGTGCTTCATCTAGTTTCGTACCAATAGAATCCAAACTCGAGAGCCCTGGCCTCACACCTCTCTCTTGTAGTGCCTTACTGAATCTAAGGACGTCGTCCACAGCCTCAATGTCTTATGGGTGCTCTTCGAACACACAGACTGCGGCTGCGCAGAAGAGGGCAATGTCTCGGTTGGTGTTTGGCTAACTCCAGTGTTGTAAATGTTCCCCGACTTTTCGGCCATGTTGGGGGAAGGCTTTGGCCTTCCTGCAAGGCACCAGGCAAAAGGTTGGTCCTGATATCTGATGCGCTGAAGCAGAAGGGGCCTGATGGAGGGAGGGAGCGAGCAAGGGGGCCCGACGGGGGGAGGGAGGGAAAGCAAAAGCACGCCATGCACGCGTCGTGCTAAAACGCCGGACCTGTCCTCCGTACGCGTGCACATCTGCTATCCCTTATGCTAACGCCACAAGCCGTACGCGTGCACATCGCCTGTCCTCCGTACGCGTGCACATGTCCTGTCCCCCTTCGGCAAAGAAACCGACAACAATAGATCTCGCCAAGGCGAGCAGCGCATGCGCTGCTTCGCTAGGCGAGACCTAAAAAAGGACACATGCACAAAAGAGGATCGAAAAATGTATGACAAATAATCATCCTCCAGGTGTGGAAAAACAAATATCTAACTTCCACACATTAAACACATATGCAACACACATCATAGGGAGAAATGCAATAAAACATGATGTTGATATTGCTCTAGACAAGCTGCAACTTTTACCATTTGAAATACCGCCCAAATCAATGTCAGTCCCAATTTGGTTTTCTGCTACATATCCAACCATGGAACATTTCCCCTTTCCTTTGTAACTCCTGCACTGGATCCAAAGACAACAGATACAAACCTCTTGATATTTATCAGCAATCAAGGTGAAACAAACATGCCTGTAGTGCCACATGCCAATTATTGATCTCACATCAAATAGGTGGTGCAATTCGTCATTACTATGATGGCTGTCTGGCCATAAAATCTAATGACCATCACATCGCATGTTGACCTGTGTATGTACATAACAAACTACACTGTAAATGTTTTATAACCTGCCTTCATGTGCAAACAAAAAATAATTTACACAATCTAAGCTCTGCAACATTGCCAGGAACACAACAATAACTATGGAAAAGTAATGCCATGGCTGATGTGTTCAAATATTAACAAAATATTTAATTTTCAAAACAAGAGATTAACTCAGTGAATGACTCAAGGCCAATAGCCAGTCCAGAACTCAACAGTGCAGGGGTACTCAGTGCAGTGCCACCAATCTTCCCTCAAAAGACTCTCCCAGGAGAACCTCCTCAAGAAGGGGCATCCACTGGGCAGGGCAGGCACCTCAATGATCTTACTTGGGAGAGAGATGTCTGGGTTTGGGAGGGGTGTCCTTCTGTTGGGAAGGGGTGGTTTGGGAAGAGAAAGAGGTGGATTTTTGTTTAGGAGGTGTGTGATGGAAAGAGGAAGAGGTGGACTTTTGTTTAGTAGGTGTGGGTTGGGAAAAGCAAGAGGTGGATGTTTGTTTAGGAGGGGGGTTGGGAAGAGGAAGAGGTGGACTTTTGCTTAGGAGTGGTGGGTTTGGAAGTGAAAGGGGTGAATTGACGTTTGGAAGGGGTGCGTTGGGAAGTTGAATTGATGGATGAGTCTGTAATAGGGATGGATTACGATGTGGAAGGGGTGGTCTTGGATGTGGGAGGGGTAGGATAATGTTGGAAAGCGGTGGGTGGAGATTTTTGAGTGGCGAGGGCAAGGTAAATGATAGGATCTTCACTGGGGAGCTTTTCAGGCTGTTTGGGAAGGAGTGGGGTCTTGGAGGTAGAGGGTGTGACAGTGTGTGATGTACCTGTGTCTGTTGAGGGTGGAGTTGCTTCTGGGTCTGGTGCATGTTCTTAAAGGATGGGTGTGGCCTGTGTCTCATGTGTCTGTTAGGTGCGTGATTGTAAGTGTCTCTGTTTCTTGGGTGTATACTGTGGGATTGGTGTGTCTGTGGAGGGTATTGCTGTGGATGTGATGTTGATGTTTTGGGGATTGTGTGTGGTGGTGTGTGTGCTGGTTGTGGATGTGATGGTGCATGTGGGTTTGGTGGTGTGTGTGCGAAGTGTGGATGTGATGGGGTGGGACATGTGTATGAGTGTGTGTTGTCTCTGTGCTGTGTGTAGATGTGATGGGGTGAGGTGTGTGTATGTGGATATGGTTTTGTCTGTGCTTGGTGTGGATGTGATGGGGGGGTGTGGTGGCTGTCTGTATAGATTTGTGTAACTGTTTCTTGTGTGGACTGTGTTTTGGTGTAGATGTGCTGCTTAAGTCTGTATGAGTGGGTGAGTGCAAATGTGTGCATGTGCTTGGGACAGGTTGGGAATAAGGTATTGGAATGGGAAAGGGGCGGGAGATGGCTATAAGGTTGGGGGAGATGGGAGGCTGCAGTAAGGGAGGAGACCAGAGACTGAAAAGATCTCTGTTAGCCCGACATTGCACTGTGAATTTCTTCCAGGTATGTGTTGCAGTTGGCTGCCTTGCCCCTGGATGGCATTCAGTAGTGCAGTCTGACCTACAGAGATGTTTCCCAGGAGGTCAATAGACTCCTCATTCAGCACAGCGGGGGTCATAGGGGAAAGGGGTGAGGTGCCTGGAGCAAAGGAGACAGCAACCCTCTTAGTGGTGCGGGCCCAGCCAACTGTGTGGGGGAGAAGCCAGAAGGGTGGATATGGTATGGGGGTCAAAGATGATGATCTCATAGTTCCTGTGGGGTCCGCTCCCACTAGGGAGTGTCCACTCGAGGATGTCTCAGATGATGAAGATGTTGAGCTTGTCTCCTCCGTAGCACTCCCCTCACCCTCCGGGTCACTGTGTGCCTCGGGGTCTGTTGTGCCAGGACCAAAACCACTGTGGCCAGCTGCTGCCCCAACGATGTTGGCCCTGTCTCCTTTGCTTGCCCCTCATGATGCTGAAATGATGTATACAATAGGCTTATTGAATCTGCATAAACACAACTGAGCTTTAACACAAACATTTCCAAGGAGTACAGATGACACCTGCTTCAAGTCTATCACATTTGGCCTCACCATTAGTATGAGCACATACATGCATGCTGCATTAACTGAAAAAATTTGCTCACATTGATGTCAGAACCCCAGATAGCTCCAATACAAGGAATTAACTTGTCTGCCCTCCATCCTTATGTATCTACTAGGACAGTTTAACCAATTGCCTACTTTGGTCCTTGTGTGTTGCATTGTGAACTGATGTAACCAAATAGGATGTCTACAAAAAAATAAATTGCACAGTATTGACACAAGGCTCTGAAATCAGCAATGTGTAATTTCTCAAAACTAAATCATGAGGAAATGAGAGTCAAACATACTGCTAAGTTACTCCAATATGTCCAGAAATAGAAATCAGGTCACCAGCAAATGGGCATTTCACAATGAAGCCATTTTGAATTGTACACCTCGTCATATGTCCACTCTCAAAATAGTCAAATGAAATCTCTGCTGAAGAAGCTTTGCTATGAATCACATTTAGCATAGATAACTGGCTTGCAGACATTCACGGCCAAAGTTCAAAAAGATTTGTCAAAACATTCCTGCACAATATGTGAAAACATAGCCCTACAAACCTTCCCAATACACTTCAGTACTGTCCAAAACCCCATTCTTACACAGCATTCCTAAAAGTCAATAGAGCATTAAAGGTTGTTGAGACTATAAAAGAATATAAAAGACAAAAAGAGGTGGGTTAATTGTTGTCCCAATGGAATGGCACATCACAGTGCCATTTCTTCCTCTAACACCAAATGCCATTTAAAACTGGGAGGAAATACTCACATATGATTCCAAAATGTGTACATGTCACTACTTGATGCATGTCAACAGTCAGGTAATGATACTGGACATTTCAAGATGTCAAGTTCACATTGGTGAATATTCCGACATAAATGAGATGGAACTTTCACAATTGACAAATCACTGTATGTCTACCAGCCATGTCCTTCATTGCTTCATCATTTGGACATCACCAAGGACATTGAGTAATTCCTTACGGTATGCGTCACACACTCACTAATGTGTACACAGTCCTGTCTGCGTTTTCACATTAACTGCATACCTATTGCATTTCTTTGTGAAAATACAGACTGCCCCACACATGTATATGTGAAGGAGTCAGACATCAACCTATAATGACACTTCAATCAGGTATGAAACAATATTGCAGATGGAAGAACATTAGGCAAATTTCCAAATACCAACATGTAGGCACTAATACTGATGGCACCAGTGATGTTGCACACTCATGTTTGTGTAGAATTACAACTTTGAATTGTTGCCCAGTCACTGCATCAATGTATGCTATGTCACATGTAATAGGGCTACAACTACACGAGACACAGTAGTGAAGGATCATCACACACGACACAATAAAAAGGAGTGGCCTATTTGGAACAACTGTCACCCATAATATCAAACTACATGAGGTGATTTTTTACTTTAGTCAGCCGCTCAAAACAGTACATTGGTAATGGACTTAAATCTGCTGTGTTCCTGGTCAAAAAGACAATAGGTTAAGCACATCATCATGCACCTTCTACCAGACCCCCACAACCAAGAACTCTTCTTGTTCTTTGGACATGGGTCACCCTCAATGTTGATGAGACAATGCCTGCCTGTAACAAAAAAAAGGTTTGTGTAACATGTTAAACTGAGGTCAGGACTAACTCCTGTGTTGCTGCTGTTGAGCCCTCAACTGCCCATCAAGCTCAGGATAGGCCACGCCAAGTATGTGGGCCATTAGGGGGATCAGGAACTGGTGTGCGCCCCACACACGTTAGGAAGACTTCCCCAGCTGGACCACTGTGATCTTCCGTGTCCAGCGCCTTAGGTCCTCCCATCTTTCCCGGAAATGGACCCTGCACCGGTTGTAGATCCTCAGGGTCTGCGCCTTTCTAGCAATGGCCTTCCATGTAGCCTACTTTTGAGGGGCCTTGACCTGTATAGATAGAAGAGAGACATGAAACAGATTGATACTGTCACTTTTTGTATATCTGTATTGATGTCATACAATTTACTACATCTAGCACAAGCATGACTCATAGGTTACAATACAACATGTGTAGTATTCACATGCTGAGCACTACAAATACATTACTAAACACTTTTGCTGTAAGCAGATAACTTTCCTCATCCCTTGTCAGGTCCTAAAATCACTAAGGCAGCCCAGTAACATCGTCTAGCCCAGGGTCCTCCTACATTTTCTGTGATGTGAGCTACAATGAAGCAGGACAATACTTTTGTGACCTACTGAAAGGTAAGCATCTTGTGCATTTTTTCCAGACACCTTCACGGCCGGCCTCATTAACTTAATGCCTACAGTCCACAGAGCCAGGTACCATAGTTTAGACTACATCCTATGACTAAGGGCACTATCAAAGGTCAGCTATGTGTGTCAGTGAGAGCTTGCTCTCTGGGGATGTGAGGACATGTATACGTATTAATGGGATATCAGTCTACAGCTGACTGAGTCTGTGTGGTATGTACTTGCTGCACAGGACATACCTTTTGCCATATGTGGCACTGTTACAGGGATGACATCAAGAAACCATTGCATGTCCTTTTGGATTGGGGGAATAACAAACTTCAGAGGAATATCCTATTCAACACCTCATACAGTGCAAGCATGACTTATGGAACAGTGAAAACTGATCTTTGGGAGTAAGGGGCCTAATTTTAGAATTTTAGGAAAGCACACACTTTGAAAATGCAGGTAAATAGAATGAAGTGTTAGGTTAGGAAGTTACCTCACTCACCAATCTAAATGTAGTCCTTGTGAAAGCAATCAGGGGTAGTATTGTTGGTCACAACTCAATTTGTGATCATCCAAGGATTTACCGTTCAATAGGAATGTAACTCAGTGCATCAGTAGTATTGCACAAAAACTCAGCCCACTCTTGCCCATGGCCCTTACTGTGCATACCTCATTATCAGGCCTTGCTATCTGCAGTATAATGATGTCACATGAACAGCACCTTTCCACCAGGTAAAATGTTAAATGTTAATCTTGTGCCCATCCAGTAAGTTACCTCAAGGCTCTGTGCCACTCTGTACGGGTCTGTGCGCTAAATATATGTGCCACACAACACAACTGTTTGGAGAGCCCTGATCTAGTGCAAAGTTGGACTATACACATAGCTAACATCATCCTCATTAGCATTTGACAGAGTACATACACAGCTCATGCTGTAAAGGGTATAGATTTGCATTTACCTTTGGCATCATGTGAGTTGTGTATATATCACATGTACCATCAAATGTATACATGCATAGATGTCTACATACACACCAAGTACAAACTAGGGCTTTACACATACTACACATACCAATGGTGGTGTTAGTTAGACAATGTATTGTGCTCAACAATCCCTAACATTAGTGTCCTATGTAAGAACCACATAATGTGGCATTATTTTGTATACTTCACTCTGGAACTCAGAGGCACATTGCAGCCTGTGGAAATGGACATGAGGCAGTTAGACAAATAATCATAGTATACAAGAAATGTACCTGTTCCTCTGGTGAGCCATAGAGCTGACCATACAGGGTAAGGACCTCAGTTGCCAGCAGCTACAGCTCTTCTGCTGAGATGGCAGGGGTCCTCTCACATGCTTGGCCTGGCCTGATTGCTCCCACAGGTGGCAAACAGCAGCAAAAGAGGAGGCAGTCTTGATAGCAGCAGTGCCAGGAGGCAAGTGAGGTATTTTTCAAACCACTGCGTACATGTACGTGACGTACGGGATCATCAGCGGAAACGGACACAGCTACTGGGCATCTACCATTACAATCCCCAACACTAGCATATGGCTGTGTCCGTCATGGAGTTTACCGCCCACTGCGCGGTTGACTTCTTCCACCGCCATCTGATTCTGAATGTCCCATCGGTGAGGTGAAGCATCCGCCATTTTAGTGGCTGATAATACTGTGTTGGTGACTGTTAAGTGTGTCACCACCACTCTAAATGGAGGCTAACATGTTAATCTTTGCACACATACATTTATGTTTTAATTTTTAAACATTAATGTATTGTGTAATGCATTACTGTGCTGAAGCGCTAAATTAGCACTGTGTAGTGTACACCTTGGTTGGTGGTATTTTGGAAAGGAAAAACCAAAAATCAACAAGGTGCAAATAATTAATTTGTTATGTATTATTTACACATTTATTTGAGATACACAAGTCAAGGCCACAATTGTCTTCAGTGATGGATAAAGAACACAAGGCTATTTCTCAGTAAAACATCTTAATTGCATTAATCTCCAGTGATGTATAATCACATGACTTTTTGCCTGCTCTACACATAGGTGGCAAATGATCCAATTTGTTTTAACTGCAAACATAGGAACCCTAGGAGAGTGAGAAGACGACAGCTTATGGAGTACCCGCCATTTCCAGACTTTGCCACCATGGAAGAAAGGGATGAAATCAAGAAGTTTAGGTTGAATAGGCAAACAATACTGGATTTATGTCATCAGTTGGAGCCTGATCTCCTGACTCACAACACTATTCCTATATGTTAACACCAATTGTAAAACTGATGGCAGTACTTCATTTTGTAGCCACAGGTTCCTTCCAATACACTATGGCAGTATCTGGTGGTATGTCACAATGAAGTTTCAGTGGTGTGCTACAAGAAGGGCTTTCTTCTATGATGAGACACATTGACAGCTTCATTCAATTTCCAAGGCATGAGGATTTAGCCAATGTGAAGGTTGATTTCTATGGATTAGGTCCCCTACCACATGTGGTTGGAGCCATTGATTGCACCCATATTGCCTTGGTACCACCACAAGCCAGGGAATACGTTTACAGTTACTGGAAGTACTTCCATTTGAATGTGCAAGTTGCCTGCTTCCCTGATGTGTATATCTCAAGTGTCTGTGCCCTGTTCCCTGGATCAGCCCATGATTCCTTTGTACTGCGGAACAGCACCATACCCCTGCTGATTTCACAGTTTCAACTAGAGAGGGCCTGGCCTGTTGGTAAGTATGATCTGGCATGAGTTTGTATGAGTAATGTCAAGTGGTATAATCTAAAAGTGTGTAATTTATTGTTGCACTTATGTCTATTTTCCATCTAGGAAGCTGAGCTTATCCCAATCGGCCATGATTGTTAGCTCCGCTGAGGAATCCAACAACACCAGGGGAAGTCTGGGTCAATGAGGCCCATACAAGGGCATGAAGGCCAGTGGAGTGGGCTTTTGGGCTCCTGAAGACCAGATTTAGATGTCTGGACAAAACTGATGGAACCCTCCTCTACTCACCCGAGAAGGTGTGCCACATTACCGTGGCCTGCTGCATGCTCCACAACATTGCTCTGAGATGGAACATCTCTTACATCCCACAGGAAGGAGACCATGAAGAGCCACCAGTTAAGGATCCTAATATGCCAAATGAGGATGCTAGTGGTGATGAGGAAGGAGCTGGCCTGCGTCAAGATTTAAGTCACATCTTCTTCTTATGAGTGTAAGTATTTCTTAAAATGTCATACCTTTCACTGGTACCCCAACTATTGTTGTGATGATGAGAGACGAATGTTAAGGTAGACTCATAGGAAGGGCAAGCTCTGGAAAATCCATTGGCAAAAGTATTTATTAAACAAGGTTTTGACACATGGACATTTATGTTGTGTTACATTTATTATCTCTGAATGTTGCCCAAAACTGTGTCCTCCAACAGGTGACTATGTAATGTGTCTATTATGTGTGGGTTGATTGTTAATCTTCCTATTTTGATCTGTTTTAGGTAGCTTCACCATGTCATTTTCATGTGGACATTTCAGAGTTGTGACATTTGGGGATATATGGTGCTATTTTGAAGTACAAAGGGGACATGAGTTGTTCCTGGGAGTGACAGACAAAGACTTTGGGTGTACAAATCCTGTACCAAGACACCTTGCACACTGATTGGACGGTAACTCTGAAAATTCCATTGTACTTTTGTCTTGTCGTGTGTTGGTCCTAAGGCAATCTGTATGCCATCATAGGCTCAGACCACATGTTCTACTGGACCCAAATCATGGTACTCTCCCTTGGCTAAATCCTCAATGTATGTACAGTGTAGTTACTGAGGTGTCTCATCATTGTAGGCCATACCTCATGTGGCATACCACTGAGAGTTTGTTGTGACATTCCACTAGATACTGAGACAGGGTATAGGAATTATCCTGTATCCAAAACATGTTGTACTGCCATGTGTGATGATATTTGTATTACTGATGTAAAATTGCCTTTGTAAGCCAGCAGATCTGTCTCCAACTGATGGCATTGATCAATGATAAATTTCCTATTCACTAGGAAATTTTCAGATGTATCCCCTTCTTCCATGTTGGTACGGTCTGGAACTGAAAATGTGATCACTGGCACTGAATATTGGTGGCATGTATGATTGTTATGTTTCTGAAATTATGACAGCCTACAGTTGGTTCAATGGACTAAAGATGGTATTTGAAGACAAATTTCTATGTATTTTTTAGTGAGACATTGTTGTGAACTTGAGCTAAACATTGGGTACATGCAAAATATCCAGGTTTACACAAGCTACTCTTTTTGGCCTTGTAAAGTTATGATGGGAGTACATATATGCATTGCTAGTTTGAGATATGCTACAGCAATCAATGAGTTTCGGACTAGTGGATTTATTGTAGTAAACAAGGAGAAATGAAACAGTGAAAAACACACAGGAAAACAAAAAAGTTAATAAGTCAGTTATGGTAAATGAAACCATAGTTGTAGATGCCAAAATGTTTGTAGTCCAAAGTCCAATATACAACTGCCATCTAAAAGGTAAATGTGTCCAGAAATAGTCCACAGAGTAAATGCTAGGCACACACTGGAGGGAATTAGGTTCGGTGTTTCTTGCTGGTGTTGGTTGAGGTCTTGCCATCCTCAACTCCTGAAGAACTGTGTGACCACCCACTCTTGTAGGTGGTGCGGATCCACAATTGCAGGGCCTGGGGTGTCTGCAGGTGGGTCTTCCTCTGGCAGGACATCCCTTCCTGTAGCTGCGGAAGATGTTGAAGGCCCTAATTTCGTAGAACCACAAGAAGAGGTAGAAGGTACTGGAAAAGCCCTGACCAGATGGTTGTAAATGTCCTTCAGCACCCCAATTAAGTAGCCCATGTTAGAATTATGGGCCTCCATCTGATGATTAAGGTCCCTCTGCAACGGTTTAATCTCCCGGATTTTGGTGAGTACCTGGCCCATCACGCCTTGGGATTCATGATATGCTCCCAAGACTTGGTTGATGGTAGCCTGGGTGTGAGTGGCCCAAGTGACCTCCCTCTGCTGGCCCACAGCTGCCCTCCCACGACCTCTAACCCCACAAGCCTGTACCCTTTGCCAAGGGTGCCCTACCCCTCTGGCCTCTGGCTCCTCTGTAGCTGGTGCAGTGGTTCTCACATCAGTAGCCAGGACTGGGTGGCACATGATAGTTGACGCACTGCTAGGTACACATGTTGGGACTAATGTCAGCTGAGGTGTTACAGCTGGGGTGGGAGGTGTTGCTGTGGGACCAGTGAGTCTCACTGTTGCCTTCTGCCCAGGCTGACCAGATGGACCAGCACTGTCACCCTCGTCCAGATCACCAGGAGTGTTCTCCTCATTAGTATTGCTCCTGAGGGTGAGTGGGGGTCTCTTCTGTTGCCAAGCTCTGGTCTCATGCTGTGCCAGATAGACCTGTTGAGAAATGGAGAACATTGTTATTGGTGGACTGTGTTATCTACATCCATATCTTTTGAGACACAGTAAGTAGATAGCTGGCATAGCTGAGTACAAAATAGGTGATGACACAACTTGGTTGTATATTTGGCAGTAGTAATCATGTGAGCAGTGCAGAGTCGAAAGGTCACCTGCCACTTCTAATCAGCTGAGTTAACTGCATGCCTTACAAATGTTGGATATACACACTTGGTATGGTGTTACTCATGCCATCAATTATTTCAGTTGATGAGACCAGGTAAACATACAGTAAAGTAGCCAGACATGTCTCTGAGGAGAGCATTGAATGTAGATTGCTTAATCCATCAGAGTTGTTCATCTGTTGTAATATGTCAGACAAGTGACAATGGGCAAATTCACATTTTCATCTTTTTTTTGAGTCACAGAAACAGGGCATCAAAGTCAACTTGCCAACACTAGGAAAATGGTTAGTGTAACATACCTTTTGACAATATGCAGCTGGGAAGGGCCATACATTTACATTGTGATACATATCATGGGTCCTGAGATATTATGTTTTTACAACACTTACAGACACCATACCATCATGTGCCATGTAATGAAGATTGATACATGTAATCTTGTGTGCAACCCTAAACATTCACACAGGCAGTCCAACATCTCTGATACTGATACTGTGAGTATTGTATGTTAGGAATATATATGTAGTTCACATTGGCAAAAGCTGAGTTGATAACAAACAGGACATTGAGGTTTAGTGAGAGTTTGTATTGTGTAACTTACCAGACTCCACTCCATCAGGTATTCCTGTCAAGCCTTCAGTATGGAGGATCTGCAAAACGTTCTCCTCTCAGGGAAACAGATATATTGGGGGGGGGGGGCTGGGAGGACCACCGTCAGTCTTCTGGGCCTCCATGTGTTGCTTGGAGGCAAGGGAATGCACCCTCCCCCTCTGGTTGTTCCACCTCTTCCTAATTTCCTCCTGTCTACGCGGGGTGCTAGCTACAGCATTCACTCTGTCTACTATTCTGGCCCACATTACCCTTTTCTGATAGTTGTATGTTGAACTTGGGCTCCAAACAAAGGTAGCTCTACTCTTATGATTTCATCCACCATGACCGACAACTCTCCCTCTGAAAGACATGGATATTTGAGCCTAGTCATAGCCCCAAATTAAAGAAAGTGACAGTACAACAAAATATTAGACCCAGAAAAAAGGTAAATGAGCAGAAAAAAGTGTGTAGAGAATGGTGAAGTGTTGCGAAAAAAGCCTGTCTTCTCTCAATAAAAGTTGCCTCTGAAAAGCTTTGATGCAGTGGAATGACAAAGGATCATATTTTGAAATGAGATGTGTTTTGTAGTGTTTATTTATTTATTTATTAAGGAGTTTTATATAGCGCTAGCCAGACCCGAGGGTATCGGAGAGCTTTACAACACTTTATAAAGAGGAAAACACATATTATAGCAGTAGTGAACAGGATGCCACAAGGTGCAGTAGAGGTCTTCGCGCGTTGTATAACGATAGAGGGGAAGTTACTTAGTCTCATAATAGTGAACACAGTAGTTCAAGCCGCGCATCCTTCCGATCAGGGGGGATAGTGGGGAGGAGTCGGGCTAGGAGTGAGGTAGAGGTCTTAGTTTCAAAGTGTCATTGTGCCGTAGTATGCACGCTAGTGAGTTTTGGCTGCAATCTATCCAATTGGGAGAGTACGATTGAGGTAGAGGTCTTTGAGCTGCCTTTTGAATTTTAGAAAGGAGGGGATGGTCCTGATATGGACTGGGATGGAGTTCCATATTTTGGGCGCATTTCCAGAGAAGGATCGGGCTGCGGTTTTTTGTTTGCGGGTTTTCAGCGGGATGAGGAGTAGAGTATTGGAGCTCCTGAGGCTCCTTGTCTGACCGGCCTTCGTGAGTTTGGAGGCCAGGTAGGCGGGTTTTCCTGTGTGGAGGGCTTTGTGCATGAGGCAGGCAGTTCTGAAACTGGCACGCATTTCAACTGGGAGCCATTTCAACTCTCTGAGTGCGGGCGAGATATGGTCATATTTTTTTGCTCCTGTGACCATTCTTGCAGCTGCATTAAGAGTTGATCGGAGGGGAGCTAGGTGTGATTTTGCTGTGCCTGTGAGGGTTGCATTCCCATAGTCTAATCTGGAAAGTACCAAGGATTGAGTCGCTTGTTTAAGGTCGTTGGTCGGGATGAAGGGTTTTATCTTGTTGAGTAGTTTCAGGTTGAGGAAGGCGCTCTTTGCAGTGTTCTTGATGTGTTTGTCCATGCTTAGTTTAGGGTCCAGGGTGATTCCCAGCGATTTGACGGAGTCAGCCAGGGAGAGATTGTCATTGAGAGCATCAATTGCTTTTAGCCATTCTGCGACTTGGGGGTTCTCTGTTTTGTTGGAAATGAGGAGGATTTCCGTTTTGTCTTGATTCAATTTCAGGTGATTTAATGAGAGCCAGTGTTGGACTTCACTAAGAGTGTCGTTGAGTCTCTGGATGTCTTCAATGGAGGAGGTTTCGAGATAGATCTGGGTGTCGTCCGCATAAAGGTGGAAGGGAATGTTGGATCTTTTGAGTATAGTGGTGAGGGGTTCCATGTATATGTTGAAAAGTTGCGGGAAGAGGACTGATCCTTGGGGGACGCCTCTACTGACAGGGTGAAGGTCTGACGAGAAGTTTTTGATTTTGACTCTTTGAGAGCGATTCTGGAGAAAGGAGCCGAACAAGCGTAAGACCACCTCTTCCGCCCCTAGCCTTTCTTGGAGTACCTTAATGAGTAGTTGATGGTCCACCGTATCAAAGGCTGCTGATAGGTCCAGGAGGATGAGTAGGGAGCATTGGTCTGTATCGAGGGACTTGTGTATATCATCTATGATATTAAGGATCGCTGTCTCTGTGCTGCACCCTTTTCTGAAGCCCGATTGGTGGGGGTCCATGAGGTTGATGTTGTCCATGTGTTGAGTCATTTGAAGGAGAACGCACTTTTCTATAAATTTGGCCAGGAGAGGGAGATTGGAGACAGGTCTGTAGTTGTTCAAATCCTTGGTGTCCAAGCCTGGTTTTTTCAGTAGTGGGGTGACTTGGCCAACTTTGAGGCAATCCGTAATGACTCCGGAGCTCAGGGAGCTGTTTATGATCTTGGTCCAGAGCGGTGCTAGGGAGAATTTTAGCTTTTTGGCCAGTTGGGCAGGAATGGGGTCCAAGGCGTGTGAGGAGGGTTTAGAGGTGGAGATCAGTTTGACTATCTCTATTTCTGATACGGGGTTGAATGATTTCCACTGATTGGGGGGGTGATTGGTTGTGTTGCCCTCTGCTCTTGGGGCCGGGCTCCTATGGACGAGGTTGCGGTTGACGTCCAGGGAGAGCTCAATCTTGGAGATTTTGTCGTTGAAGAAGTTGGCAAAGTTCTCGCACAGGGCATTAGAGGCCTGTGTTGAGGATACGGGGGGCTTGGAAGTTTGTTGCCTGGTGAGGGTGAAGAGCTCTTTGGGTCTGTTTTTAGCGTTTTCAAGGGCGTTGCGAAAGAAGGACGTTTTTCACGGTTGATGTGGTTTTTGTACTTCTTGCGTTTTGCTTTGAGTTGGTCCAGGAGGATTGGGGACGGATTGTTCTGCCAGAGTCTTTCTGCTGCTCTGAGTTGTCTCCTTTCGGCGTTTATGTCTGTATTGAACCAGGATCTGGAGGGAGTGGTCCTGGCTCTTTTTAGTTTTAAGGGGGCTATTTGGTCCAGAATGTTGAACATAGTGGAGTTGTAGTGAGAGGTGAGTTCTGTAGTGGATAGTGTGATATGCAGGTGTATCCACTTAGTCAATGGACAACAGGTGTGCTGTATTTGTCTCCATCCAAGAGCCACTGGTATGGTGCTTTGCTGAGCGCGTAGTGTGAAGGACTCCCTCCGTCTGTGAACCGCTGCAAGGAGATCACCAGTTCAACTGTGATTTTGAAATCTGCTCAGCAGGAACCTGCGGCCCTGACAGCGACGGAGTACTATTCACCAGCATTGTTGTCCACTGCTTCACAGGTGGGACCCACTCCGTTGACGTGGTTGGCGGTTCAGGCTGCATGCATCTAAACAGGGTGGTCAATAGTAGGTCAACTTGATGGAGCACTTGGGACCACCACTGCGGCGGAATGGCGGTAAGTTCGCTAAACCGTAATCAGGCCCTAAATTTAAAAACATGTAAAATAATTATATTAAAAATATTAACACCTAACATTATTATAAGCACATATATATTAATGTAATTAAAAACAATGTTTACTGCAACTGTATTAAAGTAAACAATATTATTTACAACAATATTTTCTAAAACTATATTATATACATACATAACAAAACTTTTACCTTTAATATTCTGGTCCTCGATATTTTTGTAGTAACTATATTTTTACATGATTTTTAGATTACACTATATTTTAGAATCAATATTTGTGTCATTCACTATCCATACAGTTTCTAAAGTCAGCCGATAAATGTTGCTAGTGCAAAACTTGCAACCATGACACATATCTAGCTTCATGGATCAAAGCAAGACATTTCTGCTCAAAGCAAGTGTCCCATGACCATAAATTCTACAACCAGCGGAAGCAAAATAAAAACAATAAAAATTGCTCATACCGGCTCACTTTTTGCTGGTATCTATAATTTTATTGCTGACTCACTTTTTGTCTTTATCTTAATCATTGCACATGTATGCAGGCATGAATGATGTCAAACACTTTTAATTGTGAGTGCAAACACTGCAGAAGACTGCACATACCACAACAGAATTGGGAGGACTGTTACTAAAATGGCAGCATTATGCTTCCACCTACTGGAATATGAATGTGGTATTTGTATAGAATGAACTAGCCAAAATGCAGCAGAGAGTGGTACGTGTTCGATGATAAAGAAGATACAATCACGATGGGCCCGATTCACAAAAGTAATCTGAGACAAAATCCTAAACTTACTACTTTTGGTATTCACAGAAGGCATTTAGTAGTAGTAAAGTTAGGATTCCTAAGTTTACTACTACTAAACTGGGACACAATCCTAACTTTATGACTATTGGTATTCACAAAAGGCATTTAGTAGTAGTAAAGTTAGGAATCCTAACTTTACTACTACTAAATACCTTCTGTGAATACCAAAAGTAGTAAGTTTAGGACTTTGTCTCAGATTAGTTCTGTGAATCGGCCTCCAAGTGATTGGAGGGGTTCCTGATTTCTTGTTACCGCATTGTGATGTATTGTTTTTTAAAGTAGTGTATCTTCATATCTTTCCTAAATTGAAGCAGTGGTGAGTTGGTGGTGATGGATACATGTTGGCCATGTTTTATATGCATCACTTCAATTCGAGCATTCAATACATTTGCAAATTAAATGCTATATAAATTGAGAAACAATGGAAAATTTGAGAGAATACTAATTGCTGAGCAAGAATATTTTGACATATGCCAATGGATATTTATTTATTGATCGAATTTATTTGGAAGCGATACACTGCAAATGTAATCATGCATGGGTGCCTGAAAACACTTAATAAACAATCCAGATAGTTGCACCCCACAACCAGATTAAAACAGCCACAACAGTAAAAAATACGATTTGCAGATGGGGCACCATCAGTTTGAAGGAGAAATCTTTTAGTAGCTTTCCTGAAACTCATCAGTGTTGGCCTCTCTGAAGGAAGAGAGGTTTATGATCCTAGGGCTTAGTGGTAGAATAATGCATCTCTTGATGTACTATTCCCATTCTCAAATCATGGATTTGTAATTTGCACACCATCTGGTTTGCAGATAGGAATACAATTTGTTATGTTACCTCTGTACTAATAGGCCATATAGCAAACTGTACATTCGCAGGGGTTCACAACAATAACCTTCCAAATGAATATTAATTAGGCAGGTCACAGTTTGTGTCAGGCTGAAAATGCATTTGTTTTCCAAAATAAGAAACATTTTAAAAGCAGCCCATGTCCAGTAAAGGGCTGCTGCTGCTTTTTCTCAAAAATAAATACACCTTTATTGAAAACACCAGGGGAGCAGGCCCTACCTGCGTCCCACTATTCACAATTTAGAAGGTGACCCTAAGTAACACCTTCCCCTTTGAAAATCAGTTACCACCCCAAAGTGGGGGTCTGTAACTCATCAAAGGATTGTGACAGCAGTCGTTGTCATAAACCATTGATACAGCTCTCTCCTAATCAATCAATCAATCAACTCGGATTTGTCTTGCACGACTAATCACCTGCGAGTGTATCCAGGTGCTGGATACCCAGAAATACACTTTTTATACCCCCTCCTATCTGCAATTCAGAACAAATCGCAAACCCAACAGACCTTTTAGCAATATGTACATATACATGTTGCAAAACAACATGCATGCACTCATCACTAAATAGACACTTTTGTATGTCTGGCAACACCTTTGTGGTAACTCAGGGAATTTTGGAAAAATTAAGTATATCTCAAGGCTACTATTTTTTAGTTGGCGGGACGATGTGTCAGCATCTCACCAACCTCATGCACATTGAAATGTTGTATGGGCCACAGCTATCAACAGAGTCGGCTTGGAAAGGTCCATCCTCCATCTTGCCTTGGAGCTGCTGCTAGGACACCATCCTCATAAGAGGTGGCAGAATACACTCCCCAAATGAGAGATGGGTGGGGGACTATGGAGGAAGGCCGCATAGTATTACCACAAGGAGCTGTATGAAGTGCTCCTTCTGTACCATCTCAAAGCAGGGGACACAAGGATATCACCAATCCTGCTGCTCCTCCATTGCAGAAATCTGGGGGTAATGGACCTGGGGGACTGCTCCACATTCTTTAAGACAGTAACCTCCACCCTGTGGACCTTGAAATGGCCCTTGTGTCTGCCTTGTAGTGAACATGATCCACCTCGCTGAAATGATTGCACGAGAGAGATCACAGTCATAGATTTGCCAAATGCGGCCTTTACTGCAGGTCCCTAAATCAGCATCTGTAATCTTGATCTGTCACAGCTTGATGAAGCACTTTCTGAACTTCCACAAGGTTTTTTGACCATCTTAAAACTTTTCTCCTGAAAGGCATCAGAGTTTGTCCCCATTGTATATTCACCAAAGCTAAACAGCATTGCTGAGGATTTGAAAGGAAGGATTGGCACTCATTACTTGTAAACTTGCCATTGATTGAAGCTGAGACTAAAAACATGGCTTTTAATTGCATTACAAGCCTTTCCTTAAGCTATTTTGCGTATCAGACTTCAAGATAAATGTGACAGCTTTCTGGCTATATCAAAATATTTTGACAGTTAACAACTTTAGAATATTTAATCGGGATAAACTACACTCAAAAAGTGTCACCCACTGTGTGAGAAATAAAACCTATTTTCCAAGTAACATTGCAAGAGAGAGCTATGTGACAGTTTCAGTACAAGCTTTAAAGTTTGAGGCTTACTAACCTCAACAACATACTTTTTGCTACAGTAAATAAAACATTTATTCCAATTTTGATTGTTATATTTTTAACCGCTTCGACGTGGCTGGAATTCCCCCGCTGTGCGGGAGAATTCCACGCGTGCGCGATTCGGACGGCCCCCGGCCGTCCTCCGCACACGCCCACCGTGACGTCGGACAGCCGGGGGCCGTCCGACGCATGGAAGGGGTTAAGTGCTGGAAGTAGCTAACAAACACCTCTGTGTTTGTATCAGATAATGACTGAAAATTCAGAATTCCAATTATCCATCCACTGATAGCAACAATACAGTAAACGTATGGTATTTCAGAAAGACCAGTAGCGGCTCGTGGAGGGAGTGCCACGGGGCGGTGGGGTGGGGCGGGGAGGAGCAGGGTGGGGCTAGTAAACTACGGCATACGGCCAAACAGAGGTAAGTAAACAAATAAAGAAATAAAACAAATTTCATTGCTTGCGCTGGATTGCCAAATGCGATGCAGCGCGCGCAACAAAATTTGTTTTATTTATTTATTTGTTTACTTACCTCTGTTTGGCCGTATGCCGTAGTTTACTACCCCCCACCCTGCTCCTCCCCCGCCCCACCCCACCGCCCCGCGGCACTCCCTCCACGAGCCGCTACTGAGAAAAGACTTTTGTGCACTGAAAATCAATGGCTTTACTGTTTGATATATTATTAAAGTCATCCAGAAAGCATTCAGACTTATCAATTAAAATTCAAACGTACTATTTAGAAAAAAAGTTGGTTGCCTCCTTGTTTTCCATGCGTACAAGAACTTTCATGTATCAACATCTATAGTTGTTTTTATAGAAAAATATATATTCCCTTAAATACATTTTAGTTAACGTGATTAGGATTTTAGAATTGGAGTTCAAAATCTGAAAACCCCTGAAATCTGTTATTTAGTTATGTAACTATAAATCTCAAATCCGCAACCATTTTTCATGACCTGGCACAACCATGACGATAACACCTCAAAAGGCATCACTAGGGATATCAAGCATGATGTGGTATCTACATGTCTTTTCCATGCATTCTCTCCTTAGTTATATGTCCCCTGCTGCTAAGCCAGTGTGACTATGAGTTAATAGAATGCTGATGTGTGCAGGGTTTGAGTGCGTGGTCAGTTGGAATGCGTGGGCTGAGCAGCAAGGATGCTGCTCCCGGTGGGGCCTTCCTGCTTCCTACTACCATCTTCTACCTGTAACCTGAGTCTACTAACTTGGAAATAAACCTTATACTGTTTTACCTATACTACTGGCTAACCTGCATCTTCATTTACCACACATAACATCACCAATGACATCATAAATTTCATCGTTGATGCAGCATAGCTTTGCAGTTTTCCTCGAATTATTTATGACAGGAGCAGGAAATTGTTGAACTGAATATACTAAACTTATGAAAAGGTATATAATGGCACTGTTCAAAGGGAAGCTAATTGATTTTTTTGGGCATGTGGCTACTACCACATGCCCTATGGCTAAGATGATGTTTTTGAGTCACACGGTGGTCATTCCACTGATTGGGGGGGTGATTGGTTGTGTTGCCCTCTGCTCTTGGGGCCGGGCTCCTATGGACGAGGTTGCGGTTGACGTCCAGGGAGAGCTCAATCTTGGAGATTTTGTCGTTGAAGAAGTTGGCAAAGTTCTCGCACAGGGCATTAGAGGCCTGTGTTGAGGATACGGGGGGCTTGGAAGTTTGTTGCCTGGTGAGGGTGAAGAGCTCTTTGGGTCTGTTTTTAGCGTTTTCAAGGGCGTTGCGAAAGAAGGACGTTTTTTCACGGTTGATGTGGTTTTTGTACTTCTTGCGTTTTGCTTTGAGTTGGTCCAGGAGGATTGGGGACGGATTGTTCTGCCAGAGTCTTTCTGCTGCTCTGAGTTGTCTCCTTTCGGCGTTTATGTCTGTATTGAACCAGGATCTGGAGGGAGTGGTCCTGGCTCTTTTTAGTTTTAAGGGGGCTATTTGGTCCAGAATGTTGAACATAGTGGAGTTGTAGTGAGAGGTGAGTTCTGTAGTGGATAGTGTGATATGCAGGTGTATCCACTTAGTCAATGGACAACAGGTGTGCTGTATTTGTCTCCATCCAAGGGCCACTGGTATGGTGCTTTGCTGAGCGCGTAGTGTGAAGGACTCCCTCCGTCTGTGAACCGCTGCAAGGAGATCACCAGTTCAACTGTGATTTTGAAATCTGCTCAGCAGGAACCTGCGGCCCTGACAGCGACGGAGTACTATTCACCAGCATTGTTGTCCACTGCTTCACAGGTGGGACCCACTCCGTTGACGTGGTTGGCGGTTCAGGCTGCATGCATCTAAACAGGGTGGTCAATAGTAGGTCAACTTGATGGAGCACTTGGGACCACCACTGCGGCGGAATGGCGGTAAGTTCGCTAAACCGTAATCAGGCCCTAAATTTAAAAACATGTAAAATAATTATATTAAAAATATTAACACCTAACATTATTATAAGCACATATATATTAATGTAATTAAAAACAATGTTTACTGCAACTGTATTAAAGTAAACAATATTATTTACAACAATATTTTCTAAAACTATATTATATACATACATAACAAAACTTTTACCTTTAATATTCTGGTCCTCGATATTTTTGTAGTAACTATATTTTTACATGATTTTTAGATTACACTATATTTTAGAATCAATATTTGTGTCATTCACTATCCATACAGTTTCTAAAGTCAGCCGATAAATGTTGCTAGTGCAAAACTTGCAACCATGACACATATCTAGCTTCATGGATCAAAGCAAGACATTTCTGCTCAAAGCAAGTGTCCTATGACCATAAATTCTACAAGCAGCGGAAGCAAAATAAAAACAATAAAAATTGCTCATACCGGCTCACTTTTTGCTGGTATCTATAATTTTATTGCTGACTCACTTTTTGTCTTTATCTTAATCATTGCACATGTATGCAGGCATGAATGATGTCAAACACTTTTAATTGTGAGTGCAAACACTGCAGAAGACTGCACATACCACAACAGAATTGGGAGGACTGTTACTAAAATGGCAGCATTATGCTTCCACCTACTGGAATATGAATGTGGTATTTGTATAGAATGAACTAGCCAAAATGCAGCAGAGAGTGGTACGTGTTCGATGATAAAGAAGATACAATCACGATGGGCCCGATTCACAAAAGTAATCTGAGACAAAATCCTAAACTTACTACTTTTGGTATTCACAGAAGGCATTTAGTAGTAGTAAAGTTAGGATTCCTAAGTTTACTACTACTAAACTGGGACACAATCCTAACTTTATGACTTTTGGTATTCACAAAAGGCATTTAGTAGTAGTAAAGTTAGGAGTCCTAACTTTACTACTACTAAATACCTTCTGTGAATACCAAAAGTAGTAAGTTTAGGACTTTGTCTCAGATTAGTTCTGTGAATCGGCCTCCAAGTGATTGGAGGGGTTCCTGATTTCTTGTTACTGCATTGTGATGTATTGTTTTTTAAAGTAGTGTATCTTCATATCTTTCCTAAATTGAAGCAGTGGTGAGTTGGTGGTGATGGATACATGTTGGCCATGTTTTATATGCATCACTTCAATTCGAGCATTCAATACATTTGCAAATTAAATGCTATATAAATTGAGAAACAATGGAAAATTTGAGAGAATACTAATTGCTGAGCAAGAATATTTTGACATATGCCAATGGATATTTTATTTATTGATCGAATTTATTTGGAAGGGATACACTGCAAATGTATTCATGCATGGGTGCCTGAAAACACTTAATAAACAATCCAGATAGTTGCACCCCACAACCAGATTAAAACAGCCACAACAGTAAAAAATACGATTTGCAGATGGGGCACCATCAGTTTGAAGGAGAAATCTTTTAGTAGCTTTCCTGAAACTCATCAGTGTTGGCCTCTCTGAAGGAAGAGAGGTTTATGATCCTAGGGCTTAGTGGTAGAATAATGCATCTCTTGATGTACTATTCCCATTCTCAAATCATGGATTTGTAATTTGCACACCATCTGGTTTGCAGATAGGAATACAATTTGTTATGTTACCTCTGTACTAATAGGCCATATAGCAAACTGTACATTCGCAGGGGTTCACAACAATAACCTTCCAAATGAATATTAATTAGGCAGGTCACAGTTTGTGTCAGGCTGAAAATGCATTTGTTTTCCAAAATAAGAAACATTTTAAAAGCAGCCCATGTCCAGTAAAGGGCTGCTGCTGCTTTTTTCTCAAAAATAAATACACCTTTATTGAAAACACCAGGGGGAGCAGGCCCTACCTGCGTCCCACTATTCACAATTTAGAAGGTGACCCTAAGTAACACCTTCCCCTTTGAAAATCAGTTACCACCCCAAAGTGGGGGTCTGTAACTCATCAAAGGATTGTGACAGCAGTCGTTGTCATAAACCATTGATACAGCTCTCTCCTAATCAATCAATCAATCAACTCGGATTTGTCTTGCACGACTAATCACCTGCGAGTGTATCCAGGTGCTGGATACCCAGAAATACACTTTTATACCCCTCCTATCTGCAATTCAGAACAAATCGCAAACCCAACAGACCTTTTAGCAATATGTACATATACATGTTGCAAAACATCATGCATGCACTCATCACTAAATAGACACTTTTGTATGTCTGGCAACACCTTTTGTGGTAACTCAGGGAATTTTGGAAAAATTAAGTATATCTCAAGGCTACTATTTTTTAGTTGGCGGGACGATGTGTCAGCATCTCACCAACCTCATGCACATTGAAATGTTGTATGGGCCACAGCTATCAACAGAGTCGGCTTGGAAAGGTCCATCCTCCATCTTGCCTTGGAGCTGCTGCTAGGACACCATCCTCATAAGAGGTGGCAGAATACACTCCCCAAATGAGAGATGGGTGGGGGACTATGGAGGAAGGCCGCATAGTATTACCACAAGGAGCTGTATGAAGTGCTCCTTCTGTACCATCTCAAAGCAGGGGACACAAGGATATCACCAATCCTGCTGCTCCTCCATTGCAGAAATCTGGGGGTAATGGACCTGGGGGACTGCTCCACATTCTTTAAGACAGTAACCTCCACCCTGTGGACCTTGAAATGGCCCTTGTGTCTGCCTTGTAGTGAACATGATCCACCTCGCTGAAATGATTGCACGAGAGAGATCACAGTCATAGATTTGCCAAATGCGGCCTTTACTGCAGGTCCCTAAATCAGCATCTGTAATCTTGATCTGTCACAGCTTGATGAAGCACTTTCTGAACTTCCACAAGGTTTTTTGACCATCTTAAAACTTTTCTCCTGAAAGGCATCAGAGTTTGTCCCCATTGTATATTCACCAAAGCTAAACAGCATTGCTGAGGATTTGAAAGGAAGGATTGGCACTCATTACTTGTAAACTTGCCATTGATTGAAGCTGAGACTAAAAACATGGCTTTTAATTGCATTACAAGCCTTTCCTTAAGCTATTTTGCGTATCAGACTTCAAGATAAATGTGACAGCTTTCTGGCTATATCAAAATATTTTGACAGTTAACAACTTTAGAATATTTAATCGGGATAAACTACACTCAAAAAGTGTCACCCACTGTGTGAGAAATAAAACCTATTTTCCAAGTAACATTGCAAGAGAGAGCTATGTGACAGTTTCAGTACAAGCTTTAAAGTTTGAGGCTTACTAACCTCAACAACATACTTTTTGCTACAGTAAATAAAACATTTATTCCAATTTTGATTGTTATATTTTTAACCGCTTCGACGTGGTTGGAATTCCCCGCTGTGCGGAGAATTCCACGCGTGCGCGATTCGGACGGCCCCCGGCCGTCCTCCGCACACGCCCACCGTGACGTCGGACAGCCGGGGGCCGTCCGACGCATGGAAGGGGTTAAGTGCTGGAAGTAGCTAACAAACACCTCTGTGTTTGTATCAGATAATGACTGAAAATTCAGAATTCCAATTATCCATCCACTGATAGCAACAATACAGTAAATGTATGGTATTTCAGAAAGACCAGTAGCGGCTCGTGGAGGGAGTGCCACGGGGCGGTGGGGTGGGGCGGGGGAGGAGCAGGGTGGGGCTAGTAAACTACGGCATACGGCCAAACAGAGGTAAGTAAACAAATAAAGAAATAAAACAAATTTCATTGCTTGCGCTGGATTGCCAAATGCGATGCAGCGCGCGCAACAAAATTTGTTTTATTTATTTATTTGTTTACTTACCTCTGTTTGGCCGTATGCCGTAGTTTACTACTCCCCACCCTGCTCCTCCCCCGCCCCACCCCACCGCCCCGCGGCACTCCCTCCACGAGCCGCTACTGAGAAAGACTTTTGTGCACTGAAAATCAATGGCTTTACTGTTTGATATATTATTAAAGTCATCCAGAAAGCATTCAGACTTATCAATTAAAATTCAAACGTACTATTTAGAAAAAAAGTTGGTTGCCTCCTTGTTTTCCATGCGTACAAGAACTTTCATGTATCAACATCTATAGTTGTTTTTATAGAAAAATATATATTCCCTTAAATACATTTTAGTTAACGTGATTAGGATTTTAGAATTGGAGTTCAAAATCTGAAAACCCCTGAAATCTGTTATTTAGTTATGTAACTATAAATCTCAAATCCGCAACCATTTTTCATGACCTGGCACAACCATGACGATAACACCTCAAAAGGCATCACTAGGGATATCAAGCATGATGTGGTATCTACATGTCTTTTCCATGCATTCTCTCCTTAGTTATATGTCCCCTGCTGCTAAGCCAGTGTGACTATGAGTTAATAGAATGCTGATGTGTGCAGGGTTTGAGTGCGTGGTCAGTTGGAATGCGTGGGCTGAGCAGCAAGGATGCTGCTCCCGGTGGGGCCTTCCTGCTTCCTACTACCATCTTCTACCTGTAACCTGAGTCTACTAACTTGGAAATAAACCTTATACTGTTTTACCTATACTACTGGCTAACCTGCATCTTCATTTACCACACATAACATCACCAATGACATCATAAATTTCATCGTTGATGCAGCATAGCTTTGCAGTTTTCCTCGAATTATTTATGACAGGAGCAGGAAATTGTTGAACTGAATATACTAAACTTATGAAAAGGTATATAATGGCACTGTTCAAAGGGAAGCTAATTGATTTTTTTGGGCATGTGGCTACTACCACATGCCCTATGGCTAAGATGATGTTTTTGAGTCACACAGTGGTCATTCTGGGTTACTGATCATGCTTACTGGCCTCCGTTGTCAGTTCTGGGGAGTAACATATGTATGAGCCAGATAATGGCATATCAAGGCAATATGGTGCAACCACCTAAGCTTGAGATGCCACTTCTTGTGAATATGTGGCCCTTTTTGCAATATAAAAGGCACTTTTGAGAAATGCAATAACACTAATTGGACACTCCAATACAGTTCTAGTGCCTATGATAACATTAACTTTTTGAGCAGATTTTAAAACCTGTGGTCACTCACTCATTTGCTTGCTCACGCACACAGTTTTAGGACTCTTTCATTGGACAACTCACTCTTAATGCTTATATGCTCACTGATCCGCTACTTTCCACTCCCACTAAACTAGTCACCCATTCACTCATCTAAATAGTTGTTTCCTCAACCAGTCAATGACTTGTTTAGTCAATGTCATAGGCTATCACCTGCACACTCGCTGATTTGCTACATCTACACTGTAAAGAAATAGTGAGTGCCACACATCTACATAAGCCTAATAATGATATATGGAACTGATACTACAGAGAAACTAGAAACAATAGTTGAAGGCAGTGTTATAATATTTCATGATTGAAGGCATTGATTGTGTTACTGGTGATGTCATTTTTGATTAGATTACTGTTACAATTCAGGATAAAACTACCAAATCGTTTAGATGTCATTTGAGAGGTCATGTGCAGTGCATTGCAAGGGCGGAGCCTAAGGTCATACAGATTTCTTAACTATTGAATTTCAGGGGATTAGGATTTTGGATCTTATTTAGAGATTGGTAGAATGGGAGCACTGACATAAATTGTCAATGCTTCCACACCGGCAACCTCACTGTTCCCCCACTCTATCGAGAGTCAGGCACTGAGTTTGCACTCTTGGGGTGTCCATTGACTCCGTCAGTGTACACCTCCGACCTGGTGGCCTTTCCTCGAAGGGGTCTCCAGCTCGCATTGACAGTTGTTAATATTATTAATGGCCTTGGTAATCAAATTGCTAAAAAACTTACCTGGTTCAATATTCCTCCACTTTATTCAAACCCCTTTATTTGCATAGTGAGTGACTGGTTTCTTGTTAATTACAGGTGCCACTGCTAGAAGAGTGAACTCAAAACTTAAAAGAACAGGGTTATGATCGCTAAAGGGAAGAGGACACACCTCATACTGCAAAAGATTTTGCGCGAGGTCAGCTGTCAAAAGCACAAAATCTGTAGTGCTCCCCTTACCTCTGCCTATAAACGTTGGTTGGCATGAGTTGCCCTCAGAGCAATAATCCGAAGTAAAAGTCAGTTTATGAGTTAGAATTATCTGATTTAGGGATTCATCATAAGATGAGTGTATAAAGTGATTTATATCACCCCCCTTAACGTTAGAGAACCCACATGTACGACTCCCACAATGTGTGCATTTGGTGATATTAAACCCCCCCATATGATTGAGGTATCACTATTCCCTGTCTATCCATAAAGTCTAAAAGTATCCTCCCTAGCTCTTGTATGATCTCTACTGGTTGTATAGAGAAGAAATGAAAAAAAAAATGACTAAGACCACATTCAACAGGTTTTTCACTTGTAATTTTACCATTTGATAACATGGGCTTGATGCTATTACTTTCACCATCAAATTTTTGATGGCACATAAGATAAACATAACCAAACACCCTTTCCCCTCCCAGCGGGTGATGGAGTTGCATGGGAGTAGTAGGATTTATACTCATTTAAGGCAATAGGACCAACAGTCCATGTTTCCTGGCAACAGAAAATGTCATAGTTTTGAAGTATGCCACCCAACCTTCATTTTTAAGTTTGTCCTGAACCCCAGCAATATTCCACAAGAGGAAATGCATACCTCACCCACAATCAGCATTATTAGTTTCTCTGTTTGGGATGCACACGAGTTGACCTGAAAAGGAGGCAATCTCCCGTTGGTCAGTTACATCAATTTGACCAGTCAGGTTCAAGCGTCAATCATTTTCTGTGAGCCCTGATAATGGTTCAAATCGATTGGGGTGGTCAAAGGATACTGAAGAGGGCAGTTTTTGTAGGATTCTTTGCATTCGATTAAACTGCAATTTGGAAGTATAACCTGGTGGGGGTGGATAAAAAAACCTAATGGACAGGCCCTTATTTTACTAAGATTTGGGCTGACAAAATTCAAGTGAGGCAGTAAAAAATGAACACACTCTGGGCCTTTAAAGTTTAAAACTACACAGTCCCTCTCAATAGATTTCGCTGTAGGGCTGACCCATTTCACTTTATGAGCCATTATTATTTTGTCAATAACAGCTGGGCAACAGTCTGTATTCCTCATGCACCAGTGGGCAGCTTTATTTATAAGACTTTGACAAGACTCTTGTGTGCCTTCTGCTAGTGGGGGATCTCCCACTAAAACCATTGTATATGGAGTACACTCCTGGGGTAGATGCAGGCTATCGGGGGCACCTAAGAATAGAGACTTAGGGTCAGTCTGATGACAATTAGATACGTTCTTAATCCTTGAAGTGTGAATGTCTGAAGGATCCTGTACTGGGCCTGTTGAATCTATAACCCCATCCTCATGCGTACTTTGTTTAATGGTATACCTAGTAGTGCCAGGGTCAGGTCCCTGCACATAGCCTTGAGGGGGTGTCCAGCAGCGTTAGATGGCAACCCTGGAGCACAAGCTTCAGTTGCTGATGGATGAACAGAATCCTGGGTTACCAAATCCACTTGAGGGGAATTTGTTTGATGCCCTTCTTTAACAGTTTCAACTAGGGACAAAAGCTGATTTTCTATTTTTCCCAAACGAGTCATTATAGGCTTTAAAGCATCTGATACAAGATTTATAATCCTAGAGTAAAATTCCTCAAAGGGGGACAGAGTCCTGCCTTCTCCCGGGTGATTAACTATAGTATTTTCATACAGATTCAGAGATTTGCATGCATTTTCAGGTGACCATTCGTTGTTTTTTAGATGTTGTTCCAGCCTCTGATCTTTTCCTCTTTCCACCCTTGGATTTTGATCTTTCATCCACACCCTCACCTGCTCTATTTTTTGGGGACGGCTAGCAGAATGATCAAGGACAACAATAGGGAAAAGTGTGACTGTTGATTGTGGAGCCTGCCGGTCCTCAACCTCTCCAGCCGTCTTCTTGAGCCATAACCATATGGGAAGATGATGATGAGGAAAGAGACAATCTACTTTCAGCAAGTTCTATTTCTTTACTTATAAGCCCACTGTAAAAATCCATCAAGGGTGGTGCCGGAGCAGAGGGCACAGGATTTGTTTTACGTTTCTCCATATCAACAAATTTCAGGCCCAGCGAAGGGATTGACCCAATATAGTGAGAAGAAGGCAGTAAGTGTTTTTAATATCTAATAAGGAGCCACCATGGAAGTTGCACAAAACCTTAAAGAGTTCTTAAGATGCCCACCATATGATAGAACCAGAGGGGTGGCCCAGCCCAGCCTTGTTTGGCCGTGAATGCTGCAGGAGTGTCCTGCCGCCTTTATGGCGTTGGGAGGCTGGCAACGCCCCCTTCAGCAGAGAGAACGCTGGGAGTCTAAGTCCCACTCCAACGGAGCTGCAACGCGCACCAGCTAGCAAGCTGGAAATCAAGGAAGTGCTGAGGGCCTCGGACGGCCCAGTAAGTAAGTTCTGCTACTCAAAGATACCAAACTACCAAAATGAAATATCTTTTTAATCTACAACAGAAATATTATGCAGTATATGCAAGGCACACAAATAGAAAGTAGTAGTTGTTTTAATATATTGTAACACCTCTGTCATATGTAACCACTAGGCATCCATACACCTATGGGAAAGAGATTGGAATTCAGAAATGCACTGAGCCCTGTTTTCTTTCATGCAGTACCTACTGTCTATGCGCTCTGATTATGCTGTGTGGGCAATGAACAAAGTTCATGGTTTGCAGCAGTCACTCTCTCTGCAGTGCCAACAGGCATGGTATTCAATTACAGATCACAGGGTACAGACTCTGAATAGCAACATTTGAACAGTACTTGAGAAACTTTAGGGACGCTACCAAGACCAGACCTGTTTTTGGTGGCATGATTAACATTGTACTGAAATCAATAGGTGGCTGGATAAAGGATAACAAAGATGAGATAAAGGAGTGCTGTAGTATCTTATTGTACTAGATCACACATTACATACATATTTTGAGGCTTGTCACTAACACTTAGTTAAGATCACACCTAAAGATCCTAAAACCTAAGCACAAACAAAATCACTTAATATAGCCATGAGGGGACTTGGTCATAGTGCTAACTAAGGGGTTGTTCATACTCCTTTCTGTCCAGCCAGATTCGGGGCAGTAATCCAAAGGCAAAGTTAACAGAAGGTTCCTAAACATTTGTTACGGAATGAGGTGAAGGGCCCACAGCACCTTAGACAAGCAGTAGGAGATACAACTTGGATGGAAGTAGGCTTTTGATTTAATGGCTAATGTGATGAGCTGAGAATTTTAAAAATTCAATTTCAGGAAAGCAATCCAAATTGTCCAGGGAGCTCTCTTGTAGTGCTGTCATCCATGTAGTGTTTTATGTGAAGAGCCGACTAATGGGGAGAGCATGGAGGCACAGTGCACTTTAATTTCCTGACGTGCGTTAGAGGTAGACTTTGATGCTCTGCCTCGAATTCCGACGAACACTGTCAAGCACCTCCTGAAGGCCTCCACACTGGAATTCTGATGACTTGGTGTTTGGGCAAAATATCAGGTGAAAAATATCGAGATACAGTAATATTGTGTCAAGAAAATCAGCACTTTAACTATATTGTATAAAGCGCATAGCTACTCCCACAAGAATGTCTCAGCGCTGGCAGGTCGAAACTACTGAGAAAAGTCACAAAACTCAAGGAGACAGCCTATCTAAAGGACCAGGTTTTCAAGAACAAGTTCTGACCTAGATAGCATTAGCTGAAGCAGTAGAGAGTTTCATAGCTTAGATGCAAGGAAGCTAAAAGAGCTCCCGCTATTGAGAACTTTCTTCACTCTGGGAACCTGCGTTGATAGAGCCTCGGATAACCTACGACATCTCCGAGGGGAATAGGGTGTAATAAGAGAATGCCGATAAGCCACATCTGTCGTTCTGAAGATCCTGTATCAAAAACGAAGGGCTTTGAAGGCAAGGGGTTTCTTCACTGGGAGTCAGTGCAATTTATGAAGCCCTTCGCCCATGGATCCACAATTCGGAAGTTTTAACAGTCACTGAGCCGCCAAATTTTGAAAACGTTGGAGTCTCATGAGCCTAGTCTGAGATACTCCCAGAGATAGGATGTTACAGTAATCCAGCCGAGCAATTACTAAAGCTTGGATCACTGTCTTCTGGGCGGATACAGGTAGGAGGTTAATAATGTGAATACAAGATTTCAGAATTCCAAACCACTTGCCTGCTAAGTCTGTGATTTGACTGTCGAAAGTGAGTTTCTCGTCAAACTAAAAACCCAGGTTTTTAACCTTAGGTTTTGGCTGTGGAAAAGAATCCAGTGACTCCAGCCACCAAACCAGGGACCATATTGAAGGCTGCTTGCAGAGGATAAGGACCTCCATCTTACCTGTGTTTAACTTCAGGCAGTTGAGATCCATCCACTGAGACACCTCTGACAAGCAACCCCTCAAAGTATTGGCTCCAGTGACAGAGTTCTGTGACAAGGTGACAATCAACTGGGTATCATCGGCGTATGGGATGATTTCAAGACCATAACGCATATTTGCCAGGGGGTGAATATATTGGTTGAAAAGAATAGGGCTCAACGAGGAGCCCTTTGGAAGCCCTGCAACAATGGAACCATCTCAGAAGAAAACGGCTTCTGAAGGACCTGAAAGGTACGGCCATGCAAAAAAGACACCAATCACCTTACGGCTGTCTCCGTAACCCCACAACCGCTCAAGTAAGTGGCTGTGAGATACAGTGTCAAAGGCCACACTCAGATCCAGCTGCAATAAAGCTGCAGTTTCCGTCTATCCATAATCTGGCACATTGACTCAGGGACTAGCAAAAGAGCCGACTCAGTACTGTACTGAGGGCGGAAACCAGACTGAGTCCTATGTAGAAGATCCTATTCCTCAACAAAACGTGAGAGTTGCTGATTGATTTAATTCTCCGGCACTTTTAAAATGAAAGGAAGCAGAAAAATTGGCCTGCAATTCTAAGGCTTTGTGGGATCAAGAAAAAGCTTTGCTTTTTGAACAATGGAACCACAGAAACGTTTTTCCAACTCTGTGGAACGTGTGCAGCCGCAAAAGAGTTGTCAAGAAGATCTCTAAATTTAGGAAGCAATTTGGCTGCTCCACCCTCCATGATACTAGGAGTGGCTGGATCGAAAGGAGAGCCAGACTTAACTAAAAATATACAGGACTGTAGCTCATCCAGCTCAATGGATTTGAACTGGAGCAAGCTGTTGCAGTCAGTAGAAGGCTCAAACCAGACATCAAGGCAAGGAGCATTTCTAGGTACCTCCGGAAAGGAAGAGTAGATATATGCAACTTTGTCTGATAAAAATTTCACAAACATATTGCAACTCTCATGTTATGTTATGTTAAATTAATTTTATACGGCGCACAGCTACCCAGCGCCAAGCCTGAAGGAGCAGAAAAGAAGAAAAAATAAAAATAAAAAACGGATCATGAATTATTGGTTGAACAACCAGGTTTTTAAAAGTTTGCGAAAATTCATGTATGAAGTTTCATTACGAAGCGCGATGGGAAGAGAATACCACAGAGATGGGCCAAGGTAAGCAAATGAACGGCCTCCCATTCTTGTAAGTTTAATCTTGGGAACCAAGAATTTTCCCTGAGTGGTCGATCGCAATAGACAAGAAGGTTGGTAGGGGTGGACTAGGTCTTGCAGGTATTTAGGGGCAGAGCCGACCTTGATTTTATACATGTAACTTAGGGCTTTAAACTTTACACGGTTTTCGATCCTAAGCCAATGTAAATCTCTCAAGACACTAGAAGTGGGAGATGTTTTTGGAGTCCGGCAGAGCAGTTGGCCGCAGAGTTTTGAACCACCTGAAGCCTCTGCGTAACATCCTTGTTTACCCCCAAAAAAGGATGTTCCCGTAGTCCATTCTAGAGGTCACAAGTGCCTGGACTACGGCCTTTTGAGTAGGGGCCGGGAGCATCCAGATGATTTTTTTCAACCATTTTAAAATGGTGAAACAAGTGGCTGCTACCTTCACTGCCTGCTGCTACATAGATAGTTTGTCATCAATGATGACTCCCAAATTGCGAACTTGATCAGTGGGCTGGGGTAAAGCACCCATTGCACTCGGCCAATGCTGGGGGCCCCAAAGATTTTTATTTTTTCCCAAAAATAGGACTTCAGTTTTTTCGCCATTAAGCTTAAGTAAATTAGCTTGCATCCAAGATGCAATATTACTCAAACCGGTTTGAAGAACTGAAGGTCCAGACATCCCTTCCGTAGAAAGGGAAAAGATGATTTGGGTGTCGTACGCGTAAGAGAAAAGGGACAACCCAACCTCCTCTGCAATTGTCGCCAAAGGTTTTACATACACATTAAACAGAAGAGGACTTAGAATGGAACCTTGGGGTACCCCATAAGAAGAAGAGTAGTTTTTAGAGGTGGCTCTAGATGAAAAGACTTGGAATGTCCGCTTAGCTAAAAAGGATGAAAGCCAGCTGAGTGCTGAACCAGATATGCCAAGAGACTGTAGGGAATTGATTAACACGGTATGGGACACCGTGTCAAATGCGGCGCTTAAATCAAGCAATATAAGAGCCACGGTTTCCCCGGAATCCAAAAGCTGTCGTAACACTTCTGATACTCCAAGGAGAGTTGTCTCGGTTGAATAACCTGCTCTAAAGCCGGATTGAGAGGGGTGTAAAAAGTTAGCAGATTCGACAAACTGAGTTAATTGCAAGTTTATATGCCTTTCCAGAATTTTAGAATAAATTGGAAGTAGAAAAATAGGCCTAAAATTAGATGGCTGGGTTGGATCAGCATTGGCCTTCTTCAGGAGAGGAAGGACCATAGCATGTTTCCAAGCCAACGGAGCAAAGGCCTCTTGAATAGAGTCATTGAGCAGTTGCATAATTAACATCAATGATGGTAGATCCAGCTGCTGCAACACTGATGCGGGAAGGAGATCGCAAGGGGAGCCAGATTTGATGCTGCCTAAGATCTTTTTAAAGGAATTGATGTCAAATAGCACCCAAGTTTCTAGTTTGGTGTTATACTCCTCCATATGGGCAGACTCAGTAATGGAGAGCGACGGGGCAGGAACCACTGACTGAAAATTGTGCAGTGTGGAATGTATTTGTTCCACTTTATTCACAAAATACTTAGCAAGACTGTCGCATTGTTGTTCATCTAGAATAGGGGGTGTTGACTGTGTGTCAGAGCCAGCTCATTTTTTCACCGTAGTGAACAAGGTACGGGAACAATTGTGCACATTGGAAATGGTGAGGGAAACATAGTCCTCCCTCGCCGATTTACAGAGAGCTTGGTAATAATGTAAAGCTTTCTTATATTCCATCCGATGAAGGAGTAAATGCTGAAATGTGATCCAGTGAAGATAAATCTTTAACAATAGAGAAAATCTCTCTAGATTAATTCTACTCTGTCTCAATTATATTAACATAGCACTCACAACGCATCTGCCTATTAAGACTGTGAAACATTTTGAGAGCTGATTAGTACATATCACTAATAGAACAAAATCTCTCCACTGTATGCGCTTACAATGTTTACAATTTTTTCTGAGCATGATTAGTTCCTCATTGAATCAATCCACCATAGGTTTAGATCTGCGGGCTGCTCTCTGTACTACTGCTGCAATTGCGTCTAGAGCTCTCAGAATTCAATCATCAACTTGAGTGTTAGCAGCAGTGGTGCAACTATCAAGTGTGGGACGATTTGAGGCCAGCATCATAGTGAAATTAGAAGTAATCTTAGCCCATCTCTTAGATCTAAACTTCAATCCAGGATTAGTGTTGAAAGAAATATTTCACAAGGAGACCCAGAAGGGAATGGTTCAATGGTCAGAACATACCAAGGGTAAAGGAGAGCTGACCACTAAAGCACTTAGATTTGAGCAAATAGGGTCCAGCCTATGTCCATCACTATGTGTCAGCCTGGAAACCAGCTGTGATAGCTGAAGACCAGCTAAATCTGCTACCAGCATTGTGGCTAGGGGATATGGAGTGTCCTCGAAATGAAGCTTGAGGCCCCCAACCAGAGTAAAATTAGAATAGTGTAAAACCAGCAGGGACAAAACATTTGCCAGCGAGGAGATGAAACTAGACCCTGGGCCAGGAGGCTGATAAATAAAAATCCCTGAAAGCGAAAAATTCTTCGAGGTGATCAGAGTAAATAGAGCCTCCTCACAGCCAGCTACAGTTACCTCAGCAAAGTTGCACCGCAGGGACTGTTTAAAAATAATACAAATACCCACACCTCTTTGGGCTTGCCAAAAGTCTGACTAACACATATCCAGTCTAGATAGCTAGCAAAATATCAGTCACAGAGTTTTCAGAAAGCCAAGTTTTAGTCAACAAAACTGAACTAGGTGCATGATCAGAAATAATATCAAATAGTTCAAACTTGTGCTTAACCAGGGAGCGACAATTTAAAGAATAGAAAAGGGCTTTAGACGGAGTCTGCAAAGGCTGACCCACTCTTAAGTTGGAAGTGAAACCAATCTGTGGGCCAGCACTCACCTTCGGGCCAGGGGTTCCTACCACCAGGGGCACAAAACCACATTCCTCACACTCAAGGACGCTACCCTTCAGATCAATCGTCTGATGGCAGGCATGAGGGAACAAAACTGCTATCTTCCTGAGTTCCAGGGATGAGCACTGTTTAGGGGCTGAAGCCTTACAACCAGACGAGTGCAAATGGTCTTGCCTTTGGTGCACGGCAGCGGCAGGCCCGCTACGTGCATCCGCTGCCTGGATGCGCAGATAACGTACTTAAGTAGCCTGCCTCGAAGTGGGCGTAGCCAAGGTGTACTGATGCCAAAAAGGGGAGGAGGGTGCAAATAAATGCAAACTAGAGCCCAGCAGCTTCCCTCTCTAAAGGAAAGCGACGCTGTCAGAGAGGACTATTGGCAAAACAAAGTGAACTAAAACAAAAGGGAAGCAATTAAAAGAGTTAAAATACACGATGAGTAGCCTGGCCTCAACATGGCTACCAAAGATGACTGGAGCCAGGCAACCCCGGTGCGAGTATGAGCTACAAGGAAACAAAATGACTTCATGAAAGGTAGGTAACAGAGGTATCCAAGAGTATATCACGCTCTCCTCAGGAACTCAGACCAAGCACGGACGTGCAGATAACATTCCTAAGTAGCCCACCTCTATGGGGGCTTGGCCAAGGTGTAAAAAGGCCAAAAACGGGAGGCAAATAAAAGCAAACTAGAGCCCAGTAGCTCCACTCCCTCCTGGAAGGCTACCCTGAAAAGAAAGAGTATTATTGTTGCATATAATATCATTTTTAGTATTAATTAGCATGTTATGTGTTGTATTTATTTTTAGTATATGCATTTATGTTTTAATTTTTGTTTCTTTTCTATTGTTCTAAAGTTCTAAAGTTTTTCAATAATTGTTGAAATATTGGCTTACTAGCTGGAGTTATTAGGGGATAAAAGTGGGGAGTTTAAAAAAAAATATATAGTTACATTTAAAATTTAAATTTATTCATTTTAAAGATATGCAAATTATTTGGGGGGATTTAATGTATATTTAATTATAACAATATTTTATTAAAACATAAACTTTTATATTAATAATTTCACGTTAAATAATATATATTTTAATTGAAGCTAATAAATATTTTTAATATACATTTTTGGAATACACCAATTTTTTAAACACATTTGTATTCAGTAGTATATTTGCTTTTTTGGATGTTTAAATAAAAAATATACAAATAAATGTATTACATTTTAATAATTGAAAAAATAATTTCCAAATAATTTGATATTTTAATAAATTAATATTTATAAATCCAATTTTTGAAAAATATGATAATGCTTTTTATACACTTTGTATTGTTGTTAGAATGTCCAGTAGTAATTTAATATATATTTTTTGTAGTTTAGAATATTTGAAGTAGAAGGCGCTTATCGTCGGTTTCAATTTCAACCGGCTGATTATGAATCAGCCGGTCGGAATTGAAACAGGCCGGTCATTCCGGCTGACTTCCGACGGGTTCAAAGAGCCCATCTGCCAGTCGGACGACGGCCTGTAATCCCAAAGGGAGGTCTTTCTGCCCTTGGGACTACGATACTCGGTCTCCATCAGGCTTTCCATGCTGGGCTTTCCGACATGGAAAGCCTGTCGGAGAGCGAGTGTGGGGGCCCCATGCAGGACCCCCTTTCCTTGTCGGCGTCCGGTTGGTGGCTGAGGGGGCACCATAGTGCATGCCACGGGGTGCAGGGATTAACACCATGGGAGCATGTACTATGGCCGGTTTACGGCCGTAACACATGCTACCATAGGGAAATGTCGGAATGCACATCCTAATCAGGTGGTTGGGACATCGTAATAGGCCCCTTAATATGAATTGGATTTATAATATTTGTAGATTTTAGTGCCTAGCGCCTTTTCTCAAATTAGTATATATTGAAGTAGGAACAGCAAATGTTACCCTTTAGAGTCCAACACGTTCCTCAAGTTGGTTTAGTTTGGAGTCGGAATAGTAAATGTCACCCATCTAGTGTCCAACACTTTTCTTGAGTTGGTTTACATTGGAGTGAGAATATTAAATGTCACACTTTAGTGTCCAACACCTTCCTCAAATTGATTTAAATTGGAGTGCAAATATTAAATGTCACCCCTTTAGTGTCCATCATATTCCTTGAGTTGTTTCACATTGGAGGGGGAATTGTAAATGTCACCCCTTTAGTGTCCAACACTTTCCGTAAGTTGGTTTAGACTGGAGTGGAAAAAGTAAATGTCACTCCTTTTGTGTCCAACAATTCCCCCAGGTTGGTTTGGATTGGAGTGGGAATAGTAAATGTCACCCCTTTAGTGTCCAACATTTTCCACAAGTTGGTTTAGTTTGCAGTGCGAATAGTAAATCTCATCCCATTATGTCCAACACTTTCCCGAAGTTAGTTCAGATTGGAGGAGGAATAGTAAGTGTCACCCCTTTTGTGTCCAACATTTTCCCCAAGCTTGTTTAGATTGGAGTTAGAATACTAAATGTGACCCCTTTAGCGTTCAACATTTTCCTTGAGTTGTTTTAGATTGGAGAGGGAATAGTAAATGTCACCCCTTTAGTGTCCAACACTTTCCCTAAGTTGGTTTAGAATGGAGGGGGCATAGTAAATGAAACCTCTTTAGTGTCCAACATTTTCCAAAAGTTTGTTTCGATTGGAATGGGAATAGTAAATGTCATTCCATTAGAACCCAACATATTCCTTAAGTTGTTTTGGATTGGAGTGGGAATTATAAATGTCACCTCTTTAGTGTCCAACACATTCTCTAAATTGGTTTATACTGGAGTGGGTATAGTAAATGTCGCCCTTTTTGTGTCCATCACTTTCCCCAATCTGGTTTACATTGGAGTGGGAGTAGTAAATGTGACCCCTTTAGTGTCCAACACAATCCTTGAGTTGTTTTAGATTGGAGCGAGAATATTAAATGTCACCCCTTTTAGTGTCCAACACTTTCCCTAAGTTGGCTTAAATTGGAGTGGGAATAGTAAATGTCACCCATTAAGGGCCCGATTCTGATCTCTTAAGGAAAGCCCTCCATACGACTCGGATCTGGAGGGTTTTCCGAGCGAGACGTGCTCCGGGAGTCCGAACGAGCGAGTATGATGCTGCGGTATGCTTACAGACTCAGTTTGCTCGGACTCCCATTGAAATCTATGGGAGACCGTGTACAGACGCTTACACAGGCTCCCATACCAAAAAAGGGGTGGGTGGGGAAAAGCGTACACCCTGTGGCGGGCACCCCATTTTGCCCGCCACACTGTGCATGCTTGGATCGTGGGGACCCATGCGCACCCCCCGTGATCGAATAGGAGGGCTCCGAGTAAAGGGGGGCCTGCTATGGCCCCCCAAAGTCCGAATTCGGCAGCCATTTCATCTCGATGAGACCGAGGCGATACAGCTGTCCGATTCATGCACCGTACTCGCTCGGTTGGAAAACGGCTCCATTGCGTGGCACGATTCGGCTACGAATGTGTTGGACAGACAGGTTCGGGTTCGTAAACGATTTGCACGGCATGTACTGGATACTCGCATCGTACTTGCTCGTTAGGAATGGGGGACGATTCGGGCAGGAAGATAGGCTCCGAATCGGATTTGCTCTTTACAAATCCCATTTGGAGGCCTTCCTTACGAGATCGGAATCGGGCCCTTAGTGTCCAGCACTAGTATCAGTATCATATCATTATCATTGTTACAGAATACAGATGCCCCTCTCCATTACATGTCACATTATGATATGGTGCCTGTAAGTGTCAACAAATAACCCATTACCCATATGTGTGTCAAAATGTAAGTGTCTGGGCCTTTTCAGTGCATATTTTCCACAGGTATGTTCCAGCAACCATTTTGCTAGTGTTGGGAATTTGTCTTTGAAATGATTACAACTACCATGATGTCCTGTTTCTGTTCCTCTAAAGATTACTATGTCATGTTTCTCATTCTCTCTTTCCTAATAGATTTCAACACGTCAAAGCGTCATGTAGTGATCAATCCCTTTTCAATGCTCTATAATGAAAATGGTCAGCGTTGATTTTTGAATGTTGTCCTGTTTCACTCAACCAATTGTATTGAAGTCATAAATTTCACTAATCAAACTGTGTTGACATAAGATTTGTCATGTATGCAAATGACTATGCTGGATATCAGTGGTACATGCAAATATTGACGGTGCACTGTTCACATGATGACTAATGCCAAACATCCATCCAAGTAGTGGAAATGTCTGTTTTGCAATCAGCTAGCCCTGGGAATTGTCAATTACACTTCGAACCTCTACACTATTTTGGGCTGAATAGTTGGGAGATGTCAGGTATACTCCCTAATCACTTCATGAACATTGCAGGATACCTGATTACCTGCTGATTTGAAGTTCTACTGTTTGAAATAGAAAAAAGTTTGGGTAATATGTTCAATACCACTGGAAGCTACCATCACAATAATCCCTACCTGTTTTGTCTTCTAGGTATCTACACTGTTTGTCTCAAAAGATTTGAATGTACAATACACACCTTTTCTAATCAGAATGTTCTCCATTTCTCAATAGGTCAAAGTGGCTGACCATGTGAGCAGGTTCCAGCCACTGAAGGAACCTCCACTCCAGCACAGGATCAAGCCTTCATTGAGGAGAGCACTCCTGGTGATATGGAGGAGCTTGAGGAGTCTGGTACATCTGGTTAGTCTGGGCCCGCAGCACCAGTGACAATCCCTGTGCCCACACCGGCACCTCCCACCCCAGCTGAAGGCTCCACTTCCTGGGTTCCTTCCACTGTGACACCAATCGTGTGCCCCCCATTCCCAGGTGATGTTGACACCACACCACTCCCAGCTCACTGAGTCCACTGGGGTCACTGACACCCAGACCACCATTGACCAAATCTTGGGAGTCTACCATCAGGCCCATGACATGATGGGCCAGGTACTCACCAAGCTCTGGGAGATGAAGCAGCTGGAGAGGAACCACAACCGCCAGATGGAGGCCCATATTTCTTTTTTTTTTTTTACAAAGTTTTATATAGCGCGAACTTGACCCAAAAGTATCGGGTATCAGAGCGCTTTACATAGCACCAGTTGCATTACATGAGGACACATTCATTTTTGTTAGGCACGGGGAGATTAAGTGATTTGCCCAGAATCACAGGATGTTCAGCGCCATTGCCGAGACTCGAACCCAGTTCCCCAGATTCGAGGTCGACCGCCCTAGCCGTTAGGCCAACTCTTGGGGTGCTGAGTTTATTTACTCCCACATGCGCAGGGCTTTCTCAACACCATCTACCCCTTCCTGTGGTCCTACCACATCAGAGCCATCGACATCGCCCACAGCCACAGGAAGAGAGGCCATGCCGGCAGATGAACCACCTGCAGCCCCCTTAGCCAACTGTGGATACCCACCCCCCACCACACCAGGGGACGTTCATGCAGATCATCAGGAGGTAAGGATGGCAAGACCTCTGCCACCATCAGCAAGAAACCTAGACAATAATTTCCTCAAGTGTGTGCCTACCATTCACTCTGTAGACTATGTCTGTACACATTTGCCTTTCTGATGCCAGTAGTATTTTGGACATTGGATTTCAAACAATTTTGGATCTACTACTAGAGTTTCATTCACCAGCCATGACTGACTTCTTCATTTTTGCTTTGCCTTTGTTATGTTCACCCTCTTTTTTTCATCACGTTTAGTACAATAAATGTGCTAGTCAACAAATTATAAACTGGTGTTGTACATCTCAACTCTATCAATGCATTGTTTAATTCCATCATAACTTGGCAATGACAGAACATCAACAGATTGTGTCAGTATAGATGATTTGCAAGTAAATATTGTTTATTTCAAGTTCCAAAACATGAATCACAAAATATGTCATAGCATTCAATCATGATCTACGTTTATCCAATTTGACCGATACTTGTCTGTTAGCATTTGCACGAACATAACAATCCATGCATTAAACTAATACTCAGTGCTAGTTTTCAAATGTTCAGTTCCAGACCTTGCCAATATGGAAGAAGGGGATATGTCCAAAATAATACGATAGAAAAGGCAAACTTTCATTGATTTATGTCATCGGCTGGAGTCAGATCTTTTGGCTCACATAAGGAAGCCCACATCAATAACACCAATAGATAAAACCATGGCAGTACTATTTTCTATAGACAGAGAATCATTACAAAACACTGTTCAGTTTCTGGTGGAATGTCACAACCAAGTTTCAGTGGTGTGCTGCAAGAAGTATATCCTACAATCGTGAGAGACATCAACAGCTACATACACTTTACTCAAAATGAGGATTTAGCCAATGTGAAGGGAGATTTCCATGATTTTACTCCACTAACACGTGTTTTGAGCAAATGATGGCACACATATTACTTTAGTGCCAATACATGACAGAGAACAAGTCCAATGTAATCTTCAAATCTCCCATCCAATCACAGTGCAAGTCACCTTGGTACAAGATTTGTACATTCAAAGTCTGTGTCCGTCTTTCCCATGGTCAAGCCATGCTCCCTTTGTTCTTGGAAACAGCACCATATAGCTGCAAATGTCACGACTCTGAAATGTCCAAATGAAGGTGACATGGTGAAGGAACCTAAAACAGATCCAATAAAAGCATTACCAATCACACAAAACATGATGACCACATTACAAAGTAAACCTTTGGAGGACACAGTTTCACAATACAAGGAATAACCAATGTAACTGAACATTGTAGTCAATATGTCCATAATTTGACATTTAACCACTTTTGACCTGATTGTCCCAGAACTTGGCCTACCCAACAAAGTACCACCACATACTCCTCTCATCACCACATCTAAAGTAGGTGTAACGGTGAAAGACATGAAATGTAAAGATATACTTACACTGATGAGAAGAAGTTGTCAATGACATCTAGACAGACGTCAACTCCTTCCTCTTCACCACTATCATCTTCTTTTGGCATATGAAGATCCTCACCCGGAGCCTCTTCATGGTCTCCATCCTCTGCGATGTAAGGGATGCTCCGTCGCAGGGCGATGTTGTGGAACATGCAGCAGGCCACGGTGATGTGGCAAACCTTAGCTGGTGAGTAGGAGAGGGCTCCACCAGTTTTGTCCAGTCATCAAAATCTGGCCTTTAGGTGCCAGAAAGCCCACTACACCGGCCGCCGTGTTCGTCCATGGGCCTCATTTAAGCAGACTTCCCCTGGCATTGTTGGATTCCTCAGCAGTGCCAACAACCATGGTTGGTTGGGATAAGCTGTCTCCTAGATGGAAGACAAAAAAGGCCCACACAACTCCAGATTATTCAACTAGAAATACCCCAAACAATATTATGAATGATTGTACTGACCAACAAGCCAGGCCTTCTTAGGTCAAAGTTGAGACATTTGAAGGGGTAGGGGGCAGTTCTGTAGTACAAATAAATAATGGGCAGAGCTGGGGAAATGGGTGCAGAGGCTTGTGATATTACAAATCTGGTTAGCAGACAACTTGCATGTTGATTGAATGGAAGTTCTTTCGATTCCGGTATACCTGTTCTCTGGTGTGTGGTGGCACTAACGCAATATTTGTGCCATCAATTGCTCCAACCACATGTGGTAGGTGACCCAAACCGTAAAAGTCACCCTTCACATTGGCTAAATCCTGCTGGTGTGGAAATTAGTTGAAGCTGTTGATGTGTCTCATCATTGAAGATAGAACTTCTTGTAGCACACCACTGAAAGTTGGTTGGCACATCCCACCAGATACTGCCACAGTGTATTGGAAGGATCCTGGGGCCACAAAACGAAGTACAGACATGATTTTGACTATTGGTGTAATAGATGCAGGGTTTCTGTTGTGAGGCTGTAGGTCTGGCTCCAGCTGATGACATAAATCCAGTATTGTTTGCCTATTCAACCTGAATTTCTTGATGACATTCCTTTCTGCCATGGTGGCAAGGTCTGGAAATGGGCGGTACACTGGAAGCTATTGTCTCCTCTGTCTCCCAGGGATCATATGTCTGCATTGGAGAAACATGTAAACATTTAATACATGATCCACAGCTACATATGTGATGAGTAACACAAAAGTCATTCATTTAAAAAACTTTATATGGGTTAATACATATCTAGAAGCTACATTTGCTTCTTTTCCTTTAACCATCACAAATGACATTTATAGCCTTGATATGAATCTGAGAAATAAATGTGTACATAATCCTTTTAAAATGTATTTTTTCCCCAATTTTGGATATTTTTACTTATTTAATCCACAAAGACCATCAACATAGGTGTACACAACACCGTGCTAATTTTGCGTTTCAGCACAGTAATGCACTACACATAAATGTTTATTTTCCAAAAACAAAATGTCCATCGAAGTGTTATTATTTGAACAAAGTAGCCCCCATTTGGAACGGTGGTGACGCACTTAACCGTCACTAACACACTATTTTGAAGTCCTAAAATGACGGATGCCTTACCTCGCTGATACAACATTTGGAATCAGACAGCTGCAGCAGTCGACTGCACAGTGGGCGGCAAACTCCACAACGGACACAGCCATAGCTAACATTTATAAACAAAACGGTAGAAGGTCAATGGATGTGTCCGTCCCCGGTGACGATCACGTACTTCACGTACATCTACGTGGAGGTTGGGAAAAAAGCTCACTTGCCCCTAACACTGCTGCTAATAAGACCTTCTTCTCTTTTATTGCGGTTTCTGACCTCTGAGAGCAACCATGCCAGGTCAAACACCTGAGAGGGCCCCCTGCCTTCATGCCAGAGGAGCTAAAATTGCTGGCAAAGGAGGTCCTCTCCCTGTATGGCCATCTCCAGGGCCGGCTAGAGGAACAGGCACATGTCTGGAATACATATGTGAATCTGTCTAACTGCTCTTTTACATTTGCACAGCCTAGAATGTCCCATTGAGGTCCAGAGTGAAGTGTAGTGATTGATGAGAAGTGTCACATTATGTGGTCCATACATAAGACAATGATGTTAGGGATTTGTATGTCAAATATAAAACACCATCAATATGTGCTGTGTGTTACAGGCTCTAGATTCATATTTGTGTGTATGTAGAGATCTATGCATGTATATGTTTGATTCACTTGTGCTGATAAGTTGCCAAATAAAATCATGGTAAATGGTGAACACACAATGAACTCTTAACACCTGGAGATATGTATGTACTGTGTCTAACAACATTGAAAAGGATGTTAGCTATGTGTATAGTCCCACAAATCATCCAGCCTAAAACGGTACTCTCCAAAATGTAGTTTGGTAGCTACCAGTAGCTCCCAAACCCTTTCAGAGTAGCACACAGCCTTGAGGTGACTTATAGGATGAGCACAGGGTGACTCTTGTAATGTAAAAGTTGAGGAATAACGGTGTACATGTGACATCATGATCATCAAGCTGCATATAGCAAGGCCTGTCATTCAGCAGTGCTTATACAAATTCATGGGCCAGGCTGGGCCTGATTTACAGGGTCATACAACTGATGCACTGAGGTACAGCTGGCTTGTGCATATCTCCTTTGCTGGACAAAATGTGAGGTGTGCTTAGATTATGCTCCTAAATGCTTTAAATGGACAACAGTTGAAAGTGAGAGTTTCCTGACTTCTTGAGGTAGCACTTCTTTTCAATGAACTAACATTTCAAAGAATGTCATGTCCAAACTTCAGTACCCTTATTCACAGTGGGCACTATTCACTCTGCCATATTCATTAATGTTTAGCCTTCAGTAGTTCCCAATCTTTAGCACTGATCAGGAGTAGGTCATATCACAGATTATGTAGAGGACCCTGGGTTAGATGATGTCACAGGCTAGGATTTGTGTGTTGAGAACATCATATGGGATGAGGATGGGCAACAAGTCACTATTGATGTGTGTGAGGATATTGGTTTAGGTCAGCATGTGACAATACACAGGTTGTATGGAAACTTATGAGTTATGTTACTGATAGCTGTAGACAATTTTGTGACAGCAATACCTTCAAACAAAAAGTCTCAATACCATTGTTTGTTCTTTCCGTTCATGTATCCATGCAGGTCAATGCTCATCAGAAGCGCGACAGATGGAAGGCCATCACCAGCAAGGAGCAGATGCTGGGGGTCTACAGGCGATGCAGCGTCCATTGCTGCAAGAAGTGGGAGAACCTAAGATGCGGGACCCAGAAGATCGCAGAAGTCCAGCTCGGGACGTCGTCACAACTGTACACGGACCCCCCCCCCAATGGCCCTCATTCTTGCGGTGCCTAACCGGAGCTTGATGTGCAGTTGAGGGCCCAACAGCAGCAAACAGTGGGTAAGTTCTTATCAGAGTTACACATGTTACATGACACATGTTTTGTTACAGCCTGGATTGTTTCCATCAACATTCAGGGTGGCATATATCCAACCCTCAAGAAGAGTTCTTAAAGGTGTAAGTTTTGCACAAGGTGTATGATGATGTGCTTTGGCTATTGTTTTTGGATAATGTTCCCACCTGATATCTGGTCCCTAACAATGGACTGTTGTGAGCAGACACATGGCTGTCTAAACTCCACATATACAGCATGTTGTTTTATGTCATGTGGGACAGTTGTAAGTAACAGGCAACTAGTCCGCATTGTGTCAGATGTGATGCTCCTTCACTGATGTGGATGATGTCATGTTAGCCCTATTATAGGTGACATAGCATAGTAGGCACTTATGATACAGTGTATGTACCAACCGTCACATTTATAAGTTGGGATTCTACACAAACCAGAGTGGGCATGTGATCCAACATGATTGGTGACTGCAGAATTGATGGCTACATATTGGTACGAAGACATATCCAAAATGTGTTCTGCATCAGAAATACTGTTTCATACATGTTAAACAGTGATAGATTAGTATGATGTCTTACTGCTTCACATATGTGTGTAAGGCAGCCTGCTTTTGACCAGAATATTTAGATAGGCATACAATTGTGATCAAACACAGATAAGAATCGTACACAATGTTGATAGCTCTACCAAATAGCCCAAACCATTCCTCAGTGTCCTTTGTCATGCCCAGATGAACTATCAATGACGGAGCAAAATGGTAAGCTTGAAGGCATTTGGAAGATGGAATGTTCCATCAAACATATGTGTGAGTATCCCATCAGGAACACTCAGATTCAGGCCGAACTCATGACTCATTAGGCAAACGTTAAAATGCATAAAGGTGTACTATGTTGCATATTGTGATTGACATTTCAAACTTTGATTCATTGTATGTCATAATTAGTGTGATCTTTTATAATGTTGTGAGTACAGTGAAAGCCAACATATTTAGTGAAACCATTTCACAAAGATACAACAAAGTTCAAATACCTACAGATATTTAGGAGTCAAATGTGAAGATGCTTTTGATCTATACTGAGGTGTATTAAAAATGTTACAAGGGCTATATATGTCAATATGTTGTAGTAGTCATTTGTCAATCTACCCAAATATTACTTTCAGACTGTTTTCAACAGCATAGGTGTGTAGATAGTATGTGATACATTGCTAAGCTACTTCAGTACAGGATTCATGCATCAATGCTGACACTTTAAAAATATACTTTACTAACTTGACTTGAGTGTTACCATCATGAAATATCCAAACAATGGTAGCCTGCTTTTTTTTTTTACGGAGTTTTATATAGCGCAAATTTGACCCGGTATCGGGTATCAGAGCGCTTTACATAGCACCAGTTGCGTTACATGAGAACACGTTCATTTTTGTTAGGCATGGGGAGATTAAGTGATTTGCCCAGAATCACAGGATGTTCAGCGTCATTGCTGAGACTCGAACCTGGTTCCCCAGATTCGAGGTCGACCGCCCTAGCTGTTATGCCAACTCCTCTCCCCAGTTTATGCCAATATTGATACAACATTGTAGTATATCTTGACAGACATTGAGTCATATTTGACTTATTGATGAAGATAAGTATGCAGGTTTTAGAGCCTAGTGAACACACAGTACAAAGGTATTGCTGATGCATATGCTTTTTAATGACATCAGTTCACTAATCTGTACAACAAAGGCCAACCATTCTGAGGTGTGCAACAGTGCCTGAATAGACATGATAATGGATAAGAGACAAGATCATACATGATATAGGAGCTATCATGGAGAATGGCATCACTGTGACCAAGTGCCTTCTTTAAAATGTTGCCTACATGCATGTACTTATGCTAATGTAGAACCAAACTTCTAGAGCCTTGAGGCAGGTGAAATGTGACAACATGGTATCGGTTTTGTGTTGACTCTTAATGATCTGTTCTGTTTACACAGATACTATAACACCATTGTATATGTCATTTCAGAATCAACCAGGGCAGGTGAAGGAGAAGGTGCCAGTGTAGGCGGTGAAGCATCTGGTCACAGTGGTGCCGGTACCAACACCTAGGGACACAGTGGCCCAGAGGGTGATGGGAGTGCAACAAAGGCCACCAGTGATACTACATCTTCTTCGGAGGCCTCCTCCAGTGAGCACTCCCTAGTGGTGGTGGACCCTACTGCTCAAGTTACACCTGCATCCTTGTCCGCCACCCAGAGTAACAACTCCACTCTCACTCTTGCTCCCCCCAGTTGGCCCAAGCAGGTCCGCTAAAAGACCAGTGATCTCCTTTGCTGCGGGCAACTACCCCCCTGCAACTGTCTCGCCGGCTGCACTGAACGAGAAGGAGGCTGTTGCCTTCCTCCGAAGCATCGCTGTAGGCCAGACTGCTCTGCTGAATGCCATCCAGGGGCTTAGCTGCCATAAGCAAAAAATGGTAGCTTACCTGGAAAGCATTCACAGTGGTATGTCTGTCCTACAGCGGTAATGTCAAGGTCTGGCCTCCTGATTCACCGCAGCCTCCCAGCCATCCCAATCTTCTGCCCCACCTCTCACCCCTTCCCCATCCCAATTCTCTATTCCCAGCCCTGTCCAAAGCACACTCACATCTTTTCATGCATCCACTCAGACACAAGCATCAAAAACACACACACACATAAACCCCGCAAAAAGAAACTCAAGTGCTCATCCAAACTTACACGCAGCAGACCACTAACGCACACACACACATGCACCTCACCCACCACCAGCACATTGACAGAAAGCATACCCACCACCACACCCAAATGCACCACACCCACCACCAGCACACCAACAGAAAACACACCCACCACCACACACACATGCACCACACCCACCATCATCAAACTGACAGAAAACACATCCACCATCTGCAAACCAACAGAAAGCACACCCACCACCAAACACACAAGCACCACACCCACCATCAGTGCGCTGACAGAAAGCACACCCACCACCACACACACATGCACCACACCCTCCACATGCACCATTACCACACCCAGCACCTCCACAGCACACGCATACATAGACACAGGTAGCTTAGAATACACACCCTTAAAACTCAGATGCTCACAAGCACATAAACAACAGACACCTATAACACAAGATACACTCAAACAAGCACAACATTCACCAGACCCACAGGCACCTGCACCCTCAACCCACCCATGCACATCAGAACCTTCCACTCCCTCCCCAACAGCCTACCACATTTCCCATGGAGGATCCAGGTTTTTCCCTTGCCCTAACCCCTTCCACACCCGAACTAACACTTCCACATCCAAGTCTACCCCAGCCAAATGGTCATCCACCCCTTCTAAATTCCCACCCACCCATAAGAACCCAGGAGCACCCCTTCCAAAACCACAGACCCACCTCCCCAAACCAAAGGACACCCCTTCCAAACCAAATGCTCCTCTTCCAAAGCCAAGGACACCCCTCCCAAATCCTAACCATCCCACCCATGGAAGATCTTGAAGGCTCCTGCTCTGCCCAATAGATGCCCCTTTTTTGAGGCGCTTCCCTTTGGCAGCCATGTGGGAGGAAAGCTGAGTGCCTTGGCACAGAAGTGCCCAGGATTCTTGACAGCAGGAATAGATTGTCATTTTAATTGCTTAAAAAGTCATTAGACTATTTGGTATGAATAAATACCTATTTTTCTTTTCACCAAGTTTTTCCTTAACAATTGTTTTATTCCTAGCAATGTTTCTGAGTAAAATGTGTAGTACTTATTTGTCTTACCCATGATGGCAGGTGAAACAACTGATTTGTTTAATGTCTACTTTGTTAAGTGCATATACTGCTTAACATTATATGTGAAGGTCATTTGAATTTAAATGGAGGCATTCATTATAGTAATGGCCACTTGCACCCTGTCATCAATTAAACCTTTGGGAGGTGTTACTACAGGTGTGTTTGTTTCACCTTGATTACTGATCAGTGTGAACACATATGCATGATACCTTTAAATTTCAAGTGTGACTATTGATATTGGATACAGTACATGACTTGCAATAGACAAGGGAAAATGGTACATGTATATATAAGTTTATTACTACTAATTTGTAACAGACATTCATATGACTGTTAAATTCTGAGGTAGCACCTGGTGTAGAGCAATTTCTACATCATGTTACATTGCACTTAATCCTATGATGTGTGCTGGATATGTTTTTAATGTTTGAATTTTCTACATTTCTTTAGACACACCTGTATTGTGACTTTTATAAATTTCATTTTGATGTATTTTTGTGCAAGTGTCCATTTTTGGGAAGGCAGATTGAACCAAATTCACACATACAATGTGTTGATATAGGTGAATTTCTTAAACATTCTGAGATGTCAACATTACAGACATCTGCATTTCACATTGGTATGCTATTGTTTGTACGAGCAACTTCTAAATGCATGAGTCCTGTGCAAATGTTGACAGACAAGTCAATGGGTAACAGATAAGAGTGTGGCTTACCGTCGATAGCATCCATGGCGGTGTTGGTTTTGTTTGTCATCAAGCAGCAGCAGCGGCAGGACTTGGCAGGTCAGATCCATGCTAAAGCAGGAAGTGTTAAAGTGAGAAATGTTGAGTTTTAGCCTTGTATCCAGTGCATTCCGCCAACTCGGTGTGGAGGTTTGACCGCCACAGTCACGTCAGCGGGAAGGCCCATTATGATTGGCCGGCGGAGAAATTGGTGGTCCACCCTCCGACAACAGATTATTCCTATCCCACCATCGACTCAGTCAAGATTTTCAGGTGGTGACGATGAGACCACAGCAGACTTTTGTCTATGCAATAGCAAACATCTAAATAGGGCAGGCAGACCGCCAAATCAGTTGGTGGGAAGACCACCGTAAAAAGCGACAGTGGGATCTATTCCGCCAAGATCAAAACCCGGCCCTTAGAGTAGATTTTTGGAGGTTTCGCCATATTCTTTGAGATTAAAGTGATAGAAACAGTCTTGTATGACTGTGTGGGGGTATAGTTATAGAATTATTTGAATCGTAGTTTGTTCAAAGTCTATGATTTTTTGGGGAAGGGATTAGTTATTTGTATGTTGTTTTATATTATTTAGGAGTTCATAGTGGGAGCTGCTTTGTTTGTTTGGTAGTAAAGCATATACGAAAGGGATATTGGTGTTTTCATATTCACCATGTAGGGTGTATATTTGAGTGAAAAGTTTGGAACACATTTTGAAGGTCCCATCAATTATCCAGGTTTGGCATTGGGTAAGTTTCATTAGGTTGATTGCTGTGGAGAAAATTTAGATTTGTTTTTCATTATTTAAATTGTCATGAAAAAAAGAAGGGTTCCTCATTATGTGTTATTTTTAATTGGTTAGGTATATCTATTTCTTGGTATGTTCTAGGGGCAGTTTGGGTATCACTGATGGCTTTTTTAGTGCGTGCAATTAAGCGTTTTAAAGTGGAGATAGGTGGTGGTTGGCCTGTTACATGCATGGAGACTTTGGGTAGTATGCCTTTCGAATATAGCACTTTACTACGCGATGTTTTACATTGCGTGCTATTACAACGTGGCTGTTACAACAACCGCGTTGTTAGTACGCGATGCATTTACATCGCAAGTCTTTACAACGACTTCCACTAGGGGGCGCGCTGGACTTAGGAATAGTATTATTTACTATTCCTACTCCAGTTCTAACGCAACAGTAGGGAAGGTGTTGGAATTAATTTCCAATACCTCAGCGCCCCTAGTGGAAGTCGTTTTAAAGACTTGCGATGTAAATGCATCGCGTACTAACAACACGGTTGTTGTAACGACCGCGTTGTAAAGGTATCGCAGTGTAATGTAAGGGTTGTTTCCCCTGCCTTTCAGGATTTTGATTGTAGGTTCCTGGGGGCTAGTGCTTGCCTCTCGTATATCTTGCAAGATTTCTCTTATTTCTATTTCTGTAACATTCGGGGGGTGGTTGTGCTCTTTTACATTTATCACAAAATTATCTTTTGTAGTTGCCTTCCCATAGCATGCATTTGAAAAATATGAAGTACGTTCCTAGTTTATGGTTTCTGTTGATGAACTTTCTTGGCTGTAGGTGTAGCCCATATTGTTTAATAATTGTTTCCCTTGCTGTAAAGTTATATATTGAGCCTCTTCTGTCATTGTATCTGTAAATAGTTTAACAGTATAAATATTTTTAAATTGACTTTTGCTTATTTGTTATTAATATTTTTTTTAGAAAAGCATTTACTTGTCATTTATTTAATTACTTGTATGTTTCTTTTAGATGTTTTGCACAGATTTGAAGCTTTTTTTTATCTTATTTGAATGCGGAGCAGGTGCTGAATTTTTTGTTGAAAGAGAAAAACAATTATATTAATTAGACATGGTATATTGTTGCAAGTTTGTTGAGGTTTAAGGAGTTAGGTTTATTTTTAGTCATTGGTTGGGAGAGTTTTTAAATTGGTATAAATACACACTTCATTATATATTCTTCGTGCTTTATTATAGCTGGTATTTTCTGGCAGTATGTTGGTTTTCTATTCCTTAAGGTATTCTATATAAAAAGACAGATGTTACAGAGTGTGTTACTATTTATTTAAGTTATATTTTTTAGTTTAATAACAGTTCATTTTTAGTTTAAATATATGTATTACTTACTTGAATTTGTATTTGTTGAGATGAATTATTTCTCTTCTATTCTTTAGAATCTGGCAGAGTTTCCTCCTCTTGCAGCATTTATCATATTCGGAGTATTTAGTTGTTTTAATTAGTGTGCCTTTAATATCGTTGGCCTAATAGTTTGTTTACATTTTATTGGTTAAAGTTGTTTTTAGTGCTATTTTATTGGTTGGTTTAGTATAGTGTGGATTTTTTTCATCAGTTGAGTGCTTCTTTAATAAATGCTTATTAATGTTTTATTTTGTATTATAATATATACTTTGTGTTATTTATATATGAATTATAATATATATATATATATATGATCACCACACTAGATGAAGCCATGAGCGCCTCGCTTGACCCTTTTAATCCCGCACACACTGGTGTATTATCAGACCTTTTGGGAATAGATGTTACTGAAACCACTTCTACAGAATTCAGAGCCAAATCCAAACATGTCCCCATCACAGTCAAAGATAATATTGATATCTTTAGTGATTTAGTGGCTCAAGATTTTCTGGAGCTTCTAAAAAAGAACACCAGAAGGGGTAACATGACTAAAACCCAGTGGGAGGCTGTCTCCAAACTACAAAAAGATCGGGATCTTGTCATCAAGCCATCAGATAAGGGTGGCAACGTGATCCTTATGACTAGGACCATGTATGCCAGTGAAGCGTATCGCCAACTGAATGACATAACCTGTTATGGAAAGGTGGACAGAAAATATCTTGTAGACCTGAAAAACATGTATATAGGCAAGCTGCAAACATGGTGGACAAGGGCCTACTCACGTGGGATGAAGTACGCTTCCTCAAAAATGACACACCCACCACACCAACTCTATACCTTCTCCCTAAGGTCCACAAAAATGATACCAACCCACCAGGCAGACCAATCGTATCGTCCAAAAATAGGCTCCTGGAAAATACCAGCAGATATGTTGACCATTTTCTCTTCCCCTATGTAAAAAACCTGTCATCCTATCTCAGGGACACCACGCATTTCTTGCAAAAGATTAGGATGTCAACATGGGAAATTGACCAATGGCTAGTAAGTCTCGATGTGGAGTCATTATACACGAGCATCAGGCATGATGACGGCATCAAGGCGTGCCAGTTCTTCCTGAAACAGCGTAGAGCAGAATTCCTAGAACATACTCTCATGCTCCTAGACATGTTAAAAATATGCTTGAAGGAGAATGTTTTCATCTTTGAAAGAGAATACTACAAACAGCTGCAAGGGACTTCAATGGGCTCCTGCTTCGCTCCCAGCTACGCTAATCTCATGGTGGGCTGGTGGGAGAAGCAGGTGCTCTGGAACGACAACACTGAACATTGGATATTTAATATATCCACATGGCTCAGGTACATTGACGATATTTTCTTTGTGTGGAGGGGGTCTGAAATGGAACTCAATCACTTCATAGACTGCTTAAACATAAACAATGTGAACCTCAGATTTACCAGACACTACAGTCAGGAATCGATTGACTTTCTAGACTTAAAACTAAGTGTAGACGGGGGAAGATTGTCACGAATCTTTTCAGAAAGAAGACAGCAGGGAATTCCATCCTTCATGCCGCCAGCTCTCAACCTCCAAGCTTTAGGTGGGGAATTCCATACAGTGAATTCTTCAGGGCCAAATGGAACAGCAGTACCCCTACCACATATGAAAACACCAAACGAGATATGAAGTCTAGATTTAAAGAAAGAGGATACCCCAGAAAAGCCATCACACAAGCAGAAAAACGAGTCGAAAGTCAATCAAGAGAGGAAATCGTTAACAAAACTCCAGAGCAGAGGCCCCCTAGAACTGATAAAAAGAGTGAAGTCAGATTCATCACCAAATACTGTAACCAATCTAATGAGATAAGGAATATCCTCAGAAACAGATGGGATATTCTTAGGAAAGATCCCATTCTGAGAAATGAAATAAACCCGACTCCCTCTGTGACATATATGAGAAGCCCATCCCTGAGGGACATGCTAGTTCACAGCCATCTCCAACCAAAGGAGGGTGGCTGGCTGAAACAAACCAAAGGCTTCCACAAATGTGGAAAATGTAAAGCCTGTAAAAACAGCAGAAATGTATCGGAGGTTACCCTAGAAAGAACTAAGACCAAATGGAAAATATCTAAATTTATCTCATGTGGTACTGAGTTCGTTGTGTATGCCATAGTTTGCCCTTGCAATCTCTGGTACATTGGGTCAACCACGTTTCCTGTAAAAAAAGTGCACCCTTGAACATTGGCGGGCAATCACCAATCTTGACCAGAGCTATAGCACTGCCAGGCATTTTGCCAGGGAAAACGCATCGGATTGGACTAGAGGCAAATATTTTGGATTAGACACTATCGCACCAAACCCGAGAGGAGGCAATCGCATTGCGGCCCTCCGTAAACTAGAGTCACGTCTGATCCTCTTAGCAGGGACCATGTACCCAGATGGCCTTAATCAGGACGAGCAATTGTATTCCCATTTATAGGATGTACACTGCTCGTTTAGATCATAGCCTTGACTGTATACTCACGCCCTACCCTCCCCTCCCCTCCTTTTGGTTTATTTTGTTAAGTTGCACCCCTTTCTTCCCTTTTTTCACGTGTTATTATATTAGATAGACAGACCCATAGCTCAATTGATTACTATGTATGTAAAGTCTCTTTAACTTTATGTTTTCTTTTATGTAACAGCTAAAACATGAATACTGTTCAGTATGTGATATGATGATGCTAATCATTGCAACTTTGTGACATTTGCAGAATTAGAGCTGTGAATCACCCTGAAACGGCACGTTGACAATCATGTAAGAGCACCGGAGTATGGCGGACCTTCCATCCAGCTCCTAGTCACTTCACGTACTCACTTGGGTACTACACCTGTATTGCAGCGAATTGTTGGTAGGTGGAACATAGCCACGAGGTATTCCTCTAGTAACCACTACTTGAAAATAGGGCACTAGTCCCTTCACTATGCCACAAATGAGCAGACCCATTTTGTTATATTATAACGATAGTGAATGAATTTACCATAAATGTTACGACTTGGAGACTTTTCTAAACAGTTGAAATACTACTAATGGATCAACATTCAAACAGCTGCATCTGTTTTCACTGTGCACCTTTTCACGTCATTTTTTTATATGTGTTTTAAACATTTCTTTTATGTTCATGAAACAAACATGTGCACGTACATTTAAATTGAAAAGAATGGAGGCGATGGTCATGTGACCAAAACCACGGACGTGGTCGAAACGCGTCGTCCTTGTCTGTCGTGAGAAAAATATACTGCTTTGACCGACCGAGTGGGCTCGCCTGGATTCTTTTCCTCAAGATCCTTTTGCTGTGCGATATATATATATATATATGTTTTTCCACAACAACCATCCAATTCGACAATCCAGCCACACTCTCCCCCGCTGCTCATAAAAACACGGCTTAGCACCAAGTCCAAGTGCTAAATGATGTTAATTGTGATTTAACGTGTCATCACAACACCCCACATGGAAAGCCATACATATACACATATATATAAAACTGAAATTAATGAATGTGTTTATATGTTTATAACTAATAATAATTGGTTTGGCATTTTTAAATATATATGTTTTAGGTGTACGATTTTTTAGGGGTGTTTATTTAATTTTGGTTAATGTAATATATTTTTATTCTTTTATGGTTGTTTATTATAAGTTTGGAGTTTATTTGAAGAAATTGTTTAAAGTTAAAAATTCGTTGCTGTTAATATTGTAATCAATATTGTGTTATTCAATATTTTTGATATTTTGTATGTTTATTTAAGGGCGACAATATTAATGTTTCCGAAATTTTTGTTATCGATATATGTAAAAATCAATTTTGTTGTGAACGATATATGTGTGTTCAATATTAGTGATTCTAATAGTTAAATATAAGGAGTCAATATTTTTGTAATCGATATAAAATTTCCGATATATGTGTATATTGTTATTTGTAGGATCAATATTATGTCAGAGATCCGATGACCGTCTTGAGATACATAGATGATAATCAAATACTGGTAGAGATAAAGGGGCTGATTAAGACTTTGGCGTAGTTGAGCCGGCTCTCCAACAGCACAGCTGCGCCAAAGCTGTGCAAGGACCGTCCGCCTTATTACGAGTTGAACCCGTGTAAGGCAGATGGTCCTTTGCCTTTCCCATGGCGGTGCCAGGAAAACAGGCACCGCAATGGGAACAGCAAAAAACGTTCCAGCATGGCATGGACGGTGACGTCCGTGCCGTGCTGGAACTTTGGGGGAATACAGACCCCCTGAATGTGTCCCTATGGCGGGGCTCTCGCCATGAAATGGCAGGTGGTGCAGGAACTCTCAATACGCTCAGCGGGACTGGCGCAGTCCTGCCGAGCATTTTACATTGTGGCGCAGCTCAGCCACTGCCAAGAAACAACTGTTCCCTTGTGCAGCTGGTGGTCCACCACCGGTACAACTTTGAAAGTCGCAATCTGGCGGACAGTGGGCCGCCACTGCTGTGCCAACGTGAGTTCGAAGGTTGGAAGACTGGCGCACTCGTAATCAGTCTCAAAGTTATGGTCACACAGATGCATTTCCCTATTCAGTTTTTCAGAAGATTCACTATATGGAGCATAAACATCTATTTACAAGAACCAGCTATAGTGAATGAAGGTTGCCTTCCACAGTAAAGCAAATACTTGCTACTTTTACCATTTGAATGCATCTTTACCAGTGACATGTCTGACTTTGCTTTAGGCATTCGGACTACTAGGTGCAAGGTGGCCAATCAGGGAAATACAGGGATTACTGGTCTAATTGAAAAGAAATGGCATGAGGCACATGAAATCAGCAATGGGAAGAGGTTATTTGTATTGAAATAAGGCATAATGGACTACCTAGGGTAGTGTGCCGAGTAGGTCCTGGGAAGTTTTATGGAGAAATGATTCTGAGTCTGTGGGTTGGATGTAATCAGAATAAAAGAGTGTAATATGGCAATATAATGATAGATGGTTCAGGAAATGAAGATATGTACTAAATATGTTGAAAGAGATACAGGAAGTCAAGAAGGCAAAAGGAAAGGTCTGAGGTTGATCTATGAATAAGTGGCTATTAGGGGAGTATTGAAATTGGGGTAAGGAAGGGTAACCAAGGCAGGCAAGGAAGCTGCGCCTGGTGTTCAGTACCTGCAGCTATATGAAGAAGGTAGGATACTGCATATGCCCCTTTTTAAAATATATATATATATTTTTCAATTCTAAAGGTGTTTATCTCTCTCTCTGCTATCCTTTTGCATTTACCCCTTACTAACTCTTATGCCTACCCAAGTTTAAACCTTTAAAAGCATGTAAAACATTTACTACCTCATTCCCCTTACCCATCCCTGAACCCTAAAAACCCCTTACAACCCCAAACCCTTACCCATGACTGAACCCTATAAAAACCTTAAAACCCTTACTACCCCGTACTTCCCCGAACTTCTACCCATCCATGAACCCTGTAAAGACTTTATTAATTCATACCCTTTCCATCCCTGAACCCCAAAACCCTTTAATAACACTATACTGAACCATTCCTGAACCTGAAAAAAGTCCTTACTACCCTGTACCCTTACCCATCCCTGAACTGTAAAAACTCAGTAAAAACCCACACCTCTACCGATCCCTAAACCCTGATATCCCCTTTAAATCCTTTACTACCCATATCCTTACTGTTGCATGAACCCTGAAACCCCCTAACTACCCGCACCCCTACCCATCCCTGAACCCTATAAAGCCCTTGAAATTCCTTTCTACTCTGTACTCTTTCCCATCCCTGAATCCTAAAAACCCCTAACAACAGCAAATCATTTTTCATCCTTGAACCAAAAAATCCTTAAACCTCTTACTACTCTGTACAATTCCTCACCGCTGAATCCTAAAACCCCTTTAAAACTTTTACCACCCTGAATCTTTATCATTCCTGTAACCCCTAACTCTCCTTTTTTAAAAGGACATTATAAATATATCATTTAAAAAAAAATACTTTGTGATAAATTATCAAAAGAAGGCCTGCGTGGAACTTACCAGCATGGTAATGTCATACCTGGTAAAGTCCTTAATGGTAAAGTCTGTGGGTAAAGACTGTATACCAGCAGCTCAGTTCAATGAATGATTCTACTGATTTCACCATAATACTAATTTAGACTGTTATTCTTCATGTACAGTCACTGTTCAGCTGTACTGTTGCAGCGTTATGAATTATTCCTAGATATTGATCAGCTGTGGCGAATTTTATTATTACACTTCATTGTGTTAGCAAAACCTTGGATAGTTGGTGGCTAATTTATATTCATCTAATATGTTGCTCTGACTCCCCTTTATCCACTATAAATGGGCTTGTTGCTAGCCAATGGACTCAAATGTGGAGTGGTTTATGCACCTTATTTAAAAACATACATAGAGGTTTTAGAAGACGTCATTTGCAGTACACAAAAGAAGCAATCGTAATTAAGTTTAAAACATTAACATTGTTTAGATTATCCTCCAGTTTATTTGTCTGCAAACATCTATTCCATTTTTGATATGAATGATTTTTTGTAGGGACATTAATGCTTTTCTTGAGAAGTACACGTTCCATTCTTCTTACAAAGAAAACGCTTAGGGGCATATTCTCAAGGATTCATCACCGAATTAGCGGCACTTTTCCGCCACGAAAATGGCGATAGATTTATCGCCCTATTCACAAGCCCACGCTAACAGCCGACATCGTCAGTTTACCTGCGATAGCTGCCGCTAAAAACATCGCCAAGGCTGACAGCGACAACTAACGCTAATCATATGCAGAGTAGGCGTTCCCGTGCAAAAACTCACAATAACACCACTTCGCGATATTCTCAACGGCCAGCCAGATCGGCGATGCGGTCCAAAAACAGGCGATAAGGCACGTTAGCAGCAGGGACTTAAGACCTGCTTTTTTCTGGTCTTAAGTAGGACGAAAACCTGCAGTATAAAGGGAGCCCAGCCCAGAGCCACATCTGAAGACCAACAGATGCCATGGAGCTACTAATCATGCAGCTTGGAGACCCAAGAGGGCCACAACACCCACCACCACCACCCCCAGGACCACTCCCACCCCCAGGACCACCCCCCCGGACTGCCACCGAGGCAGCGCAGAACAAGACAGCGGACCTTCCGAAAACACACCAGCCTCAGAGACTTAACGCCAGAGGATGTCATTGCCCCCTACAGGCTCAAAAGGACAACCATCCTCCGCATCCTGACCCACATTGCCCACAGGCTGACGGTACCAACACAGCGGACAACCAACATCCCTCCACAGACAAAGCTGCTGGCTGTGCTGCACTTGTTGGCCTCTGGTACCTTCCAACCAACAACTGCCAGAGTCGGAGGAGTCTCACAGCCAGCCCTATCAAAGTTCCTCACACCTGTCTTGGATGCCATCATCAGCTTGATACCCCAGCACCTTCTCTTCCCCCACACTGCGCAGGAACAGCTGGAGACCAAGCAAGGCTTCTACGCCATAGCTGGCTTCCTGCACGTGTTGGGGGCAATTGACTGCACACATGTCCTACTTGTGCCCCCTGCCAACACTGCACACAATTACCGCAACGGAAAGCACACGCATTCCATCAATGTGCAGGCAATAGTGGACCACCGGGGACTGTTCACCAATGTCGTCGACAACTTCCCAGGCAGTGTGCATGATTCCTACATCTTCCGACAGTCCATCATCAACAAGCGCTTTCAGGATGGCACCTATGGAAATGCACTGCTCGTTGGTAAGTACCAACGGAACACACCACACACCTCAACTCCACAATCATTCAACTAACAACTGTGGGAATGCACACGTAATAAAATCACATACAACATGCCAAACAACATGCCCACCTACCAGACACGACAACACAAGTAAATGTGGTAACAGGGGCCAGACATATAGACAAACCATCCACAAAGGCATAGCCCCACTGCCACACAATTGCAGAATGTGGGGAGAGGTGGGAACCAAGAATGTGCGAACGAGGCAATGGATCCATGAATAAGAATGGACACAAATCCAAGTGTGGCGCGATGTGCTGGACAGTCCATGTGGACATATACTGCTGGTGTTTGTAGTGTTGTGGCCAGTGGACGCAACCATGTTACCTCAGGCAGTGGGGAAGACCTTGGACATGTAGCTATATCGCCCCCCCTGTAAGCGTAAGCATAGTGGGCCAGTGCCGGCGTACGCCAGTCCAGCGTAGGAGTGTGAATAAATAGCCCGGGGCTCTGGGCGTGGTTCACTTCCGGGATGGCCACCAAAGTAACTACTGCGTGTGTCTCTGTGTCCGCCATATCCTGACCATAGGCCTACACACACGTGGCCGCCCACCTTCAACGGCCAACATTACAGTGTTGTTGTCAGGCTTGCGGACATGCACAGACAGGCATGACAATGGTGTGCTGCAGGAGTGCAAGTGATGCAACCGCGCAGCCCACACAAGTAAATAGGCTCGAGGGAGGGAGGAGGAGCTGTGAGGCTACGTAATACACATTGATCCCGCACATTTGCCAGAAGCAATACATGGCAAACATGAATCCCAAAGTCACACAAATCACACACCACAAAACTTGTAAGTCTGCCAACACAGCATGCAGAACCACCAATTTACACTAATCTCACTTACCTCTCACAGGTGATCAAGGATATGCACTCTGCCCGTGGATGATGACACCCCTCCGAGGCCCGAACACCCCGGCCCAGAGGCAGTACAATGTAGGCCACACACGCACCAGGGGCATTGTTGAGCGCACATTTGGCGTGTTAAAGTCGCGTTTCAGGTGCCTGGACATCACAGGTGGAAGACTCCTGTACAGCCCAGAAATAGTGTGCAAGATGATCATTGCATGTAGTGTATTGCACAACATATGTGTACGCCCCAATGCCCCATGGATCCAAGTGCCAGATGCACCGGACGATGATGAGGAAGATGAGGCAGGTGGACCACACCCCACTGCAGCTGCAGCAGGAATAGCCCGAAGGAACACAATTATTAACAATTTCTTCGCATGAGCACGTCACATTGTGACTGTCCTTAGCAATCATGGAAGAGTACAAACTGACCACATGAACAGCATGTGCAAATAAATTCATTGCAACACACATTCCCTGTGTGCATGTCAGTCCTCTGCATTAGCACATCACTCTGACAAGTGTAAGTGCAACATTAAGTGCTAACAATCTCACAAATAGCAAATAGATGGTGGGTATGTCTCCTCTGTACAGAGAGGCTGTTCAGGGTGTCACGTATTCGGAATGCCATTTCATGGTGTCAAATGTAGTACGTAATCCCACTCATCAGCGTATCACATGTGTACAAAAACATGACATGAAGGCTGTCATTGGTGTTCAAAAAAAGACAACAGTGTGTCAATTGGGGTCAAATATGAAATTTCGGGTGTCATTTGGGGTCAAATATGAAATTTCGGGTGTCATTTGGGGTGAGATATGAACCACCCTGATGCAGAGATGCACCCTGTGACTCAAGTCCCACAACATGAGCAACATGGACGTAAGGGGGATGGGGGCACAGTGAACACCTCAGCAACATGGGAGATGCACACCAGCAAAAAAGCCAGCAGGAATTCCTTGCGTAGAACACACCAAGGTGTCCCCTGGACATATGTGCCATGTACAGATCACATGTGTACACGGACGTCATCCATCAATAGTAGTGAACAGTGTCAGCTAATAGGTGCAAGGTGAGAAGTCACGCGCCTCCTCACAGCTACCTGTACCCATCACTGTCAGACTGCAGAAAAACACCACTGCTACATCAGAGCATGCAAATTTGACCGTGAGGGCACGTACATGGCTGGTAAGGGTTCAACCGTGCCGGAAGGCGAAGCAGTGACATCCCCCCCCAAAAAAATCCACTTCACATTTCCAGAATGCAAGCAGATGACAAACTAACATTAGGGATGAAAGCTCCTTTGTCTGAACTAGAAGGCGGTAGCACATCTGCACCTCCGACCTTGGAATTGCATGCGCCCGGCACCCCCTTGAGAGATACCATAGCAGCTGATGACGACTCCCACACTACGCACAGTGCTAACCAAAGACCAACGTATACACACCCCACACACAGAAGTCCTTGCTCGCAGTTCTCTTGCATGGAATGACCTTCACACTTACGCACAGACCATCCCAGGAGTCCAACCGCTGCACACTCAAACAAATCATTTCTCCGATCTGTGGCATCCACATAACTTTGACTTTGACTTTTTTACACACAGCCCTATTTCCTACATTGACGTGGGGCTAAGTTGGGAAATTGCGAGATTGTTGTTTAGGAGCAATGAGGCCACAGCTAGTTCACACATTCCCAGTCATCTCACTGCCTATCTGGGTCACGGTCAAACATGCGCATTGATATCAGTTTCCAGGGAGTACCTTTTTGGGGAATCACTGCCCCTATATTCATCCATACTTTCATACTTGCTTGATCATAGACATGACACATCTGTGTGAATTAGAATGTTTTAATCACATTCGGTGGAGTGTTGAAGCTGGACCAGTACATCGCCATGCAAACCCCACTTTACATTGTTGCCCCGTGGAGGGCCAGCCAGAGTCCTTTAGGGATTGACAAGTTCATCGGAAGAGAAAGAGTTCAGTTCGCAGTCTGATTGCTGTGTCATTGGTAACCAAACCAAATATGGCAGTCCATGTCGAGGGCCAAGGTGAGTGTCGCAGAGTGTATCGGGGGACAGTGGAAGGTGTTATTCCAGGGCATGATGCAGAGGGCAAAACCAAGCTGAAACAGGCCATATGGCGGAGATGAATGCTACCACTTCCTTCTTATCACAAAGGCAGAATCATCCACATCATTGTCCTCTGATGTGTGATGTGCCTCACATGTGGGTGGTGGTGTTTTGTCTGCAGCACTGTGTGGCATTGACACATCAGGGGCCAGAGGTGGAATGTCTGCTGCACTGTGTGGCAGTGACACATCAGGGGCCGGAGGTGGATTGTCTGCCGCACTGTGAGGCACTGACACATCAGGGGGCGAAGATGTGGATGGAGTAGTAGCAGCAGCATTCATCTGCGCCAGGCCTTGTGGCAGCAATGCCATGAAGAGGATCTGCAGGTCATGGAAGATCCCAGCTACATCTCGCTGGTGTGCAGCCGCGGCAGCCATTCTTTCCACCTGCATCCGCTCCATGATCCTCCGCATGTGTCCCAACTCCCGGCTGACATCTCTGGAGCCACTATGACTAGACAGTTGTTCTTGTCTCAGAGTCATGACTCCAGCGATGTCAGCCATGGCTTGTTGGAGAGCATGGAGAGGACTGTGGGTGTCCATTAGGGACTGTAAGTGGTCCCTGATGGGACTTAGACACTCACGTATGGCAACTAGTTTGGCTGTCATGAGGTCGAACCCCACCTGCACCTGATCAGCCATCTCCTTCTGGCCCTCTAACACACGGCGTTGGAATGCCATGTGTTGGTCGTGGGGGTCCTGGGAGACAGCCATGGTGGTGGGTGCTTCCTGCAGTGTGGTCTGTGCAGGGGGTGGGCTCTCCTCGATGCAGCTGGGCTGCCCTGCTCCTGGGGGTGGGGTGCTGAGGGTGTCCATGAGCTGTTGGAGGGCATCAGTGTCGATGGTGTGGAGGTCCTCTTCATCATCAGTGGAGAGATGTACGGTCTGCTCTGCAGGAGGTGTTGATTCGCGCTCTGCAATGTAAAGGGGAGATGCAGTTTAACAGTGTGTTCCATGTGTGTTCACGCATTGGACAAGTTTACAAACAGACTGCATGACAATGTACATTGTGACTGTTTGGGAGGAGATGCCTATTTGATGCGGGACAGTGGACATTTCTACACCATCAGGGATGTGGGGTTGTACTTGTACATTATCATCTCACAGTTTCCTGCTATGCCAAATGTGATTGGCCAGTTTCTACACACAAGCGGCAGCAGTTGTGTCCTCTGTTCTGTTGTGAAAGTGTTGCAGTTTGTACCACATTGTTGTCAATGTTGATGTGCTCTGATTCTTATGTGTGTGTGCTGCATTGTGGGAGAGTCGCCCCTGCAGCTCTGGTTTTGCTGGCCCTTATCCCTTTCAGGCGGTGTGCCTTTCACTTCTGTGCTTATACAGTGCTGAGATGTTGCAGACTTGGTAAAATGGGGCTCTTGGTGGGAGTTGGGACTCTTGGGCATGGTTTGTCCGCAGATGTCTTGTTGACGTCAGGGGTTGTTTGTGCACGTGGATGTGTCGGAGTGTGACCTGCTCCTTTATGGATGTGGTTCACACTCAGCCACCTCAGTGTCCTGGCGTGCACCATGTCATGATAATTGGACTTCAGCCATGCTAATCGTCATGCAGTGTCACTTGCATTGTCAGTGTGGCTCACGGACCCGCAGCTTTGCTGGGTTCATCACATGTGCATGGGTTTGTTGCGAGATTAGTTATGTGTGGGGAGGGCCCCCTCTGGGCACATTGTCGACGGGGGCCTACTTGCTGTTTCTATGTGTGCTGCAGTATGCTAAGGAGATCAGGGACATGATCCAGAGTCATTGTGGGTGTGCACTGTGCTATACTTAATTGTGCATGTGTGCCATTGTGCCCATCTCCCCCCGTCCCCCCAGTCCCTGGTTGTTACTCACCCTGTTGCTGTTGGGTCAGGTCATGTTGAGCAGTGTCCAGTCCCCCAACTCCTGCCACTGTCTCCCCACTGATGACTGTGGACACCATTTCCTCCATCTCATCCAGCTCCTGCTGAGGCGCTGGACTCCCACCTCCAGTCTGCATTGCGGCTTTCCGGTTGTTAGCAAGTTTCAGCTTGGTTTTGCGCTTCACATCATTCCAGCGCTTCTTGCAGTCGTCCACTTCCCTTCTCTTCACTCTGACTGCATTCACCTTGGCCAAGATGGACTGCCATATTGCATTTTTAGTTGCCAATGACACAGTGGAGGTGATGAACAGTTGTTGGTGGTGTTCTATCACCTCCGTAATCAGGATCTTGTTTTCCTGCGGACTGAATCGCGGGTTCCTCTTCTTCTTCTCCTTGCCCTTCTCCTTCCCCGAGGTCCCTGGCTGGTCCTCCGGGGGGGTTGTGGGGTTCTGGTTGGCCTCTGTAGTTGCTCCACCTTCCTCCATTGTGCTTCTCAGTTTTTTTTTGTTTTTTTTTTGCAGCTGTTATGGTGATTTTTCCCGCCTGACGTGGGAATAGCAAGCCTGGCGCTGCTTATCACTGATATTTTTATCGCTGTTGGGCCCATCGCCACTTTTTTCACGTTCGGGTTTCCTTTTTTATCGGCGTCCCGGTAATTTTAACGCAGACATTTGACGCGTTATCGGGATACTATCGCCTGTTGCCGGCGTGTTGAGAATACGCCGTTAACACGGCGTTAGTTTCCCGCGATAGACGGCGTTATGTTAAATTGCGTTAACTTAGGTTGGTGATAATTATCGCCCGTTGTTGAGAATATCCCCGAAAGAGTACTGATTAATATGTTGTGGTGTAGAGGGTTTTAAATGTCACATAATATTTTGAGAATATGCAGTATGATCAGATCACCAGGGATCCATTATTGATGAAAAGCAAGAGCAAGGAATTGCAGGAAGGGGAGTGGGGTCGACAGACATCACCCTGCCTGCAAGAGTAAACATTTCCAGGGAAACTGAGCAGTTGGAAAGATGCACGCAGGAATTGCTACCATCACCGAATTTGGAACATAACGCCATTTATAAAAACAAATATCAGGCAAAAAATCATTTAAAAAGTTGCTGTAAGACAAGAAAATTGATTTAGGTACTAAAAAAGAAGAAAATGACTCTTACAGCTGTGGGTGTCAAAGTAATTTAGCAAATTATGGGGTTTTCCCTTTTGGGAAAGTGCTGCAATAAGTATGTTAGCAACCAGTATTTTAGAGGGGAATAGATAGGTTTCAGCAAATGTAATTTGCAGGCTTCAGCTTTTATGCACTTTTCAGAATCTAATGAACAAATTTATGTTGCCTTGAAATGGATCTTTGGCTCTTTTCAAACTGGAAAGGAACTGATTTGAGGGAAAGGAGGGCCAGCTGCTTTTATTTCTCTACCTTTTCTTTGTCAACATTAGGAGCCACATGTATAAAGATATTTGGCGCTCACAAACAAGCCGATTTGCAGAATCAGCGTGTTTGTGAATGCAAAAAAGGCTTTTCCTATGTATCAAACCCTATTTTGCGATCCGGTAACCTGTTACCGAATCGCATAATAGGTTTGCGATTCGGTATTTGGAAGGGGCGTGTTTAGGGCGTCCCTTCCAAATACCAAATCGCAGTGGTATGTATGAATGTTTCGTGAACGTGAATGCGGTTGCAAAACATTCGCATTTTACCACCAACTTCAAGTTGGTGGTAACCCATTTGCAAACCCCTTCCCCTTTGGGAATGGTGGCGAAAACGTTTTTTTAAGAGCAGGCCGTGGTCCCACTGACCACTGCCTGCTCTTAAAAAATGAAAAGAAAACTTTTCATTTTTTTCTTTTAAACGCAGCCCGTTTTCCTTTGAAGAAAACGGGCTTTATTTAAATAGAAATGATTGCTTTACTGAAAAGCAATCACGGACATGGTGGTCTGCTGACCCTAGCAGGCCACAATCCTCGTGATTTTAGCGATTCCTAGGGGGTCGAATATTGCGACCTACCTCATTAATATTAATGAGGTAGGTCAATTTAAGACCCCCTAGGAATCGCTAATCGAAACTCTATGAGTTTCATACATTAGGAATAGCGATTACCTAATTGCGAATCGCAGAAAATCGCAATTAGGTAATCGCTATTCCTAATGTTGATACATCTGAGCCCTAGGTTCTGTAAAGACCCTTCATGTCTTCTGTTTTTCCACCTCATCTGGTAAGTCTTGTAGACTTTGAGAGGCTGCGGAAATGGCTAATTCATTGACATTTTCTCATATCTCACCTGTTCTCTAAAGATGACCATAGAAGGTTGTTTTCTTTGGGCCTGAATTTATGAACTGTGTGGTGTCGAGTGACTTGTGGACTATTTATGGTATGTCATGTTATTTTATGTTAATCAATTCGCAGAGCATGCTATTACCTATATAAATGTTCTGGTGGTAGGAAACTGCCATAGAAAGTGTCACAAAGCTGATGCAGACTTATTATATAGCGTGCAGACAGGTTTTGAGAGTCTTTCTAAATGTCAACAAATGAGCATTTCAGCAACCTCATGCACATTGAAATTTTGAATAGGACACTGCTATCAACAGCGTCAGATTGGAGAGGTCCAACCTCCATCTTGCCTTAGGGCTGCTGCTAGGACACCATCCTCATCAGAGGTGGTAGAATGCACTCCCCAAATGAGTGGTTGGTGGTAGACTATGGAGGATGGCCGCATAGCAGTAACTCTCACTGCCACAAGGAGCTTAATGATGTGCCCCTTCTGCACCATCCCAGGGGTGGGGACACGAGGAGATCAGCAATCCTGCTGCTCCTCCATTGATGACGTATGGGTGGTATAGAAAGACTACCATGAGCATGCAACCTGGGGACTGCTCCCACTTGTTTTAAGACAGTAGCCTCCACCCTGTGGACCTTCAAATGGCCCATCTGTCTGTCTTTCAGTAAACATGATCCACCTTGCTGAAGTGCTTCCACGAGAGAGATCACTGTCATAGATTTGTCAAATGCGGTCTAAACTGCAGGTCCCTAATGCAGCATCTTGCCCATCTAAAAACTTTTCTCCTGAAGTGCATCAGAGTAAGTCACCATTGTATATTCACCAAAATTGAACAGTATGGTTGGGGCTTTTAAATGAAGGCTTGGCAATCATTACCTGTACTCTTGCCATTGATTGCATCTAAGACTAAAACATTACTTTTATTTGCATTACAAGCATTTCCTTAGGGCTATTCTGCATATCAGACTTCAAGATAAACGAGACAGCTATCTGTCTATATCAAACTGTTTTGACAGTTAACAACTTTAGATTATTTAATGGTGGTAAACTGCACTCAAAAAAGTGTCATCTACTGTGCATGAAATAAAACCTTTTTTGCATGTAAGATTGCCAGAGGGGGCTATGTGACAGTTTCAGTGCAAGCTTTAAAGTTTGAGGCATACTAACCTCAACAACATAACTGATGGAGGGGAAATCTCATTTCATTTGTAGGGGTGCATCATAATCACTTGTAGAATGCATCCGCATATAATCTTGCAATTGTATTAACGTGAGATGTTAGAATTGTGAAATGTATTGACATAACTACGTGACATGTCTTAGGTTATTGACAAGTGCCGTGGAGAATTAATGTAGGAAATAAATGCAACTAGCGGAAAACGTTAACATGCAAAACTCGTGTTTTGAAGCTGACTCTACTCATATACTAAATGTGATTAACAATGATATTTCTATAAGTAGGTAAATGTATTAGTTGAAACGCTATAATGATTATGAGAATTTGTAATGCTGAAAGTGACACGTTCTTATGTTAGCTGAAGCCGTAGGCCTGAAATGCAAGTTCTTGAAAACTCTCGCTTTAGAATTAATGGTTTGAATTTCATATGCACTGTAGAATCTGTTCTTTCTCACGTTTGCATTGCAGGTGGAGGATCATTCTTTTAGGAAAAGTAATGTCTTTATTTTAGTAGCTAGGCAAGGAGAGAAGAAGTTACAGTTACATGGTTTGGAGGTGATAAAGATGGAGACGGATTCACATGGGAGAAGGCATTGGAACCAAGGGTGAATTGTTACGAGGGATGTACATGGAGAACACAGTGGAAAAGTACCCGCATGACTTTACCCATTGTGGATTATGCTCACGCTGTGCATTATGGGAATTGTACCTGCGGATAACTGATTTTTGGAATTAGGAAAAATGCCCACTTCTTTCTTGTCTTCGGGGGGAGAGCATCTCAGAACGAGCTCTTTCTTTGTGATAGTGACTTTATGCTACTTGGCTCTTTGACCCATTGATGGTGGAGAGACTTCTTAGGAAGAATCCAAGTACTGACACCTTTTCTTTTCCATTGAAAATGCTTATGTAGGGATGTCACCTTAGTGCTAGAGTGGGGATAGATTAACGCTTTTTATTCATCAACCCTCGATGCAGGGAAATTTGGACTCATGCTTTTTGATTCTCTGTATCCTACTTCTGAAATTAATAGTCTTGTTCAAGCTACACCATTTAAATTGGATGCGTAGATTTGGCTTCATGCTAATTCCTTTGTATTTCTATACCCTCCTGTTGAGGTGTCTCTATGTCCAGTTATTTTTGGCTTTGTAATAAATTAACTAACCTTATCTAGTTGTCTGTGGATTGTTATGCGGTAAGAAGAATTATTGACTAGTTGATTGTGTATTAACGATTTTCTCCCCTTCACAGTTTCATCGTGCAAAAAAGAACCATTGGAGTGTGTCTCTAGAAAAGGCCTAGAACTAGTGGACCTAGCCCTTTCATACTTTTAGCTAAAGCAAACTAAAAATGTATTTCAATTTTAATTGTTATATTTGTAAGCACTAGTAGTAGCTAACAAACACCTCTGTGGTGGTTGTAGCAGATAATAATTGAAGATTCAGAGTTCCAATTATCCATCCACTGACAGCAACAGCACAGTAAACTTATCATATCTCAACAAGTTATTTTTGCATTGAGAATCAGTGGCTTTACTTTTTGATATAATACTAGAGACATTCAGGAAGTATTCAAATTTTACTTTCCAATTAAAATTCAAATGTACTATTTAGAAAAAAAAAGTTAATGACCTTGTTTTCTATGTGTAAAATAACTTTCATGCATCGACATCTCAACTTGCTTTTTATAGAAGAATATATACATTCCCTAAAAGAAATTTCAGATAAAGTGATTAGGATTGTGATTCAAAATCTGAAATCAGTTATGTTGTTCTGTAAATATAAATCTCAAATCCACCTCCATTTTTTATGACCTGGCACAACCACAGAGATAACATCTCAAATGTCATGACCAGTGATATCAAGTATGACATCACCAATGACATCATACAAATCAACTCTGATGCAGCATAACTTTGCAATTTTCCTCAAATGATGTCAAAAGAAGGAAGTTGTTAAATTTAACATACTGAACTTAGGAAAAGGTATATAATGGCACTGTTCAGAGGTAAGATAATAGATTTGTGGGCACATGGCAATGAACATATGCCTACGATGATGCTTACGAGGCACACAGTGGTTCTTTTGGGTTACTGATTATGCTTACTGGCCTATGTCATCAGTTCTAGGGAGTAACATATGTATGGCGAGTATAATGGCATCTCAAGGCAATATGGTGCAACCACCTGCGCTTGTGATGCCACTTTTTGTGATTATGATGGCCGGTTATGAAAGGCACATTTGAGGCATGTAAAAGCACTAATTGGGCACTCCAGTACAGTTCTAGTGCCTATTGTAATACTTACTCTTTGAGCACATTATGAAATCTTTGGCCACTCACTCATTTGCTTGCTCACTCACTCAGTTTTATGAGTCTTTCACTGGACATCTCACTGTTAATACTCATATACACACTGATCCACTAATTTCCACCCCGACTAAACTAGTCACTCACTTACTCATCTAAACAGATGTTTCTACAATCAGTCAATGACCTGTTTACTCAATGTCATATTTTATCACCTGCATACTCACTTAATTGCTACATCTTCTTTTAATACTTTATAAAACATGTGGCTCATGAATTGTGAATTTATCCTGAGACTAGTCAATAGTGAGTGCCACACATCAACATAAGCCTAATAATTGTATATGAAACAAAAACTGACTCAGGCAAAACTGATACTGGATAGAAACTAGAAACAACAGTTAAAGGCAGTGTTGTATTATTTCAAGGTCGAAGGCACTGATTGTCTTACTGGTGATGTCATAGATTTGATTATTGTTACAATTGAGGATATAACTACCAAATCCTTTATAAGTCATTTGAGAGGTAATGTGCCATGCGTGGCATTCTGATTTCTTTGCTATTGAATTTCAGGTGGTTAGGATTTTGGGTCTTATTTAGAGATTGCTAGAGTGGGAGTACTGACATAATTTGGAAATGCTTCCACACCAGCAACCTCACTGTTCCCCCACTCTATTAAGTTTACAGCCTTTGAGGGTCTATTGGCTCCATCAGTAAAAACCTCCGACCTGGTGTTCTTTCCATGAAGATGCCACCAGCTTGTATTGACAGTTATTCTGCCTTATTGAGGGTGAGACAATCATCACTCATTTTCCCTGCTCATGTCTGCCATGGAAGGCATGGTGAACACATGCAGTGGAAAATCAGAATAGCCTCACCATGCAGAGAGAAAAATCCCTGCATCTCAAGGACATTTGTTTTGTGTTCAGAGAAAACAACCTTCCGCTTTTGGAGTTTGTTTTCTCTGAACAAAAATAAATTGCCAAGCAGCCACTTTAAACAGGGCATCTGCTTGGCAAATATTCAGTTCTGTAAAGGGAGCTGTCCCTGCTGTGTGCTGCTGTCAGTGAATCTCATGCACTATGTAACAATATAGATTGCTCAAAAATTCAGGGCCCATCCTTTTGCCTGATCCTGGTATGCAGTATCCACAGTACAAGTCTTTCAGCCACACCAAATGGGATCTGTGCATGGATTTTGGTCAGAAACTGTGTGCAACACTCCTGCCCACAGAATATGTGGGGTAGGGCCAGCATCCATGTCATGGAGGTACGTTGTGCGCGCCTAGCACTGCCTTCAGTACAAGCAAGCCCTGGCTTGCAGTCAAACCTAGATGGCAAATTATACAAGACATTGCCATTTGAAATGGCCTTTGTCTGTCCAGAAGGTGTGAACTAAACACATGGCATTACCTGCACCAATTAAATGTTGCTATGGAACAACGAAGATACTAGGTACAGAGAATGGTATTTGGCCATGACATGAAGCAAGTACCCCTATCTGCACGATTTGCCAAATAATTGTCTGTGTCTATGTCATGCATGAACAATACCATGCTCCCTGTACTCAGGCTTGTAATACCTGAGAAGTATGGCCAGCGAAGGAAAACCAGAAGTCTCTATATAATCATAAACTCCCAACATACACTGTTGGAAGGATCCTTGCTCAACCCTTGGTAGCTTGGCTGTGAGCAGACAGGCTTAACTTAGGAGACAGGTATTTAAAGTATTTAAAAACACCAATACATTAAATAAGACACAACCCACAATAAAAATCCATCACCAATTCCAAACAATAGGAAATATTTTTCTGATTAAAATTACACCCAAATGACAAAAATCCAATATAGCAAACCGGAGATATGAATTTTTAAAGGTGAAATACTTTCTAGTGCTTAAAACGCAATGGAGCGCGGGTCGGATACGATGGGCGGTAGGGCTTGGTCAAGTTTTTACCTACTGACTTAGTCAGTTTTTTTTAGCTTTCTCTCTCGATGTCGAGCGAGGCTCCTCGTCAGGCAAGTTTGCAAGCCGACAACAGCGGCTTGCTTCAGTTCGAGGCCTCTGTGAAATCCTTGAGGTCCAAGAGCTCCGGAACTTTCAGCGGGACGAACCTGATTTCAGGCCGGGTCCCGGTTTGACATCGGCAACTTGACTCTCGATGACGGGTCGGCCAACATATGGAGCTTTTTCACAAAAATTCTCCAAAGGGTCTCAAACTTCTGGATCTTCTTCCAGAAGGTACTTTAGGGCTCTTGAAGTGTCCACATCACCAATCCAAGTTTCCAGAAGCCCTGAGTTGCTCCTTGGGAAGTTGGGACTACAAGACCCACAATGCACTTGGCCAAATCCTGAAAAGTTTACTGAACGCTGTCCAGCAGGGTTCTTCTTGGTGGAGATGATGCAGGTGGAGCTTTTTTAACCTTTTGCTTTCAGGGAGTCCACTCCTCAAACTTTTAGAGTGAGGCAAAGACCTTCTTTTGCTAAAGCCCAAAGTGCGCAGCAGGTGCAGTCCTTCTGAGTGCAGTTGTCTTGGTGCAGACCAGGGGTTCAGCAGGGCAGTCCTTCTTCTTCTTGTTTCTTCCAGGAAGGAATCTGAGTTGCTCCGAAGCTCTCCCATATTTATCCAGGTTTCTGGGCTGGCATGCATGGGGGTACCCCGGACCAATTGGGTGCAGGGTGCCAACCTCAATGATGACCACTTCCCCTGAAGTGTGGCAAATTCTTGTCTCAGAGAGCACTGTTCCATAAAATCCAAAATGGAGAAAATCTCTCCTGGAGCTTCAGGTCTGGCTAACCAAACCTACAGGTTTGGCTACCTTTCCCTAACACTCCCCTTCCAGCCCCTGTGCTAATTCATTTACAGGGGCTCCCATCTGGCTGGGGGTGCAGGAAGTGGGGGTGGGCCTGGTTCCTGTCCTCAATGTCTTTCTCCCTTTGAAGACCAATTTGTCTATCCAGTCCCCTTCCTACCTTTTGCTCTGCAGCAGCAGAATTTATCCCAGCAAATGTTTCCTGTGTCTTAGCCCAGGCCACTTTAAACCTAATCAGGAGTTCTTGGCTCAGCCTGTCAAAGGCTGACCAATCAGAAGAGGCTGCTACAGGGCTGAATTCAAGCATACTAGAAATACAAGGTCTATAACTTATTTTCTGTAATGGTTATAATAAATCCGGCAACTTGCCAAGGTCGGATTTATTATAACCATTACAGAAAATATTTATTGAAACTATCATGTTCATACTTGGAAGTATTATTTTAGCTCACTCCTGTCAATGTTTAGACTTTATTAATGTTAAATAAAGCCTTCCTGTTAACCTATGTAGCTAATTGCACTAAATTGGCGGTTTTTCCCTCACCAGTGCTAATAAAACATCTTTTTTAATGTCCCTGCTTAATTGAACATGGCATCCTACCCTTCGGGCACATAGGGTAGACCTTAGGGGTGACCTATATGAAAAATAAGGAAGTTTAAGACTTTGAAAGTACCTTTAATGCAAAAGTCGAATTAGGACATAGTTGTAAGTTAAAAGCAGCCTGCAAGCAGGGGTGGCTTTTAAAATGACAGCAGGCACCACAGCAGTGCACACTTAAGTACATTAGATCTACTGGGCCACTAAACCTACATGCTGTACCATGTACTAGGGTATTACAGGTAGGTTGTTAGTACCAATTGTAAGTATACCTATTTACCATGTACCTTTTACACATAACACAGGCCCTGTTTCTGGTTAGCAAAGCCCAGGGCACAATCAGAGTCAGAAAACCTGCATCTAGTAGTCGAAATGGGGGCAAAAAGTGGGGTGGACACTGCAAACTGTCCTGGTTTTTCACATACATCATTCAGTAAAGACAATCTTGAAGACAATTAAGATGCATATCTAGCGTCTCAACTACAATAGGACGAGAATTCTAATTATCCTCTGGATGTCTGATTTTACTCTATATTATTTCTGCAACTCAAAGATACCAAACTTTAAAATGAAATATCATTTTAATCTACAACAGAAATAGTATGCAGTATATGCAAGGTACACAATAAGAAAGCAGTAGTTTTTTTGTAATGGAACACACCTGTGATATTAATCACTTGGCATGCATACACATATGGGAAAGAGATTTGAAATTCAGATATGCATTGTGCCCAGTTCTCTTAATGCAGTACCTGCAGCCCATGAGATCTGATTATGCCCTGTGGATAATTTGCAAAGTTCAAGGTTTCCATCAATCACACTCACAGCAGTACCGGCAGGTGTGGCATTCAGGTAGAGATCACAGGGTACAGACTCTGAATAGCAACATTTGATTAGTACTTGAGAAATTTTGGGGACGCTACCAAGACCAGACCTGTTTTTGGAGGCATGGTTACATCTGTACTGAAATCAATAGGTGACTGGATAAAGGATAGCAAAGATGAGATAAAGGAGTGCTGTAGTATCCTGTTGTACAAGATACATACACTAAATACATATTTTGTGGATTGTCACTAACACTTAGTTGAGATCACACCTAATGATCCTAAAACATAAGCACAAACAAAATTACTTAGACCCTGTTTATGAGTTTGGCAGTGTGGGAGCGGGACGGCACGCCACCACCCCACTTCCACACTGCCAAACCTCACTGCCACCCGCCTGCCAGATTACGAGTTTTCTCGTGGTCTGGCGGGCAGTCCCTTGGCAGTCCCACAATGGTGCCTATTAAAAAGGCACTGCAATGGAACGCCAAAGCCCGTTCCTGCATGGCATGGACTGTGCAGTCCATGCTGTGCAGGAAACAGGGCTCATGCAGAGAGGGGGGCACACCATGTGCCCCCCTGCATGCACCCTCAGGCCATGAGGGAACAAGAGGGCCTGTAGGGCCCCCTTAGTTTCCTCACCGCCACAGGTTTCATGGTGGGCTCACCGCCATGAAGTCTGTGGCAGTGAGGAAACTCGTTATATGCCTGGCGGTGCCACAGCAGCACCACCAGCATATTGCGGACCTCAGACCACCTTGCCACCACCAGGGATCGCGGGTCCCTGATGGTTGCAGCAGTCCTATGGTGGTCCGACCGCTGTAGATGTAATACGGCGTCGGACCACTGGTACGGCAGTCCCCAACTGCCACCGCACCTTCACTGCGAGTTTGCCAGTCTTATGGACCACAAAACTCGTAATTAGACCCTTAGTATGGCCATGAGGGGGTTTGGTCATAGTGATAACTGAGGGGTTGGCCATACTCCTAACTGCCCAGCCAGATTCGGGGCAGCAATCCAAAGGCAAAGTTAACAAAAGGTTCCCAAACATCTTTTATGGTATGGGGTGGAGGGTCCACAACATCTTGGACAAACTGGAGAAGATACAACTCAGATGGAAGTAGTCTTTTGATTTCATGGTTAAAGTGATGAGCTGAGGTTTTTAAAAATGTAATATCAGGAAAAATAATAAGAATTGTCCAGAAAGCTCTCTTGTAGTGCAGTCATCTATGTTGAGTTTTATGTGAAGAGTGGAGTAATGAGGAGAGCATGGAGGCACAGTGCACCTTAATTTCCTGGCGTGAGTTAGAGGTAGACCTTGATGCTCTGACTGGAATTCCTACAAACACTGTGGCATTCGGATAACTGCGTTGAGATAAAAAGATGACAATCAAAAAATGGTAGAGGTAAAGTTGTGGCCACAGAGATGCACCCCCCTATACAGTTTCTCAGAAGATTCACTATATGGGGCATAAATGTCTATTTATGAGAGACAGCTATTGTGGATAAAGGTTGCCTTCCAAGGAAAAGCAATTACTTGCTACTTTTACCATTTGAATGCCTCTTTACCAGTGGCATGTCTAACTTTGCTTCAGGTGGCCATTCAGGGAAATACTTGGGTTACTGGTCTAGATGAAGAGAAATTTATAACCAGAAATGGCAAAAGGTTGTAGGTAATGAAATAAAGGGTAGTGTATCAAGTAGGTCCTGGAAAGCTGTGAAGAGATATGGTCCTGAGCTTGTGGCTGGAGGTTATCAGAATAAAAGAGTGTATGGTGTCAATATAATGATGGGTGTTTTAGGAAGATGAAGATATGTACTAGATATGTTGAAAGTAATACAGGAAGTCAAGAAGAGAAATGGAAAGGTCCCAGGTCAGGTCAGCCCCTTAAAAACCCACACCTTGACCATCCCTCAACCCTAATACCCCTTTTAAAACTTTACTACCCATATCCTTACCTTTACATGAACCCTACAAACCCCTAACTATCCCGCACCCGTACCCATTCCTAAACCCTATGCAGCTCTTGAAAACATTTTCTACTCTGTACCCTTTCCCATACCTGTATCCTAAAAACCCCTAACTACAGCATATTGTTACTTATCCCTGAACCTTAAAAACCCTTAGAGCTCTTACTACCCCATACACTTACCATACCTGACCCTTAAAACCTCTCACTGCCCTGCACCCTTACCCACCCATGAATCCTAAAACCCTTTAAAACTCTTACCGCCCTGAACTCTTATTATTCCCAAAACACTTAACTCTCCTTTTTTTAAATGATATGATATCAATTAAAAATTTGTGGTAAAATATTTTTAAAAGCCTGTGTGCAATTTACCAGCATGGTAATGGCATATCTTGTAACGTCCTGCTTGGTAAAGACTGTGGGTAAAGGCTGTATACCAGCAGCTCGCTTAAATGAATGGTTTTACCATAATACTCATTTAGTATCCATGTTGAGTTTTATGTGGAGAGTGGAGGTCTTGAACCCAGGACCCCAGGGGGACTCAAAGGGCTAGTCTGCTGGCCTCCTAATCTGAGCCTCAGGCATGAAACAGCTCCTGGACCAATCTTCAATGAGCTCCTCACCCCCAAGAGGTACGTCTCAGGCCCTGGGCCCTTGGTGTGGCTCTTGGACCCTATAAATTAGTCTTTTTTGCTAATCGTGACAGCGAATGGGTTTGTACCCATCTGAACCATGCCGCTCACACAAAGAATAAGCGCATCCTCAGACTCCACCACTACAGTACACTTCTGGACCTGTGTAGACTCTGCCAGGAAAAAGGACTGCTGTGCTGTTTGAAAGCCCGCCGCTCTGCTGGACTGCTATTTTGCTGAACTCCTGCTTTGGTATGCTGACCTGCTGCCTGCTGTCCTCTTACCTGGGTGAAGGGACCAGACCTGCATCATTTCAACCCATAGTGACTACAAGGGCTAGCTGACTGGCCTCTCGATCTGAAGTCTCAGGAACATAAAAGACTTCCAACCTATCTGCTTCTGCATCTAGACTCTGCCATCTGTGAGTCTACCCTGCCAAGTGGTGCCAACCCATCCCTGGACCCTTGGAAGTGGGCCTAAGGTGTTTCTCCAGCGGAATCAATGCATCGAATGCTTAGTATCCCAGAGCAGAACCGACCCATTTCCTCAGCTGAGCAGTGCATCTTCGAGCAGAACCAACACATTGCTGCTATTGCGTGGATTGGATACATTGCAGAAAACTCGCATCGCCATTAGAACCGCCATTGCGCGACACTGTTTCTGGCGCAAGCTCCCCGCATCCTTTGTTGACTGCGGGCTCTACGATGATGAGCCTCTGCATCGCAGCTTCACTGCTCATTGGAATCGAAGCATCGTCTTTACCGTGCCTCGCATCGTCAACACCGGACTTGCATTGGAGGCCCAGTTGACAGGATCCTCAGGGACGTGCATCAGGACCTCGCACCGCAGCCTCATCACATCTCGGAATAGATGCATCACCTCTGCTGCATGACACATCTTCGGCGTGAATCCATGCAATCACTCCGCAACCAGGATTAAGGTACTTTGGTTCAGTGGGCCTAACTGGGTCCCTGCAGCCGGCCCGCGTTCCATCATGATTGGCCTGACTTTGTCCTGGTCCAGCGCTACCAGATATCCCAAATAGAGCTTTTTGCTACTAGGCACTATTTTTACTTAAAAACTTCGAAATTTATCTCCAATGCTACTTATTGAATTTGTGTTGTTTTGGTCTTGCTTTAATTATTAAATTAAGCTCTATTGTTTTCTGGTGTGGAATCCTTTTGCGTAGTGTTTTCACTGTTTTACTGTTTGAAGTGTTGCACTAATACTTTACACATTGACTCTCAAGTTAAGCCTGACTGCTCTGTGCCAATCTACCAGAGGGTGAGCACAAGTTAATTTAGGGTTAACCTGCTTCTTACACTGGCTAGGATTGTGGTTGCTGTCTGACTAAGTCATACCATAGTCAACTACCATCCCAATTCCAACTCAGCCATTCCAGTGAGTCCAAAGTGGCAGAGGTAGAGGAATGACGAGGCCATTGTAATATCAATTTGGCAGTTGCATGTTGAATTCACCGTAGATGATTTAAACAATATGCTAGGTCACCCAAGAATAGGGAGCTGATAAAATCCATCCATGGTTGAATAGTTGACAGAACGACTGCTTGCCGATTCAGGCAGGAAAAGTAGGCATGACATATATACACCAAGGCAAAACAAGTAGCAGACATCTGTTTAGTATGGCTAATTTTAGATAGTTTCTCATCCTGATGGAAACCTAAATTCCGAACTGACTCAACCAAGTTTGGGGTAAACATCATCTATTTAAGGCCGAAGTCAGAAGTTAGGGCCTGGGTTGGACTCTGAATTTTACATCAACCAAACAGTAATGTCTCTCATGTATTGATGGACACATCAAAAGGCTGAAGCACTGAATAATCAATTGAGATAATCAACCGAGTATCGCCTTTATAGGTCATAAAATAAACACCATGTGATGTGATAAGCTTCGCCAGGGATGGATGTACAAATTCAAGAGTAGGATTTAAGACACAGCCTTTAGGCATGCCGTGTTTAGGTAGCTTAAACTGCGACCTAAAAGGGAGAAGATGTACTACATGTTGTCTGCCCTCCAAATAAGATCTACACCATAGCAAAAGAGACCCTCCTATGTCCACCTGAGCCATTCTTGAAAGCAGGATGGTGTGGGGGTACCAAAGCGAAAGCAGCAGAAAGTAACCAAAGTGAAACAAAACCACTCATGTCTGCTAGCATGCTCAAATCGTTCAACATAGTTACTAATGCAGTTTCTGATTCATGGGCTTGGAGAAATCCAGATTGGGCTGGGGTCAAAAGATGTTGATGTTCAATGTAGCAAGAGCGCTACCTATTGACATGTTTTCCCAAGATTCTAATGGGAAAAGGCAGAATAGATATTGGGGGAAATTACTCAAAACAGGTGGATTTGCACCAGGCATTTTCAATACCGGCACTGCCAATGCTGTTTTCCAGTCCACAACCACCACCGCCTTGGTTATAAATCTATTACAGATGTCAATCAAAGGGGATGCCACTGAAGAAGGTGTTTCTTTCCAAATCCCTGGAGGGTTTCGATTCAGCAGTGACTGTGAGGTGATAGAGCTGACTTGGTCCATAATAGCTTCTGGGTTTAGATGCTCTATGGTAAACGGAAAAGGACGATCATTTCAATGCCCAACGTCTGCTTCTCTGCTGCACCTTAAACCCTCATTGGTAGGTAGGGTGGTGTGTACCTGTGCAAAACTGCAACAGATTTTTTAAATTTTTTGACTCAAAAAAATTAGAGAGTTTATCACAAAGTTGTTCTGAATAATCAAACGCCTGTCTGATACACATTTAGAGAGATTTTTTTCTGACTAACTCTATTACTCATACAGTTGCCTTTAAATTATGCTTTAAGTCCTCTTTGGCATTTTAACTTTTCTGTATCTCTCCTGCGGGGAATTTTATTAAGCTTTGTGTGAGGTCTGACAGTATTCTAGTAACTGGGTAGAATAGGCATATGAGATGAAAAATCATAGAACTATGTTTTCTGCAAGTACTATGCCTACTTTGCTTCAAAAGTGCCGGGACATCTTCAAGCTTCAGAAATAGCACTTCCACTTCAATGGCCTACATTACTGTCAATGGGTCAGAATCTTCATCCTAATCTCCTACAGCAGACAGGTGGCTTTTGGCATCTCACACCTGGTTCACACACAAACGCCTACTCCAGAATGTGGGAATTGTTGTAGAAATACATCACACACAAAAGAGACTGGGAGGGAACAAATGTCTGCATACACTCACCCAATGCATTATTTCGCTACACACAAAGTAAGCAGAATATCTTCCTCTGACCAGATACTATGCCACAGGTTCAATATTATATTGGAAAAGAACACCCCGCCCACTGTTTATTGTGAAATGCTTTATCATCTGTGTTCTTTCCAAATCTATGTAGGTTAGTGCCACTTAGATGGACTCGACTGCATTTGGGAGTGTAGATATAGTTTCAAATGGACATAGTCAGGGATCCAGATAACTTAAATCTGCCTACCGGTATACTCAAAGAAAATTACTTAATTACCCGGGTACGGCTGGCAGGATTAAAAATTAGAAACACAGGGATGCTTATAGAAGGTAATGCCTTTTGCATTTCAAATCTTATACAACATGTTTTGGCCTTTTAGGCTGCCCTACTGGGTCAACAGCCTTTTTCAGGGATATAGAATCCCTATTAAGTGTTCACCCACTCACATGCAAACCTACGGTGAGGCTCAATGCTCTCATACCTGTTACTAACAAGCATACATTGGTTACTATTTTGCCTTAGTTCTGCCCCTAGAATACCAACCATGAAAGAGGTGGTAGCATACAATCCCCAAATAAGAGGTGGGTGAAGGGCCATGTAGGAAGACTGCATAGCAGTTATTCTCACTGCCACATGGAGTTGTATGAAGCACACTTACTGCACACCATATTAGGACTGAGTACCTAGAGGATATTTCCATTCCTACTGCTCATGCATTGAAGAAAATTGAAGAAATCTGAGGGGATAGGGAGCCCATTCTGGAATGACTTCCACATGTTCTAAGACAGTAGACACTTCCCTGTGGAGCTTCAATTGGTCTTTTCAAGCTTGAGTACATATGATCCAGGTGACTGAAGTACTTTCACCAGATAGACCTTGTTGGAAAGTGGTTCATTAGTAGTGATAAGTAGTGACTTATCACTAATAATAAGACCACAAACACAATAAAGGGTTCTGACCATTGGGATGCAGGGTGCCACCCTGGTGAATGACCGCCTTCCTTCATAGTCTTCTCCGGGAAAGCACTATTCTCTCGAAACCAACATGGAAAATTTCTGTCCAGAAGAGTTAGATGGGGCTAAGCCAACCCACAAGGGTGGCTAAGTTTTACTAACACTCACCTTCTACCCCTCACCTTAATCTAACTACTGAGGCTCCTGTGTGGCTGGAGGTTGCAAGATGTGGGGGTCAGCCTATGCTGTCCTGAAGTGTCATTCTCCCTTTGAAGACCAGTTTTGCTCCCCCAGCCCCTTCCTGCCTTTTGGCTTCTGCAGCCAAAGTTCTCCAACCACAGGAAATGCATTGTCTACTCTGACAGGACACTTCAAACATCATCAAGCAGTTCTGGCTCAGCCTGGGAAAGGCTGGCCAATCAAGAGAGGGTGCTGGAAAGCTGGATTTTGGCTCACAGATAAGAAAGTTGCAACAGAGGCAAGTTGTTGGATGTATCTCAACTATTAATTTGATAACCTTGAAGTATATTTTTAGACGGCTCCTATCAATATTTATTTTTAAATAAAATATTACAATGTTAGCCTATGGAGCCATTCACTACAATAGGGAAAAACAGAATTGGCAGCTTTTCCCTCACCAGGGCATATAAAACATCTTTTATAATGTCCTTGCTTAGAGTGGCAAGGCACCCGACGGCTGGGGCACCTATGGGAGACCTTAGGGGTGACTTATATGTAAAAATAAGGTAGATTAATACTTTGGAAGTACCTTTAAATCCAAAGTCGAATTTGCATATAATTTCAATTTAAAAGCAGCCTGCAAGGCAGGGCTGGCTTTTAAAATGACAGCAGGCACCAAAGTAGTACACACTCCAATGCAGGAAATATACTGGGCCTCTAAACCTCACTGCCCTATCATATTCTAGGGACTTATAGGTAGTTTGCACCCCCCTTGCCTTATTGTCTACTAGGGACTTACAGGGGTCTGTCATTGACAAGTGCAATTAGACCATATATCTTCACAGCAGAGCACTAGTTCTGGGTCTGGTAAACAGAACCCAGGGCACAGTCAGAGTCAGTTACCACCAGTATCAAGCAAATAATGGGGTATGATCAGGGCAAAAAGGATGACTTGCTCACAGACCTGCCAAATGTGATCCCTCTCTCTAAATGTGTAGGAGTCTCTGTATGCTGGCCTGTGGCCTAGTACCCCCACACCAAGCTCCTAAATCAGCATCTCCTATCTTGCTCTGCCACAGCCTGATGAAGCACTATATGTTACACAGGTATGACAATGAATGTTGCACTTTTTGCCTATATTAAAATGTTTCTACTGAAGTCCAGCAGAGCTAAACAGTCCCTATTGGTCATTTACCAAAACTGAGTAGTACTGCTGTAGTCTTGAAAGGAAGCCTAGCAAACATTACATGTAATCCTGCCATTAATTGTCATTGTGACTGACCTTTTTAAATTGCATTGCTAGCCTTTCTCAAAAACATTCCCTCAAACAATACGCATCTCAGATGTCAAAGTAAATGTGGCAGCTATATAAAACATGTTGACAGTTTACAACTTTAACCCATTCGCTACTAGGCCTTTTCTCTCTAGAATGCTAAGCTCTATTTTTAGCTATTTGGGGTAGTTTGTGGTTAGGCCGCCATAACTTTTTTTCCAACAAGGTATCCTTGCCAAATTTGTGCCCTTTTTTCCAACAACCAGGGGAATACAAAAGTACCTAGGTTTTGTGGATTCCCCTGGAGGGAATTCTGAAAATAACCAAAATATAGCAAATGTTTTTTGAGAAAAATAGGAGAAAAGTGCTCCACAAAAAAGCTTCTGCTTGTTCCGTAAAAATGGCATCAATGAAAGGTTTGCTGTGCTAAAGTCACCAATTTCCCGTCTATCGAGAACATTGCAGAGCTGAATCAAAAAAACTATTTTTTATCACAGTTTTTACATTTTTCAAAGAGGAAGTCCATTTGTCCTTATTTTTGTTCTTCAACCTACTTCCAGTTTGTGATGGAAACCAGGGTGATGAAAGCCATGGGTGAACTGGGAAAGCTATAGATTTCAGAAAATTAGGCAAAATTCTGAATTCAACATGGGGTAGTTTGTGTAGATCTCTCAAGGTTTTCCAAGAGAAAGTAACTGTTGAAATAAAAGCCCAACAACTGAACTGCACCTTAGAATGGTTTTTCATTGTGTTCCTGGTATAGAGCAACTCATACGGTAAAAAATAAAGAGTGAAAAATGGATATCAAAGAAACCTATGTATTTCTGAAATAGACACCAGATACAGAGTTTATGAGCAGTGGTTATTTGTTCATCTTTGAATTTGTGGGCACCCATACTACCATGTGATTCAGAGGGCATTTATCAAAATGTCTTCTTTCTTACACACTGCTTTACATTTCGAAGGGACAAATGCAGAGAAATACAATTGGTAATAACAAATGTTCTACTATTCCGATAGAAATGGTACCTCACTTGTGTGGGTAGACCTAGTGCCAGTGACAGAAAATGGCCCTAAATACAACATGGATACATCACATTTTGTTAAACTGAAAACTGTCCCTTTTTTCAATATGGGTAGCTATGAAATGTGGTCCCTAGCTTAGCACACACCTAGGGAAACCTAGCATACCTGTACATAATTTTTGTAAACTAGACACATAGGGGAATCCAGGGTGGGGTGACTTATGTGGTTCCCACCAGGTTTTCTTACCCAGAAATCTTTCCAAACCTCAAACTTTGATGAAAAATACACACTTTCCTCACAGTTCTGTGAGAAGAACTTCAGTAATCTGCGGGGAGCCACACATTTCTGACCACCCAGCATTACCCCGAGTCTCCAGATAAAAATGTTACTACACTTAGGAAAGGCCCCAAAACAAAACATGGACACATCATTTTTTTCCACTGAAAACTGACCCTTGTTTTACAATGTGGCTAGATGTGGGCCCTAGCTCAGCCAGTACCAATGAAAACCTAGCCAATCAGCACAGTCTCTGATTGTCGCATTTATGGTTCAACCAAGAATGAAAGAATAAAGTCCTTCCAACAAAACATATTTGCCAAAAAGAGATAACAATAAAAAAGTTGAATAATTGAATGTTATGAGCATAGGTACAACACAAGGGTGATAATAAAGCCAGAAATGTATTTTCAAAAGAGACTGGAATATTACATTGAAAAATTGCACAACATTTATACCATAATAAATTCTAAAATCAATGAACACATTCCAAAACATAGAACATCTGAAGAACTATACCTTCTCCACTTTTACAGGACCAGCATAAGTTAGAAACAGAAATATCACACTAACAAACATTAACTGAAGTGAGATCTTTTCAAAATTGAATCTCCTGAAGGACCTTACTGATAATACTGCCCATTGATTTAGACTCAATCTTAATCTTCACGTAGTTAGTGAACATCTTACTCAATTTATTTTGTCCACTATAGAATGTAGATTTAACACATAGCAGGACATTATAATCCTCTATTGTTGAATGTTTATTTAATACCATTTTGGCTTTGACAATATTCTTCAGCACAATACATGATTTTGAGGTCAACCAGGCATGTTCTATAGTTGTATTGGTATTGAGTCAGTGCTTTATTGAGCATTTTATTTCATCATTTTATGAGCAATAAAAGAAATCACAAAAGCTCTTAGAGAAGTTTTGAAAGCATCACAAATATTAGCTATAGAGATATCAGTGAGTTTATTAAAATAAAAGAAACTTTGAACAAAATCATTCAAACTATTAATGAATAAATTTTCTGATAGAAGACAATTGCTCTTTAACTTCATTTAGTATTCACAGCAGATCAGTCAAAAGATGAAGAAACAGGTGCATAATTTCCAAAATTTAGAATGCCTCAACATTGTACTAGAGGTTTAGAGACGAAAAATAATCTCCTGCAAAGGGAACCATGTGTATTAGAGGACAAAAAGAAAATTCAAAATATTCTGGGTGGCACGTTCTACGAACGTCAAACAGTGATCTAAAAGCAATTGCTGCTTTGAAGGTTTTATGAGTTTTATAGGGTATACATTTGAATTTAGATTTTCTATACAAAATGCATCTACTAATTGATTGAAATGGCCTCCAAGAATAATATTGGGATTTGAAATATTGATTAATTTACCTGTGATACAATTCTGGAAGATGAGACCAGTTACACCAGGCCACAAACATTGAACAAAGTCAAAAATGTGTTGTCCAATTTGATGGTAACCAACACACACTGATCAACATCGTCACTTTTGTGAGACAAAAATTCAAACTTCAGGGGTTTGTGACAAAATCATGACTCCACCATTATGACAAGAAGCAGAAGAGAAAAAAAATTGCCAACCCAATTCCTCTTCAAGTTCTTAGATTCTGCCTCATTTTGATATGTGTTTTGAAAAAATGCGATTTGTGTATTCAATCTGGAAAGATGAGAAAGTACCTTCTGGCTTTCGACCCAGATTTCCTAGTCCTTGTATGTTCCAGGATACCACAATAACCAGAAAGCATGTAAATTATAGGATAACAGGAACGGACATCATATTCTTGCAGAAACATAATCACAACAATCATAAAACATTGATGCAAATAAATGGCAAGGAAAAGAAGATATGTAAGAAGGTAGCATCTGCAGCCATAAGAGACAAGAAATAAAGATAGATAAATAGAGGGCAAAAGAGATGACAGAAAAAAGAGAATAAAAAAAAGAGACAGCAGATCAAGGAATCTTGAACACATGCTAATATGATAATATTGTGCTGGTCAATGGCATAACAGGATAGCCAGCAGAGCAACATCATTTAAAAAAAAATCTGAATAAATGATCAGGCTTTAAACAAAATCCTAGAAAACAGAGCAAAACTTTAACTGGGCCATATCTATGCTCAAAGGAGAACCGCCATGGAGAAAAACTCTTACGCCAACATTTACTAAGGGCCTGAGTTGCCCTTGCACTATGCAAGGTGACGTAAGACAACGCAAGGCAACGCAAGGCAACGCAAGCCCTTAAGTCAGATTTACTAAGCCACATGCGAGGGCCTCTGTGTGGCTTAGTAAATCTAGAGTTCCGCAAGACAGCACAAGTCGCTGCCTTGCATTGTTCTGAATTGGTAAGGTGTTCCATTGGTGGAGTGTGGGTGTTCCCACACATCCACCAATATATTTTGGCACACTTCTAGATTTACTAAGAATAGTAAACTTGGGAATGTGTCAAAATGGTACGCCTTCTCAACAAATTTCCTCTTTCTACACACATAGAAAGAGGAAAATGCCTCTGAGGATTGTTTTTCTGCAGGAAGGTGTCCCTTCCTGCCGAAAACAATCCTGCCTGTAGCGCAGAACCCTTGCACCATGATGCAAGGGTGCCTGTATCTCCATTTGGCGGCGCTTCATTGATGACAGTTTCTTTATCTGGGAAGGTGAGGAAATGATTCTGAAACAATTTTTGGAATGGATAAATCTTGGTGACCCCAACCTTAAGTTTACGGCAGACTATAATAATAGTTCAGTTCATTTTTTGGGCATTACAATCAAAGATGCCGAGGGATCACTGGAAGTAGAACTCTTTACGAAGCCGACCGATAAAAACTCTCTCCTTCATTATAGGAGTTATCATCCCCAATCTCAACGTGATAATATCCCCTTTGGACAGTTCCTCCGGTTGAGGAACTGTTCAAAAATTGAGAATTTTTATAAGCATTCAGAATCCCTGAGCAACAAACTAAAGGATAGAGGATACCCGAAAAAACTCATTAAACATGCCTTCAAACGTGCTCGCTTTTATAATCGCGATAGCATGTTGAAACCTGATCCTAACCACAGAAAGAAAAAGGTGAATACTAATCACAAACTAGTGTTTGTTAGTCAATTCTCTAACATCAGTAATAGATAAAAAAAATGTGATTAATTCCAATTGGAACATTTTGAATGAGGGCAACAAAGTCAAATTACCGAAACCCATATTTGCATTTAAACGCAATGACAACATACGGAAAAATTTAGTGCATACATATCGGGAAGTAGGTGCAAATGGTCAGAGCACTATTCAAGGAGGTAAAGCAATGGGCAACTACAAATGTGGAAATTGCTCCATATGTGAGAATTGTCTAGTCACCAAGACATTGACTTATAATGACTATACTATCACGTCCAGGAGTTTGAATAACTGCAGGAGTAGTAATTTAGTATATCTCCTACGGTGCCCATGTGGTTTAGCATATGTGGGTGAGACCGGAAGGGAACTTAGACTAAGATTATTAGAACATAAATCAGCCCTGAAAACTATAAAACAGAATGCACCTCTGGTAGATCATTACACGACGATGAACCACAAACATACAGAGTTTGATTGGTTCATTATTGAAAAAATAACTTCCTCAAGAAGAGGTGGTAACATGGAAATCAAGAGAAAAAATAGGGAACAGTGGTATATCTCAACCCTAGATACAATATCAAAGGGATTGAATACCAAAGAGGACTGGATGAGAATTGCAATATAACACTCTAATTTAGTGAACTTTTTTCTAAAGAATTATCATGTATTTGAGCAATTAGAGATGCATATAATTAGTATATTGAATTGCGGCAACAATGAATCCTATACCGCAACTACGAATAGTGAGGTAAGATAGGAGCGAGTATACCTTGGTTATTTGACTCTACTGTCATGTATCGAAGCAAGTAGAGGTTTATAGATACAATATATGGAATTGCGTTAGTAATGCTCCTTATACCGCAATCCTAAGTACCATACACATACACATCTATCTGCTGGTAATCCAAGAAGTGAGGTATGAGCAGTGAGGGAATACAGAACTTAGCACCCCGTAGATATAGGACCAAATAATTTCAATGTTTAACTTTATATTTCTTCATGTTTTATTTGTGGGGAAAGTATAATAAGGGGGGGGAAACTTTTTTTAAATTATGCGTATATTATATCAATAATGTCTCAACATGTGGGAAACTAATAAGGAGTAACGGACATTATGTGCCGTGATAGTAACCTTAGAGTGACATTGATCTCGCAGTTTACATGCACAACTGTTGCGCGTGAGAGTAACAATAAAGTTTGCACATGTTTGAAAAAGAACCACGTGATCGGGCGTAGTGACGCGATCACGTAGGGAGGAGAGGAAATAAAACGGCAGTTAGACCACGGGGCGTCTGATTACCGAACTAACCACGATCCAGGTTAAATACTGGGAATAGCGAGTCGTTGGAGTAAAAAGGTGAGGATATCCGACCGGCAGCTTAAATGCTTGAAAAATAGCTTGGGTTTTAAACAAACAGGCTAGCTCTATGGGGGTAACCTCGCAGGTATTGGATTTATTCGGCATTACCTGGGTTTTGACTAAACAGGCGAGCGCTATGAGGGTAACTTGACACGCACGGGGTCAGCTCGGCATTCTAAATAATTAGCAGCATGTCGTTATTGGGCATTATTTGGGTTGTAAATAAACAGGCGAGCTTTATGAGGGTAACCTTGCATGTTGTGGGCCAATTCGGCATTAAAACTAGCAACAATATGCAGAGGCGAGAGCTATGAGGGTAAATTGACACGCACGGGGTCAGCTCGGCATTCTAAATAATTAGCAGCATGTCGTTATTGGGCATTATTTGGGTTGTAAATAAACAGGCGAGCTTTATGAGGGTAACCTTGCATGTTGTGGGCCAATTCGGCATTAAAACTAGCAACAATATGCAGAGGCATTATGGTTGATAAATGTTCATTTTATTAAGAAAGGAACTTTGGGAGCCATTACTCTATTTAGGGATATGTGTGCCATACAGGGGTATTGTAATGTAATACAAAGCCGTAAGGCGATGGAATTGATAAACATCATGCTGCCCAAATGCTAAAATAAATAGGTTGTGCTTTAGATAATCAGGAATGGGCACTTCTATAGTTTTAGACATAAATACAATGGAGTGATATATAGACGACCACTATAGAAGTGATACAAACTCAGTCTCCCATAAATAATAGGTAGAATTATGAGGAGGTGAACATTACCTAAGAGATATTATTTAGATATTGTTTTTATATTTTTTATTTTAGCCACGTATAACGCTATCCCGCTATCAGAAGGACGTGATTTTCGAAACGCGCTTCTGATGAGGAAATGGTGAGAAAAATGGTTATATATTGGTGATTGTAAACCTTAAAAGATGTTTTAAGTCAACATATTGATACAACAAAAATGTTTTTGTACATTTTTAGAAACCAGGAAGTTTCTGATGTGAATGAAAATCCACGGGGGGAGTCGGACTGAGATAGGCTCCGTTTTTAAAAAAAAATCTCAACTACCGACTCGTGACAATAGAGTCAGACTTCAAGGTGAGGCATTAATAAAACACTCTGGGGCCGATTCCGATCTCGGTCGGAGGCGCACCCAACACCATTCGGTCGGGAAAAAAGCCATGCGAAAGCCTGTTTCCCGACCGATCCGTACAGCACACCGAACGAGTAAGTACGATGCGCACAACAGCAAAGAATCCGGCCGAGCCGTACTCTCCCAAACCAGGTCCTGTTCCCCGACCGAGGCGAATCCGGAAACGCTGAATCGAGTCGCACGGAAGGGAAAATGCAGCTCCGTCCGGCCGAATGTGTACGATGCGCTTTCCGTACGCGCCGAACCCGTCGCTACGCACGGCACGTCAAAGCATCCGGGAGAGGCGCACATAAGCTCCGATTCGCGCCACAACACGATCCACAGCTCCGAGACGAACACGGCAGCGACGAGGACGACGCGAAGCGACGAGGACGAGGCGAAGCGACGAGGACGACGCGAAGCAACGAGAAGGACGAACGACACAAACCAACCATGAATCCCTTCGTCCCGATCATACCAATATTCTACATTTACTACCGGAACAGGCACGGACGCGTACGGCGCAGAAGGTAAGCCAGACACCAACCACAAAACACATACAACACGCACACGACACATCACACACACACAGAGGGATGCAGAATATACTTACACCAGCAACAGCAGCACCATAGGGGCGGGATGCCCATCACCAATGCCACATATGCACACAGGGGCCTTAATGCGCACCACCACCCCTACCCAGGGGGGGCTGGATGCCTACCACTACTACCACCCTCACCCAGGGGGGGCTGGATGCCTACCACCACCCTTAGCCAGGGGGGGCTGGATGCCTACCACCACTACCACCCTCACCCAGGGGGGGCAGGATGCCTACCACTACTACCACCCTTAGCCAGGGGGGGCTGGATGCCTACCCCTACTACCACCCTGAGCCAGGGGGGGCTGGATGCCTACCACTACTACCACCCTCACCCAGGGTGGGCAGGATGCCTACCACTACTACCACCCTTACCCAGGGGGGGCAGGATGCCTACCACTACTACCACCCTTAGCCAGGGGGCTGGATGCCTACCACCACTACCACCCTCACCCAGGGGGGCAGGATGCCTACCACTACTACCACCCTTAGCCAGGGGGCTGGATGCCTACCACTACTACCACCCTCACCCAGGGGGCTGGATGCCTACCACTACTACCACCCTTAGCCAGGGGGGCAGGATGCCTACCACTACTACCACCCTTAGCCAGGGGGCAGGATGCCTACCACTACTACCACCCTCACCCAGGGGGGGCAGGATGCCTACCACTACTACCACCCTCACCCAGGGGGGGCTGGATGCCTACCACCACCCTTAGCCAGGGGGGGCTGGATGCCTACCACCACTACCACCCTCACCCAGGGTGGGCAGGATGCCTACCACTACTACCACCCTTAGCCAGGGGGGGCAGGATGCCTACCACTACTACCATCCTTAGTCAGGGGGGGCTGGATGCCTACCACCACTACCACCCTCACCCAGGGGGGGCAGGATGCCTACCACTAATACCACCCTTAGCCAGGGGGGGCTGGATGCCTACCACTACTACCACCCTTAGCCAGGGGGGGCTGTATGCCTACCACTACTACCACCCTCACCCAGGGGGGGCAGGATGCCTACCACTACTACCACCCTCATCCAGGGGGGGCTGGATGCCTACCACCACCCTTAGCCAGGGTGGGCTGGATGCCTACCACCACTACCACCCTCACCCAGGGGGGCAGGATGCCTACCACTACTACCACCCTTACCCCAGGGGGGGCAGGATGCCTACCACTACTACCACCCTCACCCAGGGGGGGCTGGATGCCTACCACTACTACCACCCTTAGCCAGGGTGGGCTGGATGCCTACCACCACTACCACCCTCACCCAGGGTGGGCAGGATGCCTACCACTACTACCACCCTAACCCAGGGGGGGCAGGATGCCTACCACTACTACCACCCTTACCCAGGGGGGGCAGGATGCCTACCACTACTACCATACTACCACCCTTAGCCAGGGGGCTGGATGCCTACCACCACTACCACCCTCACCCAGGGGGAAGGATGCCTACCACTACTACCACCCTTAGCCAGGGGGGCTGGATGCCTACCACTACTACCACCCTTAGCCAGGGGGGCTGGATGCCTACCACTACTACCACCCTCACCCAGGGGGCAGGATGCCTACCACTACTACCACCCTCACCCAGGGGGGCTGGATGCCTACCACCACCCTTAGCCAGGGTGGGCTGGATGCCTACCACCACTACCACCCTCACCCAGGGGGGGCAGGATGCCTACCACTACTACCACCCTTACCCAGGGGGGGCAGGATGCCTACCACTACTACCACCCTCACCCAGGGGGGGCTGGATGCCTACCACTACTACCACCCTTAGCCAGGGGCGGCAGGATGCCTACCACTACTACCACCCTCACCCAGGGGGGGCTGGATGCCTACCACTACTACCACCCTTAGCCAGGGGGGGCTGGATGCCTACCACTACTACCACCCTCACCCAGGGGGGGCTGGATGCCTACCACTACTACCACCCCCACTCATAGGATGGACAATGCATGACACAACCAGCACACCACAACCTAGGGAATGCAAGAAGAGGACATCCCCCAACACCATGACAAGCGTGTGTAGACTGTGTCAAATGCCTACAACACCGAACATGACTTTGAACATACAATGTGACCCCCTAGCACATGTGCCACACATATATGTGTGTGGCACCCACAATGCAAGCAGGCCATGACCATTGTGGCAATGGGGTCCAAACCCCCATCATCACAGTGACCAAAAGGTAAGTGTGGGGTCCATAGCTGAAGCACATTTTGAACATTGTGGCAATGGGGTCCAAACCCCCATCATCACAGTGAACAAAATGTAAGTGTGGGGTCCATAGCTGAAGCACATTTCGAACATTGTGGCAATGGGGTCCAAACCCCCATCATCACAGTGACCAAAATGTAAGTGTGGGGTCCATAGCTGAAGCACATTTCGAACATTGTGGCAATGGGGTCCAAACCCCCATCATCACAGTGACCAAAAGGTAAGTGTTGACAAAGAAAGAGGTGCAACTGCCAAACTGCATGGATGATTCCTGGTCACAGAACAACAAACACATCAGTGGCAAAGTAGTGTATGTGTCCCATTGCAACATAAATTGGGGGAGCCAAATCCTGCAGTGCAAATAAGACATACCTTTGGCCATGTGCAGACAAACAACACCCATGGGGGCTGACACCGTCAACAATCATCAATGACACAATGACAGAAGTGACCATCAGAATGCAGACCCACATATTTGCACCAATGGGCACACACATGCAGATACCCTGTGGAGACTGCAGATGTGAGGTGAACAGATACCATACCATGGCAGCAATGGGACACACAAACCATGATCATTGTGCTGACCGATGACCTAGGAGTCCCAGGGACAGCAGGGGAAACCCACCAAACTACATACAGCCAATGGCACACCCAAGATATGCCAATGCAGTGGTGCAGATGCACAAACACAAACAGGCAGACCCACACTGCACATCATACACAACAGGTGAGGGGGGTGCCAGTGTCCCCAGGCAACCACACAACACATGAGGAGACCTGAATACCAATCATACAGATGTGCATACAGTGCCACACAAAGGTAACTCATGGATCCAAATCCCCTATGTGGGCAAGCAGGCATTGTCAGATGAGAGGGAGCACAAATCACACATGTCACACAGGCACGTAGGGACAGCAACTGACACAGCAAGACACAGACACACCACAGCACCACCCCCAGGGCCCCCACAATGTGGTGACCCTGGGCTGCATTACAATCCCACTGTGATGACAAAGCTAAATGTGGTTCACACTGTGAACCACAGTCATGTGTACTGAGCAACTAACTACCATCACACCTACACAAGCACAAATCAAACAGCATGGCCAGTAAGCCAAGGCCAACATGGAGGCAGGGGCCTAGCCGGGCAACAACTCTCATCTGCACACACTCAACACCACACCCCTCGACCTCCAACAATGTGCAGCAGTGAAGCACACATGCACTGGTGACATTGCACATGCACCCATGACTATTCCAGGGTGGTGGGTGGGAACCAAGGTGCAGAAACACATTACACATGGACACTCAACAAGACTCCTGAATGTCTGACACACTGCACACTACGCTGTACATGGACATGACGGCAATACCACACCAACCAATGGGATCACAGCCACAGTCACACACCAATGAAGAAGCCAAGGTCACCCACAAAGAACACACATAGACAACAACCAACATTGCAGCCCGGACCCTGAGGAGTGCCAGCAGTCACACACACAACGTGTCACAATCACTGAAAGATAACACAAACTGGAAATCACATGACAGGGGCAAACAACAAGTGCCAAGGGGAAACCTGACTGTGACCCATCTGCGTCTGCACACAAACTCAGCCCTGACAGCAAGCACACCTATGGGTGACACCCTGATGACCAGTAATGTGCCATGCACCCACATCACAGAGAACCCAGGGAGAAGACTTTGGGGGAACATAGCTCAACTCAGCTAGCATCACAAACAGGTACAACACTAGGGATCACAGCATGCACAGCTAAACGGAAGTGAACACACAGACATGCACATACAACACACACCTTGGGCGCAGGCAATGTCACATGAGTACACACTGCCATGAGGGGACTCCACTCCTGTGTGAGGAAAGCTGTGCCATATGTTGCCTCAGTAGGGCCCCATCATGTCAGCTGAGCACTTGGTCACACAATCAACAATTAGCACCAAATGAGGGCTCCCGTCACATCAGCCTGGTCATGGAAGTGCCAACGGAATCATCAGCACAGATCCAACACACTTGTATAGCAATGTTGCACTGACAACACAGATGAGTCCTTCCCCATTGATGCCCAAACCTGCATGTCCACTGGAGATGGCCACACGGTCAGGGAAGTAGACAAATTGAACAATGGCAGGCACAACAGATGTGCAGGGGTGGAAGCCACAGATGTGAAATAGCCAATCTAAGTAGGAAATCCCATTGCCAAATACTGAACACATGACACCCTCAGATGCTGCTATGGATGACATGGATACACCACAGGATAGGACACATTCCCCCTGGACCACATGGGTTCCTGCACAGTAACACTTCATTATCATGAGACCAAATATCACCATCACTGCAGCAAGGGCATGGTTAGCATCATCAACATCATGTACATCAGAAGCAAAAGCACTAGAGAACAGAAAGTTGCTTTATTCAGCATATGTGGCATTAAAAGTAGAAGTCCGGTAGAACATAAACAAAGGCCAATGGCCAGTCCATCAACAAAGTCACAAGTGGGTGACAGTGGCAGATGCCACCCTACACATGCCTGCACAAAACCAGGGACAATCCACTAGGAGGGGCAACCGGGGGGTAGGCCAGGCACCGCAGGGACAGGATCAGGGCTCACCAGGAGGAAGCAGGGAAGGGGTGGTGGGTGCTGGAGAGCCACTGACAACTGCAGTGGAGGTGTCTGACATGGTGTGTGCCGGCACAACTGGGGGCATGGCTCAGATGTTGTGGGTGCCGGCACGACTGCAGTGGACCCTGCAGATGGAGTGGACAGGTCCGCCACTGCAGTGCCCAAGTCAGACAGGGTGGTAGTGGACTCCACTGCAGTGCCTACCACCAGGGGAGGAGAATGGGGAACAGGCAAGGTGGGCTGGACAGAGGGGAGGACACCCTCACCACATCAGTGGCACAGACAAGCGCAGCGGGGGGTGTGGTGCTGGGAGAGCAAGTGGCAGGGGAGAAGGCCGGAGCCTCTTGGGGATGGTATATCTGTGGGTGGGGGAACCTGGGGCAGGGTGTGGTGGGGGCTCCTGTGGAGTGGGGGCCTGAGGGATGGAGGAAGGAGACCTGGTGCTTGAGCTGCAGGGCGGCGGCGGGGTCTTGCTCTTACCACTCCGGGGGGACTTGCGGGTGGGGGCCTCAGTCTGTCTGCGCCTGGGGGAGGGTGTCCGGGGGCGAGGGGCACTCTGCTCCGTGTGGGGGGCTTCCTCTTCACCCTGGATGCTGGAGCAGCTGGATCGGAGGGGAAGAGGCCGAGGTCACTGAGGAAGAGGCGCTGGGTCTTTGGGGTTGCAGGTGAGGCAAGGGAGGGTGCTTTGGAGGGAGAGGCAACTGAGGACTGCGCAGTGCCCGTGGATGCGTGTGTGTGTACCAGGGACCCATCCCCTGTGAGTCTGGTTTCAGTCCCCTGACTGTGCGTGCGTGTGCGTTTTGTTTGTGGCGTGTGTGTCTGTGTGCTGGACGTGTGTGTGCTGGTGTGTGCCTGTGCCGGTGTGTGTGTGCTTGGGACGGGTAAGGTGCTGGGGAGTGTGGATGGAGCAGAGGCAGGAGGGGTGAGGGACTGTCTGAGGAGGGACACTGCTGCCGTCAGGGAGGAGTCCATGGACCTATTGCCCCTCTGTAGGTCAGACATGCCCGATGAGATGCCCTCCATGAACGACACCAGCTGAGTCAACAGTGCGGTGTGCGCATGGAGGACACTCAGCATGGCTGTCTGCCCTACATGGAGCTGGCGAAGGAGGTACACAGACTCCTCACTCAGGGCAGCAGGGGACACAGGGGCAGGGGTGCGGTGCCTGGCCCAAAGGAGACACGCTCCCGAACATGGGAGCCTCCACGGACCTGGGGAATGGGAGCCGATGGGAGGGCGGTGGTGGTGCTGGTGGTGGCGGGGACAGCAACACTAGCTGGGGTGTGGTGGCTGCTGACACCCGCCTCCACAAGGGAGTCATCCTCCGAGTTGCTCTGGTCCTCAGCTGAGGTGGATGGTGCTGAGGACTCCTCGGTGTGGCTCCCCTCGCCCTCCGTGCCACTGGGTCCCTCCGACCACTCCTCGGCTGCTGACCCAGTCTGGCTCTCTGGCTCCTCCTGGTCCGTGGAGCTGTCCCCTTCCGTGGCCGTGGATGTATCTGCAAACAATGGGGAAACAGACAGACATCAGTCACCTGCACCAAACGCACACACCACTGTGAGCACAGCACATTACAGAGCAAGCCCTGGCATCATTAGTTGTACATTGCTAAAAGTGCCCTAACTGAACAGGAGAAGCCAATTGTCAGTCTGATGCCAAGCATGGCACTCACACCCCACATGGCCTTGCACCCATCTGTCTGGTGTCTGTTGGATTGCAACTCCCCAGTGTGGACACATGCACCAAGTACACAGTAGTTGGACAGTGCAGAGGACACGGTGTGGCATGTGGACATGCACACATCACAGCTCTCGCCACTGAGTCAGTACAGGTTTCCGGATGAAAGGGATGCCCAGAGTCAAATAGGAAATGCATGTGATGCATACCAGCGACAGACACCATGATGCACCCATGTCCTGATAGCCATCGCCACAATGGTGTGCATGTAGCACATGTCACTCCCCTGTAGGACCACCAATAAGTTGACACATGCCATGGCAGAGGCATGACTGCTAAGTCATACATCACTGTCTCAGTGATGTATGACTTGGCAGCCAGACAACAACACTATGCACTGTGTCACAATAGTAGGTCATGGGGAATGCAAGTCCTGGAGCTGCACAAGTGCACATGTACATCCCCCACACAACACATCATCTTAACCCTCATCTGTCCAGGTCATACCTATTGGACATATGGGAGACCTGTGACACTACCCTCTGAACCTGAGCCCCTCACAATTTGCTGTGAATGGGGAACAGCTGCCTGAACTTCACATTCGCATACCCCAGTCTGCACGGGCAGCTGATCAAACACCTATGTGACACACAAGTATCGTCTCCTATGGTCACATCTCCAGGGGCATGCTGAGCCCCTACCAAGAAACACCCCAGCAGTCCTGGCAACTAATCCACAGCACACTGACACAGAGGCAGACACCTGAGGGGTCAAATCACTGTGCACAATGTGTCAGCTGATACACGGGAGTGGGAGTACAGAGTGCATTGCATGGCCTGGAGTAGGCATGACTGTCCTGCTCCACATGAATGAGGGATGTGCCCTGGACAGTGGATAGCTGGCTATGTATGTGTGACACACGTAATCTGCACACTCCTGGGGCCCAAACATTGTTCCCACCCGCTGCATGGGCGTGTGCCACATACCCCAGGCACATGTGGTGGCTCAGCTCAGCAAGTGGACCGCATATCAAAGCAACACGCAGATCACATGTCCAAACACAGGCGTTGTGTGAACAATGGACCCACCCATGATGCCCACAACAGAGTTAGGGAAACAGATGCTGTCCCCCACCTTTAGTGAAGCAAACTGCAAGGACACAGTCCCAAGTGACACAATTCCCTGAATGTAAGGGCCACACCTGGGTATCAGATGAGCAGTGGGCAGTGCACAATAGAGGGACATGGCTCCTGGACAACATGACTGCTGCACTGTGGCAGTTGAACCAGGCCAGAGGAGGGCACAAAGCATGTAATACAGAGTTCACAGTGCAGTCTTTGACTCACCCCCTCCTTGCTGCTGTCTGGCCTTCAGCTGCCCATCCAGGTCTGGAAACACCACCGCCAGGATCTGGAGCATGTGGGGGGTCAGGGTCCGTGTTCCACCCCTCCTGCGAGGAGGTGACAGCTTCAGCTGGACCCGTGCAATCCTCCGGGTCCAGCCCCGAAGGTCCTGCCACCTCTTCTGGCAGTTGCGGATCCGGCGCTTGTAGACCCCCACGGACCGGACGGCCCGGACGATGTCCTTCCAGATCTCCTGCTTCCGATGGGCATTAACCTGTCAGGATGACAAAGTGAAAAGGCCATTACCACACATGCAACATATCCGTGCATGACACAGTTGTATATACATGTCTCAATCACAGGGGCACATGATGTACACAGGCAGTGCAAAGCTGCCCATGGACAGTTTGCCAGACGTCACTACATGGTATCATTGCATGGGAAGTAAAACCATGTTCAAATGCACTGTCACTGCACCATACCTGTCCAGTGCATGTCACTACACACTATGGGGGGTGACAACTACTCAGTGAGCCTGCTAGCCAGTGGCGTGCAGACTTTCAGCCTTGCTAGTCAGACAAAATGCACATTCAGAAAGGCAGTGCACAGAACACTCACCTGCTCCCCTGGTGTCCCATACAGCTTGCTGTACTGTGGAAGTAGGCTGTCCAGCAGGGCCTGGTTCTCCTCAAGGCTGAAGGCTGGGGCTCTCTCCACAGTACGTGCCATTGCAGGGTCCAGAGGGGCAGAGACAGCAGCAGTGCAGTGGCAGATGTCGTCCTGGAGCATGTAGTGCAGGCAAGTGAGCTCTCAGGGGAACAGCCAGCAATATATATGTGCTGGAGAGGCAGATACTGTCCCTTGTGTCCAAAGTGATAGGTCCAAGTCGTTTGCATCTTCTGAATCTGGCCAATTCATGGAATAGCAGCACCAAAACACGCCCACAGCATCCTTCAAATCTTCAACTTCATGACATACATGATTTTGCAACATTGTTGTGGGTGACCAACTGATTTTCCAGCAACCGACTCGTTCGAAATTCGAAAACGCGTCCGTTGCCAGGCAAGCCCATTGTCAATGGGTGCGCACCGATCGGTCCATTGCGGTACAACGCGTACAGGGGTACAACGCGTACCCGCACACATTGAATGCAATGGGCCGGCCGGAGGCACCGATCGGTCCATTGCAGTACAACGCGTACAGGGGTACAACGCGTACCCGCACACATTGAATGCAATGGGCCGGCCGGAGGCACCGATCGGTCCATTGCAGTACAATGCGTACAGGGGTACAACGCGTACCCGCACACATTGAATGCAATGGGCCGGCCGGAGGCACCGATCGGTCCATTGCAGTTCAACGCATACAGGGGTACAACGCGTACCCGCACACATTGAATGCAATGGGCCGGCCGGAGGCACCGATCGGTCCATTGCAGTACAACGCGTACAGGGGCACAACGCGTACCCGCACACATTGAATGCAATGGGCCGGCCGGAGGCACCGATCGGTCCATTGCAGTACAACGCGTACAGGGGTACAACGCGTACCCGCACACATTGAATGCAATGGGCCGGCCGGAGGCACCGATCGGTCCATTGCAGTACAACGCGTACAGGGGTACAACGCGTACCCGCACACATTGAATGCAATGGGCCGGCCGGGGGCACCGATCGGTCCATTGCAGTACAACGCATCACTGTACATGTGACTGGCATATGTCAGCATGCCTGTCTCAGATGGACATATGCCAGCCACAGATAGCTCCCAGGGAGTGAGGGGCACACCTACATCACGACAGCCTGTCCAAACTTTATCATGAGGCATGTAAGGCTGCATTTCCTATTGTGTGTATGTTGGTGTACATGTTGTCCTGTGGGTGTCACCTGTGGGCAGCCACCCCCAGGCTGTGCACGTGTTCATGGGGACAGGATCCTGGGTGTTACGTGTACATGACCACTGTGATGTGCAACTGTTCATATCTGTGCATGTGCCATGGTCACATTTCACGGTGGTGTATGTGTATGTCATGTCACATACCCCATGAGTCCCATGTGGGACGGTATGTTTGAGCCAGGGTGTCCCAGTGGCACAATAGTGATGGTCCTCCACAGTCTTTGTGCATGTAGTGTTTACAATGTCTCTGATTTCTTGTGCACAATGGGAGACAGTCTCCACATCCAGGTTGTGTGTGCATGGACTTTGATGTTGTGCGTGTGTGTGTCACAGACGTCCATGTCTGTCCTGCCGTTGCAAGTGGGGCCACTACCTGTGGGGGTCATGGTTGTTTTGCTGTGGTGTATACATGATACTCCATGTAATGCCAGTGTCCATGTGGCAATACAGGGTCCCTGGGAATGTACCTGTCGTTGAGCTGTGGTGCCCGGGGCACATCTGTCCTCACATGTCACTGTGGGGGGTTATTGTGACACGGCAGCAGTAGATGGGAACTGTGACACGGCCTCATGATATCCAATGGGCCAACCTGGGACTAATTGATGCCTCCTGTTGGACCGTGTTGACAGATGTTGGCCATGTATGTACCATACATGTCCTTCCGGAACTGCACACTTCATGTAGTTGTGCCTCATAATGATGTATGTTGGGATCTTGAGTGTGTTCAATGCCGCATATGTGGGGTGACTGACAATCTTGCTTACTTCTCCTCTGCACTGCAGGGCTCCTGCTGTCCATCGACCATTCCCAGACCTGGCAACGATGGTGGAACGGGACAGCATCCGACGGTACCGCTTCACCAGGCAGCTGATTGAGGATTTGGCAGTGCAGTTGTCCCCACATTTGCAGCCTGGCCGGCCGTATCCTACAGCGCTGACCCCCAAGGTGAAGGTGATGGCAGCCCTACACTTCTTTGCCACCGGTACCTTCCAACATACTGTGGCGACTGCTGGTGGGATGTCACAGACCATGTTGAGCCGTGTGCTCCGCGATGTTTTGGCGGCAATGTTGCTATTCCTGAACCGGTACATCTATTTCCCTAGACTGCGACGACTCACTGACGTGAAGAGTGACTTTTATGCCCTGGGGAGGATGCCGCATGTCATTGGCTCCATTGATGGGACACATGTGGCTTTGGTACCACCACAGGCCCAGGAGCAGGCCTACAGGAACCGCAAGCACTACCACTCGGTCAATGCACTGGTGGTGTGTCTTGCAGACATGACCATCACACACGTGTGTGCCCGTTTCCCTGGTTCAGCAGACGATGCCTTTGTGATGAGGAGTAGTCGCATCCCCAGGATGATGGCACAGATGCAGAACCAGCGTGCCTGGCTTGTCGGTGTGTACTGACTTTGTGCCATTGTGTGTGATCTGATCTGTAGTATTCCGCCCACTTTTCCAAGTCAGCTAATGTGCACTTGTCTGTCCATAGGTGACTCGGGATACCCCAACATGCCGTGGTTGCTGACACCCCTCAGGAACCCTGTGACACCAGCCCAGATGCGCTACAATGAGGCACATGGTCGGACCAGGAGAGTGATTGAGCGGACATTTGGTCTCCTGAAGAGCCGCTTCCGCTGCCTGGACAAGACCGGAGGGTCCCTCCCATATGCCCCTGCGAAAGTGTGCAAGATTATCATCGTCTGCTGCATGCTCCACAACCTGGCAGTGCGGAAGGAGTTGCCTCTCATCCAGGATGACAATGACCAACATCCGCCACCTGTGGAGGATCCTGGCCTGGACCACGATGCCAGTGACGATGATGATGATGATGATGATGGTGATGTCCGCACACAGCTCATCACCAACTTCTTTAGCTGAATGTGAGTATCCTGAGGTGTCATGTCAATGATGTGAGTTGGCATGATGTGTGGGTGGTGCTCTGGTGCTGTTGGAGTGTGTCCATGGGCTACTTGACTGGATGTGTGTTGCGATGTGTGCTAACAGGTGGGCTGTACTCCCCAACAGTGTTGACATGCTAACTTGGTTCTGGGTGGGTATCTTCTAACATGTATTGTGCATGAGTTTTGCTGTTCTGTCCTGTACTCCATTGCTTTTGACTGTGTGTCATTTCTGTCCTTCACAGGGTACTTTCAGATTCGTTTGGTCAACTGTGTCCACCGACGACGTGATTGCACTTCCAGGCTGGTAGCTGTTGTGTCCCTACAGGTGATGTGCGCCACACCCATGGACTTCCTTCCGTCTACAGTTGTTGACTGTGTGCCCGCTGCCAGGTGGGATTACCTTGCATCTGTAGTGGTTACGACATGTTGCAACTGTGTAATAAACCTGTGCTTCACTTTGTGATGTGCGTTGTCTGTGGTCACACATTTGAGTGCCATTTGCTTACTGCACCTGTGGGCTACTTGACTACAACTGTGAATGGGTGTGGTGTCTGTGCATTGCACCGTCTTCCCTGGCAACATCAGTGTAGGCAATGAGTCAGATGGCCTAGGTGTGTATGTGTTGTGTAGCCCTGGTGGTGTGTCTCCCTCATATGTGTCACGTTGCCTTTACTCACATGCCTGTGTTGTCCTTGCTGTTGCAGTTCGCATACACAGTGTAATTTTGCAGTTCATCATCCCCATAACAGCACCCACGTTGGAATCACGACAGAGGCAAGTATGGTGTATTAGTGTGTTTATTGTGATACATTTGTGTTAATAGTGCATAGGATGGGTAGTGCTGTACATAAATCTTGCAATCCGAAGTTCCTAGGTGAATTGAAAGTCCTGGTAGACAGGATCCCCAGTATCGGGGCCACAGTTGTCTGACACATTGGTCCAACTTGTACTCCCCATGCAATGTGTGGGAGTAGTGTTGCCGTCAACAGGGTGAACAGTCTGTGCACAAAGGCGAACATCCAGAACAGGTTCAGGCTTCCTGGGAGTTGCGCTTGGCCATCGGCCTCTCACTTTTCCCTCCTCGGACGACCCCTCTTCTTGGAGGGGGCCCCTCAAGTACAGGCTGCTGCGGTGCAGGGGACTCTCTGCCAGAGTCCTCCTCCCTCCCTGTGGCAGTTGCAGTTTGTTCGGCACCAGATGTTGTTGGCACACAGGGAGGTGTGGACTGGTTGCTGTTCATCTGGCGGAGGCATTGTAAAATGTCCCTGTGCACCGCCGTCATCTCATGCAGTGCATCCCACTTGGACTCCACGCGGGACATGTGTGAGTCCACGCGGGACATGTGTGACTCCACGTGGGACATGTGGGAGTCCAAGCGGGCATGATGGGCAGCCTGCTGCTGTTTCATGTCTCTGAGGAGCCCCACTACCTGGCTGAGCTCTCCGGTGCTGGACTGGTACGCATCAGCTATGCGTACCAGTTGTGGGTCATCATGCACACCAGCAACATCTGCAAGCAGCGACCTCTGTCTCCCACCCTCCCACCACCCCTGCTGACATGTGCAGTGTGTGCAGTGGCACGCACAGATAACCCTGGTCCACCTTGGGGGTTGGTGGTGGTGGTGGTGTCCATGGCCCCAGGTTGGTCCAGGGTCCCTGTGCTGGTGTTGCTCCTTGTTCTGTCCATGTCGGCAGGGATGGTATTTGTGGTGACAGTCGTTGGAGGGGTGGGTGCAGGGGGTGCAGCTGGTGGTCCTGCTGGTGCTGCAGCTGGTGGTCCTGCTGGTGCTGCATGTTGACTTGCACCGGATGTGCCAGGTTGGTCTTCATCGTCCGAGGAGGACAGAGGCTGTACGACGCCAGTGAGCTCCGCATCCTCTTGAGCCTGGGACTGGGACTCCTCAGCGTCTGCTGCTGTGTCCCCATCATCACCTGTTTTTGGGAGACACAAACAATGTATGTTATGTTTCTGCAGGCATCAATGGTTGACACACATGACAGTTGTGACTGTGCCTCTGGGTGCGGGCCTGTACATTGCATTGTCCTAAGTCGTCACAGTCAGGGGTTGATATTGGTGTGGCACATTGTCCTGCATTATTTGGGCATTTCTATGTATTTTCTGGGGTGTGAACATGGTCTGCATTGGTTGTGTTTGGTTGACAGCTGGCCCTCCTTCCCACCCACCCAGCCAGTCAGTTATCCCACCATGGAACGTGCTTGCGTTGCAGGGAGTGGAAGTTGTCTCTCAGGATGTCAGTCAGTGGTGACCTGCTGTTTGTTGGTGCACAGTTGCCAGCAGGGCCTTGTGCTCCCCACAGCAGTAGCCAGTGTCAGCCATCTTGTGAGTCCTTCTCCACTCCCTGTGATGTGAGCATGGTTCAGGGTGGTGTTGATGGGACAGTTGTGGGGGTGAGCTATGTCTGTGACTACGACTCCCATCATGCTATTGCCTCCACCCCACTTCCCAGCATTCCCATACTTACTTGCTTTTGTGGGGAGTTCAGTGTGTGTGGGTGTGAGAGCAATGGCAAGATGGCTGACAGTGGTGTCCTGCTGCTGGTTGGTGTGCAGTACCCAGCATGCCCTTGTGCTCCCCACGACACAGCAACAGTGTCAGACATCTTTGATGGGCCTTTCCACTCTCTGTGGGATGTGCATGCGTTAGTGTGAGCTTGCTGGGCCATGTGGTGGGGGATGTAGAGCTGTGACTACGACTCCCATCATGCTATTGCCTCCTCCCCCCTTCCCAGCATGCCCATGCTTCCTTCCTTTTGACTCTGCTTCCCTGTGGGGTGGGCTGGCTGTGCTGACAGGATGGCTGGGAGTGTTGTCCTGGCAGTTGTTTGGCTAGAAGTCCCAAGAGTGTCCCTGTGCTTCACACAACATAACCCAGGGTGGTGGTTCTTTGTGGGATCTTGTGTTAGGATGGGGGCATTGCATTCTACCAGGTGGGTTCTGTGGAGTTTGTGTTGGGGTGTGTGTGAGGGGAGGTGCTTGTGACTATGGTCAGTGCTGCAAGTCCTCCTTCCCACCCAGCTAGCCAGATATCCCACCATGGAACGTGCTTGCATTGCAGGGAGTGTAAGTTGTCTCTCAGGATGTCAGTCAGTGGTGTCCTGCTGTTTGTTGGTGCACAGTTGGCAGCAGGGCCTTGTGCTCCCCACAGCAGTAGCCAGTGTGAGTCCTTCTCCACTCCCTGTGATGTGAGCATGGTTCAGGGTGGTGTTGATGGGACAGTTGTGGGGGGGGGGCAATATGTGTGACTGCAACTCCCATGATGCTATTGGCTACACTGACTTGGCCAGCATACACAGAATTCCTTCCTTTGAGTGGTCTTCACTGTGTGTTGGTGTTGTTGTGGTGGCTACATGTCTGGATGTGTTTGTTAGTTCTATTTGTGCCACTGCCTAGCTGTAGTTGTAGTTGTGTTTGTACATGTGTTGGCACAGTTGGATGTGACTTTTTTGATGGCATGTGTTGTGTTTATCTGACTGACATACACATTTTGGGATGATTCTGTTCTGGTTGCTGTGTAATTGCTATGAGTGCATGGTTTGACTCTCCCCTTGACAGTGATGTGTGTGTTTTGTGGCAGTATATTGTGTACATTTGTTGTGTACTCACCAGGCTCTGGGATGTCCTCTAGTCCATATACGCTCACTGGCGGAAGGATGGCCCGCACCTTCTCCTCCCAGGGCCTGAGGTATATTGGCTTGGCAGGAGGGCCACTGCCGGTGTATTGGCTGTTGATGTAGTCTTTCTTCAGCAGGTCCCGTACCCTCCTGCGCACGTCATACCACCTGTTCTGGATGTCGCTCTTTGTGCGCCGACATGGTGATTGTGCGTTCACCCTGTTGATGATCCTCTCCCACATCTTGGTTTTCTGGGAGATGGGGGTCTGTTGGACCAGTGTGCCAAACAGCTGTGGCTCTACCCTGAGGATCTCGTCTACCATGACTTCCAATTCACAATCTAGGAACTTGGGATTCTTCTTGGGGGGCATGGTGATGGGTGGTGATGGTGAGTGATGTGTGTGTTGGTGTGCAGGTGAGGGTGTGTGAGTGTGTGTTTTGCTGGGTGTATGTGAGGTAGGTATTTGTTGGTGTGCTGATGGTGTGTGGCTTGTGTGAGGGATGAGCTGTGGGTGTGTGGTTGCTTTCTCTTGGGTGCTGGCAGTGGAATGGCATTTGCAAAGGCTCATGGTTGTGATTTGTGTCCTTTATATAGGTGGAGTTGTGGGTGTGTCTTTGTTCTCTGTCCCCACCCCCCCAGTATTTATTGGCTTGGTAATTGCTTGTTTGGCCTTTTTTGGGTGATTTTTCCTTTGTGCTGTTTGTGTATGTTGGAAACGTTCTTGTGATCGAGTCGGACCCTGCATTTGTCTCGTACGGTCTTCTCCGTTTCGTTCACGCTGTGTTTGTGCAGTTTTCTATGCTGCGTACGCGTCGGTCACGGTGTTTTGTGTTGCTTCGGCTCGGTTTTGTATGCGTGTCGGTCGTGCGGCTTGGCCTCCGTCCGACTCGCTCGTGGTTTTCGCGCCTTGCATCGTACTTTGCGGTTTGGAGTTCGCGTGTACGTTTCGGTCGGATTTGTTCCGGGTGCGTGTCGGTCGGTTGGATTCGCGTGGTTTTCCGGCCGGATTGCTGTTTTCCTTGCGGCTCGGTCGGTCGACTTGGTTTCGGTACGTGTCGGTCGGATTTTTCACGCCTTGCATCGTACTTGGCGTGTCGGGCGCCACAGGTACGTGTCGGTCGGTATTATTTCCGGATCCGAGTCGGTCGGTGCTTTTTCCGGCCCGAATCGGAATCGACCCCTCTGTCTCCTTAGTATCTGATAATCTATTATTTAGGTAATAAATTTTAATATTTACCTTATAGGGAGTAAAGTTAAACTACCCGTGAATCAAAGAGGAAGTCGTTTTTATATCGTGGATAGTCTTTTTTAAAAAGTAGGTATAACCTTTGAAAGATATATCTTGTCCTGACCCTCTTGCTTAATTACATCATTGCAATCATTTTCTCTAATGAGTTTTTCTTGATAATTTCAGAAGATCCTTGCACCAGGATCATTTACTCTACAATAAATTGGGAGTATCTCTCACTGGAGTGCTGATGCACCGGTGAGTAAAAAATTGTAGTTATGATTGGTATATGAGAGTATTATGTGGGATGTGTGAAGTATTGGTGATTTTAATTATGGAATGATTGGAGCACTTATAAATAGAATTAGGATTTTACGTATTCTTTATGATCATCATGCATGTATATTAAAATGTTGAAATATGTATATGTGGATTAGTTTCAATTATGTAATGTATTAAAAAGTCCACTGTTTTTGTTTCCATCTCATATTAGGTGAGATTAAAGACTACTGTATAAGCCATTTTAAGGAGAAAATATCTTGTCTTGTCCTGATGAAGGTGGTCCTATTGAGAATGTACCACTGAAACGCGCCGACGCCCAGCTTTTTTGTTAAATTTGGATAATTCAGCAGTCGACTAGAGACAGGGAATCAAGACCCATGCCCTCTGCTGTTTATAGTGGATCCTAATTAACGCTTATATGACAAAGTAGATTGTCTGTGTTTATTCTCCTTTTGGGATATTGCATTTATTAAGAATTGTGTCTAGGATTTATGTGTTTTTAAATTGTTTTTAATATACTGTCATGATATAAATTGAATATATAGACAGGTTTTTTACTGATTAAAATATATATATTTTTCATATAATTTGTTGTTATATAAGTGCTTTGATACATTCGGAGTGGGTTGTGAAGTGATGCTTGTTGGTGGATATGAGTATGGTTATATTTGAGGCATGAATGTTGCTAAATAGGTTTTGACCAAAGGGAATCCTTTTTTCAATGTTATGTCTGTATTGAGCACCAGCACAGGCAGGGAACATGAATGCATTATATCTAAGTAGATATGGCGAATTCCTTCTCTCTCCTTGTCACACAGTGCAGCGCAGGAAGTTGTCTTACTGTGTTGCGTTGCATGACTTGTTAGTAAATCTGGACCTTAGTTTAACAGAAACTTCAAAAGATGTGGTGGGCCCATTGTGAGCAATTGTTCATAAACATGGATGCACTATGTCCCCTCTTATGTTTATTTGCGTAAGCGTAGGCCTCAAACCAGGAATTCATCTGCTGCTTTTACTGAAAGGATAGGTAACTAGCGCCAGGACACCTCTGGGTAACCGTTGCGCTTAAAAAATTTCATAACATAACATAACATTAACGTTAGTGGCATTGGATAAATCTTTAAAGATAAAAATATTGGGCCCGATTCACAGAACTAACTTAAGACAAAATCCTTCTAAGATATGCCTCTGCGTCTCCCTTGCTTCACCAACTCCACTGGCTTAAAGTCAATAAATGTAATGAGTTCAAGACCCTCTACCAGGGCCGGACTGGCCGTAGCAGGCACCGGGCGTTTCCCCGGTGGGCCACTAGGGTGGGGGCCGGTTTTGGGCACCTGGGGGGCTGTTTTTGTTACCGGGGGTCGGCAATATCGGCCCCCTGCAAACTGCTCGGCTGCACTCCCCTTCACCCCAGGGGGGGGCGGCTAAGCAGTTTGCCAGGGCTGGTTTCTGTTCCCAGTCCGGCCCTGCCCTGCCCTCTACTATATGTTTCATGTCAAATGGGGCCTTGCCCCCTCCTAGATTCAAAGTTTGGTCACACCTTATGTTCCAGCTCGACAGCAGCGATCTTCCAGCCTTTCATTGTTTTCAGTTCCCAGGTTTCGACTTGTCCGTATGAGGGGTCGTTCCTTCTCTTGTCTTGGCCCCAGGCTCTGGAATGCTCTTCCAATTGACCTTAGGAACTGTCACTCCCTGCTAGCCTTCCGTAAGAGCTTAAAGACGCTGCTGTTTGGGGCTGGTCTGATCTCTGTTTTTCTCCCGCCTTTTGTCTAGTTGTGTCTGCCTCCACATGTTCAGCGCCAGGAGACCCTGTTGGGTAGCTGTGCGCTTTATAAGTGTAATAATAATAACAATAATAAGGCAACTCCAATGCTATCCTACGGGAGAGGTAGGCCTTGCATTAGTGAAAAACGAATTTAAGAGTTTTTCACTACCAGGGCATGTAAAACTTAAAAGAACATGTTCTACGTTTTAAATATGTTGCACCCTATCCTCTGGGCTGTCCAGGGCCACCCTAGGGATGACATATGTATTAAAAAGGAAGGTTTGGGCCTGGGAAAAGTTTACTTTGCCAAGTCGAAATGGCAGTTTGAACACTTCGCACACAGGCTGAAAATGGCAGGCCTGAGATATTTTTGAAGGGCTACTTAAGTGGGTGGCACAATCAGTGCTGCAGACCCACAAGTAGCATTTAATTTACATGTTTTGGGCACATATAGTGCCACTTTACTAGGGACCTATACATAAATTAAATATGCCAAATCGGTACAAGCCAATGTAACCATGTTTTAAGCAGAGAGCACAAGCACTTTTGAACTGGTTAGCAGTGGTAAAGTGTGCAGAGTCCTAAAAGGCAACAAAAAAGAGTTCACAAAACAGAGGGTGAAGACAAACACTTTGGGGATGACCCTGCAGGAGGGCTAAGCCCAACAAACCGTATCACTAGTACAGTCATATTTGATTTGATTATTATTCCATTTGAGGATGTTACCTCAAATGGAATAATCATTTGAGGGGACACGGGCAGGGAAACTTCAGAATAGCCCTCTAGTGAAGGAAGAAAGCTCGCTGCAAGTTGGGGTAATTTGTGTTTTTGCTTAGAGAAGATAAAGTCCTGCTTTAGGAGTTTGCTTTTTCTAAACAGAAACATTTTGCTGAGCTTTCAGCAAGGCACCCACTCAGCAAACCTTTAGTGCTGCGAAGGGAGCCAATGCTGTTAAGGTTCTCTTCATAGCGCAGAGATTGCCACCAGGCAGGCAGAGATCTCGTAAAAGGGCAGATGGATTTCTGCTAGGGTGCCAGATGTCATGGCCTTCTTTCCCAGAAGACCTGTTGGGCAGCTTAAATTAGGCCTTTCATCTTGACATCACTGCAACTAAAGTCTATTAGGGTGTTTAGGGAATTTCAAATGGTTGCATACAAAAAGTCGGTCACGCACTAATTTCAGGACAATATCAACTCTATGTTAAGTCTGTTTTTCAGTGAATTTCATGGGTTTTAGAACAACACTGTACAATAAATTGGCCTAGCCTTGTGCCTCAACTTGGCATAGAGTGGCAGTAGAACATGGTCTTCAGCCACACCTCGAGGGATCTGCTCAAAGGGCATGGGATTTGGTCATGCACTGTGTGCAACACCCCTACCCACAGAATCTGTGGTATACAAAAACGTGATGGATGGAATGTTTGAATTAATCTCAGCCAGTGATAATTATTCGGGCCACATCCCAGTCCGTCTTTATTTTGCACAGAATTCCACCTCAGTTTGGACTCAGTCGTGTGCAAATCAGTGTTGACTCTGCTGCAGAAGAATCTGTGGGTCAGGCCCAGCATCTATGTTATGCATGTATGATGCTCTGTTCTTAGCACTCTCTGTAGTACTTGCAGCCAAGCCTAGATGGTACTGCACACAAGACATTGTTATTTGACATTTCATGTGTCCGTCCCACAGCTGTGAAATAAACATATGGCATTCCCTGTAACCATAACCTGATCCTCTGGAACAAAGAGGATCCTAGGCACAGAGCATTGTATTTGGTCATGCCATAATGCAGTGCCTCTATCTTCAACATCTGCACAAATAATTGCCTGGGACTATGTCCTGCAGATAGAGTGCAATGTCACTGTGCTCAAGCTTGCAGTGCCAATAGATAGTTCAAGAAAACTACAAGTCTCTATACAGAACAATTTTGACTATGACCCCCAACAAACAGCATTCAGTAAAGATGCCCTGATAATGTCACCCCAAGTTCATATTAGCAGCTGTAGCACGACAGTATATTGATCACTGGCAAACATTAGCACTTCCTGTCTCACTCAGTACATTTGAGTTCTGAAAGTGGTAGTGCTGTGTGCATCAGTTGTGGCAATATCTATAATGCCACAGAATGTTGTGATATTTCCCCACCCTGATTATGATGGTGTTACCAATTTAGCAGCACTTCTGCTATCGTCACAGAGGTAGCAGGAACGTAGTGAGGTGGGATACCACAAATGTTCAGATTGGATCATTTAAAAGGACAACTTCTTCATCCTCAATGACATCAGAGAGTCCAAAAGACAGCAAACGATCAACTATAGAGGAGATCTATGCATGCTGCCCCGTGGATGAACTGACGAATAACTGTCCTCCCGCTTGCAGTCTGGCAACATTCATAAGTACAAAAGTTCAGAGATCCGTGCTCTGCAAGATTAAATTCATGCACTTTGCTTCTCTCTGCTTCAAATATAATGATTTACAGACACTTGTGCTTGACAGATCGATTCTAACATGGTCGTGTTCTTGTTTTATTCCACCTCTCATACTGGGGATTTGTGAAGAATGAGGTAGAATGTCATTTTCTTTTTAAAACAAGGTGATGTTTTTCGAATCGGAATTTCACACTGCGATTAAACAGATCTTTTCGATGTTAAAAGTACACTGCCACTCCTGACGCATCATTGACTAGTGGAACACCCACGTGATGTAGGAAAGAACCTGCTAACCGTCCTTGAGAAAGGCAAAAACAATATGATTAAACTGTACTGCAACGTGACCCTATTTCTTATATGCAATAACATAACACCAATTGAGCATACACTTTTCCAATACCAACGCTTTTATTAAATCTTTGCTCAAGCTCTCTTTATTCTTTTTTTTTTAACCTGTCTTTCCACGCCTTCTAACTCACACGCATATGGGAGATTGCAGCTCATATTACAGCAAAAGCCCAACTCCTTCAAAAGATCTGCAATTGAATTTCAAACCCAATTGCTCTCGATACCCAGAATTACCAGCGGAGCAGCGCACCCCGAGACAGCCCGCCTGGCTGCAGTCTGCCAGCGTGTAGACATTTTCAATTACTTATGAATTACCGCTTCACTCATCATCAAACCAATGTCCTCGCGCACGACAGGGAGCGGCACCATTCTGGCAGGCCTGACGCATTCCCAGACCCTGGCTGAGATCAAATCGTGAATGCCATTTATGTGGCCAAGTTCATGATCGCTGCACTAGCGCGGTGCACTGCAATACTTCAATATATACATCAGGACAGGGGGCGCCCACTAAATCTCATCCTTCCTATGCACTGGAATAATATACTGTTATAATTCCTGTCACCGTCACCCATTAGAGCAAAATCCGATTAGGAGTATTTAGGTTTTCGTTTAAGCTGCAAGAAAACAACTGATTTTAGGATTGGTAGGCTGCAGCATCAGAGTATTATAGTGAATAAAGTTGCTGCAAATATAAAATGTGATGATATATATTGAGGGGTTACCTCATGCACCGACTTTGGGACAGGGACACATTCACACTGAGACAAGGGAGTCTGACAGTGGGGGAAGAGTATCCTGGGGCATGGAGACGTGCACTGGGCCATCGAACACAAGGACAGAGAGACACGACCATTGACCCTGGGGCAGCTACAGACTGGCATTGAGGCTGGGTGACAGTGACGCATGCACAGACACATACATGGACTGGGTTGAAGTGCATCCTGGGAAAAGGATACATTGACACACACACCAAGACATTGAAATACAACACACCTTCTGGGAGAGGAGATACAGACACACATACTAGGGTGAAGAGGCTTGACTAGGAACACAGGGACATGGAGACATGGACGTAGAAACACAAACCTGCCCGCTGAAGTGGGGAGACATAGAGAGGCACACTGGAACATGCAGACTTTTACACAACCCGAGGCTGAAATACAACGCTAACCAAATCTCTTGGAACTCAAATCTTGCCTCATTGCTGCAAAAGTGTGTGTACTGGACGCATTCATAGGGGCTCTGCGGTATACAGTAGCAGCCCGTGGTGGGAGTGTTGCCGGGCAGTGACGTGGGGCAGGGAGAGGGAGGGGGGTAGTAAAGTACGGAATACGGCCGAATAGAGGTAAGTAAACATATAAATAAATAAAACAAATTACGTTGCGCGCGCTGCATCGCCAAACGCAGCGCGCGCAACGAAATTCGTTTTATTTATATGTTTACTTACCTCTATTCGGCCATATTCCGCACTTTACTACCCGCCACCCAGCCCCTCCCCCACCCCACGTCACCGCCCGGCAGCACTCCCACCACGGGCCGCTACTGGTATTCCAGTGGGCTTGGTGTACTCCATACCGACTTCAGGCACTCCCTACACATGTCGAGATGGAAAGGTCCAAACATAAAATGCTTTCGCTGTCAAAGTTAAAATGAGAGTACAATATGAGGGACTTGAAATGGTGCATAACGTATTCTTCGCAAGGCTTAAGTAGGCTCACAGAGGTATATGTACAAGCCACTATGGCCACCACAACGTCACTTTTACGGACGTTGTGGTGGCGATAGGGGTTGCGCCTTATGTACAAGGCAGAGTTAAGCCACTTAACGTGGCTTAACGCTGCCTTGTACATAAGGCACCCTTTCACGCTATGGTTAGCGTGAAAGGAGCGTGCAGTGGGTGTTGTGGTGGGCGTTCCACCGCAACACCCATTGTATTTGATGCTGCCCCCTATGTACAAGGGTGGCGTGCATAGGAGGCAGTGCTAAAATTAAGACCAGGAAAACCCTGGTCTTAAGTTGGCGAAACGAAGAGAAATGAATTATTTCTCCTCGTTTTTGCTTTTTCCATGTGTGCTGCCTTGTGCAGCACACATGGAAAAAGCAAAATGCCATGGTTTGTTTATGTACAGGAAGGTGTCCCTTCCTGTACATAAACAAACCTTTAAAAAAATGCCATTTTGTCACTTTCATGTGTGCTGCATGAAGCAGCACACATGAAAGTGACAGAATTGCATTTTAGGATTGTTTATGTGCAGGATGGGACACCTTCCTACACATAAACAATCCTCCCCTGCACCAGACACCCTTGCACTCTGGTGCAAGGGTGCCTGCGTTGGCGCTAAGTTGCTAAACTTAGCGCGATCGCAGGGGGAAACGCAAGGCTGCACCACATTCTTGTAAATATAGTGCAGCCTTGCGTTTCAGAAGTGGCGGAGTGTGCCGTTAAGCCAAGGAGGCTAACGACACGCTCCGCCACTTCCTTGTACATATCCCCCACAGTTTGTAAAGTATTGACATTTTTTAGCTCTGTCACTTTTCACAGATCAGATGTTATCTTCCTTACAAGGTATTCAAACAAGAGCTAGTTACAACCTATTTGTAGTTCCCAGGAAGAATTCCGTTCGTTTGCTATTGAAGAAAACAGAGAAACGTTTCTGGCCCTGTCGTACACCCTTCCTGTCGCAATACCGGAGTCCTCTTTCTTATTCCTTTCACATGAGAGCTGATCTAGAAAGGGACAGATTTTGCTGGTACTTGGCTGCAATGCACCCAAATCCCTTCTAAAAATTCAGGTCCTTTTCAAGAAGTATGTTGGCGCGAGGATCACCAAAACTACATCCTCTTCTTGTTCAAATTCTGCTTGCTGGTTGTTGGCGAGAGAAAATGTGGTATTTTACCTCAAACTTGGTGCCCTACTTTACTTGGCCTCCTAGGTGACTGGGTAGTGGCAACTATTTGATTGGTTATTGGTGTCCGAGGCCTGTGCTGGTCTTTATTGTCAGCTACTATTAAGATCCGGCCGGATTCTCACTTGGCCGGAATGCCACTGAGTAGCTAAGCTCTTTTTGGTTAGTTTGTCTTATTGTTTTCTTTTGGCTGATGTTACTGCTGCTGATAAGAAATCGTTCACCATGATTCAGTGATTACCACTGATTGCAGGAAGCTGATTGGGTGTGGCAATGCATGTGCTCCTGGATAATCCCAGGCACCAACATATGATTAATTCTAAGTGATGCGTCATCTTGGGAATCCTAAACTTTCAATCGGGCACAGTGTGGGTCTCCCAGTACTTGCTGGATTTTTCATCATAATGGGCTCTTTTTTAGTGGTAGACAAATATTGGTTACTTTGTGGGTCTGCTTTTCCACCCCGGTGCTACAAAGGTAAGATGTGAATTAATTGGACGGAGAGCTTCATGAAACCTTCCTGTTTCATCTTTCTATTGATCCTGTGAATATTGTACTTGATTCCCTCTTGCACTGCTGTCTTTCTGTCAGCTAGACTTTGGTTTGATATGAAATAACGGTTCTGATTTTGGTTTATGTTTTTCTTCCAGTTGGGCGATGAGATGGATCCTTGTAATGTTCATTTATTTTCTCTGTGCAACATATGGTTGTTATGCCGTATGTTATGTTTAGGGCAAGGGCTGTCTTTCAATTCAATTCTGTTGTTTTCATATAGCGCAAGGCTACCCAAGGGGCCTCCCAGTGCTAGCTTGCAAACAACCCCACCAGAATATTGTGCTAAGCCAAATACCTAAATACCACTTTAGAAAAGGTGAGTTTTTAGCAATTTTCTGAAACAGGCTTCTGACTCCTGACTTCTGAGGGAGGCAGAGAGAGTGTTCCAGAGCTTGGAAGTAAGAAACGCGAAGGAGCGGCCTCCGCTCCTCGTTCATATGGTCTTAGGCACCACCAGGAGTCCCTGACTACGTGATTGAAGAGACCTCCGTGGAATATAAGAGGTGAGTAGGGTCCAAATGATAAGAGGGCCTTTTCCATGGATGGCTCGGTGTGCGATACAGGGAGCCTTGAAGTAGACTCCTTTTTGAACTGGGAGCCGGTAATGGCCTAAAAGGTCTGGTATGGCAGACTGGTGTTTGGGTAGTTTTTGAAGTCTCTTGTGGCGGCATTTTGTACCACTTGGAGCATATTGATCACATATTTCAGACCACCTAGATACAGGGAGTTGCCGTAGTCAAGGCGGGAGTATATTAGACTCTTGTGGGGAATAGTAACATCTGCAATAATTTCCTGAGGGATCTTAGAATGCCAAATCACGAGCATTCCAGGTTTTTTGGCCTGTGTCTCCATCGTGAGCTTGTCATCTATCCAGATGCCTAGGCTTTTTACTGCTTGGGCTGGTTTGGACATTCACCTAGATGTTCTGGCCATGACAATTCCTGCCACCTAGAACTACTGTTGCCTACCACCAGCACCTCCATTTTGTCGCTGTGAAGCTTCAGCCCACTACTAGACATCCAGGGGCAGATTTACAAGCCCCTTGCAACACTTTTGCACCGCCGTTGCGTCACTTTTGTGACGCAGCAGCGGCGTAAAAAATGCAGCCAATTTACAACGTGACGCATCTAGGGAGATGCGTCACGTTGTAAAGCCCTGCGTCACATTATCCCTGTGCCAGGTTTAATGTATGCAGGGTAGGCGTTCCCATGCAAAAAGCCACGTAGAACTGGCGCAGTGAAATTTACAAAATTTCACTGCGTCATTCTACTCCTTCACTGTGTCAAAATCCCTACGCCTGCTCAGACCAGGTGCAAGGATTGACGCAGGGCTTTTTACATGGGACCTACCTATGTTTTCTGGTGCATTGCTTGAGTTGCGTCACTTTTGTGACCAACTCCAACAATGCGTCACTTTTGCTCCAACAGATGCGTCAGAATTTCTGACACATCTGTAATTCCTTGCGCCATGGTGCACTGTATTATAAATACAGTGCATCCATGGATGCGCATGGACATTTGGAGCTGACGCAAGGAAACTGACGCATCTATGCAGATACGTCAGTTCCTTGTAAATCTGCCCCCCAATCTGTAGCCTCCCTGAGGCATGAATTTAGTTGGGTGGTGGTTTGGGTAGCACTGGGTGTAAGGGCCAGAATGATCCGAGTGACATCTGCGCACGACACTAAGGCAAGCCCATGTGAGTGACAATTTCTGCTAGGGGGCGTACATATAAATTAAAAAGATTGGGGGTGAGTGAGGATCCCTGTAGAACCCCACACAACAAAGGGTGGATGGAAGCAAAGAATGAGTCTTCGTATACTTTTCATTCAAGACTATCAAGCTCCATTGGTAGTCTAACACAATTTGTTTGTCCATTTCATGTTTATCAGCACTCTGTGATTAAGGACCCAACTTAACATTTGACCTTTGGGATGGGGGAAATGAGATCTCCTCCCCAGTGAGACACTGCCGCCACCCAGCAGAGAGGCTGTTTACCGGGAGTTCTACCGTCATAACTTTACATTGTGTTTGCTCGCCTAAGTGAAAGGGTTCACTAACAAAATATCGATAGCAAAAATATAGATGACAAAAATACAGATGAAAAAATATAGAATGCAAAAATATCGACTCCCTATACTTAAACAGGTAAGCACAAAAATATTGAATCAAAAATATCGAAGTAAAAAATATAGATGTAAAAAATATCGATTAAAAAATATAAATAAAATAAAATATATTAAATATATAAAATATTAATATTATCTTTAACAAAATAAATTACATTTAATGTGCATTTTAACTAAATATAAAAAATAAACTGAATTAAAAAAAATATAAACACACAAACATAATAACTTATACATATACATATATTTACTTTAAAATAATTTATTAACTTTATCTTTATTTAATTTTTAAACATAAATTATATAAAAATAAAATATATACACATATCAATAATTAAAAATAAAAGAAACGATTCTATAATTAATTAAAACATTAAACTATTAAAAAAAATTAAAACGTATATTTCGCAATACAATAAATAAAACAGTACGGAAAATGTTGGATAACAGAATAATTAAATTTACTATTCCAACTCCAGTGAATACAACAGTAGGTAAAGTGTTGGATAGTGGAGGGGTAAAAATCACTATTCCCACTCCAAAGAGTGCAACAGTAGTGAAAGTGTTGGATAGCTGAGGGGTAAAATTTACTATTCCCACTCCAGTGAGTGCAAAAGTAGGGTAAATTTTGGATAGCAGAAGAATTACATTTACTATTCCAACTCCAGTGAGTGCAACAGTAGGGAAAATGTTGGATAGCAAAGGGGTAAAAATTACTATTCCCACGCCAAAGAGTGCAACAGTAGGGAAAGTGCTGGATAGTGGAGGGGTAAAATTTACTTTTCCCACTCCAGTGAGTGCAACTGTAGGGAAAGTTTTGGATAGCGGAGGGGTTAAAATTATTATTCCCACTCCAGTAAGTGCAACAGTAGGGAAAGTATTGGATAGCGGAGGGGTACAAATTCCTATTCCCACTCCAGTGAGTGCAACAGAAGGGAAAGTATTGGATAGCGGAGGGGAAAAAATTACTATTCCCACTCCAGTGAGTGAAACAGTAGGGAAAGTGCTGGATAGCGGAGGGGTAAAAATTACTATTCCCACTCCAGTGAGTGCAACAGTAGGGAAAGTGCTGGATAGTGGAGGGGTAAAAATTACTATTCACACTCCAGTAAGTGCAATAGTAGGGAAAGTATTGGATAGCAGAGGGGTAAAAATGACTATTCCCACTCCAGTGAGTGCAACAGTAGGGAAAGTGTTGGATAGCAGAGAAACAAAAATTACTAATAACATTTAAACAATTGAAAAAAATTAAACAATCTTAAAACTAAATAAACAATATTTTAAAAATATACGATTAAATATATTAAACATATAAAAAGAACACATATTATAATATTAATTAAATATAACAAAAAGGTACAAATATTATATAAAATAAATTAATAAATACATTTATAAACAATATTTATTTAAAAGGAGCAAATATTAACGAACAAACAAATTATTTAAAACATAAATGTATTTATTTAATTTCCTACCCTATAACACCACAGCAATAATAAAAGACTTCAACATTCTTATTGAAATTTATTCCCATAATTAACATAATTAATAATGAATGTAAAAAATATTATTAATAAAAGAAAATAAACATTCATTGAGTACACATTCTTTAACACTATAATATCCACAACACACACCTAAAATTAATTACACAATTACCATAATTAATTAATATTTAATTAATTTAAATTAACTAACAACTAATTAATAATTAATCAGTTAAAAATAAATTACTTCCCACCATTTTCACCTATAAACACCACAGCACACACCTAAAATTAATTACACAATTACCATAAATAATTGCCAGTTAATTATTTAAAATTAATTAACAACTAATTATTAAATAATTAATAACAAATTAATTTACCCATTTAACACTATAACATCTCAATAAAACAAATATTAATAAACAAAAATTATTCAATAAATGTGATATAATTAAATTACTTCCCACCCTATTCCCCTATAAACCCACAACCCACTACGGAACTAAAAACGCAAAATTAAAATAAAAAAAAAATAATAACTACTAAAAATATTCAATACATTTTATATAATTAAATTACTTCCCACCCTATTCCCCTATAAACCCACAACCTGCTACGGAACTAAAAACGCAAAATTCAAATAATTTTTTTTTAATAACTACTAAAATTTTAACACATATAATAAACATACAAACAATTCTTATACAAAAAAACATACATCACACACATATAAAATATATACTAAAATACATTACATTATTAAAAAATCGATATTTTTAACAACTATATTTTTGCAAACGATATTAAACACTTCTGTATTTTTTAAATCGATATTACTTACCTAAAATCGATATTCTTGACCACAAGAATTTGTCTGTCGATATTCCTGACCCATGATATTTTTGACACAATATTTGTGCAATTCGATATTTTTTACTCAACATTCTGTCTGCACCAAGTGAAAGCATACACCTAAAACTCTCCCAGCTTTAGTAGCTTGATATCTGGTTCAGAGGTGTGGGCACTATACATGCCAGGTGTTTCAAGTTCAATTATAATCAGGCAAAGGTGGGGAGGTTTCAGGTTCCAGCTACTGCCATGCAAGGGGTTACATTTCATGACCCCAGCTTAGAATACATGAGTACCAATTTTGTTCTCACTTCCAGATTCCCCCACATTCGGGGCTACAAATTAGTAGATGGGCTGGTTCTTGACAAGCGCTCCTACTGACTATTCCATGGTGCAGGCCCAATTTGCAATGCCATATTGATGGTTCTCATGCTGTGGGTTAAACCCTCTGCCTACTCTGTGGCACACTCTGGAAAAAGCTGCTGCATTGGAACATTCACTGTATCTCATCCATAGAGGCTTGACTTAGAATTCACTGATCATAGGTATATTATGGTCTTTCAGCTGGTGGATTCTCCTCTGGATTTAGAGTTCCCCCAATAAATTAAATGATTTCTCTTTACCACTGACCTCAAAATCAAATCAAAATCTAGACCTCCTTAAGACACTTTATATAGGCCTTCTTGATTTGTGAGGAAGGCTATGAAGTGTAATGATGATTTGATCATTAAGGCATAATTCTACTCTTCAGTATACACTAGAATGTAGGAATTTGGGGTTGCTCACAGGTCAAATACCTCAAAGTACAATGTTAGTTCAGTGGAACAATGCAGGCTGCAGACCCCAACGTCAGCTTTACTTAATTTTTTTGGGTTTCAGACTTATAGCTTAATTTGTATGACTCCAGCAAAAGTCTATCCTTGACTTTTTGAGACTCCTGGGTTCAAGTATGAAAGCGCCTCTGTGTTTGGTCCATATATGCTGCATGACTTTGGCTCACCGCAAAGCCATAATATGACAAATGGTGCTCAGTTCACAAATATTCTGCACCAGCTTTAGACTAGTCGTAAATTTCACTTTTTTGTACAGGCATTTTTTAAATAATTCACAACTTGCAATTCCGATGTAATATATTTTCAAATCATAAATATAGTTTGAATATTTGCAGATCTTTCAGTGTTGATTTGGAAACTGCTATTATTTCTGTATATGATGTGTGACTCATTGTTTATATTCCCCTAACTGTGCACAGTGAATTAGGGCTTTTTTTTTCTTACAATGTTTGCCAATCGTTAGCACACTTTTGTTCATGGGAAAGGATGTTTTAGTAATAACATTTCACTGTGACAATGCTTATGGATCTGCTATAATGACATGCAGCAGACCCTTAGTCATAAATGTTCATCTGGAATAATTGACTCACAGAACATGATTGTATCCCAAGCCTCAAAACATTGGTGACGAGTTCTTCTTATAGCATATAATGCCAAGGGTTTTTTCAGTTCTGGACTCTCCTGCGAATTAACTGTGCACTCTGTTGATGGTCCTTGTGTCTCATTTGTATTTTGTTTAGCTTGGAAGCCCCTTGAGCTGAAGTGAATCACATATAGTAATAAGCTGGTACTCAAGGTCACGTATACAATAACATGGTTGTGTATACAATACATGGTGATGGATGATGAGGATGAAGGCACTGAAAGGTTGTCTCACAGAGACACAGTAAGCTTAAATAAAAACCACGGATTGCAGTATATTTATAAATAATGTGCATTTACCCATGTCAGCTCTGCTGCCAGAGGTGGTGAGATCAGCCATAGGAGAATGGATTGAGAGTCGGGCTGGTGAAGGGATGAGGGCTTCAAGTGTGACCAAATGAGCTTATTGTACCAGCTTAATTTCAGTAAGGGAGTGGGCAGCTGTTATCTGATTGTTTTCGTCATTCCAATGCAGAGCTCTAACAATTGTAAGTTTGTGAACTGATGGGTCACAAGTGGGTTTGGGTAGAGCTTGCAGATGTAGGTTGTGATGGGGCCGAGTTCCTCCCTACCAAGTTACTGTGGAACTCATGGCCAATGGACCTTTGTTGCCTGCTGAGAAGTGTAGAGGGGAGAAATAACTCATTTAAACAGAAGAACCATTTATAAGAACCATGACTCTTAAGAATCACAGACTCCGAATTCCAAGTTAGTGGGTTTATTACAAGGCCAAAAACAACTGGATATACAAGCACCTCATTACGAGGTTGTAGAAGTACATGGGAACTAATACAAATCCAAACCTACGAGCCAGTTTTATGCGATGAATCATAAACAGAATGACAATTTCCAGAAGCAGAATGCAGGCAATTATTGCCCCTACGTCAAGATCCTTCTTCATCTGCAAATGAATAAAGAGCTTTAGTCTATCCCTACACTAACACTATTGTGACAGCCCTACTTAGCATTTCCCAGGCAAGATCAGGAAAAGGTGTCAGCGCGTAACTAACAAAGACGACTTTCTCCACCTGCAACAGAAATGTGAGAACAGAACAAATTCAACATGCACATGAATTTCATTAGCAACCCTACTCCTGAGCCCCCAGGGAAAATACATTTCAGGCCTACAGAAATCGGCCAACATAAGAGCAAAACACATAGGCCTTTCAAATACACACATGAGTGAACATTTCATTTAGGCCTTTCTAAATTACTGCATTACAAGCACATCAAATTCATTTTTATTGCAAACAACTTATGAAATCCTACACATTAAACATAACTAATGACATCTACGTTGAACTTTGATATGGCACACATTTAAATAAAAATGCGTTACATCTCATGTGAACAATTTTGTTAAATAAATGACATCAAATACTGTGGATTACGATATTATAACATAAATGCTACGTTGTCTCTTTACATGGCACAACACGCTTCCTACCATTCACACTTTCACGTGTTATTACTGAGCACTTTCTAATGGTCAAATGTTAACACAACTTAAGATTCTGATAGTGACTGTCCTGCAGTCTCTCCATCCTCCTTTCTCACTCCCTAAGAGATCTCTCAACCTGACCTGCCTTATGCCATTTGTAGGCTTTCACCAATCCCAACAAGATGACCACACAAACCACAACTATAATGACCAGGGCTTCAAGATGTAACCAAGTATTCCCCTTCCAAGGTTTGCAAACCAACTTCCAACTTTTGTAAAGCCCTTTCCAACCTTGTCCCAAACACCCTCTGTGGCCAAATCATGAACTTCATGGTGTATCTTCATGGTGTATCTAAGTGATGTTACTTATATACTTCTTCAGATCCTTGCTGTTATCCGGTATATAAGTACAGCACTGTTGGACCCTCAACATTTTACAGACTCCGCCCTCTTTTGCTAGCAAGACATCTCAAGCAAATCGGTTCTGCATCACCATAGCTCTTATCGACACCATCTCTCCATCTACGAGCAACAAAGACTGAGCCGTATTCGCTGACAACTTATCCACAATGGTTGACAACCTTCTAATCTTAATGTCATTCAGAACTACTCCCAGACTTTGTATCATTGCTCCAAATACATCTCCAACTATCCCACCTGCGCCTGTACCTCGTTTCTCTCTATGATGCACTTCACCTTCCAAGGGTCCTAAATCCTCAATGTGATAAATCTTGGGAAACACCACAGCCACATAACATGTACCATACCAATTCAATGGCAATCGCACATAGGCATTTTTCCCACACACGAAATACACATTTGGTACCACTTGCACCGTCTCCTGCAAGAGCTTCTTCGCACTAGCTTCAATCGTGAAGATGTGATCACACACATTTTGTCCCACATAGACATTATCATAATACGTCTGTACCTGTCTAATGCAAAGCTATTACACACTTAGACCTATGATTCGAATTTCCAGACTCCATTTTCAATTGTCGGCTTGGCACAGCAAGAGAATTAGCACAAAGTCTCTTTCTTTGTCTCTAATTGCTGTTATCCAGTTCAAATGCAATTCTCTGAAGTTCTGGAAATAAATTCACAGTTCGCTCTTCTTTTTATTTACACAGTTCAAAAAGACTTCCTTAGCCCTCTTTCTTCTTCTACGGAAATATCCCTCCATTTATTCTTCTTCCACTCGGGCCTAGGTTATCTTCTTTTAAAGCAACTTATTTACAGTTCACAGTTCAATCAACAGTCTCTGATGAGCTCAGAACCAATTTCAACTATGACGCGTTGCAAAATCTCAAGAGGAACAGCTGCAATTTCCTGAGCTGGTGGCTGATATCCAAAGGTTGGGAAAGACAAGTCTCGAAGGATCAAAACTCGCACTTTGCTCAATATCGGAGGTCTTGGTCCTGTCACCGTCAACACCCCCTCTATTTCCAAACCAGGAACTATCAGCTTGATATCAATTTTCAGTTCAGGGGTCCTGCTGACCACTCGTGAAGATTTCAGCCTCCCAGTCCCAACTGCTCCCGGCATCGGTAGCCAGATAAGTCCACTCTGGGGTGGTGTATCTCTGACAAGGCACCCTCGCCCTTCTCGACCTTCTCAGACTCCCCTGTGCTTGTTCTGTGTCACTTAACTCCGATTCAGACGTTCAGACACAGGAGCAAGATCTCTTTCAGGTGCCAATCTCAGATTCAAACTCCTTCGTCTCCCAGGCCACGATTCCTCTGCGCGCTCTGCCCTTCTTCTCTGCACCTGACCACCTTGCGCACCAGTTTTTTCAGCTGAGTCTGACTCTATCTCACTCGCAACATTACAGTCTCCCTCAGAGTCAATACCTGGGCCTTGTGTAGCGTGACCCGTCTCAGCTTGCTCTGGTGGGCAACCAGCTTCGTCAGTAACCCTCACAGCTTGGCTTGTCCCCTCCTGTGGCCTCACAACCACTGCTGGATTTTCTTCTTGTTGAGGAGCTATTTCTTCCGAGGGTCTTGAAACTCTGCAGGTGCGGGAGGCATGTATCCAGTTCGGTAAGCCCCCGCACTTCACAGCTGTATTTGTCACTAAGATCACTTGATATGGACCTTTCCAGCGAGCATCAAGGCAACTCTTCCTCACATGCTTGCAATCGAGCACCCAGTCACCCAGACAAAAATCATGGCACAGATCCTTCGAGGTAGGGGCAGTCGCAGCTTCAACTTGGTGAGACACAGAAAGGACTACGTCAGCTAGTCCCTTGCAATAATCAAGTATCAAATCATCTGTGATGTTTATCAAGGCTGCAGACTGCACTGCTGGCAAGCGCATCACCCTCCCCATCAAGATCTCGTGAGGCGAAAGACCTGTCCTCCTGTCGGGAATACTACGGATACTCATCAACACCAAGGGCAATGCATCAGGCCATTTCAAAGATGTGGATGAACACACCTTTGCCATTCTCATCTTGAGAGTTCCATTGATTTGCTCCACAATTCCAGATGCCTCGGGCCTGTAGCTGCAATGCAGTCTTTGATCAACTTGTAAGGTGGCACAAAGCATTTTCATGACCTCACTATGGAAATGAGTTCCTCTATCCAACTCCAATGAGGTTGGGAATCTGAAACGTGGTATAAGCTCCCGAGGCAACAATTTTGCTACCATGAAACTGTCACACCTCCTTGTTGGAAAAGCTTCCACCCACCGTGAGAAGACACACACCACAACCAAGATGTACCTCAGTCCATTGCACCTAGGCATTTAGGTGAAGTCAAGCTGGATCCTATTAAAGGGTCTCCCTGACCTCCCAATGTGACTCAATGCAACCCAATCTTTATCCCATCATTCATTTGTTGGCACGTAACACATCTGTGACACACTGCTTCAGAAAATGCACGGAACCGTGGATTGAACCACGTCTGCCTGAACACTCCACCATGGCATCCCTTCCAATGTGAACTGCTCCATGAATCTGCCTTGCCATAGGGCTCAGTAAATCATCCGGTAACACTGCTCGACCATCAGCGGAAACCCAGATACCATCATCTCCTTTCTCACAACCTGCCTTGATCCAACAAGCTTCTTCCTGTCCTGATACCTCTCCCTGCAGGCGCTTGAGCTCGTCCCAAGTGTCTGCTATGGCTAACATCATGCTGAGCTCGGTTCTCTCTGGGCTCTCTCCAGGATATTTTCCTGTGAAAATGCACCCTTGTTCAGCACAGAAACGCGCAACTTCATCTGCATACCTATTCCCAAGTGTGACAAGGTTCTCCCCTCTCCTGTGGGTGGAACATTTAACCACAGCAATCTCTTTTGGACGTTGCAAAGCTTCCAACACCTGCCTCACATATTCCCCATTTCTGATCGGAGATCCTGATGACGTTAAAAATCCCCTCTGTGACCATAGCTGTCCGAAGTCAAGAACCACACCAAAACCGTACTGGCTATCAGTGTAGATGGTGACTCGGATTTTCTCGGCAACCAAGCAGGCACGTGTCAAGTCAATGATTTCAGTCACTTGTGCGGAGTATACTCCCTGTAAACAAGCAGCCTCCACAACTCCAGAAATGGTACACACAGCAAACGCTGCTCTCAGATGGCCCACATTGTCTCTTAGGCATGAACCGTCTACAAAGAAGATCTCATCAGATTGGGGTAGAGGTTCATCGACAATGTCAGGTCTAAGTTTTGGTACAAAGTTCAGTCACATCAAGACAGTCATGGTCCTCACAATCTTCATCATCAACATTTGGCAAAGGTATCAAAGTAGCAGGATTCAATACAGAACATCTTTTCAGAGTCACATTCTCTGAGGCAAGTATGACTTGCTCATAGCGAGTGAGTCTGTTATTCGTCAAATGCTGCGTCTTGGTTCTCGTCATCAGAAGCTCAACTGAGTGTGGAACATAAACCGTGAGTGGGTGACCCATCACTATGCTTTCACACCTTTCAATGCTGACACCTGTTTCCGCAACGGATTTGAGACATCTGGGCAACGCTGAAGCTACCGGGTCTAGGGTAGCAGAGAAGTAGGCAACTGGTCTACGGACACCTCCATGAGTCTGTGTTAGTACTGACAGTGCGCAACCCTCTCTCTCACAGCAAAATAGTGAGAAGGACTTATTATAATCAGGCATTCCCGAGCCGGAGCGTGACAAAGGCTCTCTCTCAGCTCCAAGAAGGCGATCAGACAGTCATTATCCCATGGTACCGGATCACTTATATCCTTGTGCGTCATCCTCTGCAAGGGCTTCGCCTTCAATGAAAAGTTGGGTATCCACTGACGGCAGTACCCAACCATCCCCAGGAACATCCTGACTTCCTTTTGTGTTGTAAGCGCAGTCATATTCATGATTCCCTCAACACGGTCTAGTGACACCTTCCTCTTGCCCTTTTCAATTCGGTGACCCAAGTACTGAATCTCAGTCAAACAGTATTGCAGCTTGCTCGGAGACACCTTGTGTTCATTCCCTGCTAGATGATTTAACAATGTGACAGTATCAATCCTACAAGCATCTTCTGTTTCAGACGTGATTAAGAGGTCATCAATATACTGCACAAGAACTGAATTCTGTGGCAGTACGAGACTCTCAAGATTCTTCTTCAAAATCTGATTGAAAATCGATGGACTCTCGGTATACTCTTATGGGATACGACACCACGTTAACACATGATCTTCCAGGTGGAAAGCAAATAAAAATTGGCTTTCCTCATGCAAAGGTATCGAGAAAAATGTTTGGCACAGGTCAATCAATGTAAACCACTCAGCTTCACACGGTATCTGAAACAGGATCACTGCTGGATTCGGTACCACAGGACGACATGGAACTACAATCGTGTTGACCTTTCGCAGGTCTTGCACAATTCTAAACTTTCCACTCGGCTTCTGCAGTCCCATTATAGGCGAATTGCATGGTCTTCCCATTATCTCCTTTAAACGTCCTTGCCCAATCATGGACTCAATTACAGGCTTAATTCCTGCCACCGTTTCCGGCGTCGGATTGTACTGAGGTGTTCTTGGAAATTCAGCGTTTGGCTTGACCAGAATCTTGACTGTCTCAACCCCTTTGATCAATCCTATCTCTTCCCCTGTGAAATCCCATACTTCCAAAGAGACAGAGTCCCTCAAATCAAGTGGTAAGTCCTCAACTGTCAACACAGGGAACATTTCTATGCAGAGATTCTGGTTCGCCAATTTGAATGCAATGTCATCATCATTAGTCTGCAACTCCACTCCTTTGGGCGTGCAATAGATGGTGCAATTCAATTTACACAAAAGATCACAACCCAACAAACAGACTGGACTCGAATCGCACACCACAAATTGGTGTCGATCGTGAAATGTTCCTATTCTCACAGGTACCTCATCTGTCAATGGCTTGGTCATTCTCTTGTTTGCAACTCCTACAACTTGGATCGATGGTCCCGAGAGGGGTAGGTTTGGAACTACTGCAGATCTTACAGTAGAACAGGTAGCACCAGTATCAATCACAAAGGTGATAGGGTGACCGTCAACATCTGCCTCTACATAGGGTCCTCTCTGGTCTACCTCCAAGACTGCTCAAAGGGTACAGTCTTCCTCCCCCCTCAGGCACCGTCATTGTAGCGGATCTGAAGTGAACTCATCAAAAGTCTCAATGAGTGGCATCTGCTGGTACGCTCTGCTTGCTTGTGGAATTCTCGGCGGTTGGGGAACTTGCACTTGTGGTTCCAAGCTTCCCCCTTGTACAGACCTGGGTCTTACTACAGTATTTACGGTCTCAGGTACCTGCACTATCTCCTCATCTTGGAGCTGATTAGTGGGATTTAACCTGCACTCGCACTTCCAATGTCCGATTTTGTGACAATAATGACATGCAGTAGTCTTCTTCAGAGTACTAACATCCATCCCTGTCTTTGGGTCTACAGGTTTCCCTCTCCCCTGACCTGACGAGTTTTGGGCCCCTCTTTGGTCGTTCCCCTGCCTTTGTTCCAGCATTCCTCCACTTGGCTGTGCCTTGTCCACCCTCTCTGCATTCCTCATTTGGACCAGCATCAGCTTGTCCTTGAGCTTCTTATGCTTTGAGTCTACTTCATCACTACAGTACCTGGCAAACCGTAGAATCTCATCCACGGACTTGTTCTGCCAACAGATCAAATGCTGTTGGATCATGAAGCTAATCTCTGGTCTTAGCCCTAAGAAGAATTCGGAGACAAACTGCCCCATATCTTTGGAATCTAAGGTGTCTAGTCCGCTGTATTGCTTAAAGGCTTGCAGGAGCCTCTCATAATAAGCATGAAATGATTTTTTGGGTTTTTGGGTAGTTTGATCTATCTTAACCCAATCAATATCTTGTGGTGACATTTTTGACTGTAACCATGTTATTACCTGCTCGAACTTTTTCATAACCACAGGTGAAGGACCATGTGTAATAGGATCTCATTCTGGTTCTGACGTTGGCCATTCAACAGCGATTTTACAAGCTGACCACAAATCACTTGGTAGTACAATGTCAAACAATGTATTCAAATCAATCCACAAAACCTTTGAAATTTTAACAAAGCGATCAACTTGCTTCTACCACTCAACAGGTTTTTCCCTCAGCCCAGGAAAATCATTTGTGAATGCTGCCAAATCACCCCTGCTCCAAGGCACATGCACATAGCCTCCACTCGGTGCCTCTCGCAATGGGTAGGCCTCTATTCCTCCTGTTCCTCCTCCCGGAGGCGGCGTATCGCCTATACCCTTCTTGACACTCTTCTCCTTGAACCACCTCTCTTCCCACTTGTCAAGCATGCTCCATGCACGTATTCCTACAATCAATTCTCGAATGTGTGTTTTTAACCCTATGACCCTTTTCTCTTCCAATTCCTGATCACTATAATTTAGCCTATGACTTCCCTGCAACATCTTCGTTTTGGACAAATCTACATCATACCTCCGTGCCAATTCAGTCAGTTTCTCAAGAGCTTTCCTTGCCTTACGTGTCACATCCTTCGCCAAAAACAACAGCTCATCTTGTTCATAAAGTTCCATCCTTTCCAAAGGCAAATTTCCACTTATAATTTCATCCGCTTCTGCCTTCAACCTCACAACATCTAGCACTTTGGCCCTTATAGCAGCTTTAATTGTTCCCTGACTTGATGTACAGTTTAGCTCTCCACTTTCACTGCTCTGATTTCCTCGGTGACTCCCTTCAACTATAGACCGCGAGACACTTTGACTCCCCGAAATTCCTTGATCCATTCCTCCTCCTGTTATTCTCCCCATGGGACCTCTAACTGGGGGTTCCCACATCCTCAAATCAGAATGTGAGTCTGTTAACCAAACTGGTATTACCACTCTAGACTCAGTATGCCCTCTAGAAGAGTCTGCAGTGGCTGGCAATGAAGTACTAGCCTCTATAGTTCGCAAGAGAGGACCAGTCCCACTCCCCGTACCATTTCCTCCAGAACTGATACTTTCTCCTGCTGCTGGTAACTGTGTTTGACTACCGTTTTCTGCTTGACCTGGATCATACACTGACACTATGGGACCAATGGTGACCAGCACCGTAAGGGCATCCGGTAACCGTGTAACAGCAGTAGCTCCACTCGTTTCCGCATTTCTCGATTGCTGTATTCCTATCTCTCCATTCCTGTTGAAATCTTTCCCACTACTCTCATGCTAGAACTCGTCTGCGATTCTCCTGTCCCTTCCATAAGCGCTTGTCTTCCCTCCTCCGACGTTGGGTTATACGGAGGTGGACGCTCTGCTAGCAACCTATCCAACAAGCTGTCATCTGTGTCACTATCATCTTCTTCTTTCTTTCTCTTCTGGGCATCTCCTACTTTCACTAACATCGGGAATAGCCTTTCTCCCTCAATGGTCTCTACTCTCCATCTTTTCGCCAATGCATCCCACTGTGCATCTTGAATGCCCTTATTGACTTTTTCGCTCTTTCCTGACTTCGGTCTCTTTTCCTCGCGTGTGCTGCTCTTATCCATGCATTCAAAGCCTCAAGCTGTGTGGGTCTAGGTGGAGGTCGCAACAAAGCCATTACTACCCTCAACTGGTACAATACATCCAATCTAAATAACCCATAATGTGGGAAAGCCAACTCTCCCTACTTTTCAGTAACTTTATGCCAATTTTGAAGCCAGACTATGGTATGGAGTCCTACATTCGTGGCCATATAATGTGCTGGTGTGTCCTCGGGTGGTGCCTCTTCACCCACTCGAGTTACTACTCCTCTATCTCCCCTATAAAGATCACGTAACACCATAAAGCATCGCATGTTTGAACCAAATCCTTTCCCCCCCCACAAGATGTTTTCGTTCTTACTTCCTGATGACAATTCACCAATCCCAGCGCGGCTGTACACCAACCGACCTATCGTAGCGCGGCACACTCCGACATCACTCTTCCTCCTCACTCAGCTCAGCAGTTCACTCCCCTTTGCAATCTCTTCCTTACGCATTCATGTACCTCATTCATAGAAACAAGTAACTGTCTGTCCACCATACGACCGGACAGTCACATAACCGACTGTCTGTCACGAAACGACCGGACAGTCTCACAAGTAATTGCCTGCCTCACCACTGGCCACTGTCTGTCCGCGAAACGACCGGACAGTCACCTCAAACCATCTGCCCCCGATCGGGCGGACAGTCATATAACTAATCGATAGGACCCAATCGCTCAAAATCATTCACACATAGTGAACCACGACCTGCGTCAGCCACTCGAATCGCTATGGTCTGCCCTTGTGCACTATCTTCCCACACGACTCTCTCAAGCTCTCTCACACATGTTCCCTATCTTCCAGTGGGTTTGTCGATGATGCCTCACGACTCCCACAATCACTGGTCAGACAATTACAGCTCTGGTGTCTTCTACACCACAAATCTATCCCGGGATCTTAGACTGCTCATCAAGCCTGACATATAAACAAAACAAATCGTATCACATGGACCGCTCGCGTTCGGCCCTAAACCACAATCACTCGACTCTCAACGCAACTCCGCAAGACATCACACAATCAAATCATCACTGCAATCTAGCACACACATCCCTAGTCATACTCACTCCACCGTGAACTGCCGTCCCTGCCGCACCGTCACTCTCCGTCGGTCTCCGCCAAAGTCCTTCGTCATCCACCTTCAATCCTCTGAGCTTTCATCCTCTGGGCTTTTTGGGCTCTACGACTAACTTTCCCTAATATTCCTAGCTTCTCCCCTCACTGCAGAGGCAACCGTCCTTCTGCTACCAACTGATGGGGCCGAGTTCCTCCCTACCAAGTTACAGTGGAACTCCTGGTCGATGGACCTTTGTTGCCTGCTGAGAAGTGTAGAGTGGAGAAATAACTCATTTAAACAGAGGAACCATTTATAAGAACCATGACTCTTAAGAATCACAGACTCCGAATTCCAAGTTAGTGGGTTTATTACAAGGCCAAAAACAACTGGATATACAAGCACCTCATTACGAGGTTGTAGAAGTACTTGGGAACTAATACAAATCCAAACCTACGAGCCAGTTTTATGCGATGAATCATAAACAGAATGACAATTTCCAGAAGCAGAGCGCAGGCAATTATTGCCCCTACGTCAAGATCCTTCTTCATCTGCGAATGAATAAAGAGCATTAGTCTAGCCCTACACTAACACTATTGTGACATCCCTACTTAGCATTTCCCAGGCAAGATCAGGAAAAGGTGTCAGCGTGTAAAGACTTTCTAAGAAGTACACTCATGTTGTATGGGTCAAGTATAAAGCTACGGAGCTCGCTCTAGGATGCTCCGTCTCTCCCCTTCGATCTCCTCATCTCCTCTCCTGACTCCACCCCCCAGGGCGCTGTCCCTAATACAAAAACACAAAACGTAAAACACGCCCACAGATCACCTCATCTCGCTGGACACTTCCCATAGGTGATTTTCCATTTGGAGTCGGTGCTCCAAGCTCCTGGCTCGATTACCTTGATTCCCAGGCCTTCCTTCAGTGAGAAAGAACACGGTCTCCCGATTATCAGCTCTCCTTGCTCATTTGTATCACATTCTCCTGAACCTAACTCTCCTAAGCAAAAGACGTTATTCTAACTAACAAAGACGACTCTCTCCACCTGCAACAGAAATGTGAGAACAGAACAAATTCAACATGCACATGAATTTCACTAGCAACCCTACTCCTGAGCCCCCAAGGAAAATACATTTCAGGCCTACAGAAATCGGACAACATAAGAGAAAAACACATAAGCCTTTCAAATACACACACGAGTGAACATTTCATTTAGGCCTTTCTACATTACTGCATTACATGCACATCAAAAACATTTTTATTGCAAACAACTTATGAAATCCTACACATTAAACTTAACTAATGACATCTACGTGCAACTTTGATATGGCACACATTTAAATCAAAATGCGTTACATTTCATGTGAACAATTTCGTTAAATAAATGACATTAAATACTATGGATTACGATATTATAACATAAATGCTTCGTTGTCTCTTTACATGGCACAACACTTTTCCTACCATTCACACTTGCACGTGTTATTACTGAACACTTTCTAATGGTCAAATTTTAACACAACAAAGGAATATATGCGGGTGCGGACTACCTGTGATTATGATGCACCCCTACAAATAACAGAGCACGATCACGCTCCATCAGTCGGCAGACGGTAACTGCTGTAATAGGGAGTGGCGCAGATTAGAGCTGATTAGTCATTGGACACCACGCCATCAGCGGCTTTAATCACACAGGTGAGCAGACTGAAGTGGTTTCTATAGCTAGTGAAGAGCGACCTTGCGTGGTCAGTGAGATACTGTGTGTAAGTGAAGGAGTAGGCTGTACAATATTCTGGCAGCAGATCACGGAAGGGAAAGCACATGGAGGAGCTATGTTGGCACCTGTAATAATAATCATGCCTATTCATCATCCAAGTGTTTATAAAGAGCTTAGGCTTGAAGAATGGGCGGTACGGGTTGAGGTTCCTAACGGATAGCAGTCGCAGTATGGCAGCAGTGGCAGGGCAGATTAGTAGGGCAATCTGTCAGATAAAAGGTGGGGATAGATGTAATAATGGTAGGAATCAGCGAAGACGAGAAAAAGGGAAGTACACAATATATGATTAGGGTGAGATGAGCATCGATGGGCAGCGATTGAAAGATAGGTTTTCTAGATTATAGACCGGATAATAACGTGGAAAAAGAACACGTGTGTGTCATAAGCACATAAATTGTAAAAGAAATCAGGCAACGTGATGATCTTACTGAGAGAGGTAGTGTAAAGGAAGAAGATGATGGGGACTATGACTGATCTTTGGGAAATCAATCTGAGAGGTGAGTCAGTGTTTTGAGGGAGGAACACCGGGATATAAAATAAACAGTAGTTAGACAGATATGAAGGGAAATATTGTAAGTCCTGCTTGTGATGCTAAGGGACGCTTTTGAGTGCTAAAGAGCGTAATTTCATCATCATTGACAAACGGATCCACCTACATTTGACCCATTCCACTTCAATCATTCTATAATCCACATGATGGCATCTTTCCACCTGCCTTTATAGCTACACACACACACAGCTTTGAAAGGAACATCCTATGACTCAGTCACGGCTCCATGTACCAAATGCATAATGACCTCACTCAACCATCAGAAAACATATACTTTTCACTTCCAACAGAAGACTCTCATTAGCTTTCAGTTAACTGAGCTCAGCATTTATCAGAGCCTTCTGATACCTTCTTGACTTCCGCAAGAAGCTGGAGACTTGGTTTTTCCAATAATTTCATCCTGGGAGACCACCGCCTACCCACCTGTGAAGCACCAGGATGAACTCATGGGTTATCAGGCATAACATAACATACCATTCACCCACCTATCTGTGGGGCCATATTTTTACAGTAGAGGGGAGCATCAGACTCCTCTCAACAAGTCGAGATTGACCCCACCCACCTCACCCCCAGGGTCTGATACTATGGAGTGTCACAGAGACCCCATCCCCCGGGACACTGTAGGTGGCTGCTCAGGCATATTTCCCACACTCTCCCAGGCAGTGAATAGAAGTTTGCTCCTGCCTGGCAGGAGCAGTTAATAAATTATGCTCCTGTCCGAGTGAAGCAAAGGAATAGTGCTTACTCCCACCAGCACTCAGTATGGTGCTGGCCTGGGCAGGGGCCGCAGGACTCTGGGGATCATATGGGACCACTTGCAGGGAGCCGAGCCGGTTACCGGGGCCTTGGGACTCCCCCTGCAGCTCCAAACAAAAAATAAAGATGTTGGTCTCCCGGGTGGTCACTGGGACAGCCAAAAATAAAACAAGAGTAAAAAATGGATAATGAATGCTCCAGGCTTCAGCGTTCCATTGTGCACTGTGAAAGCTTTTTAATTACTTTTTAAAACAAATTCTGGTGGTAAACACAAAAAGGGCAGGGGCACCACCAAGCATTTTCTTAATGTTATGGGGGGCTGCAGAAGCGCAGCAGCTGCCCACTGATGTAGCGCAAAATCAATTTTCATTTGTAGGGGTGCATTATATTCACATATGTAGACGCATCTGCATATAATCTTTGCCGTTTTAACCTAACTGTTATGATTTTGTAACGTAAGAACATGAATGTGATGTGTTTAGGCCAAAATGTAGAATGTGTGAAGAACTAATGTGGAAAATCCAATGTAGTGCACACACAAAGAAGCTACCCTGAATGAATAGTCATTTGAGACTTGAGTGCTTAGTGTTTGTCAGTTTTCGGTCACTGGTCTCAAACGACTATTCAATCAGGGTAGCTTCTTTGTGTGTGCATTATAGGTTTGGAGGCCAGCTCACCCTGAATACCCCATAGCCTCTAGTTCCCTCCCTTGGAAAGCTACAGGGTGTTGCGTGTTGATATTATGAAAATCCAATGTAACCAGCAAAGAATATTAACTGAAACGCTCTTGTTGTGCATCTGACAATCATTTATTATTGTGTCGCTTTATAGGTTACAGGTAGATGGAAATCTTAACTGAATACATCTTAATTTCTATACAATTTCGTAAAGTTCATGTTCCATTTCTCTTATGTTAGCTGAATTTTGTAGGCCTGAAATGCATTTTCCCTGGCAGCTCTCGTATTAGAATTAACAGTTTGAATTTGATTCTGTTCTTTCTCACGTTTGTGTTGCAGGTGGAAGAAGCACCCTTGTTACTTAGAATAATGTCTTTGTTTTAGGAGTTAGGCAAAGAGAGAAGAGGATACATTGGAAGTTAATGCTGATAAGGAGAACTGTTGTATTTTCTCAAGGAGAAGGCCTGGGAATCAAGGTCATCTTGTTACTGTTCGGGAGCATCGCCGTACTGTGGAAAAATACCTATGAGAATGTGGCCTGATCAGGTGGCGTGACCTGAAAGGCATCTTGGGAAGACACCAGTGATATTGGAGTATTGCAAGTAGGGAGAGAGCCCCACTTCTTCTCTGCCTTGGGAGAGAGAGCATCTTAGAACAAGCTCTGTCTCAGTAGCTTCATGCTACCCAACTCATTGAAGTAGAGAGAATTCTAAGGAAAGCTTCACACACTGACACCTTAACCTATCCTGCCCCGAAGAATGCTTAAATAGGGATGTCACACTAGTGCTAGGGTAGGGACAGATTAATGCTTTATTTTCATCAACCGTCGATGCAGGGGAACTTCGACTCATGTTTCTTGATCTTTTGCATCCTAATTCTTGAATTAATTGTCTTGTGCATGTTGCACCGTCTCAACCTTATTCGCAGATTTGGCTTTATGTGGGTTCCAATGTATTTCTACACCCTCATTTTGAGGTGCCTGTATGTCCAGTTATTTTTGGATTTGTATTAAATCAACTAACCTTATTTAATAGTCTGTGGTTATTACGTGTCTAGAGAACTGAGATTGAATTGATTGACATTGTAAATGATTTCCCTCCCATCCATGCTCTCATGCTGAGAAGAAGTACCATTGACTTGAGGTTCTAGAGCAGATTGAGAACATATGGGCCCATCTCTTTCAACAGCAACATTAAAAAACAACAGAAAGTCTCCTGGGATATTGAATCCATGACCCCAAGGCACTCCTAGCTGGAGCTCTATGCTCTTCACTTGGAGGGCAGGGCCTCCTTGTAGCAATATTTATAACTGCATTTTGCGGGCTGAAATTGTTAAAAGAAAAACTCAAAGACACATTCATTTTTTAAAATAAAACTTTAATAAACATTGTTTAAGACAATCACTTTAATTAAAGATTGCATTTTATTCACAAAATGCAATCTTTAATTAAAGCGAGTGTTGATTTTTTTTAACAAAGACAATTGGTTAGCTGTATAATGTTGATATGCTGACCCTTCAATAAAGGGATCCACGTCGGAATCTGCCTGGAAGAAGAAGAAAGGGGTGAGTACGCACCCCAAATCCTTTGTCGCCGCCACCTTGAAGCAGGCAGTCAGACCTCCGCGGTCCACTCGTGGAACAGGCAACTCATAAGACAGATGGCGGTGCAGCTCCCCTGTACTCTCTAAGGCGGCTGCCTTTCCCTGTCCGCGAACCCGATGGTTGGTGGTCTGCTGGCATTTTTGGCGGTCTTCGCAAAGCTGATCCACACAACTTGTAATACGGCAGTAGGACTGCCAAGCACACCGCGCTTGGACCGCCACCGCCGATACGGCGGTCCATGGAACCGCCAAACTCATAATAAAGCCCTAAGTCTGCCTTGCTTGCAATAATACCATTTAAATTGTAACTTCACATAGCCTGTGGGAGTTGAGGCAAAGGGCCTAGCCGCAGGCCATGGCCTGCGGCCAACCGCATGCTGCACATTGCTGAAGACCATGCACTGCGGAATGATCACAAGGCATTGGGGGCAGGGCCTGGTTTGGCATTTCACCCAAACTTACGCTGTGCCCGACATTTTGCTTTTCATTAAAAAAAATAGAAATACATTGAAAAAAACAAAGGGTAAAGTGATGTTAGTTAGGAATTGTAATAATATGTTACTTATATTTTTTTTAAACTTAGACATTCACTGAAAAAAACAAGAGTTAAAAGGATGTGACAGTTAGGTGAAAATGTCAGTTAAAACATACCGTTTTAAATTAATAAAACCACTGAAATTCACCAGTTATAGCTATCTCAATAAGTATAACTTGTGCCCTAAAGTAACTATAACTCACGCCCTTGCCATGCCCTCACATATTACATTACTCATGACATGTTCTGTGACATCATTGTTAAAATCACTGCAACATCTGAAATTACATCAATGATGAAAACACTCTGCATGGTGTAGGAGGTAGTTATAGTTACTTTAGGGTATGAGTTATAGCTACTTGAGATAACTATAACTGGTGAATTTCAGTGGTTTTGTTAGTTTAAAATGGTATGTGTTAACTGACATTTTGATCTAACTATAACATCTCTTTTACCTTTGGTTTTCTCAGTGAAAAAAAATAATTACTGATCAAAAGGTCGCTCTGTCCCAAGCCTCTTAACTACGGTGTCCTGAGGCATGGTAGTGAACCCCAATACATCCAAAAGTTGTGTCAAAGTTCATTCAGGAACAAAACACACCGCGACCCAACTGCAATTTCAAGCAGGCATTTCTCTACGCGTTTCGGAGCGCGATGCTCCTTGTTCATGAGTAAATTCCACAGCAGTTGCTGCTGCCTAGATAACATATCTCATGATTGTGAAAAATAAATGTCATAGAACACAGACTTTTATCGGTATCGACATGTATCATTAAATATTCCATAATACAATGTTACGAGCATAAAGCTAATTTCAATTTCCTCAAAATAAAATAGTCACTTTTTAGCATAGTTAATTTTTTAACTTTCACAATGAGATTTGACTATTTGGCATTTTACAATAAAGTTTCAATTGTGAAACAGTGAGCTTTCATACTATGTCATGACTGTTTGACATTCTCAATAAAGATTCAGCTGTTAACGATTTTGAGTAAGTTAAACTCGTATGGTTTGGTTAGCTTCAAACCCTGTTTTGTAAACGTTATTCTTATCTTGAACACACCAATGCGGCAGTATATGCATATGTCTAAGCATTATTACATCATTACATGGGAAGTGCTAATAAATACGTTTTCAACAGATTCATTGCTAAATCTTATTTCTATTTTTGTCATCACGGCTTATCTACTACACAATTCTGCCCAAGTGGGCTTAGATGCCTTTATTCATTCACAAGTTTACCCAAGCACTATTGTTCACATAATTAACAAAACACATTGGTGAACAAAATGTTGCAAAACAATATTAATAATTGAATAATTGTAAATCAAAAATCAGTTGATTGATAAAAAGTCAATGTTCATTCTACTGTACAATATTATTAGCTCTTTTGCCTTCTGTTTGTTTTTGCACTACAGGCTATAATGGCAGGCCTGAGTCATGTTTTAAAGAGCTACTTAAGTGGGTGGCACAATGAGTGCTGCAGGCCCACTGATAGCATTTATTTACAGTTCCTGGGCACATGTAGTACCATATACTATGGATTATATGTCAACTAAATGTGCCAATTAGGTGTAAGCCAAAAGTACTATTCTTTAAGGAGAGGGCACAAGCACTTTAGCACTGGTTAGCAATGAAAAAGTGCACAAAGTCCTAATGTCAACAAGAATAAAATTCAGAAAGCAGGAAGGGTGAAGGCAAAACGTTTGAGGTGACCCTGCAGAGAGGGCCACTTCCCATACTGGATTAGAAGATCTGGCAGGAAAAGGGGGACAAGGGGTAAAGAATAAAACTTCGTTAAAAGGAAAAGGTTGAATAAAAGATGTCTGTAATATCTACCCACAAGACAGAAACTGATGTAGCATTTTTATTAGCCAATAAGAACCTTGTCTCAGATTAAATTCCTTATGATATAAAGTAAAATCAGTAAATTTAACTCCACCATATTGATGATCTTTTTAAGCCAGCCATAGTCTTTAGTTTTTGGAAAGAAGTGATTCTAGTTTCTTTCATCAGGAGGAAGAAATGCTAATTAGGATCATAAAATAATATAAACAGTAAAGGGAGTAAGTATCATTTTAATAGAATCTAATCTACCCATCTATAAGGAATTGAGGGTTCCATTTAGTTATAAACAAAATCCAATTTTAACAGCATTTCTTTAAGATGAATAGGTTTAGTTTCTTTCCTTGAGTTTGTAAACCATACATGTAAATACATTATTTTGGCAGGAGCCCAACAGAACTCAGTGGTTTCAAACATCTGCCTAGTGTAGTATATTATTAAAGGAAATATCTCCATTTTATCAGCCTTCATCTTATAACTAGAAACATTGGAGAACAAACTAATGTCCTATAAGATAGAAGGAACAGAGGTTTCTGGATTGGACATAAAAAGAAGCCCATCATCCGCATAAGTTGGTAATTTTAATTGCTTTATGCCACAGGTGAAACCTGAAATATCAACTTTCTCTCATATTCAAGAAAGAGAAGGTTGCAATAAAAAATTAAATAATAATGGAGAAAGACAACATCCTTAGAGATCTCTTCTGAGTAAAGAACATACATTTGATTATAACCTATTAGCACATATACAAGCCTTAAGGGAACTTCAAGATACAGAAATCATAGCAATGTATTATGGACTAAAGCCACACCATCTTAATGTCTCAAAAATAAAATCCCAACCAACTATATCAAGTGGTCTTTTCACAGCAATAGTGACCACTGTTAAGGATGTTTGGGGTTAATATCTTTACTTAATATATAAAAAACACAATCATGTGTCATCAGAGCATAATCTCCCTTTAATTAAACCAGATTGTTCCTTGCTAACAAGTTTAGATAAGAAAGGTTCTAAATGAAGTGGCAGAACTTTTGCATTCATTTTATTGCAAATGTTAACCAGAGAAATAGGCATATAATTTTTACAGTGGCTAGGGCCTTTACCATCTTTTGTCATTATCCAAATAATAACATCTTGAAATGTTCCACAAGCAAAACTGATAGAAATAAAGTAAGGAAACAGCTCCAGTAACGCAGAAAATAAAATATTGGAAAATAAAAGTAAACTTCAACAGAAAAGCCATCTGGACCAGTGGCTATGCTTTGCTTTGAAATGGAAGTAGTGTTAACTACATATTCAAGGAAAATATCTTACTCCAAAGAATAGAAATCTAAATGTTCTCTACCAGATCTCTTAATTGAATGTAGATGGGATTTAATATGTAAGGCACCAGTAGAAATCTCTGGAAAATACAGGTTGTCATAAAATGTTACTAATTCATCAAAAATATCTTCATTGTTCTATATGAGTGTATCACTACTATTTAATAATGACTCCACTTAAATTCACTCTCTCCTCTTCTTACGATAATTGGCTAATAATTTACCAGCTTTATTTTGACCCCAGAAAATCATGCACCATTTATTAATGACTCTATGTTAACTTGCTCTCTTCTATTCTTAGGATAATAGGCTAATAATTAACCATCTCTCTTTAGCCGCCCAAAAACTTTGCTCTATTTCTTAGAAGAAAGGCATTCTCCATGGACAACTTATAGAAATCTAATTTTGCTTTAACTAAATAAATTGTTTCAAGTTTGATGTGTAAAATGTATGCTCTAAACTCTTTAGCTTATCTAAGGATAATTTATTATCTAGAAGCAACTTGCTTTCTTCTTTGCAAATCTATTATAAAACCATAAGCTGTCACTTTGCACACAACCCAAATAACGTTATGAGGTGATTGAGAACAAAATGTTGAAAATATGGATTATTTAAAATGGTATTATTTCATTTCCAATCATTAAAATGTTTTAATAATACATCAAATCAATATTTGTGATCCAAAATCAGCATTGATCCAATTTCAGAACTTACCTAATGTTGGTCCAATGATTCACTAAGAAAACTATGATTGAGTCTGAACTGCATATGATGGGACAGCAAAAGGAACCAATACGTTCTCAAAGAAGGATAATTAGTTCTCCAATAATCTACTAAGGGCATTTGTTTAATTGAACAATGAAATTGTTTGTTCATTTTGTTAGGGATAAATTTAACTTTGGAACCTCTGTCTGTAAAAGGATAAAAGGATCTACATCTTGATTAAAATCCCCCTAATGATATAGTATTGGTCATCAAACTCCAGAAATATTTAGTAACCTCAGGTCAAAATGCATATTTGTTTTAAGAGGGACCATAAACATTACATATGGCAATAAAGATCATGTTAATACTTAACTGCGCAGCAACCCAATTCGATTTGATTAAAATAACTTTATTCGGCATATGTATACAGCCATAAAAGTGGATGCAATAAGAAAAACACATACAAACAAAACCTGTAAAAATTATCCAAAACGAGGCGTGGCTTGGAGCGTCAAGATGGCGGTCGCACTCTAAGAGTGCGCCGGACCCCTCCGTCATCCGCGCCAAAATCCACCACCATCAGCAGCCATCCCTCTCTCTAGCCTGTAGCTAATGCACCCACTATGACCTGTGTTGCACAGCCGTGAAGAAAAATGCTGAAATACTGACTGCAATGCGTGAATCCCGGCCCTGGCCTCCAGTGTGCTCCAGCCCATAATGGTGGCACCCACCCCCGGACCTCGGAGCCCTAATCTGTGCCTGGCGCTGTGGACCCGCTCCGCTTGCCGACTGGGCCCCCCCCAGTGCTGCGCCCTACGGACCTGTTGGCGCCCTTGAAGGGAAGAAGCAAAGGGCTACGGGGCTATCGTTGGCTCCCGCTCCCCGGTTGCTGGAAACGAAGCATCCTGTTCCTTGGCCCAGGGTGAGACCTCCCCCCTCTCGGCCACGTCTTCAGCACTACTGGGGAGACCTGCGGAGTGGGAGTGGAGGCCGGCGGCGGGGGTGTGCGGGGGCCGGAAGATCGACTGCCACATCGGGTGGTGGGGTCTCGTCGATTGAGCCCCCCCTCTGATCAGCTCAGACCTGAAATTGTGCACACGGCGACGGACCTCGCCTACCTGCGAGCTGGGCCTCACCCGTGCTGTATCTGTAGGCCCTGCGGCATTACTGGTGGAGGTAGGAGGAATAGCCGAGGGGCCGTGCCCGTTCCCGCTCCTGGTGCCCCAGTTGGGCATTCCGCCGTGCAGCCTGCAGTGAGGCCTCCTGTCCCTGGCCGAGCCGCCGAGGTTGCTGCTACAACTGTGCGATACAGACTGCTGCCGGCGGCCGTGCTATATGGAACTGAGGATCGGCTGTCGTCTCGGACAGCAGTGACACATCAGAAGCGATCTTGCAGGGGGCGGCCCGGGCCTCATCTGGGGTGACTGGGCCGAGGATGGCGGCATTGTTGGCGCGCGCGCGGGGGCGCCCCGACGTTGAGGTTCCGGGGACCCGGCCGTGACCGGTTTCCTGACTCAGTGCCTTCGTGGTCCTGGTAACCCGCACCCGATAAATCCAGATAGAGGTGGGTCGGCTGCCTGGCTCGTGCGGCCGGGGCGTTGGGGGGGCTTCCCACTCTACCCAACCTCCGGTTCCGCGGGCCTGACTCTGAAGTGCTGCGGCCCCGGGCCTGGGGGATTGGACTGGGTCGCGCTTGGAGGCGCCCCCCGCTGGTGTCCCATCAATTCACGGCGTGGCCCTGAGCCCCCCAGACCTCTTAGAGAAGCAGCCTATACCTGCATTGCTCCGTCATTGAGGTGCTGCCGAATTTGACTTCTGGGCCGGACCTTCCCTGCTCGGTAGGCCCCCACAGACCAATGAAGCCTTGACAAGCCCCTTGACCTCTGACAAGACCTGGAGTTCAGCAAACAGGCTCATGGGGCCCTAGTGAACACCTGGAACAGACCCCTTGAGACCCCATCTGCAGGGGGATAGCGTTACAGTGAGAGGCTCTTCAGATGATATCGGTGCCGGCCTAACTGTCACCGAATAACTCCTCAGGCCTACGACATCTATAATCTAATGTGTGAGGCGGCAGCTACGACGTCGACCAGCGCTGGGCTCCTGAAAGATCCCCCTGCCCGGCCCGCTGGATGGACGCACGCTCTGTTTTGCAGGGGGGGACGGGCGCTTACCCTTAACGGGCCGCTGTTGGGCCTCACTGAGACTGGCACTTGGACACCCATTGACCACTCGGCCTTGGGGCGACCACAAGACATTCGCCCATATCCTTGCAGGCATTCCCCCATGGGCGTCTGTACACGGGCCTAAAGCCTTGCCTGCGACTGTCTGCCTCTCACCTGGGTCCACGGCGTTCACGCATCAGTAAAACTCTGATCCCCCCAGGAGCCCACTAAAGTTCCACTTGCTGCACGCATGGAACCCCATTTGCATTAACTGAACAACGAGCTCTCACCGAGACTCTACACCACCCATGTGAATTAGCTAGTGTCCCCTCCGCTGGGATCCTCCGTTGGCAGCTCACGATAGTGCTGATTACTGACCCCCCCGGATCTCTTTCCACTATGGGGCGAGACCGAGGACCGAAGGCGCCCGCGACTCAGACCACTATGGACCAATACACAGTTACTGACCAGGGGACCCGACCTGAGGGTGCGGAGGGCCACCCCCCAACAAATGGGGACCTCGGCACGATCCTGCAAGCCATCTCTGCCTCACAAACCTCAGTTGAAAATAAAATCGGGGAAGTCCAGTTAGACATGGCCCTGATCCGGCAAGATCTCCGTAACGCAACGGCCAGAATCGCCGAAACAGAATCCTGTATCTCCTCAGTCGAGGACGACAGGACCAACCTAAAAGAACAAATGGTTCGCCTACAGACTCAAACTAAAAGAACTTCATAGGAGGGCAGAGGACGCTGAAAACCGATACAGGCGCAACAATCTGCGCCTAGTGGGATTTCCGGAAGGAATTGAATGCGGCCCAATGGAATCCTTCATCGAAGCTTGGATTAACTCCTGGATACCGGATGGCACACTCTCCACCTGGTTCGCCGTCGAGCGGGCACACCGCTCCCTGGCTCCAAAGCCTCCCCCGGGTGCGCCGCACCGGCCTATCATAGCACGGATCCTTAACTTTAGGGACAGAGATCTAATCCTGCAGCAAGCCCGTACTCAGAAAACTGTAACCTACCAAAATCATACTATTATTATATTTCCAGACTATACCAGGGAAGTTCAGTCCCAGAGGCGCTCCTACACGGAAGTGAAGCAGAAACTCCGCACCCTCAATCTGCAATACAGACTCCTCTACCCAGCAAGACTGCGCGTGGTCTTCCAGGACAAATCATACTTCTTTGATAGTACCGAAGCGGCCTGGACCTGGCTGACAGAGGAACGCCCCCTTCAACTCAAAACCAAATCCACGGCGCTAGGATTCCAAGCCACTGGCGCCACCAACTCGGCCCCACGGTCCAGGCGTACTCAGTCCCGCAGAGGCCGGAAGACAGTAAGAGCCCGATCAGACTCCCCAGGGGCGGGTCCCCAAGGTACAAGTGTCATACTCCCCCGCTGAGGCTTCACCACTCTCATGAGGCTGACTCCCCTGACCCTCACCTACGAGAAACTCCTCACCAAGGATCCTGACTGTAAATTCCGCAGATTCCGATCCCTCCCGCAGTCCAAATATTCCTGCCTGATGCTCCACGAGACACCGCAAACGAACCTCATCACACTACCATGAAGACTGCTACACACAGATGAAATCCAACCCAATCAGATATTTCTGCTGATGTACACTTTGATCCTTCGATGAGAGGGGTCCACCACGTCTCATTGACTCTAAGCGTTATAATTTAGTTCACTTCTACAGTTAAAGGGCGACAGATCCTTCCGTTTCTGAGGTATAGGGAGGGGGGAGGTAGGGGGGTGTTGGGGCCGTTGCCCCGAGTTCTTAGTTGTTCAGCATCTCAAGGTCCACAGCATCACACCTCCACATTGGCACAACACTACCCTGCAGGGACGCAGTAACAGCTGTCCCACATGGCAAATACTTCTATGCCTCCAAGATGCTCACCACACAGCAGGCTCCCTCAGCACTGCAGGTTCCCCTTGCTGACCACGACACGATGACTCACCAAGGTACCCCGCTCCGCATCATGTCATGGAATGTTAATGGCCTACTAGATAGAATCAAACGAACTGCAGTCCTACGATACGCCCAGAGACACACTCCTGACATTCTCCTACTCCAAGAAACCCATCTCCTGGGCAATCCCAGATATGGCTTTGACAAAGCCTGGCACTCAGGCTTCTCACGGGGCTCTCGTGGGGTCGCTATACTCCTAAAACACAATTTCCCTTTTGTACCTTTCCATGTCACCAGAGACCCTCACGGGCGTTTCGTCGCCCTCTCCGGATCCCAATGCGAAGAAACCCTTAGTGTCCTTTCCGCTTATATTCCAAACGCCACTCATACACAGACCCTGCACTGCATAGGTGACATACTCGCCTCCATGCCTCCAGGAACAACAAAAGTAGGAGGAGATTTCAACGCCGTCATGCAACTGGCGCTTGACGCCACAGGGACTCCCTCTCTCGCTCGCACCTCCCACGCCAATATACTTACAGACTGGGCTGCAGCTATGGGTCTCTGCGACATATGGCGAACATGGAACCCACGGGTGACCCACTACACTCACACTTCAGCAGCGCATCACAGTCACTCCCGCATAGATTTGGTGTTTACGCCTGCCCCTGAGTGTAACAATGTCAGGGACATAGATATCCTCCCCAGGGGCATCTCAGACCATTCACCTTTGCTTCTAACCATAGGTGGTCCACCCACTGCTCTTCGTCCGATGTGGAGAATGAGCGCATGGTTCCTCCAGGACCACAAATTCAAAGAGGCCCTTAAAGCTGACATTGACCAATACTTCCTCATGAACCAGGCCTCTGTCTCTTCACTGGGTACCATATGGGAGGTGGGCAAAGCCACGATCCGCGGGCACGGTAAGAGTCACCTCAAATCCCAACGAGTAGCCAGGGATAGCAGACTCACTCTCCTGGAAGCCCAAGAGGTTCAACTGGAAAGAAATGCCAGTGCCACGTCAGATGACTCCCAGCTGCATCAACTGGCGTTAGTGAGGGACGAGATCCGGTAGATCTCGCTGGACTCGGCAAAACTCCTTTGGAGGTCCTCAGTAGCCTGAGTCTACGGATGGGGCGATAAAAACGGGAAACTACTACACAGACTAACAACCTACCCCCTAGCAATCTGGATAATTCCAGAGATCCGAGACTCGATGGGACATACTCACCTCTCCCCCCGGGCGTTTGCCCAAACCTTCGCAGACTACTACTCCGAACTATACTCCACCCGGAACCCAGGAATACTACTCCGCCTATAGAGACATACTCACCCCCCACCTGGCTGCTCTATATGATGAAGCCATAGAAAAAGGGTCCTTCCCTCCGGAGACAGATATGACCACCATAGTTCTTATTCCAAAAACACAGCCACCCTCGCCAAATGTGCGGACTACCGCCCCATCTCCTTGATTAACACGGAGATCAAAATCTTTGCCACGGTCCTAGCTCAACGCCTCAAACCCTACCTCGACAAACTGGTTCACCCTGACCAGTGTGGGTTCATGCCGGCGCGGGGGACTAGGCACTGCCTGCAGTGTCTCAACGTGGCCCTGGCTAACCATCAGGTACTAACCCCCTACCTAGCACTTCTCCTAGTTGATTTTGAGAAAGCCTTTGATTCGGTCGACTGGGGTTACCTTGGGGATGTCCTGCGGGTCCTGGGCCTGGGCCCCAAGTTTCGTCATATGGTTTGTGTCCTGTACTCCAAACCAACTGCGCGGGTGCAAGTCAATGGCGTACTCGCCGGCATCTTTCCGATAGGCAGAGGGACAAGGCAGGGGTGCCCCCTTTTGCCCCCCCCTCTTCGCTCTAGCCATGGAGCCCCTGGCCAACTTCGTTCGTTCTGACAGTTGAGTCCAGGCCTGGCGGTGGGGAGGATCCCATGACAACAAAATCTCGCTATATGCGGATGATGTCCTGCTGTTTCTCGCGGACCCAGTCCGATCTGGCCCCCGGTGCTTGCATATTTTGCGCTCCTTTGAACAGATCTCTGGTCTACGCCTGAACTCAGCCAAGTCAACATTGGTCCCCCTACACATCTCCAGGGACTGCTTCGACTGGCAGTCCACCATCCGTATCAGGCGGCAGTCCTTTAAGTACCTAGGAATATGGGTCGCCCTACTACCAGACCTGGCCTGGGCACTCAATGTGACCCCCTTAATCACTAAAACCAAGCAGGACCTGCTGAAATGGCAAAAACTACCACTCAACCCGCTAGGGCGGATAGCATTATTCAAAATGATGATCCTCCCCGGTTCCTCTACATTATCCAAAACATACCGCACCACATCCCCCGAGCCTGGTTCCGAGGCATAGACAGTCTAATCATAAAATTCCTCTGGAATGGTCGACGACCCCGTATGGCTCTCCGGCACTGCCAGATTCCACCTTTTGATGGAGGTATGGGACTAACGAACCTCTACTTGTACTATCTGGCAACCTGTCTCCTGGTGGTCCACGATTGGGTCAATAGGGGTTGGTCTGACCCGGCCTACAGAACTGAACTCAACAACCTGGGCCTCTCCCACGTTCAAGCTATGTTATATGGATGCCCCATCCCCAGAGACCTCCCCACAGTGACCCGCGCAGTCTTCTTGGCCTGACGCGCATCCCTACAATATACTCAATGGCAAGACAAGCTGACCCAGCAAACACCACTTTGGCAGGGTGCATGGCTGTGGGAGGTGGAGAGCCTCGCTGGCTTTAGAAGCTGGGACCTCATTGGCATCTCGCAACTTGGAGACATGTGGGTCAGTGATCATATTCGTTCCTTTGCCGACTTGCAAACTAGATATGCACTTCACCCATCCCAGTTCTACAGATATTTGCAAGTCCGTCACGCTTTAGACATGCACATAAAATCTGGCACTTCACTGCCAGAACACAGCCCCCTTGAGGCCCAGGTCATGATGGGTAACCTCGGAAGAGGCGGAGTCTCATGCATATATCACTCCCTAACAAACAACGGTCCCACGTCTCTTGACCAGCTGAAACTTAGGTGGGAGGCGTGGTTGGGTCCCTTGGAGGGCGAGGACTGGAGGGATGCACTGATGGCGCCCAAAACTATCACTGTTTCGACCAAGCTTCACCTGGTCCAGCTCTATTACCTGCACACCTCCTACCTCGCCCCCAGTTGCCTACACAGAGCAGCCCTTATTCCAAACCCGACCTGTCCGAGGTGCGATTCAGACCTTGCAGATTTCTTTCACATAGTATGGACATGCCCGCACATTGCCCCCTACTGGGTTGCCTTAGAAGCGGAGCTCATGGAGATATTGGGATGGGAAACTCCACACAACCCCCTGAACATATTACTGGGCATCACTGACGGGTTGGATGGGTCCAGGTCTGACAAGACATTCCTGGGAACCGCTCTGGTGGTAGCCAAGTGCGACATCGCGGCTGCGTGGAAGAATCCCGCCCACTATAGCTAAATGGCGCTGAGGAGTAGACTGGTGCGCCACGCAGGAACTCTCGTTATACGAAGTCAGAGGTTGCCCTGCCAAACACCGAAGAATCTGGGGCAAATGGCTGGGTATGCTAGACTGAGCATCACCCCTAGGTCTGTGGGTCTAGTTCGTTATGCCCTTTGGAGGGAGAGTAACAATACTGTACTTTGCTGTACCTGTACTGTGTGCCAAAATTCACGTTATGATGCTGCCTACAATGCTGTACTGTTTGCCTTCATTTTTCTCACTTCTTGTAAAATCAATTAAATTGATTATCAAAAAAAAAAATGATTCAAAACAGTTCTTAAGAATAGATAAATAACTTCATCCTTATTTACAAACGTGATACAGTCCTTCATCATTTAAAAAAATAATACCTTTTCATGCATTAATTGCTTTCAAGATTAAAAGTGCGACATTTAAACAGACCCCGCTATCACTGACATTTAAACAGACCCCGCTATCATTCAGGTCAAGCATAAATTTCAGGGCGGCAATATGTGATCTAATATTTCGTGATACCTAAAAGGGTTTTAAATAATAACACTTAAAATGCACATAAAAATCACAGAATAGCATGAAATGAATTGTACTTTGCTTACTCAGCCATCACAGGGACAAGAAATTGTATCTAGGGGGGCAAGATTTCATAGTAGGGAAGGCCACGAAAAGAGGGCCAGTCCCAAATCTAAATCTAGTTAATACAAAACAGTGCAATAAATTAGTAACCCTGACTAAATAGCTTTGGCAGCCCTCTTCCAACAGTAGTGATATATAAAACGTAACAGTTGGCTTTCCCTCTTCACACCTCATACGAGATACCCTTCTATCATTCGTAAAGGTATCTTTAATAGACAGTTCAGTTAGTGAGGACACCTGAGAGGAAATAGACCGTACTGGCATCTTAAACAAACTACTAAAGATGGAATTAATGGAGCCTAACCAAGGAATGCACAAAGCTTTATCTAAGGACAAACAATTTAGAATAATTGATTTGATAGAGCTTGTCTCGTCTTTAACCCATATAGAATGCCAAAGCAGCTTGGGTTGAAGTGCAATCAGGTCCTCTAGATACTGTAGCCCAACCTCCCGGTGAGCAATCTCTGTAGAGGCAGAAATGGGTAAACATAATAAACACTTTAGGAAACAATGGGGCATATTAGCAAGGCGATTATCGGCACTTTAGCGGGACTTTTTCCCTCTAAAGCGGCGATAATATTATCGCCTTATCAACAAGCTTTTGCTAACTGCTGTTAGCGACAGCTTGTAGGCGATAGCGACCGGGTTGGGTGCCGCTTTGCATGCCAGCGATATTTATCGCTAATGGCATGCAAAGTAGGCGTTCCCCACCTAACAGCGACTGGAAACAGTCGCTGAGGTCGCTAACGCCTATCAGCGAGGCAGGGGCGGTGATTAGCGAACCAGCGCTAAACACGTTTAGCGCTGGTTTGCTAACACCTGGTCCCACCCTGATTTAGCCATGTAATCCAATGAGAGGTGGATTACATGGCTAAGTCCCCTCGCACTATCAGCAAGCAGAACTGGGGAACAGTGTGAATATCGCCTGTTTTCAGGCGATATTCACACTGTTCTCAAGGTTTCTATCGCTTTGGAGATTAGCATTGCTGATTGCACGCTAACTCCGCGATAGAAACCGGCGATGCCTGGCGATAATTATCCAAGCGCTAATTGCGCTTTGCGATAATTATCGCCAGGCATTGCTAATATGCCCCAATGTCCTCAACCTGCAATGGTTTACTATTAACAAAAAAAAAACAGCTGCCCCATAGGTGGCAATAGCTATTACCCTAGCTTTGTATATTGCTACCATATCTCTAGTTGGGCGACTACTCAATTTTGCTGACAATCTAAAAATCAGATGAGCACTTCTGCTCATTTTGGCTCTAACATTGGTTATTTCATGTGATTAGGACCAATTTCTTGTAAAAATGTAATATCCAAATAGCTAAAAGTGTTAACAGTGGCTACTGGGGTATTGTCAATATGAAAAGATCTAAGGGGCATATTAGCAAGACCCACGTTAAAATTATCGCCGTTTTAGCGGCAGGAAACTGCCGCTAAAACGGCGATAATGGGCTTGCTAATATGCGTTATGGAATTCCAATAGAAGCCCAGGTTAGATGTCCAGGACATCTAACCTGTGCTTCTATTGGAATTCCATAACGCATATTAGCAAGCCCATTATCGCCGTTTTAGCGGCAGTTTCCTGCCGCTAAAACGGCGATAATTTTAACGTGGGTCTTGCTAATATGCCCCTAAATTTGTTGGCTTGTACCAACAAATCACGGTATACGTTTTGGTTTTATTGAACCAATTTCCACCAGATACATTCCCCATATGTATTCATTAATCTCTGTAAGCCAACCGGAGTCCTAGATAGCAGAAGAGCATCATCTACGTATAATAGCATTGGTATAGGACTCCCGGCGGCTTATGGGGCATCTGCTTGAAACACTTGTAGGACCTTGTCCACCTCATTAATAAACAGGTAGAGCAATCGAGGGGAAAGGACACAACCTTGCCAGATGCTTCTTTTCACATTGAATTCTGTGGTGCACTCTTCCTGGGGACCGAAACAAACCCTGCTCGATAAATTCTCATACAGCCTGGCCAAGAAGCAAATAATCTGTCTAGGGCAGAGGTCTTCAAACTGTGGGGCGCGACCCCCAGGGGGGTCGTGGGGTCCTAGGAAGGGGGTCGCAGATTCCCCAGCTTCACTTGTCCCTGAAAAAATACAGCCGTCCTGGGACGGCTAATTGAGATCGTTGTCAGCTGCTTGCCTGAATGAAAGGCAAATGCGCCTTATCTGGTAATCTGCAAGTGTAAAGGATTCTTGGGGGCAGTTCTGGCTCTTTGTGAAGGCAAAGATGCGTGTGTTTTTTTAGTGGAAGTGCAAAGAGTTAACTACTGGGCTGGGAAGTTCTTGCTTTTAATTTTAACTGCATTTACACAGCCCTTAGTGCCCCTAAAGAGGTGTTGAAGGGACAGTTATGTAAAAAAGAAAACTGCATTACATACGCTCTGGTATTATTAAAACCTACATTTTGAAAGCACCATTTTATTGTAAATCTATGCGCACGTTTTGCAGCATTCTATCTTACCTTGTGTGTGATGCAAGTATAAAAAATTGACTTACATATTCACAGTGCTTTCCGTCACAGGCTGTGACTTCGTAGCACTAAAAATACACATCACTATTCTCCACTGCACCAATCAAGTTTTAATTCTGTGGTTCTCTGGTTACACACAGACCTCTGCAGTGCATTAACTAATAGAGGTTTCATAATGTACTACAGTGCATTTCCCACTGAGCAATAACTTTTTTTTATTTATCTTTCATTTACGCTGCCCATTATTTTATATGTAGATACCTGAAGGTGAAAGACCTAAAAAACGTGGTAATTGGGGGCTGTTAGAAATGGGGGTCTCTAGTTGGCAATGGTTTTCACCTTTGTGCAAGTAGGGACCCTTCCTTCTAGTCAGGGTAAGAGGGATACACTACTGAAATAACCCCTGCTCACCCCCTTGGTAGCTTGGCACGAGCAGTCAGGCTTATTTCAGAGGCAGTGTGTAAAGGATTTGCACATAACCAACAGCAATACACTGAAGACACTACAAAAGGAAACCACACCAGTTTAGAAAAATATCCAATACTTTATATATTCAAAACAAGACTAAAACGATAAAAATCCAACATACAGTACTTAAAAATATGTACTTTGCGGGGCGGTGGCGTCGGTCGGTCCGGACTGCGGTGTGGGACGGGGCAGTGTGTCGCAAGACTTACGAGCAGTGCCCCCAACCCACGGTGCGGTCACGGTTGTCGAAGTCAGGGACGGCATCGGTGAGACCAGGGAGGTGAAGTGAAGCGAGGCGGTGCGGAGTGCGGTGCCCACAGGTCACGGTGCAAGCAGCAGCTCGGCGGCTGTCATCAGTGAGACCAGGGTTGCAGTGCGAGATGCAGCGGTGCCCTCTGCGGTGCCTTCTGGGCACGGAGCCAGCAGCAGAGTCAGTGACGGAGTCGGTTGCTTTCCCCCTCTGTGGCAACTGAAACCACGGTTCCAGAGGCGGTACCCAGAGGTCAGTGAAGTCTTTGCGGTCCCTGAGACTTCAGAACAGGAGGCAATAAGTAAAGAAAGTTCAGTCCAGTCCTTTCACTGCCCAAGGCAGAAGCAGCAACTGCAGGCCAAACCAACAAAGCAACAACACAGCAAAGATGCAGTACTCCTCTTGGCAGTTCTTCCAGCTCTTCTTCTTGGCAGGTTCCTTGATTCCAGCGAGTTCTAAAGTTCTAGGGTCTGGACCCCAATATTTATACTCAGTTTCTCTTTGTGCTTTTGGGCAGAGAGTGCCTGTGCCCAGCCCAAACCAGTTCCATCTTTTCTGGCCCAGCTTCCTGGCAGGAGGTGGAGACAGCATTGTCCAAGGCAGACCAGGCCCATTCAGGTGCAAGGAAATCTCCTCCCACTACTATAAATACAGCCCAGGTCTATTCAGCCCAGCCCTGACTCCTCCAGGAAAGGCAGGACATACCTTGACCCCCCCAGTGGCTGTTTGATGAGAATGCACATCCCCAGCCCCTGTCACTCCAAAGCCAGACAGTCAATCCACAAACCCAGCAGAGGCACACAGGATGGCTAAGCAAGAAAATACCTACTTTCTAAAAGTGGTATTTTCAAACACAGAACATAAAAATCATCTTTACTAAAAGATGCATTTTTATTCAGGCATGCTAAACCCCATTTCTCTATCTTGTCCCAATGGGAAGATATGCTTATAAGATGTTATACGTAAACTCCCATTCTATCCTATGGGACAGATAGCCTTTCCATAGTGAAAAATGAAACACACTGTAATTCACTACCAGGACATGTCTCACACACACCAGTACATGTCCTGCCTTTAATATACACGGCACCCTGCCCACAGGGGTACGTTGGGCCTAGCTTAGGAGTGACTTACATGTAAGAAAAGTGAAGATTAGGGCTTGGCAAGTGTGTGCACTTGCCAGGTCGACATGGCAGTTACAAACCGCGCAGACACTGCAGTAGCAGGTCTGATAACCCTTTTCAGGGCTGCATGGGTGAGTGGCATAATCAGTACTGCAATCCCACCAGCAGCATTTGATTTACAGGCCCTGGCACCCTCAGTGCACTTTACTAGGGACTTACTAGTAAGTCAAACATGCCAATCATGGAAACACCAATCCATAATACAATTTACAATTGGAGCACTTGCACTTTAACACTGAAAAGCAGTGAGAAAGTGTGCAGAGACACTGAACCAGCAAAAACAGAGCCAAAACTAGGCGGTCAGAAAGGAAAAAAACAGGGGAAACATGCAAAAAGATGCCAGGTCTAACAGGGGCATTTATGGTTGTCGATAGATGTTGATGATGAGGAGAACCAGTTTCTAGAAAATTTTGTCAGAAGGGGTCCTTATCCCTAAAAAGGTTTGACAAGGGGGTCTCGACATCAAAAAGTTTGAAGACCACTGGTCTAGGGGGACCAAGGGCAAGCAAAGCTGGTCAGAGAATCGAATGATCTACTAAGTCAAATGCGCTACTTAGATCTGCAGAGCAAAGATACAATGCACCACCTTTGACACAAGCGTATTTACCTATTAGCAGATCCAAGTTCACGCATTGCTCTAAGGTCCCCAAACCTTGTCTAAAGTCAAACTGTGCCAGTAAAAGGAATGAATGTTCATATGGCCATTCCTCTAATCTCTTTACTAATACCTTGCTCTTCACTGTCACCGAAGAATCTAAAAGTGACATTGGGAGTTTTTGAGTTCAGATTTACTTTCCTTTTTATAAATAGGCATAATGATGGATGTACCCCAAGATGATGGAATCATATTAGTTGCGGCTACATTGAACTCCTTGGTAAGGATGGGGCACCATAGGTCTCTGGCTGCTTTAAAGACATCCACTGGGACCCCATTGGGTCCTGATTCTTTTCCCCCTACACATTCTTTCAGGGCTAATAAAACCTCATCAATCGTAATGTTCAATGGGAGAGGAGACCAGCGACATGACATCTCACTATGTTTGCTCCCACTCGTTGTATCAGGCTGTTTAAAAATATCTGAAAAGTGGGCCACGGAGGCGTCACAAGTAATGTGGGATAACATCTCTGGGATTGAGTCACTCTTTAGGAATGGCGAGTTGACTGTGTCCCAAAAAGGTTTATTGTCTGAGACTTCTGCAGCTTGAGACAATTTAAACCAAGCTTCCTCTTGGAGTTCTTTTTTCTGGACAAAAAGGACCGTTTTGTAGCTAAATCACAGGGTCTTAATCATCACGTTATCTCTAGGTTGACAGGGGAGGGCCAGTTTCAGTTGTTGGGAGGGATTAGTACATGCATGATAGACCCAACCTTCCATGTTCTGACTTACAAGTGCGGGTCAATAAATAATTAATAGTGTAGTGACGTGGGTAAAACTGGCTAGTAACTGATTTGGAAAACTTCATCATCAAGACAATAGGAGATATAGATGAAGTTCCTAGAGATTATATCCTGCAGTAGTCTGGGGGTGTCATTGCCAGCCCACTTAATACGTACTCCATTTGGTCTAGTAGGAATAATATTATTGATGATACTAAAAGGGACTTCGCTCTTCATTCCCCAGAAAACAATCGTTGATATAATACAGTTATGGTCACTTAATACCAACTCAGCTGGGGGTATCACACATATTCCTAACATGGGCGGAAATCAAGATATGATCAATGACAGTTGAAGCGTTTCTTCTTGTAAAAGTTGGAATCTGGCCTCATTATTATCACAGTCACATTTAAGTAACTGTAAATCAAAATTGGTAATCATAGAATTGAGTGTGCCCCCAAACTGATTATGACAACATGTTTCTATCCGACCCCGTCCTGGTTAGTTACCCCCCAAACCCGAGTAGCAGACATAGGGCAAGTTTGAATATTACAATCACCTGCCTATATGAGTGTATCCTGGCCACAATTGAGTGCAGGATCCACTTTACAACGGGTGGAATCAAATACGTTATTATACAAATTGACCAATACCAAATCTCCCCCCCCCCTTTAAATGTTAACCACAATATTTGTGAATGTGGCTGAATTGTTAGAGTTTTCTTGACATACATAGAGAGCTTATTCGAAATAAGGATCATAAGCCCCCTTTTAGCCCTACCAGCAAGGGGGGGGTAGAGCCTCTAACCAGTGCAATGAAAAACCCTCAATGTAAATGGGAGCTAAGCACCATGTTTCCTCTATACAGATTACATCAAGATCACCAATGAAGTGAGACAACTCTGGGGAACCCTGTTTATTTGCTAGTCCACCCACATTCAATGATGCAATTTTATAGCCTCTATCCATACTAAACCTGGGTTTACAGGAAGATTACATATTCTGTGAGCTTCTAGCGCAGATATTATCCACGGTATTGCAGCAACCCATCTTCCATCATTATCACCTTGTGATTTAATATTAACATCTAAATATTTATTTACAAAAGAGCAGTACAATTTTTTTTGTTTAAAGCATGAGACATTAGTACATTTCCCACCTATGCTCTATGTTTTTTGTTCTTCTATAATTGATAACTGCATTTCTTGCAGTAAAATAACATCAGGTTTCATTTTTGCTGAGTGCGAAAGAACTCTCTGCTGTTTAATTGGACAGTTCAATTCCTTAACATTTCACAAGAAAACCCTGACTTGTGTAATTTAACAAGAATATATAACATTGACTACATAATACTTCAAAGATACATACAGGAAGGAATGGCAATATTGTGTAAAGATTATCCAGAAGATAAAATGCAACCAAGAGTAGAAATTAGGGAGTAAAAGAAAAGACATAAAAAAGAGGGGTGAAGACTAAAAAAGGAAAATGTATACCATAAAGGGACAGAAAGTACATACCAAGAACTTAGTGACTGCAAGACATATATAAAAAGGGAATATGAGGTTGGGGAATGGAAACAGCACATTACAGAGATGACACAGCCAGGGCGACATCGCTGAGGTGAAAGAACAGTGATGCAAGACGTTAGGTCAGCAGGGAGACAGTTCTTGAAACCTGTAACAAAAAAGAGAAAATTTGAACACTTTCAGCAGATTCATGAAAAAAAAAAAACAATCATTATTTTTCACTGGACCAAGAAGAGGTAGGTTTTAACAAGTTCATTGTCTCAACCCCATTCCCAGCAATGAAATGTTTAAGTTTGACATGGTCATCATCATTGTTTCTTATCCTTAGAAGTCACTCTAAGAGAAAAAATGGTATTGCCCATCCAAATATGAATATTTCTTGATCTTTACTGCATTGAGGATTTTAATTAGCTCACTATATTCTAAAAACTTCTGTTGCTCTGTCCCAGACTATGAGCTTGTTGTATACTTAACCGTGTAGAATCTATAAAATGCAGTAACTTGGGAATAAAGTAGGCAAAAAATGAAATTGAATCCGACCATTCTATATCCTCTGGAAGACCATAAATGTGTAAATTAGTCCTCCTATTTCTGTTCTCTAAATATTCTGTCAGTTTTTTAAGAGATATTATTGTCTGCATGGAATCAATATAACAGTTGGGGCCAGATGTACGACCCGCCAATTAGCGAGTCGTAAATTGCGTTGCATTTGCGACTCGCTAATTGGGATGCACAACAGTGTCTGAGACACTGTTTGCGATTCCCAATGGGGTCACAAATTGCATGCCTCATGCATATTAATGAGGGTGTCGAAATTTGCGACCCCATTGGGAATGGCTGGCACTCCCGCGGATGGTGGCCTGCTGGGGTCAGCAGACCTTCATGTCTGGGACTGCTTTTAAATAAAGTAGTTATTTTTTTTAAATGCAGCCCGTTTTCCTTAAACGAAAACGGGATGCATTTAAAAAATAAAAATGAAACTTTTCAGTTTAATTTTTTAAGGGCAGGCAGTGGTCCCTGGGACCACTGCCTGCCCTTAAAAAATATTTACGCATGCATTCACAAATGGGAAGGGGTCCCCTGGGTCGCAAAACATTCTTACATAGTTTAAGGAGTCGCTATTAGGAAGGGACGCCCTTTGAACGCCCTTTGAACGCCCCTTCCAAATAGCGAATCGCTAATCCTATTTTGCAAGTCACAAATTGATTTGCGACTTGCAAAATAGGATTAGTACAAGGGCCACAGGTTTTTTGCAGGCGCAAACGGGTCTAAAACCCATTTGCGCATGTAAAAAACCTTTGTACATCTGGTCCTTGGATCCTAAATACCACATATTCTCTGTTGGCTTCTGAGAGCATTTTTTCCAAAAAGACCCTGTGTCATCGAATAATTAGTTTGTTTCCTCAATGTGAGGACGGAAGACTCAAATTTCATCCAATAAGATCCCTGTAGTAGTACAGGAAGTAGATGCACTTGGAGATAGAGGGTCTTGTTTACATTTTTTTGGTAGCAGGTATGGAAGTAGAGGATTTTGTGGATGGAAATGGCTTAGGATAAGCAGAAGGCATAGGTAGTCAGGCTGAAAAGATCGATTTGTGTTGAGATTCAGGGGATATTTTAGATGTGAGCTTAAAATTCCTTGTCTCCCCCATATAAAGCAAATAAATATTGCAGGAAAATGATGTACCTACAATCACCTCTCGCAAGGAATTTTTTTTTTAAGTTGCCAGAAGAAATTCAGTAATAAAGAATGAAATAGTCACGCATGAAACAAGCAATTGAAAATCCTCACAGATGAGATAGAGGAACCAATGGAAGCCCTTAGAAATAGGAAAAATGCTCATTTAGTTGACCAAAAACAGTGGAAAAGGGAAACTTGTCAATATTTTTGGGTGCGTTAGGGCATTACTGACTACCCTGTTTAATAAATGAAGAGACGTGTGCCTCTATGATAGTAAATGGTTCTCAGGAGAGGAGTGTCATCAAAACGAAATCAACAGAAAGGCACAGTGACTGTTTAACAGGGTGCTACTCTGAGACCCTGCCCCGTGAAATACACTGTTCTGCTCCTACAGGAGCCTTTGGGCAAGGATGACCAGCATTTTTTTTTTCAGTCGAGTCACCACAGTACAGGGGGCTCTTCAGTCAGAAAGCCATTAGGTACAGCATCGTAGCCACACCTCCCTGTAGCTTTCAATCCAGTTATCCAATTGGCATCATTTTGTGGCACTTAGTTAACATATATAGGCCCTTATTACAAGTTCTCTACTAACTCTGTGGGTGGATAGAGGAGACAGAATTAACAATTCTATCAGGTATCTCCCTGTGAGTTAAAAAGGATTCCAAGTTATTTCCCTCAGAATGGGGAATAGCATGTGGGCCTGGCAATACTGGTTCTAATTCTGCTTGAAGTAGGTGGGAAATGCATGGTGGAGCTTTTGATATCATCCTTGGTGGGTGGGATGGAGGCAAAGGAAGCAGGAGGCAGTAGTCATTTTACCTAACTTTTGGGAGCTTAAACGTGAACTTTAAATTCATACTTTCATTTTAAAGTTTTGTTTTTTAGTGTTGTTAGAACCTGGGTTTCTGGTTGGCAGAGGTCTGCACCCTGTCCTTGCAGAAACCGCATTCCTAGTCACAGTAAGCCAGATACACACCATAAATTAAACTGTGCTCACCCTCTGGTAGCGTGGCACAGAGGAGGCAGGCTTAACTTAAAAAGCAATGTGTAAAGTATTTGTGCATCACTTCAAACAGTAATACAGTGAAAGCACCACAAAGAGACTCCACACCAGTTTGGAAAAATAGATTATGATTTTATAAATAAATCAAGACCAAAATGACAAGCATCTAATAAGTAGAAGTTGAAATATGTATTTTTAAAGAATAAAAATGTCAATAGTACTTAGAAGCAATAAGCGCCTATCGGGGTTTTATGGTCGCGCTGGACTGGGGCAAGGTCAAGAGTTCAGACTACTGCAACTGAGTGCAGGCCAGATACAGGAGCCATGCAAGACTTGCTGAACAAAGTGCCTTGATCCTGGTCTCAACAGCGATATGCGGGTTGCAGCCAAGCGTGGCGTGGGTGTCAATCCCACAGTCGAGGTGATACATCGATTTTCTCCACCAACGATGGCAAAGTGCCGGCTCTAAAGGAGGGCCAAAGCTGAGATGCATTGGTTCTGAAGCCGATGCACCAGTTTTCTCCACCCAGATGAGGGGATGCGTTGAACTTCGCTCACTGCAGTGGGGACGATGCAGTAGTTCCTATGCATCAGTTCTGGAGGTGATGCGCTGGTTCTGAGTGCAAATCACTGCTTTTATTCCAACAACAGCAGCGATGCATAAATTCTGCCTCATGCAGCAGAGGATACGTCAGTTCCACTGGAGCAAGTACCTGGATCCATTTCCGGTGGACCAAGCACAGGAGCAGGAGGTGAGACATTGATATCCCTAAGTCTCAAACCAGGAGGCAAGCCAGCATGCCCTTGGAGATTACTCTGGGTTTAACCAAGAGTCCAGTTCTTCTTTCCTCAGCAGGGGCAGAGGGTAGCAGGCAGCAGGGCAGCACAGCAGAAAAGCAGTTCTTCCAGCGCAACAGTCCAGCAGACTAGCAGTCCTTGTAGCACATCAGTCCTTCTTCCTGGCAGAGTTTCTTTACAGGTCCAGAAGTGTCTGATTGCATGGGGTCACAGACCCAGTACTTATACCCAGTTGTGCCTTTAAAGTGGAGGTGACTTCAAAGAGGGGTTTTGAAGTGCTTAGAGGTCCTCTCTTACCAGCCCTGGCTCCAGACTCACTACAGGGAGGTATGCAACCCTTTGATCAGGGACAGGACACTGCCCATTCAAGTGTAAGTATCAGCTCCCCCCTCCCATCCTGTCCAGGATGACCCATCAAGATGCAGATGGCCACTCAGTCACACCTAACCCTACTTTGTGTGTGGCTATCTAGACGGAATGGCCAAAGTACAGCTGTCAGCCACCCCAGATATGTATTGGAGACAGGCTGCAAGCACACAGAGTTGTCAGAGCAGATAAATGCCATCTTTCCAGAAGTGACATTTCTAAAATAGTAATGTTAAATCCAACTTTGAAAGCAAAGAGGACTTATCATTACCATTCCAATGATATTAAATATAATAGAGCTACTCCTTCTCAATCAGGAATTACAGCTTAAGTGTGTAATAAGGAATTCCCAATGTCCAACCCTGTCCTATGTGCTACATAGGGCCTACCTTAGGGGAAACACATATGTAGTAAAAGGGGAGTTTAAGGCTTGGCAAGGGGTTTTAAATGCCAAGTTGACAAGGCAGTGTAAACTGCACACACAGGCTCTGCAGTGGCAGGCCTGAGGCATGATGAGATGGCTATTTGTTTGGGTGGCACAATCTGTGCTGCAGGCCTACGAGTAGCATTTAATTTACAGACCCTGGGCACATGTAGTGCACTTTACTAGGGACTTTTAAGTAAATTAAATAGGCCAATGGGGTTTCCATGTTTTAAGGAGCGAGCTGATTGGCAGTGGTAAAGTGCTCTGAGTTCTAAGTCCAACAAAAAGAATACAGCAGAAAGTGGAGGAAGACCAACCTAAGGGTGTCAGGTCTAACAGGTGTTCACAATTTGTGGCTTCCCAAACTTTTGGTCATCTTGGGATAAGAACTGAGTAAATCATGACAGAATCTACACAGAAATACCTTTCAAGTTCAGTGTGGATTGTTCACAGAACATGGAGAATATCTTATCCGTGATGTAAACTGAAAACTCTTCAGTTTAATTGAGGCAAATAGTTTCTTTGAAAGATGGAGTTTCTGCAACTTGCTTCTGTCGCTTCTTGGGTCCAGCTTCTAAGTTGTAAATTGGCCTTTACGGTTTTCAGTGCATGGGCAACATTGAAAGTACTTGAGCCTCATTAAAGTGACTGACTGAAGCCTTTTGCTTTTAAAAAATGAATGTCAATTGAGCATTTAAAATAAAAATAATTCATCAATGACAGAAACTATTTAAGGATTTTAACAATGTATAGTATCACTATTATGAAAACATAATGTATAAACAATGTATAACTTTACTATCACACACTGTGCATTATGAAATCAAAATGCAGGTGTACACAATTAATTTGCTCCTGATATAAAGCCAGAGGTTCATGGATGCAACACTATCCCTTTCAAGCTGATTCTCATTAATAACATATGCCTTCAAAAAGCTGGATGCAAACATGAAAGGAAGTGCATTGTATTAGGGAAGAAAGATGCTAGCAACAATGATAAACCATGTGCAGTTGCTTTTTCTGTACTGCGTCTATCACCCACTGCTTTATTAGCTTTTTTATGTAACTTGTGCTGATGAATGCACCACTTAGGAACAAATTCCCTCACAATGTTTTTGAGTTGGCTAAACCCCTCACCGCAGGTAGGTTTACGCTTGCTTGACATGCTATGAATTATTTTCAATGTTTCTTACTGCCCTCTAGACCCTCTGGCAAATTTCTGTAAAACTGCTACTGTACACTGCACCCACGCCTTTGAAGAAGTAAAGCTTGTTAGACCCACTTGCTTACTTGGTGCTATTTTGGATAGTTATTCACTCCCAACCATTTTATAAGATGATCAGCAGACACTGCTTGAGTCCCAATCCCCGCAAAAAAACTTCCATTAGTGAAAGCTTAAATCAGAGATTAACTATGTTTATGGAGAGAAATACTTGTCCCCATCTAGAAATATAATTTAACAAGTTTTGCACTTGCTTAGGAAATTTCACATGAGCAATTAAACGTGTATATTTGCGCAGGTAAAAAAATAATTATGTAAAGAGTCTTCGGGATCATGCCCGGGAATACTGTGACAGTATCATTTTACCGAACATTTGTAGCACTGCTGGCCATGATAGGTTCCCCAGCGGACCACGACTGTTGACAAATGTGTGACTATAAAGCCGGACCCCCCGTGCTACCCATGGGGCATTGAATAAACCATGATTGAGATGATCAATGGGTCATCCAAGGAATGGAAGAATGTATGATTGTGTATATGGTGTGTATCTCACAAGTTGATGTAGGGGGCTTATCTCCTACTTAATATTACTTATGGATTTGAGGTCCTGAAGAAGGCCAACCGACGATGCATAGGCAGTTACATCTGGACCTTAAAAGCAGAGGTTCTCAGTTTCCTCACAGGGTACAAGTATCTTACTATGAGGGCCCGATTCACAGAACTAACTTAAGACAAAATCCTAAACTTACTACCATTTTGGTATTCACAGAAGGCACTTACTCATTTTGGTATTCACAGAAGGCACTTACTTATTTTGGTATTCACAGAAGGCACTTACTCATCAATGAGTAAGTGCCTTCTGTGAATACCAAAATGAGTAAGTTACTCAAAATGAGTAAGTTACTCATTTTGGTATTCACAGAAGGCACTTACTCATCAATGAGTAAGTGCCTTCTGTGAATACCAAAATGAGTAAGTTACTCAAAATGAGGAAGTTACTCATTTTGGTATTCACAGAAGGCACTTACTCATCTATGAGTAAGTGTCTTCTGCGAATACCAAAATGAGTAAGTGCCTTCTGTGAATACCAAAAGGTTAGTAAGTTTAGGATTTTGTCTTAAGTTAGTTCTGTGAATCGGGCCCTAAGTTTTTAGTGAAGCAATAAAGTCTCATTATTCTTTGGATTATACCCTAGATAATTTTAAACACAATCTTTGTTGTCCATGCGACATAAAGAGCCCTCAAAAACTGGTAGAACCACAAGGTAGTACCATCTGCCTAAGCAAAGGGTCATATGATGAAGCATGCCACTGGATATCCAGTAGGTGAAGGCCCCTATAAAACCTTATGGTACCCATAGGCCAGTTCCAACAAATCGAGTAAAGGCAGAATGACCTTGTGAGTCCAGGTGACTCAAATCCAGGATTAGGGAAGCCAATCCTTAAGGTTATAATGTCATGTCATGAAATGTGGAACTGATAAGAATCCCTTTAACCCTTTCCGCTCCTCATTCCCTCATTTGATGTATGAGATTGCATAATCCATGATCTACTGCTGTATTATATCCATGAGCTTTGCAAAGAGTGAGCTTTGTGGGACAGGATTATTTTAGGGAGACTTACCTTGTATTTCTTCGGGAATGTGTGTGTTGCACAAATGTGATACAAATTATGCCACAGTATTAAAAAAATGCACTATTTTTGGTTTCCTGCAGCCGGTTTTCACAATCCTCTTCTTGTAATTCTTGCTACAGACTGCCAGATATTTTGTTGTTTATTATTAAAATAAACATGCAACAGGCTCATGGTCCCATCCATAGTAGTACCACTTCCTCACCTCATGGTATTAGCTGATTGGTGTACCATTCCTCCTTCTATGGAATGCTTGCACTGCATTGCATGTAGGCCTATTTTACATCTAAATAGTACACTCATTCATCATGGAAACAATTCTTTATGTAATATATGCATTGTATACAAAAGAAGAACGCCTAATTTCCAATTTGAGTTTATAAGCTAGTGTGAAGCTTCCCTTCACTCCAATTGCAATGATTAAAGTGGACGCCCAAATATTTTTTGTATTTAGCCTTTGTAATGGGCTCACCAAAATTTGCACTGAAATTTGCAGCTCATGTGACTTTTGCGTTGTAATTGTATGGTTACAGTGAACAAAGGAAGTCACATGAGCTATAGCCATGAACATAAAACGCAGACTAACATCCAAAGAAATACAAAGTCCATTGTCATAAAAGAAGTTCTAGAGGCAGAAAATCACAATAACTGTTGGCATATCAAATTGTTGTATAATTTATTTCTGTGTCTAGCCATTAGGATGGACTCACCCCAAAATAGATCTCCCAGCGTATATGATTCAAGGAGATCCCCCCAAAATAGATCGCCCAGCGTATATGATTTTAGAGCCTGCTTTGGTGTGCTGGCTGTTCTCTATTTTTTCACTGCCTTTGATATCTCCTGTATATGTGTGTTGGACCTGACCCTTTCTGCAGGGTCACCTCAGATGTTTGCCTGCCTTTGCTGTACCTATTTTCTTTGGCTTTTAGGTGCACTTTTGCCCTGCTAACCAGTGGTAAAGTGCTTGTGCTCTCTCTTCTAAATATTGCAAAATGGCCTACACCTGATTGGTACATTTAATTTACTTGTAAATCCCTACTACATGGTGCTACATATACTAAGGGCCTGTAACCTAAATGCTGCTAGTGGGCCACGGCACTCATTATGGCATTCACAAAGTAGTCTTTTCAAACATGTCTCAGGCCTGCCACTGCAGCCTGTAATGCAACTTTATACTGCCATTTTAACTTGGCAAAATGAAACTTTTGCCAGGCCTAAATCTTCTGTTTCAATTCATATAAATCACCCCTAAGGTTGACCCTAACCACTCACTGGCAGGGTGCATGGTATTTAAAAAATAGGACGTGTGCTTACATTTGATATTTCCTGACAGAAAAAAACTTCTAATGTAGTTTTTACTGTTATAAGGCAATCTCTTCCATAGACATATCTGAGCTACCTTATCACACTTAGGGTCTGATTTAGAAGTCGGCGGAGGGAATACTCCATCACAAACATGACAGATTTTAGGTCTGCCGTATTACGATTCCCTTAGAATAGAATGTGATGGTAATACGGCGGACGGGATATCTGTCACGTTTGTGATGGAGTGTTCCCCTCTGCCAACTTCTAAATCAGGCCCCTAACAAGTGAGAGCTTCAGTTTGGGGCCGGATAGAGAAATACTGTTTACACTCAAATGAATTGTAATTTAAAATCCTCTTTAGTGGTAAAGACGGATTTTAAGTAACTATTCTGAAAATGGCACATTTGGAAAGTTTTTTTAGTTATTTTTAATGTTCTTCTTTATCATTATTTCTTCTGAGAAAAGACAGCACGTCATTTTTTGAGAAAATGCGCTAAATGATACTCGCATCTTTTTTCTTTTTGTTTCCTCCTTTAATCTGAACAGGTACTACTTGACCGCATGAGAATCGGGTCAATACACCCTGATACATAGAGACCCATACAAAATAAGGTCTCCACCACTTTTCCTTTTTTTAGGTCCTGAAGAAAGCCCACTTGACCAACAAGGGCAATCACTGGGGCTGAAACATGTCGACCTTTTTATGGACACTCACAGTGCGTTAGACCACTAACTAGTCTTCCTACGCACGACACAGATTTTAATATATCTCGAACCCAGATTGATTACATTTTACAAATCGGGGTCTACGAGTTTTAACATTTTGAGATTCACTTCACTAAAAACACTTTCACCTTTCTTTGATCACTACTGCAATAACCAGTGGTTTTCCTCCGGATGGAGGAAGCATACAAAAACTAACCCTATGATGATGCTGTCACGTTTTTAAGAGCAGGGCGGATAATCAAGATATACCGCTTTTCCGACTTTTGTACGTGAATGAGGGTTTTTTATCGGTACACTGCACGAATTTCATAAAACCCTGGTTACTCAGGTCAAGTGATCCATTCTCATTTTGATATCACATTTGGAAAGTTGACATTTTTCTTCCTTAACCAAATGTGCCTTTCTGCCTGGTCCAGGGTCACAGGACTGTGCATTGCTATCCTCTGGTGTTTTGTGTATTGCTTCCACACAAAGAGACAAAACAGGCAAAGGTGTCAAGCGAGACGGTCTTTCTGACAGGATGCTTGGGGAAGAGTTGTGCCCTGCCCTGATACACTTCAAAGGACCCTGTCTGCAGCACACACAAAAGAACCTGACACCAGGCCTGTCCTTGCCTTTGTCACCGTAGACATCAGGGTCCCAAACCTAGGAGAAGCAGAAGAACAGACCAGAACCAGTTTTGGGGGTAGGCCAGGGAATTCCCCATGGAAAGGCTGACATCAGTCATAAAAGTGGCACCTTCAGGACCTCCCCTCAGATAACTCCTGGACCTGTGGAAGATTCTGTAGAAGGACTATTCAGCTGTCTGAAGACGGAAAATTGCACCTGCTTGCCTTAAAAACAGGCTCTCCAGAAGTGACTCCAAGAGTCAGTTGGTTAGCCTCATGTTTGAGCTGCAGAGACACAACAAGCTTCCTGAGGCCTACCTGCAACTGCCCAGCTGACCAGCACCAACTGGACCTTTATGGACCTGTCTGGACCTGCCTGAGCCCTGCTGCTGTCCTCTGCTGGAGTAATTTCTGATCCCCAAAAGGTGCCCGTAATTCATGAACCATTGCCTGGCATCCTGAAGAAAAGGTGAAGAAACTGAATTTTGAGCTCCTCACGACCGCAAATTGACCTCTTCGCACTGAGAAATGACTTTTTGTGACAACCATCAACACAAAGCTTCTGTAAGACAAACTCTTCGCTGTGGTAGCAACAAGCCATGTCAACCATCAAAGTGATTCACCAGTGATGAGCGGTGCTTTGCGATCCGAGACACCAGACCTGCTTCTTGCACCAACAACTTCCTCATCATGGCTCTCGCCAATGTGAACCATGCTCTATGTGTTGACTTGATAAAGTAACTCGTCAGTGAGATTAACCTGGCCCCTGTATCCGACCTGTGCTTCATCACAGTCGGCTTGAACTTGTGACTTTCCCTAGGTCCATCGTGGCCAGATAACTGCGAGTGCCACTTTGTTCTTTTTGGCACTACGTTTACCTAAAACCTAGAAAACTAATGTCTCTGGTCCTACTGAATGAATTTTTGTCACTTTAGTTTCATTGTCAGGAGTGAAATTTGTACTTGTAAAGCGCACTTATACCCCCAAAGGGGTGTCCTGGCGCTGTACGCATACCGCTGTGGAACCCTTCCTGGCTTTTCCCTGTGAAATGTCCACTCCTGGGCACCCCCAGGGTGAAGCCAGGCATCCCAGCGCTGTTGGGGCCGTTGTGGAGATTAAGCAAGCTATTGCCCAGAGTTGCAGAGTGGGACATATGATTAGAATAGGCACCGAGGCGAGAATTATCAGGTCCGAGGAAATTGAGCCCAAGACCCGCCGAGGCAGGAATTGAACCCTGGTCCCGGGCCAGATCTCTGCATCAGGGTCTGCCGCTCTAACCATTGAGCCACACTTCTCCAGGAGTGTAACACAAGCCCCCACAGTGCGGGGGCCTCAATCCTTCAGGAGACACAAATCCTTCAGGTGGCCCCTTCTTCCCTAAGGGCAATGAATATCTGTGAGATATGGGATACCTGGGGGCCCCTCTTCACATTCTGCAAGGTGGCCCCATCATTTTGCCTTACTGGTCATTTTAGAGATTAAAATATTCTTAACTTTCCTAAATTGGGTTGAGTTTTTTTTTCTCCACTTTATTACTATTGGAATGCTGCATAAATAGTTTATGCATTGCCTCTAAGGTAAGCCTGACTGCTTTTGTGCCAAGCTGCACAGGTTTATTTAGTGACTTTTGTGGTTCACCCTATCAAGGATTGTGTTCATCATTTGAGTGGTACGTCAACCCCTCTCGACTAACAACTATTTCTTACAATGTGTGCTCCTTCTTTTTTGTCCATGGCACTAGCTAATGTGATTTCCAGGGCTGTTATTTTATGAATGCAAAAAACTCAGAAAGATATAAGAGTTGGGACCATGAGCAAAAAATAGAAGTACTACCATTAATCGAAAGAACTGGGCCATTTACTTAATAGATTCCTTACAGTCGAGAAACCAAGGCAAGTACCAGTACTCAAAATAGCAAAGTTGGATGGTCACAAGAAATACTGGAAATAGGAAACAAAACATCTTCTGTGTCTGTGGTCTAGGCATTTTTGTTTATTTCTGGGTTTATAGTGGTCATTCTACCTTATTGTGAACAATACCAGCACTATAGTCCTGCTTCTATTTCCTTCTTGTCAAAGCCAGTAATTTTTGCATTCCTGTATTAACGCATGCAAAACATACTCTTTCCATGCATCCCACAGTTAGGTCACACCTACTGGATTTTCCAGTGCTTCGTCTTTAAGTGATCGCCAATAAAATCAAAGTTGCTGCACTTTGTCCTTAACAGAAATGTCAAAACTAAAGTAGCTAATAAACTATAGATTGCCTTCAGTAATCTCCTGGAAGCTTTATTAATGCTGAAAGAGAATGCCATAAATCAATCAAACCTATGCGAATAAGAATGATCTTGGCTTAAGTTTGTTTTACACATCTTCTTGATAATTTAAGAGTAAGTCCTTCCTGTGAAGTATTTTTTTTTTTTTTTAATTCAGTGTAATTTGTTTTATTCGGGATACTTCTAGAGCACCAACCATACCCAAGGAACAATGGAGAGCTTTACATAGTAGAAGGAATAATAGCCCAGCGATCAGCAGTGAAACATGCCTCAGACATCGCTGCCCTCATCATTAGTCATGAAGCTGACGTGACAATTCTAACTGAATCGCGTCTTACCGAATCCTCTTCCCCTTGCATAGATCTATTGGTTCCTCCCAACTATAACATTGTGAGGCTAGACAGACTAAACAAAACAGGGGAGGTATCACTGGCATACATCTCTCTGAACCCTCAGTTACCCAATTACACACTGACCCTCTTGACTCCTGTGAATACCTCGGACTTTCTATAAGAACTGTAGATAATCAACATTGCAAACTACATGCATTCTACCATCACCGCAGGTATCAATGCCCCTTTCATAGACCAGTTAATGGAGATCATTACTGCAAATTCTTCCCCTCACTCCAATGATATATTCCTAGATGATTTTAATTTACATTGCAACAATCTTAATGATAAACAGGTCAAAGTACTGAACGATTTCATAGCAGACCTAAATCTTTCACATGCCTGCACACTGCCAACACACTCAAAAGGCTCTACGTTAGACTAGATAATTTCTAGAGCCAAGGCTGTTAAAATAAACTTAATTGATCCATGCAATTGGTCGGATCACCACGTCATAACTTTCCAAATATGTGACATAAAAAAGAAAAATACTAAGCAATCCATCAAACTTAAACAGTGGGCATGAGACATTAGAGACTTAAATAATGAGCAACTAGTAGCACTTTGTGAGAAGAAGCTACACCTGCCTAATAACCTGGTAAACATTAGCAAACTTACGGAACCCTATAATTAGGTATTATGGTATTTTTTTTTAACATTTCCGTCTGTATTTATCCATATTTATTTTTTAGCCATCTTATCAGTATTTATCCATATTTATTTTGTGGTTTGAGGATAAATGAAGATGTAAAATTGTATATTTCCATATTTATTTAATGGATAGACGCGCACTCATGTCTGTCGTGTTTGAAAGATTTAAGCTGCCAAATATATCATACCAATACACTCACTGGTAAATATTAGAAGTATTCCACAAATGTATCTTGACATATGCCAATTCTTTAAGGAAATGTGATCCTGTTTTTAATACCCCATGCTATCTGCTCAGCTGTCGGCCTACAATTCATGAAAGATAGCACTGAGAATCACTTAAAAGAAGCCCCATTTTCTGTATTTATCAGTTCTTGAAACTAAATGCAGACAGAAAACACATTGGGCCACATGCATCATTGTAAATTGCGGTCGCAAAGGGGCAGATTCGCAGAATCTGCCCCTTTGCAAAAATTGCTATTTAAGTAATGACTAAAATTGCTATTACTTAAATTGCGATTATATTTAGGGAATAGCAAATTACAATTCCCTAAATGCAATGCAACAATAAAAAAAATAAATCAATTTCGCAATTCAGAAACACAAATTACCATCAATTCAAAATTGATGGTAATTTGCGAGAACTCACAGAGCATGCGTATTTTGTGCTACTAAGCACTACGCAAATGGCACGTAGCACAGTGCAAAAACTGTGCTAAAACACGTAGCATAGCAGCAGCAAAATCATCAACACCTACTAATGCTTTGATGAAATAATTTTACATGCTAAAAAGCATATAACCAATTCACAAAAGTGAACTTTGACAATGAAAATATTAGGCAATGAGAGAGGTGATGATTTTGGGGTCCCCCCTAACCTAGGGGAGGACCAAGCAGATGCCTTGAACACAAAGAGCATATCATGCTGAACGATTCAGTGGTGGTCCCTTCCTCCTAGGACCACCCCAAGCACAGTTATGGGCAAAAATACAATCCCAACCAAAGGCCCTGCAAAGCATTATGGGACGAGATTAGCAGTGGGCAGTGAATATTATAGTGTCCAATATCAAAATAATTCTACAAAGAGCTGCAGTTCAACTAGTCGTTACTAGATGTCCCTCACGAGTCAAATGCAAAAGCAATGAAATTATTATTACATCAAGCTGCAGTTCCACTAGTCGTTACTAGATGTCCCGCACAAGTCAAATGCAAAAGCATTGAAACCCTTTCATGAAGCTTTTGCATTTGACTCATGAGGGACATCTAGTAACGACTAGTGGAACTGCAGCTTGATGTAATAATAATTTCAATGCTTTTGCATTTGACTCGTGAGGGACATCTAGTAACGACTAGTTGAACTGCAGCTCTTTGTCGAATTATTTTGATATTGGATACTATAATATTCACTGCCCACTGCTAATCTCGTCCCATAATGCTTTGCAGGGCCTTTGGTTGGGATTGTATTTTTGCCAATAACTGTGCTTGGGGTGGTCCTAAGAGGATGGAACCACCACCGAATCGTTCAACAAAATGTGCCTTTTGTTTTCAAGGCATCTGCTTGGTTCTCTCCCTAGGTTAGGGAGGATCCCAAAATCATCACCTCTCTCACTGCTTGTTAATTTATCTTTTTCACTTTTGTGAAATGACTAAATGCATTTTAGCATATAAAGACAGAGATACTTGTTTTGTCATAACTTGCACTGTGCAAGATGCCCTACGCACTGCGTAATTTGCATAGCTGAGTGTAGTTCAAAGTGTACTTCGTGTAGCTACGCGTAGTGCTACTACGCAAACTATGCCCAGGGTTACATGTGTGTGTGCGCAACATGTGTTGAAATTGCAATTTCAGGGGTGCATCAGGGTGTCCTTTTGGCACCCTTGAAATTGCATGTGCAATTCGGAGTACCTATTTGGTACTCGCAAATTGCGCATGCAATTCCCATTGATTACTATGGGCCTCTAGGCCCATAGGAATGAATGGGAAGCAATTCCTTATTTTCGAATCGCAATTTGCGAGTCGCAAATAAGGAATGTGTAGGAATCGCAATTTTTTTTGTGATTCCTACATGCATAAGCATTTGCGATTCCTAAATTGCGATTTCTTAAAAATCGCAATTTAGGAATCGCAAATGCACAGTTTGATGCATGTGGCCCAATGTTTTCTGTCTGTATTTATCTGTAAAAATCAGTAAAAACAGAAAACAGGGAGCCTTACCTAAATTCAACGATGATGAAAATAATCAATACGATCGCTCCTTTAAAACTTAAAAGAATACCAGATAATGATATAAAACCTAGGTTTAATGGGTTGCTTAATGAAGAACGGCGAAATCTGAGACTAGCGAAAGGAAGTTGAGACAGAGCCCTTCATCCCGCCAGCTAAAACTCCTGATAAAGACTGGAAACACATACAACAAAAGTATTCTCAGATCCAAAAAAGCACTCTTCAGAACTGAACTGGATAATACTAAAAGCAGACCTTGTTAACTCTTCAAAATGTTAAAACAACCATCTAATAAACTGGCCAAATCCTCGCAATAGTTCAATAAAATCCCAACTTAGCTATAAGGAGTTCTCAGCTTTCTTTATAACCAAAGCCAACTCTTTGGAAAGTGAGCTCAAGATAGCCATAGATTACCTCTCTAGCCCATTGCCATCCCAAAATGATGAATTCACACACACCTCACAGACAAAGCATAAAAAATAAAGCACAGTGGTCGGCCTTCAAGCTATATTACCATAATGTTATTGCCAAAACTCTCTTGACTATAAAACCTAATAACCACTACAACTGGGGCGAGGATGTGGCCTAATGGTTAGGGCGGTTGACCTCAAATCTGGGGAACCGGGTTTGAGTCTCGGCAATGACACACACCATCTGTGATTCTCGGCAAATCACTTAATCTCCCCGTGCCTAAAAAAAAAAGAAATGTATGTGTCCGTCTGTAACGCAACTGGTGCTCATGTAAAGCGTTCGTATACCTTCAGGTCGAGTTTGTGCTATATAAAACTCTGGGGGAAAAAATCATCCTCTGCGCTCAAAATGCTTGATGATAGTCAATCAAATCATCGTCCCCATTTGGACAAAGACAAACACTGCTTCTCTGTCTCAAGGTTCCTTGCCAGACTGCCTAAAAACAGGTCCTCCTATTCATTAAAAAACCATCAGAGAACCTTTCTGACCCAAATAATTTTTTGTCCAGTGACCAATATTCTCCAGTTAGCCAAATTGCTAGAAAAATATGTGCAACAACAAATGAGCCAACACATTCCTAAATCTAATCTACTAGACGATTACCAATCTGGGTTCACAGTACGGAAACAGCAATTCTACATATAGTGGATGATGCCCTACTGACACTGGATCACAATGAAACATGTCTATTAGTTCTTCTTGATCTGTGATCCGCTTTTGACATGGTAAACCATGAGAAATTCCTAGCCTGCCTAGAAAACAGAATGGGGTTATTGGAAACTGTGCTAGAATGGTTTAAATTCTTTTTGCAGAACAGAATGCAAAGATTTATAGTTAACCAGGATCTATCATCGCCATCCACTAATTTGATTGGAGTTCCGCAAGGCTCAAAACTATCTCCATCTCTATTTAACCTATGTGTCGAACCGCTAACTGAAATTCTACAGCACGATAACATTAAGCCTGGGTGGAGGTCGCGGAGTTCCAATACACGGAACTCCGCGAAGTGACAAAAAAACTCCACCAAGCTACACGGAGTTCTGTGAGCAGCGGAGTGGTATACCTAGCACTGTTCGCACTGATTTTCAGTGCAGGGTATTTGTACTGCGCTGTAAAATCAGCGCGAACGGCATCTCGCACAATGCAAGAGGGAGCTGCTTCTTTCCGCCACTCGAGTAGAAGTTCTACTCGAGCGGCAGCTTCCTCAACGTGAATGGAAGGTTTCTCAATGCAAGCGGTAGCAACCATCCGCGACAGCCAGCATTGAGAAATCTAACAGGGAAGTGGTCTAGCATTGGATTTTCCTTGCTCGCGCATGCCAACTTACCGTTGGCGAGCGTGAGCGGGGGAAAAAAAAACCCTCCGAGTTTTTCAGAACTCCGCGAGCTCCGTGGAGCATGAAAAACTGCACAAGCTCTGGGAACAGTGTGGAGTTCACTGCCCAGGCTTAGCTAACATCTCCTTTCACCTGTAAGCAGATTACACCAGATCTATATTAGGATTTCTTCACCGGAGCAGATCAAGAGACTGAATGATGCTTTAAAGATGACCTTACAATGGTTAACTAGCAATCATCTTAAACTAAACACGCAAAAAATGGAATTCCTATTAATATCCCCCTCCCCAAAAGCTCCTCTGATGTTAAGGAATGGACCAAACTGATCACTGCTTTAAATTGCACCACGGTCTTTGTTGACTCAACCAAATCGCTAGGAATTACGCTTGATAAGGATCTAAACATGCAATCCCACATCAACCCTATGGCAAAGAGTGCCCGCTTTCACCTGAGCTACCTTAGAAAATTGAAACCATTCATCGCAACCTCAGACCTTAAATTGGCAGTCCAATCCTCAGTCATCTCGAGGATCAAATATGGCTGTATGACACTAACAGGATTACCCAAGATCTCCACAGCTCCACTAATAGCTTGTCTCAATGCGAGCGTGAGACTCATAACAGGTTCTACAAAATATGACAACATCTCTCCACATCTCTGAAGGCTCTAAACTGTCTGCCATATGAAGCCATAATACAACTTATACACACCTGTATTACACACAATGTGCTCCACTACAAAACACCGATGTACCTAGCTCAGAAAATTGAGATATCTGGAGGAGGCAGTTCTTTTCGGAGCACCAGAGACCTGGTGCTGAAACCTCCTATCTTTCAGAAGAAAAAACTTACGACAGAGCATTTTCCGCAGCTACCCCTAGAATCTGGAACTCGCTTCCTCCAAACACCAGAAGAATCCCGGCCACGTCAGTTTTCAAGAGGGAAGCAAAGATCTTTCTAATGAGCAAATTCCTTCCATATTTAACTGCAAATCAAATACATTGTTGTCAGTTAGCTAATGTGTGGCCTAGACCTTCTGGGTATGGAACCCGCTCTCTCCAGAATGATCCCAAGATTTTCATAACAGACTTTGCAACTTATCAGGGAGTTATTTACTAAGTGATTAGACAGATGTTTATGTCCCCATATGACACTAATGTGTATAGCGGCAGACCTTGCTAATTATTGTGAGTGAACTTATTCTTTACCTTCTTATAATCAATTGGTACATGTGTTATATTTGGATGGAATTGTTTCATATCATACTATCAATTTATTTAGTTTTATTTGTGATATGATGCCTCCATATCCTGTTTTTCGCAGCTCTAGATGCCATGTAATTGTGAAGCGCTCAGATACCCAACAGGTCTTGTTCGCGCTATAGAAAACACTGAAAAAGTAAATGGTTACAAATTGCCAGAACAGCCGCAATTCAGCAGCGCCATGAATGTATAATTAGTGAAGCAACCAAAAGTAGTGGTTTTCCACATAAAATAATAATAATGAACAGAAGCGCAGTTCAACTTCTTCAGTAGTTTCACAAAAATAGTTATTGCATGGATCTTTAGTCAGCCCATTGGATGTATTTAAGAAAAACATGTTCTATAGCACAATGGCATTAATACAAGGCTGTAATCTGCATCTTGAATGCATATGAGTGTACCATAAGCCATTTCCTCGGTACTGTTGAATACAGAATAATAACCTCCTTTTAGATTTAACATTCATTGTTCAGTGAAGAAGACATTTCTTTTTTGATTTTCCTTCAGTAATAAAAATGAAAGAAAAAAGAGCATACAGGCGAAGCAGTGCACATGCAGTGACACAGAAAGAGAGAGAAAGGCGAGAGAGGGTAAGAGAAGCAAATCCGGGAAATACAGGATAGAAGAGAAAAGAGAGCAAGAGGAGGGAAGAATAATGTGAGGATAATAATGAGAAAGAAACAAAGAGTAAGAGGTAGAAAGGGATAAAGAGAGATAGAGAGAAGAAGAAAGAGAAAGAAAAACGGTGAGAGAAAGAAAAAGAGAAGGAAAGAGATTATGTGATAGAACAGTAAAAAGAATAAGACAGAAAGCTAGAAGGACAGAGGGCGATAGGATGGAAACAAGTGGAATTGTGAGAGAGGGAGAGAGAGTGAAAGGGATTAAGAGAAAGCATGCTCCCTTTCTACAAAATGCAGGGGCATATTAGCAAGGCGATTATCGCCTCTTTAGCGGGACTTTTTCCCGCTAAAGCGGCGATAATATTATCGCCTTATCAACAAGCTGTCGCTAACTGCTGTTAGCAACAGCTTGTAGGCGATAGCGACCGGGTTGGGTGCCGCTTTGCATGCCAGAGATATTTATCGCTAATGGCATGCAAAGTAGGCGTTCCCCACCTAACAGCGACTGGAAACAGTCGCTGAGGTCGCTAACGTCTATCAGCGAGGCAGGGGCGGTGATTAGCGAACCAGCGATAAACACGTTTAGCGCTGGTTTGCTAACACCTGGTCCCACCCTGACTTAGCCATGTAATCCAATGAGAGGTGGATTACATGGCTAAGTCCCCCTCGCACTATCAGCAAGCAGAACTGGGGAACAGTGTGAATATCGCCTGTTTTCAGGCGATATTCACACTGTTCTCCAAGGTTTCTATCGCTTTGGAGATTAGCATTGCTGATTGCACGCTAACTCCGCGATAGAAACCGGCGATGCCTGGCGATAATTATCCAAGCGCTAATTGCGCTTTGCGATAATTATCGCCAGGCATTGCTAATATGCCCTGCATTGTTTTATGGATGTTTAAAATATATAAATGGTGATGATGATGAGATATTTATATAGAACAAGCAGTTATCCTAGGATTTCTGCACTCAAGCACTGAAGAAAAAGAAGGTCGAAAATCTGAGGTGTTTTTCTGTTTATCAAGCCATATATTTCTTTCATCTAAATTAGTCACACAAAAGACTATTAGCCCTACCCACTAAACTTTAGGCTTGATTTAGAGTTTGGCGGACTGGGTTACTCCCTCACAAATGTGGCGGATATCTTGTGCGCCGTATTACAAGCCCATTATGTCCTATGGCACTTGTAATGCGGTGGGAGGGATATCTGTCATGTTTGTGTTGGCGTAACTCGTCTACTAAACTCTAAATCAGGCCGTATGTGAGCTCTCTGCCTGGATGGAGTTCACAAATTGCAAATTGTCAATCCCTGTGTAAAATTAGACATCCAAGTTTCCATCCTCTCAATTGAAGGAGTGGAGTCTCCTTCAACTGGATTTTTGCACTAAGACTTGCTACTTGTAACTCCTTACTTGGATTCCTGCTATGCTCATGGGCGGAGAGCTCTAAATTGAAAAGAATAGGGAAATAGTATACACTTGAACCAAATCACACATACTTGGCATATATAAATACAGCCCATACCCTAGGATCTGCCATCTTCGCTTTGGACTGCTTCAGTACCAGGACATCACACTCTAGCTCTAGACACAAAAATTCAGCCATCCCCCTCAAGAGGAATTTCACTGAAGGGGAGAAAGGCTTTGTATTTAATATTGCTGCAGATCACTAGTGGGAACTCTATGGTCTGCTTTCATACAAGTTCAGTGGAACTGATAAGGCGGTCATGTAGCAGGAGGTAATCGACTTAGTCAATGCACTGGAGGAGGAGGCAAGAACCATGAGGGACATGTAAGTATGCGTGCACGTATATGTGGTATTTCAACAGTGTGAGCCTACTCAAAAGGCAGCAGAGTGCAGTATAGGGTCAAAGGCAAAAATTAAGTCAAAGAGTGATAGGAGAGGTAACAGACTCAAATAAATACCTTAAACAGAAATGTTTCTGAAAGTAAGGCCTGCAAGCATTTCATTTAAACCTTAAAAATGAGTATGCAGAATCCAATTTTGAAATAAAAGACATTCTATAAATTGGTTTCTATGAAATGGTAAAGGCTATTCATTAGACCTGTCAGCCTTAGGGATGACTTACCCCAAACGTTTTGCCTCTCCTCCTTCATTTTGCTGAATCTGTTTTTGTGGGCCATAACCAGTGCTAAAGTGCTTGTGCTCACTCCCCTGCAACATGGTTAAATTGGCTTATACCCAATTGGCATATTTAGTTTACTCATAAGTCCCTTTTAGATGGTATGCCATAAGCCCAGGGCTATAAATGAAATGCTACCAGTGGGCCTGCAGCACTTATTGTGCTACCCACTCAAGTAGCACCTTAAAACATGACCCAGGTCTGCCACTGCAGTGTGAATGCAGTTCTAAACTGCTATGTCGACTTGGCATTAAAACACACTTGCAAAGCCTTTTATTACATATATATGACCCCTAAGGTTGGGCCAAGGTAGCCCACAGAGCATGGTGCAGTGCAATTAAAAGGTTAGACTGTACTTTTTAGTTTTGCATGTCCTGGAAGTTTTTCACTACTGCAAGGCCTACCCCTTCCATAGGATAACAATGGGGATTCCTTATTGCATTTAAGAAGCTGAAATTTCAGCTATGTCATGTTTGGTGTATTTGGAGTTGTAATGAAAACCCTATTTAATGGTAAAGACAGGTTTTTTATTACAATTTTGAAAATGCCACTTGTAGCCTGTCTTTGGTCAAATGACTGGGTGTAACTGACAATTAGACAGTTTGAATTCCTCCAAGATAGTCACACAATAGAGGGATTAGGTGTGCCTTAATGGGCCATCTGCTGGCAGGATGAGGGAGCGGAGCTGAGCACAGCACTACTTGCAACTGACCTCAGACACCAATTCTTCAGTACACGTCTGGGCCTGTAGATACTCTGCCAGGAAGAAAGACTGCTGTGCTGTTAAAAGGACTGCCACTTTGCTGGACTGCTGACCTGAAGTTGGCCCTTGCTGAATTACTGCCTTTCTGCCCTGCTGCCCATTTGACTGGGGAAGAAGGACTGGACTAATAACTTGAACCCAGGACCACCATAGTGACTCCAAAGGGCTAGTTTGCTGGCCTCCTAATCGAGCCTTAGGGACACAAAAGGCACCCTTCACCTTGGACCCACATCTGAACCCAGTCTGAGTGAGTCAGACCCCTCCAAGTAATGCCCCATCAGTTCTGAACCCTTGGAAGTGGTGCTGAATGTGACTAGATAGCCAAAACTCATAAGTGGGAACTCAGACATTTTTGGACTAAAGACTGCTCTGAGAACCAGGAGGAGACCAGAACCAACCTGCTCGCCTATCATGAGTTTGCGGCTTCCCCCCTATGTTCTTCTCTGCAGCAGCAAACCAGTTTCAGCTGTCCTTCACCAAAGGGGTATCCGGCCTTGTGAAACTATATTTGGCTACAATCCTCTGCCTCGTCCCACTAGAGATTTTTGACTTACATTTCAGAGACTAAGTCCAAATGTAAAAATCTTCATAGCAGATTCGACTCAAGGCTATCCAACAAAAATGCTCCCTCCTCAGACACCTCCTGCAGCCTTGCCTTGCTGAACTTTGCCTTCTCAGAAATTCGTCTAAGTCCCAAGGTAAGTGCTGATCAGGCCCAAACAACTTCATATATACGAACCACGTTCCATCGAGGCTGGCCATATTTTTTTTACTTTTATCCGGTCTCGCAAAAAGATGTCCATGGTTGGCGCTTTGATCCTTTAGTTTGTACAAAAAAAAGTTTAAAATGTATAACTCTGGTTCTACCTATTAGAGTTTTGTCACTTTGTTGTCAAATAATGTATTAAAACTTACTCTATTTTTCTAAATTGGTGTGGGATTTTTCTTTTGTTGTGTTTTCACTTTATTAATGTTTGTGTGCTGCATAAATGCTTTACACATTGCCTCTAAGTTAAGCTTGACTGCTTTTTGTGCCAGGCTACCCAAGGTTAAACACAGGTTAATTTAGTGACTTTTTGTGGATCATCCTGCAACGGATTGTGGCTGTTGCTTAGCCAGGGCTTACACTGCTGTCAACCAACAACTAGAGGTGGGCGGAACTCTGCGGAGTTATAGAAAAACTCAGTGAGATTCAGCGGAACTCGGCGATGCGGCGAGCGCAAAGTAAGTGGTTTTATAAATTCTTTTATTTTATTTTCCCTATTCCGTTGTCTGTCGACTTCCCCCTTGCCCCGCCCGCCCCACTGCTCTTGCCTGCACCTGCAACGCCTGGGAACGGAACATTCCACCTACCACTACCAACAACCCAATTTCTCACACCATTCATCCTGAAAATTTCTATTAAACTGTTTAGATGAAATGGTTTCTCAGTAATGGTATTTCATTAAATCATTTTTCTATAAAGCACATGTAATCGGATAGGAGAGGCTGGTAAGTGTACCACCTGCTATTGGATGTCTTTTGCCTAACCATGTCTCTCTCTCCAAGTGTCAGGACATGTATATTTCATTTTAATATAATACCATTTGGACAACAAGTTCTTCTAATTTCCACAAAAGATCAAATGGCCAAAATGATAGGCTATCCGTCTTTCTTCTCAATCAACATATGCTTCATACATTCAGAGCTTCATGTGCAGGCATTTGTCTAAGTATCTTGTCACTCATCCATCTATCCACTCATGCCCCCATTGTACACTATCATTTACTGTGACATAACTGAATACATTATGTGAAATGCAACATTATCAGTGCTCAACACATTTTTAAGACATTCCACCACATGGTGGCACTGTCTATATAGTTTTAAACTGTGAAAATTAGCAGCAAGTTGAACAGTTCAATACTTATCAAAAGCCATTCTTACAGATGTGGATGACCTTGAGTATTCCAAATTTTCAGATCTGTTTGAGTGTGAAAGTTAGCAGGTAGCATCAGTTTTGTCATTTGCTAGCTCAGGCAGGGACAGTGAATGGTGGAAGCTGAAGTGGCCTTCAGAGGTTTATATTGAACCCTCGCACTTATTTTTTTAGGTCCAGCCTAGAGCCAGCGCACATGCGCTGCTCTGTGAGACTTGTTGCAATGGAGTATGGAATAGAAGCCCCGCCCACTCTCCGCCCATATTTGTCATTGGCTTGTGTCATTGTCCTTTGTAAATGCTGGATTCTGATTGGTAAATAGGCTTGTTAGTCCTTCTTTAGTCTTGTCTTTATCTGTAACCTCCCATGGTGACTGGCCCCTTTACTTCGGTTGTTACATGGTATGTGTTATTTAGTCTGTAAGCACTACTTTCTTTATTGAGTTTCTCCTACCGCAGGAACTACATGGGCACCCGCTTTCAATGGCAACACAGGTGCCCACTTTCACTTTAACAACACGGGCGCCTGGTATTATTTTAATCCCCCACCCACCCTCTCCCTGATTAATCTTGCTCCATCGCCCTCACGTCTGTTTCTCCCCCCTCCCATCAACCAGACCTAAAGCCCCACCTACTCCATGAGACTGTCTTCGTTGCCCATATCCTAGCTTGTTTTCCAAGTAGTTTATTTGCGTTGTTTTGAAACATCTGCAAGAGGGCAAAAAAACAAATTTCATTTACTGGTATAATATTCCTTGGCTACTCTCCGCACCACCACCGACCGCCCAGCTGCATCGGTATTGGCTATAGACAGAAGCATGCAGGGAACTGGGCGGGAAGGAACTGCCTTGGCCCTGCCCCTTCATCGAGGGTCTGTGAGAGAGCGGGATGCTAAAAAAAAAGAAACTGACTAACCGGGCAATGCAGGCGTATTAGAGAGAGGACTTGCACAAATGATATTAAAATTAAACAGTTTCCTAGATTAGTGGATAAATGGCATTTGATTTATTCGCAAAACTTTTTTACTAAATCAAACAAATAGACATTTTAAACACATGTTACTGATCATTGTATAATGTGAGGACATTACAAAGAATGCTATTTTAAGAATTATTTTTTATGCAATTAAAGCACTTGGATCTCTTTCCACCTCTGTCACGATGCAAAGAATGAGCAGTACTCCGGTTCCAAGGTGGCCACCCTATTTACCGCAGCAGCACAAGGAAACGCCGTCGGCTTGGTTTCTTGCCTCATTTCTGTGTCTACAGGTCGGGTCCAGGACAAGAGAAATGAAGTTTCATTTGTAGCTCTTGCAGCCAACCCAAAAGATGCTGCTGGTTGTGCGCTCTCACCTGCGCCTTCTGCGCTGCCACAGTGTTGCTCTGCGGAGCCTGAATTACGCGGACATGGTGGCTACAGTGGGCTCGCAACCTGACCGTCATGCCGAGCAGTACAAGGTAGGCCAGTCACCAGTGAAGTAAGGTCACGGTCACGAGTGGCTGACCAGAAAATAAGATGAATTTGGTGTGAGCCTGATTTAAAAAAAAAAAAAAAGCTGCCCTAAGGCTCATGTTATCTTAACTTGCCATCCAAATAACAGCCATGTTTCTGTAATCATATAATGTATGTTGAGATTTCTGACTATGTATGACCAGGGCTTTACGTGGGATGAAGAAACTGGGGGGCTGGGGTGGGAGTCTCTCAAAGGGGTGTGGCCGTTGTAATTAAGGGAGTGGCTTAAAAACACCTAAGCTAAAAATCTGTGCTTAGCATAGTGTGCCGCGATTGGTATTTTTCTGCTTTTGTCCTTGCATCCAGATATGTAATACAACAAGTAATATTCCACCTACAACAAGCCAGGCCTATTGGCTTTGTCAATGGTTGTTAGTTGCATAAGATCAATAAGCAACAACTATGGCTTCGTTGTATATAACATTGAAAATGCTTCAGTTCTGAAATGAGGAGACAGTGAAAGAACAAAAACGAATCTCTTTGAAGTTACATCAAAGACAGTGAAGGGTGGTACTGCTGCAGAGTTAAGTTCCTTTTCCACCCTGAGGGTGTGGACAAAAATGGAGAGCCCGATAGAGACCTGTCTCAGTAGCTGCTTTTTAGAACTGCGTCACACGTGGCACTTTGGAATGAGAAAAAAAGTGTAATGCTGACATAAGCAGTCCTAGTTTTTAGGTCAAGCCTGCGCCCCCGCATGTGCTGCTCTGCGAGGCATGCTGTATTCAGGTATGGACTTGAAGCTCTGCCCATATTTTTCATTGGCTTGTGTCATTGTCCACTGTTAACTGTGGCTTTTCATGGTCAATAGGCTTAGTAGTTCCTCCTTAGTACCGCCTTGTCTCATTTTGTAACCTCCCATGATGATACCCCCTGTTACGTGTGTTGTTACTCGGAAAGATGCCCAAGTTGCACACATTTTAATATGATATGCTGCAGTATCAGTATTTGCAGCTGGGAGGTTTGAACAGCGCAGCCCTCAGAATGAGGGCGTATGTATGAGTTTTCTGTGTGAAACAACGTGTACCAGAAAAATAATGAAAAACACATTATTTATAAATTTAATGCATCTTCAAATTATTAGGAATGTCATTATGAGATCACCTAAATGGATGACTATTCATGAATCATACAAAGTTACCTCTGGGGAAAACGCTACTAGTGAATCTATTAAAATGTAAATGTGTTGGTATTACAAAGTACCTGGGGATTGTCCCAATGGCAAATAACATTATATTTAAATATCTGAAAGGAGATTAAAGCAGATATTACTTTATCATAAAACATTAATTATACTGTACAGTACTTAATTTCCCTTAGCGCTATGATTTTGATAGAATTGACTGGTTAAAGAGTGAATACAGTTTTTAATTGCATCAGAATCAGTGAAATTACTTTACAACAGTATCTTTCAGAAGATAATGTCCTTTTGTTTATTTTAACCATTATCTCTTTTATCATTTGGATGCACCAAAGTTAATTAAAATTATACGAGAAGTGTTACTTCATTAAACTAGTGTGCATTTTTCATAAAACTAGTGTCCTTACTCCCTTAATTTAGCCAGATTTTTAATACCACTCTAAGCCACTCATTAAGAAGCTATGGCCAGTCTCTGGGCCATCAACCATGCTGCACATTGCCCTCTGCTCTCTGCAGCAGGTTTGACTGCAGGGCGTGGCTGTAGGCAAGCTCCTGAGCAGGCGTACCCTGCCCATAGCAGAGGGGCGGCGTTAGTCGCGTCACGGGCAGGAGCCTGCGGTGGGTTCTCATCTCGCAACAAGTGTGACATCATCTAGGGGCGCTGAAGCAAGTAGTGGGGCCTTTAAGAAGGAGTTGGTCCTAGAGTGCTCCCTCTTTGTCCCACGGCCACATGCGGTCAACATCTCCGGAAGCTCTGGACCTGCGGCGGGAGGCGCATCGTAAGCAAATGCCCACACCTGGAGCTTAAGGCTGAAATTTGAGCAGAAGAGAACAATTCTACTCTAGAAATTGGACTGATTGGCTGACACTGACCACTTGATGGGTAGTGATCTTGTTGCGCACGGGACTGGCTGGAGGGAGGACTGACCTGCTGGTGGTCCTGGACCTTGCAGCCCTACCCTGGCTTGCCTGGAGTGGTTTATGACTAGGGGCTTCGCTTGGAGGCCTATCAGGCCGTAGGCACCCCGGCAGAGACGGTCCGTTATGCGGTGCCCTGGAGTTGTATGCATTGATTGCTCCAAGAACCCTTGGTGGGGAATGAGAATTGCGGGTGCCCGGTGCCTGCCCCTGCAGGGGAGGCAGATGGACCGAAGCTGCTGGCTACAATAAATGTGTGAACTGTTTATCACTGAACTGAGGAATCTGGGATAATGTAAAATGTATTGTTGTTTATTTATCTCAAGTCAATTGTTGTACCATCTAAGTGTGGTCTTACTAGTTTTCCTTCTGTTTATATCTCACATTTTATGACTGCCACTTTATTCACTAATGTTCTTTTCCTTGATTAAACAGCTTTGTCATGGAGATACCAGACAATTTGAGTATGCCTCTCTCTCATCTTGGGGATGGGATAGTTATTTGGGTGGGGAAGGTCTGCGACTTGCACGTTGTGTGCGCACTATGTAGCCTGCCACCTGGGGTGACCAAACTTACTTGTGCACAGACTTTGACTGGAACAAGCAGGTGTAGGATGCAGAGCCTGCACTGAACCCGAGGGCACCTGTTACTTATTTTATTAGTTTTTAATTCTTGTTTTGGCTTCACAAACCTTGGTGCAAGGGATGCTAGCCCTAAATTGTTCCTGGGGCTAACAAACCCAGTTCATGGTCTGCAATTCTACCACGATGGTAGCAAACTCTGCACCAAAATCCACATTTTCGTTTTTTTAATGTGAATCCTGGGGATCTCATTTGCCCTTCCCCATCAAAGGATGCTCCCTCTGCTTCCTTATGGCTTAATTTTATTTTTTTAGGAAGCAGAGACGGAGCCCTGCGTCCTAGAAAGGCAGCCGCAACAGAAAGTTTTCTTTTGCTACCAGCCAATCAGAGCTTGGGGCCGCAGCCCCGAAATGGTCAAAGAAAAGCACTCAAGACCAATTTGGGTGCATTATTTTTTCATCTTTCCATGAACCAGGGTATGTGGATGATAAGCAGCTGAACATCATTGAGGTATATGCTCCTCCTAATTCTAAGTGCACTCTGACCAAAACTGATACCAGCTAGACAAATAGCATCACAGGAAAACCGTGGTAAGAGGACAAGGGCAGGTCTACATTGCCTCATATTTAGTGTGAAGTATCGACAGCAAATATCATATCCTAGAGGCTAAATAACATTCATGTCTGAATAGACTGATTGTCACAAAGGCAGCTCCGGATATCTGCGAACCAAGAACACACATAGGAAAAGAAACTACAAAGTGAATAGCTTGGCTGGAGAGCGAGGCTGAAGAGTGCGCGCACGTGAACGGCACGAATGAGGAGCAGCGCAGCTGCGGGACTGTTTGGAGGCTCTTTGCCGCAAGAATTGGTGAGCCTGGTGGGGCCTGTCTGGGGGGACCGCTGACACAGAGTGAGCACCCTGGGGGTGTCTGAAGGCATCGGCTGTGGGGAAAGCGACTGAATAACCGATGTGGAGACTGAACTAGGCTTGAATGGGCAGTGGTCATGGCGAAAGTGTAGTGTTCAGGCCCCGGAGATATATCCCTCTATGAAAGGAGGCAAGCAGTGGAGGATTACGGTGGTGACTCAATGGGAAGGCACACTGAGGGGATGAGGAGACCCTGCGCCTCTGGGAACTGCTGAAAAGAACTACTCAACTCCATTTGAAGAGAGTAAAAGAAGGGGAAGGTCTTATTGGAGGGTTGTGGATCTCCCTCAGGGGCTGAAGTGACATGTGGACAATGGTGCATTGAATGCAGAGGATAATCTGGGGCAAAAAGCATAGGCCCTCATTTATGAAAAGTGACGCATCGCTGCGAGAAAACAGCGATGCGTCACTTTTCATTGCGCCCTCCTTGCGACACCAATGATGCGTCATATTTACAGTATGACGCATCATGTCGCAAGGAGTTACAGATGACGTATCTGTAGGCGCAAAAGTGACGCATTGCTGGAGTGTGTCACAAAAGTGACGCAACTCCAGCAATGTGCCCTTTCACATGGGGCAAGCCCCATGTGAAAGGGCCTGCATCAGTCTTACGCCTGCTGTGAGGCAGGCGTAAGATATTGACGCATTTGCGTCCTAGAAGTGACGCAGTGAAATCTCATAGATTTCACTGCGTCACTTCTACGAGGCTTACTTGCGTGGGAACGCCCCCCCTGCATACATTATACCTGACGCAGGTATAATGTAGCGCAGGGGTTTACAAAGTGACGCATCTGCTTAGATGCGTCACTTTCTAAATAGGGCGCAACAGGAGGCTTGTTTTACGCCGCCGATGCGTCACAAAAAGTGACGCAACGGAAGCGCAAAACTGTCGCAAGGCCTCATAAATAAGGCCCATAGGGGCAGATTTACAAGCCCCTTGCGCCACTTTTGCGTCACTTTTAACATGGGAAAAGTGACTCAAAAGTGGCGCAAGGGGCTTGTAAATCTGCCCCATAGTGTTTTGGGTCCTTGAGGGGCACAATAGACCTGTGGAAGGTATATGAGGCACACAGGGGAGCAGCTGAGTTCTTCCTGGAAGGGGGGGCTGGAAGGTGGTGAATGAACACAGATTAAATTGCCTTTACTTGTGATACTAGGTACGGGGGTAGAAGGATACGTGGCGAAGACAGGCAGCACACAAGAGGACGGAGAGGCTCTTGCAGGGAGCTGATGAAATACAAGGTCAGAAGGAAGACTTCAGGAATGGTTCCTAGCCACCAACTGCAAATGCCCTGAGAGGTTGTGGCACTGTCACTGGATGCCAAAACATCTTCGACAGGATAGAATTGGCTTACCTGTTCGCTGCACTCTGGAAATTCAGCCTCAGCACAGATTTTATCTCCAGAGTTCGCTGGCTATATGACCCACCCTCGGCGCAGGTCAACTGTGGCGGCTTCCTCTCAGATCCTTTCTCAGTCCGCAGGGGTATGCGGCAGGGACGCCCGCTCTCTGCTTTCCTGTTTCTCTTCACCATGAAGCCGCTGGCAGTGGCTATACACCAGTCAGACCGAATTGTGGGCATTCCCACACACGGAGGACCCTCAATGCTCTACTTATATGTGGACAATATTCTGCTTACATTCTCAGTGCTGCCCCCCTCCATCCCAGGTTTGCTGGAGACTATCAACGCCTTCTCAGCCATCTCTGGCTATAAGGTTAACTGGGGGAAGAGTGAGGCACTGCCACTCTCGAGAGTGACCACCTGTATCACCATTGACGGATTCCCGTTCCAGTGGAGGCTGAACTTCGAGAAGTGGTCCCACCTGAGCTTGTCGCTGTGGGGGAGGACTCAGGTGGTGAAGATGGTAACCCTCCTACGGTTCAGTTATGTTTTGGGCATGCTCCCCCTGCTGATGCCCCTTATGATGCTATGACATGTTGCAGGGATTCACATTTTGAATCGACTGATCTCCTGGGGTGAACTGAAATCCTTTGCAATATCACAAGAAGAGTTCAGCCTATCTCCTAACCAACAATGGTGTTACAGTCAACTGTGCCATTGCTTCGCATGCAGACTGGGTGGCCAACCCTGGTCTGTTCCATCCTCTCCAGTGCTCACTTCCCTTAATACATGGGAGCAGTTTAGGGCGTGATGTCCGGGGTGTATAACCTCCTGATTCACTATATATACTTGCAGGCGACGAGCCTGAAGGCAACGCAAGTATTAGGAGGAGGACTGGGCATAGCTTCCAGAGAACCTAGGCTGGGAAGTGCAGGAGGCCTGGATGAAATTCAGCCTTTTCAATATTCTACAGGGGTGGCACTGGACGCCGGCGTGACTCCGGTCCGCTGGTCTACTGGCCCACTCCTCTTACTGGAGATGCGCCCAAGATCCTTCCTACATTGTTCACCTGCTTTTGGACTGCCCCGACATCCGCTCTTTCTGGACCAAGGTGGGGTCCACACGCAGGGAGTTGTGGTAATTAACTCCAGGTAGCCGTGATGTACTTTAGGTAGATCTATTAGTTGCAGTTACAGATTGTAGAGTTCATGTGAAGCAGCCCCACCAGGAACAGCCTGCCTGCTGCTCAGCCCATACTCCAACTGTCACACTCAAGTATCCAGGCACCCAAACATTCCATTCATGTCAATCACACCAACATTCCATGCATCACATTCACACTGGCTGAGCAGCTAGGGAGAAAGCACAAGATAAATACAATACAGATTACTACAGGAGTCCATAGCTGTACCCACCCCTCTATCGGCCCCAGTGGTCCTACTCCACGACCTGGTGGAATTCCCCCAATTGACTCATCATGCCTGTAGATTGCTTACCACCGCCCTTTCAGCAGCCAAGATTGGCATCTTGTTTCATTGGAGATCCCTGCACCTGCCAGCGCACGAGGAATGGGTCACGGCTATGTACAAAACCACCTCTTATGAGAGGAAAATCAACAACCTAGTGGAGAAAGTAAACGTGTTTCTTTTTTTCGAGTCCCCTTTCTTGCGGGAGAACTGAATCTTTAAGAAACTGTACGCAGCACATCTGCCTCGGAGCCTCATCCTCTCTACTTTTCACCCCGCGGCCCTTCCCTTTTTCCCCTCCCCCTCAGCCCCCTTTTGTCTCTCCCACCTCCCCCTCATCCCCTCCCTCTGCTCTCCCCTTCTCTCCCTTCCCTACCCCCCAGACCTCCAGGATTGGATTGGTTATGTCCCTTCGTTGTGACCCATGTACTCTCATTGTCTGTTGTAAAAAGGAATTGTCTTTTTTAATTACTGTACACTTGCTTGACATACCTGGCATTGTTTTCCTCGAAATTGTAATAAAAAATATCACAAAAAAGGTAGAGCCTTAGGAGAGGTGATCCAACAGGAAATTACAAATATTCCATCCTCAATGTTTACGCGCCTAACGCATCAAAAAGCCACACGAAATATGAAGGGGGATGTTCAGCCTCTGAAACACTTAAATACTGGTTCTGGCAGATAGGCCTGCTAGATGTATGGCAGGTTACACAAGTCAGAAAAAGATTTCATCCTCAATTCAATGGCCCGTAAATTCTATGCATGTTCAGACCATTTTCTTGTAACCACAAGTCCGAGATAAAATGTCACTGTAGTGGACATAGGTCTGATTGCTTTGTCCGATCAGACACCCATCAGACTCATGCCTGACATGCACTCTATATCCCACAGAGCAACCATGTGGTTATAGAATGAAGTTTTGTTACATGATCTTGCTCATAGGGCAGAACTACAGGATGGGATAGATCGCTACATACAGGAGGTCTCAGTCTCAATACCTTGGGACTCCTTTGAAGTGTATTTGAGGGGTTAAATTATTATGATGCCATCCAGATATAAAAAAATTAAGAAAGACAAAAGGGCCACATTAGAGACATTACTAAAACAAGTGGGAGACAGAGATAAATGCACCCCATCCAACAGAATATTGCAACAAGTTATTTCCCCTAGGCAGCAACTAAAAGCATTAGACTGGAATGGGTTTGAGCATGTTCTCCAGCACACTCTACAATGCTTTTTTCCCTCAGTCAATAAAGTAGGGAAACTCCCAGCCACACAATTAAAAGCACTCACTCTACAGCCTATGGCACATGCAGTAAGGCAGAGGGATGATATTAAGGGGGTTATCAGAGGGAGGGATACGTTAAACTTACTATGTTTGCAGACACTGTTATGCTCTCCATAGTGGAGCAGTAGCAATTTCTACCTGTGGTCCATCAGGAGCTGCATATGTTTCAGAAGGTCTCGAATTATAAAATCAACATAACTAAGTTGGAAGCCTCCTTCTGAATCCACACCCAATAGGAGGATGTTCTGCAGCAATACATGCCCTCCCCTTGTCAGCAGACACTGTGCACTACCTAGCGACCATCACTTAGTCACATTGAACTACACTAATCTCATCAAGCTGGAGCACAAATCAGTTCTTGTGGTTGAGGAGAATAGCAGTCATTAAGATTAGGGTTCTACCCCAGATTCTCTATCTTTTTCACACCATAGCACTCCCTGTACTTCCAACTGCACTTAACCCTTAACCAGCTTCAAGGATTGATAATACATTTGCAAGACCAAGGCCCTGAGTATTGCTGCAAAAACACTATATAGACCCACAGAGCATGGTGGAATGGCAATACTGCATTTAGTCTTATATTTTTAGGCTGCCCATTGTGGGAAAGAAAGAAACCTCAAAAGAAGGGGGCTTTTCCTGAGCAATCTATAGTGTGGACACTTCTTTGGTTAACCCCATTACTGAAGGAGTAGAAAAGATGGGGGTTATACTCATCACCTGTCACTAGGGCAATCTCTTGCTGTCTGGGACAAAGTGGTGCTCATAAATAGCTTCACAATCTTCCTTTCACCCCTATTACATGTAATACTGCATACAATCAGGCCAAGAATCTGGCGAACTTCAGGGTGTAGGGGGTGCTTGATTACTGGTTATCTGTTTACTGATAACCAGATCCTCACATTTGAGACCTTAAAACAGAGATTCAGCCTCCCAGAAACTAATAAATATGCCTACACACAAGTGAGACATTGGCTTATGCACCTGTCAATGTAGCCAGGAGCCTCCTGAGCTCTCATGTCATTCGAACGATGGTTTAAGGATAGGCCCCATACTAAAGCCCTAATATCAATATTGTTCACGTTTCTCATTGACAAGCCCCCACAAACTAAGACACCAGGGCAGTGTAGATGGAAGAAAGAACTGGGAGAGGGATTCACACTTAAAGAATGGGGTAAGATATTTGAGAAATCCCGCACATTTGCCATCAATGCCTACAGACAAGAAACCCAATAAAAAGTACCAACATACTAGTATAGAACATGGAGTACTTTTGAAACACAGATCCCAGAAAGAACGAGTTCTACTTGACAGACCATTTCCATCCTGCAGGTTGCCAAAATCCTTTAGAGGCAAACAGCTGACAATAGCATTGGAGCAGCAACACAAGGAATCCTGGCACTCTGGGGTATGGATATGACACTGGTGCACTCAGCTTGGCTCCTATGACTTTGGGACATCCTAACCATGGAGAAGTGAGTACTCTCTGTGACAATAAATTTAAGACTTATGATGCTGCATAGCAACCCTTCATACAGCTACTGGGCATTAATTCAGAGAACTGTCATGCCCAAAATATCTTATGGTCTTACGACTAATACCAGAAGACATGACTCAAATGATGATCTAATTATCACAAAGAAGGGGGACCAAGGGAGCTTGTAAGTCCAGCATACATACCCCTTATCAGGTAAACATTGTCTCAAAAATAGTATGCAGTTCTTTAAGAGTGATATGAAGAAATGGAAGAAAGGAGATCATAGAGGTCGGTCACTGTCCAAGTGTATGGACACAGGATCCATCTGGCAGAGTGTGGGTAGGTTTCTGGATCGGTTGTGACCACAATGCTGTGAGTATCTGACTATTGCTGATACCTTTTAATATTGGTCAGTGTTCAGGGGCTTTCCTGTAACATCACTTTCTTTTATTTTTCTGCAATTTTAGCACGCTTTATTAAGCATTAACTCTGTCCTTGTTCGAGGAGGCACATGAGACACCTTATTTGGGTGAGTCAAATGTTCTCCTTCCATAATGGGTGAAATCCCATTACTTGTCTTTAATTGTCACGTGTTTTAACTGTGTTTAAGTGTTTCACAGAGCTAGCCACATTTCCACCTTAGCAGCATGCTGTGAAGCCCTCGAATGCTACACCAAAAGAGATAATGTCTTCAGCTGCGATTTTATCTATTAATGTTCTCTATATCTGTTTCATTTGTTTTCTAGGTTGATCTTTTTATTTAGTATTTGCACCAAAATACGCCACATTTAGGTTTGCTGTGGTTGGAATACCCAGGACAAGTATTGGATCCCATCCTTTGTGTAGATTCGATTTCCACTGGTCCTAGTGAATCATCCTCGATCTCTTTAGACTATATGGCGAGAAACATGTAGACTTCTATTCTCAGCTACCATAGATCATTACATCTAGTGCCAGCCAGAACTTTTAACCAGACAAATATACCCATCCATTAAACAAATTCTACTCAAGGGATCTACTTTGTCTATTTTAGACATCACTACCTGTATACACTTAAGCACTTCACCAATCTACACTCACTGGCCCTATTCCTCACTTCACATACGGCAATGGGACTAAAAGATCTCCAATAAAGAGTCCCTTTACAGGTGCCCATTGAGCATTGCAGTGCTGGCCCGATGAAGAGCAATGCCCTATGATGAAGTATGACACACATTTGGGTGTGTGAGGGCCTCAGCTCAAAAAGGAACTGAGCCTGTGTCCATCTAGTTGGACAGTGACTGACCTCTATGATCTCAAATGAGGATCTACCTTTTCACCTTTCGCCAACATGATTCCAGGTGAAATACTCACATTTGAGAAACTAGTTCTCAATGACGTTACCCAATTGGAAACATCACGTCGATTCATTCCTTACAACATCTCAATGGAGGAGAAAAAAGCACTCTCTAATTTGAAAACCAATCCCACCCTTGTTATAAAACCCGCTGACAAAGGGGGAGGTATAGTCCTCCAAGAGAGAGATGAATACAAGAATGAAATCCTGAGACAGCTGACTAACACTGACCACTATTTCAGACTACCTACCAACCCCACCAGGGAATTGCAGAAACTCATCCTTCAAGTCACAAATGAAGGGTTAGAACATGGGTTTCTTAGCAAACATGAACACAAATTTCTGAACACCACGTCACCTCGTACACCTGTGATTCACACTCTCCCTAAAATTCACAAGAGCCAGGACAAGCCACCTGGCCGACCCATAGTATCGGGCTGCGGCTCCATCTTGGAACCACTGGGCCAATATGTGAACTTTTTCATTAAGGATTTTGTACCTGAGACTGAATGCTACATACGTGACAGTATGGCTATGATCAATTTAGTTGATGAACACCCATTCGACCCCACATCCGACACCCTTTGCACGTTGGATGTGGAGTCGCTCTACACCAATATTCCTCAAATTGATTCCCTCCTCGTCATTGAACGAGTCCTCAACAGACGACCAAGGCCACATGCTGTACCCACGGTCTTTATACTTCAACTTTTGGAGATTTGCCTCACTAGGAATTTTTTCCTTTTGATGAACAATATTATCAGCAGGTGAAGGGTACTTCTATGGGGGCCGTTTTTGCCCCAAACCTAGCCATACTTTACATGGACGACCTCGAGACCAGTCGCATACTGTCACCTATGAACCCATTCCGCACTGGGATCTTGGTGTGGAGAAGGTACATAGATGACGTTTTTATGATTTGGCAGGACTCTGACACCACCATGAGACAATTTCTCCACTGGCTCAATAACAATTGTGACGGACTCAATTTTACTTTGACACATAGTAAGACCACCATCCCATTCCTTGATTTGAACATTCAGCATAAGGACGGGGTACTGATTACAAGTTTATTCAGGAAGCCTACAGAGCGGAATACACTCCTCAGATATGACAGTCACCATCCTCGTGCCCTGAGGGATTCACTCCTTACTCACAGTTTCTCCGCATCAGGAGGAATTGCTCACTAAAAGAGGATTATTTTCGCGAGGCAAAAGTCCTCAGCAATAAACTGACATCAAGGGGATACCCACGCAGGCTAGTTCGTAACTCCCTTAAAAGAGCCTGGTACTGTCCCAGGGATGCACTTTTGGAACCTAAAGAAAAACAACCACAGAACCGCATGGTCTGTGTGACCACTTTTTCACCAGTATCACACACCATCCGGAAGAGCATTATCAAACACTGGGAGGTTCTGAATGCAGGGGTACTTAATTTAGAACGCCCCTGTTCGCATTCCGTAAAGCAAAAAACATAAAAGATCACCTAGTACGTGCGGCCCTACCATCTACCAAAAACACAGGAACACTTAATGAACTCTGGGGTCTGCCGCCCCTGACAGGACATGCTAAATGTGGTGATTGTATTGTTTGCCAGTTTACAATTGAGAGGAAAGAATTTGTCTTTGATAAGATCAGGATTGAACTGAAAACCTTTTCGAATTGTAACACTAGTAATGTTATTTATGCTATTTTTTGTCCTTGTAATAAAATCTACATTGGACAAACTACACAAAAGGCACGGATACGGATCTGCCAGCACCGCAGCAGAATACGCTGCAATACTCCAAATGCTCCTCTTGTCGAACATTTTCAGGCAGCAGGTCATACTGAAAATGACATACGGTGGACAATCATTAGCGTGATAAAGCCACCGCCAAGGGGTGCGGACATGGCGCAGCTCCTTAACAAGGAGGAACTGAAATGGATCTTGAGGACTGGAAGTATTCATACAGGCCTCAATCTTCTGGAGGACTGGACTTCATTGATCTAACTGTGACTGCTTTTGAGTATTTATGCGCTCTTGGTCCTAAACACAGACAATTACTCCTTGAACTGCCCTGCTATGTCATTTTAAATGTCCAATGTGCTTCTCTCTATTGATGCCTCTTGTAGGTCCTTTTACCGATTTTGTCGCTCCATAAATGTACAAAGTATCCTGTTGCTCTATGCTATTCTAAGGTGGCCAGATTTGCCACTCCTGTTAACTTTCCTTTTTGCCTATTCGGGTTTTTTAGCCACTTTTAAGTATGTGCACATAAATTCTTTCATGTTCCAAGATGGCCGCTGTTTTGGCAACCACCAGTCTCTCCTCCATTTTCACTATTCTTGGTCACCTGACCCACTTCTCCCAATTGGAGGGCCCCATATATAATGCTCCCTCCCGGTTCACTCAATTCTGTGACCGGAAACACCCAGGCTGTGACGGACCCAAGATTACATACGGTAAGCGTGATAGCCCTGCACGCCGTTTTCCTCTACCACCTTTTACACTTCCATTGAATTCCTGACTTTGGTTCACGCCGCCACGCGATTCCACATATATTCTGGGTCATAAAAAACCCTTATACATTTCAGCGTTCACGACATACAATAATCGTGTGTGCTTTTCCTTATCGCTCAACACTAAGCCTTGAAGAAGTCCCGTTGGGACGAAACGCGCCGCGTCGGCTATGAATTCTGTGTTACGATTTTAAAGAATTTTGAATAAAGGAACAAAACAATAAAGGAAGGATTTGTTTTTAGCAAATCAAAGTTTTACTTGATTTTGTTGGGAGACATTTTGCTGATGCTCAATCATTGATGATTGCATATTAATGCATATTTATATATTTTTTGAAACTGTACTTGATCATAGTTGTGTGCTGAGCTAGTCTGTTCTACCTTTTACACTTGCATTATCCTCATTTCCTCCTTGCTCCTTCATTCTAGCACTGCCCTGTAATACGGCTCAAGACCGTTAATGCGGCTTGGTTTTCATTGGAATTATGTCCACAATGGAACTCCCTTACCGGTAAGCGCGCTCGCCTTGCACACTGCGGTTACCCTTCCATACCCAACCCCCTCCTCCCCCTCATTAACCTCAATTGCTCCATTGCCCCCCTCTACCTATTGCAGGAACCTTGACTCCGGTGCATACTCCCCAGGATTATAACTAAGACCACCTTCCCTACAGATCCTATGCCGGTGGCCTTCCGTTCTTCTTGATTCTCAAGACCCTTTGTCACAGCTCCATTCTTCACGTTGGGTAAGCCATAGCTCACCTTACGTGCCCAATCTGTCCTCTACCTCCCCTGTGCCATTGTGTACTGTAGCGCTACCTCCCCTTTGATACGTACACAGATACTAGCGCCCTCTCACCCTTCAGTACTCTCAGCTCTGTCTTTTCCTTTTGCCGGCCACCCGCTACACGGCTACTGTTAGAGATATCTCACTTTTCCAACACCTACGCCAGATCTCGCTTCCTTCTTGATCGTCGGCCTAACTTCTCTCTTTTTCTATCCCTTCGCTTCACCTTTTTATATATTTTTCACTGCACGTTAAATCCACGTGCATGTTCTCATGTTCAGGAGCGTCTCACATCACGTCGGACAGCACATTTGAGACAATCTCACGAGCACTTCGGATGTACGCCACTTTCATTTGTCAAATTTTAACTTACTTTTTCCCTTTTCCTTTCCTTTTTTTTTCCATGGTTCTAGCAATTTATGCCATATGGAAACAGGCATGTTATTTATAATGTCCTGAGGATGATCCCATTACTCTTTTAAGGGATCGAAACGCCGTCGACACCTTGTACACCATATACACCCTTTGAAAATGTCCTAATTTCTATGTAATGGTGTCTCATGTATATTCTGTTTGTTCGATTAGAAATGTGCTTGAAACAAACAATTTCCTTTGCCTGAACCCTTTACTTTATGTTGTACGTCTTTCTTGCTAAGTTGGATGCAGGCTTGTGTCCCACTTAAACTGTTCCATGTTTATTGTCTGTAAACATTATTTGACTGCATATTAAATATCTGTCCGGCTGGACAGATGTCTACAATTCAGTACTGATTGGGTCTATATTTATTTGTAACTTATTTTCTGTCTGGGGACCACTGTCTTTAGATATATTCAAACATAAAAACAAAAATATATATAAACATATATACTTTAAAACATTTTTCATTTTTTTCTGTTACACAATTTTAAAAATTTTAAGTAAAAAAATACTTTAAAAAAGAGACCACCTAATGCCGTCATAAAACCAACATCCCGGTCCTAAAACAATTTATACCATTTTAATCAATAAATGTATGTAATAACAATTAAACAAAAATATTTTTTTAAAACAAAAAATCAGTATTAGATACATCAATATATACAATGACGTTTTTAACACTGATATTAAATAAAACACTAAAAACATTCTTCCTTGCAATAGCTAAAACAGGGATATTTTGCTTATCACAATATAAATGTAATCATATTTTTTTTTTACTTTGCAATACAATACTAACTTAACCTTTAATGTCACCTTAAAGTTGATTGGCCTCACCTCCTGAAATCTATCACAGATTGGAGGTGCCAACCTCACACTCAGATGCAGGTGTCCCTTCGACTGGACCCCTCCATGTCATATGCTCTTCTCACATCCCATCTACCCTCCCTTTTGTGATGGTTTCTTCAGGCATCAGGGCGACCATTTATGTGCAAGATGCTCTTTCAATATCCCACCAGTCCCTTCCAGTAGATGGTGCACGTATCATACCTGTGTCATGCTCTTTTATCCCAGAAGCCATTCTGAATTGGTTTCATCATCCCTCATTCATTACCGAGGCCCACCAACAAGCCATAGGTTCTAGGGCTCACTGATGGGAGATACTGCAGGCTGGAGGGTGCAGATGCACTTGCACACTCTCCCATACAGACAAGTATATACGCACACTGAGACTGAAAACAAATACTGCTTAGTCATGGGCCAAAGCAGTTAGTGATTGGAAACTGGCTATACGAATGGTCTATACAAAGCAAGTTCGCTCTTACTCAACACGCTGAACTAAACATAGGTGACATAACATCCTTTTCCTGTCTCCCACTATACCCTATATATCTAATTCTTGCTGCCTCGCTTCCTCCCACGTTTTATTGCCCCTCTCCTCCCTTGCTTCCTTGATTTAATTCCTCCCACCTTGTGCCTCCACATGTACCTTATTTTATCCCTCCTCCACTTTTCTATCTCCGCTTGAGGCCCACAGGGGCAACCTTTGAGTGGCTTAAAGCTTTATGCAATGGAAGGGGAAGAGGTGTGGCGCCGCGGCCAGGGCAACTGACGCTGGAATCTGGGGGTCACGGTTCGATCCCCGGCACCGGTGGCAGGTCAGCCCAGCACCATGTGACTCTGGGCAATAGCTTGCTTAATCTTCCCGGCGGCCCCCAGCGCCGGGATGCCTTCGGGTAGCTGTTCGCGCTTTACAAATACTGGATTTACATTTACATAAATCATGACATGAAAATGAAAATGACAGTGAAGCCAGCAGACTGCATTTATGTAAAGCTCAGGCAGACTTTGTTTGTAATTTTTGAGGTTGGGAAATTAACCATGATGGAACCTCAAAGCGGCTGAAAACACTTTTAATGGGCTAAGTGAGTTCAACTTAATGGTCTGTGGACATTGGCAACTGTCCTCAGATAGCTGCAACGCATTAAGCTATACTGAAAGCTAGGGTTGTGGGAAATGCGCATTTACATTCACTTTTGATTGACAAGGGAATAATTCTTATTATAAATAAATATGCAACCACTATGAAGCCAGAGCCAGGATTATGCGCCAAGAATTCCAATATGAACAAATATTGGTAAAGCCAATAGATCTGGCAGGGGCTGCCAGCCTTTTGTGCTTGTTTCGTTATATTTTTTGTAAACCTTTTTTATGTTCCTGAAGCTGGACGGTCCTCCCTAATAATAAGTAGACACCTTGCTTAAAAGCAAAAACATTTTGAGTCTTAAAATGCAGACTTTAGCATAGTAGTTCCTGGCTGTAGGGACGACGTCTCTTCAACAATCGGTCTCTCTTGTACATGCTTATGTTCTCCTTGTGACAGAGGAGAATGCAGTCACGCGGTGATATTAGCCAGTGGCTGAAGAGGGCTAGCTGAAGGCCCCCTTAAGTAAGCACATTATATCTATCATTTTAGTAAAATAAAAAGTTCTTGGCTAATGCCGGACCCAAAAATGCAGGCATTGTCATAGGTGAAAAGAATATGTAACTCTTTGCAGTGATTTGGAGACGTGCAAAGCAGAAGGAACTGAATGCTCCTGTTCGATGTTATCTTATTTACGTCAACAATGCAGTATCATTGATGATTTAACTTACCTCTTCAATGCTGCAGCACATACATTCCCCCTGTGATTGACTGAGCTGGATCTGCATGTCTCACCTGCCTAGTGCTATAAATCACACAGAGAGTGTGAAGGTGCAAGCTTCGCTACACCTTAGAGACGCCATTATCAAGAGCAACAGGTTTCTCAGAAAGCATCCTAGCAGAGGCCTGCAGACATAAGGGTGCTGTTTGAGCATAAGTATCTCTCTGCGTCTGCTGCTGGCGGGTTTTTACCTCTGCAAGAGTTGATAGACCTTAAGAAGTTTGGATTTATTGTATGAGAAAGGTGGTTCCACCAATGTAAGATACGGCCAGGAATCATCCGTGTACTTTGATTAATTTATATGTGGCCGATAAAGATTCTGGACACACTCCAGGTTTCCAAGTTTATTTGGTATCAAAGGCAGGACTTGTCTCGGTTTATTCTTTGTCTCGCAATCTACACGTTTTCTTTCATTGCCCAACGTCAATAATTGCTCTGCACCATTGACCTTGACCTAAAAATGGAGCATGCCAATCACAATGTAAATTGTGTCATGACTGCACATTTTGGGGATCAGAAATGTGAATGTATTTGACAATGCAGTATAAAATAAGAGAATCCAAATCTGATTTGCAGAGATGGTGTCCATCTAAGTGACATTTATAATGTTATGTTTGTGTGTGTAACATGCAAAATGGTGTGCGACATGTTTTTAAAAAAACTATGGGGCAGATTTACAAGTCCCTTGCGCCGCCGGTGCATCACGTTGCGTGACGCACCGGTGGCGCAGCCTGCTAAGTGATATTTACAAGAACAGGTAAAGTCACCCTGCGTGACTTAACCTGTGCTTGTAAACATTGCCCCTGTTCACGCAACACTTTGCGTGTTAGGGGCGTGACATGGGTATTGCTGTGGGTGTTCCCTCGCAACACCCATGTCCACTGATGCATTTCCAGATTTACGAGAAATCGTAAATCTGGAAATGCGTCAGAATGCTACACCACCCTAGGGATGGCGTAGCGAGGTGCAACGAGGAGAAATGTTTTCATTTCTCCTCGTTTGTTTCCTCTTTCAATGCGTGCTGCATTCTACAGCACACATTGGAAGAGGAAATCACCTCAATTTATTGTTTTTGTGCAGGAAGGTGCCCCTTCCTGCACAAAAACAATCTCCCCACGACGCCGGCATCCTTGCACCATGGTGCAAGGGTGCCTGCGCCGGCGCATAGCAGCAGTTTGTGCGCCTGTGCAGGGGGAAGCACAGAGATGCGACATATTGTTGTAAATATGTCGCATCCCTTTGCTTCAAAACTAACGCAGCGCGGCACAGCAAAATGACTTGGGGCACCGCACTGCGTTAGTTTCTTGTAGATCTGCCCCTATATTTACATCACTCAACAAAACGTAGACTTTTCTTAGCCATGCCATTATATTTACTATTTTTGTTGTGAATAATTCTATATTTTTGTGTCCAATGCTAAAACAAAAATTACATGCTCACAAACATTTGACAGATAATTAAAACAAATTATATCAAAACAAACCGTAAACAGAAGGGAAGAGTCAATTGCCCCCAAGGAGAAGTAACCCCACGCAAAAAAGCCACACAAAGGAAGAAACTGCCTTTGAATAAAACTCCCCAGCAAAGTGAGTTAGCTGGGGTAAAAGGAGGGTCTTCAGTCACAAAGTCAATCAAAGACTTTGTTGGGAAACATTTTAAAAGGAATAAACCTTAAAAGGGCAGCTGGGTGGGGAAAAACAGCTAACATCTATCAGTTTGGTATCCCTGGATTTGGACTCTTCATACCCAACTCATCTCGAAATATCTGAGTTATTCTTGGACCCAAAGCTATCCACATCACCCCGACTCTTTCCCCCCTCTGACAATCAAGAATCAGAAGGAGAGGGTAAGGGAATAAGCATAGACAGTGACTCTCCAAGTAAGGAGTTCAATAAACTTATAAAGGAACACCTCGAAGAGGATGAAAGAGCGGATACATCTCACGATAGAGTAAATGACTCTTCAGACCCATCCATGGTCAACTTTGAGGTCACAGGAACTTCAGGTGCCTCAATGCTGGAAGTAATGTTAATTCTGCAAAAGACACTGCAAGGCCTGTTGGAGGTATCGGTAATGAATAATGACATTCTAAAAACTCAAAAAGAAGAGTTTCAAATTATGGTGGGGGAACTGAAACAAATTAAAGACCTCATGCCTTCCATAGTTAGGCCAGTTGGTGGGGACCAACAAGCGGGGGAAGAGAAATCCCAGCTGGAAGGGGTGAAGAATGGTACCCTCAACGTGGTAGGAGGAGCAAAGCGTATTTATATCACGATACCCAATGATTATAAAGAAACAGGGAGAAATGATGAGTTATAAGCAGTATATACGGCGACCAAGGAGATGGAGCAAAGGACTAAAGAAGGGCCTAACTATAAAATAGCAGGGAAAAAAGGAGGTAGTTATAGAAAAAGGATATAAGAGCTTAACAATGGTTGTGGTAAAAGCTCGGGGAAAAAATACCCCTGTAAGAGGAACAGCTACTTGTAACTCAGAAAAAGTGGAGAGGAGGGAGAAAGAAGCAGGGGTACCTAAGGATAGAAAATGAAGCTCTAAGAAATATTCTGTGAGTAAGGAAGAGGGTGACAAGGATATGAGTTTCGAGATGGTTGGGCAAAGAAGAATAAGAACTTGCAAAGACCAAATGGGGAGAGGGAAGGAAATAGAACAACTAGGTAGAAGGGGGGAGGATCTGAAGGGAGGCCCATCAGAAATTGAGAATAGAACCAGACAGGATCTGTGGTTATTCTTCAAACCAAAGTGTCAGGGGAAAGGCAGAAAAAAGGGAGGAAATTAAATCCATTAAACCGATCACAACTGCTATTTTCCCTATCTAAATGTGCACGTTTACGGAACATAGGCTCTGAAGATCTCAGAGAAGTGGGATTTACTGTAAACAGGAAAGGGAATGAAGTAACCAAGGTTCTTCTATATTCATGGTTGGTGAAGTCAGCATTAGTAAATGCAGAGCATTAGTTACATAAGGAAGGTATCAGACTAGTACAATGGACAGAAATGCTAGACTGTAACTGATAAGCCTACTCCTTGTGAATCATGCATGGCTAGGTTTAAGACAGGTAAGGCTGATCAATCAGGGTTGGGATGTCAAGGAAGATCTTGAAATCACCTTAAGATGTAACGAAACAGATCGATATAGGGAGGGCTTACTCGCGGCAAATAGATATAGGGTTTTTGTATCCCCTGTAAATGAGGAAAATGGTTGGCTAAATGAGATTGATTAGGAGATAGGGTCATCGCACAGCCTGGCTATATTGTCCAGGAACATCAATGGATATAGTAGAATAATAAAACTGGGAAGTTTTAAAGGAGCTATTAACAGTAATGAGATCGTGTGTTTGCAGGAGACCTGGCTGTGAGACGAAACCCCAATGATCGAAGGGCTTGTCCAACAGAATAAGTCAGCAAAGAAAAAGCAATTTGGACGACCTTTCGGGTTCAAATAACGTTGATATCGACAAAAATTGTCAGGAAGGTAGTCCCCTTGGAAGTAAAATGCAAATTGGCAATGGTTTGTAGAGAAGACCTGGGGGCATATTAGCAAGACCGGCGATAAAGTTATCGCCGCTTTAGCTGGCAGGAAACTGCCGCTAAAGCAGCGATAATGGGCTTGCTAATATGCGTTATAGAATTCCAATAGAAGCCCAGGTTAGATGTCCTGCACATCTAACCTGGGCTTCTATTGGAATTCCATAACGCATATTAGCAAGCCCATTAGCGCCGTTTAGCGGCAGTTTCCTGCCGCTAAAACGGCGATAATTTTAACGTGGGTCTTGCTAATATGCCACTGAGTTTGATGAAGAATGTCGTAAACTAAAAGCAAGTATAAAAAAAGGGGTAAGAAGACTTAGGGGAAAGTATGATGTACAAACGATCCACAACCTCCAGAAATTAAGGAAAAAATATAAAATGACCACCAGAAACAAAAAAAAACATATAAAGGGAGTTGTTGGGTAAAACTATTGGCAGAAATAGACTCCAAAGACATAAAAGGATTTTGGAAGTTGGTTCAAGAAAGTTCTGCCAAAATACAAGGGTCCTTGAATTGTGTAGTACCAGAAGACGATTGGGTAAGGTACCTGAGGGAAATATATGGAAAATGGGCTGAAACAGAGAGGTTGAGAACTACAATCTGGCCAGGTGTGAATGAGGATATTGAGGATCACTTTACAACTAGTAATGTTAAAAAAAGTATGGCTAATCTAACCCTGACTCGATCCGCAGGCCCAGACAACCTCCCAGCAGTGATTATAAAAACCAGGCCGGAGTGGTGGGCAGAATTATTTTCAAAGATGTTCCTTGGCATACTTAACTCAGGCCATATACCAGAATATTGGAGAGGAGCAATTATAAGACATATTCACAAACGAGGACATATAAAAGCCCCGAAGAACTATAGATTAATTAACCTACTGGATGTAGGAGAAAAGGTATTTGCTAAAATAATTTTGGAAAGACCCAAGGACTGGGTAGAAGTAAATCAGATTGTGCCCCCGTTGATTAGATACAACATCCCAAAAGATCTCTTGATGATAATCCAAGCGCTACATACCCCTAATTGGGCGCAGGTAATTCTGGATATAGAGGGAACCCTATCGCAGAAAATCCCAATTGGAAATTGGTTTAAACAGGGGTGTGTTTTGGTCCCCCTACTTTTCTTCTTATTCATAGCATATTTATCTTCAGGTTTGGGCGCTGCGAGGGGTGCCAGCCCAAAGCTAAATGGAAAACATATTGCATGTTTACTGTATGCAGACAATCTCGTAATAAGAGATCAAACAGAGATAGGTCTACAAAGAAAGTTGAATACATTTAATGGATACTGTAGCCTTAAAAAATTTGTAGTAAATATGGAGAAGACAAAGGTACTGAACTTTGGTAAAAGAATAATAAGGTTTAATTGGGTCTTGGGTTCCACGAAGATGGAAAGGTAAATGAATATAGGTACCTAGGAATGTTGTTTGAGAAAGATCTGAATTGGCATACTCACCTAGATTCATTAGGAGTAAGGGCTCTCGCTTCTGTTAGTGGTCTGAAAACATTTAACAGAGACTATGGAGATATGTCTGACAGACTGGTTTTAAAAGCTTATACAGCCATGATACCACCACAGTTTCAATATGGAGCAGAATTGTTATATTTGAGTGGTAAAAATAGTTGGGACCGCCGTAGAAGGGAAATGTTTGAAAAATGTATTATCCTTGCCCATGTCCTCAATGGTTCAGCCAGTAAGACTGGAAACCGGAATGATATCATGGGATATAATGGCATGTATGGTGCTATTAAGATTCTGCAGTGCCTGGGCTGTGGGGAAGAGCACAAAATATCACAGTGGTGTAGAAATGAGCTACTGCAGAGTGAGCTGAAGTGGGCAAAGGAGACAAGGGAAACCATAACTAAAGCCTCTAGAGTTATGAGGATCAGGTTGTGCCTACAGAATTTACAAATCGAGGTAGACAAGAAGGAACTCAGGGCTCAAGGGAGAGAAATCTCTTGAGGTCTCGATCAACAATATCTCATGAGGAAAAAATCTGTACGTTTTGTGGCTAATTCACGGCAAAATGAACAACATTTCCCATATATTGATATACTCCCATGTCATTGTATTAGAAGAGAACTATTATGGTTAAGAATTGGTATTAACCCTTGTTATGCTAACAACGGGGTAAAAAGAGCTATTATTGATTCCAAAGGGTAGTGCGCTTGTAATCTGGGCACCGCATGCAACATATTACACATTCTATTGGTCTGTCGGAAGGTCTTGGCTATAAAGAAAATGTTTTTATGTCCAATTTTTTAAAAATATGCTATTAAAAATTTATCACAAGCAGTAGATCTTATAATTGAAATGAATAATTTGGATATAGCATGTGCCATTGGGAAGTTCATCCAAAAAGTTAAAAAATCCTTAAAGGTGAATAGAATTGAAATCTTTCTCATAGATATTTATATGATACATGGTATTTTAAATGGAAAGGTGGAATGAATAATGAATTTTATATGTATAAATTTTATGCTAGATTTTATTAAGATATGCTTCATATGAGATTGTATTTATGGAGATTTTAGGTGTTTAAGGACTAACTGGTCCAAATAAACTTTTGGTTGAACTGAACTGAACTGACTCCTCTAATATAACCTATTTGGTTAGTTAGAGAGGGCCTTAGAAAGCAGGATGGTAAAGAAAAATAGTAAATGTCATAGTGTATATAATACAAAAGAGGGAAAAGGTTTAGAATAAATGCCTCCTTACTACTGCTTATAGACAAGTAGTGAACCCTTCAGAATTGTGAAATGCAATTCGCACTGCTTTGTTCATCAAAGTGTATGTACTTGCAATATACATCACAAAAAAGAGAATAAGAGAGCAATAGCACTTGCACCAACTTTGTACTGTCACTTAAGTGGAAGGACATGCCTCTAAGGATTGTGTGTATCTGAAGTAAATTCTCTGATTGTATGACAGAGGCATGCATGGCTAAACCATGCGTGCCTCTACAACGTATTTTAAACCACGACTGTGTCTAACTACGCATTCCTTTACCATGCAATTTCATGGTAAAGGCATGATTGGTAAGGGGATAAAGAGTGGTTAGGTTTGCCACTACCCTGCACCCTGCCCTAAGCTCTAACATTCTATCTCCCCCCTATGCCCTGAGGCCTAAAACCTAACTACCCCTTCCCCCAACCCTGAGGCCTAACACCCTTCCCCTTTAAAAATGCGACCCCCAACCCCCTTCATCCTGAGCCCTAAAACCTATCCTCAACCTAAAAACCCCAATCCCAGCCCCAGTGCATAAAATGACCCTGACTCCCTCCCCCCGGGCTCTAAAACCCTTTCCAAAATTACCCAAATGCCCCGCTCCCTCGCCCTGAGCCCTAAAACCCTTCCAGAAATTCCCCCGACACCCACGTCCCGCCCTCCGCCCTAAAACCCTTCCAAAAACCGCCACTTACCCCCCTAAACCCAGCGCTTAAAATTACCCCTCCCCGAACCCTAAAACCCTTCCAAAAATTACCCTGGCACTCCGGACCCCACCCTGAGCCCTTCCAACTGACCCCCAACACTTTAAAACTAAGCAGGCTCCAGCCCTACTTACCCCCCCAAACCCAGCACCAGCGCATAAAATTACACCGACCCCCAGCCTGCCCGAGCCCTAAAACCCTTCCAAAAATTACTGCTCCCCCAAATCCTGAGCCCTAAAACCGTTCCAAGAATTACCCCGACCCCCTCCCCCTCCGTGAGCCCTAAAACCCTTCCAGAAATTGCCCTGACCCCCCGCCCCTGCCCTGAGCCCTAACATCCTTCCGAAAATTACCCCTCCACCACCCTCCCTCACCCTGAGCCCTTCCAACCGACCCCCAGCCCTTTAAAACTGACCCGGCCCCAGACCCACTTACCTGTCTGCGTCCAGAGCTTCCTGTTCCGATGCTTCCTCTCCCGAGACATCCTCTCAGACTCCCTGCCCATTCAGACAGCTAGACCATGCACTGCCTTAACCACGCATCATGGTTAAGGCATATGAGTGGTTAAGGCAAGCGTGGTTTAGCTTGCGGGGAAACGGCATGCGTGGCTCAGCCCACGTAGTAAAGGCCGTTTTCCAAATTCAAATGTTCAAGTGTTCAATGATCTGGTTCTAGTCTGGAGCAAACTGTGGTTGGTTAACTCAACAGCTTCCCTGTCCTTGATATGCTGTTCTCTGTGACAGAGTTAGCTGCACACCTACATCACAAGGAATGCTGTGACACTAGAATATTCATAGATACTTTATTATTGTTGGAGAACCAGTGTTAACGGATTACCCCTTCTGCATGCATTCAATCTGCACCATTCAAAGTTTCAAAGTGCTGCCGAATTCAGGAGACAAGAGATCTAGCCCGACAGACCACCACTGCTTTGATAAGTTTTTCATTGTCCTGTGTATCAAGTGCCAAAGGTGCAAATTCTTCAATGTTACACTGCTCTGGCTGTGTCCTATACACTTTCACCAGCATTAACCACCATGAAATATCAAGTTCAAATTAAACTCAGCTTTTTAACTCTCCCAAGAGGTTATGAATGAAGGCAAGCTTATCAACCAACATGAACAGATTCAGGAAGGTCATGTAGCATGTCTATGCCTTTAATCTCATCCACCAGCTAGCATGCTTATCAAAGTTACATAACCTTTACTCTGTAGCCCCAGCCAATTACTGCATACATACTGATGAATCTTTCCTAAATTAAAGCAATATTGGGATGGTCCTGATGGATGTGGGATCTTAGGTGCATAGATTGAAAAGGTCTGCTGCATAATGTTTCTTTTTCACACTCCTAAGCTTCCAGTCTGATGTATCTTGGCTGTGAGTGTGATGAGAACCACCAGAGATGGTGAGCTTGTCTGCAAGATAAAAGAGGATACTGGTCCCTGGTACCTTGCCAATTGCAGCATACATTTCTTCCACATAAGCAAGGATAGGTAAAAGTGGGCCAACCAAATATATCAGTTTTGCCTCCACGAGGCAATAGGGTTTTCACATTTATCCACTAACCCATCCACATAGCCACCCTCACAAATTCCTTGTCAATCAATAAAGAAGTATATTCACACCTACAGACTTTTCCAAGTACTTGTTTTGTTGATTAACTCTTTCAACAGCAAGACTATATCTCAAGGTTGCCGTAGGAAATCAATGGCCAAGTGTAGATGGAGTTTAACTGAAGTTCTCCAAATCTGTAAACTGCAAGCCACACACCCTTCGACCACTGAAATTAAGGTCCTGTGAACCTACCAAACCTCCTGTTGTGTCTTAGTCCACTAACAAACACAAACCATACCTTACTGTCACCTGTCTATGAATGGAAAATTAAAAAATATTTGTGATTAGATATTTGACATAGGTTAAGGACATACCTGTGCAGAGGTTCTTCAGTGATATATACAGAAGAACTGAAGAATAGTGATGGTTTGGAGTTTCCATTTGAAAACACAGAAGTCTATATGGATTTACTTTGAGCGATGCGCCACTCATTGTATTCACCCCTAAACCATGTTTTCTATCAATTCTTACATATTTGAAATTTTCCTAACTTCAATAGCTCACCCAGTAGGGACAGATTCATTAGTTATATTGTCTCAATTAATAGTTTGTAGGTATGATTGCTCTACTGCTAGGTGTGCACTAGGGGGCTTATTTACAAGGCCTGTGAGCCGCCGGAAAGATCTGCAGTGGAATATCTGAAGCACATGCTCAGGATGCAGTTGCCCCGAAGTGGAATGTCCTTCTACCGTAGAAGGGAGTGCCTCCCCAGACACCTCATAGGCTGATAATGAGTAAACACCCCTCCCTGCTCAAGGTAGTAATAGTAGACTTCATTCCCCTTTTTGAACCATCGAGGTTGGCAACCAGGTCATCACAGGTACAGAAATCGATCCTGCATGCCTCGTAAATTTAACTTTAAAGAACAGGAAATCCAGTGGAATTAACTGCCAAAGGGAGGACTCTCCAACACCCCCAATACCAGAAGTAAATTTCATATGAACACCAGCAAACAATATTCCTGGGAAGACAGGGACACCTGGTTGTAATGATCCAGTTTACCTGCTCATTGTCAATACCCCTCAGATGAACCACCATCAAGGAATTCTGCTGCTCCTACATGATTTTACACAAATGTTTGAAGTCTTGTTTCAGTGATTTAGCCACACAAGCTGCATGTACCTGAGTACAAACAAAGAGGTTGGAACATACATACACCAGCTTCAGCGTAACATATATTTTGCAGTTGAGAGAGTCTTAAGGTCCTCTGCTGCCACAGAGAACCTTTCAGCCAGGCTGAGTGACATTAGGAGTGGGCAGAACTCAAAATTTACTCCATGGAATTTCATGGAATGACAAAAAACTCTGTGAGATTCCGCGGAGTTCCGCCAATGGGCAGAAATAGGCAGGTTGTACTGCTTGTACTGTGATTTAGAGCTGGTAGCGAGTTCCACTCTGAATAATCAGTGTGAAATGCACCATTTCGTGTGCCAGAGGGGGCAGCTACTTGAGTTGATTTTCCTGCCGCTCGAGTAGATTTTCTAATCAAGCAGCAGCCTTCTGACTGCAAATGCTCACGATGCCCACTTTAGAAAAATCTCGCTGAATGTACTCCTAGAGGACGGATATTGTGCGAGGGGATGCCAAAATCTTGTTGGCCAATTTACAGTTCTGGAGCCTCACAGAGGAAATAAATTCCAACATGCGGTGATTGGCAGAATTTGGCCGGAACTCCGCCTTACAAGAGTAGCACGGAGTCACCAACTTTCACCAATTCTGCGTGTGGAACGGAATATTTCACCTATCTCTGTGTGACAGAGCTTACTGGACCTTTATCAACCAGGTCCTTTAATATATATACAGCGCACTTTGTCAGTTTGTGCCATTCCACTTCATTCAAAAGGTGCACCTGGCACAGACCAGGATAGTACACCCTATTATCATGAATACGCTGCCCCTCAAGAAAGCTGCAAACTGGCATGTGCTCTGGGGACAGTGCATCTATTGAAAGACAAAGCACCACACTGTGTTTCTCCTTGCAAATGGCAGCTGCCTACACTTTAAAGAAGGTACAGAGATCTCCCTGTAGGCAGTTGAAGTGAGTGACTGCACCCAAGTGCAGGGAGATGTCTGGGCGTGTTGATGGGACGTCCTTCCTCCCCACCAGAAGGCTGCCCTTTGAGGGTGCTCGGCCAGTGCACCACCTCTTTGTTGCACACCGTCAGTGCGCCTCCTAAAAGCATGTTTGACTCTGTACCATCATCTGTGCTAGAGCACAGGAGCAGAGGCAAAATTATTTTCTCATTTCAATGGGCCACACTGCTATGCAAATAAAGGAATGGCCACTCAATATAGCTCTAGCACTATATGCGCACCAGAAGGGGCGCACAAGCATCTGTGGCCATTTTTGTAATGCAAAAGTGCTCTGAGGGTGCAAAAACCGGGTGTGCATGCCCATTGCACCTCCAGGGCATTGTATATAATACAGCCCAAGGTTTTGCTGCGCCCCAGCCACTAGTTTCTTAGTATGAGGAGTAGAATCTATGGATCCTTTCATTCAAGCTGAATGACCCCCAACGTGGATTTATCCACATGAAACTGGGATGAAGACATCAGGGCTGTTGGACTTGGCCCTTTTTGCAGGGTTATCCCCAAACTTCTTGCTTCTTCCTCCTTTTTTTTCCTGACCTGCTGTTGTTGGTTTTAGGAGTCTGGGCACTTTACCACTGCTAATCAGTGCTAAAGTGCATATGCTCTCTGTGTAAATTGTGAACATGATTGGTTCTCCCTGATTGGCATATTTGATTTACTGGTCAGTCCCTAGTAAAGTGCACTGAGTGTACCGGGGCTGGTAAATCAAATACTACTAGTGGGTCTGCAGCACTGTTGTGCCACCCACATGAGTAGTTCTGAAACAGTCAATCAATCAATCAATCAATCATGTCACTTATAAAGCGCACTACATACCCGCGAGGGTCTCAAGGCGCTGGGGGAAGAGGGGGGTGGTGCTGCTACTGATCGAAGAGCCAGGTCTTGAGGAGTCTTCTGAAGGCCAGTAGGTCTTGGGTCTGTCGGAGGTTGGTGGGGAGGGTGTTCCAGGTCTTGGCGGCGAGGTGGGAGAAGGATCTGCCGCCGGCGGTCGTTTTCCGGATGCGGGGGACTGTGGCGAGGGCAAGGCTGGTCGAGCGGAGCTGGCGGGTGGGGTTGTAGAAGCTGAGTCGTCTGTTGAGGTAGGCTGGTCCGGAGTTGTGGAGTGCTTTGTGTGCGTGGGTGAGGAGCTTGAAGGTTATCCTCTTGTTGACAGGAAGCCAGTGCAGGTCTCTCAGGTGGGGTGTGATGTGGCTGCGTCGGGGGATGTCGAGGATAAGACGTGCAGAGGCGTTCTGGATGCGTTGCAGCCGTCTCAGGAGCTTAGCCGTCGTTCCTGCGTAGAGGGCGTTTCCGTAGTCCAGCCTGCTGGTGACGAGGGCCTGGGTGACTGTTTTTCTTGTTTCGGTGGGGATCCACTTGAAGATCCTGCGGAGCATTCGGAGGATGTTGAAGCAGGATGAGGAAACGGCGTTGACCTGCTTAGTCATGGAGAGGGTGGGGTCGAGGATGACCCCTAGGTTGCGTACGTGGTCGGTGGGTGGCGGGGCTGTTCCCAGTGATGTTGGCCACCAGGAGTCGTCCCAGGCTGAAGGGTTGGAACCAAGGATGAGGACCTCCGTCTTGTCCGAGTTCAGCTTCAGGCGGCTGGTCCTCATCCATTCGGCGACGGCCTTCATTCCTTCGTGGAGGTGGGCTTTGGCGGTGTGAGGGTCTTTGGTGAGGGAGAGGATCAGCTGGGTGTCGTCGGCGTAGGAGATGATGTTGAGGTTGTGCTGTCGGGCGACGTGGGCGAGGGGTGCCATGTAGATGTTGAACAGCGTTGGGCTGAGGGAGGAGCCTTGGGGTACGCCGCAGATGATCTTGGTGGCCTTGGATCGGAAGGGGGCGAGGCGGACGCTTTGTGTTCTGCCGGAAAGGAAGGATGTGGTCCAGTCCAGGGCCTTCTCTTGGATCCCGGCGTCGTGAAGGCGTGTTCGTAGTGTGTGGTGGCAGACCGTGTCGAAGGCGGCTGATAGGTCCAGGAGGATGAGGGCTGCTGTTTCTCCGTTGTCTAGCAGGATCCTGATGTCATCGGTGGCGGCGATGAGGGCGGTTTCGGTGCTGTGGTTGCTGCGGAAGCCGGACTGGGAAGGGTCCAGGATGTTGTTCTCCTCGAGGTAGCGGGTCAGTTGTTTGTTGACGATTATCTCGGTGACCTTCGCGGGGAACGGGAGCAGAGAGATGGGTCGGAAGTTCTTGAGGTCCTTGGGGTCTGCCTTGGGTTTCTTGAGTAAGGCGGTGATCTCGGCGTGCTTCCAGCTTTCCGGGAAGGTTGCTGTCTCGAAGGAGATGTTGATTATTTTCCGGAGATGGGGCGCGATGGCTGTACTGGCTTTGTTGAAGATGTGGTGAGGGCACGGGTCTAGCGGTGAACCGGAGTGGATGGTGTTCATGATCTCGCTGGTGTCCTCGTCGTTGATGTTGGTCCAGGAGAGCAGGCGGTTGGTGGTTGTGGGGGCAGTGGTCTTGGTGGTTGCCGGGGCGGTCGTGGTGTTGAAGCTGTCGTGGATGTCGGCGATTTTGCGGTGGAAGAAGGTGGCCAGTGAGTCGCACAGGTCTCGCGACGGCTGGATGTCGTTGGTGTTGGAGCTGGGGTTGGAGAGTTCCTTCACGATGTTGAAGAGCTCTTTGCTGTTGTGTGCGTTGTTGTCTAGGCGGTCTTTGAGTGAGGCCCTTTTGGCGGATCTGATGAGGTGATGGTGACTGCGGGTGGCGCTCTTGTGGGCGGCGTAGCTGTCCGCTGTCCGTTCGTGGAGCCAGATCTTCTCCAGTTTTCGGCATGTTCGTTTGGAGGCCTGGAGGTCTTCGGTGAACCAGGTGGCTTTCAGTAACTCAGACCTGCCACTGCAGTGTCTGTGCGCAGTTGTTAACTGCCATGTCGACTTGGCAAGTGCACCCACTTGCCAGGCCCTAACCTTCTCTTTTCTTGCATATTAGTCACCCCTAAGGTAGGCCCAAGGTACCCCTGTGGGCAGGGTGCAGTGTATGTGAAAGGTTGGACATGCCCTGATGTGTGTGGCATGTCCTGATAGTGAATTACTGCCAATTTCGTTTTTCACTATTACAAGGCTACCTGTTCCCACAGGACAGAATGGGGAGTTTGTTTATAACATCTTATAAGCATAACTGCCCCTGGGAACAAGGTAGGAAAATAAAGTTTAGTATGCCTGAACTCAGAATGTTAAAATGCATCTTTTAGTGAGGGTGATTTTTACATTCTGTGTTTGAAAATACCACTTTTAGAAAGTAGGTATTTTCTTGTTTAACCATTCTGTGTCCCTCTGCCTGTTTGTGTATTGACTGTCTGGTTTTGGAGTGACAGGGGCTGGGGAGGTGCATTCTCTCAGACAGCCCCGGGGGGGTTGATGTGTGTCCTGCCTTTCCTGAATGAGTCAGGGCTGGGATAAATAGACCTTGGCTGCATTTAGAGTAGGGGGAGGAGTTCTCACTAGCACCTGAATAGGCCCAGTCTGCATGTAGAGTGGTGGGAGGAGATTTCCCTTGCACCTGAATAGGGCCTGTCTGCCTTACACAATGCTGTCTCCACCTCCTGCTGGGCAGCTGCACCAGAGAGGACAGAACTGGTTTGGACTGGGCTCAGAGACCCTTGCACAAAGAGAACAAAGACATTTTGGGTTATAAGTATTAGACTTAAAACCCCTGAACTTTAGATTATTCCTGGAATTCAAGAGGAACCTTTGCCAAGGAGAAGAGCTGCAGAGACTGAGGGGAAGTACTGCCCCTGCTGTGTGTCTGCAGTTGCTGTTTCTGACAAGGAAAGGAGAAGGACTTTGCTGTGTGCTGTGTCCCCTGCTTGAAGGCGATCTCCTAGGGCCTGAAGTGAGCTGGCCTCCTGTTCTGAAGTCTCAGGGACACAAAAGACTTCACCCCCGTCTCCCCTGAACTCTGCTGCTGTGAGTTCTAACCTGCCAAGAGGTGCCTGTGCCAGTTTTGGGCCTCTGGAGGTTGTTGCTGCTGTTTGGCAACTGGAAGAAAGAAGAAACGTGAAGAACTGCTAAAATCGACGCATCGAGGGATCGGGGCTGAAGAGGACCGAAGCAGCGCCGCTTGACACCACTGCATCCATCGCCGACGCATCCCAGATTTCCACGCATCGTACCTGTGCGGCACGCTCTCCCGACGCATCACCTGCGAACCGGAACCGTCACAAAGAATTGACGCATCACTCCCCATACAGACCGGATTTGACGCAGCTCGTCCTCTGCATGTCGCAGAACTGTCGCATCGCCTCCTCAAGGTCTCAGGAGTGTCGCATCTCTTTGTTTTCTGACTCTGCGACTGTTTGGCTTTTGGAACTTTGACGCATCTACAGGTACTTTGGTGAAAAGTCACGCATCCATAGTTTTCTATGGTACAAGTTCTTGAAACCTTTTGAAAGTCATATTTTTAACTGTGTATGTTGGATTTTTGTCGTTTTGGTCTTGTTTAGTTTAGATAAAGGTATTTTATTTTTCTAAACTATTGTGGTGTCCTTTTGTGGTGTTTTCACTGTGTTACTGTGAGTGTTGGTACAAATACTTTACACATTGCCTTTGGGATAAGCCTGTCTGCTCATGTCAAGCTACCAAGGGGGTGAGCAGGGGTTATTTAAAGTGTGTTTCCCCCTTACCCTGACTAGAAGCAAGGGTCCCTATTTGGGCAAAGGTACCTACCTCTGCCAACTAAAGACCCCCATTTCTAACAAAGGCTTTCTTATCTAAAATGTTATCACCAACATCCACAGGTTCCTGTTGCATAAGAACTCCGTGATATTGCTTTACTTGTCCAAAATTAATTTCACCCACTGCTTGGACATGTATCGGGTCTGAGAAATGGTCCCAGTATCAGGATCATCGTCATGATCCCAAGCAGGAGGTCCCAAAAATGTGATCATTCTTGTCAGACAAGGTGACGTCCACTGCCCAGGGAATCAAGACTTGCAACTACTACTGAGAAATTGGCAGCCCAGGAGGATGTGTTTGGGATTGAGGTCTTCCAGTTCAAGGATCAGAGGAGCAAAACCTCCAAGGCAGCTGGACCAAGATCCTGCCTTCCACCGTCTTCCATAAACATTTCTGCAAAGCTGTGGAAATAAACATCACAGAGGTTACAACCACCAGGAACCACCAGCCATTGGAGAAAAACCCAGCAAAACAAACAGCTACATTCTGACATCAGCTTGCCTCCCATTGCCACTACCAAACAGGCATGCCTTCCAGCCACAAGCACTCCCTTTCTCCTGCCTAACCCCACCTCACAAGGGGTAGCACAGTATTCACTCATCGAATAGGTTCACATCGAGCATCAGGAGATTTCCAACTGACTGCTGAGTGCCCAGCCTGAGTCAACCATGTCTTTCCAAAACCTTTTACAGAAGATCTGTCAGTAGATAGACAAAAAAGCAGATTGTCACTTCTTGTCCCCACAGGTAGACCTGGGCGGAATTGGAGGAATTTGTTAATTCCATGTTACTCTTGTAATGCATAATTACTTATAAATTCTGCCGCTCTGCCAGTGAAATTATCCTGCAGTGAATTGTTTCTAAAGAGGGGCGGGAAGAGGGAGCAGTCCCACAATATTTAAAAATCACTGTATATAAAATGCATATGAAGTGATTACTGCAGAGTATGTAAAGGCGCAGAGGGGGGTGCACTTAAGTGATTTTTAAATAAGCAGGGAAGAGGGAGCAGCCCCTCTATGTTAAAAAAACCCACTGCAGATTAAATTTTAATCTGCAGTGGTTTTTAAACATAGAGAGACTCTCCCTTTTTCAGCCCTGTTTAAAAATCACTGTACAGCAGAGCAGTGCATACTCCTCGGTGCCCTTACTTTCTCTGCAGTGATTACTGTAGAGCCTGTAAAGAAGCAGAGGGATATCCACTGCAGAGTGATATGCAGTGGTTTCTAAAGTTTAGAAGCCACTGCATACCACTCAGTGGTGGCACCCTTACATACTCTGCAGTAATCACTGCAGAGTATATAAGGGCACCAAGTGTGTTTGGCTGTGCTACTTTCTTAGCGTAAAATGCATCCTAACATCCATGTTGAGGGTACATTTTGCGCTAAGAAGATAGAACCAAATGGCCACTCCGCCCGTTGCGGAATTCTGTGGAATCTTGCAGAATTGTAATGTAATTCCACAGTATTCTGTGGAATCAAATTCCTCCAATTCCACCCACCCCTAACCATGGGGTATGAGAGAAGAGGAGACAAATCTATTCTGGAGGAGGGAGCAGAAAAAAACACAAAGACTTCTTCTGGGGCAGCCAGGAGCTTCCACAGGTCAGTTAGCAAGGTAGCATGATTCACTGTGTCAAGAGTCATTCAATCAATCAAAGACTTGTAAAGAAGATTATTCACCCATAACGGTCTCAAGGCGCTGGGGGGGAGCTGCAGGTTCAACCAAAGAGCCAGGTCTTTTGGTCCTCCTTAATTGAGGCAGTGACTGTGATTGCCGGAGGTGGAGAGGCAGGGCGTTCCAGGTCTTTGCTGCTTGGTAGGAGAAGGATCTTCCTCCGGCTGTGGTCTTGCGGATATGTGGGACGGTAGCCAGGGTCAGTTGTCAAAGCTGTCGTATATATCTCCCTGATCTTGCTGTGGAAGTAGGTTCTGAGGTTGTTGCAGAGGTCTTGAGGGGTATGTCTGCTGGCTCTGTACTGGGTCTGGTGCATTCTTGGACCACAACACAAAGTACTTGCTGTTGAGTGCGTTGGCATTGATCCTTTCTTGTAGGGCCGCTTTCTTTGTTGTTCTGTTTGAGGTGGTTGTGTGCGGTGACAGCGGTCTTGAAGGCTGAGTGGTCTTCTGGGGTCTTGCTGCTCCCCCATCTCTTCTCTAGACTTCTACAGATACGTCTGGACTCATGAAGGGCGAGAGAGAACCAGCTGACTTTCTTGGAGTGTCGCTTGCTTGGGGCTTTCTTCACGGGGGGCATAGTGTAGAGGCAGTCAGAGATCCATTGATATAGGTTGCGTGCTGTGGTGTTGGCGGCTGTGGATGCTGGTGGACGGGTTTTGCTGAGGGCGGTGGTGAGTTGTTCTTCGGTGACCTTGTTATAGCAGTGGGCGTGGTTGCGTACAGTGGGTTTGGTGAAGGCAAAGTGGATGCAGCGGTGGACGATCCACTGCAGCTCAGTGGTGTGGCTGAACGTGAAGTTGTCTCTGGCCGAGAAGATGGGGTCGAGCGTGTGTCCTGCTGAGTGGGTTGGGGAGGTGACCAGTTGTTTGAGTCCGAAGGTGGCAAGGTTCTCCAGCAGGGACAAGGTGATTTTGTTGTTGGAGTTGTCCAGGTGAAAGTTGAGGTTGCAGAGAAGGATGTAGTCTGTGGAGGAGAGAGCATGGGGTGTATGAAGTTGATGATGGAATCGCTGAGGGGTGGGTCAGGTCTCGGGGATCTGTAGATGAGAGTGCCACGGAGGTTGGTGTTCAGGTTGGTCTGGACCTGGAAGTGGAGATGCTCCATGTTGGCTGAGAAGTCGCCCCTGTGGGTGGTGAGGCAAAGGTTTTGTGTATGATGGCGAGGCCTCCCCCCTGTTTGTTGATGCGGTCCTTGTGGATGGCTGTACAGCTTGGAGGCGGAAAAGCAGGAATTGTCGCTGGAGGGGCCATGGGGGTGAGCAGCAGCAGGGGCATGGGGAATAAAACCCAAAAGAGGCAGAGAGCAGACGTAGAAAAAAGTAGAAAAGTGAAAAAAAGTAAAAAGTGAAAAAGAGAAGGAAAAGGAAAAAGAAAAAAAGAGATCAGAAGGCATAGAGACAGAGAGCAGAGCACCGGCAGAGCAGAGAAGCTCCCAATAGGACCACCAGGGATGAGGCACAGACATGTGTCTGCGGGTGGAGGAGGGCCTAGAACTCTGACCAGGAAAGGTCAGGGGCAGCAGCTACTTGGGCAGAGCTGCGTGGGAAGTCAAGCACTTTACTGACAAGTACAGTGAAATTGCTCCTTTCCCTGCGCAGCGGGCGCCATATGTAGTGTGAGGGGGAGGGCTGGACAGCTGGGAGGTGGGAAAGCGGGAAGCGGCGCTGGAGGAGGCAGGCCACAGGAGTCCAGCAGTGGCACAGAGAAAAAAGGTGCAAAAGAGGCAAAAGAAAGAAGCAGGAAAAAAGCTGAAAAGTGAAAAAAAAGTAATATGTGAAAAAGAGAAGGAAAAAGGAAAAAAGAGATCAGAAGGCAGAGGGCAGAGCAGCAGCAGAGCAGAGAAGCTCCCCACTGGACCATCAGGGATGAGGCGCAGGCAGGTGCCTGCGGGTGGAGGAGGGCCTCGAACTCTGACCAGCAAGGGCCAGGGGCAGCAGCTACTTTGGTAGAGATGCATGGGAAGTGAGACACTTCACTGACAAGAGTGAAAAAAAGGTTGGTGAAACTTAAAGGTAGATATTGGACATTTTGAAAAAGTAGTTGCTTATGATATATACCTTTCAACTGCGAATCTCAACAACATACACCCTGAATGGAACCCTCATCTACCAATCACCGGGATCACCTGGACCTCAAACCACTTACACCAACAACATCACAGATTGTGTCTCCCTCCTCACCATCGACTCCAAAACCTACATTCAGATAGGAGATCTCAACTAAGACCTGGATGACCGGAACAACCTGACTTCGTAAAAGTCTAGGAAACCTCGGACTGACTCAACACGTTACCAGACCCACCCACTCCACCGGGCACACGCTTGACCCCGTTTTCACCAAATTCAATGGCATCACAGCAATCAAGCCTCTCACCTGGACTGATCATGTCATTGTTCACTTCAAAATCAACATCCCTCACCAAACAAAACCCACTACCACCAGCCTGGCCAGATGAAACTGCAGCAGCATCTCAGAATGTAACTGGTCTCACACCCAGCGCATGTACCAGCGCAACCCCAGTGATGACCTAAACAGTGACATCAAACAGCCTGATGAGTGGGCCACAGAATGCACCGATTCCCTGTCACCATGTAAGAACAACAACCAAAAGAAAACCCAGAAGAGCTGGTACACCAAGGAACTCCGCTCAACCAAACAACACTGCAAACAACTGGAAAGAAGATGGAGAATGAACCACAAAGAAACAGACAAGGACACTTAAGAAGCAGCACTCAAATGCTACCAGCAGCAGATCAGAGAAACCAAGAAGAGGGCCCTAGCAGAGAGCATAGGTAACAGCTCCAATATCGTCAAAGAGATCTTCAATATCATCGAAGGCTTCATAACACCAGCCTCCACCACTAACAGCATCAACCCCTTGCAACAGCTATGCAGCAACAAAATCAAAGACATCTACAATAATTGTGATCCTCAACTTAACCCCTGCAGTCTAAACTCCAGTCTACCCACTAACAACCTCCAAAACACCCTGACTACATGGGAAACGGTTACCACAGAAGAGACAGTCAACATTTTGTGGACCATCCACTCCAGGGTACAGACAAAAACCTGATCCCACCACTTCTACAACATGGACACCTCCCCAATCAGCAACGTGCTCACCTACATCCTAAACACTTCCATCACCACATGACGTTTCCAGGGACCTAGAAACACTCAACAGTCAACGCATTTCTAAGGAAACCTATGGCAGACCCCACCCAGCTAGCAAACTACTGCCCAATCTCCCTGCTACCCTATCCAGCCAAGGTCACAAAGTTATGGAGAAGGCCATCAACCAGGAATTCGCCCACTACCTTGATGCACACCAACTCCTAGACACCATGCCAGGTTTCAGATGCAATCACAGCGCAGAGACTGTTCTTATGGCCGCAAAAGATATCAAGATGATCCTTGATGAAGAAGAAACAGCTGCCCTCATCCTGCTTGATCTCTCAGTGACCTTCAACACATACTTGCACTAAACCCTTATGAGAATACTACATGAAATAGGCATCCATTGGCCCGCCTTCAATTCGATCTGTTCCTTCCTCACAGGAAGGGTACAAAAATGCAGCATGCCACCCTACACATCAGAAGCTAGTAATCTTATATGTGTAGTCTCCCAAGGGTCATTTTTCTGTCCAACCCTGCTTAGCCTCTACATTGCCCCACTGGTCGACCTCATCAGATCCCATGGTATCAATATACTGTTCTGTGCAGATGACCCCCAACTGATACTCCCCCTTTGGGACAAAACCCCAGTGACAAAAAACACCTATGCTACCTCGGTAGACACATGGATGAGATCCAACTGCCTCAAGCTCAATTCAGACAAAACAAAAGTAGTGATCTTTGGTTGGAAAACATCTGCTTGCGATTCCACCTGGTGGCTGGCAGGCCTTGGCTCCACACCTCCACCAACTGCCCACTCCAGAAACTTAGGAATCATCCTAGAAGACAAGCTTGACATGACAGCCCAAGCAAACAAGGTGACCTGCACCTGTTTCCACATCCTGAGGATGCTGTAAAAAATCTTCAAGTGGCTACCAGACAACACAAGGAAAAAGGTCACAAAGGCCCTGATAACCAGCAAGCTTGACTACAGCAATGCACTCTACGCAGGAATCACCAAACAGCTCCTAAACAGGCTCCAAACCATCCAAATCACAGCCGCAAGGCTCGTCTTCAACCTACCTCGCCCCACACCTCAAAGAACTTCACAGGCTCCCCATACACAAACACACTCAGTTCAAACTCCTCACAAAGCATTACACAACATTGGCCCCACCTACCTCAATAGCAGTGTACACTTCCACCAACCTCCCAGACATTTCCACTCAGCTGGACTCTCACTACCACATGTACCCCACATACAAAAGAACAGAGCCGGAGGTCACACATTCTCATACATCTTCCTCAAATCATGAAATGACCTCCCACATCACATCAGAGCCTGCTCATCGCTTCTTTAATTCCACAAGAAGTTGAAGATCTGGCTTTTCAAATATTCTCTCCTGGGAGGCAGCTGCCAACCCAGGTGCAAAAGCGACTGAATACCCTCATGGTTGATTAGTGCACCATAGAAATAGACATAACATAACCTGAGGACAAACCATAATATGCATTTTTGCAAAAATCGGTTTGAGGACCTCCATTTGAACAGGTGCAACTGTGTTTCTGTATATTTATTTGCCAAAAAACACAGCTCACTTTTGTGATCTGCACAAATGCACAGATAACGTTTTTCATCATTTGGTGTACATTTACGAAGCTGTTCCAAAATGAAAATATGGTAAATAAAAGCAGAAGTGGGCAAACAGATGATCAGGCGCATAAATACCAAACTGCAGCTAAACATGAGGAAACGGAGGACACTTTTTGCGCAGTTGCACGTTGGTCATGCCACGACTCAGGAACTTCTAATTGGTTTGAATGTTACATTGGATTTAGTTTGCACGTATGCTGGTGGTATAGGTTTCAAGGGGGGTTCTCTCAATGCGCTTTTCATGAATCATTTGGGGCCTGCTGGACCATTGATTTTGTGCCTTTTTATATCCACAATTTCTGTGCAACAATATGTAGCATGGCACAAAATCCCTTTGGTGCTGATACAAGCATTATTTCTCTACTATGGAGAAAGTCATATGAAATGGAGTTACTGTTCAAAGAAATTGCGTAATTTGCAGAGGCCCCGACATGAAAGAGTAGGCACTCTTTTTATAAAACATTAATGTAAGTGCTGCTCGGAAAAAAACAGACGTCTTAATGATTGAAATGGTCACAATGAACAGAACACATTCGATCTAAGTGCTTTTCAAGAACTGTAAATGCAATTCCTTGTAGGGCAACCATCTTGGGCTGGTGAGTGGCTCTGACAACTCCCGTCAGTAGTCAATGTCATTGTCATTACCAATATGTTCGCATGACAGTCCTCGAATCATTGTTCACCTTTTAAATCAATTCTCCTTATCAAATGAAAGTGGCATGCAGTTCTAAAAGGTGACACCAAGCCTTTCCAAGTCCATCTGTCGCAGCTTTTATCTTGAGAAGCGCGAGGTAATAAGTGGGCAATTTAGCGCGAGTTCCACCCAGCTCTCCTAGAAACAAAGGGGCATATTAGCAAGACCCACGTTAAAATTATCGCCGTTTTAGCGGCAGGAAACTGCCGCTAAAACGGCGATAATGGGCTTGCTAATATGCGTTATAGAATTCCAATAGAAGCCCAGGTTAGATGTCCTGCACATCTAACCTGGGCTTCTATTGAAATTCCATAACGCATATTAGCAAGCCCATTATCGCCGTTTTAGCGGCAGTTTCCTGCCGCTAAAACGGCGATAATTTTAACGTGGGTCTTGCTAATATGCCCCAAAATCCAGTCACGAAACAGCATTTTGGGTTACAATATGGTGCAAAACTGGCATTAGCTCCCTTTTGTTGAACAGAGTTAAACTGTACCCACAATGTGGAGTATTATAAAAAGGACACAGAAAATGAAGTTTTTGGGGATTTTTTTTTATTTTCGTTTTCAGGCTTACAATAGTTTTAGCATTACATTAATAACAAGAACTGACAGTGATATCACATTTTGGGAAGATGCCAGCGTTTAGGGGTACAATATCCCTTCCAGTCTGGTGAGGCGTTACAATTATAGTAAAGAAACAAAGTCATAACCGTTAGAACTACAACTCCCGCCCGCTACAGATAGTTTTTACGTGATGCATATCTTTATGTTTTCGTTTATTTATTTATCCACCTTCCCCAGACTCTGAGACCCCTATCTGCTTTTGCAGAGTAGCTCTGACAATGTAGTATGAATCAAATGATGGGAAACCGGGCAAATTTGTCCACAAGTGCATGTGTACTCTCCCTGCGATTGTCATGTGTTCGTTTGTCACACTCTAGACCCCTCCCCAATGTCTTTTCTCAGGAAGGCCGTTAGCACTTCCTGCCAGAGGTCTGCTATGGGTTTTTTTGCGGAGTCCCTGTTGCTGTTCCTTTCACAAAGCTGGCTTTTCTGTGACAACCCAGTTTTCCACCGCCTCCTTCCATCTGCAGTGCAGTGGATCATCAGTTGATCCCAGCCCAGTGTCGGGATATGTCCCTCCGGGCCGCTGCAAAGGCCTGTTCTGAGAATGTATTACCTACTTTCTTCTCTGGCCTGTGCAGATATAATAAGCCCAGCAGACATTTTTCATTTGAAGTACATTTTGTCTGTCTAATGTGTGCTCCTTCACTCTGGCCCAACACCTCTCTATCACTGGGCAAGTCCATAGCATATGCACAAAACTGCGTCCAACTCTACTCGCAAACCGTCGGTGTGTTTCATGATGTTCAATTTGGGGGGGTGGTACGTCATATGCAAATACATAAACTGCATATACTTATACACTTGTATCTAGTATTTTGAGAAACCTTGTGTACTTGAGTTTGCTCCCACTCCTTTCTCTGGAACTCTCTGTTGAGCTTTGTCTCCCATCTATCGTGAAGCTTGGTCAGCTCAGGGAGGGCCATCGACAGAACAATTTTGGAAATCCAGAATATTAATGTATTACCTCCACCGAAAGTGAGAAGTGTCTGTAATAGATCATGTGTCTGTGGCTCAGTGGGGGGCCCTACCCAGAGCTGGGTCATTGTTCTCCGCAATGCGGCATAGGTCAGAAATTGCATGCAGGGCAGGCCATCTTCCTCCATCATGATGTCCATACTACGGAACCTCCCCTCTGATTAACAGTCTTCCACCATTTCAATCCCAATCCTCGTCAATTCCAGCATTTGTTATCTGGTCAAGAACCCTCTTCCAGACATGGGAAGGCCTACAAGTGGAAGCGTAGACGCGTAGAGTTTGCGCCTCCCAGGTTTTTTTGACAGTGGAGCTCAATCAGAGATGTGCTATAGTGAGCAATGTTGGGCAGTGATAGAATCGACTAAATAAAAATGCTAATTTTTTAGATTAATATTTTAAAATTGTACAATAATTAACATAAAATTCAAAGCAATGACACACATTTTACATGTGCAAACTGCAGTAGGCAGTCATGGCTATGAGTATAGGCCATAGAAATACTAAGAAGCAAGCTTCCTTGGACTAGAAGTGAACCTAATATTGCTGAACTGTGCAAAATAAAATGTTGAAATCTGACCTTAATGTGACATGCTTAGAAATTTTCGTCATAATTGCAGAATGTTCTGGTCCTAATCAAATGTATTATTTTACTAAGCAACATATTGTTTGTATTGATTTAATTTCATATTCTCACCCTATTTCACATAATGTCTGAATAGAACTGTTGCACATTCAAAATAAAATTTCTTGTTCGTATTAATGAAAAGCGTTACTAAACAATATTTTTGCTAGGAAAATGTTTCTTCTCTTTAGTATAGTTCATTGTTCTCGCAGTGAAGCATTGAATAATTAAAAGGTTGAGATGTGATTGAAGCCTATGGGAACCAAGGCTTATGTTTCCAGAATTCAACTACGTAAGAATGTCTGCAGCTAACTTTGTGATGAACTTTGCCGCCCCCATGTATTTTCGTGGGAATGAGGAGCTGAATCTGCTCACAGATGAATGCTGCCATCAAATTGGTCTGTGGAGGAAGAAGCCTGTTACAATGTTTGCAACATGTATTCATGTCTTTTATATTAGTGCGTGTTCCCAGTTTGCTTCAATGCTTTCCTGCACACTCTTTGTTGGATTCATTCCCTTGATGGTTGTGGCTACTGCAGCTACTGTCCTTTATTTGCCTGACTACTTGATGCTCTATTTTACAGATTGCTACTGTAACTGTATGCTGATTCAATTTGATTTACTGAGACGCGGCTGAGTTTCATGAACTACTCTTTATGGGAACTTCTGCTGCCTTAATTTGGCTTTGAGCTTTATACTCCTTTAATCTCACTCTTTTCCTCGAAATAGATCTCTTCATGAGTTCTACACACTCTGAAATTCCTGTCCTGATCTCTAGAATAGGGTTTTGTTCCTTTATGCAGCACGCTTGATGCACTATTTGGTTTATCGACCTAGCCAAACCTTTTTTATGAGATTTCTGTAATCTTACTAGAGTATTTGACTGTTAGACCTGGCCTTTTTTGCAGGTTTATCCACAAGCTTTTTGCCTTATGCCTCCTATTTTTCTGATCCTATTGTCGTTGGCTATAGGATTCTGGGCACTTTACCATTGCTGATCAGTGCTAAAGTGAATATGCTCTCTGTATAAAATAGTGATATGATTGGTTATCCATGATTGGCATATTTGATTAACTGGTAAGTACCGATTAAAGTGCACTGAGTGTGCCAGCACCTGTAAATCAAATGCTACTAGTGGGCTAGCAGCACCGGTTGTGCCACCATCGCAGTCACTGATCAGCGTTCATTCACTTTCCATGAGCCTTCGTCACTTTTAGAAAGTGGGCATTTTCTTACTTTATCATCCTGGGTGCCTCTGGCTGTTTGTGTATTCAGCATCTGGTTTTGGAGCGACAGGAGCTGGGGATGTGCATTCAGTCTAGAGAGTCACTGGTGGGGTTGAGGTGTGCCCTGCCTTGCCTGGGTGACTCATAGCTGGACTGAATAGACCTTGGCTGCATTTAGAGTGGTGGGAGGAGTTTTACCTGCACCTGAATAGGCTGTGTCTCCTTTGCACAATGCTGTCTCCACCCCCTGTGGTCATGCTGCACCAGGGAGGACAGGACTGGTTTGGACTGGGTTCAGAGACCCTTGCCACAAAGAGAACAATGACAATTTGGGGTATGAGTATTGGACCTAAAACCCCAGGACTTTAGATTACTTCAAGAGCAAGAGGACCCTGCCAAGAAGAAGAGTGGAATGACTGTATGAGGAGCGCTCCTTTTTCTGTGTGAGGGGTGGGTTGACCTGCAGTTGCTGCTTCTGTCTATGGTGGAGGAAAAGGACTGACTCTTTTTGCCCTGCTGTGGTATCCTGCTTGGGAAGAAATCTCCAAGGGCCTGTGTGTGCTGGCCTCCTGTTTTGGAAGATTCAGGGACATCCAAGTCTTCCTTCTGTGCACTACCCTTTATTTTGTAATTCCTTCTGTGTGCTTTTACGCTCAGTTGGGAAAGTTCTGGTGCTTGCATGTTGATTTCAAGGAACTGGTGCTTGCACTTTGTTTTCAAGGATCTGATGCTTGCACTTTGTTTTCAAGGATCTGGCGCTTGCAGGTTGCTTGCACTCTGGTTTGCACCATGCTGGTGCTTCCACGCTGCGGTGGGTAAGCCGCGCTGGGCTTCCCATGACCAAGGATCTGTTATGCTTGCCTCTGCCTGACAAACACGGGCAGTGACTGAGGCGCCAACCCCGATCAAAGCAGTGAGGTCTCCAACCTTGTACAAGAGAAGGATGGCCACTCCCCAGCGGGTGAGTGAGGCAGGACCGGCCAGCGTTTCCCAGCTACAGGGCCACGGAACATTCCAGAGGTGCCCAGTGGTGCCTATCCCAGCAGTCGGAGGGCGGAGCAGTCTACCTCTCGGCACGCCCGGTTCCAGCCCCGCCCATTGCAGGACGGAACCTTGTGGGTGAGCGGGGAGTCCTAATGGGGACCGAGGAAGGACCAGGGAAGCGTTCGACCTCTATACCAGGCAGACACGGGCCCCTTGTTCCATACCAGGTTGGTCAGCCGAGCGGGAAGGAATCCTTAACGGAGGTCCCACTCAGCCCCAGTTGGCCCGAGCAGCTGTACCCTCTACAGCTGCAAATTGAATCACTGTGCATGTGGGGGGACTGAGGGAGGATCCCCGCCTACGCAGGAGGTGGGCACGCCCCACCATACCGGCAACTACCTTGGGGGGCATTTTTGAGTATATCACCGCCTCCCCTGTGCCGGCAGCAGCTGCACTGCGCGTTCGCGGGCAGCTGCACTTCACACTGTCCTCATAGGTCGGGGACAGAGTGAGGTCTACCACCCTCCCTTTTGTGGATCAGGAAGATGCTTGGGGCAGTGTGAGCGCCCTTACACCTGGTGGTGACTTACCTTGGGGCGAATTGTCTCTAACACAGCGGGATCCTGGGACGGCCCTTGGGTCAGAAACTGGCCACATTAAAGGGAAACCTTCTTGGGAGTACCATATTGTCCCTGACAGGAGGGCAGGTGTTCCTCAACTCTGTGGAGCCAGAAATTACTGTATTGTCGATATTAGGAGTGTGGTTTATGTATTAGGCCGCAAACCTAACTACTGCATCTTGTTTCATGCCCTGATGTGGTGCTACGTGGCATTTTATGCTTGGTGAAAGGGTAAAAAGTTACATTGGTAGGAACTACCTATTATGTACTGTATTCCTGAGATAGGCCCATGTATTGAAGCAGCTTATTTCTTACATTGTCCTAGAATATAACATTTCAGCTGTGAACTTTTGCACACATTTGCATGCATGACAAAGTTGGATTAGTTTCTCTAAAACTACTTCGTTTACACATCCACTTTCGCACAACATTATCACAATGCCTTGAACATCATGTACTGGGACTCTCTACGCACGAGGTACAAAAGTCGTCCTAACTTCATCCAGGGGACGGCAGCGATATCTATATATCCATGACATCGCTAATCTAATATGCACGTCACAAAGGCTGCTTTTTATTATAATAGGCATCCCGATAGATTAGTAGAGGAGGCACTTCTGCTGACACTGAAGGTTTCTGCATGCTGAGGAATCACCACATACCGGTCTGACATTCTATGAGGGGTGTTCAACTCGACACCAAGACGGGGTCCTTCACTCTCTCCTATCAGGTAATGGAGTTGGATCATCTCTTGGGGGGATTCTAGGCTCTACACCCATACACACTTTAGGTACATTCAGAGTAGGGTCCGCATCATAGGAGTACGTTAGACTACCATATTTTGCATATATGCCTGCATATATTCATTGCTGCAGTACCATGGAAGAAATGTATTTACTGTTCACTCTTTTGGTGCTTGTAATCTCTTTTATTTGCTTCTGTCTCCTAATCATTGCAGCACATGTATTTTATACAAGAATAACGTTGGTTCAATAAATATATTGAAAATGTCCCACTGTGTATTCTGTATACTTCTCTGAGAGAAAGCAAGCATGAGTGACTAAGCAAAATATTTTGTTCTGTTTCCACGATCCCTGAGTGATCAGGGTTGTCATGTTCAATGGTTGCCAGAGTCCATTTGTTCCCTGGTAAGGGTAGGGGGGCTTATGGTGGCACTGTGAGCTAGCTGGTCCATAGGCCAACATATCCTGCGGGGGTGTCCGAAACCAGTTTAGACACCAAGCCCTTAGTTTATGTTGTCCAAACAATGCACAGATCCTATGGATTGGTAGGAACTACACAACCGTACCGTGATAATGATTTCCTGATGTTTATTTTTATAACATGTGCAGTCTATGAGTAGCTTCTTTGGTGGCTCTCACTGTGATGTTAGGCATAATGTTTTCAGATTATGTTTTCTAACTTGCCCAACGTATGTGTGATTACCTCAGTGCACTATATGGAATATGATGACAATTGCCTGGTTGGCAAAGTGGTTTATGACGTACATTATTATGACAATTGCCTGGTTGGCAAAGTGATTTATGATCTATGCGATGTCATGACAATCGCCTGGTTGGCGAAGTGATTTATGTGATTGGGTTCTAATGTGCTTTCTGTAAATATCAAGGATATTTTTATATAACCTTGTGTGGAGTCTCTTTTTGTGCTGTGCCTACGCTTTACACATTGCCTCTGGGATAAGCCTGACTGCTCAGCCAAGCTACCAAGGGGGTGAGTAGGGGTTATCTTATGTGTATAAGGCCCTCACCCTGTCTAGAGTGGTAGGTTGTGCCTGGCTTAGGTGCATACCCTAGCCAACCAGAAACCCCATTTCTAACATTGACTAATTTGAATAAAGAAAGAAAAAGAAAACTTACTAATCTCTTAATGAGAATAAAGGTTTTGAAAACTATTCCAAACTCTCATCCTTTACTGAACTTGAAATTGTATTTGGTAATTGTTTGTGATTCTGAAATGGCTCTTTGAATCATAATATGGTGACCAAGATCAGTCCCTTTGAGAAGAAGTGACAGGCGCGGGAATGGGGCTTAACCCTGTAAGTGATAGTAATTGAAACTATGAACCATATTATTTACTTCTTGGCCCCAATCTACGCTATCTGTTTTCTGGTAGCAGAGAATGGTTTCACCTTGATCGAAGAGCTATACATAATTACCCAAGTAAAGATAAAATACCCAAATCCTGAAAATCCAATGCCCGGAGTTTGAGGAGCTGACAAGGTGTGGTTTTTGAAGACGGTTGCTGATTTGGAGGTGTAAGTATTAATAGGGTGATGCAACAGCTATTGTAATTGTGCTTACAGTTAAATTATTGAGTTGAGAGTGTATTCTTAGATCCCGGGATAAGAGAAAAAGGATTAAAAAGATATTGAGATAAGTGTGGAAGACACATGAGTAAGCCGTCCCCGAATGGTATTTCTTGTTTGTAGGTTTTGTGATGTGGAGTGTGAGGTACCATCACCTACACAATTGAGATAGAAATACTAATAAACTGTTGGGATTGTTTAATATTGATTGATGTTAGCAGAACCTAATTGCGCAAAAGGGTGAAGCTGCATTGATTAGGATGATTTCACGCTGGTCGAGATTTCACTTGTGATTGAGGAATTCTTTTGTGTGGATGAATTACTATTCTTTTCTTTTTTCACTATTTTGCAGTGAGAGGGAGGGCTGTATTCTCTCAGTGCTGACTCAAACACATGGTGATGCTCGGAAGCCTGTGGCATACTTCTCGACTACCCTTGACCCTGTTGCAGCAGGTCTGCCCAGCTGCCTTAAAGCGGTTGCCCAGGAGAGCTCTAGTCTGGGAAAGAGTCAGAGCATAGTGATGGGATAATGGTCCCACTCGCTGTGGAGCTTCTATGACCCGAACCAAAATCGAATACATGATGCAGAATAGGCTCACTAGAGATGAGAAGCAAATTTTCTCCTCAAACAATGTAGTTTTGAAATCAATCAATCAATCAGGGATTTATAGAGCGCACTACTCACCCGTGAGGGTCTCAAGGTGCTGGGGGGGTGTACAGGCAGCTCCGAGGTCATCCGAAGAGCCAGGTCTTGAGGTCTTTTCTGAAGGCTTGCAGTGTAGGGCTTCGTCTGATGCTGAGGGGGAGTTCGTTCAAGGTCTAGGCTGCGATGTAGGAGAAGATACTGCCTCCCATTCAGGCTCTGTGGATGCGGGGGATCTCAGCAAGGTCTAGGTCGGCGGAGCAGAGGTTTCTCTTGGGGACGTGGAAGGAGATTCTTTCATTGAGTTATTGGGGCCTGGTGTTGTGGAGGGCTTTATAAGCTTGTGTGAGCAGCTTGAAGGTAACTCTCTTTTCGACGGGGAGCCAGTAGATGTCGCGGAAGTGCTGGGTTATGTGGTCATGTCGTGGGATGCTGAGGACGAGTCTGGCTGAGACGTTCTGGACAGTCTGGAGTTTGCGAAGGAGTGATTTGCTGATTCCGGCGTACAGGGCGTTTCCATGGTCCAGCCTATTGGGGATGAGTGCATGGGTGACGGTCTTCCTGGAGTCGGGGGGATCCATTTGAAGGTCTTGCAGAGTAAGCGGAGAGTGTTGAAGCATGTGGAGGACACAGCGTTGATCTGTCGGTTCATGGTGAGTGAGGAGTGGTGTATGATGCTGAGGTTGCGGGCATGGTCTGTGGGGGTGGGAGGGTTTTCATGGGCGGGAGCCACCAGGTGTCATCCCGCGCAGCGGGGTGGATCTGAGGATGAGGACTTCAGTTTTCTCTGAGTTTAGCGTCAGGCAGCTGCTGCTCATCCAGGATGTGACGTCCTTCATTCCTTTCTGGAAACTGTGCCTGGTGATGTCAGGTTCCTTGGTGAGGGAGAGGATGAGATGGGTTTCATCGGCATAGGATACTATGCAGAGTCTGTGTTTTCTGACGATGGTTGCAAGGGGGGCCATGTACATGTTGAAGAGCGTGGGGCTGAGGGAGGATCCTTGGGGTACTCTGCATCTGATCTCTGTGGGTTCGGAGTGGAAGGGGGGGAGTCTTATTCTTTGAGTTCTGCCGGAGAGGAAAGAGCGGATCCAGTCTAAGGCGGTACCCTGTGTGCCGGCGTTGTGGAGTCTGGTGGCTAGTGTGCATTGGAGACGGTGTCAAAGGCTGCTGAGAGGTCTAGTAGAATGAGGGCTGCAGTGTGGCCTTGATCTAGGAGGGTGCAGATGTTGTCAGTGGCAGCTAGGAGGGCGGTATCGGTGCTGTGGTTGCTGCGGAATCCGGATTGCGATGAGTCAAGGATGTTGATTTCTATGAAGTGCTTTAGCTGGGTGTTGACGATTTTTTCGATGACTTTGGCGGCGAAGGGGAAGAGAGAGATGGGCCTGTACTTCTTGAGGTCCGTCGGGTCTGCGGAGGGCTTCTTGAGGATGGGTTTGACTTCAGCATATTTCCAGTCATCGGGGAACGTTCCTGTTTCAAAGGCGCAGTTGATTGTTCGTCGTAGTTCTGGTGCGATGGGGGAGGCGGCCCTGTGGAATCTGTGCTGCGGGCAGGGGTCAGTGGGTGCTCCAGAGTGGATGCTCTTCATAGTCTTTGCTTGTCTTCTGTGGTGACAGGGGTCCAGGTGAGGAGGGTAGCTGGTGATGGAGTTGGGTCGGTGCCTTGGTCTTGGTCGTCGAAGTTGCCGTAGAGTGTCCTGATCTTGTGGTGGAAGAAGGAGCTAAGTTTGTTGCAGAGGTCCTGGGAGGGGGGACGTCGGTGGTTTCGCTGTGGGGCCCGGTGAATTCTTGTATGAAGGTGAAGAGTTCCTTGGAGTTGTGGGATTTGGAGAGGATTCTGTCCTGAATTAACGCTTCGTAGATCTGATGAGTTGGTGGTGAGCCGTGGTGGCAGCCCTGAAGGTGGTGTGTGCTTCCGTGGTTTTGCTGTTTCTCCATAGAGCATTGTTTCTCAAACAATGTAGTTTTGAAACGTTGTCAATTTGTCAATGCATGGACTTTATTGGCAGTTAATGATACTGTTTGTGATGAAATTGAGCATGATTGCCTAGATGTCACAGATTTATGTACCAAGCCTAGACCTGATGTTAAGGATGAACCCCTGATTGGTCCGACCATGTAATTTTTGTTGACGGCTCATGTCTCAGAAATGATGAAGGTACCCTGAGAGCAGCTTATGCTGTGTGTACAATAAATTATGTTGTTGAAGCTTCATGGCTTCAAATGGTTACATCAGCACAAGTTGCAGAATTGATTGCCCTTCCAAGAGCATGAAGTTTGACTGCTCAAATGTGAGTGAATATATTTACAGATAGACTGTACTGCTTTGGTGTTGTCCATGGTTTTGGGCAATTATGGTCCCAAAGAGATTTCATGACCTCTTCAGGGGCCGTATTGCAATAAGTGCCCCAGGGGCGCAACGGGCATTTGGGCCCACTTTGCACGCCCACGGGGCACTTTGGTATTATAGAAGGGGCGCAGATGCTTGTGCGTCCCCTTCTATAATACCGATAGTGCTTGCGCACTTAAAGCGCTAGCGCTACCTTCAGAGGGTGTTCCCTCATTTGCATAGGGGCGTGCCCTATGCAAATGAGGGAATTCCTTTGTCTCTGTGCCTGTGCCATATTACAGACGTGGGCGCAGAGTCAAAAAAGCCCTCAGAAGGCGCACTGACAGTACGCCATTTAAAAGGTGGCGCACTGTCAGTGCGCCTCCTGACAGCAGCCCTCTGCACGGGGTAAATCATCCCCTTGCAGGCGGGTGCAGTCACTGACTGCCCCCACCTGCAAGGGGATCACTATTACTCTGTAAAAGTGCCGCCTGCACTGTGAAAACACAGAGCAGCTGCTCCGTATTTTCACTTGAATGCGCTGCCCTGGGGGCAGCTCGAGTTCGCGGCTGCCCTCGGGGTAGCGCATGCAACATAATAGGGTGCATTGTGATTGTTTGTGCCCGGCGCACCTTTTAAAAGGCCCCAGGTGTACCTATCAGAAAATGTGTTTAAGTGAAAAATGTATTGGAAACCTTACAGTTGCCTGCAGGAAATGCTGTTGTTAAATGTTCAGTTCATCAACATGGGAATGGCTATATTGCCATGGGATACAGGTATGCAGATTCAGTAGCACAATATTGTGCTTTGTTGGCCTGTACATTTAATGGAAATTTCATATGTGAATCTGAGGGGCACAATGTTGATGAAAGTAACTGATACTTGGGATGAACTAAAGAGAGTACAAGAACATGTTTCAGAAGCATAACAACATAGTTGGATCAAAGCAGGTTGTGAAAAAAAGCAAATGACATATGGATGTCAGCTGATGGAAGACCAGTGTTACCTGATAGTTTGTTATTTTCAATGACACAATACTTTTATGGTTTCACACATTTAGGGAGGGATTCCATGGTGAGACTCTTTCTGCAGAATTGATTTAAACTCTGGTTCAGGGTGCTTGCAGAAGAAGTGTGTCATCGGTGTGTGACATGCCAAAAAATGAATGTAGTGAAAAGAACACATGTTACACTGAGTCACGTAGGGAGATCAGGTGGTCCTTTCAACAGGATGCAAATGGATTTCAATTAAATGCCTGTTTACAATGGGCTGAGATATGTCCTTGTCATAGTATTTGTCTTCTCAAGATGGGTGGAAACCTACCCGATCAGAAGAAATGACAGTCTCACAGTAGCAAAACTGTTATTACGAGAACTGATACACAGGTACGGAATGCCAGTTTCTCTGGATTCAGGTAGGAGGTCCCACTTTAACAATGAGTTCCTGAAGATGATTTGCACAGCATTACAGATAGAGCAAAGACTACCTTGCAGCTATTGACCTGAGGCTTCAGGTATTACTGAACAGATGAACGGGACTATCAAGTCTCAACTACTAAAGATTGTGCTTCAACATCACTGAAATGGCCAGATGCAATATCTTTGGTGCTGATGAGTATTTGAAGTATTCTGGATAGGAATTACCTGCAAATGCATAATATGATACTTGATTACTGAAAAGGATTGACTGATGTGGTCTGTTCTATTTCTTGCCAGGTGGCAGAAGCCACTAAAGATTTGCATCAAGAACAGTGCGACGACTACAGTCCGGATGATTGGGTCGTGATCAAGAACAAGGAGAATTAACAGTTGAAGATTCCCAGACAGCAACATAAATCTAAGTACCTGTTGTTTCACAGAGTGGCATTGAAGTCTCTAACAAAGGAGAAGCAGAGACTGACTCACAACTTGGAAACCTTACTGACACAACATCAATACAGTCGGAACACCCGGGTGAAGGAACAAGTACTGACACGAGAAAAGTGACCCGTAGAGTTGAATGGCAAGAAGACTGTAATCAAGGAATACAGAAACAGAGTCTATCAGTTGATCAGATTCCAACAACTATTCCTGAGGAGACATAGTCAAGCGATGAAGGTGATACAGAAAGAAATCATCCAAAATTGTGTGCCTTGTAGGAGGTATTCTGCACTTGAGTGGTCCTACTACGTGAACCAAGTACTGAATGTCACAATAGATTATTTGTGTGATATTAGATACAGACTAATTGAGCCTCCATTATTTCACTACAATAAGCATTGTTGAGATAAACCAATACTTGACAAAGACAAACTGTGCAATCATAATAAGCTATTAAAAAAAATGAATCGAAAACATTGTTTGAAAGAAATAAAGGGACTGATACTAACTCTTTTTTAAATTTTAAATAAGAGTACCTATGCCCCCAAGTCTGCTGTAGAAGAGCAGGGATAATATTAAATAGAAGAACACATAGTGGGTTAAGGATTGTCTACAAGAAGATTACTTTGCTGAAACTAATCACTGAAAGAAGCTATCTACAAAATTCTGCATTGAACTTTGAACTTGGCTGAATCTGTTCTGCTTTTGAAGAAACACGAGTTGCCTTAGAAATAAGTGTAAATATATTATGTGTTCAATCTTCATAATAACAGTAATAATGATTATCATAATTCTCCTATTAGTATTTTATTTAACAACCGAGAACAGCTTTAGAACTGCAAAAACAAAAAAACTCATACATATCTTAATGATGAAGAGTCGTTGAAAGCTTCATTTTGTCGCATACAAAAATATGTCTGTGCTCATTTAGCGTCATCTGCTTCAGAAGAAGTCGCATATTATCAAATGCCATTATCTTATGGAATTGAAGGCAGTATAGTGCTTTTGCTTATATATAGATGCAAACATTTTGAATATTTCTATTCTAACTATGATTTAATACTTACTAGAGTGCCTTTTGTGAAAAGCATGGAATTTACTCTTGCAGAGAAAAGAAATGGACACTGCTTGGTATTATTTTATGCAACATAGACCTACAGATAATGTTAAAGCTTATCAAAGCAATTTAACCTGCCTGATGAGACCACTAGAGAAAGTTTTCATTATGGATTTACAGGAAAGGAACACTAAGATAACACGTATTAAAGATAAACACAATGCTGTTTTGAAAAATGTTTGGAAGAAGGAAGAAGAAGAACTTAGAAAGAAAATGTTTTACCCAAAATTAAGGTTAGACAGTCAACATAAAGAGAAAATCTGCATTTACAGTAGAAGAACACCCAAGAGAACAAGACATGTAGGGATTTGTAGTTGTCAACACACATTCAAATTAATGAGAGGAACATGGCAAATTTTACAGGGAGAGGAATCTGCAATTCCAGGAATTTATTTTTTGTGTGGACAGAATGCTTACTTTTTGCTGGCTGCTGACTGGGAGGGTATATGTTATTTAGCTGAGCTATTTACCGCAATGTATCATGAAAATAGTATAAATGCATTGACAATGACACTAGCACACAGGCACACTCGTAGTACAGAAAGTGGAGGTGAATTAGTAGGAGACATATTTGGTGCAATCACTCCACTTCTAGGAGTCATACTAAATGACGAGAAGATTAGAAAACTGTCAACTGTTGTCGGCAAGCTGGCAGCTAGTACTTCTGGAGCTTTATTAGTAATAAACACTTAGCTTGTTGCCATACATTCCATGGTTTTGCAAGATCACCTAGCATTAGACATTTTACTCACAGAAAAAAGCAAAATCGGAAAAATGCCTAAATTAACTCATTGTTGCTCATACCTACCTGACAAAAGTAAGGAAATATCGGAATATGCATAAAACATATCAGACTTAAAACCTGAATCAAAAGGTTTGGAAACACCCAGTGTTTTTGAGAATTTTGGAAAAGGGATTAATGCAATTGGACATTGGATTACACACACAGGAGGAGGTAATGTGAAAGCTATACTTATGCCAGTGCTAATAATAGGCCTTTGCTTGTTATTCTTCATTGCTTTATTTAAAGGCTGTATATATTACTTACACAAGAGAAGGGAAAGAGAAAGAAATGAAAGATTTGAAAAGGCTCTAGATTTGAATCATTTTATGAATGAGGATTACGTAAAGTCATTGAAATTTCGAGGGGTAAACTTCAAGCGTCAGGATTCAATGGAAGATGATAGTGTCCTTTGAACAGAACTCACATGTGAAATCAAATGAGTGTGATGGTTAAGATAACTATCAGATGGGGGACTGATAGGATTGACTAATTAAAAATGCTAATTATTTAGATTATTAGTTAAAAATTGTGCAGTGATTAACGTAAACTTCTAAGCAATGACACGCATTTTAAATTTGTGAACTGCAATAGGCAGTCAATAGGTGTTAGAAAGTCACCCTTTTGGCCTGTTCACCACCAATGTTTGTGTGCTGACTGGTACTAATGGTAGCTGACTCTGACTGTGCCCTGAGTCCTGCTAGTCAGGTCCAGGGCTAGAGTGCTATGATAAACACACACACATACATTGAGGCACACTTAAGATTGACATGGCCTACCCTGTAAGTCCCTAGTAGATAAAAGAGCAAGGGGATGAAAACTACATATACGTCCCTAGTATATAAAAGGGCCTGGCAGTTTAGAGGCCAGCAGCCTTTTTTTGCACTTACATGCGTGCACTGCTGAGAGCATGAGATCATTTTAAAAGCAGCTATGAGATGCAGAACTGCTTTTAAAAAGTAAATTCACTGCAGCTCGACGTTGGTGGCAGAGACACTATAACAGTGATAATCTTTATTATTGTTACATATAAGGTACCCCCAAGGTCTCCCCTAGATGTTCCAGGTGTGTGAGGGTCAGGTAACTATAAGCAGGGTCCCTATAAAACATGTTTTATAAACCCTGGTGAGGGAAAACTGCCCATTTTATTTTTTCCCAGTGTAAGAAATCCCTTGCAAAGTCGACTTTGATGCTGTGGTCACTGTGAAGTATTCATCTACATCCTTTTTACATATTAGGCAACTCCCAGGTCTCCCCTAGGTGTGCCAGGGGTGGAGGGTCCTGTTATTATGAGTAGGATCCTCATAAAATATGTTTTATAAACACTGGTGAGGGAGGAATTGCTCATTTCATTTTCCCCATTGTAGATACTTTGCCTCATAGGCTAACATGGCAATATGTTATGGACACATAACTATTGCTAAGAAAGTATGACAAATATCATTCAAAGACTTAACAGCATGGTAGTGATAAATCCAACAGATTAACCTTGTTGAATTCTACAGAAAAGAAGTTATAACACTTTCTTGCCTGCAAGCCAAGATCCAGCCTTCCTGCAGTCTTCCCTGATGGGTCAGAGCTAATAGGTTTAGCAAGGCTGCCTTGATTAGGTGATAAATGGCTATCCACGGGAGAGGCCATCTGCTGGAGAGAGCTCTGCAGCTACACAGGAATGCCAGGGCAGGGGAGAGTGGGTCGCAAAGCATGAAGCTTCAAAGGAGGACAGGCAGGGAATGCCAGGCCTACCTACCTCAGTCCCCTGTGCCCCAGCCAGATAACAGGCTTAAGGAAGGAATTTGCAGTGTTAGGGGGAAGAGAGATACGGAAATGAGCCACACTGAGAGTTGGTTTAGTTAGCTCTTACTACTCTGCTGAAATGTAAGCCATCATGGATTAAGGAAGAATAGTGCTTTCTGGGACAAGAAGATGCCACATTTTGGAGGAAGTGGTCATGTGGCTGGGTGGCACCCCACATCTCATTGGGCAGGGTTGCCCCCCTCTTGATGCCCAGAAGCTGAGCACAAATATGTGAGAAGTGCATAGCATCTCGGTTATGCTGCCTTAAAGTCCAAGAAAAGGAGGACTGTCCTGCTGGAATCTTGATCTGTATTTTAGGGCCTGCCTGGTGAAGACTGTGCCTGCTGCACTATCTGGTACTACAGCTCTGAAGACTTTGCATTACTTCAAGAAGGAGTAAGGAGTAGACTCCCTACAGCTACTGGTTAACAATTCTTAAGTGACACTTCTCTAGCCAGAGCTCCCCTCTTTGAGTGCATCCAGTTGACTTTTAAGGGGTTGACAAAGTGTATAGTGGAAAGTGTAGTCCAGGCCTGCCAAGGACCATCTAGGAGATTCCAGACCCTTGGATATGTGCTCTGGACCTTGGAACCTACAGGGAGACCTTCTGGAAGGACCTGGGAACGTTTTTGGAACTTTTGGAAAAAAGCTCCATAAGGTGATTGACCCGATCGCGAGGGCCACCTTCAGCCGCGACCCAGCCGGGATTCCAGGTTTGTCCGCCGAAGAGCTCTGGAGGTCTGAATTCCAGGATCTGATTCGGAGCTCCCTTAAAGTCAGGCTGGCAAACCCTCACCAAATATGGCCTGATGAAGAGCAGCGAGAGACCTCGGATGAAAAAGTTCAAGAAAAGTTTATGTGTGAAGTAAAATTTTGATCTGGCCTCCTGCTTAGTGTATCCGAGCAGGGCTCCATTGTGATCAGCCTGAAACTTTGACTTTGTCCCAGTCAAGCGCAACCAGATGTCCCAGAGTGGCGCTATTGGTTTCAAAGCACTAGAAGGTGTTTATTGTTTAAAAAATCATATCTCTGGTTCCCTATATTGGATTTTGGTCATTTCGGTGTCATTCTAAAGATAAAAATACTCTCTATTTTTATAAATTAGTGTGGGATTTTTATTGTGTGTTGTGTCTTACTTACTAACTGTATTGGTGTTTTAAATGCTTTACATGCCTTTCTCCTAAGTCAAGCCTTATTGCTCGGTGTCCGCTACCAAGGGTTGAGCAAGGGACTAATTTATAGAGACCCTTTTTAGGACCCAGTACAGTGTCGGTGGCCATGTTGCTGGTGGTAGGTGCATACTTACCACTACCAATAAGCCACCTTCTAACAACAGGCCATAGGAATACTAAGAAGCAAGCTTCCTTTGCCTAGAAGTGAACCTAATATTGCTAAACTGTGCAAAATAAAATGTAGAAATCTAACCTTAATGTGAGATGCTTAGAATGTTTGTCATAACTGCAGACTTTTCCGGTCTTTGTCAAATGTATTATTTTACTAAACAACATCTTGTTTGTATTGATGTAATTTCAGATTCTCACCCTATTTGACATAATGCCTGAATAGAACTGTTGCATATTCAAAACAATATTTCTTGTTCATATTAATGAAAAGCATTACTAAACAGTATTTCTGCTAATAAAATGTTTCTTCTCTTTAGTATAGTTCATTGTTCTCGCAATGAAGCATTGAATAATTAAAAGGTCGAGATGTGATTGTAGCCTTTGGGAACTAAGGCTTATGTTTTCAGAATTCAACTTCGTAAGAATGTCTTTAACTAAATTTGTGATGAACTTTGCAGGCCGCATGTATTTTCGTGGGAACAAAGGAGCTGATCCTGCTCACAGATGAGTGCTGCCATCTAATTGGTCCATGAAGGAAGAAGCACGTTACAATGTTTTCAACATTTATTCATGACTTTTATATTGGTGCGTGTTCCCATTTAACTTCAATGCTTCCCTGCACACTCTTTCCTAGACCCATTCTCTTGATGGTTGTGGCTACTGCTGCTACTGTCCTTTGTTTTTTTTACTACTTGATGGTTTATTTTACAAATTGTTACTGCAACTGTATGCTGATTCAATTTGATTTACTGAGACTCGGCTGAGTTTCATAAACTACTCTTCGTGGGAAATTTTGCTACTTTAATTTGACTTTGAGCTTTATGCTCCTTCAATCTCATTCTTTTCCACCAAATAGAACTCTTCATGAGTTCTGCTAACTCTGCACAAACATCCGCCATCTACAGCAACTTTGATCCCCAACCCACTGACATCGACAACCTCTTCATACCAACCGACACAACCCACAGCTACCCGCTCACCACCTGGAATCTACTCACTACGCAGAACACCACAGCCATCATGATCTCTATCCACTCAGGAGCACACGCAGACCCCTGCCCCCACCACATCTTCAACCTCGGACACAAAGAAATGAGCCGTGCACTCACCTCCATTCTCAACACATCCATCACCACGACCGCCTTACCTGACGTATGGAAACACGCAGAGGTCAGACCCCTCCTGAAGAATCCCTCCACCGACCCCACCAAACTAAAAAACTACTGCCCCACCTCACTGCCCCCATTCCCCACCAAAGACCTTAAGAAGGCCATCAACCACCAGCTCACCAAACACCTAGAAAGAAACAACCTATTCGATGCCTCCCAATCTGGCGTCCGCACCAACTACAGCACCAAGTCTGCCGTGATTGCTATCAATGACGACATCAGAACCCTTCTTGACTGGGGTGAAACAGCAGTCCTGATCCTTCTTGACCTCTCAGCTGCGTTCAACACCCTATAAGACCACCACACCCTCCCCAGAAGACTACACCATGTCGGCATCCAGGGAGACACTCTCAAATGGATCGCATCATTCCTCACAGGATGGAACCAGAGAATCCACCTACCACCGTTCACCTACAAGCCCTAGAGAATCATCTGCAATGTCCCGCAAGTCTCTTCTCTAAGTACCACCCTGTTCAACATCGACATGACACCCCAAGCCTACATCGTCAGAACCCATGGACTCAGCATCATATCCTATACAGACGACATCCAACTCATCCTCTCACTCACCGAAGCCCCTGCCAGAACAAACTTCTGCAATGTCATGATGAGCATGGCTGACTGGCTGAGGACCAACTGCCTGAGGATTAACACAGACAAGCGCTGATTTTGGGAAAAACACCTCCCCTACCTCCCCGTGGAATGACACCTGGTGCCCCCCCCAAACTCAAACCCACACCCGCTCCAACTGACCACACATGCAACCTCTGCATCATCCTGGACAGCAAACTCACCATGAAGTACCAGGTCAATGCAGTCTCCTCAGCTTGCTTCCACACCCTCCGCATGCTCTAGAAAATCTTCAGAAGGATCCCTGTTAACACCAAGAAAACTGTCAGCAAGCCCTCGTCACTAGCCGGCTGGACTACAGACATGCACTCCACGCTGGAACCATCACCCCTCCCTTCAAGATACTCCAGACCATACAGAATTCTGCGGCCAGACTCATGCTCAACCTCCCCAAACAGACCCACATCACCCCTCACCTCAGGAACCTCCACTGACTCCCTGTCCAGAAGAGATTCCAGCTCAGAAAGCTGACACATGCCTACAAGGTCCTCCATGATCAGGTTCCAGCATACATTACCCACCGCCTGAACTTCCATCTACCTTCCAGACAACTGCGCTCTGCCTGTCTCGCCCTTGCACACGCACCCGCCGAAGATAAGTGGAGATCGTTCATTCTCCTACCTTGCTGCCAGGTCCTGGAATGACCTACCTCTCCAACTGCAAACTTCACCCTCACTCATGGATTTCAGATGGGAACTCAAAACCTGACTTTTTGATTGAGACAATCGAGACCGCGGTGCCTGGATACCTTCAGGGGTAAATAGCCGCGCTCTACAAGTACTGATTAATTGATTGAAATTCCTGTCCTGATCTCTAGAATAAGATCTTATTCCTTTGTGGAATGCTTTTGATGCACTATTTTATTTATTGTTCTAACCAAACCTTTTTACAAGATTTACTTGATTATTTGACTAATTTGAATAAAGAAAGAAAAAGAAAACTAACAAATCTCTTAATGAGAATAAAGGTTTTGAAAACTATTCCAAACTCTCATCCTTGATTGAACTTGGAATTGTATTTGGTATTTGCTTGTGATGCTGAAATGTCTCTTTGAAACATAATACGGTGACCAAAATCCGTTCCTTTGAGAAGAAATGACCCTGTAAGTGATGGTAATATAATGGTGAACCTTATTATTTAATTTTTGGCCCCAATACATGCTTTCAGCAGCATGTATGTTTCATCTTTGCTCCTAATACCATTGCAACAATGGTTCCCTGTTATTAAGAGCCCATCCGCCCCCTATTTCCTCCCTGTTGAGGCCCACAAGCCAGCGTGCATGCCACTGCAGTTGGTGGGCAATGTAATATATATAGAAAGCTGGAGCTCCCAAGCCTCCCAGCTTTGTTGGGAGCTACTGTTGTATTCCGCGTTAGGTGTCCGTATATAGGTTTTCCTGAGACATGTCCTTATATAGGCACAATTCGCATTGCCCTTATATAGGCATAGAATCCCAGTCCTTATTTAGGCATTAGCCGTGCACTCCAAATACAGGCATGGTCACCGACATCCGTCCACCCTAACGTCACAACGAGTTCTTAGAAACCAGACCCATAAGCTCTCTGGAGTTCCCCTAGCACAGGATTATCGATTTCTCCAAGAACTCATCTATTATGTATGAACCGTTATACCTTAAGGGTTCATTCCTGACGTCTTCCTCTGTCCGACTTCACGTCAATGCTAACATTCCAAGGCACCTACCAGGTATAAATATACCTTCCCATGCCCAAGCAAGTTAGAGGAGACCTCGACTTCAGAGGAGCCCGTTTCCCAGCCTGACGCACTGAGAAGACGCTGTCATTCCTGCTCGCAGAAGAATCCAGCGTCCAGTGTTCTGACTCCCTTCGCGGGGTGTTAGAGTTCCAGATCCGGCAAGAGATTCCAACCTCTCTCCTTCTCAAGGTATGGAGCTGACTAGAACCTAGAGGGACTCTTGGCATACTAGACTTAACATACTCTTAGAATACCATACTAGAGAATACTCCACCTACTTCTTACCTTTCCCTACACCTAGACTAGGTTAGGTACATTGGGGTAGAACTAGCTTAGAGACGCATCGTATGAGTACTCGCATTTTTAGCTCATATTATTTATGAACGTGAATATATGCTAAAAGATAATGCTAGCGCAGTATTATTTATTTCTACTGCTTATGCTGTACATTATTTATCTTGCATACTGTCTTGTGATCATAACAGCACATATCTCTTACACGAGAAACAAGACTGTTCAATAAAACCCTTTTATTGAAACGCCCGTCTTTCCTTTCTGTGTAACTCTGTAGAAACTAAGCATGCACGATTGACTAAGTGAAACTGTTATCTATTGTTTCCACGATTCTGAGACGTGTTCCGATTCTAAAGGGAAACAAAGTAGTCATGTTTATGCGGTTGCCAGAAACTACTCCCTTCTTGTTCTCAAGGAGTTTCTAGTGGCATCTGAGCTAGCTGGCACAAAAGTAATTAAGTTTAATATACTCGATAGGGACATACCGACCTCAGTCCTATGTCAAGCCTATAGGTTATATTATTCCAATGCGCAGAGCATATTAGGGAAATAGGAACTACACTACATGGCGCCCAAACGTTTGGTAAGGCAGTAATTTAACGTTAGATACTGAGTAACTCAGTCGTGCTTTTCTCAGAGACCCCTACTCACATACTCCATAAGACGTCTGGAGTGGGTAGGGTTAAATATCCACCAAAACTAATTAGGACAAAAAGCCTATATATTAGTTGTTTGGTTTGTTCAACGTTGAAGGATACAGTGTTCCAAAATATTGTGCACCTTATCTTTTGTTTCCTTGAAACTTGTTCTACATTTTTCAAAAAACAAATGTCCATACACGGGGACAATAACACCGGGAACGGTGTAGCTGCGGCTGACCCAGTCATAGCAGATTTTAACTTTACAGGTTTAAATAAAACCGAGGAGGGTGTTATAGACATCCATCCAAACTTAAGAAGAGCCATCACTCTAAAACTTATAAAACATGGCCTACCACCAAGAGGCGGTAGAGCAGTTTTCGTTATAGAGGCACACAAATCTTTTCAGACAGAGGTATTCTATTCATGGATAGTATTCCCTGAATCAAATCCAGTAACAAAACTGTTTCACTTCTACAAAGAAGATGAACCACCAGAAGAATATATTCTTTTCAAGGGTATTGAAATTCCACTAACATACCAGGAGCATCAGCTCTGGTTTAAAGGCGCCCTAAAACATCACAGAAACATTACCAGGCTCGGTCCAATAGGTAGACCAGGAGCAACATGGCCGATTCTAGCCGGCTACACCCCTCATCCTGACCTCGATATAATGTCAGACGAGGAATTACTTACTCAACTTACAGAGTTAATAAAAATTTAAAGACAATTGGTCCAATATGCCATGCGGACTTTCACAGTCCAACCACCATTGACCATTCCAAATCAAACTCCTCAACAGGGGAATACACTAAAAATTACACCACAGACTTTATACGCAGTCATGGGTAAAATGCCCACAAAACGTGAGCAAATTCCATTCTGGATAGCTCAAAAAATTACTCAAATAGAAGCAGTATTTCCTAATACTAGCCCTTATGAGAAACACGGAATCCTAACAATCTGTTTACCAATGGGGATCACACCACAACTGGAAGACTGCACCACTTGGGGCTCAGTCTTTGCTGCCATCTATACTAAAACACATGGTGTTCCATCAATTGCAGTAACACCAGATGTCCTGAAACAAATTCAAAACGAATACGGGGCAGAGCCTGCTCTGAATTTAGGTATGAAATTACTGAAAAACTTCGACCAGGTCTCAACAATAATATTATCTAATATTAAAGGAAAGGCAGCAGCAGTGGCGATCCGCCAACGATTAAGAGAATTTGATGTTACAGAATATCAAACAGAACTACCCAGAATAATAGAACAATGTTATGCAGAATTAGGCAGAGATAGTTTGGGTGGAAGACCATTGAAGCCAAAACTATCTGAAAGTCCTGAGAAGGACTCTATTAAACAAACTCCTACATCTTCTAAAAAGAAGCGGGAAACTAATAAACAAAATTCAAACGAGAAACGTTCTCAATCCCGAGGTAGGTCTCCTCAAAAGGAGCCCTCTGAAAGGAGGTATAACCTCAGGAATAGGGATAATTTAAAAAAGCCTGACAGGTATCAAGATACTGATACACTTTCCTCTCGTACCTTTCAGATAGCGTCACAGACATCGGAAAGAAGAGGACGGTCAGAACATAGAGAAGAACGCGTGAAATCAAAAGACGACAAACACGTTCCGAAAAATAAATCAAAACCTCAATTCTCAAAAAAGAAGGTAGCAGGTCTGAAGATCAGACATGCCGAGGATACTGAGAACACAACTCAAGAACGGAGAATGGGCTCAGACAATGCTGGACAGTGCAGCAGAAGTCACAATAGCTCGCCAGAACCTGAAGGAACTTCTGGAGATAGTGGACTTGAATGAGTACATCACAGTTGAGACTGTAGACACCAGGGTTAGTACTCCACAAAAGTTATATGAAATAACACTCCAAATGGAGGGAGACATACCAAGAAAGGTGAAAACACTCTTTTGGGAAAAACTTTCAAGGGGTTATGATATACTTCTAGCAGAAAAAGACTGGCCACCACAATTTGTCAGGGAGTACCCACATGGTGAGGACATTATTATGCCTGCCTTCTTCAACCATTTTCCAATTCACCAAAAATATACTTATGCCAGGAAATGGGCAGTTGCCCAGGCCCCAGCATTATATAAAAATCATGTAGGATGGGATGAGGACTCACCTCACCACAAAATACATCTAAAAAATGAACCTATTGCACAAAGGCAGTACCCAATAAAGCAAGAAGCTAAAAAACAGGTCAGGGAGATCTTAGATCAACTTGAATACCAAGGGGTGATTGAAACATGCACCTCTTCAATGAATAATCCTTTGTTTCCTGTCTCCAAACCAGACAATACATATCGTCTAGTTTTGGATTACAGACACTTAAACACTTGTTCAAAAACATTTGCAGTGCAAAATGCACATAGTACAGCATTAATGAATAACATTGTGCGTAAAAAATATAAAACCACATTGGACATTTCAAATGGTTTCTTTTGTCAAAATATAGCACCTCAAAGCAGGTACTTGACAGCTTTCTCAATAACGGGGACCCAGGGTCAATTTTGTCGACTCCCACAAGGGTTCAAGAACAGCCCGGGGTTATTCTCAGCGAGGGTAACAGAGTTACTACAAATTTATGATAATGAGGCATTGTCATATGTCGATGACATCTATCTGACAGACGATGACCTGGATAGGCACTTGAACAGGGTGAGCACCATTATATTGGGCTTCGCCTCTGAGGGCTATAAGTTCAACTTTAAAAAATCCAGAATTGCCCATCTCAATGTCCTTTTTCTAGGATATGAGCTTTCAAGTGAAGGCAAGAGCTTGGAAGCCAACTTTTTAGAAAGGTGTGCGCTGCTCCAACCTCCAAAAACGCTGAAAAATTTACAATCCATCTTGGGTTTCCTAAATTTTGGAAGAACTTACATTCTAAATTACGCAGAAAGGGTTAAACCTCTCTACGTATTAATCAAACCTGATTTTTCAATCAAAAATTGAACACATGAACACACAGAAATCTTGCGTTCACTCCAAGCTAACATGTTAACAACAAATCACTTACAAACACGCGTAAGTCAACGCAATTTAGTGACCCGAATAATTTCGGGTCAATGCCGATTCACCTACTTAACATTTAATGAGGGTGAAAAAGTACCAATAGCATACAAATCACATTTGTATACACAAGCAGAAATGCGCTTCACTTCAACTGAAAAAATACTGACAGCAGTTCAAACCGCTGTAGCAAAAGAAAGAGCTCTAGCCCAAGGGAAGCGCATTATTGTCGTAACCCCAGTACCGGCCTTAGAGGCGGTAACTAAAGCGAGCATTCCAAATGCTAAAGCATTACATCCTAGATGGATACATTGGGTTAATTCTCTTGCTGCAACAGATGTTGAATATGTTTTTGATCCTGATTTAAAAACACAAGCGTTCCTGCAATATGAACATGAATGTCCTCTGCCCACTGAAATTCTGCCTCTCGATCAGTATGAATTCATAATTTACACTGACGGATCCACACAACCCGCTACAGGGAGTAAGCAAGCTTACAGTGCAGCGTGCGCAATCGTTAAAGGTCGCATGCGCGATGGTAACTTCAGACCAATGGTCAGTAAAACTCAATCTCTAGGACATTGTACAGCTCAGCGAGCTGAACTACAAGCATTCAAACTGGCACTTGAAAGTACAGATCGCGAATTCCCCACACTAATAGTGTGCGATTCTTTCTACTGTGTGCAGTCGTATAATGAATATATACAAAATTGGCTTGAAAATGGGTTCAAAGATGCAAAAGGTGGCACAATAAAGCATAAAACGCTTTGGGAACAAGTAGTTCAGTTAAAAAACAAACTACCAAAGGCTCACGTGATACACACGCTGAGTCATCAACGTGATGGCATTCACGTTGCAGGGAATTCATTGGCTGACGAAGCCGCAAAGGGGGCTGTCCAGACGGCTTCCGTAGGTGCGATCACTCATTCAAAAACGAGAATAGACAGTGAGATACTGCTGGCTGTCAATGCTACGAGCAAAGGCAGTGGTGCAGCGTTACCAAAAAAGTTTCCACTCAAGTACTCTTGTGTAATTGATGCGAACAACGTTCCTTTTGCTCGAATCCCTGGAGTGGGGGATAGGGTAATTCCACACATGGAACGTAGAGCAGCTTTGATTTATGAAGCACATCTGGGAGAGGGTCTGTCACATCAAGGGATCTCTAAAACAATATTGACATTAAAAGAGATGTACTGGTGGCCTGGAATGAATACACAGATTCACATCTTCATCAATGACTGCATAGACTGTAAGGTACAGCGTGATGCAGAACGCCACCAGACACCATGCTACGATGTAGCCTGCCCAGTACAGACACCATTGTTAGACAGCATTAGACTATCTACGCGCAGGCGTCCTTATCGACAAATGCAATCCCACAAATACTAAGTCAAGGTTCCTATGGATATGGCCTCAGCGCTCGGCTGACGCTCGAACTGTTATAAAAGATTTGCGAGTCTTTATCGGCACATACGCAATAGGCACGCTACATTCTGACCAGGGCCCTGCGTTTAGCTTTCGGGCTTACAAAGAAGCCTTGGCCAGTCTGGGCGTTGCATTGCGGTACTCCTCTCCGTTTCATTCTGAGGGAAATTCTGTTGTGGAAAGGAAAAACCGGGACATAAAGCAGTCTATAACAGCTATGGTATTAGGTTCGGGTGATGGGTGGGTCAAACATCTTTATGGGGTCCAACGCTCATTAAATAATTTGCCAAGAAGTTCTCTAGGGGGGGTCACTCCATATGAGGTCCTATTTGGGACAAGAATGTGGGTTCCTGATCTCGAATGTAAAGGCACAGTGGTGGAAAATAAACCCTTTGATATCAAAGATCGTTTGGCTGGTTTACAGGATCTAAATGATCTAAGATCGAAACAAAGCAACGTGTTCCTGTAGCCAAACACCACTGGGGAAAAACCGGCAGTCCCAGCAAGGCCTGTCTGGATCCCAAAAGTTGGGGATCTAGTCAGAGAGAAGATTGCGGACAAGAAGGAATTTGGACCTTCTTACAGACAACCAGTACCTGTCCTAGCCGTACACGGAACAAGAACAGTACTTCTGCCGCCCCTTGCTGGAAAAAAGGAAAAAAGATTTGTGTCAATCGACCTCATCAAACCACAGTATGTGGCCAATACTAAATAGTAGGCCTCGTGGACTCCGACCTAGTAGCAGACGCACTCCTCTCACTACTATCCAAGATGTTCAGACTGAAAGACTGATAACCATCGAGAATTCAGCAGTAACAGATGAAGGACTAAGCAACAATGCTATGGAACTCATCCCTCTTGAAACTCAAGTAACAGTTCATCCAAATACACCTGTCTACACCAATGTAACAAGTGATCAACTGGTTCCAGCGATTTCACAACAAATCCTGATACAATTCCAACAATTGACAGAACTGCTTCTGGCTATTTCATTAACTTTGATACGTTTTCTGAGGATCCGAGTGAGCCTGAAACGACGCCAGCATCAAAAACTTTAAAAACAGCAAGTACAAGACTTTTTTCATTTCCTGAGAAAGACTTATCTGGTTTCACCATGGATTGAACTATGGATTATTTCTGGAATATTTTTCTTTCTGCTTTGGCTAGCTTTGGTTATGACTATCAGCGTGCTTATAAATGGCAGATACATCAATTTGGACATTGGAAGTAAAAATGTGAACTTACTTTTGAAACCACACAAATCATCCCATCGTGAAGCAAGAGACTTGTCAGCAGTGAACATCACAGCCGTTCCTATACAGGATGGTATAGTGTGGGACAAAACAGATTTCGATATCTTCGGCCCTACGGAACTTTTGAACATTCCACATTTGTTTAAGATTTCACTAAGTGATTTTATTTCATCCAGTACCTATTCTGATGATTGGGATTTTGAAACTGTGAATGATATGATGTTTGACCTAGAAAGGTCTGCTGCATTTTCTAATAATGAATATTTAGAGGGTTCATCAGACTATGAACAGCTGTATTGCTATAACCACTATGGTCATCATTTTTTGCATAAATCTGCAACACCTAGAAATGTGTTTATATTTAACCAATGGGAGCATTGTCCTACACCACCCAAAGGTAGTTCAAAAACGTTTGCTAAAAAGTTTCCATATTTTTCAGGATACAATACATCTGATCCAGAAACATTTTACTATAAAAATGTAAACAAAACAGGACTGAAAATTATGTTAACTAATACAAAACAGATTTACTCTGCAGCATTTATTGCCCAACTATCTAGACATGGATTCGACTTGTGGAAAGACACAATAGACACAAAATCTGTCTGGGGTACTAAACATTGGCAAGTGCAGGGGATAGAAGCTTTGTTTAGAGCATGTATCATCCCTCATCAAATTATGTTTTTGAATGACACTGTGCAACAAACGTCTTGCCTTGGTTTAGCCAAGAACAAAGACATGAAAACACCTTCTGTACCAACACCTGCCAGTAATAACAATACACAGGCAGCGGTTACAGTTGACACAATACTACAAATCAACAGAACAAATCCTGATTGGAGAAAATGGTTGATCTGGCCCACGGACACAAACATGTCAAGAAAGATTCCTGAATAAAACACAGGGGTTTGCTTTTCATAGGCCAGACCCACGATACGTCCAAAGACAACATCCGGGGGTAGTAACAGCATACAGTGTAGGAAAATTGTGCCTCGACTGGCTACATAAATCTACACTTAAGGATGTGAAACAACACTTATCTTTACTTAAAGAAGACGCAGACCTTAGGGAATTCTTGCTTGGACCAAGAAAACCACGTTAAAAACGTTTCATATATGCCGGCATCTATGCTACTTATAATGAAGCATGGAAGGTTTCACAGGCAGAGGCCGCAGAACGAATACGTGAACTTGATTGTATTAACTTAGAGAAAACTCTCACTGTGGTCGACAATGGGTTAACAACTTTGTCATCCAGAATTTATTCATTGGACAACATTGTATCCTCTGCTATTGAAATACTGGAACAAGATTTAGCCATGTTACAACAAGGCCAATCTCAGTTACGTTCTATTATGTTATTAAGCTGGACGCTGCAATCTTTGCGTGCGGGCTATGTGCCTTGGCGTTTTATCAACACGTCGGCTCTGTTTACAGAATACAATCTAACTGATAAACAGATCGAACTGGCACAAAGAGGAGCAAAGTATACAGTGCTGAGCATTGAAAAACTGGAGAAATTACCATTCACAGTGGCAGAAAAACCAGCTACAGAATGGCTTATTCATGGCAAGATCACTCTGCCTGTCACTACTTTTCAGTTTCAGTATTGCCTCAAACAAATGCAAGCAGGCAAATATGAAAGGTTGGGTAAAGAATACATTAAGACATCCTGGACCTTACCTTACACATATAGATGTTGGAGTGGGGATCGTGAAGTGTTTCTAAGCGGTACACACTGTGAAAATGCACTAAGCGGTTCGCGCATTTGTCAGGACATCTCTTTACACGGGGCTTGTAATGGTTCTGTGGCAAATTTGTCCTGCTACCAGCAGGGTACACCAGCTACTGTGATTAATCCAACGTTTGGCCAACTTTCTAACGGGAGTTACCTCATGTTGAATGATCAGAGTTGCTGTGGCATGTTGCCAGGCATCCCATATCTAGTAACGGTTGACTCCAGGGTCACTTGCTGTATGCAAGTATTGTTCCCCCCAATAGACACAGTCAGGGAGACGCCTTTATGGCCTTCATTGAATGTTTCTTTTATACGATTTGATACTTTAAGCAGAATGAAAGCCATGCTTATACAACAAACAGTGCCTCTGACCTCGGCCAAAGAAATCTATGATTTACAAGTTGCAAGGACTTCGGCTGAGATACAGGCTTTAATTCGTACAAACTGCCCTATACATTTCGTAGAAATGATGGGACGTATCTTTAACATGTCTGATACGAGCGGAATTGTACATGTATTTAAGACCATCTATTCCGGACTATTAGCACCTTTCCAGGTAGTCCTCAGAATCATCCCAAACTTCGCACATTCGGTGTTTGGTGGTGTGCCGTTAATTCTAGCACTTGTTGCAGGAATTCTATTTCTGTTCCTACTACTACGCTATGGCAAGCCTATTCGCCAACATCACTCCGAGCGATGTGGAGAAAGCTCTCCTTGAACGAAAGTGCCGTGAGCGAATAGTACAGCTTTTGGGCATGCCTCGTCTACGGGAACTTAATACACCGTGGTTCCTGTCATTCAGACCAATCTGGCAAGATTGCATCTTACCTGTTCTACGCTGCCTGCTTTGTGGTGAAGAATGCGTGCTAGACACCTGACTAACACTCCCATCAGTCATGCCAACGGATGTCAATACTCTGCTGGACCCGATCACGGCCCATGCTCTGTGTTGTCCCCAGAGGCTACCAATCCTGATGACGGCATTTATTGAGATCTCACAGACGCTTCCTGCAGCTGCTGAGGTACGAGATGGATCAACAGGCACACAGGTAACAACGGACGCAAACATTGCATCTTCTGCTGAAGGTGATGTTTCTCATCTCTGTGCAATTAACCTTCTGAACGAGGTGTTCCAAATGTCACCAACTTCGGTGGACGATATTTTGGCTACGGAAATAGATGATCTCATGTTTACACCAGATCCTTACACTGACTTTGATTCGGCTCACAGTGTACCAGGGAAGCAATGACATTTGTCCTTCATATTTTCAAAACTTGGAACTTTTCCCAGACTTGAACTTTTTCTTTTTAAAATTTTTGAAAATACATGGCAAAACAATCTGCTTACAGTAGAACTAGTCTTATAAAACGGACCTCTTTGAACTCTTCCAGGGACACAATGTCACCTTACTTGTCTAATATTTCATTTAATACCATGATATGCAATGGTTTTGATTTTTGAAAACTTGTCGACCATTTCATCATGTGTATATATTTCTGTTTATTCATTCATGTTGCATTTATTTCAATTATATGCTTAGAATGAAAACGATGCTTTAAATGTACAGTACCTGTTGCATTCAACAGTTTATTTTAAACTTCTTTTAATATGCTTTTAGAAATGTATTTAGCAACATGTGGTACTCAATTTAATGTTTAGCATTTAGTATTATTGTTCATTCGAAAGTGGAGTGGGTGCTGTATTCCGCTTTAGGTGTCCGTATATAGGTTTTCCTGAGACATGTCCTTATATAGGCACAATTCGCATTGACCTTATATAGGCATAGAATCCCAGTCCTTATTTAGGCATTAGCCGTGCACTCCAAATACAGGCATGGTCACCGACATCCGTCCACCCTAACGTCACAACGAGTTCTTAGAAACCAGACCCTTAAGCTCTCGGGAGTTCTCCTAGAACAGGATTATTGATTTCTCCAAGAACTCATCTATTATGTATGAACCGTTATACCTTAAGGGTTCATTCCTGACGTCTTCCTCTGTCCGACTTCACGTCAATGCTAAAATTCCAAGGCACCTACCAGGTATAAATATACCTTCCCTTGCCCAAGCAAGTTAGAGGAGACCTCGACTTCAGAGGAGCCCGTATCCTTGCCTGACGCACTGAGAAGACGCTGTCAATCCTGCTCGCAGAAGAATCCAGCTTCCAGTGTTCTGACTCCCTTCGCGGGGTGTTAGAGTTCCAGATCCGGCAAGAGATTCCCACCTCTCTCCTTCTCAAGGTATGGAGCTGACTAGAACCTAGAGGGACTCTTGGCATACTAGACTTAACATACTCTTAGTATACCATACTAGAGAATACTCCACCTACTTCTTACCTTTCCCTACACCTAGACTAGGTTAGGTACATTGGGTAGAACTAGGTTAGAGATAAGGGTGGGCGTAGTTCGCATAGTAGCGCTACGCGAAGCTACGCGAAGTGCACTTCGCACTACGCATAGCTACGCGAACTGCGTAGTGCACTGTGCAAAATGCTGTTCGCACTGATTGCACAGTGCCGGATGCTTGTCCGCACTGTGCAATCATTGCAAATGGCTTCTTGCACAGTGCAAGCGGTCGTTTTCTGCCGCTCGAGTAGATTTCTACTCGAGCTGCAGCTTTCTCAACGCGGACTGGTAGTTTCTCATCGCGAGCGGTCGCGAGCATACGCGACCACTCGCAATGAGAAACCTGACCTCCCCTGTTGAGAATCTCGCCGGGAGGTTTATTTTCCACGCTCGCGATCGGCAACTTGATGTTGCTGATCGCGAACGAGGAAAAAGTCTCGCCGGGATGTCATTTTGCTTGCTCGCGGTCGCCAACTTGACGTTGAGGACCGCGAGCAAGCAAAAAATGACCGCTGCACTACGCTACGCTGCGCTACGCATGTTTGCACTGTGCTACGTGCAATTCGCATAGTGCGAAGTAGCGCAAACTTCGCAAACTACGCGAGCGTAGCGTAGTGCTTTGCCCACCCTTAGTTAGAGACGCATCGTATGAGTAATCGCATTTTTAGCTCATGTTATTTATGTACGTGAATATATGCTAAAAGATAATGCTAGCGCAGTATTATTTATTTCTACTGCTTACGCTGTACATTATTTATCTTGCATACTGTCTTGTGATCATAACAGCACATATCTCTTACACAAGAAACAAGACTGTTCAATAAAACCCTTTTATTGAAACGCCCGTCTTTCCTTTCTGTGTAACTCTGTAGAAACTAAGCATGCACGATTGACTGAGTGAAACTGTTATCTATTGTTTCCACGATTCTGAGACGTGTTCCGATTCTAAAGGGAAACAAAGTAGTCATGTTTATGCGGTTGCCAGAAACTACTCCCTTCTTGTTCTCAAGGAGTTTCTAGTGGCCTCTGAGCTAGCTGGCACAAAAGTAATTAAGTTTAATATACTCGATAGGGACATACCGACCTCAGTCCTATGTCAAGCCTATAGGTTATATTATTCCAATGCGCAGAGCCTATTAGGGAAATAGGAACTACACTACACTACAGTACCTCCAAGGAGAAACAATGTCACCCATCATTCCATTTCAGCTCTCGCAGCAATACATTTAGTTCCTTAAACCACATCCTGGGGAGCCAGATCAGCAAGTTCACAAAATAATAGAGGACCCTCTGCAACACCATTTTCGATAGAGCCACCTGTGCCATAATTGGTAGTTTCAGTGACAAAGTTTGACATTCATTCTCAGGGCCCTCAATGCACCTCCCAGGTTACTCTCATGCATGTCCATTGTAGTATGGTAAATGTTAACTCCCAGGTACCGGACTACTCAGGGTTCCCAGCGAATGCCAGCATGGGCAATTGTGTGTGGCAGGACCCGCTCATCTAAAGAGATTGGGAACCTGCATATCTTGGACCAATTCATGTAGAGGCCAGATACTTGTCCTAGTTCTTGCAATAAATTTACACTCCATGGAATTCCTGTCGCCATATTCCGTAAGTCAAAAGCATATCATCTGCATAGATGTGAGGTCATATGTTTTCTGTCACCCAGGAGGGATGCCTTCATCCATCCCCTCTGCCCTAGCCACACAAGCAAACAGTTCCAACGCCAACAAGAACAGGATGGGGACTAAGGGCAGCCCTGTCTTGTGCCCCTGTGAACATCAAAAGCTTCTGATATACATTTACCAATCTGGACTATGGCCCCAGGGCTTGTGTACAACAGTGTAAGCCACTTGTTCCATCCCCACACCTGATTCATACGTCAAATAACCACTCCAAGGAATTTCCAGCTAGTAGTATCAAACACTTTACATATCTATGAGCAAAGCACTAATGCTGTATTATGGTACTGCTGTGGGGTTTCCTCCATCACTCTAAACAGTCGTCTAAATGTTGTGGGAGGTGGTGCGCTGGACTATGAAGCTGAATTGATCTTGATGATTTTGTGCTGTTAAGTAGGATTGTATGCGGTTGGCCAGTATTTTACTCAATATCTTATAATATAAATTGAGCATGGACAGCCACGGAGCTTGGGCTGGACACTATAATTGCTTCTTCAGTAGTGTCAGGCAGTATTTCACTGTCTAGTGCCCCCGCGAGCATGTCTGCTAATTTCAGGGCCAGGTGGTTCACTTACGTCTGGTAGAATTCTGCTGGCCATCTGTTCCCTATGTCTTGCTGTGTGCTAGCTCCTTAATTGCCTCTTCAATCTCCTCTTCTGTGATCTTCCCACCTAGCTCTTTGGCCACCTGGGAATCCAGTCTGGGAAGCCTTTTCTGATTGAAGTATTTCTCAATAACAGTCCTAGGTGCTTGCAGTTGCTTCGCTACGATGTCTGACAAATACCTCATGAATGTCAATTTGCTGCACTAGTGTCCCATCCATTTCATTATGTATGTGGATGATGGGGCAGTTCCTATCATCTGGTCATACCAACCACGCCAGTAATCTGCCCACTCTACCCCCTCTGCATGGCTAGTGGCCAGATAGTCACTGAATGTCATCGCCCTTAATTGTTCCTGTGTTATTGCATGCTTCTCCTGTTCTGACACCCATCAGGCTCATAGGAAGTGATTAGTCAGGAGGTCCACTTGCTACTTATGGAAATGGTTTTCCAGGGTTAATAGTTCTTCTTCTAATGTCTTCTTAACTCCCACCTTTTGACCCATACAATGCCCTTGTGTTACTGTTTGAATGCCTCCCACTCTGTGGAAACATGCTGAGCCGTACAAGTATTAAGTTGGAAATATCCAGCTATTGCTGTGCCCAATGGGATTCAGAAGGTACTCTCCTCAAGGTGTGAGGGTTGCAACTGCCATGTAGGAATCGCTGCTTCATGCCACGTTCAGAAGGAGTGAGTTAAGTATTTGGCGTGTACGGCCCTACCGATGAGGCCTTTGGTACTCATGAATCTGTCAAGTCTTCTGTGTAGATTATGCATTGCAGAGTAGAAGGATTACTCTCGGCTACTACCATTCTGCAGTCACCTCACAGTTTCCAGATCCCGTCTTGTCACCCAATCTCAGAATTCCTGCACCTGTTTCATTTGAAGCCTGTTCACTAGTGGTGGGTGCAATCTACCTAAGTCTGTGTTTTCCACACAGTAGTAGTCTCCCCTAATATGGGGAATCCTGTTACTGCAAAATGCATAGAAAGAGCAAAACGCGAGGAGAAATAAAGGTATTTCTACTTGTTGTGCCACTTTAATGCATCCCCTGTGGAGGCGTTAGAATCTGACACATTTCCAGGTTTAAGAAATTGTAAATCTGGGAATGAATCAGAATCCATGGGTGTTGTGTGGGAACATCCACAGCAACACCCATGGAACACCCCTTTCATGCAGAGTAATGGGTGAAAGGGGACCATATTTACAAGGCCATGAAAAGACACACAGGGTGGCTTTGCATGGCCTTGTAAATATGGTTCATCATTGTGCGCCACCGGAGCATCAAAAAAAGTGGTGCAGGGGACTTGTATATATGCCCTTTACTGGCATATTTACAAGAACTGAGGCATCAGCATCAATACGCCACATTTCTTGTCCCTGCCGCAAATGCCCTATTGATGTCGTGGATGCTGTATTTGCAATACAGTGCTCCATGGCGTAAGGATTCATGGATGCACCAGAATTTCTTATGCATCGTTTGGCACTAAAGTGACGCATTGCTTGAGTTGGTCGTAAGACTGAAGCAACTCCAGCAATGCGTCAGAACACAAAGGCGAGTCCCATGTTAAAAGCTCTGCGTCACTTCTTACGCCTGGTTTGAGAAGGCTTAGGGATTTTGACACAGTCAAGTCATAGAGTGTCTCAGTAAAAAGTTGTAAATTTCACTGCGTCAGTTCTACGTGGGAACGCCTATCCTGCATACATTATACCTGGTGCAGGTATAATGTGATGCAGGCCTCTACAAACTGATGCATTGGGCCCAATGTGTCCATTTGTAAATATGCAGCAGTGTGGAGCACTGATTGCGCTGCGTCCAAAAAAATGACGCTGCAGCGGCGCTAGTTCCTTGCAAATATGCCCCTTAGGGTCTTTTTTAGAGATCTTTCCTTTTATAATGAAACTAATGCAAATGATTTTACTGCTATATGCACTAGTCTTGAGTTGAGTGCTAACTGTGTTTGCCTCTGTTTGGCAAACAGTTTTAATACCTCCTTTATGCTGGTGTTAAAACCTAGTGCTAGATATGTTATGCACAGGAGGAAAAAACATACTAGAGCATCATGTAAAATATAGCTGAAATGGTAGGTACAGTATTAATACTGCTGGCAGCCATTCTTACAGAATGGTCAGAAGAACTGTTTAAACAATCTGCCCTCCAGCACCACACAGCAGTGATGTACCTCAACTCGTAATTCCCAGCAATGTTTGTAATGATCAGGAGTGCTAAAAATGTTACTGGATGTTTTTTTCCACCCAGGAGAGTAGCATTGTAGTCCTACATGACCCACAAAGTAGAAGGAAAGCCTAGGTACATCCCACTTTTTGCAATCTGCTGTATATGACCTCCTTTGTCAATACAAGTTTATTGAGGGCAGACTTAGCTTTAATCAATTCATGCAAGCTGGAGGAGGATTTAGAGGAAAAGTAAGTATGTTCAAGTGTTTTAATATGTTGAAGTATCGAAAGGTATTGGGAATTGAATTTCATTTTTATTTTAGCTAACTAAGCTATAGTAAAGGCAATAAAGGAGGGTTTGAAAGCAACCCAATTAGTATGAATGTAAGTTTCTCTGGATTGGTTAATCTGAAAAACTTATTCATGAATGCAGTGGCTACTATAATAAACATTTTGATCCGACAACAGGGAGTTGTTAAATCTACAATGACCATATTTAGAGTTATTAAGAGATAAAACAAAATAAGATAAAAAGGGGTATGAACCAATTTCTGCAGATTAAATAGAAGGACGTAAGGGTTTAGTGACTAAAATATAATCAATTCTGGACATAGTATGGTGAACATTGGATACAATGTAAATTCACATATATCAGGGTTACAAGTCTTCCAGACATCAAATAATGGACAATTGGTAATGGCAGATTGGAATGCCTTATGGGACTTATCAGGGTAAAATTCCACTTAGATTTCTGAACTGTAAAGGGATCTAACCATTCATTGAAATCACCTGCAACAATAATGTTGAGATTATCATTGGAAGCACGTTTTATCTTAATACTATGCCAGAATTCAGGGTCAGATGTATCAGATCCATAGATATTTAAAAAAGAAATCTGTTTAATGTACACAGTGGCAGTGAGCAATACCCATCTCCCATTAGTGTCACATTTAGTTGGTAGAATCTGTATATTTAACGATTTATGACATAGGATGGCCACGCCACCGTTACGATTAATGGCAGGAGAAAAAACAACCTGGCTAACCCATTGGCATTTCAACTTAAGAAATTCAACATTATTATAATGAGTTTCCTGTAAAAAAGCTATATGTGAGTTAAGTTTTGACAAGCGAGAGAGTGTCTTTTAACATTTGACTGGTTGTCCTAGACCACGAACGTTACATAAGACAACATTAAACATATTGGGGAATAAGACTGGCGAAACAGGAACATGGATGACAAGCTGCAAAACCAGAAAGGAAATCAAACAGATACCATTTACTAACAATAATAAAACATAAAAGCAATGTAAACATTGTAATAATATAAGACCAATACACAATCACATAATCACAAAAAAACAGAAAAAGAAGATAGAGTATGGACAAAAGAATAAAGAGACAAACCAAGGATAGAAATCCAGCTCTGAAGACAAGAGCATGGAAAATGAGCATGAAACGATGTTAACACCAAAAACACAAGCAGCAGAGACACAGAAAAAGTAATAAAGTATATTGAATAAGCCATATTCTCAAGAACTGTGGAAGAAACTAGAAGATCATGCACATAACAAAATTCTTAGGAACGTTGAACATTAGTGTACATAGTTAGATAAAATATTCTGAATAAACATTTTTCATTTAGCAGGATCGTCAAAAGATCTTGAAGTGCCATCGTAGGTGATATTTCATAAACAAGGGTATAGAATGCCATAACGAATATTCAATTGACTTATTTGAGGTCGCAGGGCAAGAAACTCTTTTCTTCTGGCGTTCGTTGTGGTTAAAAGGTCTTGCGAAATGAAAATGTTGTGGCCAGACCAAGTGAGGCTATGTTTCTCTTTGCCAGCTTTCAAGACCCTTAGAAGATCTGCGAATTCCAGAAACAGCAGGATGATACCTCTAGGTCTAGACGAATAAGGCTGAGGACGACCAAAATAGTGAGCCCATTGAATGTTGAAAGAAGGAGTGTTGGGACGACCAAGAAGATCAGGTTAAAACTTCTTCAGAAAGACAACAAGGTCAGGACCCTCAAGCTTCTCCGGTAATCAATGTAAGTGAAGATTGTTCCGTCTATTTCTCTTTTCAATGTCCTCAGTATGTAGTTTATGTTTTTAGATTTCTTGTTGGAAAAAAAAGGAATCTTAGCAGCCGCGTCAAACATTTTACTCTCCATTACAATCCATCTGTCTTCTATTTGTTGAAGTTTTTCATTAGTGGCACACATGAACGTCTTTAGACCCCTTACCTCATCGAGGATAGTGTCCAAAACAGGATTGTGGGAAGGCATAATAGGTGATGGAGGAACATTTTTCACTCTTTTAGGTTTGTGATAGAAGAAGTAGATTTTGCAGTAGCAAGTAGGTTACTAGCCATTTTAGTGTAATGTATGGAACAATATGGAATCTTCTGAAAAGGCCTTGCCCTGTCCTTACAATGTAGTGATGGCGTAAGCAGAAAATACAGTTAATAAAAAATAACACTGCAACCACAAAAAATATATATCTGCATTAACACAGAATTCAGTTCATTATGGAGTAATATGGACACAGGAAAGGGGAAAAGTACTCCTGCAAGGACTTAATGCCTCTAGGCCATCAATATGATAAGATGCTGAGACAGAGATATGAAATAACTCTGTGAAGGAGGTAAAGGAGAGAAGTAGCCATAAAAATTCACATCATCGTGTTGCAAATGAGGAAGAGACCATTAGTAATACCGTCATTAAGATAATATGCCTGAAGGAGGACTCTATAGGAAGCTTAAAATCTGAGGTGCAAGCAGCACGCTGACAAGATGGCGGCCGCTCATTAATTATGCAAATTCTATAGCCGGAATACCAGGAAAGAAGAAAGTTTGCAGTATTATTAGGAGCAAAAGTGTTCCACAGGGATCAAAGAAGCATACATTGTGGCCCTGAGCCAAACGCAGCAAAGAGAAGGCAGCAGGAAGCAGACAGAGCAAGCGGTGCGCTAGCGAAATGGCTGCTGCCTGCCTATGACAGGAACTCACAGCTGCGGCTCCCGGGCACACAGAAAGCTCCTCAAAAGCCAGTCGCCGGCTTAAAATGTTGTAGGAATGTAAAGGAGTATGAAGGTGAGTTACAGTCAGATGAGCGCAGGCTGAAGATGGCTAAAAGTAAAACTTGTTGCTCTGAGTCGCAACAGAGCTGAGGGGTATACCGCCATCTTGCTTGGCACCCTCCTTTCTCTATGCGTTTGTCTTTACTCTATCTATATAAAGTTACATTCCTTATGCCATTCCAGAAACCATAACATCTTGGAACAGAGCACAAGTCATAAAAAATAATGTGAGAGTTAATTATAATACTCAGAAGATCCTTAATCCACAGGGAGTGACAACCCAGGAAGTGACACGACATCCACAGTACGTCTACATTTCAAGATTTTAAGGCAATGGGTCTATTCATGCGTCTCGTCTAGCAGTCTATATTCCATGAAATCTTTCGGGAAGTAACCTGTTTGATCATTTAAAAAGGTATACCGTTGTTGTTTATAGCTATTTATTAGCATTTCCTTTCAAATATAAATACCAAGAAGACATAACAAGACCACCCCACAAAAAATAACTTCCCTCCCTCCAAATGTAGAGGCTCTGATCACACAACAGTCAGCCCACAATCACCTTATCCACTCTCGTTTCCCCACGTCCTCCTCTGCTGCGACCCCTTTTACTGAACACTCCCCACCCTGTTGAAAGACTAACATGGTTTTAAATTTATATTTGGTTTGTTGCCCTTGCAGTATTCATTCTCCAAATGCTTTCGGAGCTATAAGAGGAAGAGACCTTGGAAAACCAGGAGTTGGAATTGACTGAACAAAAAAGAAATGCTATTCTTATGCTTCATAAATCAAGCTTAACATCTGCAAATTATAAGTTTACATCTGCAGTTTTCATTGACGGCGATGACAGAACTAAATTCCATTCGGATAAGAAAGCATTTGAGTAGTCACAATGGAACACAGCCAGCGTGGTTTTGAGTTTTTGTATTAGTACATTAAATGATTTACTGTAGGGACCTTCTAGTCTCATTTGAAATGTCTAAATAAAGTTTCCAAGGGAAGAAGACTAGAAGAAAAGGCAACGGCAAAGTCAATACTTTTGGCTTGTAGGTCAAAAGCTTCTTGACTGTTTATATATGTTGGTGTTTAGATAGGTGTGTAGAAGTATGTGAGAAGGATTGAATGGTGGTTAAAGTGATAGATGAGTAAAGACACTGATTGATAAATGCATAGATGAATGGTTGGATGAGTGAGTGAGTGCATGCATAGATGTCAGAGTTTGCATGGTGTAGTGTAACTCCTATTTCCCTAATAGGCTCTGCGCATTGGAATAATATACCCTATAGGTTTGACATAGGACTAAGGTCAATATGTCCCTATCGAGTATATTAAACTTAATTACTTGTGCCAGCTAGCTCAGAGGCCACTAGAAACTCCTTGATTAACAAGAAGGGAGTAGTTTCTGGCAGCCGCAAAACATGACAACTTTGTTTCCCTTTTAGAATCAGAACGTGTCCCAGAGTCGTGGAAACAATAGATAACTATTTCACTCAGCTCACTCGTGCATACTTAGTTTTCCTCAAAGTTACACAGAAAGAATAGACGGGCGTTTCAATAAAAGATTTATTGAACAGTCTTGTTTCTCGTGTAAATAATATGTGCTGTTACGATCACAAGACAGTATGCAAGATAAATAATGTACAGCGTAAGCAGTAGAAATAAATAATACTGCGCTAGCATGATCTTTAGTAGATATTCATTTACATAAATAACATATACTAAAAATGCGAGTACTCATATGATACGTTTCTAAGCTAGTTCTACCCCAATGTACATAACCTAACCTAGGTATAGGGAGAGGTATGAAGTAGGTGAAGTATTCCTTGCTATGGTATACTAAGAGTATGTTAAGCCTAGTATGCATAGTATGCGAAGAGTCCCTCTAGGTTTCTAGTCAGCTCCATACCTTAAGAATGAGAGAGGTGGGAATCTCTTGCCAGACTCGAACTCCAACACCCGCGAGGGAAGTCAGATCACTGGAAGCTGGACTCTCTGCATGCAGGGATGACAGCGTCTTCTCAGTGCGTCAGGCCAGGAAACGGGCTCCTCTGAAGTCGAGGTCTCCTCTGATTTACAGGGGCTAGGGAAGGTATATTTATACCTGAGAGGTACCTCAGAATGTTAGCGTTGACGTGAATCGGACAGCGAAAGACGTCATGAATGAACCCCTAAGGTATAATGGTTCATGCATAATAGATGAGTCCTTGAAGAAATCAATAGTCCTGTGCTAGGGAAACTCCCGAAGCCTAAGGGTCTGTTCTTCAAGAACTCGTTGAGACGTTAGGGTGGACGGATGTCGGAGACCATGCCTGTATTTGGAGTGCACGGTTTAATGCCTAAATAAGGACTGGGATTTTATGCCTATATAAGGGCAGGGCGAATTGTGCCTATATAAGGACATGATACAGGAAAACCTATATACGGACACCCTAAGAGGAATACAACACCCACTCCACTTTCGTGTGTACGATAATAATAAAATGCTAAACATTTAAAATGCTAAACATTAAATGGAGTACCGCATATTTAAAAAATATCTCTTAAAAGCATTAAAAAACATATTAAAATGCAAAAGGTACTGTACATATTAAGCATTGCTTTTCATTTCAGGCATATATTTGGAAAGTAAATGCAATTTAAATGAAAATAAGCAGTAATATTTACATTTGACAGAAAATGATCGACAAGTTGTTCAAAAACCAAAGTCATTTCATGTCATGAAAATGAATGAATGTGTTAGACACATAAGATGACAAAGTGACTGAGGAAGTACCGCGAAGTCTGTACTATAAGGTTAGTTCTACTTCAAGCAGATTGAATTGCCATTTAGTTAAAAAAAATGGGATAAAGTTCAATTTGGGAAGAGTTCCAAGTTTTGAAATATGAAGGCCAAATTTTACTGCGCCTCTGTACACCGTGGGTTGAATCAGAGTCAGTGTACGGGTCTGGTGTAAACATGAGCTCATCTATTTCTGTAGACAAAATATCGTCCACTGAAGTTGGTGTCAGTTGGAACACCTCGTGTAGTAGATTAATTGCACAGAGATGTGAAGCATCGCTTTCAGCATAGGATGCCGCAGCAATGTTCGCGTCCGTTGTTACCTGTGTGCCTGTAGATCCATCTCGTACCTCAGCAGCAGCCGAAAGCGTCTGTGAGATCTCAATGAACGCCGTCATCAGGATTGGTAGCCTCTGGGGACAACACAGAGCATGGGCCGTTATCGGATCCAGCAGAGTATCGATATCCGTTGGCGTTGCTGATGGAAATGTTAGACAGGTGTCTAACACGCATTCTTCACTGCATAGCAGGCATCGTAGAACAGGTAAGATGCAATCTTGCCAGATTGGTCTGAATGACAGGAACCACGTGGTATTCAGGTCCCGTAGACGAGTCATGCCCAAAAGCTGTACTATTCGCTCACGGCACTTTAGTTCAAGAAGAGCTTTCTCCATTTCGCTCGGAGTGATGTCTGCGAATAGGCTGGCCATAGCGTAATAGCAGGAAGAGAAATAGAATTCCGGCAACAAGTGCTAGAATTAATGGTATGCCACCAAACACCGAATGTGCAAAGTTCGGGATGATTCCGAGTATTGCCTGGAAAGGTGCTAACAGACCGGAACAGATGCTCTTAAATACATGTACAATTCCGCTTGTATCAGACATGTTAAAGATATGTCCTATCATTTCCACGAAATGTATAGGGCAGTTTGTACGTATTAAAGTCTGTATCTCAGCCGAAGTCCTTGCTACTTGTAGATCATAGGTTTCTTTGGCCGAGGTTAAAGGCACTGTTTGTTGCAAAAGCATGGCTTTCATTCTGCTCAAAGTATCAAATCTTATAAAAGAGACGTTCAGCGAAGGCCATAGAGGCGACTCCCTGACTGTGTCTATTGGGGCAAACAATACTTGCATACAGCAAGTGACCCTGGAGTTGACCTTTACTAGATATGGGATGCCTGGCAACATGCCGCAGCAACTCTGATCATTCAACATGAGGTAACTCCCATTAGAAAGTTGTCCAAACGTTGGATTAATCACAGCAGCTGGTGTACCCTGCTGATGGCAAGACAAATTTGCCACAGAACCATTGCAAGCCCCGTGTAAAGAAATGTCCTGACATATAAGTGAACCGCTCAGTGCACTTTTACAGTGTGTACCGCTCAAAAACACTTCACGATCCCCACTCCAACATCTATATGTATACGGTAAATTCCAAGATGTCTTAATGTATTCCTTACCCAACCTTTCATATTTGCCTGCTTGCATTTGTCTGAGGCAATACTGAAACTGAAAAGTAGTCACAGGTAGTGTGATTTTGCCATGAATGAGCCATTCTGTAGCTGGTTTTTCTGCCACTGTGAATGGTAATTTTTCCAGTTTTCAATGCTCAGCACTGTATACTTTGCTCCTCTTTGTGCCAGTTCGATCTGTTTATCAGTTAGATTGTATTCTGCAAACAGAGCCGACGTGTTGATGAAACGCCAAGGCACATAGGGGCACATGCATCAAGCTAGGCAATTGCGATTCCTTAATAGCTATTATTAAGGAATCGCTATTAAGGAATCGCAATTGCCTATGCATGTAGAAATCGCTCAATAAATAGCGATTCCTAAACATTCCTTAATTGCTACTCGCAAATTGCGAGTCGCAATTAAGGAATACCTACCCATTCATTCCTATGGGCCATGAGGCCCATAGGAATGAATGGGAAGATATTCACTATTAGCGATTCGCTATTAAAGAATGGCTAATAGCGGGAGCTATTTCAAGGGTGCCAGGGTGTCAAAAGGACACCCTGTTGCACCCTGAAATCTGCATATGAGTACATCTTGTACACACACATGCCCCAAGGGCATGTGTGTGTGTAAATGGAAGTTTGAAAAATGAACTTTAGTCCATTTTTCAAAGTTTTTGCAAATTACCATGCAGTTTAACTTCATGGTAATTTGCTCCCCCTATTAGCGAAATCGCAATTTTTTTAACTTTAATGCTTTGCATTTAAGGAATCTCAATTTGTGATTCCTTAAATGCAATTGCAATTTAAGGAATAGCAATTTTGCGATTCCTTAAATTGCGATTTCTGCATTTGGGATGATGCATCCCAAATGCAAAAATACTGGTCGCAAAGGGGCAGATTCTGAGAATCTGCCCGTTTGCGACCAGTATTTCGGTTGATGCATGTGCCAGATACCCCGCACGCAAAGATTGCAGCGTCCAGCTTAATAACACAATAGAACGTAATTGAGATTGGCCTTGTTGTAACATCGCCAAATCTTGTTCTAGTATGTCGATAGCAGAGGATACAATGTTGTCCAATGAATATATTCTGGAGGACAAAGTTGTTAACCCATTGTCGACCACAGTGAGTGTTTTCTCTAAATTAATACGATCAAGTTCACGTATTCGTTCTGCGGCCTCCATCTGTGACACTTTCCATGCTTCATTATAGGCAGCATAAATGCCGGCATATATGAAACGTTTTTGACGCGGTTTTCTTGGTCCAAGCAAGAATTCCCTACGGTCTGCGTCTTCTTTAAGTAAGGATAAGTGTTGTTTCACATCCTGTAGTGTAGATTTCTGCAGCCAATCGAGGCATAATTTTCCTACACTGTATGTTGTTACTACCCCCAGATGCTGTCTTTGGACATATCTTGGGTCTGGCCTATGAATAGTAAAGCCCTGAGTTTTATTCAGGAATCTTTCCTGATAGTTGTTCGTGTCTGTGGGCCAGATCAACCATTTTTTCCAATCAGGATTAGATCTGTTGAGTTGTAGTATTTTGTCAACTGTCACCGCTGCCTGTGTATTGTTATCACATGCAGGTGTTGGTACAGAAGGTGTTTTCATCTCTTTTATCTTGGCTAGTCCAAGACAAGATGTTTGTTGGACAGTTTCATTCAAAAACATTATTTGTTCAGGGATGATACAGGCTCTAAATAAAGCTTCTATCCCCTGCACTTGCCAATCTTTAGTACCCCACACAGTTTTTGTGTCTATTGTGTCTTTCCATAAGTCGCAACCCTGTCTAGACAGTTGGGCAATAAATGTTGCAGAGTAAATCTGTTTCGTATTTGTTAACATAATTTTCAGTCCTGTTTTGTTTACATTTTTATAGTAAAACGTTTCTGGATCAGATGTATTGTAACCTGAAAAATATGGAAACTTGTTAGCAAATGTTTTTGAACTACCTTGTGGTGGTGTAGGACAATGCTCCCATTGGTTAAACATAAACACATTTCTAGGGTTTGCAGATTTATACAAATAATGATGACCATTGTGGTTATAGCAATACAGCTGTTCATAGTCTGATGAACCCTCTAAATATTCATTTTTAGAAAATGCAGCAGATTTTTCTAAGTCAAACATTATGTCGTTTACAGTCTCAAAGTCCCAATCATCAGAATAGGTACTGGACGAAATTAGATCACTTAGTGAAATTTTAAACAAATGTGGAATGTTCAATTGTTCCGTCGGGCCAAAGATATCAAATTCTGTTTTGTCCCACACTATACCATCCTGTATAGGAACGGCTGTGATGTTCACTGTTGACAAGTCTCTTGCTTCACGATGGGAAGATTTATGTGGTTTCAAAAGTACGTTCACATCTTTTCCTTCAGTGTTCACATGGATGTATCTGCCACTTATAAGCATGCTCATAGTTGTAACCAAAGCTAGCCAGATAAGTCTTTTTCAGAAAGTGAAGAAAGTCTTGTACTTGCTGCTTGAATTTCAATGATGCTGGCGTCGTTTCAGGTTCACCCGGATCTTCTGAAAACGTATCAAAGTTAATGAAATAGCCAGAAGCAGTTCTGTCAATTGTTGGAATTGCATCAGGATTTGTAGAAATCGCTGGAACCAGTTGATCACTTGCTACATTGGTGTAGACAGGTGTATTTGGACAAACTGTTACTTGATTTTCAAGAGGGATGAGTTCCATTGCATTGTTGCCTAGTCCTTCATCTGCTACAGCTGAATTCTTGATGGTTATCAGTCTTTCAGTCTGAACCTCTTGGATAGTAGCGAGAGGAGTGCGTCTGCTACTAGGTCGGAGTCCATGAGGCCTACTATTTAGTATTGGACACATACTGTGGTTTGACGAGGTCGATTGACACAAATCTTTTCTCCTTTCTTCCAGCAAGGGGCGGCAGAAGTACTGTTCTTGTTCCTTGAACTGCTAGGACAGGTACCGGTTGTCTGTAAGAACGTCCAAATTCCTTCTTGTCCGCAATCTTTTCTCTGACTAGATCCCCAACTTTTGGAATCCAGACAGGCCTTGCTGGGACCGCCGGTTTTTCCCCAGTGGTGGTTGGCTGCAGAAATACGTTACTTTGTCTTGATCTCAGTTCATTGAGTTCCTGTAAAACAGCCAAACGATCTTTGATATCAAACGGTTTATTTTCCACCACTGTGCCTACGTGATCGAGATCTGGTACCCACATTCTTGTCCCAAATAGGACCTCATATGGAGTGACTCCCCCTAGAGAACTTCTTGGCAGGTTATTTAATGAGCGTTGGACCCCATAAAGTTGTTTGACCCACCCATCACCCGAACCTAATACCCTAGCTGTTATAGACTGCTTTATGTCCCGGTTTTTCCTTTCCACAACCGAATTTCCCTCAGGATGGAATGGAGAGGAGTACCGCAATGCAACGCCCAGACTGGCCATGGCTTCTTTGTAAGCCCGAGAGCTAAACGCAGGGCCCTGGTCAGAATGTAGCGTGCCTATTGCGTATGTGCCGATAAAGACTCGCAAATCTTTTATAACAGTTCGTGCGTCAGCCGAGCGCTGAGGCCATATCCATAGGAACCAAGAGCATGAATCCACTGCAACCATGATATATTTATAGTTACTGTCCCTTTGCAAGGGACCGCAGTGGTCCAGGGAAACACAAGCTAATGGTTTATCTGAAATTAACAGGGGTGTCTGCGCAGGGCGTTTCACTGTGGAGACTTTCATCTGTTGACATATATCACATTCTAAAACATAGTTCTTTGTCTGTTTTCTAATGCCAGGCCACCAATATCTTTGCTTGAGTAAAGATACTGTTGCAGAAACACCTGCATGGGCAGAAGCTATCCCTTTGTGTGCTGCTAGGATTAGTCCTAATCTACGTTACTTGTTTGGAATTACCCTATCCCCCACTCCAGGGATTCGAGCAAAGGAACGCTGTTCGCATCAATTACATAAGAGTACTTGAGTGGAAACTTTTTGGTAACGCTGCACCACTGCCTTTGCTTGTAGCATTGACAGCCAACATTATCTCACTGTCTATTTTCGTTTTTGAACGAGTGATCGCAGCTACGGAAGCCGTCTGAACAGCCCCCTTTGCGGCTTCGTCAGCCAATGAATTCCCTGCAACGTGAACACCATCACGTTGATGACTCAGTGTGTGGATCACGTGAGCCTTTGGTAGTTCGTTTTTCAACTGAACTACTTGTTCCCAAAGCGTTTTGCGCTTTATTGTGCCACCTTTCGCATCTTTGAAACCATTTTCAAGCCAGTTTTGTATATATTCATTATACGACTGAACACAGTAAAAGGAATCGCACACTATTAGTGTGGGGAATTCTCGATCTGTACTTTCAACTGCCAGTTTGAATGCTTGTAGTTCAGCTCGCTGAGCTGTACAATCTCCTAGAGATTGAGTTTTTGTGACCATAGGTCTGAATATGCCATCTCGCATGCGACCTTTAACGATTCACACGCTGCAATGTAAGCTTGCTTACTCCCTGTTGCGGGGTGTGCGGATCTGTCAGCGTAAATTATGAATTCGTACTGGTCGAGAGGCAAAATTTCAGTGGGCAGAGGACATTCTTGTTCATATTGCAGGAACGCTTGTGTTTTTAAATCAGGATCAAAAACATATTCAACATCTGTTGCAGCAAGAGAATTAACCCATTGTATCCATCTTGGATGTAATGCTTTAGCATTTGGAATGCTTGCTTTTGTGACCGCTTCAAAAGCTGGTACTGTGGTTACGACAATGATGCGTTTCCCTTGGGCTAGGGCTCTTTCTTTTGCTACAGCGGTTTGAACTGCTGTCAGAATTTTTTCAGTTGAAGTGAAGCGCATTTCTGCTTGTGTATACAAATGAGATTTGTATGCGATTGGTATTTTTCACCCTCATTAAATGTTAAGTAGGTGAATCCGCATTGACCCGAGATTATTCGAATCACCAGGTTGCGTTGACTTACGCGTGTTTGTAAGTGATTTGTTGCTAACATGTTAGCCTGGAGTGAACGCAAGATTTCTGTGTGTTCCTGTGTCCAGTTTTTGATTGAAAAATCAGGTTTGATTAATGCGTAGAGAGGTTTAACCCTTTCTGCGTAGTTTAAAATGCATGTTCTTCCAAAATTTAGGAAACCCAGGATGGATTGTAAGTTCTTTAGCGTTTTTGGAGGTTGGAGCAGCGCACATTTCTCTAGAAAGTTAGCTGCCAAGCTCTTGCCTTCACTTGAAAGCTCATATCCTAAAAATAGGACATTGAGATGGGCAATTCGGGACTTTTTGAAGTTGAACTTGTAGCCCTCAGAGGCGAAGCCCAGTATAATGGTGCTTACCCTGTTCAAGTGTTTGTCCAGGTCATCGTCTGTCAGATAGATATCATCGACATAGGACAATGCCTCATTGTCATAAATTTGTAGTAACTCCGTTACCCTCGCTGAGAATAAACCTGGGCTGTTCTTGAACCCTTGTGGGAGTCGACAAAATTGACCCTGGGTCCCCATTATGGAGAATGCTGTTAAGTACCTGCTTTCAGGTGCTATGTTTTGACAAAAGAAACCATTTGAGATGTCTAGTGTGGTTTTATATTTTTTACGCACAATGTTATTCATTAATGCTGTGCTATGTGCATTTTGCACTGCAAAAGTTTTAGAACAAGTGTTTAAGTGTCTGTAATCCAAAACTAGACGATATGTATTGTCTGGTTTGGAGACAGGAAACAAAGGATTGTTCATTGAGGAGGTGCATGTTTCAATCACCCCTTGGTATTCAAGTTGATCTAAGATCTCCCTGACTTGTTTTTAGCTTCTTGCTTTACTGGATACTGCCTCTGTGCAGTTGGTTCATGTTTCAGATGTATTTTATGGTGAGGGAGTCCTCATCCCATCCTACATGATTTTTATATAATGCTGGGGCCTGGGCTACTGCCCATTTCCAGGCATATGTATATTTTAGGTGTATTGGAATATGGTTGGAGAAGGCAGGCATAATAATGTCCTCGCCGTGTGGGCACTCCCTGACAAATTGTGGTGGCCAGTCTTTTTCTGCTAGAAGTATGTCATAGCCCCTTGAAAGTTTTTCCCAAAAAGTGCTTTCACCTGTCTAGGTATGTCTCCCTCCATCCGGAGTGTTATTTCATATAACTTTTGTGGAGTACTAACCCTGGTGTCTACAGTCTCTACTGTAATGTACTCATTCAAGTCCACTATCTCCAGAAGTTCCTTCAGGTTCTGCCGAGCTATTGTGACTTCTGCTGCACTGTCCAGCATTGTCTGAGCCCATTCTCCGTTCTTGAGTTGTGTTCTCAGTATTCTCGGCATGTCTGATCTTTAGACCTGCTACTTTCTTTTTGGAGAATTGAGGTTTTGTTTTATTTTTTGGAGCGTGTTTTTCTTCCTTGGATTTCACGCGTTCTTCTCTATGTTCTGACCGTCCTCTTCTTTCCGAAGTCTGTGATGAGATCTGAAAGGTACGAGAGGAACGTGTATCAGTATCTTGATACCTATCAGGTTTTATCAAATTATCCCTATTCCTGAGGTTATACCTCCTTTCAGAGGGCTCCTTTTGAGGAGACCTACCTCGGGATTGAGAACGTTTCTCGTTTGAATTTTGTTTATTAGTCTCCCACCTCTTTTTAGAAGATGTAGGAGTTTGTTTAATTGAGTCCTTCTCAGGACTTTCAGATAGTTTTGGCTTCACTGGTCTTCCACCCAAACTATCTCTGCCTAATTCTGCATAAGATTGTTCTATAATTCTGGGTAGCTCAGTTTGATGTTCTGTAACATCAAATTCCCTTAATTTTGGCGGATCGCCACTGCTGCTGCCTCCCCTTTAATATTAGATAATATTATTGTTGAGACCTGGTCGAAATTTTTCAGTAATTTCATACCTAAATTTAGAGCAGGCTCTGCCCGTATTCGTTTTGAATTTGTTTCAGGACATCAGGTATTACCGCAATTGACGGAATGCCATGTGTTTTTAGTATAGATGGCAGCAAAGACTGAGCCCCAAGTGGTGCAGTCTTCCAGTTGTGGTGTGATCCCCATCGGTAAACTGATTGTTAGGATTCTGTGTTTCTCATACATGCTAGTATTTGGAAATACTGCTTCGATTTGAGTGATTTTTTGAGCTATCCAAAATGGAACCTGCTCACGTTTTGTGGGCATTTTTCCCATGACTGCGTATATAGTCTGTGGTGTAATTTTTAGTGTATTCCCTGGTTGAGGAATTTGATTTGGAAGTGTCAATGGTGGTTGGACTGTAAACGTCCGCATGACATATTGGACCAATTGTCTGTAGATTTTTATTAACTCTGTAAGTTGAGTAAGTAGTTCCTCATCTGACATTATATCAAGTTCAGGATGAGGTGTGTAGCCGGCTAGAATCGGCCATGTTGCTCCTGGTCTACCTAGTGGACCGAGCCTGGTAATGTTTCTGTGATGTTTTAGGGCGCCTTTAAACCAGAGCTGATGCTCCTGGTATGTTAGTGGAATTTCAATATCCTCTATAGGAATATATTCCTCTGGTGGATCATCTTCTTTGTAGAAGTGAAACATTTTTGTTACTGAATTTGATTCAGGAAATATTACCCATGAATAGAATACCTCTGTCTGAAAGGATTCGCGTGCCTCTATCACGAAAACTGCTCTACCTACTCTTGGTGGTAGGCCATGTTTTATGAGTTTTAGAGTGATGACTCTTCTTAAGTTTGGATGGATGTCTATAACACCCTCCTCGGTTTCATTTAAACCGGTAATGTTTGAAGCTCTTAAAGCTGGTTGACCCGCAACGTCACCGTTGTCGGAGTCAGGCATTTTGTTTTTTGAAAAATGTAGAACAAATTTCAAGGAAACAAAGATAAGGTGAACAATATTTTGGAACACTATATCCTTCAACGTTGAGCAAACCAAACAGCTAATATATAGGGTGCTTCCCTATGTAGCCGTGGCGGATACTTAACGCTGCCCACTCCAGACGTCTTTTGGAGTATATGGGTAGGGTCTCTGAGAGAAAAAGCACGGCTGAGTTACTCAGTATCTAACGTTAAATTACAGCCTTACCAAACGTTGGGCGCCATGTAGTGTAGCTCCTATTTCCCTAATAGGCTCTGCGCATTGGAATAATATACCCTATAGGTTTGACATAGGACTAAGGTCAATATGTCCCTATCGAGTATATTAAACTTAATTACTTGTGCCAGCTAGCTCAGAGGCCACTAGAAACTCCTTGATTGAAGGGAGTAGTTTCTGGCAGCCGCAAAACATGACAACTTTGTTTCCCTTTTAGAATCAGAACGTGTCCCAGAGTCGTGGAAACAATAGATAACTATTTCACTCAGCTCACTCGTGCATACTTAGTTTTCCTCAAAGTTACACAGAAAGAATAGACGGGCGTTTCAATAAAGGATTTATTGAACAGTCTTGTTTCTCGTGTAAGTAATATGTGCTGTTACGATCACAAGACAGTATGCAAGATAAATAATGTACAGTGTAAGCAGTAGAAATAAATAATACTGCGCTAGCATGATCTTTAGTAGATATTCATTTACATAAATAACATATACTAAAAATGCGAGTACTCATATGATGCGTTTCTAAGCTAGTTCTACCCCAATGTACCTAACCTAACCTAGGTATAGGGAGAGGTATGAAGTAGGTGAAGTATTCCTTGCTATGGTATACTAAGAGTATGTTAAGCCTAGTATGCCTAGTATGCCAAGAGTCCCTCTAGGTTTCTAGTCAGCCCCATACCTTAAGAATGAGAGAGGTGGGAATCTCTTGCCAGACTCGAACTCCAACACCCCGCGAGGGAAGTCAGATCACTGGAAGCTGGACTCTCTGCGTGCAGGGATGACGGCGTCTTCTCAGTGCGTCAGGCCGGGAATTGGGCTCCTCTGAAGTCGAGGTCTCCTCTGATTTACAGGGGCTAGGGAAGGTATATTTATACCTGAGAGATACCTCAGAATGTTAGCATTGACGTGAATCGGACAGCGGAAGACGTCATGAATGAACCCCTAAGGTATAACGGTTTATGCATAATAGATGAGTCCTTGAAGAAATCAATAGTCCTGTGCTAGGGAAACTCCCGAAGCCTAAGGGTCTGTTCTTCAAGAACTCGTTGTGACGTTAGGGTGGACGGATGTCGGAGACCATGCCTGTATTTGGAGTGCACGGTTAATGCCTAAATAAGGACTGGGATTTTATGCCTATATAAGGGCAGGGCGAATTGTGCCTATATAAGGACATGATACAGGAAAACCTATATACGGACACCCTAAGAGGAATACAACAATGGGTGGATGGCTAGTATTACATTTTTATATAATTGGCGCACTAGTCATTCCCGTGCCTACAGCAATGCTGAATTACTGGGTGAGTGACTAAATGAGTGAATGTGACCAAGTGTGGGCAGCCGCGGTCCGTGCAGGTAACAGCGGTGGGGCGGTGAGGCCACGTGGGGGGATTTTGAGGGACGATGCAGAGGGAAAATTAAACAAATAATTAATTTTCCCTCGGCATCTTTCCTCATAATCCCCCCCACGTGCCCAACCGCCCAACCGCCCCACCGCTGTTACCTGCACGGACCACGGCTAAGTGTGGCAGTGGTACCAGTTGCTCAGTAAGATTCCCCTGGAGTCCCCTCTGCGCCATGTGTGGGCCCTCTTGGTGCCTTGGCTCTGCAGCTCTCTTTTCCAGTGGTGCATAACATTCAGAGCCTTTCGGGGACAGGCCTTTCTGGGACAAGGTGGCTGCACTCCTGGATGAGCTCCAGCTGCACCTAACCAGCCGCGGTCCAAGCAAGTAACAGCGGTGGGACGGTGGGTCCGCGTGAGGGGGGATTTTGAGGGACGATACTGAGGGGAAATTAAATAAATAATTAATTTTCCCTCTGCATCGTCCCTCGAAATCCCCCCCATGCGGCACCACCGCCCCACTGCTGTTACCTGCATGGACCATGGCTGCACCTAACCCATATCAGAGAGACACCAAGCTCAGGGTAGTGACAGGTGAGGGTGCAGGATGGGGGAGCAGGACTGACAGTGGATGACTCAACCTACCTTTCTGTGTATTGTACTTAGCCTTGTTACTCCTTAATAATACCTCACGTGATAGGAAACAGACACCAAACACTCAATGGCAGGGTAAATGGAGTGCTTAATGAGATACGTTTGTTGAGAAAGTTCACACTAATGACGCTCAGCTATCAAGCTCTCATGGGTACATAACAATGGCAGTACAAAGACTCACTGAGGTGCCTGTGATGTTGATCCCACCAATAAACCTCGTCAGGGGTACCAAAGTCATCGTCAGACATAGGGGAGGAGCACGTGAAAACACAAAAGGCAGTGGTTGTAAAAGGCAACAAGCACTGGTGTAGACAATAGGTATCAATAGGTATTATTTCTATATGAAGATGCAAGCCAGACATATTGGCTTTGCCAATGTGAGTTGCAATAGATTATGAGAAAAGAACTCATGTGTATTTGTAAAGCGCACAGTCACTTTTGAAGGCATCCTGACTCTGAAAGTATGTGTATTTAGCACTGCATTCCTTGTCCTCATTGTTACCAACATAGGTTAGCACTTCCCAATTATTAGAACAGGATTGTACCTATCATTTCTTATCCCATTTTATGCCAATCAATTTCCTCAATCTGTAATTGAAATGAAATCAGATAGCCCATGCAAAATCAATCTCATGTGTATTGGTAGAACTGAAAACTTCTGAAATCATTGAACTTAGTTTGTGTTAACGACCTCTTAACTAATGTGAACACCTCCCTCCAGGTCATTACGGACACTGCTTCCAGTCCTAAACTTTTGAATAATAGCCTGGTGCATTCTGGGTGCTGTAGCCTTGTTTTGCTTCTATTGATGCAATTAGACTAACACACATGAAATCAATGATAAGTAGGTGAAAAGTTCAGGACAGGAGACAAATTGTAACTAGTGAAGAAGCTACCATGAATGGGGGACTTCGAATAATAACTAAAAGCATGTTTTCATTGACTAGTAAATTTGTCCTCATGGTATTGTGGGTAGATGCAATATCGAGTTAATGGGTAGTGGATGGATGCATGAGCGCCAGGATAAGTGACTCAGTACATGGATTACTAGTCATGGAGTTCATGGATGGAAGCATCCATTCATCTACCAATTGACCCATTCTTCCTTTCAGTATCTTGCTCATCCACAACACCGCACACAAACTCACCATTCAACGAAGAGAAACCTTCACCTTATCTATGAGACATAAAATGAGGCAGATCACACATAGGCATGGCACGAATAGTCTGAGCACATTTGTCTTTGCATGTTTTTTCCTGCATTACCACAGTAAAGCCAGTACTATTGCCTTTTCAAGTGATTATAATATATGCTACTTAAATCTGCTCACTATTAGAAGGAGGAGCTTATTTGTGTACTGATGTAAATGTAAATATCGACTCAAACATTCTGTTAGTGAACTATGAGCTAAATGAAACTGTGGCTTTGCATGTCCACAAATAAAAAGGGCGTAGCAAGGGCAGTCAAATGCATGTCTGGAATACACAGAGCGAGTAAGTTACTATGGTCAGAACAACAAAAGAACAAAAGTTTACAAAATCAGTGCAAAACAATGTGACAGCTTTTGCCATCGGCCTGCATGTTTTCTTTGTTGTAGTCATGCCTCATTACTTGCTGTTGTTGTTTGACCATGTGGCCATTGGCCATTTTGTGTAGCCAGCCATTGTGTTTTTGCCATATGCCTGCATGTGTTCTTTTGTTGTGACCATGCATCCATGCTTTTTGTTGATGGTTGACTATGTGGGAGGTGGCCATGTTGTGTAGCAACCCTCTCAAAGCCATTTTCTGGGGAGATTGATAGAAGAGGGCTATGCCTTTCTGTTTTTGTATTTTTTTTAGCTTTTTCCTGAAATCAGTTTAATAATATGCTTGAGGATCATTGTAGTATATGTGTATTATGAACGGTGTTTTATATTATATGCATTTTTTGCCTTTTCCTCCCTGCACCTCATAGCCTCCCAATGGGTTTCTCATAGTCTCCTAGTACACCAGCAATTCATTTTTTTTTGTTATTTCTTTTTTTTTTAAGTACTGTTCTATTTTCCCCTGCACCTTCCTGACTGTCACAGGTGTCTCCCTTAGATGCACTTAAAGTAAACAGTTACATTTGTATGTTGTTATCTTGATTGAAAATGAACTATTATGTTATGGTGGTGTGGTTTGACTTTGGAATGGATACACTATTGCTGTTAATTATTTTGGATAATAACTTAAGTAACCTCACTAAAATATATTGTGTGTACTAATTCAAACTGCAGCAATTCCACGTTTCACTATATGTTTTTCTTACTTGTTTGATTTTCAGTGCACAAGAGACATCACCCACAGTACTGCCACACAGAAGGCCTGTACAAAGTGATGGGACCCCACAACATGTGTCGTGAGTCCTCCAGTCTCTTCCGCTTGTGCAGCTAAGTGCCACTGTCAACTGACAGCTTCAAGATGGCCCCAAAGAAAGGTGCTGCCAAGAAAGAGGCCATTTAGGAGAAGAAGAAGCAGAGTTCCACCACTGATGTGTCGGCCCACACCTTTTACAGGAGTCCATGTGCCTGCTGCACCGGCCTCCGGGGAGCAAGCTGGAACCAGCACTCCCACATCAACGGCACCACCCCAACCTAAGCCCATGTCTCTCAGAGAGGCAGCCACTGAAATCATGGTGACACCGACGAGAAGTGACTATGAATTAGATTTGCCTCTTTCGCAAAGTAGTACCCAATCATCGCAGGAAACTGAGCAACGTGGAAAACATCTGCAGCCAGCAATAGTAGATCTTCTGGAAGTAGGAGCAGAACAGGAGGTTGAGCTTCCTGTTGAGCAAGATCCTCCTCTTTAGAACCATTGGCTTCTGGATCTCCAGCAGCAAAAAGGGAGGGTACTCCATCATCTTCTCCAAGCCCCCCTTTAGATGATCTGGACATGGCTGAGTCCGAGGCACACCAGGGAAGTCAAGGGAAAAGGAAAGTTTCTGAAAGCCTTAAAATTATGGAAGGGGATGAGGGTGACGAGCTAGTCATTGTCATGGAAGCTGGAACAAAGTAGACCACCATTACCCCTCCTATTTAACCTGCTCCGAAGGATGTGGCACTGATACCACTGCCAGCGCCAACTCCCATATTTGTAAGTCCCCCGCTGAGACCTGCATCCACCACTACCTCTGTAGAAGTATGCACTGCAGAGAGGCAATCATTGACACACCCACCTATCTCCAGTTCTTCGGGCATTGGAACCAGTAGCCCACTGAAAAAGTTCACCTCCCCAGTTTGGGACTTCTTTATGATTAGCAAGCAGGAGGATAACATTGCAACGTGCTTCATATGCTGCGTGAGTGTTAGTCGAGGTAAGCCTGGTTCCCACTATGGTACTGGAGGCCAAACTACCCATATGAATAAAACATCATGCAATCTGCTGGGAGGTAGACCTTAAAAAATAGCTGCAGGTAGTGGTGGTAAAGGTGATGAGAGCAGGGAATCAGCTCTTATCACGGTGGGAGGTGAAGGTTTTGAGGAAGTACAGGGTGACTACTTTATGTAAAGCAGCCCTGTCCCTCGCAGTGCACCAGTATCACCCACATCATCAACCTTGAAATGGCACAAAAGTCAGATGGAGACACCCCAGCAACAGCATACAGTTACTGCCACAAGACACACTTTGAGTCTTTCACTTGCTGGTTCTTCTCTCCGGACGTCACCTGCATCAGTGGCATCAAAAAAAGGAAAAATAGCCAGGCTACTATTATGGGCATGTTTAGGCAGGAAGGGCCCTATGAACGCAACCATCCAATGGCACGTTTGTACAATGGGAAGCCAGCTAAAATGTTAGAGCTGGACCTCCTCCCTTTTTCTTTTGTGGAAGGAGTGCTTTTTTTCGAATTTGTGGCAGCCATCTAGGTTCCCAGCCGGACCTATTTTGCCAGAGTTCCTGTTCCAGGGCTCCATCACGATGTGCTGCAATTGGTTGGACATGCTTTGCAGCATAGTGCTGTTCACACTATCCACCTGATGACACACATGTGGACCAGTTGTCAAGCCACTGATTACATATGTATCACTGCAAACTTCGATCTCTTTTTGGGGGTTAGGCACCAGCTATCTACAGGTCTCACGGCTCAAGACACTGTTAAAGGCGTTCGTGAGCATGCAACAGTAGCGATGTTAGCCATGGAGAAATCCCATACAGCTGCAAACACCTCGGAAGACTTCAACAACAAGGTGTTTAAATGGCTGAAATCTAGAGGTCTCAGAATTGGATTTTTTGCCACGGACAATGGCAGTAATATAGTTAAGGCCATGGTAGATGGTCACTATTTCAGGGTCCTGTGTTTGGCATATTGCATCAATCTGATTGTGCAAGACTGTCTCAAAAAGGAAGACAAAGTCAGCAACTTGCTGACCACCTGCAGATGAATCTGCACTAATTACAGCCATTGTTTTAAAGCACGGAAGCAGTTGAGGATCATTCAGCATGCTAAAACAGTACCAGTTAACGCCCTCATACAGGATGTGCCAACACGCTGGAACTCAACCCATTACATATTGCAACGTCTGTTTGTGCACTACAAACCGATCAATGACTATGTCATGCAAAGAGGAGGGGATGCAACTGGGAAAAGCGTGACCATGGAGATGGAAAATGGGGCCTAGTCAAATGCTTGACATAGGTGCTACTTCTTTTTGAGGTTTTCACACTGAAAGTCAGCAAGGAGGATTGTACAATGGGCCAAGCTATCCCGTTGTTGTATCTCCTACAGGACCAATTAAAGAAGGTGTCTAAAAGGTTCCCAGATGTGAACGAAAATGCAGAAGCGCATGGATTGGTTGAGAGCTTAATCCTTTGCTTGGCTTTTAATATAACGCTGCAAAGAGACATCATGTCGTCCAAAGAGTACATCTGTGCCACAATACTTGATCCGTGGTACGAAAAAATACTGGCCACTTCCATCCCTTTTTCAGAAGGGGATGTTTCACAATACAAGACATAGTTTGTTGAGCAAGCCAGAGACCTGGAAGAAGAACGGCTGGAAATTAGAGTCCCACTACCGGGAAGAAGTTCTGGGGTGCCGCCTTCAACTTCCAGAGAAGACAGTGCGGTTGTCTCACAGCAGCCAACACCAGCAACAAGAACAAAAGCCAACAACCACAACAACAGGAACAGAAGAATCAGCCCCAACCTCTGCATTGGCTTGGTTTCAAGTGGCAGGGCTTAAGTACAGTGCAGAGGTGAAGTCAAAAGAAGTTGAGTAAGTGGCAGCACCAATAACCATTCAGAGGATGTTCCAGGACTTTCTGGATGACCCAAGAGAGGTCCATGTTGATCAAAACCCATTGGTGTATTGGTATGGGAAGATGCGCAAATGGGTAGAGCTCAGGCGGCTGGCAATAAAGTATCTGCCAGTGTTTCTGCTGAGGATGGGGTCAGTGCAGCTGGTGCAGTTGTCACAGTGAGAAGGACCAGCCCCTCTCCTCAAAATGTGGAGAGACTGACCATGATCAAAATAAACCAACACTTCATATCACGCAATTACACTGTTCCTGAAATGCCACAGGATGAGGAGAAGGATGAGGATGATGGGTAGAGCTCAGGCGGCTGGCAATAAAGTATCTGCCAGTGTTTCTGCTGAGGATGGGTTCAGTGCAGCTGGTGCAGTTGTCACAGTGAGAAGGACCAGCCCCTCTCCTCAAAATGTGGAGAGACTGACCATGATCAAAATAAACCAACACTTCATACCACGCAATTACACTGTTCCTGAAATGCCACAGGATGAGGAGAAGGATGAGGATGATTGGTCAGACTCAAGTGTGTTAGCTGACCAACTTCTGGACGAACCACCTGAGTTTGAGGACAAACACTGCTTCCCTGACTGAGTAGGCCGCCACAGAAGTTTTTAATTATTTATCGTCAAACATTGGAACGTTGTGTTTGTGTCTGCCCTATGCAGCCCCGCAATCTTTAGGCACATGTATGGCCAGATTGGAGTTGGACCAATTTACAGTGAAGAAGCCTCCATATTCCCTTCAGGTCACTGGAGACAATGCATGCGTCCCTCCCATGCCTATCCTTTTTTTCATCACCTAGCAGGGATGTCCACTTAAAGATAATTTGATTTAAAAGATTGCCAAATTACAATGTGTTGCCTGCATCAAAGAGGAGATACAATTGTGTACCTACCACCGTGCTTGATTTGGAACAGGTAACTATTGCACCAATGAGTGATATATTATTGAGTGATTGTGAGTGACAATTGATGATTCATGTGGTGGCAGACAGTGAGGGAGGGTGATCAACCAATTTGTAAACTTGATTTAGATGATTTGAAATGTTTGGAGCCTGATGGGTTATCATTTTTCCTGAAGGTGATTGACCCTTTCACACTTGCCAAGATTTACTTGGAGGGTTCACTCTTTTTTTCTGGTTCTTCAGAGACCAGACCAGTCACTTTAGTTAACAAACACAAATCTACACTGTTAGACCTGGCATCCTTGGCGTGGTTTCCCCTGTCTTTTTGGCCTCTGCAGCCTGTATTTTTGCTGTGTGCTGAATTTAGTTTTTGATAGTCTAGATGCTTTGGGCACTTGGCCACTGCTGATCAGTGCCAAAATGCAAGTGCCCCCTTTATACATTGTGTTTATGGATTAGTGTTTCCATGATTGGCTTCTTTGATTTACTGCTAAGATCCTAGTACAGTGCACTGTGTGTGGCCAGGGCCTGTAAATCAAATGCTGCTAGGGAGCCTGCAGCGTGGATTGTGCCACCCACATAGGCAGCCTTTCAAAGGTGTCTCAGACCTGCCACTGCAGTGTCTGGACACAGATTTAACTGCCATGTCAACCTGGAAGTGCACCCACTTGCCAGGCCCTAACCATCCCTTTTCTTACATGTGAGTCACCCATAAGGTAGGCCCAAGGTACTCCATGGGCAGAGTGCAGTGTATGTGAAAGGTAGGACATGTACTGGATGTGTGACATGTCCAGAAAATGAAATACTGTGTATTTCATTTTTCACTATTGAAAGGCTATCTGTCCCATAGGATAGCATGGGAGAGACTTTGTAACATCTTACAAGTATATCTTCCCATGGTGACAAGATTGAAAGTTGGAGTTTAGGGTCTCTGAACTCAGAATTTAATAACACATCTTTTAGTAAAGATGGTGTTGGACTTGGCCCTTTTTGGCCGGTTCACCCCTAAACTTTTTGCCTTGTATGGTAGTAGTTTTAAGTCTCTGGGCACTTTAGCACTGTGGGCCAGTGTAAAGTGCGTGCGCGCTGAGGGCGTGTGGTGAGATTGTCCTGCCCTCCCATAGGAATGCATGGGGGATATATGTGTCCATGGTAATTCCTGGTGTGAGAGGAGTGCAGGGGCGAGTTTAGTATGTGCAAACTCGTGAGAATAAATGCTGCGCAATGGTGTGCGCAGATTTATTGTGACTGGTGTAGAAATACCACTTTTAGAAGTTGGCATTTATGTGTGCTCTGTGTCTGCCTGCCTAATGTGAATTGCATGTCTGGCTTGTGAGTGACAGGGGCTGGGAGGTGTGTGTGGCTCCAGGAGGGGCAGGGTGAGTCAGCGCAGGGCTGAATAGGAGATCTGCATCTAGATGGGAGGGAGGAGTTGCACCTGGGACCTGAATAGGGCTGTGCCTTCCCTCCACAATGCTGGCTCCACCCCCTGTGGTGCGTCTGATGTCCCTAGCCTGTCCTGTGAAAGGAGAGAGGAGCTGAGCAAAACAAAGTGCTCCAAAGCTCCCCCCAAACCAGTTGCATCTGGTTTTCCCTAAACCCTACACCTTTAGACAAAGGAAAAGGGTGTATAAAAGAAGGGGCTGTGACCCCATGTAAATGTTCACTCTTGCAGTTCAGTTCCTGGTCTGTTCCTAACGGAGGGGGCTTGCTGCTGGTGGGGCCCAGGAGGGACCGCCATGGGGGCTGCCTCCCTGCTGGAGGGCCCTGTGTGCTGGCCCCTGGGCCCTACATTGCCCCTTCTTTCCTAAAGGACCTCTTTGCTGGGAGCTCCCTTTGCTCCATCTCCTTGCCCCAGGACTTCGTGTGCTCCTAGCCCCTGGGAGCGCCTTATTTTACTGTCCCCTTGGAAGGGGAGCGTGGGCTTCGCAGCGCGGCGCTGCAGCCCTTGGAGAGGGAATCCCGGCGTGAGGGATTCCCCCGTGATGCTGCCTGAAGCGGGTGCCCACCCCGCATGTTTGCGCACGGAGCGGGTGCCCACCCCGCGTTATATTTTTAATGAAGAGGGAGCCTACCCCTCATTGCCACCACGAAGGGAGAAGAAGAAAACAGCCGCCGCGATCGCGCAGCGACCCGGAAGTCAGGCACGTCTGCCTGGGACGTGGGCGGGGCCTACCGCCGGACCGGGAGAGGCCAACCGGACGTGATAGCGCGGGGCTCCCATGCTTGAGGGAGAGCCCCGCGGTAGCGGCCAAACCGAAGAGGAGTCCCGGGTCCCAGGAGGGGGCCCGGGTGAAGAGAGATGCAGCCGGATCCCCAGCGAGGCTCTCATGAGCGAGAGAGCCCCGCCTGCTGGCCGCGGTGTCCGGGATGAAGAGGAGCGCCTCCCCAGACCAGTCCGGTGAGTGGGGGCTCCAGGGGGCACAGTGTTGGTGCCGATCGCGGCACCATGACAGCAGAAGTACCGAGTCAGAGCGGCCCCGGATGGCAGCGGGCCGCTCCAACGTGAGGGCACGGAGGTGCCCAAGCCCCATAGCCGCATTTCTCCCAGCTGCCCCGTTCGCAGAGGGCAGCTGCACCAAGAGGGCACATTTTAAGATTTAAGAGCCCCAGAGCAGGGCTCAGGCCATTTTCCCGCTGCCCCGCCTGATAGAGGGCAGCGGCCACGTTTGGCGCAGATTGATTGAGGAGTCCCAGTGAGGGGCTCAGAGGGCACAGCGAGTGCCCCTGCCTACAGCGAGTTTCCCAGCTGCCCAGCAATTAGTGGGCAGCTGCAACGTTTAGGCTATCATTCTTTGGGGGCATTATTGAAAGATGAGGTAGGAGTGGAACGCACTCCTAGGCCCCATATCTTCCCAGCTGCCCAGCAAGTAGTGGGCAGCTGCTACGTTTAGGTTTGCGCAGTGGCGCATCCTGGACTTTCGCTGCCTAGGCAGCACGCCCTGACATTCTGGACACAGGGCATTTGAGCCCCTTTTAGGTGGCCAGTTGGCCAGGGGGCGGTATATATTTTATAGGGCGCCAGGCCCTAAATGTGATTTATAGGGTGCTAGGAAATGTAATGTACGTAGCATGATTTACGCACCCTGTTTGATACCTCTAAAGGTGTTTTCTGATTATGAGGTTGTTTTGCATATTATGGTTTATGCTAGTGAGATTATGTTCCACTGATATTATTTCCTAATATAAGTTATACTTAGGAGATTATGGTCTAAGGCATTTAGACTGTTGAAATGAGTGCATAATGTATTTATGCTGGTGAGGTTGGCGCAGAATGTAATTCGCGCCTAATGTGATGCTGTGCATAATGTGGTTTATGTTACAGGCTGATGCTAAGCACTGTGATTACCAGTGATTACTGGTTGTACGTTTATGACGTGTTCTACATTTATTATAAGTTCTACATGTACTAAGTTCGCTTTGTGCTGGTTCGGACAGTGGTCCAGTTGGCCCTGTCAGGTGTAAATAATCCCTTGTAAATATGACCTAGTGCCAGGTGGCACGATGTATATTATGTGAGTACTATTCTAATGTGTTTTATGATAATACAAAGGCTATTTTTATATATATAACCTTGTGTGGAGTTCCTTTTGTGGTGTGCCTAGAATGTTGTTGCTGTGGGTGTGTTGCGCAAACGCTTTACACATTGCCTCCGGGATAAGCCTGACTGCTCGTGCCAAGCTACCAAGGGGTGAGCAGGGGTTATCTTTGGCGTGTAACTCCCTTGCCCTGACTAGAGTGGTGGTCTCTGCCTGGCTTTGGCGCAAGCCTTAGCCAACCAGAGATCCCATTTCTAACATTGGTTGTCAGCGGTGAGGATAGGACTTGCTTTTGCGCAGTACCACAGCGACAACTGGTTGCACTACAAACTCTGCATTTAGATAATCACATATTGGGGATTATTTTTACTGATTTTATTTTTTTCCTCAAGAGTGTCATTTTTTAATGGTGTTTTCTGCGCTTTTATGTTTGGTGGCAGAAGAGAGAAAATGACAGGGCGGGACGCCAGTAGGTTGGGAGGTTCCCATAGATAGGGAGTCCCTTGCTGGGTCCAGTGCCCAATCCCTTTTCCTGTCCCCAGAGGTGTGGGTGGATAGGAGGGAAGAAAGGGAGTGTGGAGGAGAAAAAGTTAGCTCTGGAGGGTAGTTTATCCCCTGAGCTCAGTTGAGTTGTCTGGATTCACCAGTAAGGGTGGGATCCAGTGGTGGCAGCAATATGGTGTCCAGTGCAGGAAGTCCCATTCCCCGTTCCCACAGTATGGTACCTGGTTCCCAGTAAGGGGGGTACAGGTTGAGATTCAGGGGCAGTAAGGAACTGTCTCACCAGCATTGGTTGGGGGGCGTGTCTGGATGAGTGGTGTGTTGCACTGGACGAGTGGGTGTGAGTTCTTTTGGTGATAAGGAGCTTGCACGGGAGGTGGACCTCTGGCTGTGTGCTAGAGGTCCTGCAGAGGCATTGGAGAATGATTCCAACAAGAGTGGCTCTGGTATCTTCCGGTCCTGTGTGGTGGAAGAGGTTCAGTGTAGCCCAGCTAGGTCCCAGTGTAGTGGGAGGGGTGTAGGGGCTCACGTCCTGTCTCAGAGGAGAAGGAGTGAGTGTGGGCTGTGTCCCAAGGTGCCCGAAACCCAGTCCCAGGGCCTGGATGGTTTCTTCAGGGAACACCAGGTTGGGGGCCTAGGCTGTACTTGTAGGCCATTTGAGGAGGATCTCCCATTGTCTAGAGGACGTGGAGTGTCTGTAACCAGAGCTCCAGCGGTCCTGGTGTCTGGCAGTACCACTCCAGTTGGGAGGGTGCAGAGGTCCAGAGTGAGGGGTGAGAGGGGGAAAGAGTCCTCAGTGGAAGAACCAGTGGGTCAGGGGCCAGCCAGAAGGGCTGAGTCGCCAATGAATGACCATGGTGACGCCACTTCTGTCCTGGGGGATCTGCACGCACTGTCAGATGGACAGGAGGTCGTGAGATCTGCGCCAGGCAGACTGTCACACGACACATTAGTTATGTGTCACCCTCGAGGGGGCATGCGTGCTTCCCGTGAAGTCCTGGTTCGCCGGGCATCTGACCAAAGGGTACCGTCCCTGGGTTGGGGAGCCAGGTTCAGGTGTTTCCTGACCTGGACGGCAGGGCGACTGTAATCAGTGTCCTGGCCGGGTTGCCTTCTAGGGGTACCCCTGTGAACACAGGTGGGGCCCATCTTAAGTGAAGAGACCCTGTGTTTCCCAGAAGGGGTGGTGCAGGCCTAGCCGGGATCTTTAGGGTCCCTGGCTGAATGTGGTAGTACTACCCTGAGAGCAGGTGGGGCCCATCTTAAGTGAAGGGACCCTGCTCTACAGTGGGAGGGTGCAGAACTCTGGAAGGGGGTGCAGAGGGAGGGAGTCTCGCCTCTGACCCCGGTGCATCCGGTGAATTTGGATCCCAGGTGGTAGACCAGTTGATGGAGAGAGGTCCTGAACTGGTGGGAGAGTTGTGTTCTGGTGGGTGCTTCCCCTGGGAGGGTGCGGAACCCCAGAAGTAGAGGTAGGGTGAGGAGATGCTTTGCCCGTGACCTCTGGTCAGCCTGAGGGCGCGGACCCTCGGTTGAAGGATCAGTGGTAGTTTGGAACTACACTGAGAGGGAGAGTGGAGAATGGCTATTGGATGCCAGGGGTTACTGCCCCCACTCTGTGGATTGGCAAGGACCAGTGGCCTAGGGCCTGGTCCTGGCCGTGGACAACTAAGGAGTACCGGTGGGGTAGCCTAGTTGGTCCTGAGTTTTTTTCTTAGTTGGATCCCATGGGTTCCAAGTGGCGTAGAACCGGAGGGTATCCCTGCAGTGCGGGCCCGCGTCCGTGTTCGATCGCCCCAAGCAGGGAAGCCCATCACGGTGGTGATTGGTCTGCCCTGCATTTTGGCTGGAAGGGGGTTGTGTTGGACTTGGCCCTTTTTGGCCGGTTCACCCCTAAACTTTTTGCCTTGTATGGTAGTAGTTTTAAGTCTCTGGGCACTTTAGCACTGTGGGCCAGTGTAAAGTGCGTGCGCGCTGAGGGCGTGTGGTGAGATTGTCCTGCCCTCCCATAGGAATGCATGGGGGATATATGTGTCCATGGTAATTCCTGGTGTGAGAGGAGTGCAGGGGCGAGTTTAGTATGTGCAAACTCGTGAGAATAAATGCTGCGCAATGGTGTGCGCAGATTTATTGTGACTGGTGTAGAAATACCACTTTTAGAAGTTGGCATTTATGTGTGCTCTGTGTCTGCCTGCCTAATGTGAATTGCATGTCTGGCTTGTGAGTGACAGGGGCTGGGAGGTGTGTGTGGCTCCAGGAGGGGCAGGGTGAGTCAGCGCAGGGCTGAATAGGAGATCTGCATCTAGATGGGAGGGAGGAGTTGCACCTGGGACCTGAATAGGGCTGTGCCTTCCCTCCACAATGCTGGCTCCACCCCCTGTGGTGCGTCTGATGTCCCTAGCCTGTCCTGTGAAAGGAGAGAGGAGCTGAGCAAAACAAAGTGCTCCAAAGCTCCCCCAAACCAGTTGCATCTGGTTTTCCCTAAACCCTACACCTTTAGACAAAGGAAAAGGGTGTATAAAAGAAGGGGCTGTGACCCCATGTAAATGTTCACTCTTGCAGTTCAGTTCCTGGTCTGTTCCTAACGGAGGGGGGCTTGCTGCTGGTGGGGCCCAGGAGGGACCGCCATGGGGGCTGCCTCCCTGCTGGAGGGCCCTGTGTGCTGGCCCCTGGGCCCTACATTGCCCCTTCTTTCCTAAAGGACCTCTTTGCTGGGAGCTCCCTTTGCTCCATCTCCTTGCCCCAGGACTTCGTGTGCTCCTAGCCCCTGGGAGCGCCTTATTTTACTGTCCCCTTGGAAGGGGAGCGTGGGCTTCGCAGCGCGGCGCTGCAGCCCTTGGAGAGGGAATCCCGGCGTGAGGGATTCCCCCGTGATGCTGCCTGAAGCGGGTGCCCACCCCGCATGTTTGCGCACGGAGCGGGTGCCCACCCCGCGTTATATTTTTAATGAAGAGGGAGCCTACCCCTCATTGCCACCACGAAGGGAGAAGAAGAAAACAGCCGCCGCGATCGCGCAGCGACCCGGAAGTCAGGCACGTCTGCCTGGGACGTGGGCGGGGCCTACCGCCGGACCGGGAGAGGCCAACCGGACGTGATAGCGCGGGGCTCCCATGCTTGAGGGAGAGCCCCGCGGTAGCGGCCAAACCGAAGAGGAGTCCCGGGTCCCAGGAGGGGGCCCGGGTGAAGAGAGATGCAGCCGGATCCCCAGCGAGGCTCTCATGAGCGAGAGAGCCCCGCCTGCTGGCCGCGGTGTCCGGGATGAAGAGGAGCGCCTCCCCAGACCAGTCCGGTGAGTGGGGGCTCCAGGGGGCACAGTGTTGGTGCCGATCGCGGCACCATGACAGCAGAAGTACCGAGTCAGAGCGGCCCCGGATGGCAGCGGGCCGCTCCAACGTGAGGGCACGGAGGTGCCCAAGCCCCATAGCCGCATTTCTCCCAGCTGCCCCGTTCGCAGAGGGCAGCTGCACCAAGAGGGCACATTTTAAGATTTAAGAGCCCCAGAGCAGGGCTCAGGCCATTTTCCCCGCTGCCCCGCCTGATAGAGGGCAGCGGCCACGTTTGGCGCAGATTGATTGAGGAGTCCCAGTGAGGGGCTCAGAGGGCACAGCGAGTGCCCCTGCCTACAGCGAGTTTCCCAGCTGCCCAGCAATTAGTGGGCAGCTGCAACGTTTAGGCTATCATTCTTTGGGGGCATTATTGAAAGATGAGGTAGGAGTGGAACGCACTCCTAGGCCCCATATCTTCCCAGCTGCCCAGCAAGTAGTGGGCAGCTGCTACGTTTAGGTTTGCGCAGTGGCGCATCCTGGACTTTCGCTGCCTAGGCAGCACGCCCTGACATTCTGGACACAGGGCATTTGAGCCCTTTTAGGTGGCCAGTTGGCCAGGGGGCGGTATATATTTTATAGGGCGCCAGGCCCTAAATGTGATTTATAGGGTGCTAGGAAATGTAATGTACGTAGCATGATTTACGCACCCTGTTTGATACCTCTAAAGGTGTTTTCTGATTATGAGGTTGTTTTGCATATTATGGTTTATGCTAGTGAGATTATGTTCCACTGATATTATTTCCTAATATAAGTTATACTTAGGAGATTATGGTCTAAGGCATTTAGACTGTTGAAATGAGTGCATAATGTATTTATGCTGGTGAGGTTGGCGCAGAATGTAATTCGCGCCTAATGTGATGCTGTGCATAATGTGGTTTATGTTACAGGCTGATGCTAAGCACTGTGATTACCAGTGATTACTGGTTGTACGTTTATGACGTGTTCTACATTTATTATAAGTTCTACATGTACTAAGTTCGCTTTGTGCTGGTTCGGACAGTGGTCCAGTTGGCCCTGTCAGGTGTAAATAATCCCTTGTAAATATGACCTAGTGCCAGGTGGCACGATGTATATTATGTGAGTACTATTCTAATGTGTTTTATGATAATACAAAGGCTATTTTTATATATATAACCTTGTGTGGAGTTCCTTTTGTGGTGTGCCTAGAATGTTGTTGCTGTGGGTGTGTTGCGCAAACGCTTTACACATTGCCTCCGGGATAAGCCTGACTGCTCGTGCCAAGCTACCAAGGGGGTGAGCAGGGGTTATCTTTGGCGTGTAACTCCCTTGCCCTGACTAGAGTGGTGGTCTCTGCCTGGCTTTGGCGCAAGCCTTAGCCAACCAGAGATCCCATTTCTAACAGATGGTTTTTAAATTGTGGGTAAATTGTGGGTTGAAAATTCCACTTTTAGAAAGTAGGCATTATCTTGCTTCACCATCCTATGTGCCTCTGCTGAGTTATGTATTGACTGTCTGGTTTTGGAGTGACAGGGGCTGGGGATGGGCATTAACTGCAGACAGCCATATGGGGTTGAGATGTGTCTCACCTTTCCTGGATGACTCAGAGCTGGGCTGAATAGACCTGGGTTGCATTTAGAGTAGTGGGAGGAGTTTTCACTGCACCTGAATAAACCCTGTCTCCTGTGCACAATGCTGTCTCCACCTCCTTCAAAGATGCTGGACCAGAGAGGACAGAACTGGTTTGGACTGAGCTGAGAGACTTTTTGCTACAAGAGAACAAAAGAAAATGCGGTACAAATATTGGGGCCTAGACCTCAGAACTTTAAAATACTACTAGACTCAAGAGGAACCTCTGCCAAGGAGAAGAGCTGAAGAAGCTGTCAGGATGAGTACTGCCCCCATTGCTGTGTGGATGCTTTGCTGGGTTTGCCTGCAGTGGCTGCTTCTGCCAAGGAGAGGACAAAGACTGAACTGTGCAGTTTATCCTGCTTGAAAAAGATCTTCAGGGGCTTGGAGTAGAGCTTGCCTCCTGTTCTGAAGTCTCAGGGACACAAAGACTTCACTTCCTCTGTGGTCATGAGGAACTAATGCCCCACCTCCCCTGCGGTCTTAAGGAACCAACGCCGCCTGGCATCAACGACGCATCACCTCCCCAACGCCGTGCACTGTCTTTGTTTTCATCGTTTGCCAAAGTACTGTTCTTGGGGGTCTGTGTGACCCCATGCCCGGCCTGCGCAAGGCACGTCCGTGCTGTACTTTGGGATTTCCATCTGTCACAATGTCGTAATAGCCCCAGGGGGAGCTATGTGCTGCTACTAGCTTTATTTTTGTAAATAACCTATTTTTGATGATATCTTGACAAATGTATGGTGGAATTTTGTCATTTTGGTCTGGTTTTGTTTAGATAAAGATGACCTATTTCTCAAAAATGGTGGGGTGTCCATTTGTAATGTTTTCACTGTGCTACTGTATGTGTGCACACATGCTTTACACACTGCCTCTGAGATAAGTCTGCCTGCTCATGCCAAGCTACCAAGGGGGTGAGAAGGGGTTGTCTAAGGGCGTAACTCCCTTACACTGACTAGCAGCAAGGGTCCCTACTTGGACAAAGGTGCAAACCATTGCCAACTAGAGACCTCCATTTCTAACATACACAAAATACTCAAATCAGCCCAGTGTTTGGCCTTTCTGCCCCCGGGGGGGGGAGCAGGAAAACCCACTAGAGCCAGGGATTTATTTATATAAGGCGTGGGGGCGATCCCTTGGGCAATGATCGCACCCCATTTTTTTGGGGCTCTAGTGGCTATTTTCTGCTTCCCCTGGGGGCAGTTTGTCCCGTTTCTTAGGCCAATCTGCCCCAGGGAGGCAGAAAACAGCCACAATCACTGAATCCAGTGATTGTTTTTTTTGTTTTTTTTAATGGAAGCGATCCCTTGGGCAAGGGTCGCTTCCAAGGGGGGGGGGTAAATTTATCAATTTATTTCCCTTCCCCCCTCCCCCCTGGGGACAGATCAGCCCATTTTTTTGGCCTTTCTATCCCCGGGGGGGCAGAAAACCCCACTAGAGCCAGGGATTTGTTTATATTGGGCATGGGGGAGATCCTTTAGGCAAGGATCGCCCCCATTTTTTTGGGGCACTTGTGGCTGTTTTCTGCTCCCCCTAGGGGCAGTTTGTCCCATTTTTTAGGCCAATTTGCCCCCGGGGGGGCAGAAAACAGCCACAGTCACTGAATCCGGTGATTGTTTTTTTGTTTTTTTGAATGGAAGCGACCCCTTGGGCAAGGGTCGGTTTCAAGGGGGGTAAAATTTGTCTATGTATTTTCTGCCCCCCCAGGGGACAGATAAGGCCATTTTTTGGGGCCTTTTTGTCCCCAGGGGGGGCAGAAAACCCCACTAAAGCCAGGGATTTGTTTTTATAGTGCATGGAGGCGATCCCTTAGGGAAGGATTGCCCCCTAATTTTTTTTTATACTTGTGGCCAGTTTCTGGCCCCCCCACCCCCACTGGGGGCAGGTCAGCCCTATTTGAAGACCCATCTGCCCGGGGGGGGCGGGGTAGAAAACCCACTTGCACCAGGGATGTGTATATATTTATGTTTCGGCATGGCCCCTTGGGTAAGAGTTGCCCCAATGGGATGGGGCATTAGTTATGGTTACTTTTTGCTGTTTTTCTGTCCCCCTTGGTGGCAGATTGGCCATTTGAGTAGTGACATAGCGTGCTATATTGATAATTGTTTTATTTCTTGTGAATTGCGATTGTAATGTTTTACTTCTCCTTTTTATTCTAGCTCGAGGCTTTTGACTGATGTTCCAGGTTGCGGTTTCGTCACTGGTGGTTCTGCAGTTTGTGTAGTTGCATGTGTTTGGTAAGAAAATGTTTTTTGTACTATTTACTCTAAATGAGTTTCATTTCCCTGCATGAATGTCTTTTTGTAAATGGTGTAATAATAGCTGAATGTTTAGCTTCTGTTTTATTGAGTGTGAAAAACTTTTTGCATTTGTGCTTGATGTGTATTTTGTTGTCTTGTGAGTAATTGGTTTTATTTTTTCTTTCTAGTGGGATATCGTTGGTTTTTGCTGTGTGTCTGCAGAGTAGGTGCTGGTGAGTGTAGCTGTCTCTTGCAAGTGAATCGTGTAGTTTTTGAGTATATAGATCTTTGTGAAAAAGGCACACTTTTTTTTACCTACTTATTTTGCACAGTGTTGGTTGTTGTTGACTTGTTTGTGCAGTCTCCTTTCTTAGTAAGGATTATGGCTAGCCGCAGGATTACTGCTCAGCAGGTTGGTGGTATGCTTTTTGAGTCTTCCTCTGACCATGGTTCAGAGACTGACTCTGCATCTCAGGCAGAGGAGGGAGTGGAAGATTCAGGCAGTGAGTTTTCTGTCCACGAGGAATCATCGGATGATGAAGCTACTCTCAGTGCGGATGAAGCTACTCTTAGTGCAGATGAAGTGCCAGTTTTAGAGGAGGACATTGATGTGCCGATAGTGCAGCAAGAGGCATCTGGGCTGCAGCCTGGGGCTGCAAGGTTTCCCGTTGGAAGTGATTACCTCTGGGTTGCCCCAGGCATGGTGCAGCTGGCATTGCCAGACTTTACTGGTGTTCCAGGGGGTAGAGTGGATACTGAAAACGTTTTGCCGATAAATTATTTTCAGTTGTTTATGGACGATGTATTTTTGGCAGAGATTGTTGAGCAGACTAATTTGTATGCTGAACAGTATTTGAGAGACAACAGTGCCAGCCTTAGGCCCCACTCTAGAGCTACCCGGTGGACTCCCACAAATCTGGATGAGTTGAAGAAGTTATTGGGTTTAACTTTTTTGATGGGCTTGCTAAGGAAGCCATCAATGTCTTCATATTGGTCTACTAGTCCCTTGATGGCAATGGCTATATTTCCGGCAGTCATGAGTCGTGATAGGTATTTGCTTCTGCTTCAGATGCTGCATTTTGTCGATAATGGTTTAGCATTGCCACGAGATCACCCTGATTGTGACCGTCTTTTTAAGATTCGGCCTGTCATTGATCATTTTGTAGATCGATTTTCTGAGATCTATGCTCCAGGGAAAGAAATAGCAGTGGATGAGTCTTTGGTCTTGTTCAAGTGCCGCTTGGTTTTTAGGCAATACATTCCTAGTAAGAGGGCACGCTATGGAATTAAGATGTATATGCTGTGTGACAGTAGGACTGGATATGTCTCTAATTTCAGGGTGTACACCGTTAGGGATTCCAGGATTGACCCCCTGGTTGTCTGTCCACTTTTGGAGTGACTGAGAAAATTGTATGGGAACTTGGTAGAGGACTTTTTAACAAAGGTCACCATTTATATGTAGATAACTTCTACACTGGTGTGCAGTTGTTCAGGGAATTGGCCAAAATGGACACTGTTGCTTGTGGCACAATCCGCTCTAACCATAAAGGTTTCCCAAAAGAACTTGTTTGTCAAAAGCTTATGTGGGGATAGTGCAGTGCGTTGCGTAGCGAGGAGTTTCTACCTGTGAAGTTTTCAGACAGGAGAGATGTCTACGTGCTGACTACCATCCATGATGAAAGCACTTCACCTGTGACTGTTTGGGGTTAGGTTGCTGAAGCAGCATGCAAACCTGTGTGCATTTTAGACTATAAGAGGCACATGGGTGGTGTTGATAGAGTAGATCAGCGGTTGGAACCTTACACTGCTCTTCGTAAGGCTTACATTTGGTATAAGAAGTTGGCTATCCATCTTTTCCACTTGGCAACCTTTAATGCTTTTGGGGTATTTAAGGATTGTTGTCCTGAGTCAAAGTTGACTTTTGCTAAGTTTCAGGAGTCTGTAATAGGCAGCCTTGTTGTAGTGGAACAGGAAAGTGTTCCTAGAGTTGGAGTGGTGGAGGATGTGGCTAGATTAAAAGATCGCCACTTTCCTGATCACATTCCTCCCACACCCTCAAAAGACTTTCCCAGTAGGAGATGTAGAGTCTGTTGGTGAAAAGGTACGCGGAAGGAGACTCGTATGTACTGCCCCGAGTGTCCTTCTAACCCTGTGCTGTGTGTGTCTGCTTGTTTTAGAATGTACCACATGCATAAGAATTTTGGGGAGCATCCATGAGTGGTAAAGTGAACTGCCTGGTCTGTATTGTTTTATATTTTTTGTTCAGTTTCAAGGTTGGCATTTGTGCAATGTATTTTGTTTCAGATTTTGTGTTAGTAGATTTGTATCTATTTACAATTTGTTTGTGTTTTCTTTTTTGTATAAAAAAACCCTAAATGTGATGGCGGTGTGTGTAGGCTGGCACTTGGCTGGTGGTGTGCGTGAGCTGGCGCTTGGCTGGCGGTGTGCATGGACTGGTGCTTGGCTGGTGCTGTGCGTGGACTGGTGCTTGGCTGGCGGAATGCGTGGACTGGCGCTTGGCTGGTGGTGTGAATGGACTGGCGATTGGCTGCCAGTGTGTGTAGGCTGGCGCTTGGTTGGTGCTGTGCGTGGACTGGTGCTTGGCTGGTGGTGTGCGTGGACTGGCGCTTGGCTGGTGGTGTGCTTGGACTGGCGCTTGGCTGGCGGTCTGTGAGTAGTGACTTGCTGCTGGTCACTACACACACTGGTAGCCAAACGCCAGTCCACGCAATCCGTCAGCTGGTGTGGTTGCTGTGTCAGGCATGTGGGCGTGTGAAAGTGATGGGTCCTTGAATGGTGCTGTCTGCTGATGTGAGTGTTGTAATGTGATGGGCCCGCGGCTGGTGGTGTGAATGGATTTGTATGTGTCACACGTATGAAAGGTGTATGAATGGCCTGTAAAGAGGTTGGTGCCTTGTCGTGGCTTTACTGCTCACGAGCTGTGAGTTAATGGTTCAGGTTCTCGTCCTTTCAATTATTAACAGTGCATTTCATTTTTGTGAAATCTCTTGTTAATACAGCTGTATATACTGAACCATCACTCACCCTCGTGCCAAATCCAACCGGTATGTAAGTGTGCTTTAGGAATAGATGGTTGTGCAGTAATATTTGTCTTTTCTGTCTTTCTCAAGCAGGGTGTACCTTGTCCTTTTTTGTGAATGTTGTAATGTGTTGGTTCCGTGCCTGGTGGTGTGAATGGTCTTGTGTGCATCACGTATGAAAGGTGTGTGAATCGCCTGTAAAGCGGTTGCGGCCTTGACGTGGCTTTACAGCTCACGAGCTGTGAGTCACTGGTTCAGTTTTTTGTCCTTTCAATTATTGACAGTGCATTTCATTTTTGTGAAATCTCTTGTTAATAAAATTTCATATACTGAACCATCACTCGCCCTCGTGCCAAATCCAACCAGTATGTGTGTGTGTTTGAGGAATAGATGGTTGTGCAGTAATATTTGTCTTTTTTGTCTCTCTGCCAAGGTATACATTCCATCTAAGAAAAACCTACCAACTGTAGATATTGTCATAAACTAAAAACCCATGGGAGTACATGGTGATGTCTCTCTTGTGGAACCCAACAAGTTATCTTACCCACAATGTCCTGCAAACCTCAAAATGTGACTGTCACATTTTCCTTGCATTACTGTGCCAAAATGTTCACGCTTCAGAAAGAAACAACAAATTTCCTAACCCCCAGCATTTCCCCAAATATGCCGATAGAAATGGTACCTCACTTGTGTGGGTGGGCCAAGTACCCGCAGCAGGGAAGGGCCCAAAACGTATTGTGGAGACATCAAAAGTACCCATTTTGAAAGGACCTGGTTTTGCAAGGGGGGGTCACCTGAGTTTTTGGCCCGAGCTTGGCGGCCATCTTGGTAAACCTACCGAACCCACACATTTCTGAAAACTAGACACCCTGGGGAGTCCAGTGAGGTATGGCTTGCGTGGATCCCCCACAATTTCCCTACCCAGAATCCCCTGCAAACCTCAAATTTTGCTGAAAAAATCAAATGTTTCTGACATTTCTGTGTGGGAAAGTTGTAGGATCACCGGGCTGACACAAATTTCCTCCCACCCAGCGTTCCCCTAGGTCTTCCGATAAAAATGGTACCTCACTTGTTTGGGTAGGAATAGTGGCTGCAACAGGAAATGGCCCAAATCCTACTGTGGAGACTTCAAAATTACCTATCACAAAACTATCTGCTTTTGCAAGGGGGGTCCCATGAGTTTTTGGTCCTGTGCTTGGCAGCCATCTAGGGAAACCTACCAAACCCACACATTTCTGAAAACTAGACACCCTGGTGAGTCCATTGAGGTATGGCTTGCGTGGATCCCCCAACGTTTCCCTACCCAGAATCCCCTGCAAACCTCAAATTTTGCTGAAATTTTTTTCACAAATTTCTGTGTGGGAAAGTTGTAGGAGCACCGGGCTGACACAAATTTCCTCCCACCCAGCGTTCCCCCAGGTCTCCCGATAAAAATTATATCTCACTTGTGTGGGTAGGCATAGTGGCTGCAACAGGAAATGGCCCAAATTGTACTGTGGAGACTTCAAAATTACCTATCACAAAACTATCTGCTTTTGCAAGGGGGGTCCCATGAGTTTTTGGTCCCGGGCTTGGCGGCCATCTAGGGAAACCTACCAAACCTTTTTCAATTTTTTCTATTTTCAACTGTTAGTTTCTATACAGAAACCTTGAAGGATCTACACAAATTACCCTTTGCTGAATTCCAAATTTTGTCTACTTTTCAGAAATGTATAGCTTTCCAGGATCCATCATTGCTTTCATACCCATTTTTACCATTAACTGGAAGGAGGTTGAAAGCACAAAAAATAGCAAAAATAGGCTATGTCCCAGTAAAATGCCAAAACTGTGTAAAAAATGTTATTTTTCTGACAAAAGTCTGCTTGTCCCTGAAAGCTGGGAAGATGGTGATTTCAGCACCACAACACCTTTGTTGATACCATTTGCAGGGAAAAAAACAGACACTTTCATCTGTAGCCCTTTTTCCCCATTTAAAAAAAACAAAAACTTTAGCTGTATTTTGGCTAATTTCTGGGTCCCCTCCAGGGGAATCAACAAACCCTGGGTACCTTTAAAATCCCCATGATGTTGGAAGAAAAGGACGCAAATTTGGCGTGGATACCTTATGTGGTCAAAACGTTACAGGGGCCTAAGCGCGAACTACCCCAAATAGCCAAAAAAAGACTTAGCACAGGGGGGAAAAGGCCTAGCAGCGAAGGGGTTAATAGTGGGGAGAGGTAAAAGTTAGGGAAATAATAATAATAATAACAAGACTTACTGGGGCCAGCAGAGCGATTGGCAATGGCCGCGTTGCTGCTGGTGATGTTGGTACTTCCACAGGCCACGGCACTGGTGGTGGCAGACCCGTCTTGACTCCCCACTGATGATTCCCTCTTCTTCTTGCCTTTGGGAGGTGATGTAAGAAATAAAGAAGATAAAAAAATTGTTTAGTGGTGCAGTTAATCTCCCCAAAAATATTTTGATTGGCAAAAGCAAGCGCAGTAACACTGTACTTTCTAAATCAGATCACCTATAGTACTAGTGTTAAGTTGACCTATTCCTAATTTCCTAAACCTAAACCCTATTTCTAATTTCCTTAACCAAAATTACATTTGGAAATACTAATGCCTTGCGTTTGCAACTAATGATGTTTGCTTCTAAACCCCCTTTGATGGGCCAACTCAGTCTCCCTCTTCAATGTATAGATGCTTTCTACAAATCACTGGGAGATTGCGACTGTATGAGCTACATAAAGAAAGGCACAGAGAACACTAACTCACTGATATTACTACTTCCTCTATCTTAGTGACAGGACAGCATCTGAATGACTTCTTAAATAATCAGCCCAAGCGAGTGCCGCGAGTATGATTAGGTAGCAGCGAGAACCTGGCTAGCTCAAACTGGATCACATAATATTCGTAACGTAAACTTAACTTACCTCTGAGTGTGAACAGCATGCTATTTGAAAAAACATATTAGCATTGTAGGGCACTACACATAAATAATTACTCACCAAGCCCTGCATCCTAAACACCTAGCAGGTTGAGCAGATCCTGTTCAAGGTAGATGATGTCTATAAAGAGGTGCATCAGCTGCTGCACCGTGCGCTGCACCACAGTGCACCAGTGCATGCACCGCAGCACTCTAGCCCAGAGCAGCCGATGCTCCCACAGGGCTTACCCCCTCCCAGGCATGCTGCCTGTTGCCAGCATGGAGGGGAGGTGGCATTGTACATGAAAATTAAGTGTGGCCAATTCCACCTCAGAACAAATGAGGTGAGGCTGCACCCCTTGTCCGCCGCTTCCACTCTCTCGCTGCGCTGACATGCCACTGGGTGGGAAAAAAACTGGAATAGGAAAATTTGAAGGAACTAGGAGGTATAAGAAGAAGAAAGGAAGAACAAAAGAAGTAAAGGGAAAACAAAAACAAAAAGTACAAAAAGTCCTAGAAAACAAAAAAAAGACAAAAACTTAAAATACACAAACACAAAGACACACACTGATAAAATAAAGGTAAATATGGGGTGAATGAGTGGCATAGAGAGAGGATTGGAAAAGATTAGATTGGTTCGAAAAATCAGGCCCAGCACCATGTACAGAACATAAAGCAGGTAAAACAAAAAGGCCAAGACCATGCAGACAGAGTGATGCTGTTCGCACTGATTTTTCAGCACGGAACATGCTACTGTCATGAAAAAGCTGTGCGAATGGGTGGCTGAGCATTCTTCCGCCCTTTCGCAGAGTTCCACGGAATCTCACGGAGTGTTTTTTTAACTCCAAAGAATTCCATGGAGCAAAGCTCTGTGAGTTCCGCCAAAGCCTAATTAAAAGCCCAATTTAATGGTGAAGTCAGATTTTTTATAAATATTAAGATATGGTAACTTTTACAATGTTACCGTTTCCCTGCTTGAATCTCCAAATGGCTAATTTACATGAGCCTTCCAACTGTCACTCAGTTCGTGAATGCCACTATATGAGGTATGAAAACTGCTCCCAGAGCAGAGAAAGGCCTGGGACTTGGGAGGTGTTTTTGTTCCCCTGATAGGATGACCATTTGAATTGTGCCCAGGAACTTAATTTACTTCAAAGGGGCCTCACCTGTTGCGAAAGTTAGCTGACACCTGGCCAGCCTCCTTTCTTTGTTCCCCAGTCAGACAGGCACCAATTCCACTGACACTAGCGCTGCACCCAGATCTGGTTTGAAGTGTCCACAAGGTATGGGCTGCTCATTATCCTGGCAACAGCTCTGGATGGGCACACAGGCTCTGCACAGGAGGGGAGAAGTCTTTCATCATTTTAGATTTTAGGAGTGAGGGGCACCGTGGGATTGTTTGCAGTAGGGCAGACAGGACTGCTGCAAAAGTGGGTGCTTTTACCCTTTTGTTTAGGGAGGTGTCAGGAGTCACCCCCAATGACTAGCTAGTGCCAGACATAAATGTGGCATTCCCTGGACACCCTCTTCAGAACACTTCTGAACCTTAGAAAAATCAAAAGAGGACTGAACCTGCTGTCTGTCACCAGAGAGGAGCCCTGAAGGACTGAACATGATCCCATTCCAACCCAGGAAAAAGAATTGGACTTTAAGGGTCATGGATGACTCCTGCTCAAGCTACAGGGATACAATAAGCTGCAAATGCCTTTCCTGCAACTGCCCAGCAGACCAGTTCTGCCTGGATCTATCCTGGTCCCTACTGTTGGTCTTTGATGCAGTGAGTCCTGACCCACAAATGTTGTTCTTGGGGCCCTGGAACCCTTCAGTCTGGCTGGCTGTCACTCCTTTGTTTAGTTAGAGGAGCACTTTGCTGGCAGTGTGAGGTCGCCCCATGCCAGAATTCCATTCCAGCTGATTCCTGTTTACCTTCTGAGAGGGATGAAACCCAGCTCTCCACTAAGACAGGCTCCCTGATGGCACTTATCCACAAGTAATGGGAAGTTAGATCACCCTATAGGGAGTCCGGTAGATTCCCCCACCCTAGACACACTAGGATAGGTAGCGCTAGGAAGTAGTACAAATTATACCAGGACTTATATGCAAGCATATATTCTCTGTACCAGCACAATGGTTGAATTGTTTATCTTCTTCACCATTCTTGTAATGCTGATCACACTATTCTGTTTCCTTTTTCTGATTATTGCAGCTAAGGGTGGGCGGTAAACTCCGCCCCGCCGGCGGAGTTCACAGAGATTTTGTCAATTTGCGCTCTGTTTGGAACACGAAGTTTGGAAAAAAACTCCGCCGACTGCCAGTAGAGCGGAGTTTTCTGGCAGTCGGCACGTGCTCATCCCTAAAATTAGCCACGGTGCTCCATACATTGCCTTTATTACTGGTGGAAAGGAATGAGGAAGGGCAGCCTGGTGTTTCAGGGGCTTTTAATCCTCCCCATCATGCTGGTCACGCTCTCCATTCCCCTAATGCACTGGGCGGAAAGCCGCATGCGTTTCAAGCCTCTCTTTGGAAGTGTGCTGGTCTCTATACTTCTCGTTCCGGCTTGGAGGTGTCCGGTGCTGTCACTAACGGTCATGGCGCTGCAGCTTCTGAGCTCCCGCGGGGTGGAGTTCCACCCCCCTCTTGCTCCCTCCACCACCCACTGGTAATCCGCATCCTCATCCACCTGACCACACATCACCCTCCGGCCACCAAGGGAGTGCTGGAGGACGAGGACGAAGATGTCAATGATGACTCAAGGTATACAAGAAATATGTTCTTGGAATTCTGATATATTGATTGAAACCAAGTACACTTTCGAAAAAAAATGCACATTACAATTATTTATATAGTGCATTTGGTCTTATTTAGGGGTGATTCTCTGAAGTGCTCAGAGGTGTCTAGGTTTTTAGTTTATTTTAAAAGCTTCAACATTTCCTAAATTCCTCTAAAGGTGCACAAAACTCATAAGCTTGTGAAGTTTGCTAAGGCAGGGCTGCTTGTGTAACACTGTTGGTGAGTTGCGTTGAAGATGGAAAAAGGCACATGTGAGGTGTGTGCTGTGAACATTTTTACAAAATTATGAATCTGCAGCCCATTTTCAGATGATTGTAACCCCAAATCAAAGGGCAGGAGTAGTGAGTTTCAGTGACGAATTGTCTTAAATATCGAAAGAGTAGCAAAGTCAATATGCTTAAACTGGCAAGCACAAATGCTGACTGTCTGCTTTAGAAAACCAGACCTATCATCTTTGCCAATATTTGGATTTTGTTCTCTTACATACAAGTGTAGGGAGCGGAAGGCCCTGCCAGTGTTTATGGTCTGGTTTGACAGGGCAGTTGTTGCCATACAATTTGGGGAATTCTGCCCACTCGCGGAACTCTGCGGAATTCCACTGAGTTTTTGGATAACTCCGTGGAATTCCATGGAGTGAAACTCTGCGAGCTCCACCCAGCCCTAATTTCAGTGCGAGTATTTTCCACAACAATCATGATGCTTCAATCAATATTGAAATGCCATGTTGTCTATTTCTTGTGTATCTCTTTGGGTGTGCGTGAGTTACCAAACAAAAGGGTTCTAGATCTGTTACCACAATTTCCTTGGGAAGTCAGGGTTGTCATATTCTGAAGTTGCACATTCCACCTGTTGCCTAGACAGGTTAGGGGTACAGATGGTGCACTAAGAGCTATCAGGAGTAAGGCCAACATATCCTGATGGTGTGTGTAGAATCAATCTAGCAGAGTCTTGATGTTTATGTTGTCCAACCAACGCACAGTTTTTCTGAGAGAGTATAAGCCATACGACATGGCACAGCCAACGTTCTTGCTTGGGTTTTTTTATTTAATGGATTGCCCGAGTAGTTTTCTTTTGTGTACCCAAAGACTGCTACTCACCGACTAACCAGAGACATCTGTGATGTTAGAGAAAAATCCTCCTCAGCTGAGTAGGAAACCCCCTATGTATTGGCTTTAGGTTGTTAAAGCTTGAACATTTCAAAGGTACCCTCTCTGAATTCCACATATTCAAATGGCTAATGCAACACCAATTAATATACCGGTGAACTGCAGACATATAGTCACACAGATGTTACAACAATATGGGCTTCCACTTGCATGGGAGCCCATTGTGGTTGAGGCCCACTGAGCAGACAGGGCAGAGGCATTCTATTTTTGGGTTACATTCCCAGCAGTGAATGCACAATCAAGACATTTTCATGCTTACACTCTAGCTGCAGCTCGTAACAACTACACAGCTTATGAAGCACTAGAAATACCATCAACATTTCAAGAACACCAAAATTGGTTTGAAGGTGCCCTATCACACATAACATATTGTGTTAGACTAGGTCCCTTCAGCAATGAGGGAGCAACATGGCCAGTCTTAGCCGGTTACACACCATACCCAGACATATCAAATCTCACAGCAGTAGAGCTACGTACACTGTACACAGGTCTGGTCAGTATATACAGATGTTTGACCAAATATGTGATGCGAACAATGACAGTAAAGCCCGCAAGGGCTGCTCAAGCTATGCCTGGATTTAGTCCAAAGTCAATCAATGCAGTTATGGGTAAAGTTCCCATTAGACGGGAGGAGATTCCATTCTGGATTGCACAAAAAATAAATCAGCTTCATAATAAAAAAGAAGAGAAACTTAAAAAGTCCAAGCCTCAATTCCAAAAGAAGAAGGTAGCTGGGCTTAAAGTCAAGAATGCCATGGATATTGAGGACACTGCTTCTGAATGGGGAGTGGGCTCTGACCATGCTGGACAGTGTGGCAGAAGTCACGATAGTTCGCCAGAACCTTATGGAGTGTCTGGCGGCAGTAGCAACTAGTGACTACATCCAGGTGGAAACACAGGACAGGAGAATGAGTGTCCCTATTCAATTATATGAATTTCAACTCCTGATGGAGGGCGATATACCACGTACCATAAATGTTCTCCTTTGGGAGAACTTGTCATTCGGCTATGACATTCTCTTGGCTGAAAAGGATTGGCCACCGAGTTTGTTATGGATTGCCCAAAAGGGGAAAAGGTAATTTTACCTGCCTTCTGCAACCTTGTACCAGATACAGTTAAACATTATCACACCCCAAGGAGTGGGCCTCAGTGCAAGCTCTGGCGTTATACTGCAACGATTTGGGTTGGAATGGTGGATCCCCTTATCACATCATACTTGTGAGGTCCACCCAACAACCGCAAAAAAACAATACCTCATTAAACAGAAGGCTAAAACCAGGCTAGAGAAATACTTGACTACCAAGGATACAATAGGAAGTTACACCTCACCAGTGAATAATCGTCTGCTTTCAGTAATGAAACTAGACTATTCATATCGCTTAGTGTTAGATTACAGATACTTGAACACTGCTACACGCACACTGGCTGTACAAAACAGGCATATCACTGCACTAATGAACAACATACTACGTAAAAAATACAAAACCACATTGGACATATCAAATGGATTTTCCTGCCAAAATATAGCACCTGGAAGCAGGTACTTGATTGCATTCAGCGTTCCAGGTTCTTAAAAGCAGTTCTGTTTATTGCTATAATGGTATAAGAATAGCCTTGGGCTGTTTTCAGCCCAGGTAACAGACCTTTTACAAGATTTTGATGACCAAGCATTGTTCTATGTTGATGACATATACTTGATGGATGGTGACCTATTAACTCACTTGGCAAGAGTAGATTGCATGGCTGACGAAGCCGTAAAAGCAACAATGCAGTCATAGCAATCACTCGTTCTAGTACGAGGATAGATGGAGACATCATGACGGCTGTCAAGGCTGAATGCGACGGCACCCTCTTGCCGAAAGGTTTTCAACTAAATACTACTACCAGTTAAGTGTGCAAAACATCCAGTTTACTCATAATCCTGGAGTGGGGGATAGAGTAATACCTAATTCAGATCGCAGGTTAGGATTGATCCTAGCAGCTCATTAGGGTCTAGCATCTGCTCACACAGGGGTGCTGGCTACAATTTCACTATTACAGCATCGCTATTGTTGGCCAGGATTATACAAACAGACCAAGGTCTTCATCCTTAAATGCGACATCTGCCAGCAGATGAAGGGTTCCACCATAGCACGCTCACAACAGACACCTGTATTGATCTCAGACAAGCCTCTGACCTGTGTCTATTTGGATCACTGTGGACCCTTACAATCAAATGGGTCTTACAAATACATCCTGGTAGCAGTGAATTCCTGCTCTTGATTTCATAGGGGTATGGCCACAGAGATGGGCTGACACTCAAACTGTTATAAAAGACTTGCAAGTTCTTATTGGGACATATACAGTAGCCACATTCCATTTGGACCATGGTCCAGCGTTCGCCTCCAAGGCTTACAGAGACACCATGGGAAAATTGTGCAGTACTCCTTCCCCTATCATACCGGGGAAACATGGTAGTGGAGAGGAAGAACCGAGACTTAAAGCAGTCTTTAGTATCTAGGGTATTAGGTTCAGGTCGCAGTTGAGTTCGCCACCTGTATGGGGTCCAGAAAGTCCTCAATAGTCTGCCTAGAAAATCCCTGGGTGGTCGGTGGTCGGACTCCCTATGAGATCCTGTTGGGGGTTAAGATGTTGGTCCCAGACTTGACAGTCCCTACAGTGGCGGCGGAAACGCCTTTTGATATCAGTGAATGTTTGGATGTTTTACAGGAACTGAATAACTTCCAAGAAGATCAGAGCAACACCCACCAGAAACGTTCTGCCACTGGTGAAGTAAAAGTAAGTGCCAGCAACTCTTGTTTGGGTTCGAAAGATCGGTGATCCGGTCCAGGAGAAGATAGTGAACAAGAAGGAATTTGGGATAACCTAGCAGCTGAAGGTACCAGACCTGTACTTTTACATCGCCCTGCTGGCAGTAAACACTAGAGTTTGTGTCCATTGATCTCATCAAAGTACATGATGTGGCCGGTTCTACACATTAGACCAAAAGGGCTCCTGGGTAGTTACCTGTCTTCTCTCACTAGCCTACAGGAGGTCCCGTTGGAAGCTATGACCGACGTTGAAGCTTCTTCTCCCCGGTAGGACAGATAACACTTAAGTATCTCTTCTTCCTGTTACATCAACAGATGCCATACAATCATCATGTACAGAAACACAGATTTCAATTCTGCAAACAGACAAGGATAGTGTCTACCGTAACTTACCACCATTAGAGTCATCTACCAGTTCTACACAGCTCCACGAGCCTCCCAATCTTATGCAAACAGCCTCTGGTTGCTTTATGGACTTTCAAGATTTCGCTTTAGATTTGTCAGACCGAAATCCACCTCTACGAAGGAGACCACATGATTTGTGCATCTGGCTCAAAAAGACATACCTTATCCTTCCATGGATATACATTTGGATTACACTTGCATTACTTTTCCTCTTCATCTGGATTGGTTTTGTGGCTGTTTTGTTTCTGCCTTCTGAACAGAAACCATCTCCCAGAATGCTCTGCTGTTGAACTTGTGAAAAAGGTTTTGAAACCAAATTCTTCATTTCATACAGTGCGAAGAGATCTTTCCTTGGTAACATTTCAGCGGTTCCGGTTCCTGATGGAATTAATTGGGATAAGGTGTCCTATGATATATTTGGTCCAACTAAAACTTGATAAATACCTTATATATTTCATATTTCCTTGAACGATGTTATCTCTTCTGGTACTAGCTCTGATAATTAGGAAATTAACACAGTGCATGGAAGGCTTTCTGATTTAGAGCACTATATGGCTTTTAATAGTGAAGAAATGTAGGATGGTACAATCTAATTTTGATGAAATGTTGTGTTTTCACCATTATGGTCACCATTATTTACATAGAGCAAGTACTCCATGTGCAGTATTTAATTACACACAATGGGAACACTGCCCTACACCACCACAGGGTAGCTCAAAAACATTCGCACAGAAGTTTGCATATTTTTCAGGTCACAATATGGCTGACCCAGAGACCTATTTGTTATAAACTCACAGCTTCACAGGCTAAGAAAACTGTGCTCACTGATACCAAATTGATTTATTCTGCAACTTTCATTTCCCAATTGTCGATACAAGGGTTTGACTTTTGGAAAGACAATGTCGATTTTAAAATCTATATGGGGAACTAGAGAATGGCAGGTTCAGGGAAACAAGGCTTTATTTCGAAGAATACCTGATACCACACCAAATGATTTTCCTGGATAAAACTGTGCAGCAGATGTCCTGTCTTGGCGAAGATATAGGATGTTAATGAACTAAACATTCCCACATTTACATGTTTCGTGAATTGGCAGCAATTCACAAATTACACGGAGGACACGTTTGACAACATGCTTGGAAATGGGACATACAATTCTTCACATTCCAATCAAGAGGAATGGTTAGTGCGGCTGTTAAATACTAATGGATGTCAGGCACGTTTTCTTGACAACTCAAAATGGATTGGGATACATAGGCTAGACCCACGTTACTTGCAGACCGTACATGCAGTGGTCACAAAATACAGTGTTGGAAAATAAAATTGTGCCTAGACTGGCTAAAACATTCAACGTTGTCAGAGGTGAAACAGCAACTGTCTCTTCTTTCTGATGGCATGGCCTTACAGGATTTTCTGTTAGGTCCTCGAAAGCCATGTCAAATGCACTTTCTGTATGCAATATACAATGAAGTGTGGAAGGTTTCACAGCAGGAAGCTGCTGAGAGACAGCATGTGATTGACAGAGCAAATTTGGAAAGAGCTCCAGAAAGTAGTAGACAATGGTATGACCACCTTATCCACTAGATTAGAATATGTTCTCTGGGTACCATTGTATCATCTGCTATTGACATCATAGAGTAACATGTGCTCTTTGCATCATGGGCAATCACAACTTAGATCTATCTTGCTGCTACGTTGGACTCTACAGACACTACGTACTGGTCGCAGATTGAATAATGCACGGGTTTATTTCTCTGCCAATTCCAACTTTTCCCTTCAAATACTGCTTGCAACACCATCAAGAAGACAGATACGAAGCGCTAGGAAAAGGGTTTGTACACAAGTCATCGGTCCTACCTTTCATTTGTCATTATAGAAATGGTGCAACTGAGATTTCTCTTAGTAGCATTGACTGTGAGAATACTTTTGGCCATTCTTTATTTTGCAATCAATCAATCAATCAATCAGGGTTTGTTAAGCACAACTACTCACCCGAAGGGGTCTCAAGGTGCTGAGGGGGGGGCGCAGCTCCTGGATGTTTACGGCGATTCGTCAAAGAGCCAGGTCTTGAGGTCCTTCAAGAACTTGGAGAGTGTTGGTGTCTGGAAGAGGTGGAGAAGGATGGTGTCCCATGCCTTGGCCGCGAGGAAGGAGAAGGAATGACCTCCCGTTCTGGTCTTCTTGATGCGCGGCACCATTGCAAGGGAGAGCTGGGCTGAGCGGAGGGATCTTTGGGGTGCGTGTAACGAGAGGCAGTGGTTCAGGTAGGCAGGTCTGGTATGGTGGAGGGCTTTCTGGGTGTGGGTGAGAAGCTTGAAGGTGATTCTCTTCTCAACAGGGAGCCAGTGTAGTGTCCGCAGGTGTTGGGTGATGTGGCAGTGGCACAGTACGTTGAGGACTAGTCTGGCGGTGGTGTTTTGGACGTTCTGGACTTTGGGGGTGAGGTTCTTGCTGTTTCCTGCGTAGAGTGTGCTGTTGTAGTCCAGTCTGCTGCTGGCGTAGAGTCTGTTGCTGTAGTCCAGTCTACTGCTGGAGTAGGTGATGGTTTTGCTGTGTTCAAGGGGAATCCAGTTGAAGGTCTCTTGTAGGAGACAGAGGGTGTGGAAACAGGAGGAAGTGACAGAGTTGATTTGGCGGTCCATTTTGAGTTCGGAGTCCAGGATGATTCCGAGGTTGCATGCGTGGTCAGTGGAGGAGGGTGGTTTCCCGAGGGCGGGATCCACCAGGTGTCGTTCCAGGCATCGGGGGTGTGGGCCCACGATGAGTACTTCGGTTTTGTCTGTGTTTAGTTGTAGGCGGCTGTACTTCATCCACCTGAAGACTGCTTCCATTCCTTCTTGAAAGTTGTATTTGGAGATGTTGGGTTCGTTGGATAGGGAGAGGATGAGTTGGGTGTCGTCTGCGTACGGTACGATGTTGAGTCCGTGGGATCTGACGATGGGTGCGAGCGGGGCCATATAGACATTGAACAGGGTGGGACTGATGGAGGATCCAGGGAGGATACTCTCCATTGAGCATGTAATGTGCCCACGGTGAACTTGTCATGTTATATGAAAGGTTACCTGGCTGCTGTGATTTGTCCTCCAGTCAGATTGCTCTTGAATGGCAGCTATTTGATGTTGAAGAGTCAAGGTTGCTTTGCGATGAGACCCGTAATACCATATCTGGTGATGGTTTCTGGAGTCATGACCTGTAGTGCACAAGTACTGTTTCCACCTGCCTGTACAGTTAAGGATGCAACAATTTGGCCTTGGATACAGATTTTGAATGTGAACTTTTATGCTTTAAGCAGACTGAAAGCCTTATTGTTTCATAAGGAAGTGGCCTTAACATCTGCTCAGGAAATGTTTGATCTTCAAGTTGATAGGTCTTGCTCTGAGATACAGTCGCTACTTTGCACCAGTCTCCCACACCATTTTTGGGAGTGCACTCTATTTTTAACATTTCTAATACTACTTCTATAGCACACTTTTTTAAGTCAATTGGCTCTGGGATGGTTAGTACCTTCTAGACAGTCTTCTGAGTTATTCTATCTTTCATACACCCCACGCTGGGAAGCATTTTTGGAGGCTTACCACTTGTCCTGTTTCTAATTTTTGGGACACTGATTTTATTCTATTTGCTCCGCAATGGATGTTCCACCATGTGGCCAAACGGGGATGGCACTAAAACATGTGCTACTGTGTCATGAGAGAATGATGCAGTCCTTTGGTTCACCTTTGCTCCAAGAACTTAATGACACCTGGTTCTTGTCCTTTCGGCCTGTCTGGCTACACTGCGTGCAGCCCGTATTCCACTGTCAGCTGTGCACTTTTGAGTGTGCCTTGGATATATGCTTGACGGTGACACTGGTCCAATCTACGGACATTATGCTACTGGAAGGTCCCCTAAAGACGCACACAACAAAAATACTTGAGGATAATCAAGCCACCACTGTTACTTATCAGTTTGGACTTCTTGGAGGAGAAGGTCATCAAAAGATTTCTGAGAAGTCGTCTCACCCTTAACGTATCAAGGCATGCTTTATCATTTGATGACCTCTCACACTGGGGTAGGAACCCCAGCGGACTCCACCGAGAAAAGGGGTTCTTATAAATCTGTTTCCAGGACAGTTACTTGGGTCGAGTTTCAGGCGAAAAGAAGTTAAAACAGACCAAGGGGTATACTCAAAGGTTTCCTTTATTAGTAAGTACCTCTGGTACCATTAAAAACATTAAAATTGGTCATTGGATGAAACACAATGAGTCACCTGACCATCAAAAAGCCTTGAATTACCAACATGCTTTGATCCCTATACCAGCCTAACAAGGTCTCAGGTCTTCTCCAGGGTATAAGGACTTCCTAACTGCAGTATCCAATCAAACCATGCAGAAAATGTAATAATTAAATCCCTAGCAGTCCCTCATTTAGACAGGTGTAAACCTAAAAGCACAAAATATAAGGGACAAGCATAAGTATGAGTGACCCCATCCTCATCCTAACCACATTTCCTGCTAGGTGTGATAGTGTTTTATCTCTAAATATCATAGTGCACCACTTAATCCTAAAAGTGAGTATAAACAAATGAGGGCGTTACTCCGAGTGACACCAACATAATAATAGTAGTAATTCGACAATCACAAACAGTAGCATTTTGGGGGAATTCATACGTATTGGATGTGTGTGAATGTACAACTTTTCACTTAACTGAGTTATATTACAGTACAGGCATCATAGCTGAGTGTGTGGGACGTCTCCTTCGTAGTCACAAACTAATAATAAAAAAAAGGTCGGAAACAAAGAGGAGAAATTATAGGGCACCGCCAATAACAATGTAGCATTCTTTTAAAAATGTGTGCATATTAAGTGCCTAACCAGGACATAAATCCCAATTCATACCTGTCATTCAGTTATGCTATTATATTTGCCCCTCATTACAACAGGGACCTTTTATGAACTCTTGAATGAAACTGCGCTCTGCTGCAACCCTTATTACTGTCCCCATGGCAAATATAGTTGTTGTACACCATTGTAAATGCATATTACTTCATACCATGTATATGAATCTCCTGCTTTGTTCAACATGCCTTTTTTGTTGCAATATGCTTTGAACTATGTTATTGCCACACACGCATTCATGCTTACAAAGAGACATAACAAACATTCTCCACATGTCTGTTTATAATGCGATGCGCTGTGCATGTTACATAAAAGACGGTTGTAAACACATTCAATTTAAACATCATGAGCATCACAGAGATTTCCTTACCTTTACATATATCACAACATGTTTTTACATGGTATGCTATGTTCAACACCCATGATGTTGCCCTCAAGTGAAATGATAATACTTTTGTCCTCTGAAACATTGTGCAAACACTGGATGCTCTTGTCTCTGTATTGCTTTTTTTTTTTTTAAACTTTATTTATCGATTATTCATAACAATACAGACAGTCAGTGCAATGTAAGTAATCATGGTGTATTCAGGCAATTGCGATTGGCGAATCGACATAGTCTCAGTCGATACAAACCACAGGAAGTACATGGCGACATCAAGGTGACAGCGTACATCAGCTATATGTAACAGGTAGCTTATATCTATCCTCCCAACCTCTTGGGTGTGTGTAGCCCAGGACTTCTCCCATGTATGGTGTCAACACAGCTGTCTCCCGTATTAGCAAGGGATGGGGGTGCATACGACCGCCGCGAGGACGAAGGAGAGCCAAGCTCGGTGGTGTGGGCTGTCTGGTACACAGTATGATGTGGTGCAGTGGAGGATCACCCAATCCCAGCTGGCACTAAGCCTGAACTTAGTTGTGTGTCTGCTTCGCTACGCAGGTTATCAACATATGTCTTATATGGGCCCCAGATATCTATCGGGCGGGCCGTGCCTGTCTGTGTGCTGGCGTAGATCTCGCTATTGATGTTACAATACGCCATACTGTGCAACCAGCCCTGTAATGTAGGAGAAGTTCTGGAACCCCATCGCAATGCTATCTCTCTCTTTGCCAACAGAAGCCCAAGGGAGGCCAGTCGTCAGACCCTCTTAGGAAAATTGACCGTATAACCCATGAGTGCTATCTCCGGTATGGGAGTCAGTTCCATGCCAAGCATGGACCCCAGCGCGGTATGCACATCCGCCCAGTAAGAACTGATGAGGGGGCAGGTCCAGGTCATGTGGGAAAAGTCCGCCTGCTGAGCACCGCATTTCGGGCAAGTGTGTGGCCTGGTGGGAGCTATCTTATGTACCTTAGCCGGTGTCATGTATAGTCTACGTAAAAATTTAAAATGCAGCAGCTTATGCCGACTATTCAGGGATATATTACCAGTGGCAGCGCAGCATACGGCCCATTGATCGTCTGCAACGGGGATCTGCGCACTACAAAGCTTATAAAGTTTAGATACCAGATGTACTCCACAGTCGCTCTCTATAATTAGAGACAGAGGCTCAAACGAGACTGGTTCCAACGGGTAGCAGGTAAACGCCGCCCGCAAGGCAGAGGAGAGGCGACGCAGCACAAACCGGTCCATGAACGTGGCCTCCTGGAAGCGCGTCTCCTCCGTGGGCGAAAACACATGGCCACCCGGGTACAGGTCTCCCATCTTGACAATGTCGAATTTGGTTAACGTACGCTGTACAAGCCTCTCACCTGTGAGGGGGAGCAGGCAGACATTGGGGAGCGGGAGAGCCGACGCATATAACGCAGGAGCCCCAGTATAGCGCTGGAGTCTGCTCCAAGCCCAGCTGGTGGTTGACACCATCTGGATATCTACGGGATCTCTGGGCTCTCCTGTGGGGAGCACGTTCGCCAACCGGTCGGGGAGGACCAAATCAGATTCTGGTCTCAGAAATGGAATCCTGGCGTCAGGGTGATACCAGGCATAGGCGTAACTACTTTGTGCCACTAAATAGTATAAATAAAAATCCGGCACCCCGAAGCCACCCCTGTCATACGGAAGGGTGAGTGTTGTCCATCGGACCCGTGGCTGTTTCCCGCCCCATACCAGCCGAAGCAGGTGGGACCGCAGAGTACTGAAGAAGCTCTTCGTAAGTGGGATGGGGATATTATTAAAAAAATATAGAAATTTGGGCAGGACCATCATCTTTATCACAGCCATTCTACCCGCCATGGATAGAGGCAGGCGCAACCATCGTTCCACCTGCGCCTCCAGCTTTACAATGGCTGCACCGTAGTTAAGTTGTATGATTTGAGCCGGATTTAAGGGTATCTGAACTCCCAGATATCTCACAGAGTCTGCACACCATTCCAGAGGGTATTCACAGGGCCAAGGGGTAGTGCCGACGGTTAAAGGGAATATGATAGATTTCTGCCAATTAATACCGAGGCCTGAGTGCCGCCCAAAGCGTAGGATCTCTCGGACAAGCGGGTCCAGGTTCAGGCGCGGCTCCCTAACGTATAAAATGGTATCGTCCGCATATAAGGACACCAACAGAGGGCCCGTCCTAAACTGTAGCCCCCTATGCAGATGCTTTTCTTGGAAATGCCGTATTAAGGGATCCATAGCAAGTATGAATAAAAGGGGGGACAGGGGGCAGCCCTGTCGCGCACCCCGGGTGAGCGAAAACTCCTCCGACAGTGTGCCATTCAAACGTAAGCGTGCCTTCGGGGGGCGACTATACAGCAGGCTCGTGGTGCCTATAAAACCGGCCGGCATGCCCATGCGGCGCATGATGGATAAAAAAAAAGGCCATTCCAGCATGTCAAAGGCTTTTTCCGTGTCCAAAAGTATAGCCGTAGCTGGTACCTCAGGGCTGATCCTATGTAGCGCCGCAAACAACGTTCGCAAATTCAGGGAGGTCGATCGGTGGGGAACAAAGCCGGATTGAGCTGGGGAAATAATGTACTCCATTAGCTGTGAGAGCCTATGTGCGATAATTTTGGCCAGTATCTTATAGTCAATGTTCAATAGAGAGAGCGGTCGATACGCTCCGCAAAGAGTGGGGTCCTTTCCAGGTTTGGGACGGAGGATAACAACTGCCTCGCTTAACGTGGGGGGCAAAGCCCCTTGCTCCAAGGCTTCGGCATATACTTCAATCAATTTCGGGGCCAATTGATCCATAAAAGTCTTATAAAATTCCCCGGTAAAGCCATCCAGCCCAGGCGCAGAGGACCCCCGAAGCTCTTTAATCGCACCGCGCACCTCAGTCACTGTGATTGGCTCAGCCAGGAAGTCCTGCATGTCTTTTTCTAAATAGACTAGGGCTATCTCGTCCAAATATGCCTCCCGCGCAGCGGGGTCCACATCCGCCTTGGAAGTGTACAGCGCGGCATAGTAGGACCGGAATTCTTCCACGATGTCCGTAGGGGACGTGAGCATAACCCCGTCCGAATTGCGAATCTCGGTGATGAAAGCTTTATTATATGGGGGCCGTAATACCTGAGCGAGAGTGCGGCCTGATCGGTCGCCCTCTCCATAACGTCTAGCCACATGATATTTGCCTAAATAGAGAATCTCTCGATCAGCCGTCTCTCTATATTCCAGGAGCAGGGCCAGTCTTTTATCTTGCAGCGGGGCGGACGAACCGGCCGTGGCCTCCCTGTCTAAGTACGCAAGCTCGCTCTCCAACCTTGCTAGTGTCGTGCGTAAGGCACCGAGCACTCCCGCGTGTTTGGAGATACAGACCCCTCGGATGTAGGCCTTGAAGCCCTCCCACAGCACTGCCCATGTGTCTACTGAGCCGGTATTGTTGGTGAAGTAGTCCTCTATGGCCTCGCCAACCTCTTGGCAGAAAAGTGCATCCAAGAGCGTGCGTCCAGGGAACCGCCACTGCCTTTCAAAATCCTTAGGCCGAGGAACGCCCAGAGTCACCTGGACCGGGGTGTGATCTGAATATGTCCTGGGTAAAGTAGTGGTCGCCCGAAACCACGAGGAAACCTCCGGGGAGAGGAGCCAGAAATCAATCCTGGTCCAAGTGTCATGTTGCCCTGAATAATGCGTGTATTGCGTGCTAGTCGGATTGCGCTTACGCCAGACATCTATTAGGGAGAGTTGCTCACATAAATCTAATAGCGCGCGCCTTGCCCTAGGCTTGGAGTCCGCCGAGCGAGAAGTGCTGTCGAGTGTAGGGTTGAACAGGAGGTTGAAGTCCCCACCCATCAGTATCAAAGATGACTCCAATTTTGTCAGTTGCGCCTGCAACGTGTAGAAAAATTCTGGGGAATCTGTGTTGGGGGCATAGACACATATCAACGCCACTCCGTGACCCATCAGGGACCCCCGACAATGGTGTAGCGGCCTTCCTTATCATTGATCAGCAATTGACAGCTAAAGGGGACCCTCTTGTGAATAAGTACAGCCGTCCCTCTGGCATAGTTGCTATAATTGGCAAAGTATCTATGCGCCCCCCAGCTGGAAGCAAACCGTGCCTGATCTGTGATTGGTAAATGTGTTTCCTGGAGGAAGGCAATGTCGATTTTGTGCCGGGCGAGGTAATGCACCACTTGTCTCCGCTTGCGCGTGTTATTTAGGGCTCTAACGTTCCAGGACAGCAGGGATAAGTTGGCGGGGCCCTTAGACAAACCTAACTGCGCCATTTGTGGTCAAAGGAAAGTCTCAGCCAATCGGAGAGTACATTGAATATGATGATCTGTATGTATGTAGCATAGAAAAGGACAATCAAACAAAGAATCTGCAGCCCTACCCAAACCCCCCATCCCCCCACCCAGCCTCACTAACCAAAAGGCGAGGCAAATCCCAACCTGCAAAAAAGAAACACCATAGTACCAATGAACTGTGTTGGAAAAAAATACAACTGCCGTGAGGTACATTAGAACTATCCAATAAAGGCCCCGGGGAAGCAACCCAGGGGGGTGGCAACGCCACGTCAGTCGACCAACTATGACAAATGAATTAAACATTAACGTCTTGCAGTCCCCATGCAAACTTCAAGAGAACCGTAGGGTCCCTGCTCAGCCATGCCCCCCCGCACCAGGTTCGGAAAACAGTTCCTGACTGACGGCCGATACGTTCTGGGTATGAGGCGGCTCGTCTCTGTCATTATGTGGTTGCTCATTGTTGCGCTTAAAGGTGTGGCAGAACTCCTGGACCTCATGTGGTGACTCGAAAATGCGTGTCCGGCCCCCCGTTTCAACTCTGAGTCGGGCCGGGTAGAGCATGCCGTACTTGAGGCCGAGATTGCGAAGAGCAGCCTTCACTCCGTTGAACTTGCGTCTGGCATCTTGCACCATAACGGTGAAGTCAGGGTATAGGGAATCTTGGAACCTTGCCAGGTGGTGTCTCCCCGCTCGCGTGCCAGGCGAAGAGCAGTGTCGCGATCTCTGAAGTTCATGAGGCAAGCAATGAGGGGACGGGGGGGCAAGCCCGGGTTAGGACGCGTCCCCAAGGAGCGATGGGCCCGCTTCACCACAAAGCCAGATGTGAAAGAGTCTCGACCAAACAAATCCGAAAGTAGAGTTTCCACAAAGGTGTCGAGGCGGCCAGTGGCTGTGGACTCAGGGACTCCCAGAATCCGTAGATTGTTCCGGCGGCTGTGCGCCTCGAGATCTTCATTTTTAATGGCCACTTCCTTTAGGATGCGCTCCATTCTGTCCAGTCTCTTGGTTGTCTGCGCAGCGCCATCCTCCACGTCCGAAATTCGTGCCTCGGCCACATCCAGCCTCTTGTCGTGAGCTTGGATCTTGGCGCCCATCGTTTCAAGCGTTTTGTCTAGGGAATCAAAGCGACCAGCCAATGATCGAAAACCAGCCCTCATTTCCTGCAGCCATGCCGCCGGAGGGGCCGCAACAGTCTCATCCCGCTCAGTGCCCTGGCCGTGCTCCGCCATCTCTGCACCGTCTACCGCCTGTTTCTCCGAAGGCTTATCAAATGACAGTGTCCGTTGTTTTGGATCCTTACGACCCATGCCGCAGCACTAGTAGAGGGAGCAGAGGTCGCGCCAATGTGTGCTATGGCGCACGTCAGGGCCCCGTGCTGGCGCCGGTGTTATTAGCGGCCCACAACTCAATGCTGGTCAACGCTTAGGCGCGGAGGGTAGTGCAGGGAGCCTGGTGTAACGGTGTGTCCGCCCCGCAATCCCCGCAAAGAGGCAAGAGTGGTATCTGGGGGGGCGTTAGCAGAGCAGTGCAGCAATGTTTCCTGTACACGCCTCTCAATCCAGGCCTGGGTCTGTGTGGTGCAGCAGTTCCAGTGCAGCAAATTTAGGTGCCAGCCAGGCAGGGGAGCGCTTTCATGGACCACAGAGACAGCAGCGGCCCGGTAGCACTGGGCCGTGGGGTCGAGAAGCAGGGTCTATGCCCGATCTGATCGTGGGCCCGGTGCGCATTGAAGAGGGCCTTCGGCCTCCAGGGACCGTGCGGTAGAGGCAGCAGGCACCGGGGGCAACAGGCCGCCACCAACTCCCCCCCCGTGGACCCCCAAGCGGCTCAGTATCACCGCTTGTTTTCAATCGGGCCGGCGGGGTGCTTGCACAGCCCGGCGGGGAGCGCGCTCTGATGCGGCCGGCTAACCCGCGGCCTCAAACGAGCAAAGCACGCTCGCGCCTGTGTGCAGGGGGAGAGGGGGGGTCGGGGGCACACCAGACCGGCACCCGCGGCACTCACCGGTAGCAATGTCCTGGGTCCCGCGGGAACTCCGCTTCATCATCTGCGTTCAAGGGCCCGGTCCGTCTCCGTCTACCCCCGGGCCGCCATCTTCACTCCGGCTGCATCCTCGGCGCACAGGACCCCAGCGTCGCCGCCACTGTTCCCAGGCACCGTAACAAGGCACCGGGTCGCACCACAGGTTAGCCGCGGTCCCCGAGAGGCATTTCCGCCGTGTTTCGTGCGGGTATCATGGGGGAAAGCTCGGATGTCGTCGGTCGGCTGGCGGAGCTTCAACGCCGCGCGGCCATCTCGGTCTGCAGCTTGGCCACGCCGCCCCCTTGTCTCTATATTGCTTCATAGATTATGTCACAATTCAGCAAATATCGTAAAGTGTGATATGACTTAATCTGTACATTTTGTCACCAAATGGAGCTCATCCATAAGAGCCCGTGTACCCCTTGTGGCCTGAAACCCTTACATGACTGTGCACACAATCATGCCAAAATCTCAGTGAGAGGCCCCAGGAGAGGTGTGATAAATATCTATGCGGCAGTGATAGTAAAGACAATGCCGCCATTCCATGCTGATATACAAACAGCGTTTCTTTCTTTTGAAGCAAAACTTCGCTACAGTCCGGATCCCCTACTTACTCCGTCAGAAGTTAGGCATTTCTGTTGAACCTAGCAGGGACCCCTCCACTGCAGTAATGTGGGTGGCAAGCCTCTGCTAGCGGACTGGTTTTTACATCTGGTTACTACACCAGAATCGTATCAAATGACGCATACCTCTTCTGATGCATCCCCTTAGTACTACAACTCTATAGGAAGTTAGAATCCAGAGTTCATACGGCCAGAATCTAACCATGAGCAATTCCATATCTAGCTTTACGGGCCTAGTCCCGAGGCCACATTCAGTTTTTTTGCCCATGGGGGTCGGGGGGGCAGATTTATCTACCAATTCCAAAATATCATTTTGCAGCCCTCCTCTGTATTGAGTAAGACAAGGCGGATTTTCAGCGAACTGTGCTTTACCAAACAGGGTGCGAATACAGTGCATGTATGTGCTGAATACCTCATGTATATAGAAAGTGGGCCTGTATGTATAGCAACCCACTTATTCCTGTAACCAGTAGTTAGGCCACTCAGGAAACCAGGTTCACTGTTGGTTATAATGGTGGGGGGTTATTATTCTAGATGGACAAACATGAGAGAGAGGGGGGATGCAATACAGGTGCACCAAGCATTAAGTATTGTTGTAATTCCTTCTTCAGATGTAACAGAGGAGTTAAAAGAGGATAATGTTAGGATTAAAGTTGTGTCCATTGTACTTCATCACTGAGGCCTCTATTTGAAGTGCCCAACCAATGAATCCACCTTTGTTCAGCAAAAAACTGTTTGTTGTTAGTATTTGGGCTTTGTGAGGAGATCTGTTAAATGATTGTTCACTCGAAGTCATTCTCAGAATGGTTGTTCTCAAGAAAATGTCTTTTGAGTCTCGTTGTGCTTTTTCGACACCTAAATGTGCTTCTTTGCTCATTCATACGTACTTTGGCCTTTCTTGTGGTCATCTCAACATATCTCTTACCACACATACATTTAAGGAGATAGATTATGCTTGTTGAATCACAGTTAGTGAAACCCTTCTGTATCCAGATGTCCTCAGGCCAAGAGCCAGTTATTTGGTGCTGTTTGTGAATGTGCACACGCTGCAATGCCCACCAGGGGCATGGCCAGTGAGTGGTGGTAAGTTCCACAACGACGTTAGGTTGCTCTGTGCCCTCTGTAATTTTGGGCATGTGTGTACTAGTTCACCCTTGATCGATTTTCCTTGTCTAAACGAGAACATGGGTTTCTTGAACCCTAATGACGCTGACGTTAGTGTGTTTCAGTGTTTTTTTACAACTTTTTGGACAGTACTTGAATGTAGACCAAATGTATTTACACATGTCAGACGTTCAGGAGCAGTTCTCGAGGAGTTTTGTAGCAGGGATTACCTCAGTATGTTGGATGCTCTCTTGCACTCACTTGTTTGGGGCAATTCTTCTCGTCCAGTTTTCCAGTGAGGAGTTGTGCATGTTTCTGAAAATCCTTCTTGTTAGTGCAATTGCGTCTCAGCCTCAAGAATTGTCCTATAGGGAGACTGTCCCATAGTGATTTGGGACGGTTACTGTGATATTGTAATAGGTTGTTCCTATCTGTAGGATTATAGTACACCTCGCTTCTCAAAGCATTTTCTTGTGGACTAATCATGAGGTCAAGGAACGGGATCTCCATTTTACTCAGGGTCATTGTGAACCTCACGCATTCATTTGCTCCATTTTTCTGCATGGTTTGATTGGATACCACAGTTAGGAAGTCCCTATAGGAAGCCCTTATACCCTGAAGAGGACCTGAGACCTTGTTAGGCAAGTATAGAGGTTGAAACATATTGGTAATTCAAGAATTTATGATGGTCATGTGACTCATTTTATTTCATCTTATGACCAATTTTAATGTTTTTAACTATACCAGAGGTACTCACTAATAAAGGAAACCTTTGAGTTTACCCCTAGGTATGTTTTAACTTCTTTTTGCCTGAAACAGGACCTAAGTAACTGTCCTGAAACAGATTTATAAGAACTCCCAGGGCATTTTTTGTCTCTCAGTCGAGACCGCTGGGATGGCAGTGTTCCTACCCCAGTGTGACAGTTCGTCAAATGATGAAGTATGCCTTGATACGTTATGGGTGAGACGACCTCTCATAAGACTTTTGATGACCTTCTCCTTCAAGAAGTCTGAACTGATAAGTAACAGTGGTGATTTGATTATCCTCAAGTATTTTGTTGTACTGATCTTAATATGGGAGGATATAATTGAGGATTCACTTCCAATACTCTCCTACGGGGATAGATCCCCTAAAGATGCACCTGTACAGATGCCCTGCGCGATTGCTGCTGCTTCAGAATGCATACTATGAGCCTTCCTGGGATGCTTCAGCTCCTGGCTCATCCTCTGTGGATGTACTAATGGCTGTCACTCCTTCAGCAGCTGCTGAGGGGTTTGGATTTGAACATGTTTGTTCCATGGAACTGGCAAGAAGGGTGCCAACGGAGCAGTCATCTGCAGATCCTGGGAACAGCAATGTTTTGTCTGCTCCTATGAACATTTAAATAATCTGACAGTTTTGAGCAGCGGAGATTTTTTTTATTCGGCTATGTTTTTATTTGCAAAATTGCTTTTAGAAATGAAGTGTTTTTAATTATCTCTTTTTCGATTTCCTTTTTTAACATGCAATTTGGCTTTCTATATGCTTTCATTATTAAAGAAGCACAATGCTTTAGGGTTTTAGGTTTTATATTAATTCCATATTTTAGCATATATATTAGGAACCTTTTTAGTCACCTCACCTCACGTCCAAGGAGTGGGTGTCATGTGGTTACATTTAGGCCTGGGCAGGAACACCACCATTTTACATGTTCACGTTTAAACTGGACATCTATTCTTGAACTTTGACACTTGACACACTTTTTGCTTGTGCACTTATACGGATAATGTTCCATGAAATAGCTTTGCTTACATTTACACATCTTTGTAAGCATGTTAACAGAGCCTTGAACACTCTGTATGAAAGCTAAAGTTCACTGTGCAAAATGATGTTGTTTATTATTGTTCGCTCAGCCACAGCTTTTTCAATATTGGCAGCCTGACTGGGATTTCGGCATAGCAACATGGGTGACGTAGATTATATAAACAGCATCCCTCCTTTGTTTAGTTAGAGGAGCATTTTGCTAGCACTGTGAGGTTGCTCCATGCCGGAATTCCAGGACAGCTGATTCCTGTTTACCTCCAGCGAGGGATGAAGCCCAGCTCTCCAACAAGACAAGCTCCCTGATGACACTTACCCACAGCTAACGGGGAAGTTAGGTCACCCTACAGGGATTCTGCCACATTCACTCACTTTAGGCACACTACAATAAATAGCGCTAGGTAGGAGTACAAGATATAACAGGACTCATATGTGAACATATACTCTCTGTACTACCACAATGGTTGAACTGTTTATCTTCTTCACCATTCTCGTAATGCTGATCACACTATTCTGTGTCCTTCTATTGATTATTGCAGCGCATGTATTTTACACACAAATCATAATGCTTGATAAATATTGAAACGCCATGTTGTGTGTTTCTTGAGTATCTCTTTGGGTATGCATGAGTTACCAAACGAAAGGGTTCTAGGTCTGTTACCACGATTTCCTTGGGGAGTCAGGGCTGTCATGTTCTTAGGTTGCACATTCCACCTGTTACCATGCCAGGTTAGGGGTACAGATGGTGCACTGTGAGCTAGCAGGACTAAGGTTAACATATCCTGATGGTGTGTGTAGAATCAGTCTAGCACAGTTTTGACTTTTATGTTGTCCAACAAATGCACAGTTTTACTAAGAAAGTATAAGCCGTACGACAGTACTTTACACACTGCCTTAAATTAAGCCTGTCCACTTTATGCCATAGCTGCCCGGGGGTTGAACTCAGATTAATTTAGTGACTTTAAGGGTCCATCTTGACAAGGACTGTCATTATCACTTGAGGTGGGTAGTCAACCACCTCAGCTAATAACCCAATTTCTAACACTACTGATACATAACATGCATTGAAGAATCATAGATGGTATACTTGTGCACATTTACATCAATAATGTTTTCAGACAGGAAGGGAGTTTTGAAGTGTTCATTTAAAATTGCTTTCAAGTGTGGCAGTTCAATTTAGGAGCAGATTATAAAATCGTGGTACACAGCACAATACTGCTTTTGAAGCTGCATCCGCGCCAAGTGATTCCACTATGCTGGATGTGAGAATACAGCGCAGAGTAAAAGAGAAGTTCACAGGCATTCACAGAACTCCAACCTCAACAATATCCTTGAGGAAACCTTCCTTCTGCGAGTCCTTTCGAGCACCTGTCAACACAGAGATGGCCCGTGCAAGGAACAGCATATCCTCATTTGCTCAATCAATGGTTTGATATGGTTTCCCTACCACAGGGGTCACAATGTTGAAAATGTCATACAAATCAAAAAAGGACACCAGGAAAACAGAGCTTTCATTCTCACCGCAGAAGCTGTCCTTCATGGATAACTACTTTGGAATGGTTGTTAGCTGACAGAGGCAGTTGGTGCCCATTCAATGCCATGCCAGTACAAGCCATTAATTAATATCCTTCAGAATCGCAATGAAGGTTAGAATGCAACCTGTGCTGCCACCTACCGATTGCAATTCACAATGGCTCGCAGTGTGTACATTCTGAGTCACAATGCACGTTGATAAGCTGTATTTTTCTTTTATTTTCCCTCAAACCTCGAGACTTTGCACAACGCACTCTTTGACAGGGACGGTAGCTTTGGCAGGTTTGTTCACACTAACAAATGAGTGAATGAACCTGTTTAGCGATACTGTAAATAAAACAGGTAAAGTAAAAAAAAAAAAAAGATATGGAAATACATATTGAAGAATGATAAATGTCCCATTTTGAGACTGTCTGTGTATTCAATAAAGTTTATTTACCTTGAGATTATCTCCTTTGTGGAGAATGTGAGCAAGATTGTTGTCCCTTGCTGCAAACGCCAGCCTCTTTTTGGGCCTGTTTCAGTGCCTTCTAAATGAGGTGTTTCCAGTTTGCTCATGAGCCCAATTTCACTGTAGCTGTGTGTGTACTACAAATCTTTGTTTTCATAATCCTAAAAAATGGTGGCATTCTCTAAAAGAGTAATATAAAAACTAAATACAAAAGGAAATTCAAAAATGTTCAGAAAACTATTTTGTTATATAATGATTGGTTTTACTTGTGAAAGAAATAGCATTACATGAAATGATTATGATGGAATACAATGTAGTTATTTTCAAAGCCGCAGATTGTTCTCAAAAGATAAAGACATGTCTTTGTGACTACTTATAGAACACATTCAAGCTAAGTGTTTTACACGTGTTTTACACTAAATTATTTTTCAGCAGGCAATGTAGCTGCCATTCCCTAGCATATAATGGGAATTTTTGAAATGCGACCTTGAACAGTAGATGGGTGAGTGGGTGGGAGGGATCACTTCCTACAGCTATCACTGTCACCATCATGACATTTTTCAAACTATTTGAACAATGATCATTTTCATGCTTTTATTTTATCTCAAAATTTTCCTTTGGCACCTACTGCCTAAACCGAGTTCCTTTAGCTTTTTTACTGTTCTGCTACACCCCCTTTTGCGTTGCAACTTATTGGTAATAATGAGCATATGAAAAACCATATTTCCCTATAAACTACATTTGTTCTGTAATTAGACGTGAGATCTAACGTCAGTACGTGCCTCTAAAAAGGAAATAATGTTGCTACATGCTTGTAATAACAAATTTCATGCAGGTAGAGGCATCCCATTCCCTCTTCTCCTACCAGTCTCTGTGCACAGTTTTAGTGCGCCAGCAGAAGGAAGAGAACAAGCATTTGCAATGCAATAGGTCTTGCTTTTGTGAAAGTTAGAGTTATTGGCGTTGTAAATGATATTTTTTTTCAAACTTTTTTGTTTGTTTGTAGTGGCGGAGTAGAATTTCTCATTTGCCTACTCAGGCAGAAAATTTGTTTTTAAATTCAGAACGAGAAAAGAGACTACCATATTACATTTTCTAAATGCCACCACAATTTCAAAAGAAAATACGCAAGAGTTTAACCTAGAGAGGCCCTGGAAGAAAGAAAACGCATCTCTGTGGCTTTGTAAGGGGATTTTACCATGCATGACGTATGCCCTATACGTCATGCGCGGTAAAATCTGGTAACATTGTAATTAAGTATTTGTATTGTTAAAATGCTCCTGATAAAGAACCTGCTAGATAAATTATAAGGGTGCACAGCTCAGGTCGTGAAAGTAGTTAAACGCACCTTAGAGGACCTGAAGCAGTCACGTGGGTGGCAGTTTAGGAAGTCGTTCAGACTCAGAGGCTAGTAGAAAGGAGAACTGCTGAGCCAGGAAATAAGGGATTGTAACTCAGGGACTGTCTAGCGGAAGGCAAAGTTCGCGAACCAACAGAAAGAAACAAAACATACTGGTCTGAGATGGTCTATAATGATTGTCTATAATGAGAAGACACTGGCCGACAACTTAGATACCCTTAAAGTGTAAGCACTCGCAGCTCTGTAACAAAAATAACCTAAGAGACAGCATATGTCACACGACGAAGCAAGGAGCAGCGCCCTAAAAATGGGTGTTAACACGAATGTACATGTGGCAGCACCGCAGAAAGTTTGCGTAAGAAGGAGCAAGGCAGCAACTTTGAAACTTGGGTAACATGAAGGTGCGAGTTTTTTTAATGCACCTCTAAAAGGAAAACAGACATATTAAGTCTAAAAAAAAACCACTGGGACATGAGTGATATACAGGATTCAAGATACGATAAAAAACAGTAGATTGCAATTTACTTACAGTAGAGGAGGTGGGTGCTTGAGGTCCTAGTAATGCCCCGGTTACTTACCGGTAATCTTCATTACTCCGAGTATAGTCTTCCTCGCCACATGATCAACGAAGTGAGCTTCAGCTCCACACCAGAACCCTCCAAAGCAAAAGTTAGCCTCCCATCCCTTCCCAACATGGCCGACCCCTATCACCCCTGACCTCTATAAGAGGAGGGCCGGCCCAACCCTTCAGCCTGAAACCACCAAGCATAAACATGAAGCCGATAGCCAGACAGGGAGGGAGGGATGGGAACTTATGTGGCGAGGAAGACTATACTCGGAGTAATGAAGATTACCGGTAAGTAACCGGGGCATTACCTCCTCGTAAGTCTTCCTCGCCACATGATCAATGAAGTGAGCACATACCAAAGCCAAGCGGCTTCATGGAAACTCACAAGAAACCAACGGACCAGAAGGGAAAGCCAACGAAGCAGGCAAACCCAAAAAACCAGACGAGCGGAAAGACCACCCAAGAGAGAGGCCCTCCCGGGACACAGAGACACCGGGAGGGCCGAAAACCCGGACCCCCGAGGGGCCGCCAGAAAATCCACCCGAACCAATGACCGAAGGAGGACAGAGAAGGCACGGAACCAGACCGTACGGAGCCAAAAGCAACAACAAACAGGCCCCAGAACAGAAAGAAGTAAGCCGGACCAAACACACCAAGACCGCCCAATGGACAGCCAAAAGCGAGAGGGGAGCAAAAAGCCCAGACTGCGGAACCGAAGAAACAGAAGGCAACCCCACCACAGTGAGCCAACAAAAAGCCACAGCAGAAAAGAGACGCAGTCCGACCGAAACACAGCAACACCTCACGGTGGACCACCAACCGCGAGAGAGCCGAAACCACCAGAGGATCGAAGCAGCAGAACCAGACACAACCAAAACAGGCCGGCAGGAGCTGCAAGAACGGATAGCGGTGCAGAAAGGAACCCAGCACTCCAACGGAACAATCAAAAAAACAAAGGTCACCAAAACCCCACCTGCAAGGAGATAAACAGGCGGGACACGGACCCCAGTCGCACAAAGGACCCCCCGGAAGGGAGCGCGACACCAAGGAGATAACCCAGGCAGGCACAAGGCATAACAGACCCAGGAAGCCGCAGGAAACGACCCCGAAGAGACCCGGCCACCAAGGGAACCCAACCGGCCAAAAGCGAAAAGCGGAAAGCCCAAAAGGCCGCCCACGGAGCCCGAAGAGCGGAAGGGACCAGGCCCAAGGCCAAGCCACCAGAAAGGAAACAACATCCACCAGAGGCCACCATGCACAGGAAAGCATACAGAACCTGGTAGGGAGGGGAACGGAGCCAGGAGGAGCGAGACCGCCCTGCTCAGGGACCAAGCAAACCGTCCCAGCAACGTTACACAGGAAGGAAGCGAGCCGCCGAAGCGAGCACCCAGGTGGCCACTCAGCCAACAAGCAGGCCCGACCAAGCCGAACAACGAAGAGCCGACAGGAACAGGAGCGCACAGGGAGGAAAAGCCACAGGCAGAAACACACCAAAGGCGAGAAGGACAGAAGAGCTGTGTGAAACGAGCCCGAGCAACGTCAACACCTCCAGGGAGCAAACCTGAGCCAGCAGGACCCAGCACCCCAAAACCAGGGACAAAGAAGAAAAGGATGCAAATACCACACAGGAAGCGCAGGGCCCCGCCCGGGGAAGGAGAACCGGGAAATCCCAGCATCCGCGGACAACCAAAAGCACCGTCCGAACATATACCACCATGGGAAAATTCGAAAGCAGTGGCAGGATACAAACTCCTGGCCTGTGCAAGCCTGTGCCCCCAGAAGCACAATATTTACCATCGAGCCACAGCTCCATGTTCCAACACCCGCAGCAGCAGAAACCAAGGGAGAAGCACCCAGGCGAGCACCACCAACAGGTCAAATGCCCCGGCCAGGACAGGCAAGCCCAGACCCCCGGAAGCAAAAGGGACCAGAGGAAAGCGCATAGCCGGGGGCCCGGACGAGAAGGTAGATAGAGCCCCCACCGGTGACTCAAACCGGAACAAGAGACCCAGTCAAAGACAGCCCAACCGTGCCAAAAAGAACAAAGGGGCAAACATAAGACAACAGCACCCGGCATCCCCAGGCGGCCTCCCAGTCAGGTACAAAACAGGCCCGACCCTGCATAACTTTGAGACAGACGAGAACAGATGCCGTCATGGTGCTAAGGCCGTAGATCCAGCAACCCCGCGGAGAACGAGGCAGGTGAAAAAACAGACCAGAAAAGCAACAAGAAGCCAGAAGGGGAAACCCGCCATCAGGTGTACCAACCGACCCAGTACAGACCGGGAACCCAAGCATGCCCCACAGGACGGCAAAGGCAGTCAACACCCGGGAAGGGGATACCAGTGCAGAAAGACCACCGGCCGCACCAGCAGACAGGGCGGGAAGGGAGTCACCGGGGCAAGGAAAAGACATCCACGGGAACCGGCGAAGCCAGGAACGAACCGGAACCCAGGAAGGCCCAGAAGCATTGAGACCAACCGGACGGGGAGGACCCACAAGGGACAGAACCGGGGAAGCACCGCCTGTCAACAAGGCACAAAGACACCCGAAACACTCCCCGTGGAAGGCCCCTACCAAGGCCGAGAACCCCAACATGAACAGCCGGGGGGCCACACAAAACCAGCCGAAGGGGGACAGGCACCAGGAGGAAGGCAACCATAAACCGGAAAACCAGAAACAGGATGGGGAAAACACCAATACCCCACCGGTAAACCGGAACCAGAGGAACAGGACCCGGCGGAGAAGGACCAGCGATACAGCCAATAAGTGACCCCGCAAGAACAGGCCAAAACGCCCACCCCAGCAGTGGTGTGCGCCGAACCCCTGGCCCGTCCAAGCAGTCACCACCCAACGGTAGGAGACCAACCAAAGAGCCACAGCACGTCGGACATGAGCAGGGGAGCCCGGTGGGCAGGACCCATGGAACTGAGACAGACGCCACCCAGGTAGCAGGAGGAGGAGAGGGCGCCGTGACCCCGGACAAGAAAGAGCAAGCCCTCCAGGAGCAGAAGCAGAAGCAAAAGATCACAGGGCGACCACCGAAGCAGCCCAGAGAAAGACGGACCGGCGCTAACAGCAGCCAGCCCCCATCAGACACGCAGCAGCCCACAGCCCCCGGAATCCCCCCGTGGACGCCCAAGCAGGGACCAACCAGGACAGACCCTGCACAACAATGGAGAGCAGGCGGGAACAGGAGCATACAGGACAGAAGGACCGCAGGCCCAAAGCCCAGAAGGGAAGAAGGAGCCAGGGACAAACAGCAAACAAAACGAAGCCATGGGCCCGCGACACACCCCAAACGCCAGTAACACACCAGGACAGGAACACACACCACACAGGGAAGAATGGGCGGAGAATGCGCCTCCACTAAGTGCGTATTACCACCCAACGGAAACCTCCCTGGCAACCGCAGAGAGAATGAGAAGGGCCCAAAGCCGCGTCATGAAGTGCACGGTACAGTGTACGTACGGCTCTTCGACGCCGCTGACCAAAACACCAACATGCACAACCAAAATAGACATAAACGACCAGCAGGGAAGAACTGCAACAAAAGCAGAACGTAGAGGCCCAACAAACAGAAAGCACAAACACGTAACCTGTCAGGACTGATAAGACTAGGGCAGAATGGGGGAAACCAAGACAATTCAGCACCCAGATGAGAAAAAAAAAACAAGGTACCACTATCAACCAATGAAAGCTGCTAGGCAAATACCGCAGTAACTGGTGTCTGAAACCCCTCCAGGAATGTAAAAATATGCATAGAAATATAAAGAACACTCACCCAGAGGACGCAGGTCCCGTGGCACAGCACAACGAGTTGGCAGAGTCGAAAAGTGACAGGCAGCAGAAGAGCCGAGATCACCAAACAACACTTGCACACACACACCAGCCGTAAACCATGTTCACAGTGTTGCAGCGTGAGAAGAACGAAGCGCGCATGCGTGCGTGCAAGACACCGCAAACAAACTATATGCCCAGAAAGCGATGTGTGTAAAAGTGACCACAACCCACTATGACCTGAAACGGGACTGACAGAATCCCATAAGGACATGTGCCACTCAAAGTACACAATTAATGTACAAGCCGCACGCCCTCGGACTGAGGAACTGGCGAGCGTGCAGCATCTTTGGGGCCAGAGGCAACGGCAGCAGCGCGCGGCTCCCGAGAGTGCGCTCGCCCGCCCTGGCCCAGGGGAGCTGCACGGAACCAAACCTTGCCCGCCGAGACCATGCCCAGCAGGGGGACTATCGAGGCAAGGCCCAATGAGACCGGGGCCCCTCCAGGAGCCCTACAAGGAAAAAGCGAAACGGGCCAACAGAAGCCAGACCAAACTGCCCAACGAGACACGCCAGGGAAACGGAGCCCTGCAGCAGCCAGCGCCGGCCCCTAAGGAAGCAGCAGTGATTGCAAGTCAGTAAGCAGCAGCGGAACCTGCAAATTAGGCAGTGCGGCTTCTGGGCTAGGAAAGGCGAAGCCTTGCTGGCTGCAAGGAAGAGAGTTAGCTTGCCGGTGCAGCCCCGGGCGTGCAACAAGCCGAAACAATAGAGTATACAGAGTCGCCTATCAGCTCCTCACCCGGGATAGCGTAGGCCGCAGAGAGGCCCCATGGGGCCCCCGAAAAACAAAACAACGAAGCGGAGGCGCGCCCGGGGACCATAGAACGGACCGCCGAGCGCCCCCACTACACACCCAAGCCCCCAAGCCGACCCAGTAAATGACCAGCAGGCATAACGGGAAAACTGGAGTGACACCAACAGATGGAGTGACACCAGGGGGAGGGGGGGGCCGGGCATGAGTAAAACAACCAAATACTCTGCCCACACGGACGAGGGGACAGGACAACGGCAGCCAGGAAGAGCCCCAGACCCCCTCGCCCGGCCTCCTGTAAACCCTTGGCTTGCTAAAGCAGAGCCTAACCGGCCCAGACCTGATACCGGAGGAAGGAAGGAGGATGGTGCCAGAGTCCTAGGGCCCGCTAGAGCAGGGCCACCAACCAGGGGTTCCAGCTACAGCCGGAACCACTTACCTGAAACACGCTCTGGAGAATCTGCAGCGCAGAACCAAAAAAACAGGCTGAAGGGTTGGGCCGGCCCTCCTCTTATAGAGGTCAAGGGTGATAGGGGTCGGCCATGTTGGGAAGGGATGGGAGGCATGGGAGGCTAACTTTTGCTTTGGAGGGTTCTGGTGTGGAGCTGAAGCTCACTTTGTTGATCATGTGGCGAGGAAGACTTACGAGGAGGTAATGCATAAGAGGGGAAAGCCACATGTAGTGAACGTTTCAGAATTGTTTGAGAATGGAGTAAGTGTAAGTAAGTGAAACTGAGGGGGGAGCACAAGAATACAGGAATTAGTACCAACTATTGCGTGGGAGCGGATAGGATTTCGGCTGGTGCTCAGCGGGAGTTCTGGTTTCACTTTCCAGAACAAAAGCAAGATGCGTAGGTGCTATGATTAAAGTGAAAACGCGGCATGGCGTGCATGTAAAAATTGAATAAATAACATTTAAAAAAGTTGATTTGGGCGAGTCGCACAGAAGAAAATAAAAGCGGCCGCCATTTTAAAGATGATGTGCGGTGTGCACAAAAGCAAGGTGTGTGGCCGCAATTATGAAAGTGAAACCGCAGCATGGCGCGCTGCTAAAAATCTGAAAAATTGTGGTAGAAAAGTTGAGTTGGGCGAGCTGCTCATAAGAAAACAAAAGTGCGGCTGCCATGTTAAAGATGAAGCGCTGTGTGCTGAACTGCAAAAATAAAAAACACACTGTTTTACTCCAGGCACCCTTACTGAGCAGCGCACTAAGGGGGAAGTCACAATGCAGTGAGACACCAGGGCGGGTTGCAGAAGCGGGAGAGCGTGTCATGCGTCCGAAAACAACTACAACCAAAGCATATATTAACTAAATAGCAGGCGCGGCCGGTACAGTTAAGAGTGGTGGGCGGGGGGAGAAGTCGACATATGATGGGGTAGAGAAAATTAAATAAATAAAACCACTTACCTTGCGCTCGCCACATCGCCGACTCAGTGATGTGGCGCGCGCAAAGTATGTGATTTTATTTATTTATTCATTTCAACAGTCCACTCCCTCCCAACAGTTTCACTGGGGGTATATCAGGTAATCCTGAGTGCCGAAACAACTGTCCACTTGAAGTTGTTCTTAGTGATATAGCCCTAGAGATACTGCTCTGAGCAACTTTCAATGAGGCTCTTTAGCCTTCTTACAAGCCGCCTATACCGATATCCTGTGGGTAATGCCTCTCCACTGGGTCTGTTTTCACCAGGTGCTGATCCCCCCGTCAAAACCTAGGCAAGTGTTTTGAGAAGCAGAGTCCACCCCACACTATTCCCCTGCAGCACAACTTTGATGAGAAGAAAATGCTCCCCATTGCATCACCATGCCCTGCCCTTGTCAAGGTTTAGGTTGGGTTGCGCCTTCCTTGGTTCCTTGATTGCTTTGGATGGGAGGAACTACATCTCCCAGGATGCTTGGGCCAGTAGGAGGAGGAAATGGCCCCGTGTACTTAAGGCACTGACGCACGCCAGCTGGCGTGCGTAAGTCTTATTGGATTTGGATTGAGAGATTGTTCGGCGGAATTAGTCTCTTTCACCGTGGTTTTGAGCCTCTCATTGGGATCGTATCGAGAGGTATTTCGGATCTTCCGGGAGGCCTGGTGGAGCAGCATCCACTGCCCAGGTTTCCTGTTTCCTTTTTGGTTATCTTGCCGTTGACAGCTGTCTTGCCGCGGATCCTTGGGTTCGATTCGGAATCCGGGGGTTTCTGCTCAGAGGCACTAGTGTATGATCAGTCGGCGGAAGCCTTCTTCGGAGCTACCCAGGCTTGGGTGGCTGTTGTTCAGAAATCGAGTTCTTCTGGCAACGGAATCTACGGAGAAGCGGAAAGTAAGGCATTTTTTCCGCTCCTGTGTTTGTTTGGACTTTCAGGTAGGAAGTCTTATCGTATTATTTTTTTCTAGAGACCGTGGTGGTTTCTATTTACGGCAAGGTAAAGGATTTATGTCTATGGAAATGACATGTTAATTTTCATTAATCCTCCTTGGAATCAGTACTTTGTTGCTTTCGCATTTCCAGTTCTGTGGAACATTATCTCTTGAATCTATTATCATTTTGGAGCTCTTACTTTGAGAACATTGGTAGCATTGGGAAAAGACTATCTAACATTCTGCCACGTCTATTACCACTCTCCTATGAAAGGAACCAGCCCATATTATTTGTTTTCTTTTCTTTTGGTGGCAAGGAATGGAAGAAGATGGTATGTATGAATGACGCTGGGTGTACCACGTATTATGAGTCTGTGGAATATGGAGTTGTAAAGTGGTTGTGCATTGTTTCTCTAGGTGTATGCATCTGAGAAGGGTAACTCACTTCAGATTCAAGAGATACAATCAGAGGCAACGTCAGTTGGGTTTAAGTTACATACAGCCTTAGTGAGACTATATGAGAGTAGCCATTATTAGGATTGATACTTAACATTGTGTTCTCTCTCTACAGGTCTCCCGTTCCCAGCTGTTCCTACCCTAATTCCCTTCCCTTGCTTGCTCGCCCTAATGCTCTGTGTTATTTCTATCAGAGTTGGGGATGTCAAAAGGTGGAGATCTTTGTTCATCGCCCGGATTCTGAGGACTCTCATCATTGGTTCATGAGAACCTTACAGCCCTACATCTCCCTGTTCCCCCCACCTCTGGGCCACTGAAACTCAATAATGCCTTAGTTGCCAACTACCACCTGCTCCAAGGATGTGGTAAATGGCAGCAGAAAACAGCTGTTTATTTAGCCTTGGAGTGGTACATTTCAAATGAAAAAGGACTGAGTATTCCTAGGTCCGCATGTTATTCTCAATTCCTTTTGGATTAACTTAGAACACATCTTAGTTTGTGTGACATTCCTGCTAGAATGAAAGATTTAGGCCTCTAGTATCCCTAAGCAAAATAAAGGGTAACTTCTAAGGAGGCCCTACAATGGTTTACTGCCAGACAACTGTTGCATAGACATCCAGACAGGATGTGCAGGCTATTGGCTTGACTACTGAAAAAGACACAATGCTACTTATATAGACCAAACCAGGTACGAGATCAAGCCTATAGGGTATACAAGAATGGCATTAAAAGGTATTCAGGAAGTATTTGTGGAAATTTTATTCACAACCAGAGTACAGGCAATTATTCAAAGTAGTGTTAGAAATTGAAGGACTAATTGTGACCATAAAGGGACCCATAAAGAGTCTCAGTAAAGAAGATCCCCCCTCCCCCCGGGGGTGATAGACGTCTGTGAAATTCTCCCTTGTCTTCAGTGGTGCCCTGGCTGATAAGCTTCTTTGTGTGCTGCAGGAGGCTGAATTTAACTGAATTTTGCTCCTGTAGGAATTCTGCCTTTTCTGCAGGGTCACCTCAGATTTCTCACCTTTTTCTAGACCCTATTTTTGCTGGATTTAGAACTGTGTGCACCCCTGCTGAACAGGAGAAATGTGCCTGTGCTCCCCTTTTAAACTTGGTTAAATTGTCTTATCCCCAATTGACATTTTTAACTTCCCTATAAGTCCCTAGCATATAGTATAAAAAATGTACCCAGGGTCCGGAAGTTAAATGCCACAGGGGGACTGCAGCACTTATTGTGCTATTCACTACAGTGGCAGTGAAAACAAGGCTTCAGGTGCTCCTTGTGTAACCTGACAGCAGCAGCTTGAACCCTGATGTACCAACCTGTCAATTTCACCTTTTTGACAGGTAGGAAAACCTGATTATAAATATTAAATGTAATCCCTCAGCACACCTTACTGCCCACAAGGTAGGGTGCATAATATTTAAGAGTGGAACAGGTGTGACATTAGAAAAAGCATTGTCCCCCAGTGACTAGGCCCAAAATGATAAAGCCACAGGGCAGGCTTTAACTGGCACCTAGGAAAATAAAAAGTGTAGATTATACATTTTAATCTATACTTTTTGACATGTACCAGCTACAGGAATCATTCAAAGACTTATTTTTATATTTAATAAAAATCCAATCTAATTTTTTTTAATGAAATCAATGAGGCAGGATATAAGCACTGTGCAGGCGAAACCTAAAAAAGAGACATGAAGGATGTTAGTATTCGAAGATGCAATAAATGCACCACAATTAGAAAACAAATACATGTCAATATTATCATCAGCATGGTTAATAAACCATATACCATAAAAAGCCCTGTCATTTTATCTGGCAGGTGTGCCTAAACCCTCCCGTACTACTGAAACTATGCGGTTAGTGACGGACCCCGTACTTTAGCATACTTAGGTGGATGTTCTACATCTCAGCTGATGCAGCACTTTTGTCTCAGGACCTTTGCTCTGTGTGTTTTTTTTCCAGAACCCCTGTCCTCAGTTATATGACAAGATGCGTGTATTTAAACCAGCAACTGCATTTCCTTATTATGCATAGGTGCTGGTGTCTGACCAGAGAGAATACAGGAGGCAATGTTGTTTGACCTTGCCTAGGCAGTTCAGATTAAATCCCAGAAAAAGTGCTGGTTCTATGTGAAAATAAAATGTAGCAATGAGGCAAGCATGATGTTTAGTAACGTGTGCAAAATAAACGTGGCCTACAACATGTACAATTAGGCTAACATAGGTAAAACTACAATGGGCCATACAAGAAATACACAACAAAAGAAGTGGAGTCCAAGGGTCAGTTGGCTGACCTCCTATGTGGCTACATGGACATGACAAGCTGCAAGAGGCCTCCTTCTGCCTGAAATGCCCAGTTGACCGTTGGCAACTGGAATTGGACTGAATTTTGCTGATTGCCTTTGACTGATACTATTCCAGTCTCTTTGTGCCTTCCCTTGATGTTCTGGGGACCATAGAACCGTGCTCCTGTGGTTGCTTGGTCACCAGAAGAAAGTCTGGTTTCAGCGGGACCCACCGGAAAAAGTATTTGAATGGTAGTTCCACAGCATCGGATTGAACTTCAGCTTCGTCCTACTCAAGACTTCCATCACCTTCAAAAAATGGCTAAGTGCCATTCTACTTTGGGACTTAACCAACCTGCTTCAGGTATCTGGCCTTCGGTTCCATGGCCACAGCTTCAATTTCAGTGGCGGATGACATGGGGAGGATTTTTCTTCTCAAAAATGGACAAAGTCCCATTCAACATTGGGTCTTAGAAGAAATTGCAATGATTTTTTTTTTAAAAGTGGCAACTCACTTTCTGAAGTGAGACTTATAAATGTTTCCAAACATTTTGACTTCCAGACTTTCACTGCGACCAATCTTCTTATATCCATCCAGGGCTCCATCACGATCGGCCTCAAATCGCACCTAGATACCTGTCTACCACTTCCAATGATTATCATTGGCCTGTTGTGCTTTTTGGCACTATTTCTACTTAAAAAGTTTAAAAATCATATCTCCAGTTCCCGTATTAGGTTTTTGTTGTTTTGATGTCATTTTGCTTACTACATTTTACTCAACTTTTCTAATTGGGTTTTGGATTTTCATTGCTTGATGTTTTGAATTTCTTCATGTTTTGGCACTGCATACATACTTTACACATTTCACTAAATTAAGCCCATCTGCTCCGTGCCATAGCTTCTCTGAGGTTGAGCTCAACATAATTTGTGACTTTGAGGATTCACCCTGACAAAAAGTTATTATTCCTTGAGGTGGGCAGTCGCTCACCCCAAATAAAAATGTGTTTCGAAAAGCTCTGGCAGATAGGATGCTTATATTTGTGACAGAGCTGGTACAAAGTGGCCAATGCAGAATCGTGAAATTATGCAGTGTAGGAGAGCAGCCCTGTGACTATTGAACTGTGCACACGTCTTGGGAGAAACAACAGAAAACAATGAACAGGTTACGCTGGATTCCCTAGATGCTGGAAAGGTTTTATATGGCGTAAGTTGAGATAAATAGGATGGGTAAGGTCGATATACATGTGTCCAATGGATTGTGTGAACACCATACTATGGTGCAGCTGGGTGGTCTAGAAGAACACCCTTCAGAATTGCCAGCTGTCCGTTTTTTGCCCTGGCTCTACATCCGTTGGTATGTAAATATCTAAAGTAAATATGCAGATTGGCACAGTAACACAGGTGGTCTTTCTGTACTCTGAATACATGCTTGCTACATTATAGTATATGTCATGCACACTTGCAACAACCAGAGACAGAGGGGCCGATTCCGATCTCGGCCGGTAGCGCACCGAATCGGATTCGGCTTAACCGGATCCGATTCGGAGCCCTCTTTTCCGACCGATTCGAACGCGCGTCCGGCCGAGCGAGTACGATGCGAGCGCACGCGAAATCGCCGACCGACTCGTTCACGGGTCCGAACCGCACCAAACGACTCGCTCGGATTCGACTCGCACCGCGCGATGGAGCCGTTCCCCGGCCGGGCAAGTACGATGCGCGCATTGAGCAGTCCGACCGACCCGCACCGTCCGGCTCGAAACAGCTGTCGGAGCCGGACTTTGGGGGTCCGTGTCGGACCCCCCTGTACGCGTAGCCACGCGAGTCGCACACCCATGGGTCCCCCCTACCTGTGCGTGTGTGGCGCGAACCGCATCAACGTGAACCCGCTGTAGGGGGCGCCCTCGTTCGCCTCGCACCCATTGAGTCAATGGGAGCCCGCGTACGCGTTGTACGACCGGCTCCCATTGACTTCAATGGGAGTCCGACCGAATCGAGTCCGATAGCATGCGTGCGCATCGTACTCGTTCGGTCGGACTGCCAGAGTCCGATTCGGTCGGTAATCTCTCCGGGTCCGGCTCGGTCGGGGAGATTTCCGGCCTGAATCGGAATCGGCCCCCGAGTGTTTGATATCCAGGATCAGATTAGCTGTTTATTGGTAGAAAGTCAACTGGGACAATTCAGTATTCTACCCTCTAGGTTTGCTATTCCTGACTACAGACACTTTTGTTTGCCTGAACTGTCACTTTGATTTGAAGCAGGACATTTTGCTTTCTGAAAATGCAAACCTTGTACTCAAAATGGAAAATATATGATTTTAATACTGGAAGCATGCAGTTCTAACTTTTATCTAAGTTAAGAACTTAATGGTGAACTGAGTATGTTAGAATGAGGCTAGAGGAAACATAAGGTGAGAAAAGAAAATATATGAATTTAATACTGGCAGCATGCAGCTCTGCCCTTTATCTCAGTTTTAATAACTTAACGAGAGACTGAATATGTTAGTGTGAGACTGCAGGAAACCCAAGCTGAAACTTGAAATAATGAAGCTCACTCACAAAAGGCAGAGCTAAAATGCTAGCATTTAGCACATTACGTGCAGGTTGTTGTGGAGTGGGTTTCAGAAAAACAGAGCATCAGCAAGGAACTGATAACAGCACTGCAATAGACGATGATCTCGCTGAAGTATTCCTTATCTCAGCATCAAAAGCAACTTCTCACTTAGGGCCTCATTTACGGGGTTTTGGCATAGGGCAGAGCAGCAAGACACCTTGTTGCGCTGCCCTGCGTCAAAGTGAAAGGGCAGGAATGCACCGTATTTTCCAATACAGTGCATTCTTGTCCTTTCCCCCTGCGCTGGTGCTGTTAGGTAGAATAGCGCCAAAGCAGACACCCGTGTACCATGGTGCAAGGGTGCCTGTGTTGTCGTCAGTATTGGGAGGCTTTTTCCTATGCAGCCCACATGGAAAGAGGAAAAAGCAACGAGAAATAACGTTATTTCTCTTCGTTGCGTCTCCCCTGGGGAGGCATAAGACTTTGGCTCATATCCAGGTTTAAATGGTCTTGTAAATCTGGGGAAGCATCAAAATCCATGGGTGTTGCGTGAGAACACCCACTGCAACGCCCATTGAACACCTCCCTAACAAAGAGTAAGGCAGCACAGCAATTTGCACTGCCTTGCCTTGCTCCATATCTATGAGGCCATTCAAAGTCACGCAGAGTGACTTTGCGTGACCTCATAAATATGATTTTGTTGTTTGCACCACCGGAGCGCCACAAAAAGTGACACTCCGGCAGCGCAAGCGGCTCATAAATATGCCCCTTAGTTTGGCAGCAGATGTTGAAAATATACCATAGTGTGCGTTATATACTCATTAGGCAACAGCGTGGGGTCTTTCAGGTTTCATAAAGTCCATAAGCCATTTACATCTCACGTTTGAAGTTGGGTTGATTCATGTCCAGGGCTGACATGATTGTAGTCAACATATTTATATTCTTCAAGGACGCCCAAATTAATTTCAGTTTTGGGTGTGGGTGTGGGCAATGTATACTCTACACCTGACTCATTAAAGCTGCAAAGGGCACATGTACTACATTTCTTCATCCTCCCTACCTCCAACACACTGATCAACTCTAGTGGGTCTGATAAAAGCTTAGAAGCACCTATATAAAATGCCCTTGTGAGTAGAAGTAAATGGAACTTCCATTGCTGAAAGAATATACATTCTAAAAATTGGTATAAAAGTAAAGAAATAATGAGAGGTGGGATGCTCGAATTATTCTCAACCACTGCTAATTACTGGTAGCCTCATCCCACTCCACCCGTTTTTTGCTCACTATGCCACCTCAGATTAAACCCAGCAATATGCAAATCAGCCTTGACCCTGTTCCAATAGGAACAGTCCAGCCCAAACTGCAAGGCCAAGTTACCTCTGCACCGGAACACAGGCAACCAAAGACCGGTTTCGGAGCAGGATGAAGGTGTTCTTTCTTGACTGAAGTCTTGTGTCCTATAGGTGCTACTGCTTTGTACAGATTGTAAAGATGAACACGGGGGAAAACGTCAGTTGTAGGAAGAATCATTTGGGCTGCTTAAAGCACTCGTCGGAGGCCAATAAAAATGTCTAAAAAACAGGGAAATAATATGTCTATCATTGCACGAGCCAAGGAGAGTAACGATAGCTGAAATAATTTAGATTGATGCAGTTGGGGAAGAAACAAAGAAATGTGAGACTCCTCTGGTAAGAGATGCCGGGTGACTATTGACCATGGTACCCTACCTCAAAAAAGTGTATTATTTTAATATGCTGAGATATCTTTGGCAGACGCTTATGCCACTATCCTGCCCAGTTGAGCTGCTTCCTTTACTAATTTATTTTTTCATACAGAGGGCATACCTAAAACGTTGAAGCAGGCATGGATGACTCCCTTATTAAAATGTTCTTCTTGCACCTGTTAATGTGCAGTAACTACTGTTTCTAATGTATAAATAACATTCTGGGTATCCAGCAGTCAGAATTCAAGCTTAATGTCAAAGGCCCTGTTGGTTGGTCCTCCAAGTATTCTAATGGTCTAGAATAGATCGTGGCTCGACACTCCTGTTGATGTGCCTGGAGCTCTGAGTTGCCTTTGGCATCGTCAACCATGTTAGTCTTATTTGGAGGACTGAGACTGTGATGGAGGTGTCAGACAGTGAAGCAACAGGTGTGGGTTCTTTTTACCATCAAGTGGTGAAGACTGTATGTGTTGGGACTTTAGACCAATTAAGCATGAGGTGTTCCGTGGAATTATGTTTGTCTTGCACATCTTTCATTAATTACATTCAAGCCTAACACCCACTGTTACCAGATGGAGGGAGGTACCATCAAAAAATGCAGATAATACCAAATCGAATTTAAAATTGGATCAACTCACCTGAGAATGGCCGCATCTTTATTCAACTAAGTTTACTACAGTACGGGCAAATAAAATGTGGTTATGTCTACTTAAGGCACACACTGAGCCTGGCAAGTTTGCCTCAAAACTGTATAAAATTGGAACTTATTATCAAGCCACCGCTGGGACGCGCCAAGCTCAGCCCTTGCTCCCTGACTTTGCCATTGCTGCTTCTGGCGTGGGACTACGTCCCCCAGTAGCAGCTGCACAACTAAGAGGAGGAGGGGTTTACGGTGTTTTAAAGAGATTCTTTGCTACCACGGCACAGGATGTGCCTAGGCCCGTACCCGGGCGCAGACCTGCCCAAAAGTGGGCCAGTCTGCGTCTGTCAGAGCCAGGATGACTCTAGGCTGAGCCACCCCTCTGAGACTTTCCCCCCAGCAGTACTGGTTTGTTGGATTTTGCCCTCTGACCTGCATATGACTTGGTGTGCTTCTGGTCTTGTATGCTGCCTGAACTGCCTAAGTTTGTGGTTGTTTTCTGACCCATCAGCATCATGGGTAAAAGAAAAGTGGATTTGCTAAATGTGGCTGAAAAGCGGCCAAGAACAGTAATGCAATTGTATCTTTTTTAAATAATGCTGGGGGTGCACTTTCGAAGGAGATCGCCAATGTGGAACAGCAGCTGACGCAAACTCGCCAGGAGACTGACTTGACTGTTGGCGGTCTAGATACTACCTGTAGAGATACTTTGCCTGGAAACAATCAGACTTTATGTAATGTCAAAAGCCCTTCAGTTATACAGGAATCTCAGGTTAATCCCATACTTACTCAGCCTCAGGGGCAGGGTGTAACAGTAAAACCGTCCGGTGGGGAAGGAGGAAGGGGCAGGTCCAAATGTAAAAAGGGGGTGTCACCCCATAAACTCCAACCAGGCAATAAAATTAGCAGAGGGAGCAGAAGGGAGTCCTTGTTAGTATCCCCAGGGAACTGTGTGATATAGGACATCTTTTCAAAATTGGAAACAAAAATCTCAACCATCTTCAAAGCTCTTCATGTGATGTTTGCCAAGCTGGAGGAAACTGTGGGTACAATGGGGAAAACCATGGGGTCAGTTAGCGACCAGTCGGCTAATATATTAAGCAAAGTATCTTTGTTGAGAACCCTTCCCTCTGATCATAATGCCTTACCTCAGGAAGGTGATAACTACTGGATTCCTACTCCCCAATCACCAGGGCATGCTGTGGGAGTGAGGGATTTGGGTAATTCTGTACATAATCCCACCTGCTCTCTATCATCAGCTCAGGGTACTCAGCCAACATCTAAGGGGTCCACTAACTGGGGGGAGGAGGTAAGGATCTCTGCTAATAATCTCGGTCAAAATTTAGAAGATGATGGATCAGGGAGACTATGGCATATCCCACGTAAGTCCTCCATGGGAGTTGCTACTTGCAATGTCGTCATCCAACTCCCCCAGCATGTACCCATATGTCATAGTCTTGGCTAATGTCCCTCCCCTAAATCCTCCATCACGGTCGGCCTGTACTTTGGATTTAACCCAGTCCAGCATGACCTCAAGTAACCCCTATGTGCTATTTGCTTCTAAGCACTACTTTTTGATCAATTCTTTAAAAATTCATAACTCTGGTTCTACCTATTGGATTTCTGTCTTTTTGGTCTTGTATTTCTCATAGAAATATAATCTATATTTCTAACCCTGCGTGGAGTACGTTTGTGGTGTTTTCATTGTGTTACTGTGTGCGTGTTTTGCACAAATATTTTACACATTGCCTCTTTAGATAAGCCTGACTCCTCTATGCCAAGCTACCAGAGGGTGAGCACAGGTTATCTTTTAGTGTGTATCTAACTTACTATGACAAGAGTTGTGGCTCCTGTTTGTACTGGGTGGATACTCTGACAACCATAAACCACATTTCTAACAACCGCCTAGCACTGAAGAACAGAAAGATTGATTTAATGAAAGAGATGTGGGTGAATTTGTAGTCAGCTGATGCCCTGAGGGACAGTGTCACATTCTTGAGGGTTGTTAACCACCTGTTTCTTAACGCTGAGCAGGCTGTAGATCATGCCTTAACAGTCCCAGCTCAGGCTTGGGTGGACCATTTTTCAGCCCTTTATGATTGTGAACATACTGAGCATCATCTTTCGAACACCCAGGAGGATGTTAGGCTCATGATACACTGGAACAAAGTTAGGAATGCCATCTTAAACCTACCAACAGGGAAGGCTCCTGGCCACAATGGGGTCCCCAGTGATGTATTCAAATCCTTGGTGGATCTGTGGGCGCCTATTCTCATGCAACACTTAAATGCTGCCATTCACGGTACTCTACCATCAGGCTGGCATCACTCTGTTATACTCCCTGGTACCTTTGCACATGAGGCCGTATAACTGCATCTAATGTGTCAGAACCGCTAGAACTGTGATGATTCTCTTGCAACAAAGCTGTGAGCTGGGCACTATGAAGATGTAGGCACCCGTGCCCGCATAATTTCAAAAGGAGACACTCCTGTCACTGCATTTGAACTGGGCTGATGGGCCCATAACATACTCTCAACAGCCTCTTTCACATCCATCATATTCTGAATTACCCACTGTATACACTCCACCGAGGTACGATTCATTTTTTCAACAAGACCATTGTCCTGAGGATGATATAATAATGTATATTTATGGTGAACCACATTCTTTAACAAAAATATCATCATCTCATTGGAGACAAATTGCACTCCATTGTCGGAGACAATTTCTTTTGGACAACCTTCCCTCATAAACACCTCTTTAAAAATGTAATAACAGTGTATGTGGTGGGCACCTCCTTGAAATCTACCTCCCACCACTTGCTAAAGTAATCCACTATAGCTAAAGCATACTTAGGTCTTTGTGGTAAAATGTTGAACAAACCTAAAAAATCAATAGCCAATTATGACCACTCCCCAAAAGGTAACACACTGGGCTGGAGTGGCATGGTCCCAACCCTATGCTTTTGTCACTATTTGCGCAAATGACACATGCTCTAACATTGGCAATTATTTCAGAGTCCATACCAGGCCATCAATAACTCTCTCTGATCTTCCTTTTAGTAATGGTTTTGCCAAGATGACCTTCATTTCCTCTCAAAATAATCTTGCCTCTTAACCCATTGGGGAAATGAACTTATCGTGTGTCATCAGCATACCATTCTTTTCAACTGACATTTCATAAACCACCTTGACAAACGGCTGTAGTCCGACAGGAACCACATTCTCTTTGGGCCATCCCTCTGTCACCCATTTTTTAACACATACTAGAACCTCATCCCCAGCCATACTGGAATTACACTCTTCCTCAGTGAATGCATTACCCTCACAAACATCAATAGTGGCTATTAGACACTCTTCATCCTCTTCATCCCAATTACTAGGCTAACCTAGATCATTCATGGGAGATCGCAATAAATAATCTGCCCAGAACTTCTTCCCCAGGGATGAATTCTGTAATAAAATCGTATTGCAACAATTTAGAACGTAATCTGGCCAGTCTAGGAGTATTTATCTCTGATGATAGTCCCACTGAGTATATTCACTAATGGCTTATGGTCTGTTATGAGCGTGAATTCTTTCTCCGAAATGAAACACTTGAAACTTTTCACTGTCCAACAACAGGCTAACAGCTCTTTTTCGATGACTGAAAAAACCTTCTAATTTTCCTTCAGAGAACTTGATGCAAACCCCACCGTAACTTTACTACCAGATCTATTCTTTTGGGCTAACGTGGCTCCCGACCCCTCATTACTTGCATTAACCATAATAATGCCTTCCTTTGCAGGATCAAAAGGCACTAATACACCTTCTGTTCCCCTTATTTGCTTAAGTGAAACAAATTCCTTCTGACATGCCTCACTCCACTCAAACACCTTCTTTTTTTAGTAAGTCTTGTAAATTTGCAGTTTTGGCTGGAAAAATCCTTATGAATTTAGAATAAAATTCACAAAGCCCCAGAAATGATGCCACCTGTTCCTTACTATTAGGTTTAGGTGCTTTCGTGATGGCATCCACCAAACCATGTGCTGGTTTCACCCCTTTTCTGAATTAACATGCCTGAGGTATTCAATGGTTTTCTTTGAAAATTCACATTTGTTGAGATTGGTTACTATACTAAATTTCTGCAAACTTTTGAGTACAGTGTGCATGCATTTATTGTGACTGGCAATATCGTCCCCCACCACAAGTATATCATCTTGAAAGGTTACCACACTCTTGACCCCCTGGAGCCTATTTTCTAACACCCTCTGAAACACTGATGCAGCCGATGCCAGCCCAAAAGGCATCCTGCTGAACTGGAATGTGTCAACCAGTGAAACAAAAGCTGTATAATGCTTAGGCGACTCGTCTAACTAGACCTGGTGGTATGCAGATGCCAAGTCGATTTTGCTCAAGACTTTGGTGCCCGCAAAAGTAGTGATAATATCATTAATATGCGGCAATGGGTGGGAATCCACCCATATTACCTTGTTTAAACTGCATAAATCAATGTCCAATCTAAGCTGCCCATTTTTTTCTGTGTGATCACCAGCGGAGATAGCCATAAGGATGATTCTACAGGCTCTATGACACATTCCTCACACATTTTCTCTAATGTCTCTGCTAACTCCTCTCTGACACTGAAAGGAACATTCCCTAATTTGTGTTTTACCAGCACTACCCCACTTTGCACTTTAATCTTGTGTTTGAAACATATCATTCTTCCTAGATTTCCACTGAATACATCTTTGTACATTTCTGTCCAAGATTTATCTGCTTGTTCCCCTTTACTTTCTTGGCTGCTAGGTTTCCATCAGTGGCTAACGATTCCTGTACCTTTCTCCCAGGCCTTAATGGCATACCAAAAAGGCCTTGGTGATACCATCCTAGAATATTCAGACCTTTTTTAGCCACATGTACCTTGCCAACAATGACCTTCCCTTTATATTGCATGGGACACTCGAAAAATCCTGTAAGATCAATTTTTCTTCCATCACAGGACACAAGGCTCTTGTCTGGAGGAGACAAACTCCTTTCACCCCATGTCTTATGGAACAATCTGTCAGATATCATTATCATTGTGGTGCCAGAATCAATAAGCAAATTCAAAATCCTGCCATCAACCATGAAGTTTTCAAACAAAGCCACACAATTGACTTCTCCACCCCGTAAAAACAAAACAAGATCTTCATCTACACTCTGATCGTCCACCGAACTCCCACTATATTCTCTGACATGTACTCCATTGACCTTTTCCTTCTAATATGGAGAATGGCATACTTTTTCAAAATGACCTACTTTTCCGCAGGTCCTACACTTAGCATTTTTCACAGGACAAGGGCGACCATTTGATCCATGTCAGGAGTACCCACATCTAAAACATACATTCTTCTGTGCAAAAAAAGCCTTCTTACCCCTCTTTCTTCTTTGTGAACTTCTTGCCCTGCTCTCTCATATTATTTATGGCATTCTCTTTTACTACATTCATGACACTTTGTTCTACATGACTTAATTCTTAACATGACTCACAAGATAATTCTATACTGTGCACAATATCAATTGTTTCCAATAGACTAGAATTTTTCAAAGTCAACAATTTTTCCTGGACTTTTTTGTCCCAACACTGAACCACAATCTGATTGCGAGTAAGTTGAGAGGTAAAGTTCTCGAACTCCCATCTGCAGCAAGCGTGCCTAGGGCTGCAACATAACTATCAATAGTTTCATCTTGTTGTGGCTTGGTTGAATATCAAATTGTTGTTCTAGTTTTCTCACCGCTAACTGGTATTCATCAATGTCATCTTCTTTGTCCTCGGGTATTTCGTAGGGAGGAAGATGTTCATAAACGCATTGACTGTCAAACACTAAATTGTGTTCTAACAAAAATCTTTTACTTTATGGCCACCAATTGCCCCTAAATACTTCGTGAAAGCTCTAAACCAATTACACCAAGATATAGGTAGAACTCCTGATGTATGCAAACATGGTGGTGGTGCATTAACACTGCATGCTGAGATATGGAGATAATTCCTAGAACTAATAAACACCATAACCAGAATACCCAAACAAACATTGTTTACCCTACAATATGGAACATGCTACGGAATATGCTTTTAAAAAAAAAAAATTAAGAAACACCTTCATTGTGATGAACTGAAAACAATGCAACACATGCAGCAGAGTTTGTTTTGGAAAACAACGTTTGAGAGCACAAACATTATACAGGACCTACACTAAACACCTATATTGTGATACGTTGCTCTTTTTGTGTGATGATTCCTTATTCAAACTTTGCTGGTACAGCTAATGTGTGCACATCACAGTTTCCACGTGAACCAATGACGCACTGTCAAAATGTGTGCACATCAGATTAATTACACTTTGCGTCTTGTAGAATGTGTGTGCGCCACAGATTAATTACACTTTACACGCTGTCAAAATGTGTGCACGTCGCAGGTGCTTTCCAGGCAGCGCAAATAACTGTAGACTAGCGGAAATACATACGGGTGTGAAAATGCTCCGAATTTCTTTCCCAAATTACAGCAAACCGCAAGGGAGAAACTGGTTTGACACGCCTTCAAAGTGAGCGTATCACAGTAACGCTGTCGCAGCGGCAAAAAACGCATAACAGAATGACAACTGTGACATGCTTCAAAAGTGTGCATGTCACAGCAGAAACCTGAGCAACATTTCCCAAAACAAGATGGCCATGGCCAAAGAATCAAGCATCAACAGCAGGAACATAACAGATGACCGCAGCTGTGTGCATCAGACTGTGCCTCAAGGAGAAGACGAGCTATCGGACGTCAGAATGCCCACCAAATTTATGAGCGTGCGGGATGCCTTGCACTCGAGCACCCTGCACTGATGACCGTTAATCATCAAACAAGCACATATTCAAAGTCTGGGGAAGGAAATATATGTAAACTGTCTCCTAGAGCCCACAACGCCGTGTCACTCCTCACACATAAAATGTTTACAAGCCTTACTTTTAGTTGTGCATCTCCACGCAATGTTTCTTTACATCACTTGCAGTCCAAACAGGAACCCGACCTGCTTCCTCAGCTGACTATATGCCTCGTGGGTTACGCACTGTGGCCAAGTCTTCACCAAATTTGTTGTAGTATAATCGGACTCATTACACAGCACACAGGATGTCTTGTGTTATCTGTTTATTGGCCACAGTCTCCGCCAGCTCTGACCAGCAACTCCGTTGGTAACTGGCCCGCCTCGAATCTCCAACTCACCTTCATTCCACTACATTCCACGTTCCCTAGAACACCAACACGGAATGTGGAATGTAGGAGGAAAAGTACATCACCACACTTACCATTTGGGCCAATGAGCATGACATTTTGTTTGATCTCCAGTATGGATTTAGACATGGGCGGGGCACGGTCGATCAGAATTTTAACTTACACCTGTTAATGACTAAATATACAAGAGCGAAGGGGGGCTCGGTACATTTAGCCTCCATGGACCTCAGCTCAGCTGCCAAAAAGGTTAACAGAGATAAGCTCTGGGCTAAGCAGGGGTTTATGAGGGTTAACCCTCCACTCATTGCCTTTTTGAGAATTCTTCATAATAGCCTCACAGCATTAGTTAGATATGGCACCAATAGGGATTGATCGCAGCACTTTAATTTGAAAAGACAAGTCCTTTTCCCTTCATTATGTACATTAATCGCCTTGAGGTGGTGTTATCTGACCAGGGCCTTGATATTCCGAGGGTGGGAGGAAGACTGCTCCCCGCCCTCTTATATGCAGACGACGCCATCCTGATTGCATACACGTCAGGGGGCCTCCAGCGTCTTTTAGGACTTTTTATTGATTTTTATGGAAAGTCTTGACTTATCGACTAATTAAAAAGAATCTCATGTTATGGTGGTGGGCCCTAAGAATACCAAAACATCTAGTTTGCTGGCCTGTGGACAGAGTATAAGCAAGGTGGACAATTTTTCTTATCTGGGCATTTTACTAGACTCTGGACTCAGCTGGAATCCATTATTAATAAAAAACATGGTAAATCTTAAGAGTGCAATATCCAGCCTTAATGATTTTTTGTGTTGATTAAGTCAAAAGTCAATCAAGACACTGTTAAATGTATATAAAGCAAAATTCATCCCTCTAGCCTCCTTTGGATGCGAAATCAGGGGGTATTCCTCCATTGCCCCAATTCAGGTAGTAGAACACAATCCCACAGGAAGCAACATTAGCAGTTGTGGATGGTATCCTTAAGGATACCGAGTGGGACTCAATGACCCCCAAGTATTTTGTACTGGATCTGGCCCACCTTGCATTAACAAGGAACTTTTTTGAATTTAAAGGTAATTACTATCTTCAGGTACATGGGACTTCGATAGGGAGCACATTCGCTCCCAGCATAGTCTGCCTTTACGTACACTCTTATGAGTCAGACGTGATCCAGAATGTGAACAACCCCTTCCTTGCAAAAATCAGACTATGGAAGCGATATATTGATGACGTCCTTCTGATTTGGACAGGGACAGCAGATGAGGTTTATGTGTTCAGAAGATGGCTCAATGCACAGAACCCCTACCTCTGGTTTACTCTAACCATTGTCGATTGAAAACTTGCCTTCTTAGACTTCTCAATACAAGAAAAAGATGGTGTTTTGATGAGTGAAGTGTTCTATAAGCCCACGGATCGTAACAGCCTTTTACGGTTCGAACGTTTTCACCCACAGGGCTTACGGGAAAATCTGCCGGTAGGCCAGTTCCTACGGCTAAGACGGAACTGCACAGAGAAGAATGATTATCAAACCCATGCTGATATATTGACCAAAAAAAGAATGGCAAAGAACTACCTCAGGAAGTTGATCAGAAAAGCTAAGAAGCGGGCGCTGCACAACAACCCCGGAGCAACTGCTCTTACCACAATCAAAGAAAACATGGGACAGACTTATTGGTGTTTCCACCTTTAGCACCCTGTCTAACCGATTCAAAACTATGATGAACAAAAGTTGGAAGGTTCTACAATCTGGAGGTGGGACATAGAACAACCAATGTATTCGTTCAGAAGAGCAAGGAATATAAAGGACATGGTGGTTCACACGAGGCCAAAAGTCAAGGGCAGTGGACCCCAACAGACCACACCGTGGAACCTTCCTCCTCCATCGGGACATTCCCCGTGCGGTTCTTGCAGTGTGTGCCATTTTACAAAAAGGACCAAAGAGCTGGACTTGGGGATGCGAACTCCGTGGAAACAGAAAGATTTAACCAACTGTAACTCCACAAATGTCACCTATGTAATTAAGTGCCCTCGAGGACTACTGTACATTGGGATGACGACACGAAAGGTGTGCATCCGTATTTCAGAACATCGTAGTACAGTTAGATGCAGAAGGGACTCCACGATGTTGACTTTTCATTATATTGAGAAAGGCCACAGTGCGGATCAAGTTAAGTGGTCTATTGTAGAAAGGTTATCACAGGAGCACACTGACATGACTAAAGCACTTCTCTTCTTTGAACAGAGATGGGTACACAGACTCCGAACAGACCGAGTCGGACTTAATGATGATATCCCATGGGAAAGCCTAGGTACTGGTTCAATCAATCAATCAATCAATCACAGAATTTGTAAAGCGCACTACTTACCCGCGAGGGTCTCAAGGCGCTGGGGAGAAAAAAGGGGGGGGGGAGGCTGCTACTGGTCGAACAACCAGGTCTTGAGTAGCCTCCTGAAGGTCAGCAGGTCTTGGGTCTGTCGTAGGCTTAGTGGAAGGGTGTTCCAGGTCTTGGCGGCGAGGTGGGAGAAGGATCTGCCGCCGGTGGTAGTTCTTCGAATGCGAGGGACGGTGGCGAGGGAGAGGTCGGCGGAGCGGAGTTGGCGGTTGGGGACGTAGAAGAGGAGTCGTCTGTTGAGGTAGGCTGGGCCAGTCTTGTGGAGTGCCTTGTGTGCGTGGATGAGGAGTTTGAAGGAGATTCTCCTGTCGACGGGGAGCCAGTGCAGGTTCCTCAGGTGGGGGGTGATGTGGCTGTGGCGTGGTACATCGAGGATCAGGCGTGCGGAGGCGTTTTGTATGCGTTGCAGTCGCTTGATGAGCTTGGCCGGGGCTCCCGCGTAGAGGGCGTTCCCATAGTCAAGTCTGCTACTGACGAGGGCCTGGGTGACTGTTCTTCTTGTATCTGTCGGGATCCACCTGTAGATCTTGCAAAGCATGCGGAGGGTGTTGAAGCAGGAGGAGGAGACTGCGTTGACTTGCTTGGCCATGGAGAGCGTTGAGTCGAGGATGACTCCCATGTTGCGTGCGTGGTCGGTAGGTGTCGGGGCTGCTCCCAGCGTCGTTGGCCACCAGGAGTCGTCCCAGGCTGAGGGGTTGGAGCCGAGGATGAGGACCTCTGTCTTCTCCGTGTTCAGTTTTAGTCGGCTGATCTTCATCCAATCGGCGACGGCCTTCATTCCTTCATGGAGGTTGGATTTGGCGGCGAGGGGGTCCTTGGTGAGGGAGAGGATCAGTTGAGTGTCGTCGGCGTAGGAGATTATGTTGAGGTCGTGCTGTCTGGCGATGCGTGCGAGCGGGGCCATGTAGATGTTGAACAGTGTTGGGCTGAGGGATGATCCCTGGGGTACGCCGCAGATGATCTCGGAGGCTTCGGATCAGAATGGTGGGAGGCGGACTCTCTGGGTTCTGCCGGCGAGGAAGGAGGTGGCCCATTCCAGGGCCTTGTCTCGGATCCCTGCGTCGTGGAGGCGTGCGCGTAGAGTGCGGTGGCAGACCACTAAGCCTTCAGCATGTGGGTTGTGTTAATGCTCAGGAATATACACAGTCTTGCACACACATCCATTAATCCGGGGTTGGATATGGGTCTTGGTCCATAGACATTATGTTACATCAAGGTCAGGCTGACTTATTTCTATGCCAGAGTTGTTTCTATCTGCATATCTCTGTCATTTCTTACTAGACTATGGAAGTTGTTGATACCTGTGGCTTTGCCCCTCACTGATGACCACTACCATATTATATACAGGGGGCCACATCTTTTTTTGCTAAGGCCCTCCATTTTGTACCAATAATGTGACTAATATGAATATCGTCATACCTACTTCTTTAGCATTTTTTTAGCAAAGTTTACACACACAAGATTCATTACTTTTGAAAGATTCTGGTATTGGACAGGAGCTTATTAGTAGGAATGAGAAGTTATTTTCTGGGGAGTTCAGCTCATGCACTCCTTGTTTATTAGCCTCCAATTATGGGAAGAACTATTCAGGATTAGGGAGCACCGACCCCCCTCCTACTTACTATCTGTAAACACATTTTGTGGCACTAACTTTTGTTGTTTTATAAGTAGGGGGGAGAAAAAGGTTTCCCTCTCTCTACCCCTGGAGGGACTCGAACTCCGATTGCTCCCACAGCTTGACTACAATCCCCAGATTCCCAGAGGTCACAACACGCCCCCTTGGTCTGCCGCCGCCTACGAACAGGCCACGCCCCTACGTACCATCAGGATTCGGATGACGCCTTCCTGCCAAAAGAGACGCACCATACACGCTTGGAAAGCTTTTTAGCCGCTCCCTGCCACACCAACATTGTACCAACCTGCAGAGAGCGGACGAAGTAGGTGCTGCAGCATGGTGGCACTTCTGATGAAGTAAGGAGCGGGTTTGCTCGGGCGCCGTGAGAACTTTTTTTGCACCTCTCACGAAGGTGACTAAGCACCCTGGGTGTGGTTAGACAGGGCTCCATATTCTACTAATATCCCACCACTGCTAGGATGTTACGAGCAGTGAAGGAGGGAACATGCAGTCGCTCTTCAAAAGTGACTCTTAACGAGTTTTCCATGAAAGCCCTTTTCTTTCATAAGCAGGTTTAATGGTAAAACACTGGACTTGGACATTGTGTATGCCTTGAGTTTGTTCATAGTATATCTTTTGCATAGGGCATTCACTCCAACATTACGGCTCCTTTGGCAAGCCCAAAGGTTCTAAACACCTACGATATTTTTCGGTAGAGTATTGTACAAGGTGTCTTCTGTTTTGATCATCTGGTATTAGGAGAAGGGACTATAGGGGGTCCTGTCCTGTGCTTATATCTGGGTGCACAACCGAGTATTGAGTGCGCTGACATTTACAATTAACAATCAGGCTACTTCCTTATACTCATGTTCATAAATATTATTGAGCTTTTTTTAACACTGTATTCAGTAGCCGGATTGAATTTGTCCACAAACTGTTGGCTTCTGTATCTGTCCTTTTGTCATTTTTTTCAGCAGCCATATTGAACTTGTCCACGAACAACAATGAGAACTGTTGGCTGCTGTGTTTGCCCTTATGTCATTTTATCCTTTGTATGACATGCAGACACTCATTCATGTTTTTCTAATGTTGCCCTTCCCTTTTATGTATTTCTTTATAGTGTGTGACTATGAAGGCCACCACTCCTCCTTCTGACCGAATCTTTGGTATCCCCTAAAGTCTAGGGTAAGGAGTTAGGTTTTTCAACTTTGGACACCAGTAGTTTTAGTGGACATAGTCAACCATGCCGGATGTAGTATCCCTACATTCAGGCAAGATGGTTCTAGGACATATTAGTCATTGGATGGAGTGATGGAGTTTTCCCATCATTACCAATATTTAGTTAAGGTTATGCTCTCTTGACAAATAGATTTTTGTTGTTTCATCACCCACTTACACTCACGAGATATGTTGTATCTTTTGCACGTGTTGGGTGATGATTGTAAAGCATGCGAGGACATATGTGGTTATAATCATGTGACTCACCAATGTGTGCGTTTGGAGATTAATTGTAACTGCCACATCGTTACATGTTTGTTTATTATTCTTCCCCTTTGCATGTACATGACATTTTGCGTATGAGAGTATCCCAGGTAGGATTCACTTGGGAACACTTTAGGTGTATTCCCCCACCTTCGATTACAGGGTCTTAGGGGACACCCGATTCGCACTATAGTAGGGATCCGACAGCCCTGACAAATGCCCCAGACCTTTTTGGCTCCTTGTGTGGGCAGAAACATGTTGGTTCACTGAAAGATGGACTGGAGACATTATTTTCTCTAGGGTCCATCGACACTTTTGGTTTTAGCGTACCTCATGTCCTCACGAATAAAGGTGATAACCAAGGAACCTGAAGGTATTTTTAATTAACTGGATCCCACTTTTGTCCTGTAAGTTTTATGTAAGAACTCCCTCCCACCGCCAAAAGTCTTCGCGGAGGTTGAGTCCGCCCTGGTAGTACCATCTTACCAGGGTGGGGAGAGGATGTCTATGAAGAAGCATGACACAATATTGTGTGTGAGGCATCCTCTTCCTTTAAGGATGGCCTCCTAGACTGTCTTCGACTACACATGACTTACAGTGAGTAGACTGCCCTAGTCAACCACATTTTTCTTACTCTTTACATTTAGTTTTGGCAACCTACTTCTTTTGTGGCTATTGAATAGTAGTTTGTGTTCTGGAGTGGTATGTAGTGGAGTTTGATTATGTGGAGTTCTGTTGAAAGTTTTGACATGATGTGGAATTTTGTGGTGTGCATTGGATATATGTGGTGTGTTGTGTAATTGTGATGTTGAGTTGAATTATGTGGTTTGGTGTTGAATTATGTGGTGTGGATTGGAAATGTGTGCAGTTGAATTGTGTGGGGTGGAACTGTGTGGATAATGAACACCAACTCGTCAAAAGCAGCACATCACAGAAGAAATCATGTTCAACAACCACGCAAGATGACCTACGCAAAAGAGCAAGTAATGAAGAACACACACATACGAAAGCGCACATACAACTGATACAACTCCACTACTGTAACCCTTGCAAACTGATCCTCACTTAATTGGTGTGTGCACAGGAGAGCCATGCAGCAACCCTCAGTTCAGGCAGCACAAAGTAGTGCTGCAAAACATATTGAAGACAGCTGAGAGCCATGCCGCACACAGCTTAAAAAACAACAACATAAAAGGAGTAGTAACATAACATAATACAATGCATTTCATTCTGAAGAAGAAACCTCTCATTGTTCCCAGTACTTGAGTTGGAAATATAGAAGTGCAGGCACTCCCTCCCCTTTTCCCCTTCGCACAGGAACCAACAGCTGTGGGGCTTGTATTCAATGGCGGTGCAAGGGAGGCACAGCGGCAGAAGAGGGAGGCACAGCGGTGAAAGAGGGGGGCACAGCGGTGCAAGAGGGAGGCACAGTGCCACACGAGGCAGCCCAGTGACTCTAAGAAGATGGTGAATTGCATCTATACCTGCCTATCAGTCGAAACATGTGCACGGTTTATATGATGATGTCCGTGGACTAGTGCTCTGCTATTTATCAATGGACATCCCCCCCCCAGAAAAAATACACCATATAGCTTTGTCAAAGACGATGTGCAACGTTGTAGTCCCCGCCCTTGAAAGTTTAGGTAAAATGATGTGCCAATGTAAAATGATCTATGTGCTTACAGTCCCAGATGCTAGAGCAGTAATACGATGTAGTGAAAGTTCAATGCTATTTATTTTTTAAAAAAGAGCATTTAAAGCACTGCATTTTTTAATTGCTTAAAACTGTATACATATTTCTCAAAACAATGCTTCTCCACCTAAATTTGTTCCAGTAAAGCTGATTAGTCAAAGGGAATGGTGTAAGGGAGAGTTATAAAGGGAGAGCAAAAGTGTATGATTGTTGAAGTTCAGAAGGAATTTTTGTAGGAAGCAATAGAGCACACGCATTTGCAATGCAATCGGTCTTGCCTTTGTAAAAGTTAGAGCTTTTGGCATTGAAGATGCCAATTTTTTTTATTTTTGTTTTTAGTGGAGTGATCATATTTGCATAGCGCTATTGCCATTAGTATGACCTCGTGGCACTGGAGGAATAGAAAATGGTAAATAGGTTATGAGGGAGGCGAGACAAGAGCAATACGCTGCCTGGAAACAAAAAAAGTAACAACATCCTGGAAAAAGCAAACACTCATACGAAATGCAAGATTAAGTAAAGCATGTGAAATGTAAGCGGGAACAACATCGTTACCTTAACGCTATTACACTCATTATTTAGAAATAAATGAGTGTTTTTGCCTGAAAAGTTAAGGACTTGACTACAGGGCCCAGAAGGGACCTGTTTCACTGTCCATTGCTTATACCTTACAAAACATAAGCAGTATGATTTAAAAAGACCACAGCCCTGAACACAGAGCCATAGTACACATTTTATAAACTAAAATGAGAAAAACAGCTGGGAAGGATCACATTAAACGTTTTCCACTGTACGCACCAACCAGGTATTGCAGTACCTCCAGGAACGGTGCACTTTCCCACCCGGGGTAAACAATGTTGTTCAAAGAAAGACGAGAAAACGAAAGTAGCGCTTGACTGTCAAACTCTGTAAAGTGGCGCTAATGTGTGTGGGTGTGAATAAAATCAATCTGGCCACTTTGCGACCACTCTGTCTTGCTTTATTTCGTTTTTTATAAATTTTCGGGTATTTTGAACCTCTTTTTTTCTCTTTGTCCTGAGGCACCCCTTTGGAATGGAAAAATGTCAGAAAAAGACGACATTTGCAGCAAAGTGTTTCTTTCTTTTTGGATCCATTTCACAGGGGACCAAATAAAAGAAAGGATAGGAAAGAGAGGGTTTTTTGAAGTCACAGTTTTCAGCAAGTGAGGAGGAGCGAGACAGAGACAGAAGGAGAGGGAATAAGTGGAAGAGGAAGAAAGAGTGAGGGGGGCCAGTGACAGAGCAGTAGAAGTGAACACTGTAGGGAGGTGGGCGATGAGACATGAGTGTGGTGAGGGGGAGAGGGGTGGGGTTCATCATATTCAGACGGGGGCCCCTACACTGTGGTGAGGCAGATAAATCCATGCGATCAATTGGATTTATTGCGAGTGGACCAAAGACGTGCATTGTGACCAAACATATAGAAATAAATAAAACATTGTTGCTTGTGGATTTAACCATTTTTGCGTCTTTTTTCTGTTAACGAGTCACATGTACATTTTGGGGAAAGAACAGAGGTTACAGCGCCTGTTTCATTTGTTACCACGAATGAAGCAACTAAAGGGGGTCAACATGCTAAGTAAGGGATACACACTGGCACCAAAGGAACACGCATTGACCAGGAGATTAGGAAAGCAAGTCTAGATGTCAGCTCGATATCCTATGATTCTGGCCAAAATACCTTAATAAACGAACTGTGAGCAGTGACAGGGGCTGAAGCTGAACAAATGGCACCCCATAAGTGTGGTGCGAGGTGTAATTGTAAAGCACAAAACAACAAGCTACAGCTCGAGGAGAGGGAGCGAGTGTTCGCATATGTGAAGAGCAGCTGTTTAGAAAGAACAAGCTGCAAATAGTGCACAAACACTAAAGAAAAATCCTTCAGAGAAAGGATACCGTAATCGGCCAATACTCCAGGGGACGAATAAGACACGAGAAGGTGGCACTTATACCCACAAGAAACCATAGAGAAGAAAGCTTTTCGGAACGACACACACTTAAACTAAGTGGCAGAGAGGGCGTAGACACGCCATGCCTCGCAGCGCATGCACGCTGCTAGGCTTGACCTAAAAAAGTAAAACATGCATTCTATCAGATAGAAGCATATGCACACGTAATATCTACCTACCACACCATATATGCTTCAGATTTGTACAGTTTCATTTGCATCAATACAACCACGAACTCTCAGCTATATAATGAAATGCAACTTTCTAATGGGGGATATGTTCATATAATGGTGTATTTCACTGTCAATGTCTATCTACAACTGTGTTAAACCTAATAAAATATGTAAATTCCCATTAATATCAGTTTAGCAAAAAAAGTGCTTATGGAACACTTATACGAATGGACAGAACTGTCCTGAAAGAAAGCAGCCCAGAGTTGGGTGACAGAGACCCTCCGCTTTGAAACTCTTAAGCTTATATTTTAAACAGGTTTGAGAATCATCAGCAGTGCTGCCCCATTCCCATTATGCTGTTTCCATATACAATGTTTTATTACATAATGTTATGTTAGTGTTAATGTTAATGATATTTATACAGCGCAGCTGTTACGTGGAGGTGTCCTGGCGCTAGTTACATCTCCTGTGGCAAGAAATGGAAGAAGTTTATTGGGCAAAGAGCCAGGTCTTTAGGCTTTTCCTGAAAGCTAAGAGGTTCGTGATGCTTCTTAATTGAAACGGCAGGTCGTTCCAGGCTTTGGCCGCACCGTAAGTAAAACTTCTGCCTCCCCATCGAACTTTTTTTATGCATGGCACTGAGACCAGCCTAACCCCTAATGAATGAAGTGGTCTTTTTGGAGTGTACCAGTGGAAATGCTGTTTTAAATAGTTAGGTCCTGAACCTTGCAGCGCCTTAAAAACTAGACAAAGGGCTTTGAAGTGGACTCTGTTCCTTACCGGTAGCCAGTGCAATTTGTTTATTTCCTTGGCAATGGGCGCAAACCGAGGTGTGCCCGAGAGCAGTCTGGCTGCTGCATTCTGCAGTATTTGAAGTTTATTCAAGAGCCTTTGTTGAACATTGAGGTACAGACTGTTACAGTAGTCCAATCGTAACATTACGAGAGTCGCGACCACTGTTTGCCAGCTGCTCAGGGGCAGGAACGGCAATATTTTCCTGATTGTTTTGATCACATAAAAGGTTTTAGGTGCCACTGAATTAACCTGTTGACTAAAGGTAAGACTCTCATCCATTATCACCCCCAGGTTTTTCACCTTATTAGCGGGCGAGGGGAGAGAACCCATCGAATCTGGCCACCAATTTGGAGTCCAGAAGTTAATATTGTTACCAAACAACATAACCTCGGTTTTACCAGTGTTGAGTTTTAGGCAGTTCTCTGCCATCCAACTCCCAACTGATAACATACACTCTTGGAATCGATTGTCTAAACCTGCCTCGTCACCGGGTAGCAGTGACACCACTATTTGGGTGTCATCCGCATATGATGTAAGGCCAAATCCAAACGCCCTAACAATAAGCGCCAGAGAAGAAACGTACACATTAAAGATCGTGGGGCTAAAGGAAGATCCCTGTGGAACCCCACAGGGCAATGCAAAGGGTTTTGCCTGATGATACATAACATACTACATATTGCTTGATTTGCATATAGTCTTCATACTTTGATGCAGTATTTAACAATGTTTGCATGTAGAAGAAGCACAGCATTATATTAAATCTTTTATATATATATACTCACAAGGAATGCAGGTTTTTCATGAGGGGTTAGTGCCAAAAGTGTCAGTCCTCACTAGGACGCATCATTATTTTGTCACGTGAGTTACCGATAATTTCGTAACACTTCTTTTCTATGTGGCCTACAACAGTAAGGTGAGGAATACATTTCTATTGGATTTTTCCTTATGCTGTTGTGCAAAAAGAAAAATGTGTATTTTTTAAATTATTTTTTTATTTTATTTATTTAGTTCTAAAAGCGTACATTTTTCACCGAAACGGACTTTGTGAGTGTATTGTTTTAAGAAGTTTCCAAGCTCCGTGAGTGAAGGTTCACAGATATAGATTTAGGACAAATGACTCAATGTCTGGTGCCAGCAACATCCACATATGTCGGGTAATGTAATGAAAGTGACCTTTACAGCTATGCTTATTCTCTTTCTACTGGAGCCCAGCGAGATCCTTTCTCAACACAGCTACAAATTACTCAACCCTGTCTTACCACTGCAGACTTCTTGGCGCACCCTTTTATCGTGTGGGCGCATTACACCGATCTGCTAAAGGGAGCCTAAAGGTCACCTTCCCCTTGTAGCCAATTACAACTTCGTTTTACTTGCAGCCAATAAGAATACATTTTACAAAAGTTACTCAATTCTTGTTCGTTACCTTACCTTAGCTTTTGTTTACTTGTATTACTCCTGCTGATATTTGCACACTTTACATACCTAAAACACAAATACACTCCTTCCTTCTGCAATGTTACGAAGCGGAGTCTCGCGCAAAGCACATTGCTTGTTACTTTGAAATGTGGGTAAGTGTCTTCTTTAATTCATTAGTAACAAGTGCGGGTTAAATTTCTTCTGTATTATGTATGTGCTTTTAGAACAGCTGGAAAACTGCGTGTGCCTTTTCACTGTTTCTCCATGTTTTTCGATCATTTCATAACGCCCGCACTGTGCTCATTCCAGGAACGGTACCCTACTTATGCATTTGTATTACTAAACACAGCCAACAGTCGTTGTATTTGGTGGTCATTGTTGGCCGCAGTTTTATTACTCATTACATACGTCATACATGTGCAACTCCCCTTGGACACCTTCTTGGGGCCGGGGTCACAAATCATCCTTATACGCTATTGCACATTGGTTATGTTATTTATTCTTATAAGGCGCAACAGCTACCCAAAGGTTTCCCGGCGCCGCCTGATAGGAGCAAAAGAGGGATGGAAGATCTATTGATTAAACAGCCACGTTTTCAAGCCCTTTAGAAAATTCCCATAAACTGTTTCATTTCGAAGTGGCAGGGGGAGGGAATTCCACATTGAGGGGCCCAGGCAAGAAAAGGACCGACCCCCCATTCGCGACCATCTGGTCCAAGGGACAGAAAATTTGGCCTGAGTGGTCGAGCGGAGTAGGCGTGGTGGTGGTACATAAGGACGAGCTAGGGCATTCAGGTATTGAGGTGCCTTGCTAAATTTGATCTTAAACATATAGCTCAGGGCTTTGAATTTAATTCGATTTTCCACCCTGAGCCAATGGAGGTGCCGGAGATAACCTGAGATGGGAGTCATCCTGGGAACCTGGCAAAGCAGCCTAGCAGCCGCATTCTGCACCATCTGTAATTTGCGTATCACATCCTTATTAGCTCCTAGATACAGGATGTTACCATAATCTAATCTGGAAGTAACAGGAACCTGGACCACAGTTCTTTGAGTGGAGTCAGGCAACATCCAGAGGATTTTTTTGAGCCATCTCAGGATAGTGAAACAGGTTGAAGCCACCTTCACTGCTTGTTGCTTCATCGATAATTGGTCATCAATGATGAAGCCTAGATTGCGGACCTGGTGTTTAGGCTGCGGCAGAGCACCCATTTCAGAAGGCCAGTGTTGTGGACCCCAGAGTTCTTTATTATTCCCCAAAATTAGCACCTCCGTTTTTTCGCCATTAAGCTTAAGCAGGTTGGCTTGCATCCAACTTGCAATATTCCGCAATCCACTCTGCAGGGAAGATGGCTTTAACGCCTGTTCAGCAGAAAGGGAGAAGATTATTTGGGTGTCATCAGCGTAGGAGAAAATAGACAGCCCAGCATCTTCAGCAATGACAGCCAGAGGCCTAATGTAGACATTAAACAACAGGGGGCTAAGAATGGGGCCCTGTGGTACCCCATAGGGTGAAACATGGGATTTGGAACTGGCCATAGAGGAGAATACCTGGAAAGTGCGGTCTGTCAGAAAATCTGCAAGCCAGTTGAGTGCGGAGCGAGTAACACCTATAGATTGTAAAGCTTTCAATAACATGGTATGAGATACCGTGTCGAAAGCGGCACTCAAATCAAGTAATATGAGTGCCACAGTTTCTCCTGCATCTAAACGGCTTCGCATCATCTCTGTTACTCCAAGAAGAGTAGTTTCCGTTGAAAAGCCCGCTCTGAAACTGGACTGTGATGAATGTAGAACCTTTTTAACATCAATGAAGTGAGACAGTTGTGAATTAATGTGTTTTTCCAAAATTTGGGAAAAAATCGGGAGTAATGAAATTGGCCGAAAATTGGATAGTTGACTTGGGTCAGCATTGGCTTTTTTTAAAAGTGGAAGGACCATCGCGTGCTTCCATGCAGGTGGAACAATTGCTTCCTGTAAGGAAACGTTAAGTAACTCCATGATTAGCTTTTGAGATGGCAGCTCCAACATCTGCAGGACAGCTACAGGAAGGGAGTCTCTAGGAGAGCCAGATTTAAGGTTATCAAGAATCAGTTTAAAAGATGTTATATCAAGGAGTGACCAACTTTCCAGTATATAAGTGGGCTCAGCCGTCTGATATTCCAGCTGCTCAGTATTTCTCAAAGTTGCCGGAGCAATCTCAATTTGCTGTGTAATGTTCACTGACTTAGGGGCCGATTCTGATTCCAAGCCGGACCCGGAGAGATTTCCGACCGAATCGGACTCTAGCAGCCCGACCGAACGAGTACGATGCGGACGCATGCTATCGGACTCGATTCGGTCGGACTCCCATTGAAGTCAATGGGAGCCGGTCGTACAACGCGTACGCGGGCTCCCATTGACTCAATGGGTGCGAGGCGAACAAGGGCGCCCCCTACAGCGGGTACGCGTCGATGCGACTCGCGTCATACATGCACAGGTAGGGGGGACCCTTGGGTCCCCCCTGTGTGCGACTCACGCGGCTACGCGTACAGGGGGGTCCGACACGGACCCCCAAAGTCCGGCTCCGACTGCTCTTTCGAGCCGGACGGCGCAAGTCGGTCGGACTGCTCGAGGCGCGCATCGTACTGGCCCGGCCGGGGAACGTCTCCATTGCGCGGTGCGAACAGTGTCCGTGCGAGTCGGTCGGAGCGGGTCGGACCCGCGTACGAGTCGGTCGGCGATTTCGCGAGCGCTCGCATCGTATTCGCTCGCCCGGACGCACGTACGAATCGGTCGGGAAAGAGGGCTCCGAATCGGATCCGGTTAAGCCGAATCCGATTCGGTGCCCTACCGGCCGAGATCGGAATCGGCCCCATAGTATTCAATGTTGAGTGTATTTTTTCCACTTTGCTAAGGAAGAATTTGGCAAGATCTTCACATTGTAGGTCAGTGAGTGCAGGAGGGGTGGATTGACTAGATGCCCAGATAGTTCTTTAACTAACTTAAACAGAGTTTTGGAACTGTTCTGCGCATTTAAAATGGTGGTACTCACATAGTCAGCTCTGGCAACATTACAGAGAGAATGATAATCTCTTTTGGCCAATTTATATGCCAGTTTAGATTCAGCTGCATAATTTTTCCTCCAGTGTCTTTCTAACACCTTGCATTTACTTTTCTCTATCTTTAACCTCTCGGTGAACCAGGGGTCAGGGGGACGATGGTTTTTCACCTGTTTAAAAGAAGGTGGAAGACACGCATCAATGGATTTTAAAATCCAATTTTGGATGATATCTAAGTCTATCATAGAGACTTGATTAATGATGGGTGCATTATCGAATAGAACTTTATTAAAAGTATCAATGTTCAGTTTCCCCAATCTCTTGACTTGGATTTAGTGCCCAAAGCAGTTGAGGATAAGATTGATATTTCTTTTATGACCTGGAAACCGACCAAAAAATTATCTGACCAGAGTATTGGGAGAGCTGGAGAACAAGAAATATTAGTTAAGTTGGAAAAAATGGGATCCAATAAGTGCCCAGCCACATGGGTAGAGCCTACATTATGGAGCAAGATATTCATTGCTGCCAAATCAGATATCAGGGTAGTGCTCGTCACACATGTCGGGTCATCAAGATGAAGATTCATGTCACCCAAGATGGTAAAATTGCTGTATCCAAAAGATAAGGAGAGATGAGATCAGGAAGTGATGTAGCCCATGGTCCCGCCGACCCAGGGGGACAATAGAGTAAAATCCCTGAGAGTGTGAACTGGGAGGACAAAGTAAGTTTACATAAAAAAGCTTCGCATCCCCTAGAAAGGTAGATCTTCAACTTTACACCTGTATGAGTTTTTATAGATAATGGCAATGCCTCCCCCCATTTGTGCTCCTCTATCTTTCCTAACTATCACATAATTGGGAGGAAGGGCGGATGCTACATCCGGGCCGGAACTTGCGTGCAGCCATGTTTAAGTAAAAAAAATAGCATCCGGCTGTTCACACATCAGAAGATCAAAAATATCAGCCTTATGTTTAGGGAGTGAGCGGCAATTAATGTTAAAAAAGGTAAATTCCTTTTTAAGCGTGTGGCTATTTTTTTCAGAGGATTTTTCCTGAGCACTAATGTCAGGGGATAATGTTAAACTGTGTACTTTATTAAGCTGCGTGTCTGATGCAAAAATACAGCCTTTACAGCTTAAGTTGGTGGAGTCAGGGTTGATTGGCGTACAGTCATGGCGAGGCATACTACGTAAATCCAGAAGCTGTTTACGGGAGTAAGTAGTGATATTCCTCTTAATCTGAGCAGGAGTCCTGGCCCCTGGACACGTTCGGGCGCGGACGGGCACAGACGGGCGCGCCTTTGGCGCGCCTTTGGCACGCCCGCTGCGCGCGTCCGTTCACTGCCCATTAAATAGTGAAAGAGGCAGGACAGCGTGCAGCACTAGCGCGCTGACTGAACACAGCGCGAGGCACAAAAATGGCCGCCCCGGAAGTCGAGCGCGAACAAAGTGCCGACTATACTGAGTTTAACACACTCAGTTAAGCAGGTTCAACAATATTAAGAACAGTGCCAGTTAATAACAATTAAAAATAGAACCAGTCGGAGCAGCAAAATTGTGCAAAGTAGCAGTTTCACAAAATCAGTAAAAGCAAGCAAACCTATCAGGGGCTGCGCGTCCGTTCACTGCCAATTAAATAGTGAAAGAGGCAGGATGGCGTGCAGCACTAGCGCGCTGACTGAACACAGCGCAAGGCACAAAAATGGCCGCACCGGAAGTCGAGCGCAAACAAAGTGCCGACTATACTGAGTTTAACACACTCAGTTAAGCAGGTTCAACAATTTTAAGAACAGTGCCAGTTAATAACAATTAAAAATAGAACCAGTCGGAGCAGCAAAATTGTGCAAAGTAGCAGTTTCACGAAATCAGTAAAAGCAAGCAAACCTATCAGGCGCTGCGCGTCCGTTCACTGCCCATTAAATAGTTAAAGAGGCAGGACGGTGTGCAGCGCTAGCGCGCTGACTGAACAAAGTGCAAGGCACAAAAATGGCCGCCCCGGAAGTCGAGAGCGAACAAAGTGCCGACTATACTGAGTTTAACACACTCAGTTAAGCAGGTTCAACAATATTAAGAAGAGTGCCAGTTAATAACAATTAAAAATAGAACCAGTCGGAGCAGCAAAATTGTGCAAAGTAGCAGTTTCACGAAATCAGTAAAAGCAAGCAGACCTATCAGGCGCTACGCGTCCGTTCACTGCCCATTAAATAGTGAAAGAGGCAGGACGGTGTGCAGCACTGGCGCACTGACTGAACACAGCGCGAGGCACAAAAATGGCCGCCCCGGAAGTCGAGCGCGAACAAAGTGCCGACTATACTGAGTTTAACACACTCAGCTAAGCAGGTTCAACAATATTAAGAACAGTGCCAGTTAATAACAATTAAAAATAGAACCTGTCGGAGCAGCAAAATTGTGCAAAGTAGCAGTTTCACGAAATCAGTAAAAGCAAGCAAACCTATCACACGGTTGTCAGTGGGACATCCTACACCCCCGGGCCATAAATCATCGGGGTATCATAAATCATTCTGCCACAATCGGCCATCATTTTTGTTGTCATAAATCATCCTGCCTGATCATCACAAATCAGCAGCCATAAATCATGGGTCATAAATCATCGGGGTATCATAAATCATTCTGCCACAATCGGCCATCATTTTTTTGTTGTCATAAATCATCCTGCCTGATCATCATAAATCAGCAGCCATAAATCATCGTGGTATCATAAATCATTCTGTCACAAACGGTTATCATTTTTGTCATCATAAATCATTCGGCATGATCATCATAAATCATCAGCCATAAATCATTGGCTGGTCATAAGTCACTTGTTTGTCTTTTGCTCATTTGCATCTCCTCGGGTCGTAAATCACCCTGACAGTTCGTAGATTGTTCTTTGTTGTTTTCCACGCCCCTTTGCGTGTGAGGGGTAGCCTTTTCCCTGGAGTTAGGCCCCAAGTCGCTACCTTGCTCATCTTTTTGTGCCCTGCCGTCTGGCAGGGGCTGGGCTGCGAGTGCTACCCCCTTTTTGTCAGGCCTACTCACCCCGCCGTAAGGCATCCTAGAGTGAGTGGCCCTCCTTCTACACACCGCCCTGTCGGTGTGTTTCCATAACCAAACCAATACACCTTTTGTTTCCGCCACGCCGCCAGGGAGGCTTCCGTATTCCTGCGGCTCCCCCCTCCCTGTGTTTTTCGTTTTCACCTCCCGCTGCTCCTTATGTGCAGCCTGCCGATGCCATTGTTTTTTTTTTTTTTTTTTTTGGTTGCTTAGATTACCAACCTTAGCTGTGGCTCCGGGAGGGCGGCGTCTGGTAGGCTCCAAAGGGCATCATTCCCCACTACAATGGTGCGCTCTGCTCCATCCTTGCAGTTATGTAGTGGCACGCCTGTGTCCTTTTTGCCTCTTCCAGTACTGTCTCCGCTCACCGTGGGTCATACATGAAATCAAAAATTGGGAGACAGTCAGATACCTCTCATGGATGCGTTGACACTGCATACAGTACCAAGTAACATTCTCTTGCATTATGCACAGCTTAGGTCAAGTTACACATTTATTGCAATAAAAAGGCGTCAGGCCTGTCTTTATTTACACTGCACTCATGCAACCCCTCTCCTTTCCTGCTGGGTGAAAATTAATAGTATGCGGCTTTGAAAATATCGCTTCCTTTCTGTCCTGCGCGTAGGAGCATGTGTCCCGGGCACCGGTCTATCGCTTAGTATGGATGCCCCAGAACCACTCTTGTCCGTGGGAGGCTGCCTATGACCTTCCCTATTTAAATCATTTCCCACTCTTAGGGTTCGCCTAGGCCAAGCGTTTTGCTTAATATTCGCGAGCTCGCGCCTTCAAATGTAATATTTAATTAAAAAAAAATAAAAAATTGTGTGTGGGTGCATTGGCCTCTTTAATTTATGGCCTGTCCTCAACTTGGACAGTTATACTTTCCTTACCATGCGACCCAACTATACCTATTTTCTACCTCGGAGGGATGAATATCACAAGTTGACCCAACCGGGATGCGGGAAAACTAGCAAGCATATTTGTAACGCGCATGTAAACCCAAGGGAACCTGGCCCTGAACAACCGTTGTATATTGTTACCCACTCCACGGTACCCTTTTTTTTTTTTTTGTGGGTGGGGTTTATTTATTGCAATAAAGTGAGTCAGAGCGTGCACTTATGTTTGCCCTGTGCTCACGCCGCCCCTTGCCTCTGAACGGAGAGATCCACCTTGTACTGCAGGCATGCATGTCATTTCTAAAACCTGGCATACCTAGTTCAACTACTGCCCAGCCCCTAGCATGGACATGCCTTGTTCCCCTGGTCCATATAGTTATAAACTATTAGTAGTTTCGTATTCCAAACTTGGAATATATATATTTATTGTTGTAGTTTTTTTGTTTTTTTTAAATTAACGTATCCCACCCGAAGGCATCTAGAGCTGCATAGCAGATGTTTATTGTTACCTAACTCAATGGTGCTTTTAAAAAAAAAAATTTAACCTCAGTTGGAAGCGCTGCTTCCTTGTTCAGTCGCAAACTTAGTCTACGGCCGTTCCAAAGCTTAAATTTGACGTCAATGGCATTGCTGGAACCTATAACTTTCTTGGATAGCCAAGCCAGGTTACTGTTGTCAATATACCTCTGCTACAGAAAGTCAACATTTTGTCCCCAATAGATTTGTCAAAAAAGATCCACCCTTTATATTCCAGTCTAGTTTTCAAGCTTTCACTATTCCAGGAAGTTATTTTGGAAGTGCCTGAAGGACCGGATAAAGAGCAATGTCCGTACCATATCCTGCCTCTAAGCTACCCTCTTCACCCGAGATCATCTAATCTATAAATCCCATTTTCACCATGTAGGTACTATGCCGCTTTAGGAGCATATAATTAAGCAAATGAAATCAAAATATTGTGAACCACATTTCCATGGGTGAAAGTCAGCGAATTCTGCAGGACTGGCTTCGGAGATGTGCCAAGCACCTGGATCAATGTCCTCTAAGGACAATGTAATCTGCCCGAAGGAACATTATTCACAAAGGAACCATATGCTAAACATGAATTCTAAAGGATGTCTTTTTTTTATTTATTTATTTTAAATGCAACAAGAGACCGAAAAACCAAGTGCAGTTAACGGGACCTGTTTTCTTTAGTGGAACGGCGAGATGTTAGCCAGGGCAGTGTTTACAAACTGGCTTGAGCAATTCTGTTTGCTGTTTTTTCAGACCTTTCTTAGAAGAAGCTCTCACACGCCTGACTTAGATCCTTTGAACACACCTGTACCGAGTACAAAGACGTGAGGGCTGGGCGTCCACACCCAAACTCTAAATGCACATTGTAACATGTCAAGCAAAACGGCATGCCCTGCAGCGTCCCGTTTTCAAGTCAAGCTGCTCTTCAGTGTTAAATCTTTGCACGGATCCTGTTTACCGGCAGCCGGAAGCGCCTTCTTTTTAAAGGAACCCGCTTCCTTTCCTCGGAGAAGACTCTCCCGCTGCCTCCGGTATTAAGCCTGGTTCCTGCTCCTCCCGCTGAAATATCTTGACCCCCCCAGAGGAAGGAGGGCAAGCACCAACGCTGCCGTTACAGCCTGCTCCCATATCCACGTTTTCCAGTATTCTTACATTAACACTCTCATCAAGGCAGAGTAACGCGACGATTTAGCAGTAGATTATTCAGTGCCTATCTGGTGTATGCTAGGTGCGGGATGCCCATAGACCTGCGGCTACGGTCCCCGCGCCTCTCTTCCCCGACGCTGAGACGTGCCCATGCATGGGTAAAGGCAGCAACCAAAACTGATGCTAACACGTGCTTCATGGATCACTGACATAATATCGACAACAAAAATATCGTATTGACAAAATATCGTCGTCATAATATCGACTACAATAATATCGACTACCAATACTTATTTAAAAAAGTACAAAAATATCGAGTACACAATATCGTATATAAAAAATATCGTACACCACATATCGAAATATAAAATATCGTTAAATAAAATATCGTTTAATTTTAAAACATATACAAAATATCAAAAATATCGAATACCAAAATATAGACTTCAATTTTATCGACTTTTTAACAATATCGACTATTGAAAAACAGGTAAATTAAATATATGTTTAGCACCAAATATAAATTGACATTATATAACAATATAAAACACTTAAATAACATAAATAATCATTTGCAAACACATCAATATATAAAAATTAAACTTTTTTCAAAATGAACAATTACATTAATAAAATAAAAGCTTTAAAATATATAATGCTTGCATCATGTCACATTCAAAACAATGTTTAATATATTTTAAAAAGAAAAACGAAAAAATAATCACTTTCTACTAACAAGTTCTTAATTAGCGTTTCCCTTATATGGAAACAAACAGCCAAAACAATAAAAAAAATTAACTTGAATGAGTCAAATGCTCACATTTTAAAATACACCAATAACATAAAGCAACCAATTAAATAAACACTATATAAGCATGAAATGTTTGCATCTCTTTGACACTTCTAACCTACAATAAAGAAGAAGGTGAAACTCTGCCCGACTGTTTCCTGAAAGAAAATTTTCATTACTGAACAAATCTTTAAAACTGCACTAAGTAAGTAAAACTGTATTTAAAATATAACCATAGTACTAGCCTTCAACACTAATTATTTCAGAGACATAATTTACTAATCTTTCATTGCTTACATTTATATCTCCTGTACAGATATCTTACAAAGCCAGCAAAATATTTTCAACATCCTCACCAATAAAAGAACAATCAATGTAAGTATATTATATTTTTTTCCAAGCCACCTAAAAATATTTTTCAAACGTAATTCACTAATGTATATTTTATTTCTTATCTATCTCCTCTACAGACAACTGCAAAAGCATCCAAAATCATTTTGTAAACACTCATCAACTAAATACAATTAAAAAGTAAGTATATCATTTTCAATTATTAAACACCCTTAAATACCCACCCAAATATCCCTTTTCCCCTAAAATCCCTATCAGCTACAAACAATGTAATCAATTTATTAAAATTTTTCTTTTCTCTTCCCAACAGAAAACACATCAAGAAAATAAAAAATAAAGCATGAAATCATTTCCTGGACGATTTTATTTACATCAAACTAAACATTGTAAGTATATTCACTGAAATGTAACTGTATTTAATAAATATGTAGCATTTATTATATTTAAAAAATTGTTTTTTAATTTCCCTAGCATAAGACAAAACAACATGACTGAAGGTGCAGAATTTGTAATGTCACAAAAAAATAAAATGTTATTATGTTATATGGGGTATGTCTATACACAGGAGAAACAAATTGGCCTCAAAGTGTTTTGGAAGTGTAGCAAATACTACTCTAACAAATGCTATGGAAGAGCTATTACTCATGAAACTACTGTTCTTTCTGTAAAAGAACATAATCACCCCCAAATATAACAGAGATTGAGGTTAGAGATGCTCTTGAAAGTATTAAAGAAGCAAGCACTAGTACTGATAAACCCACCACCCAAATACTCAAAGAGCAATTATTAAAGGTACCTCAACATGCATCAGGACAATTACCCTCCATAGATTCTTTAAAAAGAACTATTGCCAGACAGAAAAAAGCAACTACAAGTACCATACCTGCCCCTAAAACATTTGCAGAAGTAGTTATTCCCCCAGAATTAAGCATTACTCACACTAAAGAACCATTTATATTTGTTGATAACAAATGCCCTGATAAAAGAATAATTATGTTTGCTACTGCAAACAATTTAGTTAAATTACAGCAATGTGACACCTGGATGATGGATGGAACTTTCAAAGTATGTCCAAAACCATTCTACCAGCTGCACACAGTGCATGGATTGTACCAACATTCAAATATTCCATTCATCTATGCCCTATTACCAAATAAGCAGCAAACTACCTACATAGATATACTAACTAAAATGAAACAAGAAAGCAATAATTATTTTCCTTCAAAAATAATTATTGATTTCGAATTAGCCATGATAAATGCTATACTGAAAAATTATCCACATACAGCAATCCAGGGTTGCTATTATCATTTTAACCAGAGTCTCTGGAGACATCTGCAAAAATCAACCCTAAGGGGCCCATTAGAATGTCGGGCGGATCGCCACCGCCCGCATGACGGTGGCGGTCCGCCCGACATTCTCTCCCGCCCGCATGCCAATTCCCCCCGCCATATTACTATGGCGGGAAGGGACCCCGGCGGACGGAAAGACCGTCCGCCGGTTTTCCACCCGGTCGATGAGTCGACCGGGCGGAAAAGCTTTTAATATGGTGGCGGTGTCTGTTAGACACCGCCATCCATATCAGGATGCATGCGGGGATTTGCCTTTCCGTGGCGGCAACGCCGCCACGGAAAGGCATGCGGTATCTACATTGGGGGCCCGTAGCGGGCCCCCAGGGATTCTGGGGGTGGAGGGTGCACATGGGGGTACCTATGGTACCCCCCTGCATTTGCATGCACAACATGGCAGGCACCGCGCGGTGCCTGCCACGTTGTGCATGCAAATGCACAACATGCATTTTTGGCATTGCGGCGGGCGGTGCTAAAAGCACCGCCCGACGCAATGTTGAAAATGCAGGATGCGCCCGCCAGTGTGGCGGGCGCATCCTAATTACCCCCACGGGACCACCGCACTTATGGCGGGCGGTCCCTTTGTACGTCGGGATGGCGGGCGGACAAAGTCCGCCCGCCATCCTAATGATGCCCTAAGTGTACAATATGCTACAGACAGTACTTTCGCCTACCAAATTAAAAAGTTAATAGCACTAGCATATGTACCTGTAACTGATGTAGCAGAGCACTACAACATTCTAATAGAGAGCCCCTATTACAAAAGGAACGAAGACAAAATAAGCCCACTACTAGACTACTTTGAGGACACCTGGGTGGGAAGACTACACAGATCAGGGCATAGAAGGCAACCTAAGTTCCACATTCCTTGGTGGAATGTGTACCTAAGTACCTTAAACAAAGAAGTCAAAACAAATAATAGTGTTGAAGGATGGCATAATGCCTTCCAAGCAACAACAAGCAGAGGTAAACCTACCCTACAAAAACTACTACAATCTATACAGAAAGAACAAAGCTATCAAGAATTACGGATGGAACAATCTGTAACTCAAATATGTCCAAAATTAACTAAGCAAACTAAAAAAATGTTTGAGCTACTCCAAAGTCAGGTTACCCTATACCCATCAACAAAAGGCCTAGATTACCTATCCCTAATAGCCAAAAGCATATTATAAACTACATTTCCACAACTATTATACATTTTTTCGTTCACAAAACAAACACTTTACACACATATATTAATATTATATTTTCACAAATATTAATTAATTGTCATATATATTTTTTTAATTAAAAAATATATATTTACAAATAAATAATATTGATCAAAATATACTATATATCACAATTAATTATAACAACATTTTCCACCCAAATTAATACAAAAAAATAGACTTACGATTTATGTAGCTGTAGAAGATGTATTCCAACAAGTAATAATCCTTGCATCTGTCTGTTAATCCATGTTAATGTTTAAAAAAGCCCCCCAAAAAATGCAAAAAATCCAACAGGTCCAATATAAATCCATCCTGGCCAAATCCAAGTAATCGAAACCCTCAAAAACCCGAAAAAGATATAAAAATCGCTCCAGGAAATCCCGAAAAATAAAAGAAAGTGTGATAATAATATTAGTTGAACAAACTAATTTAAAACGCGTCTTTCTCTCCAACGTAAAGTTGATTAAAAGTAACCTGCAAAAAATGTCGAAAGCATACCCACCCACACAAATACACCCAAATACATTCATTAAATACAATAACATTAATTTATATTAACAAAACAACACATATTTAGTCATATTATCGTCTGTCTACACTAGGCCTCAAACACTAACTCAAGACATCTCACTAAAATATAACTAACATCTACAGCACATCAAAAACGCGACGAGCTAACAATAAATACAATATATACATCCTAACTAGACTAAAACATAAGTATTAAGTAAGATAAAATAATTAAAATTCCCCTTACCTTGCTCAACGCGACGCAGCTTCCAACCGCGAGCTTCTCTGGTCCTGAATGACCCAAAATAACAGTACGCGGTTACAAAATAGTCCCCGTGAAATAAAAATGGCTGCTTAAATAAATGTGAAAAAAAGGAATAAGGTTAAAAACAAGCATTATATTAAAGTGCAAATGTTACATATATTTGTCTTATATTGTACCATTTTTTCTGTATATTTAAAAATTAGTATATATTTTATTATACTTTGTAAAGTTATAATAATAATTAATATAAAAATATATTTATTATTATTATAATTATATATGTATTTTTTTAATTTCAATTAATATTAAAAATACATATTAATTATGTACAAATGTAATAGGAAACTTACCTGTTTTCAAAAAAATTTGTTATGCAATACAACAATGTAATAATTAATATTATTAATATTTTATATACTAATAATATTAATTAAAATTTTATTTACATGTAATAAAGTTATTATTTTTCAAAATGTTAAACAATATTCACTACAGCATTATAATGTTACAATATTAAATAATAATTAAATATACAATGCTTTATGTTATGTATATATATACAAAAAATATTTATATTAATTGTATAAATATATTATGTTTTCCAACAACTGTTGTAAAATAATAAAAAAATATGTTTTGTATATGAAAATATGAATACTTATCATGTTATAAAATTTGATTATATCATAAAATGTTCTTTTCCTAAAAAAATTCCATTAACTAATAAATGTATGTAAAATAATTTATGTTCCTTAAATAAAAATTTACCTATTTTCTGTGTTTTTATTGTGTATTCCATACTATAAATTAAAAAAAAAAAAATTCTTTCTATCTACTTATACAAAAATAAAGGTTGTTTGAAAATTAAAAATCTCTAAAATTTTTATATGTATATATTATTATTGAATATTTTACTTAAATATATTAATTTGATAAATGTACCATTTTAAATTACTATAAATAAGCATAATGTTTTCTCTATTAGTAAATTATAAAATATACATCAATTACACAATAAAAATACATTATCACTGCACATAATAAAAACCTCTTATATTTGTTCACATATAAAAACACATACTGTAATTTTCCTACAACTATTTATATAAAATTAATAAATACACAGCAAACAACATATATGTAATATAAAAATCTTAGATAAATTATAAATAAATTAATAAACTATTTGCACATAAACATATATCACTTACTATTCCCAATACAGTTAACTAATAGTCAGGGAAGGTGCTGGACATTAACCATATATAATTTACTCTTCCCACTCCAGTTTGGATTAAGTCAGAGAAGGTGATGGACATTAACCATATATAATTTACTATTCCCACTACAGTATGTATTAAATCAGGGAAGGTGCTGGACATTAAACATATATAAATTACTATTCCCACTCCAATCAGTATTAAGTCAAAGAAGGTGCTGGACACTAAAGATATATAAATTACTATTCCCACTGCAGTAAGTATTAAGTCAGGGAAAGTGCTGGACACTAAAGATATATAATTTACTACTCCCACTCCAGTCAGTATTAAGTCAGGTAAAGTACTGAACACTAAAGATATATAAATTACTATTCCCACTCCAGTCAGTATTAAGTCAGGGAAGGTGCTAGACACTAAACATATCTAAATTACTATTCCCACTGCCGTAACTATTAAGGGGCCGATTCCGATTCGGGCCAGAAATCTCACCGACCGAGTCGGATTCAGAGAGATATCCGACCGAACCGGACTCTAGCAGTCCGACCGAACGAGTACGATGCGGACGCATGCTATCGGACTCGATTCAGTCGGACTCCCATTGAAGTCAATGGGAGCCGGTCGTACGACGCGTACACGGGCTCCCATTGACTCAATGGGTGCGTCGCAAACAAGGGCCCCCCCTACAGCGGGTACGTGTTGGTGCGACTCGCACCATACATGCATGTGTAGGGGGGACCCATGGGTCCCCCCTGTGTGCGGCTCGTGCGGCTACGCGTACAGGGGGGTCCGACATGGACCCCCGAAGTCCGGCTCCGACTGCTCTTTCGAGCCGGACGGCGCGAGTCGGTCGGACTGTTCGAGGCGCGCATCGTACTTGCCCGGTCGGGGAACGTCTCCATTGCGTGGTGCGAGTCGAGTCCGTACGAGTCGGTCGGAGCGGTTCGGAGCCGGGAACGAGTCGGTCGGGGATTTCGCGTATGCTCGCATCGTACTTGCTCGCGCGGACGGGTGTTCGAATCGGTCGGAAACAGGGCGTCCGAATCGGATCCGGTAAAGCCGAATCCGATTCGGTGCCCTACCGGCCGAGATCGGAATCGGCCCCTAAGTCTGGGAAGGTGCTGGACACTAAAGATATATAAATTACTATTCCCACTGCCGTCAATATTAAGTCATGGAAGGTGCTGGACACTAAAGATATATAAATTACTATTCCCACTCCAGTCAGTATTAAATCATGGAAGGTGCTGGACACTAAAGATATATAATTTACTATTCCAACTCCACCAAATATTAAGTCCAAGAAAATGCTGGACACTAAACATATATACATTACTATTCCCACTCCAGTCACTATTAATTCAGGGAAGATGCTGGACACTGAACATATATAAATTACTATTCCCACTCCAGTCAGTATTAAGTCAGGGAAGGTGCTGGACACTAAACATATAAAATTACTATTCCCACTCCAGTCAGTATTAAGAGGGTCATTAGCATGGCGGGCGGACTTTGTCCGCCCGCCATACCCCAGGGAAATGGGACCGCCCGCAATGCATGCGGGCGCATCCCGCATACCTGACATTGCGGCGGGCGGTGCTGAAAGCACCGCCCGCCGCAATGCCAAAATAGCAAGTTGTGCTTTTCAATGCACAATGTGACAGGCACCGTGCGGTGCCTGCCACGTTGTACATTGAAAAGCAGGGGGGTACCATAGGTACCCCCCATGTGCACCCCCCACCCCCCAGAATCCCTGTTGGCCCGCTACGGGCCCTCAATGTAGAAGACCGCATGCAGCCACGGAAATGCATGACCCCGCATGTATCATAATATGGATGGCGGTGTCTACCAGACACCGCCACCATATTAACAGCTTTTCCACCCGGTCGACTCATCGACCGGGCGGAAAACCGGCGGACGGTCTTTCCGTCCGCCGGGGTCCCCCCCGCCATAGTAATATGGCGGGGGGAATTTACATGCGGGCGGAGGAATATGTCGGGCGGATCGCCACCGCCATGCGGGCGGTGGCGATCCGCCCGACATACTAATGGACCCCTAAGTCAGGAAAACTGCTGGACACTAAGGGGTCAATTCTGATCCCGGCCGGAAGCGCACCAAATACGATTCGTCCGGAAAAAATACGAGCCGAACGCGGTTTTCCCAACCGAATCGAACAGTCGTCCGAGCGAGCAAGTACGATGCGCATTACTGCTAAAATTCCGACCGAGCCGTACGTTCCCATTCCAGCTCCAGTTCTCCGACCAAGCCGGATCCGTAAACGCCGATTCGAGTCGCACGGAAGTAAATACACAGCACCTTCCGGCCGGACTAGTACGATGCGCACTCCATACGCGCCGAACTGGTCACTACGTCCGGCAACGTCAGAGCATCCGGGAGAGCTGCACATAAGTTCCGATTCGCGCCACAAGACGATCCACGGCTACGAGACGAACAAGCCAGCTACGAGTACCAGTCGAAGCCACGATAAACCCGAACGAGACGAACCAACCATGAATCCCATCGCGCAGGTCCTACCAATACTGTACATCTATTACCGGTACGGACGCGTACGGCGCAGACGGTAAGTCTGACACCCACTACACAAACAAACGACACGTACCCGACATATGTCACACACACATAGGGATGCAGAAATGACGTACACTAGCAACAGCCAAACCATAGGGGCGGGATGGCCATCACGAATGCCATACACACCCATAGGGGCCTGATGGCTACCACTACCACCACCCCTACTCATGGGGGGCTGGATGCCTAGCACTACCACCACCCCTACTCATGGGGGCCTGGTTGCCTGTCACTACTACCATCCCCACTCATAGAGGGATGGATGCCTAGCACTACCACTACCCCTACTCATGGGGGGCTTGATGCCTGTCACTACTACCATCCCCACTCATAGAGGGATGGATGCCTAGAACTACCACTACCACTACCCCTACTCATGGGGGGCTCGATGCCTGTCACTACTACCATCCCCACTCATAGGGGGATGGATGCCTAGAACTACCACTACCACTACCCTTACTCATGGGGGGCTGGATGCCTGTCACTACTACCATCCCCACTCATAGAGAGATGGATGCCTAGCACTACCACTACCCCTACTCATAGGGGGATGGATGCCTACCACTACCACTACCCGTACTCATGGGGGGCTGGATGCCTGTCACTACTACCATCCCCACTCATAGAGGGATGGATGCCTAGCACTACCACTACCCCTACTCATAGGGGGATGGATGCCTACCACTACCCCTACTCATAGGGGGATGGATGCCTACCACTACCACTACCCCTACTCATGGGGGCTGGATGCCTGTCACTACTACCATCCCCACTCATAGAGAGATGGATGCCTAGCACTACCACTACCCCTACTCATAGGGGGATGGATGCCTACCACTACCCCTACTCATAGGGGGATGGATGCCTACCACTACCACTACCCCTACTCATGGGGGGCTGGATGCCTGTCACTACTACCATCCCCACTCATAGAGATATGGATGCCTAGCACTACCACTACCCCTACTCATAGGGGGATGGATGCCTACCACTACCCCTACTCATGGGGGGCTGGATGCCTGTCACTACTACCATCCCACTCATAGAGGGATGGATGCCTAGCACTACCACTACCCCTACTCATAGGGGGATGGATGCCGACCACTACCACTACCCCTACTCATGGGGGGCTGGATGCCTGTCACTACTACCATCCCCACTCATAGGGGGATGGATGCCTAGCACTACCACTACTCATGGGGGCCTGGATGCCTGTCACTACTACCATCCCCACTCATAGAGGGATGGATGCCTAGCACTACCACTACCCCTACTCATGGGTGGCTGGATGCCTGTCACTTCTACCATCCCTACTCATAGAGAGATGGATGCCTAGCACTAGCACCATCCCCACTCATAGGACGGGTAATGCATGACACAACCAGCATACTCCAACATAAGGAATGTCAGCAAAAGACATCCCCCCAACATCATGACAAGAGTGTGTAGTCTGTGTCAAATGCCTACAACACTGAATATGACATTGAACATACAATGTGACCCCCTATCACATGTGTCACACAAAAATGTGTGTGGCCTTCACAATGCAAGCAGACCATGACCACTGTGGTAATGGGGTCTAAACCCCCATCATCACAGTGACCAAAAGGTAAGTGTGGGGTCCATAGCTGAAGCACATTTTGAACATTGTGGCAATGGAGTCTAAACCCCCATCATCACAGTGACCAAAAGGTAAGTGTGGGGTCCATAGCTGAAGCACATTTTGAACATTGTGGCAATGGGGTCTAAACCCCCATCATCACAGTGACCAAAGGTAAGTGTTGACATGGAAAAAGCTGCAACTGCCAAACAGCATGGATTATTCCTGGTCACAGAACAACAAACACATCAGTGGCAAAGTAGTGGTTGTGTCCCATAGCAACATAGATTGGGTGAGGCAAACAGTGCAGTGCAAATAAAACATACCTTTGGCCATGTGCAGACAAACATCACCCATGGGGGCTGACATTGTCTCCATTTATCAATTACACAATGTCAGAAGTGACCATCATAATTAGGGCTCCCGGTTTTATGGTATTTATTTTTTTGACATTTCCGTCTGTATTTATCCATATTTATTTTTTGCAAATTGTATCTGTGTTTATCCATATTTATTTTGGGTTTTGTGGAAAAACTAAGCTGAAATTAGTATATTTCCACATTTATTTAACCGGTAAATATGCACTCATGCTTGAAACCTACTAGGTTTCAATGCTGTAGACACCCGCAGAAGATAAATCAATGCACTTGTAAGAAAATTAGCACATTTCAGTATCAACCTTGTGCATATCTACTGCTGTTAAAGCCTTTTTACTTAAAGTCCTTTGTTTTAGCCCCCTTACCTATCAATCCACACAGCTATTGGTCTGCCAGTCATGGCAGACAGTATTTAGAATTACTCAAAAAGCAACCCAATTTCCGTTTTTATCCACATTTAAATATAAATACAGACAAAAAAATAAATGTTTTCTGTCTGTATTTATCTGTAAAAATCAGTAAAAACGGAAAACAGGGAGCCTTAATCATAATGCAGACACACATATCTGCACTAATGGACACACAAATGTAGATATCCTGTGGAGACTGTAGATGTGAGGTGAACAAATACCATACCATGGCAGCAATGGGACATACAAACCATGATTATTGTGCTGACTGATGACCTAGGAGTCCCAGGGACAGCAGGGGAAATCCTCCAAACAACATACAGACAATGGCACACTAAAGATATGCCAATGCAGTGGTGCAGATGCACAAACACAAACAGGCAGCCTCACACTGCATATCAAACACAACAGGTGATGGGGGTGTGTGCCAGTGTCCCCAGGCAACCACACAACACATGAGGAGGCCTGAATTCCAATTACACAGATGTGTATACAGTGCCATACAAAAGTAACTCATGGATCGGATTCCCCTATGTGGGCAATCAGGCATTGTTAGATGAGAGGGAGCCCAAATTACACATGTCACACAAGCTTGTAGGAACAGCAACTAACACAGCAAGAGACAGACCCACCACAGCACTACCCCCAGGGACCCCACATTGTGGTGACACTATCCTGCATGATAATCCCACTGTGATGACAAAGGTAGATGTCGTTCACACTGTGAACCACAGCCATGTGTCCTGAGCAACAAACTACCATCACACCTACACAAGCACAAATCAATCAGCACGGCCTGTCATCCAAGGCCAATATGGAGGTAGGGGTCTAGCCGTGCAACAACTCACATTTGCACACACTCAACACCACACACCTTGATCTCCACCAATGTGCAGCAGTGAAGCTCACATGGACTGGTGACATTGCACATGCACCCATGACAATCCCAGAGGTGGTGGGGGGAACTAAGGTGCAGAAACCCATCACACATGGCCAGTCAACAAGCCTTGTGAATGTCTGACACACTGCACAGTACGCGGTACATGGGCATGACGTGAAATCCACCCCAATCAATGGGATCCCGGCCACAGTCACACACCAATGAAGAAGCCAAGGTGACCCACAAAGAACACACGTTGACAACTTCCAACATTGCAGCTATGACCCTGAGGAGTGGCAGCAGTCACACACACAACGTGTCACAATCACTGAAAGCTACCACAAACTGTAAATTACATGATTTGGGTAACCAACAAGTGCCAAGGGGAATCCTGACTGTGTCCCATCTGCGTTTGCCCACATCCCCAGCCCTGACAACAAAGACAACTAGGGATGACAACCTGATGAACATTAGTTTGCCATGCACCCACATCCCGGAGAAACCAGGTCCAAGATGCTGGCTGAACACAGGACAACTCAGCAAGCATCACAAACAGGAACATCTTTAGGGACACAGCCTGTGTAGGAAAAGGGAAGGGAACCTACACAGACATGCTTACACAACACACAACACGGGCCCAGGCAATGTCACGGGATCACACACTGCCATGAGGGCACTCCCTGTGGAAGGTCCGCTGTGCCAAACCTTGTCTGTGCACGACTCAAACATGTCAGCAGAACACTCGGTCAGTGAGTCAACAATTACAACACACTGAAGGCTCTGCTCACATCAGCCTGGGTATGGGAGTGTCACTTCAGTCATCTGCATATACCCAAAACACGTGTCAAGCAAGTTGCACTGTATACACAGATGAGTCCTTCAACATTGATGCGCTAAACTGCATGTCCAGTGGAGATGGGCCCACAGTCAGGGAAATAGAAACATTGAACAGTGGTAAGCCCAACAGATGTGCATGAGTGTAAGCCACAGATGTGAATTTACAAATGCAAAATGTACATCCCTGTGTCAAATGCTGAACATTACACCCTCAGACTGCAGCAAAGGATGCTATGGATCCAGACTAGATTAGGACACATATCCCATGGACCACATGGAGTCCATCACAGCAACACTTCATTTTCCTGATATGAACACTATTACAACAGCAAATGCATGATGATACTCATCTACATCATGTACATCAAAAGAAAAACCACTAGTAAACAAAAAGAGGCTTTATTCAGCAAATGTGAATGAAAAATTGGAAGTCCAAAAGAAACTAAGGCCAATGGCCAGTCCATATTCACAGTCCCAACAGGGTGACATGTGACAACTTGTCACCCATTGCTTGCCTACACTGGTACGGACAGGGGACATCCCCCTCGGAGGGGCATACAAGGGGCAGGCCAGGCACCGCAGGGACAGGATCAGGGGATGCCAGAAGGAGGCAGTGAAGGGGTGGTGGGTGCAGGAGTGTCACCGGCAACTGCAGTGGAGGTGTCTGACTCAGTGGGGGCCGGCACCACTGTAGGGCACAAGTCAGATGGTGTGGGTGCCGGCACCACTGCAGTGGGCCGGTCAGATGGAGTGGACTGGGTCCCCACTGCAGTGCCCAAGTCAGATGGGGTGGTTGTGGACTCCACTGCAGTGCATAACTCCAAGGGAGTGGAAGGGGGGCATATGAGGTGGGCAGGACAGAGGAGGGGGACCCGGTCTCCACACCAGTGGCACAAACAGGCTGAGCATCTGGGTTGGGGGTGGAAGAGCAAGTGGTAGGGGGGAGGGCCTAAGCAGTTTGGGGATGCGGTATTGGTGTGTGGGGGAACCTGGGGCTGGGTGTGGGGGGGAACCTGTGGAGTGGTGGCCTGGGGGATGGAGGAGAGAGACTGTGTGGTGGAGCTGCGTGGTGGTGGTGGTGGGGTCTTGCCCTTCCTGGTCCGGGGGGACTTCCTAATGGGGTCCTAAGTCTGCCTGTGCCTGGGGAGGGTGTCCGGGTGTGAGGGGCACTACCCTCTATGTGTGGTGGTGGCCTCTTCCGCCTGTACGTTGGGTCAGATGGATCTGTGGGGAAGAGGGCAAGCTCACAGAGGAAGAGCTTCTGGGAGGGGGGGTTGCAGGTGAGGCAAGGGAAGGGGTTTTGGAGGGAGAGGCATCTGAGGACTGCGGAGTGCTCGTGGATGCTTGTGTGTGTGTCTGGGCCCCATCCCCTGTGAGTGAGGTATCAGTCCCCTGACTGTGCGTGCGTGTGCGTCTGGATTTTGGCTTGTGTGTCTGTGTGCTGCTTGGGTCTGTGCTGGTGCGTGCCTGTGTGTGTGTGCTTGGGACAGGTAGGGTGCTGGGGATTGTGGATGGGGCAGAGGTAGGAGGGGTGAGGGACTGTTGCAGGAGGGACACTGCTGCCGTCAGTGAGGAGGCCATGGACTGATTGGTCCGCTGTAGGGCAGACATGCCAGATGAGATGCCCTCCATGAATGACACCAGTTGTGTCAACAGACCCGTGTGTGCATGGAGGACACTCAGCATTGATGTCTACCCTACATGGATCTGTTTCAGCAAGTCCACAGACTCCACACTCAGGGCAGCAGGGGAGACAGAGGCAGGGGGTGCGGTGCCTGGCACGAAGGAGACACGCTCCCCTACACAGGAGCCTCCACGGACATGTGGGATGGGAGCAGATGGGAGGGTGGAGATGGTGGTGGTGGCGGGGACAGACTTGCTCGATTTTGTCTGTGGTCTGCTGACACCCGCCTCCACAAGGGAGTCCTCACTGGAAGCGCTGTGTTCCTCAGCCGAGGTGGTCGTAGCTGAGGTCTCCTCAGTGTGGCTCCCCTCACCCTCCATGCCACTGGGTCCCTCGGTCTCCTCTGCAGTGGACCCAGTCTGGCTCTGCCGCTCCTCTTGGTCCGTGGAGCTGTCTCCTCCTGTGGCCGTGGATGTATCTGCAAACAATCAGGATAAACAGAGCAACATTAGTCACCTGTACTGACTACACACACCACAGTCAGTACAGCACATCACAGAGCAAGCCCCGCCATCATTTGCTAGACATTGCAATAAGTGCTGACACTGATTTGAAGAAGCCCATTGTCTGCCTGACAGTCATTCATGCCACTCATATCCTACCTGTCCATGCACCCATCTGTCTGGTGCCTGTTGGATGCCACTAATCATATGTGCACACATGCACCACATACACAGTTGTTGGACATCCAAGAGAACATATGGAAATGTGTCACTCCAAACACATGCCATCTCCTGCCACTGACTCAGTACATGTGTCAGGAAAAGTGATGGGCAGAGTCTCTGTCGATATGCAGGTTTTGCTTCCATCACCAGACACAATGATGTCCTCATGTCCTGATAGTCAATGCAACAATGGTGTGCATGCAGGACATATCACACTACTGCCGGATCACCCTTTGCAAGTTGAATGTCATGGCACAGGCCTGCCTGGCAAGTCAGTCATAACTGTCTCCTGTCACAGGGGCAGTGCATCCACACAACACCAGTCTGCACTGTGTCACAATCATGGAAGTTTTAGGAATGCAAGCCCTGTAGCTGACAGGTGCACATGTGCACCCCTGGCCACCCACATCATGAGGACTAAGATGATCCCACGTCATTCAAATGAGACATTTGAGTGACTGCAAACACAAATCCATACACATGAGCACTTCACCGTCTGATGAGAATGAACCAAAGCTGCCTGCACCTCAATGTTGCATACACCATTGTGCACAGTCAAGGGATTAGAGACCTATGTATTAACCAATGTGCAGATCCTATAGACATAACTCAGATGGCTGGCCACCCCAAACTGTTAAACACTCCGGGAGTCCAAAAAGCAAGGCCACACCACGGTGACATAGAGGCAGACACCTGAGTGCACTCTTCACAATGCCCAATATGTATGCTGACACACGGGAGTGGGAGAACAGAGTGCCTTCGATGTCCGGAGTAGGCATTACAGTCCTGGTCCATGTGCAACATGGTATTACCCTGAACACTAGGCAGGGTGCTATGCATGTGTCACACACATGATGTACATACTTCTGAGGCTCCTACATTGGTCTCAGCTGCAGCATGGGTGTGTGGCACATACCCCAGACATGTGGTGAGTCAGAACAGCAATTGGAACACATATTAAAGCCATACCCAGAGTACATGTCAGATCACAGGCATTGTGTGAGCAATTGTACCACCCATGCAGCCCACAACAAAGTTCCTGTAACTGATGCTGTCCCCAACGTGAACCACAGGTAACTGCAAGTACACAGTACCCAAGTGACCTAAGTCACAGACTGTAAGGGCCACACCTGTGTATCAGATGAGGAGGGGGCATGACACAAGTGAGGGACATGAGTCCAGGACGACAAGACAGTCGTACTGTGGAAGTGTAACCAGGCTAAAGGAGTGCATAGAGCATGTTAGTCATAGTACCCATAAATGGCTAGCACTTACCCCCTCCTTGCTGCTGTCTGGCCTTCAGCTGCCCATCCAGGTCAGGGAAGACCACCGCCAGAATCTGGAGCATGTGGGGGGTCATGGTCCGGTGTCCGCCCCTCCTGCGAGGAGGCGACAGCTTCAGCTGGACCCTTGCGATCCTCCGGGTCCAGCCACGAAGGTCCTGCCACCTCTTCTGGCAGTTACGGATCCGGCGCTTGTAGACCCCCACAGATCGTACTGCCCGGGCAATGGTCAGCCAGATCTCCTGCTTCTGGTGGGCATCAACCTGTGAGGATGACAAAGTGAAAAGGCCATTACTACACATGCAACATATCCGTGCATCACACAGTTGGATATACATGTCTCAATCACAGGGGCATGTGATGTACACAGGTAGTGCAACTATGGCTATGAACAGTTGTCCAGCAGTTACTAAATGGTATCATTACCTGGGAAGTAAAACCTTGTTGGAATGCACTGTTACTGCACTATACCTGTTCAGTGCATGTAACTACACACTTTGGGGGTGACAACTACTCAGTGAGCATGCTAGCCACTGGTGTACACACTGTAAGTACTGCTAGTCAGACAACATGCACAATTAGTAATGCAGTGGACAGCACACTCACCTGCTCCCCTGGTTTCCCATACAGCTTGCTGTACTGTGGAAGGAGGCTGTCCAGCAGGGCCTGGTTCTCCTCAGTGCTGAAGGCTGGGGCTCTATCCACAGTACGTGCCATTGCAGTAGCCAGAGGATGCAGAGACAGCAGCAGTGGTAGTGGCAGATGTCGTCCTGGAGCATGTAGTGCAGGCAAGTGAGCTCTCAGGGGAACAGCCAGCCTTATATGTGTGCTGCAGAGGCAGATTCTGTCCCATGTGTCCAAAGTGATAGGTCCAGGTCGTTTGCATCTTCTGAATCTGGCCAATTCATGGAATTGCACGACTTATACACGCCTACAGCATCCTTTAAAATTTCAACTTGATGACACCCATGAATTTGCAACATTGTTGTGGGTGGCCAAGTGAATTCACTGCATCCGACTCGTACAAGCTTCGAATACGCGTCCGTTACCTTGTCAGTCCATAGCCAATGCATGCGCACGGATCGGTCCATTGCTGTACGACGCGTATTTCGAAATACAACACGCATCCGTCAACATCAGATGCAATGGCCAATGCGTGCGCACGGATCGGTCCATTGCTGTACGACGCGTCCCTGTACAAGTCACTCGCATATGTCACCATGGTTGTCATTGGTGAACGTATGCCAGCCACAATTACTTGCCAGGGACTCAGGGGCACACCTACAACACCACATCCTGTCCACACTGTATCCTAAGGCATGTAAGGCTGCCTTACCTGTGTGTGTATGGGGGTCAACATGTGGTTTGTTGGGTGGCACTCGGGGTCAACCACTCCCAGGCTGTGCACGTGTTCATGGGGACAGAATCCTATGTGTGTTGTGCACATGACCACTGTGATGTGCAACTGTTCAGTTCAGAGCATGTGGCATGGTCACATTTCCAGGTTGTATATGTGTATGTTATGTCACATACACCCTGAGTCCCATGTGGGATGGTATGTACGTCACAGGGTGAGCCATTGCCACAATTGTGATGGCCCTCCACAGTCTGTGTGCATGTTGTGTTTCAGATGTCTCTGATTCCATGTGCACAATGGGAGACAGTCTCCACATCCACGTTGTTTGTGTATCGAGATTGATGTTGTGGGTGTGTGTGTCACAGCCGTCCATGCATGTCCTGCAGAGGCAACAGGGGCCACTACCTGTGGGAGTCATGGTTGTTTTGCTGGCGTGTACATGATACGCCATGTCATGCCAGTGTCCATGTGGCAATACAGGGTCCCTGGGAATCTACCTGTCAAAGAGCTGTGATGCCTGGGGCACATCTGTCCTCACTTGTCACTGTGGTGTGTGTTTGGAACGTGACAGCAGTACATGGGTACTGTGACACAGCCTAATGATTTCCCATAGCACAACCTGGAACTTGTTGTCAACACATGTTGAACTGAGATGTTAGATGATGGCCATGTAGGTGCCATATATGTCCATACAGAATGGCACACACATCAAGTACTTGTGTCTCGTAATGATGTATCATGTGATATTGAGTATGGTCAATGCCACATATGTGGGGTGACTGACAATCTTTCTTTGTTCACCTATGTACTGCAGGGCACCAGCTGTCCATAGACCATTCCCTGACCTTGCAACCATGGTGGAACGTGACTGCATCCGACGGTACCGCTTCAACAGGCCGCTGATTGAGGAATTGGCGGGGCGGTTGGCCCCACATTTGCTAGCTGGCCGGCCATACCCTACAGTGCTGACCCAGAAGGTGAAGGTGATGGCAGCCCGACACTTCTTTGCCACCGGTACCTTTCAACACACTGTGGCATCTGCTGGTGGGATGTCACAGACCATGTTCAGCCGTGTGCTACGCGATGTTTTGGAGGCAATGTTAACATACTTGAACCAGTACATCTATTTCCCTAAACGTCAACAACTCACTGACGTCAAGAGTGACTTCTATGCCCTGGGGAGGATACCACATGTCATCGGCTCCATTGATGGGACACATGTGGCTTTGGTACCACCACAGGCACATGAGCAGACATACAGGAACAGGAAACATTTCCATTCTATCAATGCTCTGGTGGTATGTCTTGCAGATATGAGCATCTCACATCTGTGTGCACGTTTCCCCAGTTCTGCACATGATGCCTACATAATGAGGAGTAGTCGCATCCCGAGGATGATGTCACAGATGCAGAACCTGCGTGCCTGGCTTGTCGGTGTGTACTGACTTTTTACCATTGTGTGTGTTCTGCAATGTTGTATTCCACCCTCTTTTCCAACTCAGCTAATTTGCAATTGTCTGTATGTAGGTGACTCCGGATACCCCAACATGCCGTGGTTGCTGACACCCCTCAGGAACCCTGTGACACCAGCCCAAATGCGCTACAATGAGGCATATGGTCGGACCAGGAGAGTGATCGAGCGGACATTTGGTCTCCTGAAGAGCCACTTTCGCTGCCTGGACAAGACAGGAGGGGCCCTCCCATATGCCCCTGCAAAGGTGTGCAAGATTTTCATTGTCTGCTGCATGCTACACATCCTGGCAGTGCGGAAGGAGTTGCCTCTCATCCTGGATGACAATGACCAGCATCCGCCACCTGTGGAGGATCCTGGCCTGGGCCACGATGCCAGTGATGATGATGATGATGAGGGTGATTTCCGCACACAGCTCATCAACAACTTCTTCAGCTGAATGTGAGTATACAGAGATGTTATGTCAATGATTTGAGTTTGCATGATATGTGTTGGTGGTGCTCTGTTGCTGTTTGAGTGTGGCTATGTGCTACTTGACTGGATGCGTGCAGCGATGTGTCCTTACAGGTAGTCTGTACTCCCCAACAGTGTTGACATGCTAACTTGGTTTTGTGTAGGTATCTTGTGACATGTATTGGGCATGAGTATTGCAGTTCTGTCCTGTTCTTCTGTGCTTTTCACTGTGTGTCATGTCTGTCCTTCACAGGGTACTTTCAGAGTTGTTTGGTCAACTGTGATCCCCGACACCATGATTCAACTTCCAGGGTGGAAGCAGTCGTTTCCCTACAGGTGATGTGCCACACACCCCTGGACTTTATTTCTTCAACACTTGGTGACTGTGTGGCCACTGCCACGTGGGATTACCTTGCATCTGCAGTGGAAACAACATGTTGCAAATGTGTAATAAACCTGTGCTTCACTTTGGGATGTGCGTTGTCTGTGGTCACACATCTGACTGACATTTGCTTACTGCACCTGTGGGCTAGTTAACACAGACTCTGAATAGGTGTGGTGTCTGTGCATTCCACTGTATTTCCTGGCAACATCAGTGTAGGCGATGAGTCAGATGGCCGTGGTGTGTATGTGTTGTGTTGCCCTAGTGGTGTGGTTCCCTCATATGTGTCACGTCGCCATGACTCACATAACGGTGTTGAAATTGCTGTAGCAGTTAGCATGCACAGTGTAATTTAGCAGATCATCATCTCCATGACACAAACCATGTTGGAATCACAACAGAGGCAAGTATGGTGTATTAGTGAGTTTATTTACATACATGTGTGAGGATAGTGCACAGGATGGTGGGTGCTGTACATTGGGATTGGAATCCAAAGTTCCCAGATGAGTTGGAAGTGTTGGTAGCAGAAATGTCCAGAGTACAGTCCACAGTCATCTGATACATTAGTCCAACTTAAACTCCCCATGTCATGTGGGAGAGTTGGGTTGCATTCGACAGGGTGAACAGTTTGCACACAAAGGAGAATTTCCAGACCAGGTGTTGGGTTCCTGGGGGATGTGCATGGCCATCTGCCTCTCAGTTGTCCTTCCTCGGACGACCCCTCTTCTTCTTTCTGGGGGGACCCTCACGTGCAGGCCGCTGTGGTGCAGAGGACTCTCCACCAGAGTCATCCTCCCTCCCTGTGGCAGTTGCAGATGTTGCGGCACCAGATGTTGTGGGCACACAGGGAGGTGTTGACATGTTGGTGCTAATCTGGCAGAGGCATGTCAATATGTCCCTCTGCACCGCTGTCAGTTCTTCCAATGTGTCCCACTTGGACTCCATGCGAGACATGTGCGTCTCCACACGGGACATGTGGGAGTCCAAGCGGGCATGATGGGCAGCCTGCTGCTGTTGAATGTCCTTGAGGATCCCCACTACCTGGCTGACCTCTCCGGTGCTAGTTGTGGGTCATCATGCAGTCCAGACCCCTCTGCAAACAGCGACCTCTGCCTACCACCCCTCCCACCACCCCTGGCCACATGGGCGGGACCTGCGGTGGCACGCACAGGTGACCCTAGGCCCCCTTGGGGGTTGGTACTGGGGTTGTTGTCCGTTGCTTCCTGGGGGGCCGGGGTCCCTGTGCTGTTGTCATTCAGTGTCCTTGGTCTGTCCGTGCCGGCGGGGGTGGTCTGTGTGTTGGCAGATGTTGGAGGAGTGGGTGCAGGGGGTGCAGATGGTGGTCCTGCTGGTGCTGCATGATGACTCACACCGGAGGGGCCAGGTAGGTCTTCACCATCCAAGGAGGGCAGAGGCTGTTCCACACCAGAGAGCTCAGGGGCCACCGGAGCCTGGGACAGGGACTCCTCATCATCTGCTGCTGTGTCCCCATCATCACCTGTGTTTGGAAGAGACACACAATGTATGTTATGTTTCTACAGGCATCAATGGTTCAAACACATGACAGTTGTGACTGTACATCTGGATGTGTGCCTGTACATTGCATTGTCCTAAGTTGTCACAGCCAGAGGTTGATATTGGTGTAGCACATTGTCCTGCCAACCTGAAGCATTTCAATGTGAATGTTGAGATGTGTGCATGACCAGCTCATGTATTGATTGGCTGTACATGGCCATTGCTACTCAAGGGCCATCACGTGCCTGACACAGGTGTGTCATCCTTGTCCACATTTAGGGTGGCAGTTTTTGCCAGTCTTTGTGCGTCACATTGGTGTGTCTGGACAACATGGTCACAGTCCGGTATGCCTGGGATTTCTTGGGAGTATCTGTGTTGTTGTCTAGGTTCCTAGTTCACGTCTCATTTCATACAAGTGATGTTGTTAACGTAGCTAATGATGTTGTTGCTGAGTTTTGTACGTGCAAACGTGATTAATCTTGTCAATGTCCTCCATGGTGATAAGGATTGGGCACGGCAGCTCTCTGGCTTTTCCATTCTCATGACAGTGATGGCCAGTGGTATGTGTTGCAGTTCTGCTGCTGTGAGTAGCATGTCTCCTCAAATGCAGTCCAGGTTGGTGCTTGTGTCTACAGTGTCTATGACAGTGAGTGGTGTGTTGTGTGAAGGATGCATATGTTGCCGAACGATGTGGGAGTGGAATGCAGCTCACAACCGCAACTTGTGTGACTGACACCATGCTACAGTGTCAGGTATATTGGTGTGTCCATTCCATTCACTGTCAGGTGTCCCCTGTCAATGATGTCTCTGTGACTTCCTGTGTGTTTTGTGCTATGTAGTATGTCTGATTCTCCACAGTTGTCATCTGCAAGACACACCTTCACAGCCAGGCCAGGGGGCACCCCTGGACACTGCATCCCCTGACAGTGTGTGTAAACATAGAGTTGCAATGGCTGTGAGTGTGTACGTGTTTGGGTTGGCCAGTGCATGGGTGTGAATTGCAGGCACATCATTTCTCAGGCCCATGTGTCAGCCATCTTGCCAGGGCTTTTACTTTGGGAGTGACTGGTCCCACGTGTGCAATGTGTTTTTGCAGAGTAGGTGTGTGTATGGCCAGCATTGGTGGTATTTGGTTGACATCCGGACCTCCTTCTCCCCCCAGCCCAGTTATCCCACCATGAAGCATGCCACCCTTGCAGTGGGTGCAGGTTAACTCTCAGGATGTCAGTCAGTGGTGTCCTGCTGTTGGTTGGTGCACAGTTCCCAGCAGGGCCTTGTGCTCCCCACAACATAGCACCATTGTCAGACATCTTTGAAGTGGCTTTTCACTCCCTGTGAGGTGTGCATGCTTCAGTGGGAGCTTGCTGGGCCATGTGGGTGGGGGATGTTGAGCTGTGACTACCACTCCCATCATGCTATTGCCTACACCCCCCTTTCCAGCATGCCCACACTTCCTTCCTTTTGAGTCGACTTCACTGTGTGTGAGTGTGACAGCAATGGCAAGATGGCTGACAGTGTGGTCCTGTTGTTTGTTGGTGCACAGTTCCCAGCAGGGCCTTGTGCTCCCCACAGCTGAGGCCAGTGTCAGACATCTTGGAAGTGGCTTTTCACTCACTCTCTTGTAGAGCATGGTCCCAGGTGTGTTGTTTGGAGTTAGTGGAAGTGGTGTGTGTGTAAGGGCCTTCTGGTAGATGTAGTCGGAGCTGGCACTCATCCTCCCCCCAGGCCAGACATCCCACCATGAAACGTGCTTCCATTGCAGGGAGTGCAAGTTGGCTGTCAGGATGTCAGTCAGTGGTGTCCTGCTGTTGGTTGGTGCACAGTTCCCAGCAGGGCCTTGTGCTCCCCACAACAGAGCACCATTGTCAGACATCTTTGAAGTGGCTTTTCACTCCGTGTGAGGTGTGCATGCTTCAGTGGGAGCTTGCTGGGCCGTGTGGGTGGGGGATGTTGAGCTGTGACTACCACTCCCATCATGCTATTGCCTACACCCCCCCTTCCCAGCATACCCATACTTCCTTCCTTTTGACTCTGCTTCCCTGTGGGGTAGTGTGCCTGTGCTGACAGGATGGCTGACAGTGTTGTCCTGGCGTTTGTTTGGCTACAAGTCCCAAAAGTGTCCCTGTGCTTCACACAGCATAACCCAGTGTGGTAGTTCTTTGTGGGATATTTAATTAGAGTGTGAGGCAATGCATTCTCCCAGGTGAGTTGTGTAGAGTTTGTGTTAAGGGGGTGTGTGAGAAAAGCTGCTGGTAACTATGGTCAGAGCTCTCAGTCCTCCTTCCCACCCAGCCAGATATCCCACCATGGAACATGCTTCCATTGCAGGGAGTGCAAGTTGGCTTTCAGGATGTCAGGCAGTGGTGTCCTGCTGTTGTTTTGAGCACAACCCCCAGCAGGGGCTTGTTCTCCCCACAGCAGTACCCAGTGTCAGCCATCTTGTCAGTTCTTTTCCACTCCCTGTGATGTGAGCATGGTTCAGAGTGGTATTGATGGGCCAATTGTGAGGGTGACCAATATCTGTGACTACAACTCCCATCATGCTATTGGCTACACTCACTTCACCAGCATACACACAATTCCTTCCTTTCAGTCAGCTTCCCTGTGAGGTGGTGTTCTAGTGGTGGCAAAATGTCTGACAGTGTTTGTTGGTTAGATTTGTGCCACTGCCTTGCTCTATTTGTTGTTAGGTTTGTACATGTCATGGCACAGTTACATATCACTATGAGATGGCAGGTATTGTGTTTGTCTGACTAGCATACACATCTTGGGATGATTATCTTTTGGTTACTTTGGCTTTGCTAACGGTGCATGGTTTCACTATCCCCTTGACAGTGATGTGTGTGTATTGTCACACAATATTGGGTATATTGGTTGTGTACTCACCAGGCTCTGGGATGTCTGATAGTCCCTGTATGCTCTCTGGTGGTAGGATGGCCCGCACCTTCTCCTCCCAGGACCTGAGGTATACTGGTTTGGCAGGAGGGCCACCGCCGGTGCGCTGACTCAAGGCGTGTTCCTTCTTGAGTAGGTCCTTGACCCTCCTGCGCACATCATACCACCTGTTCTGGATGTCTTCCTTTGTGCGCAAACATGGTGATTGTGCGTTCACCCTGTCGACGATCCTCTCCCACATCTTGGTTTTCTGCGACATGGGGGTCTGTTGGACCAATGTACCAAACAACTGTGGCTCTACTCTGAGGATTTCATCTACCAGGACTTCCAATTCACTGTCTAGGAACTTTGGATTCTTCTTTGGGGGCATGGTGATGGGTGGTGGTGGGGATTGATGTGTGTGTGAGTGTGCATGTGAGGGAGGGTGAGTGTCAGTTTTGCTGGGTGTATGTGAGGGTGCTTTTAGGGAGGTGCTAATGGTGTGTGGCTTGTGTGATGGATGAGTTGTGAGTGTGTCTGTGGTTGCTGTATGATGGTGTTCTGTGCTGGCAGGTCTCTTGAATTTGCAAAGGATCATGGTAGGGATTTGTGGCCTGTATATGGGTGGAGTTGTGGGTGTGTCTTTGTTCCATGTTTTTTTTCCTCAGTATTTATTGACTTTGTCATTGCTTGTTTGGTCCTTTTTTTTGTATTTTTTCCTTTGTATTTTTTGGGCATCTAGGAGACGTTCTTCTGACCGAGTAGGATGCTGCAGTTGGCTCATGCGAGCTTCTCCGAGTCTTCACGCTGTCTTTCTGCTGGGTTTCATGTGCGGCGTACGCATCGGTCGCGGAGTATTCGGTTGCTTCGGCTCCCTGTTTTCTATGCGTGTCGGTCGTACGGCTTGAGCTCCGTGCGACTCGGTCTGGTTTTACACGCATTGCATCGTACTGCGCGGGTCGGAGTTCGCGGGTACGTATCTGTCGGGTTCATTCCTGGTGCGTGTCAGTCGGTTCGATTTGCGTACATTTTCCGGCCGAATAGCTGGATTCCGTGCGGTTTGGTCGTTCGGCTTGTGTTCCGTACTAGTCGGTCGTAATTCACATGCATAGCATCGTACCTCGCGGATCGGACAGCGCCGGTACGTGTCGGTCGGACTACATTCCCGTACCGAGTTGGTCGGTACGTTTTCCGGCCTGAATCGGAATCGGCCCCTAAACATATATAAATTACTATTCCCACTCCAGTCAGTATTAAGTCATGGAAGGTGCTGGACACTAAAGATATATAATTTACTATTCCAACTCCACCAAATATTAAGTCCAAGAAAGTGCTGGACACTAAACATATATAAATTACTATTCCCACTCCAGTCACTATTAATTCAGGGAAGGTGCTGGACACTAAACATATATAAATTACTATTCCCACTCCAGTCAGTATTAAGTCAGGGAAGGTGCTGGACACTAAGGGGCCGATTCCGATTCGGGCCGGAAGCGCACCTAACAGTATTTGTCCGGAAAAAAACCAAGCCGAACGCGTGTTTCCCGACCAATTCGAACAGTCGTCCGAACGAGCAAGTACGATGCGCATAACAGCCCAGATTCCGAGCGAGCCGTACTCACCAATTCCAGCTCCTGTTCCCTGCCCGAGCCGGATCCGTAAACGCCGATTCGAGTCGCACGGAAGCAAATACACAGCACCTTCCGGCCGGACGAGTACGATGCGCCTTCCGTACGCGCCGAACCCGTCGCTACATCCGGCACTTCAGAGCATCCGGGAGAGCTGCACATAAGCTCCGATTCGCGCCACAAGATGATCCACGGCGACGAGACGAACAAGCCAGCGACGAGTACGAGTCAAAGCCACGAGAAACCCGAACGAGACGAACCAACCATGAATCCCATCACGTAGGTCCTACCAATACTCTACATCTATTACCGGGACCGGTACGGACGCGTACGACGCAGACGGTAAGTCAAACACCCACAACACAAACAAACGTCACGTACCCGAAATATGTCACACACACATAGGGATGCAGAAATGTAGTACACTAGCAACAGCAGAACCATAGGGGCGGGATGGTTATCACCAATGCCATACACACCCATAGGGGGATGGATGCCTACCACTAATACCATCCCCACTCATAGGGGGATGGATGCCTACCACTACCACCACCCCTACTCATGGGGGCTGGGATGCCTGTCACTACTACCCTCCCCACTCATAGGGGGATGGATGCCTGCCACTACTACCATCCCCACTCATAGGGGGATGGATGTCTACCACTACTACCATCCCCACTCATAGGGGGATGGATGCCTGCCACTACTACCATCCCCACTCATAGGGGGATGGATGCCTGCCACTAATACCATCCCCACTCATAGGGGGATGGATGCGTACCACTACTACCATCCCCACTCATAGGGGGATGGATGCCTGCCACTACTACCATCCCTACTCATAGGGGGATGGATGCCTGCCACTAATACCATCCCCACTCATAGGAGGATGGATGCCTACCACTAACACCACCCCTACTCATAGGGGGATGGATGCCTGCCACTACTACCATCCCCACTCATAGGGGGATGGATGCCTGCCACTAATACCATCCCCACTCATAGGGGGATGGATGCCTACCACTACCACCACCCCTACTCATGGGGGCCTGGATGCCTGTCACTACTACCATCCCCACTCATAGGGGGATGGATGCCTACCACTACTACCATCCCCACTCATAGGGGGCCTGGATGCCTGTCACTACTACCCTCCCCACTCATAGGGGGATGGATGCCTACCACTACTACCATCCCTACTCATAGGGGGCCTGGATGCCTGCCACTACTACCATCCCCACACATAGGGGGATGGATGCCTACCACTACCACCACCCCTACTCATGGGGGCCTGGATGCCTGTCACTACTACCCTCCCCACCCATATGGGGATGGATGCCTGCCACTACTACCATCCCCACTCATAGGGGGATGGATGCCTACCACTACTACCATCCCCACTCATAGGGGGCCTGGATGCCTGTCACTACCACCCTCCCCACTTATAGGGGGATGGATGCCTGCCCCTAATACCATCCCCACTCATAGGGGGATGGATGCCTACCACTACCACCACCCCTACTCATGGGGGCCTGGATGCCTGTCACTACTACCATCCCCACTCATAGGGGGATGGATGCCTACCACTACTACCATCCCTACTCATAGGGGGCCTGGATGCCTGTCACTACCACCCTCCCCACTTATAGGGGGATGGATGCCTGCCCCTAATACCATCCCCACTCATAGGGGGATGGATGCCTACCACTACCACCACCCCTACTCATGGGGGCCTGGATGCCTACCACCCACACAACCCCTACTCATAGGACGGGTAATGCATGACACAACCAGCATACTCCAACATAAGGAATGTCTGAAAAATACATCCCCCAACACCATGACAAGCGTGTGTAGTCTGTGTCAAATGCCTACAACACTGAACAAGACATTGAACATACAATGTGACCCCCTATCACATGTGTCACACATAAATGTGTGTGGCCTCCACAATGCAAGCAGACCATGACCACTGTGGCAATGGGGTCTAACACCCCATCATCACAGTGACCAAAAGGTAAGTGTGGGGTCCATACCGGAAGCACATTTTGAACATTGTGGCAATGGGGTCTAAAGCCCCATCACCACAGTGACCAAAAGGTAAGTGTGGGGTCCATAGCTGAAGCACATTTTGAACATTGTGGCAATGGGGCCTAAAGCCCCATCACCACAGTAACCAAAATGTAAGTGTGGGGTCCATAGCTGAAGCACATTTTGAACATTGTGGCAATGGGGTCTAAAGCCCCATCACCACAGTGACCAAAATGTAAGTGTTGACATGGGAAAGGCTGCAACTGCCAAACTGCATGGATGATTCCTGGTCACACAACAACAAACAAATCAGTGGCTTAGTAGTGCTTGTGTCCCATAGCAACATAGATTGGGTGAGGCAAACAGTGCAGTGCCAATGAAACATCGCTTTGGCCATGTGCAGACAAACATCACCCATGGGGGCTCACATTGTAAACATTCACGAATGACACAATGACAGAAGTGACCATCATAATGCAGACCCACATATCTGCACCAATGGACACACAAATGTAGATATCCTGTGGACACTGTAGATGTGAGGTGAACAAATACCATTCCATGGCAGCAATGGGACATACAAACCATGATCATTGTGCTGACTGATGACCTAGGAGTCCCAGGGACAGCAGGGGAATGCCACCAAACAACATACAGCCAATGGCACACTAAAGAAATGCCAATGCAGTGGTGCAAATGCACAAACACAAACAGGCAGACTCACACTGCATATCAAACACAACAGGTGATGGGGGTGGTGTGCCAGTGTCCCCAGGCAAACACACAACACATGAGGAGGCCTGAATCCCTATTACACAGATGTCAATACAGTGCCACACAAAAGTAACTCATGGATCGGATTCCCCTATGTGGGCAATCAGGCATTGTTAGATGAGAGGGAGCCCAAATTACAAATGTCACACAAGCTTGTAGGAACAGCAACTAACACAGCAAGAGACAGACCCACCACAGCACTACCCCCAGGGACCCCACATTGTGGTGACACTGGCCTGCATGATAATCCCACTGTGATGACAAAGGTAGATGTCGTACACACTGTGAACCACAGTCATGTGTCCTGAGCAACTAACTACCATCACACCTACACAAGCACAAATCAATCAGCACGGCCTGTCAGACAAGGCCAACATGGAGGTAGGGGTCTAGCCCTGCAACAACTCTCATTTGCACACACTCAACACCACACACCTTGATCTCCACCAATGTGCAGCAGTGAAGCTCACATGGACTGGTGACATTGCACATGCACCCATGACAATCCCAGGGGTGGTGGGGGAAACTAAGGTGGAGATACCCATCACATATGGCCAGTCAACAAGACTCGTGAATGTCTGACACACTGCACAGTACGCTGTACATGGGCATGACGTCAAATCCACACCAACCAATGGGATCCCAGCCACAGTCACACACCAATGAAGAAGCCAAGGTCACCCACAAAGAACACACGTTGACAACTTCCAACATTGCAGCTCTGACCCTGAGGAGTGGCAGCAGTCACACACACAACGTGTCACAATCACTGAAAGCCAACACAAACTGTAAATTACATGACTTGTGTAACCAACAAGTGCCAAGGGGAATCCTGACTGTGTCTCATCTGCGTTTGCCCACAAACTCAGCCCTGACAGCAAACACACCTATGGATGACACCCTGATGACCAGTAATGTGCCATGCACCCACATCACAGAGAGGCCAGGGCGAAGATTTGGGGGGAACATTGCTCAACTCAGCAAGCATCACAAACAGGAACATCACTAGGGACCCCAGCCTGCATAGCAAAATGGAAGTGAACACACACAGACATGCTCACACAACACACACTTTGGGCTCAGGCAATGTCACGGAATTACACACTGCCATGAGGGGACTCCACTCCTGTGTAAGGAAAGCTGTGCCATACGTTGTCTCTGCAGGGCTCTATCATGTCAGCAGAACACTTGGTCACTCAGTCAACAATTAGCACAAAATGAAGGCTCTCGTCACATCAGCCTGGTCATGGCAGTGTCACCGAAATCATCTGCACCGATCAAATACACATGTATAGCAAGTTGCACTGATACCACAGATGAGTCCTTCCCCATTGATGCCCAAACTTGCATGTCCAGCGGAGATGGTCACACGGTCAGGGAAATAGACAAATTGAACAATGGCAAGCACATCTGATGTGCAGGGGTGTAAGCCACAGATGTGATATTGCAAAAACATGTAGGGAATCCCATTGGCAAATATGAAAAACATGACACCCTCATATTGCTGCAAAGGATGACATGGCTACACACCAGGATAGGACACATTCACCCTGGACCACATGGGGTCCTGCACAGTAACACTTCATTTACCTGATATCAAAAATCACCATCACTGCAGCAAGGGCATGGTTAGCATCCTCAACATCATGTACATCTGAAGCAAAACCACTAGAGAACTGAAAGCAGCTTTATCGAGCATATGTGATTTGAAAATAGAAAGTCCTGACAAAAACCAAAGGCCAATGGCCAGTCCATGACTAAAGTCCAAACAGGGTGACAGTGGCAGATGTCACCCTTTGCTTGCCTGCACTGCTACGGACCAGGGACATTCCCCTCAGAGGGGCATACGGGGGGCAGGCCAGGCACCGCAGGGACAGGATCAGGGCTTACCAGAAGGAGGCAGGGAAGTGGTGGCTGGTGCTGGAGAGTCACTGACAACTGCAGTGAAGGTGTCTGACATGGTGTGTGCCGGCACAACTGGGGGGCATGAGTCAGATGGTGTGGGTGTCGGCACATCTCCAGTGGGGTGGCCAGATGGAGTGGACAGGTTCCCCACTGCAGTGCCCAAGTCAGACGGGGTGGTAGTGGACTCCACTGCAGTGCCCATCTCCAGGGGAGTAGAATGGGGTTCAGGTAAGGTGGGCAGGACAGAGGGGAGGACACGGTCTCCACACCAGTGGCACAAACATGTGCAGCGGGGGTGTGTGGCTGGAAGAGCAAGTGGTAGGTGGAGAAGGCCGCATCATTTTGGGCATGGTGTATCTGTGGGTGGGGGAACCTGGGGCAGGGTGTGGTGGGGGAACCTGTGTTGTGGGTGCCTGAGGGATGGAGGAAGGAGACTGTGTGGTTGACCTGCAGGGCGGTGGCAGGGTCTTGCTCTTCCATGCCTGGGGGGACTTGCGGGTGGGGGCCTCAGTCTGTCTGCGCCTGGGGGAGGGTGTCCGGGGGCGAGGGGCACTCCCCTCTGTGTGGGTGGACTTCCTCTTCCCCCTGTATGCTGGATCAGCGGGATCGGAGGGGAAGAGGCCGAGGTCACAGAGGAAGAGCTGCTTTGTAGGTGGGGTTGCAGGTGAGGCAAGGGAAGGGGTCTTGGAGGGAGAGGAATTTGAGGACTGCGGAGTGACCGTGGATGCCTGTGTGTGTGTCTGTTCCCCATCCCCTGTGGGTGTGGTATCAGTCCCCTGAGGATGCTTGTGTGCACGTTTTGGCTTTGTTTTGTGTGTTTCTGTGCTGCTCGTGTCTGTGTGTTTGGGTGATTGTGCAGGTGTGCATGTGCTTGGGACAGGTAGGGTGCCAGGAAGTGTGGATGGGGCAGAGGTAGGAGGGGTGATGGACTGTTGGAGGAGGGACACTGCTGCCATCAGGGAGGAGTCCATGGACCTATTGCTCCTCTGTAGGGCAGACATGCCCGTCGAGATGCCCTCCATGAACGATACCAGCTGTGTCAACAGAGTGGTGTGTGCATGGAGGACCCTCAGCATTGCTGTCTGCCCTACATGGAGCTGGCGAAGTAGGTACACAGACTCCTCACTCAGGGCAGCAGGGGACACAGGGGCAGGGGGTGTGGTGCCTGGCACGAAGGAGACACGCTCCCGAACATGGGAGCCTCCACGGACCTCTGGAATGGGAGGGCGGTGGTGGTGGCGGGGCCAGACATACTAGCTGGGGTGTGGTGGCTGCTGACACCCGCCTCCACAAGGGAGTCATCCTCCGAGCTGCTGTGGTCCTCAGCTGAGGTGGATGGTGCTGAGGACTCCTCGGTGTGGCTCCCCTCGCCCTCCGTGCCACTGGGTCCCTCCGACCACTCATCGGCTGCTGACCCAGTCTGGCTCTGCAGCTCATCCTGGTCCGTGGAGCTGTCCCCTCCTGTGGCCGTGGATGTATCTGCAAACAATTAGGGAAACAGACAAACATCAGTCACCTGCACTGACCGCACACACCACAGTAAGTACAGCACATTACAGAGCAAGCCCTGGCATCCTCAGTTGAACATTGCCAAAAGTCCTCACACAGATTAGGAGAAGCCAATTGTCAGTCTGATGGTCAACCATGGCACTCACACCCCTCCTGCCCTTGCACCCATCTGTCTGGTGCCTGTTGGATGGTGATACCCCAGTGTGGACACATGCACCATGTACACAGTTGTTGGACATTGCAGAGAACACAGTGAAGTATGTGAACATGCACACATCACATCTCTTGCCACTGAGTCAGTACAGGTGTCTGGATAAAGGGATGGCCAGAGTATAATTAGAAATGCATGTGATGCATACCAGCACCAGACACCATGATGCACCCATGTCCGGATAGTCAATGCCACAATGGGGTGCATGTTGCACATGTCACTCCCCTGCAGGATCACTCTTAGGAAGTTTAATGCCATGGCAAAGGCATGCCTTCAAAGTCATACATCACTGCCTCCAGTCACATGGGCATGGCAGCCAGCCAACAACAGTCTGCACTGTGTCACAATCCTAGGTAATGGGGAATGCAAGTTATGTAGCTGACAAGTGCACATGTCCATCCCCCACAAACCACATCATCTGAACTCTTATTTGTCCACGTCATGCCAATTGGACATATGGGAGACATGAAACACAACTCTATGAACCTGAGCACCTCACAGTCTGCTGTGAATGAAAAACAGCTGCCTGAAATTCACAGTCGCATACACCTGTGTGCACAGTCAAGTGATCAAACACCTATAACTCACAAAAGTATCGTCTCTCATGGTCACATCTCAGATGGCATGCTGAGCCCTAAACGCTAAACATCCCAGTAGTCCTGACAACGAAGCCACAGCACAATGACACAGAGGCAGACACCTGAGGGAACATTTCACTGATCACAACATGTCAGCTGATACACGGGAGTGGGAGTACAGAGTGTATTGTATGCCCTGGAGTAGGTATGACTGTCCTGCTCCACCTGAAAGAGGGATGAGCCCTGAACAGTAGGCAGGTGGCTAAGCATGTGTGACACACTTGATATACATACTCCTGAGGCCCAAACATTGTTCCCACCCGCAGCATGGGGGTGTGCCAAATACCCCAGGGACATGTGGTGATTCAGATCAGCAAGTGGACCACATATCAAAGTTACACCCAGATTACATGTCAGAACTTAGGCATCGTGTAAGCAATTGACCCACCCATGAAGCCCACCACAAAGTCACGGGAACAAATGCTGTCCCCCACCTTGAGCGAAGCAAAATGCAAGGACACAGTACCCAAGTGACACAATTTCCTGACTGTAAGGGCCACACCTTCGTATCAGATGAGGAGTGGGCATGTCACAATTGAGGGACATGGGTCCTGGACCACAAGACTGATGTACTGTGGAAGTTTAACCAGGCCAGAGGAGGGCACATAGCATGTCAGACAAAGTTCACAGTGCAGTCATGGACTCACCCCCTCCTTGCTGCTGTCTGGCCTTCAGCTGCCCATCCAGGTCAGGGAAGACCACCGCCAGGATCCTGAGCATGTGGGGTGTCAGGGTCCGGTGTCCGCCCCTCCTGCGAGGAGGCGACAGCTTCAGCTGGACCCTTGCGATCCTCCGGGTCCAGCCCCGAAGGTCCTGCCATCTCTTCTGGCAGTTGCGGATCCGGCGCTTGTAGACCCCCACGGATCTTACTGCCCGGGCGATGGTCAGCCAGATTTCCTGCTTCTGGTAGGCATCAACCTGTGAGGATGACAAAGTGAAAAGGCCATTACTACACATGCAACATATCCGTGCATCACACAGTTGGATATACATGTCTCAATCAAAGGGGCGTATGATGTACACAGGTAGTGCAACTATGGCTATGAACAGTTGTCCAGCAGTTACTAAATGGTATCATTGCCTGGGAAGTAAAACCTTGTTGGAATGCACTGTTACTGCACTATACCTGTTCAGTGCATGTAACTACACACTTTGGGGGTGAGAACTACTCAGTGAGCATGCTAGCCAGTGGTGTGCACACTGTAAGTCTTGCTAGTCAGACAACATGCACAATTAGTAAGGCAGTGGACAGCACACTCACCTGCTCCCCTGGTTTCCCATACAGCTTGCTGTACTGTGGAAGGAGGCTGTCCAGCAGGGCCTGGTTCTCCTCAAGGCTGAAGGCTGGGGCTCTCTCCACAGTACGTGCCATTGCAGTAACCAGAGGATGCAGAGACAGCAGCAGTGTTGGTGGCAGATGTCGTCCTGGAGCATGTAGTGCAGGCAAGTGAGCTGTCAGGGGAACAGCCAGCATTATATGTGTGCTGCAGAGGCAGATACTGTCCCATGTGTCCAAAGTGATAGGTCCAAGTCGTTTGCATCTTCTGAATCTGGCCAATCCATGGAATTGCACCACTAATGCACGCCCACAGCATCCTTCAAAATTTCAACTTCATGACACCCATGAATTTGCATCATTGTTGTGGCTGGCCAACTGAATTCACTGCATCAGACTCGTTGAAGCTTCGAAAACGCGTCCGTTGCCATGCCAGGCCCTAGCCAATGCGTGCACACCGATCGGTCCATTGCTGTACAACGCGTATTCCGGGAAACAACGCGTACCCGCTCACAACAGATGCAATGGCCAGTGCGTGCGCACCGATCGGTCCATTGCTGTACAACGCGTACCCGCTCACAACAGATGCAATGGCCAGTGCGTGCGCACCGATCGGTCCATTGCTGTACAACGCGTACCCGCTCACAACAGATGTAATGGCCAGTGCGTGCGCACTGATCGGTCCATTGCTGTACAACGCGTACCCGCTCACAACAGATGCAATGGCCAGTGAGTGCACACCGATCGGTCCATTGCTGTACAACGCGTACCCGCTCACAACAGATGCAATGGCCAGTGCGTGCGCACCGATCGGTCCATTGCTGTACAACGCGTATTCCGGGAAACAACGCGTACCCGCTCACAACAGATGCAATGGCCAGTGCGTGCGCACCGATCGGTCCATTGCTGTTCAACGCGTACCCGCTCACAACAGATGCAATGGCCAGTGCGTTCGCACCGATCGGTCCATTGCTGTACAACGCGTACCCGCTCACAAAAGATGCAATGGCCAGTGTGTGCGCACCGATCGGTCCATTGCTGTACAACACGTCCCTGTACAGGTCACTCGCATATGTCACCATGCTTGTCACTGGTGAACGTATGCCAGCCACATATACTTGCCAGGGACTCAGGGGCACACCTACAACACCACAGCCTGTCCACACTGTATCCTAAGGCATGTAAGGCTGCATTACCTTTTCTGTGTATGGGGGTCAACATGTGGTTTTTGGGGTGGCACTTGGGGGCAGCCACTCCCAGGCTGTGCACGTGTTCATGGGGACAGGATCCTTTGTGTGTTGTGCACATGACCAGTGTGATGTGCAACTGTTCATTTCAGAGCATGTGGCATGGTCACATTTCCAGGTTGTGTATGTGTATGTCATGTCACATACCCCCAGAGTCCCATGTGGGAAGGTATGTACGTCACAGGGTGACCCATTGCCACAATAGTGATGGCCCGCCACAGTCTGTGTGCATGTTGTGTTTCCGATGTCTCTGATTCCATGTGCACAATGGGAGACAGTCTCCACATCCACGTTGTTTGTGCATGGACTTTGATGTTGTGCGTGTGTGTGTCACAGACGTCCATGTCTGTCCAGCGAAGGCAACAGGGGCCACTACCTGTGGGAGTCATGTTTGTTTTTCTGACGTGTACATGATACGCCATGTCATGCCAGTGTCCATGTGGCAATACAGGGTCCCTGGGAATCTACGTGTCAATGAGCTGTGATGCCTGTGTCGCATCTGTCCAGACATGTCACTGTGGTGTGTGTTTGGTACGTGACAGCAGTAAATGGGTACTGTGACACAGCCTAATGGTTTCCCATAGCACAACCTGGAACCTGTTGTCAACACATGTTGAACTGAGATGTTGGATGAAGGCCATGTAGGTGCCATATATGTCCATACAGAACGGCACACACATCAAGTACTTGTGTCTCGTAATGATGTATCATGTGATATTGAGTATGGTCAATGACACATATGTGGGGTGACTGACAATCTTTCTTTCTTCACCTATGCACTGCAGGGCACCAGCTGTCCATAGACCATTCCCTGACCTTGCAACGATGGTGGAACGTGACAGCATCCGACGGTACCGCTTCACCAGGCAGCTGATTGAGGATTTGGCAGTGCGCTTGGCCCCACATTTGCAACCTGGCCGGCCGTACCCTACAGCGCTGACCCCCAAGGGGAAGGTGATGGCAGCCCTACACTTCTTTGCCACCGGTACCTTTCAACACACTGTGGCGTCTGCTGGTGGGATGTCACAGACTATGTTCAGCCGTGTGCTACCCGATGTTTTGGAGGCAATGTTGAGATGCCTGAACCAGTACATCTATTTCCCTAAACGTCAACAACTCACTGACGTCAAGAGTGACTTCTATGCCCTGGGGAGGATGCCACGTGTCATTGGCTCCATTGATGGGACACATGTGGCTTTGGTACCACCACAGGCACATGAGCAGGCATACAGGAACAGGAAACATTATCATTCGATCAATGCTCTGGTGGTATGTCTTGCAGATATGAGCATCTCACATGTGTGTGCCCGTTTCCCTGGTTCGGCACACAATGCCTACGTGATGAGGAGTAGTTGCATCCCGAGGATGATGTCACAGATGCAGAACTAGCGTGCCTGGCTTGTCGGTGTGTACTGACTTTGTACCATTGTGTGTGTTCTGCTATGTTGTATTCCGCCCTCTTTTCCAACTCAGCTAATGTGCAATTGTCTGTCTGTAGGTGACTCCGGATACCCCAACATGCCGTGGTTGCTGACACCCCTCAGGAACCCTGTGACACCAACCTCAGATGCGCTACAATGAGGCACATGGTCAGACCAGGAGAGTGATCGAGCGGACCTTTGGTCTCCTGAAGAGCCGCTTCCGCTGCCTGGACAAGACAGGAGGGGCCCTCCCATATGCTCCAGCAAAGGTGTGCAAGATTGTCATCGTCTGCTGCATGCTACACAACCTGGCAGTGCGGAAGGAGTTGCCTCTCATCCTGGATGACGATGACCAACATCCGCCACCTGTGGAGGATCCTGGCCTGGGCCACGATGCCAGTGATGATGATGATGATGATGGTGATGTCCGCACACAGCTCATCACCAACTTCTTCAGCTGAATGTGAGTATCCAGAGAGTTGTCATGCCAATGATGTGAGTTTGCGTGATATGTGTTGGTGGTGCTCTGGTGCTGTTTGAGTGTGGCCATGTGCTACTTGACTGGAAGCGTGCAGCGATGTGTCCTTACAGGTAGTCTGTACTCCCCAACAGTGTTGACATGCTAACTTGGTTTTCTGTAAGTATCTTGTGACATGTATTGGGCATGAGTATTGCAGTTCTGTCCTGTTCTTCAGTGCTTTTGACTGTGTGTCATGTCTGTCCTTCACAGGGTACTTTCAGAGTTGTTTGGTCAACTGTGATCCCCCGACACCATGATTCAACTTCCAGGGTGGAAGCAGTCGTTTCCCTACAGGTGATGTGCCACACACCCCTGGACTTTATTTCTTCTACACTTGTTGACTGTGTGGCCCCTGCCACGTAGGATTACCTTGCATCTGTAGTGGAAACAACATGTTGCAAATGTGTAATAAACCTGTGCTTCACTTTGGGATGTGCGTTGTCTGTGGTCACACATCTGACTGACATGTGCTTACTGCACCTGTGGGCTAGTTAATACAGACTGTGAAGAGGTGTGGTGTCTGTGCATTCCACTGTATTTCCTGACAACATCAGTGTAGGCGATGAGTCTGATGGCCCTGGTGTGTATGTGTTGTGTAGCCCTAGTGGTGTGTCTCCCTCATATGTGTCACGTCGCCATGACTCACATGACGGTGTTGAACTTGCTGTAGCAATTAGCATGCACAGTGTCATTTAGCAGATCACCATCTCCATGACAGAAACCACGTTGGAATCACAACAGAGGCAAGTATGGTGTATTAGTGAGTTTATTTCCATACATGTGTGAGGATAGTGCACAGGATGGTGGGTGCTGTACATTGGGATTGGAATCCAAAGTTCCCAGATGAGTTGGAAGTCTTGGTAGCAGAAATGTCCTGAGTAAAGTCCACAGTCATCTGATACATTGGGCCAACTTAAGCTCCCCATGTCATGTGGGAGAGTTGGGTTGCATTTGACAGGGTGAACAGTTTGCTCACAAAGGAGAATTTCCAGAACAGGTGTTGGGTTCCTGGGGGATGTACATGGCCATCGGCCTCTCAGTTTTCCTTCCTCGGACGACCCCTCTTCTTTCGGGGGGGACCCTCACATGCAGGCTGCTGCGCTGCAGAGGACTCTCCGCCAGAGTCATCCTCCCTCCCTGTGGCAGTTGCAGTTGTTGCAGCACCAGATGTTGAGGGCACACAGGGCGGTGTGGCCATGTTGGTGCTAATCTGGCGGAGGCATGTCAATATGTCCCTATGCACCGCTGTCAGTTCTTCAAATGTGTCCCACTTGGACTCCATGCCAGACATGTGTGTCTCCACACGGGACATGTGTGAGTCCAAGCGGGCATGATGGGTAGAGTGCTGCTGTTGAATGTCCTTGAGGATCCCCACTACCTGGCTGACCTCTCCGGTGCTATTCTGGTACGCATCAGCAATGCGTGCCAGTTGTGGGTCATCATGCAGTCCAGACCCCTCTGCAAACAGCGACCTATGTCTACCACTCCTGGCAACACGTGCGGGACCTGCGATGGCACGCACAGGTGACCGTAGGCCCACTTGGGGGTTGTTACTGGGGTCGTTGTCCGTTGCTGCTGTGTCCCCATCATCACCTGTTTTTGGAAGAGACACACAATGTATGTTATGTTTCTACAGGCATCAATGGTTCACACACCTGAAAGTTGTGACTGTACCTCTGGATGCGGGCCTGTACATTGCAATGTCCTAAGTTGTCACAGTCAGAGGTTGATATTGGTGTAGCACATTGTCCTGCCAACCTGAAGCTTTTCAATGTGAATGTTGAGGTGTGTGCATGGCCAGCATTGGTGGTATTTGGTGGACATCCGGCCCTCCTTCTCCTCCCAGCCCAGTTATCCCACCATGAAGCATGCCACCCTTGCAGTGTGTGCAGGTTGACTCTCAGGATGTCAGTCAGTGGTGTCCTGCTGTTGGTTGTTGCACAGTTCCCAGCAGGGCCTTGTGCTCCCCACAGCTGAGGCCAGTGTCAGACATCTTTGAAGTGGTTTTTCACTGCCTGTGAGGTGTGCATGCTTCAGTGTGAGCTTGCTGGGCCATGTGGGTGGGGGATGTTGAGCTGTGACTACCACTCCCATCATGCTATTGCCTACACCCCCTTCCCAGCATGCCCATACTTCCTTCCTTTTGACTCTGCTTCCCTGTGGGGTAGTGTGCCTGTGCTGACAGGATGGCTGACAGTGTTGTCCTGGCGTTTGTTTGGCTACAAGTCCCAAGAGTGTCCCTGTGCTTCACACAGCATAACCCAGGGTGGTGGTTCTTTGTGGGATATTTAATTGGAGTGTGAGGCATTGCATTCTCCCAGGTGAGTTGTTTAGAGTTTGTGTTAAGGGTGTGTGTAAGAAAAGCTGCTTGTAACTATGGTCAGAGCTGTCAGTCCTCCTTCCCACCCAGCCAGATATCCCACCATGGAACGTGCTTCCATTGCAGGGAGTGCAAGTTGGCTTTCAGGATGTCAGTCAGTGGTGTCCTGCTGTTGGTTGGTGCACAGTTCCCAGCAGGGGCTTGTGCTCCCCAGAGCAGTGACCAGTGTCAGCCATCTTGTCAGTTGTTTTCCACTCCCTGTGATGTGAGCATGGTTCAGAGTGGTGTTGATGGGCCAATTGTGAGGGTGACCAATATCTGTGACTACAACTCCCATCATGCTATTGCCTACACCCCCCTTCCCAGCATGCCCATACTTCCTTCCTTTTGAGTGGACTTCACTGTGTGTGAGTGTGACAGCAATGGCAAGATGGCTGACAGTGTGGTCCTGTTGTTTGTTTGTGCCCAGTTCCCAGTAGGGCCTTGTGCTCCCCACAGCAGTACCCAGTGTCAGCCATCTTGTCAGTTGTTTTCACCTCCATGTAATGTGAGCATGGTACAGAGTGGTGTTGATGGGCCAATTGTGAGGGTGACCAATATCTGTGCCTACAACTCCCATCATGCTATTGCCTACACCCCCCTTCCCAGCATGCCCATACTTCCTTCCTTTTGAGTGGACTTCACTGTGTGTGAGTGTGACAGCAATGGCAAGATGGCTGACAGTGGTGTCCTGCTGTTGGTTGGTGCACAGTTCCCAGCATGGCCTTGTGCTCCCCACAGCAGTACCCAGTGTCAGCCATCTTGTCAGTTGTTTTCACCTCCCTGTAATGTGAGCATGGTACAGAGTGGTGTTGATGGGCCAATTGTGAGGGTGACCAATATCTGTGCCTACAACTCCCATCATGCTATTGCCTACACCCCCCTTCCCAGCATGCCCATACTTCCTTCCTTTTGAGTGGACTTCACTGTGTGTGAGTGTGACAGCAATAGCAAGATGGCTGACAGTGTGGTCCTGTTGTTTGTTGGTGCCCAGTACCCAGCAGGGCCTTGTGCTCCCCACAGCAGTACCCAGTGTCAGCCATCTTGTCAGTTGTTTTCACCTCCCTGTAATGTGAGCATGGTACAGAGTGGTGTTGATAGGCCAATTGTGAGGGTGACCAATATCTGTGCCTACAACTCCCATCATGCTATTACCTACACCCCCCTTCCCAGCATGCCCATACTTCCTTCCTTTTGAGTGGACTTCACTGTGTGTGAGTGTGACAGCAATGGCAAGATGGCTGACAGTGGTGTCCTGTTGTTTGTTGGTGCCCAGTTCCCAGCAGGGCCTTGTGCTCCCCACAGGTGAGGCCAGTGTCAGACATATTTGAAGTGGCTTTTCACTGCCTATGAGGTGTGCATGCTTCAGTGTGAGCTTGCTGGGCCATGTGGGTGGGGGATGTTGAGCTGTGACTACCACTCCCATCATGCTATTGCCTACACCCCCCTTCCCAGCATGCCCATACTTCCTTCCTTTTGACTCTGCTTCCCTGTGGGGTAGTGTGCCTGTGCTGACAGGATGGCTGACATTGTTGTCCTGGCGTTTGTTTGGCTACAAGTCCCAAGAGTGTCCCTGTGCTTCACACAGCATAACCCAGGGTGGTGGTTCTTTGTGGGATATTTAATTGGAGTGTGAGGCATTGCATTCTCACAGGTGAGTTGTGTGGAGTTTGTGTTAAGGGGGTGTGTAAGAAAAGCTGCTTGTAACTATGGTCAGAGCTGTCAGTCCTCCTTCCCACCCAGCCAGATATCCCACCATGGAACGTGCTTCCATTGCAGGGAGTGAAAGTTGGCTTTCAGGATGTCAGTCAGTGGTGTCCTGCTGTTGGTTGGTGCACAGTTCCCAGCAGGGGCTTGTGCTCCCCACAGCAGTACCCAGTGTCAGCCATCTTGTCAGTTCTTTTCCACTCCCTGTGATGTGAGCATGGTTCAGAGTGGTGTTGATGGGCCAATTGTGAGGGTGACCAATATCTGTGCCTACAACTCCCATCATGCTATTGCCTACACCCCCCTTCCCAGCATGCCCATACTTCCTTCCTTTTGAGTGGAATTCACTGTGTGTGAGTGTGACAGCAATGGCAAGATGGCTGACAGTGGTGCCCTGCTGTTTGTTTGTGCACAGTTCTCAGCAGGGCCTTGTGCTCCCCACAGCAGTACCCAGTGTCAGCCATCTTGTCAGTTCTTTTCCACTCCCTGTGATGTGAGCATGGTTCAGGGTGGTGTTGATGGGCCAATTGTGAGGGTGACCAATATCTGTGACTACAACTCCCATCATGCTATTGGCTACACTGACTTCACCAGCATACACAGAATTCCTTCCTTTCAGTGAGCTTCCCTGTGAGGTGGTGTTCTAGTGGTGGCAAAATGTCTAACTGTGTTTGTTGTTTATATTTGTGCCACTGCCTTGCTGTATTTGTAGTTAGGTTTGTACATATCATGACACAGTTACAAATCACTATGAGATGGCATGTATTGTGTTTATCTGACTGACAGACAAATCTTGGGGTGATTATCTTTTGGTTGCTGTGGATTTGCTAAGGGTGCATGGTTTGACTATCCCCTTGACAGTGATGTGTGTGTATTTTCACACAATATTGGGTATATTAGTTGTGTACTCACCAGGCTCTGGGATGTTTGTTAGTCCATATACGCTCACTGGTGGTAGGATGGCCCGCACCTTCTCCTCCCAGGGCCTGAGGTATAGTGGTTTGGCAGGAGGGCCACTGCCGGTGCGCTGACTCAAGATGTAATCCTTCTTTAGTAGGTCCCTAACCCTCCTGCGCACATCATACCACCTGTTCTGGATGTCTTCCTTTGTGCGCAAACATGGTGATTGTGCGTTCACCCTGTCGACGATCTTCTCCCACATCTTGGTTTTCTGCGACATGGGGGTCTGTTGGACCAATGTACCAAACAACTGTGGCTCTACCCTGAGGATCTCATCTACCAGGACTTCCAATTCACTGTCTAGGAACTTTGGATTCTTCTTTGGGGGCATGGTGATGGGTGGTGGTGGTGATTGATGTGTGTGTGTGTGCAAGTGAGGGTGTGTGAGTGTAGGTTTTGCTGGGTGTATGTGAGGGTGCTATTTGTTGAGGTGCTAATGGTGTGCGGCTTCTGTGATGGATGAGCTGTGAGTGTGTCTGTGGTTGCTGTCTGATGGTGTTCTGTGCTGGCAGGTCAGTTGAATTTGCAAAGGATCATGGTAGGGATTTGTGGCCTTTATATAGGTGGAGTTGGGGGTGTGTCCTTGTTCCATGTTTTTTTCCCTGTATTTATTGTCTTTGTCATTGCTTGTTTGGCCCTTTTTTTTTTCCTTAGTATTTTTTGTGCATGTAGGAGACGTTCTTCTGACCGAGTAGAACGCTGAAGTTGTCTCGTGCGAGCTTCTCCGAGTCGTTCACGCTGTGTTTCTGCTAGGTTTATTAAGCGGCATACGCGTCGGTCGCCGAGTATTGGCTTCCTTCGGCTGGCTTTTGTATGCGTGTCGGTCGTACGGCTTGAGCTCCGTGCGACTCGGTCTGGTTTTCCACGCATTACATCGTACTGGGCGGGTCGGAGTTCACGGGTACGTTTCGTTCGGGTTCATTCCTGGTGCGTGTCGGTCGGTTCTATTCGCGTGGTTTCCCGGCCGGATAGCTTGTTTCCGTCCGGTTCGGTCGTTCGACTTGTGTTCCGTACGAGTCGGTCGTGATTCACATGCATTTCATCGTACTACGCAGGTCGGGCAGCCCCGGTACGTGTCGGTCGGACTATATTCCCGTACCGAGTCAGTCGGTATGTTTTCAGGCCCGAAACGGAATCGGCCCCTAAACATATAAAATTACTATTCCCACTTCAGTCAGTATTAAGTCAGGTAAGGTGCTGGACACTAAACATATAAAATTACTATTCCCACTCCAGTCAGTATTAAGTCAGGGAAGCTTCTGGACACTAAAGGGGCCGATTCCGATGTCGGACGGACTCAGGTCCGTCCGACATCGGTCCGGAGCCGTAACCGAGCGACCTGATGTCGTCGGTTACGGCCCAGGCAGTACGATGCGACCGAACCCTGTTCGGTCGCACTCGTATCTCCCACAATGGGAGCATGCATTCCGGACGGAATGCATGCTGGCATTGGAGAAAGCAGGGGTGCAGTTCAACCCTGCACCCTGTGGCCGGCACCCCAAGGTCCATTTTTGTTAGGCGCGGGGGCACCAAGAGATTTACCCAGGATCGCCGGATGTCGACCGTACAGTGCACACACGTCCCGAGGGAAGCAGAGCGCTTTACCTGGGAGCCTGCCGCATTACTGACGGACATAAAGCCTAGGGGGGTGAGCAAGTATATATTCCCGGATATTTTACAACAAAGCTTTTCGTGCAATTGCACACAATGCTACAACAGGAGGTCACTATCCGCCTTTCTTTATGGTAGGGCAGTATACATGTTAAACCGTTTTTTAGCAGTTCTACGCTCCCCTGCGTACAGCGGAACATTTCAAACGTGAATGCTCCTGCCACTTACAAAATGCCAAGGTTACAGCCCTTTCCTACCAGATATCCATAACGTGTATTTTTCAGCTCATTGTCGCCTGTACTTCAGCAACAGCACAACTCGATTCAACCGCACATGCTTTATTACTGCATAAGCAGAGTGTGCCCCCAACGCTGCGCAGCCGCTCCTCATTGTCCAAGGGCCGTGGCGTGTCGGGATTCGAAACCCTGTCAGCGACCTACTCCCACCTCGCTGCAGCAAGCGCTTCACCCACTTCGCTATCTGCCTTACCTTGCTACTACTGGTGCCCTGCTCCGCCCGGTTCGTAGCCAGAGCTGAGAGCCTCTTCCACTGTTGCCTGGAGAGCTGGGAGTCGTGTCTCGCGCCTCCAGTCCCCTCAGCCTTGGCCTTCCAAGTTCCGGCTGGTTCGTGCTACAGGTGAAAGGCTCAGATGGTGCCCTGCTCCACCCGGTTCGTCGCCGGAGCTGAGAGCCTCTTCCACTGTTGCCTGGAGAGCTGAGGGTCGTGTCTCGCGCCTCCGGTCCCCTCAGCCTTGGCCGTCCAAGTTCCGGCGGGGGTCGTGCTACAGGTGAAAGGCTCAGAAGACGTTGGCTCCTCAGCCGGTCACACGTTTACTTGGACCGCATTCTCCGTCTCATGGTAGCTGGGTGCCTGCTGGTCAGGGTCACTCTGCACTTCGGGAAGCACGCCAGTCCAACGATCGGCTTCCTCTTCCACTAGAATTTCTCTGCGCCGCTCCCCCAGCTCCATGATGTAGAAGTGAGCTGCCCCAGGGGGAGCGTCACCTTATATCCCCCTTTCTTCTTTTCGCCCTTGGAAAAAGGGGGAAGGGGGTGCCACCCCATTGGGTGATCCAAACCCTTGCCGGGCCCCCCAATTGGTCCAGTGACCTAGCACCACTAGGTGTGTGGTTTGCCGCATGGCGCTTCCTGGCGGCGCAAACCAGTTTTGTTCCTTGTCGGACTCTGGCGGCCATTATGGCGCCGGCCCTCGAGGCCCCCTGCGGGGGTGGCCTCTGCTACTCTGCCTTTACAGTGCTTGCCTCTCGTCGGTACTGCTTTCCGTACCTTCTCCTTAATTTGCCCTGCTTTCACTACCTTCTCTTATTTTTCAGCTCTTATGTTAATACTTTTATTATTGCTTTTTCCTTTTTCTTACAGCATCTAAAACCCTTTATTGTAACAAATAGAGAACGCCGCCATGCGTCGTATTTCTCAAGCGCCGTGCTTAAAGCTTTCCACATTTAAAATAACGTCCTTAAGGTTGCTTTCAGCCGCATAGAAAACAAATTGTTAAAATTAAAGCAATTGATTTTCGACACCTGCCGGGCCTCTATTATGTGTGTATTTACTGCTTGATAGAACTTAGATTTCTCAAAAGAACCTTAGTGTAGGATACTGTCCTGTTGCAGGTCAGGCCCACAATAAACCCCCCAAAAGACGGCATGCACACCTTCGTATAGTGGTGGTCTCAAAACTGGAGCCACGCCTGAAGCCCCTGGCTATTTATACTTTTACGCTGCCGTACGCCAGTCATTACCATTGCTACTACGTGCACGGGGTTTCACCAACATCGCCCTGTGCGCGGATCACTCTATGGCAGAGGTCTTCAAACTTTTTGATGCCGAGACCCCCTTGCCAAACCTTTTTAGGGGTAAGGACCCCCTTCTGAAAAAGTTTTCTAGAAACTGGTACACCTCATCATCGACAACTATCGACAACCATAAATGCCCGTTAGACCTGGCATCTTTTGGCATGTTTCCTCTGTCTTTTTGCTTTCTGCCCTCCTAGTTTTAACTCTGTTTTCGCTGGTTCAGTGTCTCTGCGCACTTTCTCACTGCCGTTCAGTGTTAAAGTGCAAGCGCTCCTATTGTAAATTGTATTATGGATTGGTGTTTCCATGATTGGCATGTTTGGCTTACTAGTAAGTCCCTAGTAAAGTGCACTGAGGGTGCGAGGACCTGTCAATCAAATGCTGTTGGTGGGCCTGCAGTACTGATTGTGCCACTCACCCAAGCAGCCCTGAAAAGGGTTATCATACCTGCCGCTGCAGTGTCTGCGCGCAGTTTGTAACTGTCATGTCGACCTGGCAAGTGCGTCCACTTGCCAGGTCCTAATCTTCCCTTTTTTTTACATGTAAGTCACCCCTAAGGTAGGCCCAAGGAACCCATGTGGGCAGGGTGCCATGTGTATTAAAGGTAGGACATGTACTAGTGTGTGTGACATGTCCTGGTAGTGAATTATAGTGTGTTTCATTATTCGCTATGAAAGGCTATCTGTCCCATAGGATAGAACAGGAGTTTACTTATAACATCTTATAAGCATATCTTCTCGTTGGGACAAGATGGAGAAATGGCGTTTAGTATGCCTGAACTCAGAATATAAAAATGCATCTTTTAGTAAAGATAATGTTTATGTTCTGTGTTTGAAAATACCACTTTTAGAAAGTAAGGGGCCTATTAGGATGGCGGGCGGAGACACGACCGCGGTGCCGGCGGTGGCGTTAACACCCATTTACCGCACGCCGCCAGCGGTCTTCATGCCCGCCATATTAGGATGGCCACACATTGCCCATTTCCCATCCGCCGCAGTGCTAGGCCGACCGCCATCAAAGTGCGCCCGCCACCGCGGCGGAGTGAACCAATCACCACACACCACCGTGCGGAATGACGTCCCGTACGCCGAAGATATCACGATGCCGGAAACATGGCAGCGCACCGCGATGGAGAAACCGCACAGCGAGAGACGGCGGAGACACGACAGCGGAGACAGAAAAGAGACACCCTGGACACACCGCGATGGATACTGCCCTAAACGCCATCCCGGTGCTGTACATGATACACCACCTGCAAGTCATCGTCCGCCGCGGACGCCTCCACAGGTACATACAGACACAACAGTGCAAGTAACACAATACACAGCTCCAGGGCGGAAAAACATCGCATGGGAACACCACACACCCCTGGGGGGACAGGCACACAGCCACCACTGCACACACATGTTTCACCTGTGACAAACACACCTCGCCACATACTGCCCACCCATGTTCCGCCATCATGAACAAATGTCCCGGTCACGTCACCGCCGCGGTCAGTGTGCAGGAAACCATGCACACAACGCAGAGCCCAGGGCCAGCGCATGCCAAGGGCACCGTACAAATAGCACAGAGCCACAACTCCACCCACAACACACTAGCTACCTCCCTGAAGGGACACAACATGTGCCTCCCAAGTGCCACTCCTGCACAACAACCACACAACTAAAGCCACACCATGCCCCACGTCCCAACAACTGCATATACAGCCACAGCAGGACCCTTTGCACAGGAACACATAGCACAGAAGGCCAGGCCCCAGCCAACACACACACCACAACAACATCACACACAAGCCAAGAACACTGAGGCCAGGCACAAGATGTACACACACACAGATGAGGACCAAACACTTCACTGCACACACTACCTGACAAGTCACACACACACACACCACCCTGACTCACAGCTACATACACACACCACATGCCAGCAGTAATGTAGGACAACATATAGGAAAGCCAAAGTGAGGTGCCCACAAATGGAAGGGCAGTGACACAACCATCAAGCATGTGTGATGCTCATGCAAGACAAGACACATGTGAGAACACACACAGCCCATCACAGCACACATGGCTGACACAGTCAGTCAACACAAACCACGGTCACCTCAATGCAACAACTCCTGGAGACAGCAAGGACACCCATGTATAGGCACAGGGATGTAAGGAAGGCCCTGAACTCAAACACTGACCAGCCACACATAGGCATCCAAATACTGGACAAGACAATGTCTGCTGCACAACACACAGGGCCCAGTGACACACTACATGACAGCCAAGCACAAGTAGGATATGTCACACATACCTCCTCTCACAACAGCACCACACAATACTGACATGTGCACAAAACACAACCACAGGGCTCAACAAGTACACATACAGGCACACCACTCCAGGGTGACACATGGCAGTAGTTGACAATGCAGGTGCACACACATCCACAGTCACAACAAAGTCACCCCCTTCACACCATACACTTCTCAACCACCCAAGTGCACACATTCGAAGTAAGCCATGGGACCTGGATAACTCATCACCACAAGATGTCCATACACCTACACTGATTAGCACACAGAAAGGAAGCTCACACAGACCCCATTACCCTGGCCTGCCTGCCTGTAAGCCTGTGCCCAAACTCCCACCCTGTGCTGCCATTGCCCACAAACCTGACATGTGTCCACCATAGATAACATGAGCAAAGAAGGATGATGACAACAAGAATTCATTGCCAACCACCTGCACTGCACCCATAAGTATCACAGTCAGGTAGAAATGAAGTGCCTCCCACCCCTGCAAAAAAAAATGAAATGTGAGACAACCTATTGGCAATGTTGAAGTGGCATACTGAGCATGTGACACAGTAAACCATGCACACACAGAAACAACTTTATTCAGGAAGGACACTGACACAACTCACAGCAGGACCAACTGTGTTTATTCACAATTTGCATAGTGAGACAACAAATTTGGCCAACAGCAAGGCCAGTGGGCATTTCAACATGCACAGTATTTACATGAGAAGCTGCACAGGCAGGGAGCAACCAGCAGTGAGCAATAAGGCCAGTGGCCAGTCCAATGCGCAGAGTAGGGACATCAGAAGCTGGACAGGCAGGGGGCAAATAGCAGTGAACAACAAGGCCAGTGGCCAGTACAATGTGCAGATGAAGTCCATGAGAAGCTGCACATCCAGGGAGCAAATAGCAGTGAACAACAAGGCCAGTGGCCAGTCCAATGTGCAGATGAAGTCCATGAGAAGCTGCACATCCAGGGAGCAAATAGCAGTGAACAACAAGGCCAGTGGCCAGTACAATGTGCAGATGAAGTCCATGAGAAGCTGCACAGCCAGGGAGCAAACAGCAGTGAACAACAAGGCCAGTGGCCAGTACAATGTGCAGATGAAGTCCATGAGAAGCTGCACAGCCAGGGAGCAAACAGCAGTGAACAACAAGGCCAGTGGCCAGTACAATGTGCAGATGAAGTCCATGAGAAGCTGCACAGCCAGGGAGCAAACAGCAGTGAACAACAAGGCCAGTGGCCAGTACAATGTGCAGATGAAGTCCATGAGAAGCTGCACAGCCAGGGAGCAAATAGCAGTGAACAACAAGGCCAGTGGCCAGTACAATGTGCAGATGAAGTCCATGAGAAGCTGCACAGCCAGGGAGCAAATAGCAGTGAACAACAAGGCCAGTGGCCAGTACAATGTGCAGATGAAGTCCATGAGAAGCTGCACAGCCAGGGAGCAAATAGCAGTGAACAACAAGGCCAGTGGCCAGTACAATGTGCAGATGAAGTCCATGAGAAGCTGCACAGCCAGGGAGCAAACAGCAGCGAACAACAAGGCCAGTGGCCAGTACAATGTGCAGATGAAGTCCATGAGAAGCTGCACAGCCAGGGAGCAAACAGCAGTGAACAACAAGGCCAGTGGCCAGTACAATGTGCAGATGAAGTCCATGAGAAGCTGCACAGCCAGGGAGCAAATAGCAGTGAACAACAAGGCCAGTGGCCAGTACAATGTGCAGATGAAGTCCATGAGAAGCTGCACAGCCAGGGAGCAAACAGCAGCAAACAACAAGGCCAGTGGCCAGTACAATGTGCAGATGAAGTCCATGAGAAGCTGCACAGCCAGGGAGCAAATAGCAGTGAACAACAAGGCCAGTGGCCAGTACAATGGGCAGAGTAGTGACATCAGAAGCTACACAGGGAATGTATGCAACTCTACCATGCCATGCCCAGCCACAGAGTAATGGGGCTGACAATGGGCATCACACGCACAACTGTGGACAGACAGGTGTGTGAGGGTGACCACCACTCAGATGGGGCTGTCTGTCGGACTTGGAGCTGACTGTGTGTTGGGGTCAGTTGGAGGGCTGCCCTGGGCAGTGGTAGGAACAACTGTGGAAGAGCCAACTGTGCTTGTGGGAGCTGGGGGGCTGCTTGGACCAGGTGGGGTGGTGGCACGGGGAGGTGGACTCATGCCCTGGTGAGACACAGTGTGTGCCGGAGATTGTGGAGGGGTGCCTCTCCACTTCTTGGCGATCCTGAAAGGCTTCCCTGTCTGGGGATTGAGGTGAACTGAGGCAGACACAACTGGTGACCCCACTACCAAAGCTGATTCTGGTGTGGATGTTGACCCTCCCTCTGGGGACATGCTGGATCCCGCTGTGCGCTTGCCTGGGGTTTGCCGCCGCCTTGCCTCCCTCTGTCCACCAGGTTTGCGACCTACAGTGTCCTCCCGTGCTGGCTTCACAGGGGTTGGGATGGGAGTGGAGGTCAAGGATGGATTATCCATGGGGCTCTCATCCTGTGTAATGTTTGCAGGCAACACCTTCACAGTGGGTGTGGAAACTGTCATTTTGCCTCTGCAAGACGTCTTTGTGACAGGGGAGTCTTTGGCGGTGGAGGAAGGTGAGGCCTGTGACCCTGATGCTTGTTTCTTTGCTTTGTGGCACTTGCTGTCGCCTGACGGGCTTTTCTCTCTGCGCTCTGGGGTGGCCTTACTCTTATGTGGGGATGGTGTCTGCGCCCTAGTACGCTTGGGCTGCTGCTGCTCCTGTGTGCTGCGGGTTCTGTATCAGGACTTTGGGGTCCGTTGAGCATTGTCACTGTCGTCAGCGGTGCACAGTGACACGGGGCCGGACAAAGTGCTGGGAGCCGCTCCCTGACTATGTGCCTGTTGCAGGGCTGCTGTCACAGTTGATGACAAGGACTGCACAGTCCGGTGTAGCCCACCTACGTCGGAATGTTTGCCCTCCATGAAAGCTATAACCTGCCCCAACTTTTTGTCGTGCTCTTGGAAGGCATTGAGAAGTGCTGTCTGCCCCACACACAGCTGGCGCAATAGCTCGACTGCTTCAGCACTGAGGGCAGCAGGGCTGACATGGGCTGGGGCAGCAGTGCCTGGGGTGAAGGTGACTCTTTCCTTCCAAATCGTGCGGACACGGGCAGCACCAGTGGAGGTTGAAGGCAGGCTGGGCACTGGACGCTGTGTGGCGGAAGAGGAGGCCGACTCCCCGTTCCCTGTACCCCCCAACATGGATGCGTCACCGCTGGCGTCAGATGACGTAGAGCTTTGTGTCTCTGGCTGTGAATCCTCTAGCAGACTCCTGTCCCCCTCCTCGGTGCTGGTCACATCTGTGTCAGTCTGCTCCGGTGCGGCTGTCGCACTGGATGCCTCACCACTGGTGTCCGTCCCCTGTCCCTCTGCACATACGGGAGATGCTGCATAGGAGAGAGAAGTACTGTGAGATGAGTGGCATCAACAGAACTAACACGTGCCAATACATCTGCATCCTAGAAGAGGTATGTAGCACATCGCATGCCACCCTGTGCACACATATATCTTGCCACCGAAAATATCAAGCCAACGGTGCATGTCCAACACACATCCTGCCATAAGTGCCCCAGGTGACTCACACAGCACACCATCCTGCTGTTGGCTCACATCAGACAAAGCCATAAAATGGCCTGTGCACACACACTGTCCCGATGTTGGCAAGGATGAACACCACAACATGGTGCACATCACCTACATGGATGGAGCAGTAGGGGACCACACAAACCACAACATACCAGCCCACAATGACCCTGCACACATGCCATCCACCATATCGAGTTCATGGGCACATCTACTGTTGCACATTGGCCTCAGATGTCTGACTGGCAGACATCTGAGGTCTGTAATTGCACGCATTCATTGAAACGCACTCACAGTTGGCACACTGGCATTCCCATCCATCTGAATTCACACACTACCCCACAGCAGAAGGTACCTGAAGGCCACAACTCCAAATGTAAGAGAGATGCACAGTGCTAAAACTGACTTCATGAAGCACAGGTTGGGCAAATGCATGCCACATACACCCAGCACAGAGGCCACTCACAAAACATTGCACCACACAACCAACGTCACACAGCTGAAAATTTGCACACTCTGTAGACACATGCACCCACTCCCAGCCAAAGGCAGCCTGCAACACATACTCACCCCTAGCTTGCTGCTGATGCTCCTTCAGTTGTCTGTCCAGCTCAGGTTGTGTGACAGCCAGGATGCGGACCATTAGTGGTGTCATGCTGCGCCTAGCCAACATGCCAGTCCGAGGGAGCAGCCCCAGCGTCATCTCGGCCACGTTCTTGCTCAGCCGGCAGATGTCGTCCCACCTTTTGTGACAGTGGGTGCGCCTTCGGTTTGACACACCCAGATCTCGCACTCTGGAGGCAATGGCCCTCCACACGGCTTTACGCTGGTGGACCTTCAGCTGCAGGCATGGGAGACAAGAGGGGTGAGGTTCCAGTGACACAGTGTACAATGACAACACAAAGAAAATGCAGTAGCACGACAGTGACTCATCCCAAACTCCAGCTTCAACTGTAACAGAGCCAACAATTGCTGTGAACATGGTACAATGTCATTGGTCAATCAGACGTACAGGCATGCATGTTCGATGGTGGACACAGTACCTCCACATCCCATTCACATGCAGGATACCAACACAGCAAGCGACGTGTACTCTGCCCGCAGCTACTGTCTGCAGTTACCTACAACTACACATAGAGAAGATAGCAAAACATGTGTCTTTTTGTTGGACTCACTGTGTCCAACACTGCGCAGACCTAAGTGTCCTAGCCCTGTGAAAGCCTCACTGTGTCCTGGAACTCACATAGAGTGATAACAACTGTCAGACACACACCCTTCTCACACGACTGCTCCTGTGCCATCTACAGGGCAGAGATGGGACTTAGATGAAGAGGCGTGAACCAAACACACATGGAACACACTGTACATGCAGTGATGTGGACATGTGGCATTCGGCGGGGACTGTGCAGGGCAGGTGGACTGACACTGAGTGGGTAAATTGGGAGCAACACAGCCATTCACACAAACGATATCTGGCCTGACTCCTGCATCACCAAAATGCAGCTGCACTGTATGGCTGACACTACAAAACATGTCCCTCTACTCAGGATAGGCATGCAGGGTAACGTGTGAAAGAGCCCACCAAGCCCTTCCCGCTGTAGTAAGCATGCTAGGCAGTGCATGTCAGAGCCCCACAACCACTGACACATACAGAAGCACCTCCACCTCACGTGTCCCCACCCTGCACTCTCACTCACAGTCTTGGAGACTTACCACTACATTAGGGCCGCCATAAAGCCTTGGGTACTATGCAAGCACCCCGTCTACCAGGACCTCAAGCTCCTCGCTGGTGAAGGGACTGGCACAGATCTTCTGAGTCCTCGACATCACAATGGACATGTGGCAGCAGCAGCACGTTGAGGGTGGCAGCCAGCAGTCCCTTGAGGCAGCAGCAGCAGGTGGAGGGTGGCAGCCGAAGTCCCTGGAGGCAGCAGCAGCAGGTGGAGGGTGGCAGCCAGCAGTCCCTGGAGGCAGCAGCAGCAGGTGGAGGGTGGCAGCCAGCAGTCCCTTGAGGCAGCAGCAGCAGGTGGAGGGCGGCAGCCAGCAGTCCCTGGAGGCAGCAGCAGGTGGAGGGCGGCAGCCAGCAGTCCCTGGAGGCAGCAGCAGGTGGAGGGTGGCAGCCAGCAGTCCCTGGAGGCAGCAGCAGCAGGTGGAGGGTGGCAGCCAGCAGTCCCTTGAGGCAGCAGCAGCAGGTGGAGGGTGGCAGCCAGCAGTCCCTGGAGGCAGCAGCAGCAGGTGGAGGGTGGCATCCAGCAGTCCCTGGAGGCAGCAGCAGCAGGTGGAGGGTGGCAGCCAGCAGTCCCTTGAGGCAGCAGCAGCAGGTGGAGGGTGGCAGCCAGCAGTCCCTGGAGGCAGCAGCAGCAGGTGGAGGGTGGCAGCCAGCAGTCTCTTGAGGCAGCAGCAGCAGGTGAGGGTTGTCAGTCAGCAGTCCCTGGTAGCTGTGGGAATGTGGGGCACCCTCCCACACATATATAGGCCCCTGGGGCTGTGTCAGTGGTCCCAGGGTGCTGCAATTGGTGTACCAGGTCTGCCTCATTCAAAAACATCCAATGTCCGCCTCCGCGGTGGCGGTGCACGCCTACCGCGATTTTCAAATCCGCATCAGGCTACCGCGAGGCTGCTTCCCATTGGCTGCAAGGGCATGGTCCATGGCGGTGACACACCGTAGGGGCCAGGCGCGCGCTACCGCGGTGGTGCATCTTTTGAATGCTTCCAGTGACCGCATCCGCGGTGGCGGTGCACGCCTACCGCGATTTTCAAATCCGCATCAGGCTACCGCGAGGGTGCTTCCCATTGGCTGCAAGGGCATGGACCATGGCGGTGACACACCATAGGGGCCAGGCACGCGCTACCGCGGTGGTGCATCTTTTGAATGCTTCCAGTGACCGCCTCCGCGGTGGCGGTGCACGCCTACCGCGATATTCAAATCCGCATCAGGCTACCGCGAGGCTGCTTCCCATTGGCTGCAAGGGCATGTTCCATGGCGGTGACACACCGCAGGGGCCAGGCGGTAGGCACTGCCAAATGTGTGCCAGACAGTGCCTGGAGTGACCGTGATTTGGGTAGCGGTGCATAGTGACCGCCATTGTCACATACATATCTGGCGGTGACTACCGCGATCGGGCTTGGGGTATGGGCGGTGCCAGGCCGCAGGTGTCAAGCGGTAGGCACCGCCATATGTGTGCCAGACAGTGCCTGGAGTGAGCGTTAATGGAGTTGTGGAGTAGCTTTGCTGCACCGAACGTGTCCTCCAGGTCAATGCATAGGCCAACATGTACAGTGCCCAGTGTCTCAACAATTGAAGGGTCCTCATGAGGGCAAATGCACAAAAGGGACATGTCACTCCACGTCACCAACACATACCATATATGGGTCGCCAATACATTGCATGGGCACATACACTCGCACATGTCACATGTGCTGTGTAATGAAATGTAGACTGTCCAGTTAATGTGTTGCATAGCATATGTAGATAATGGTCAATGTCTGTGTGTGCAATGTAACGCACAATGTCGTCTCATTTACTGAACTAGGGACATCAGCAACTGGCACATTGTGTAATGCACATGCACACACGTGTCCCCCACGCTCAGCCGGTGGTCAGTGTGTAGTTGATGTGTGCCATGTGCAACCTGTGTTGGGAGGTGTTATCAGGGCCAGCAACATGGTGTGTTAGGGTAGTATTGCAATTAGTAACATATGCTGGGGGTCATACTCACAGGTGTGCACACATCTGTTAGTATATCACACTGTGCATGCGAATGAGCCGGAGGGGTGCACAGATAATTGCTGCTGGTAAGGGGACAGGTGTACGAGTAGTGTGCCTGATGTGTACCTACTTGTGAAGTGCCCTGTCGGTTAATGGTGCATGTTGTAAAACTTGGGAATGTGTCTCTAGAAAAAATTGATGTAATGCACATTTCATGGTCTTCTGCATTGACATCTGTGCACTTTGATCTGTCCTAGGAGGAGGAGGCCCAATATCCATCATCCGTTCACAGTCCTGGCAGACATGGAGAATGAGGATATAATCCGCAAATTCAGGCTGGACCGACAAACCCTGCAGAACCTATGTGCCATGTTGGAGCCCCACCTGCAGCCACGTCGGACATATCCAACAGCTTTCACCGCAACATCTAAGGTGATGGCATGCCTGCATTTCTTTGCAACAGGCTCATTCCAGCACACGGTCGCAAGTGCAGGCGGGATGTCACAGCCGATGTTCAGCATGGTGCTGAGGGATGTCCTGTCGGCCATGATGCTGTACAAAGACAGATATATCCATTTTCCCAGGGGACCTGAGTTGGTGGCTGTGAAGGGCGATTTCTATGCCCTTGAACATATCCCCCATGTCATTGGTGCAATTGATTGCACAGATGTTGGGCTTGTGCCACCACAGGCACGTGAACAGGTTTACCGCAATAGGAAGCATTCACACTCAGTAAATGTTCAAGTGGTGTGCCTGGCGGACATGATCATCTCACACGTGTGTGCCAAGTTTCCCAGCTCAGCCCATGATGCCCACATCTTGCGCAGCAGCATCGTTCCTCAGCTGATGGCCAATCTGCTTCCGGAGCGTGCATGGCTTGTGGGTGAGTATGCATAGTGGATTAGAGTGGTGTGTGTGTGACATGCTGTCGTGTGGCATTGTGGGACTGCAAGGTTAACCTGTGTTTCTCACACCCAGGTGACTCGGCATATCCGAACCGCCCGTGGTTGCTGAGCCCATTGCGGAACCCCGTCACGCCAGCTGATGTGCGATACAATGATGCCCATGGGAGGACACGGCGTGTGATAGAACGGACATTTGGTCTCCTAAAATCAAGATTTCGGTGCCTGGACCATACTGGAGGTGCCCTTATGTACTCGCCAGCGAAGGTGTGTCAGATAGTGGTGGCATGCTGCATGCTCCACAACCTGGCCATTCGCAAGGCAATACCCCTGATCCTGGATGACGATGATGAGCAGCCAAGGCCCCCGCCTGCAAATCAACCCGGATCCAGTGACGAGGGCAGTGGAGAGGAGGAAGGGGTCGACATGCGCCAACAGCTCATCACCCGCTACTTCACTTGAAGGTGAGTGACGATGTAGAAGGGACAAAATGGTCTGATGGTGTTGCAGTTGCTGTGTGGGTGTATGTGAGCTTGCTGACTGCAGCTTTGTGTTGACTCATTGCTGCATGCCAATGTATGTGTGATTGGTTTGTGTGATACAAAATGTCTCTATGGTGACTGTTGCTCTGTGTAAAGTTAGGAGATCTGAGTACCTTGTTGACATGTGTTGTGTGATGTGTGCGATGCCACACCCATACAAGTGACTCTTCTTCTGCGGTTTTCCCTAGGTCCCTTCAGCATCTCACTGCCTACCTACATTCCATTCCCCTGGACCATGTCCTACACGTTGAAGGTTGCACATCCTGTATTAGAGACGGAGCAGACACAACAACATGTGTGTAAGGTGTATTTATTTACAATTGTGACATGCGAGGGTGGAGTACATGTGAAGGGGGGAATTGAAGAAGTGAGTTGACAGTCATGGTAGATGAGATACTTGAGTAGTCCCCACAATGATGTGGAGACCCAGTCCAACAGATAGATGCCATTCACATGGCAGTGTGGTGAAGGATAGTCCAAAAGGTCAATGCAGTGGTGCAGTGGTCTGCCATCATGGCTGGCTCGGGGACTAGCGTTTGGCAGGTGCTTTGGCACGTGAGTCCCCCTGGTCTTTCCTTGGACGGCCCCTCTTGCGCTTCACTGGAGGGGCCACTGCTGCAGGGGCAGTGGTGTCTGAGGACTCACCCCCATCTGTGGACGCAGGGGAGGATGATGAAGTGTCATCCTGCTGCCCAACAGGGGGAGGCGGATGGGTAGAATGCTGCGCTGGCCTGTCCCTCAGAACCGCCACTAGCTGCCCCAAGAGGTCCACAATCTGTCCCATGCGTGTGTCCATGGACCTCAGCAGCAGGAGGTGCTCCCGAGATTCTTCCTCTAACCGGCCCATTCGTCCCTGGGCCTGTTGGTAGGCCCCAAGGACTCTGTCGATGTGGCCCAGGGCTTCCGTCCCAGGATCAGTTCCCCTCTGCATGACCCTGTCCCGACCACCTGCACTGCTGCCACGGTCCAGTCCAGTCCTCACATTGGCCCGCTGCATCCTCTCCCTGGCCTCCGCAGTCGATGTAGTGGGCTGCTCAACCCCTGGGGCAGGGAGGGTGTTGCGGCCAGCTGTGGTGGTGGTGGTGGTGGTAGTGGTTGACACACAGGCCGTGACAGCAGCTGTCAGAGGATGGGCATGGGCTGCAGCTGATGTGGTTGGGGGGACAATGGGTGCCTGGGACTGGTTGCGGCCTGCCACACTAGATGGGCCAGCTTGGAGCTCCTCATCCAAGGAATCCAGGGAGTCCTCATCCAGTTGTCTCTGATCCGGGGGGGGGGGGGACTGGCTCTGCAGTTTGGTGTCATCCTCTGCAGAGAGTTCTTGGTCACCTGTGGGTCTGATGAGAAATGGTCATTGTGTTGCACCCAGCAAAGTTTGTGTTAGCAGTGTTACATCAACGGTTTGTACATCCAGCAGTTGTTCACTGTACAAATTTGCATTGACCGACATCCAGTGATGCATTACAAGCTGTTGTGGTACATGCATTACTTGCCAATGTTGGGAGTTGTCAAGACATGACATGCACAAAATAATTTTTTGACATTGACAGTCTCATGTTGGCATCCAGTTATTGATCAATCATATGTCATCCATTTATGCGTATGTGTCACATGTTGAGCCCTTGCAGCGGTTTACTCTGCACATTGAGTGAACATTGTAGTTTCATGCATACCTTTTCAATGTGGTGTACATATCTGTATTTGCTAATCAAGACATGCTTAAGTTTGCTTTAATTAGATCCTAGGTGGTCTGGAACACTGCTACTGTCTGATGGCATGTAGTGGTGTGCATGGTTGTGCTCGGAGTTCCATCTACATGTGTTTCAGACTTTCACACTTTGGTTGCTGTCACAGTTTCATTTTCTTAGGTGTGTGCACATTATAGTTGCCAATGCTATCTGGGTGTGCAGTTGTGCATTGAGAGGCCTAGTGTCCTATGCCACCATGTTTTTTTAAATGCATATTTGGCTGCATGTTGTGGCTGTTGATATGTAGTGTTTGCTGTTTTTTGCTTGTATTTGAGAGACCTCTCTTTGTGTGTATGATGATGGCTTCCATCTTGGTCCAGTGTGGGACAAGTCAGCATGATATGTCTACATGCCAGTTCTTTTGAAGTGTACATTGCAATAACTGGCACATGCATGTTGGTGCCAGGAAGTAATGGTTCTTGTGTGCTGGCGGTCAGGTGGGCCCGTGTGACTTGTTGTGCAAGCTTCCCAGCCCCACACACCCCGACCTGTGAGATGCGGTTACCTACCTGTGAGTTGGGTGGGTAGCATACATTGCCTGCCACATGATTCTTATTGGGGGTGTAGTGTCCCATCCTCCATAGGGGTGGAACAGCATGCATGTTGCGTTTTGTGGGACGGATAGCCAAACACACTACACCGTCTCACTGTGAAGATGGCTGACTACCGTTTGAGGTGAAGGTGAGCAATGACATGGCTATGTGACTTGGTTGAAATTTTTGGATGGAATGTGCGTGTGGTGAGCAGAATGTGTGTGTGGCTTTTTGTACCCATTGATTTCAGATTACATTTGGTCATGGGGTATAGCCCCCCATCACTGTTGTCCCACCTATCTGGCTGTGGGGTTCACTCCCCCAACATTTGAAGGCACAATAGGGCATGGGGTATAGCCCCCCATCACTGTTGTCCCACCTATCTGGCTGTGGGGTTCACTCCCCCAACATTTGAAGGCACAATAGGGCAAGGGGTATAGTCTCCTAGCACAGTGGTGACATACAGCAGGGTGAACATCTCACCCAGCATACATTTCCACACTGTCATGGTTTCATGGTATTTGTGGACCTGAGAACATGAGCACAGTACTGGTGAAGCAGTTGTTCCATGGCATCCATACACTGACATGTTGTGGTCAACAGTGGTGTGTGTGTGAGATGTACTCAGCCCTGTGCAGACAATATGTGCTTTTGGGGCCAGACTATACCAGCACTGTTCAGACAGACAGTGTGAGATGTGAACATTGTCAATGCATACACACATTGGTGGTCCGAACAAGACACCTTTGACAATTTTAGTCAGACAAGGTGCTGTTCTGCAATTCAGTGCAGCACTGTGGTAGCTGGGTGTGTTGCAGGACATTTGGGATGTGCTTAGTTTAGCATTGTGAGTCCCAGCTGCAGTGTAGTTTTTGGGTACACTGCACTTCCACTGTTTACATTACAACACTGTGGTATGACATGGGTGATTTGCACTTTGCCAAACAACCGGCCAGACACAGCTGCAGGGCAGCATGATCGTTGTTAGTGTTGCAGTGTGTGATGCCTGGCACAGTGTACACAATGTGGGTCATTTTTGAACAGAGACTTGTGCATGGTGACTACAACACAACTGTTTTGCATGATTTGTGTAGGTGACTGTGGACTAAGTGGCATGGTGTCATGTGCGGCTGCACAGACGTCACATGCCTATGAGTGGGACAAGTGCTCCATCATGCTGAGCTGTGGGAGTAGGGGGCCTGTTGTGAGTTGTGCTGCTGTGTCACCAATTAAGAACAACACTCTCGGTTGAAATGGTTACCTACCCGTAAGTTTGATGAGTGACATTCAATATCTGCCACATGCTTGTGGCTGGGGGGAGTGCTCCATCTTGCGCAGCTGTAGGACAATTGGGCCTGGTGGGAGTTGTAGTGCAGGCTTCCCAAACACCCACCCACCTCCCTGTAGGGATGGCTACCTACCTGTTAGGTTAAGGTGAGTAATGCTATGGTTGGCACATGGGTTGGGGTGGAGGGCTCCATCTTGCGCAGCTGTGGGACAAGGGGGCCTGGTGGGAGTTGTAGTGCAGGCTTCCCAAACACCCACCCACCTCCCTGTAGGGATGGCTACCTACCTGTTAGGTGAGGGTGAAGCACACAATGGCTGAGGCATGCTTCTGGGTGGGGGGCAGTGCTCCATCCTGCTCAGCTGTGGGACAAGGGGGCCTGGTGGGAGTTGTAGTGCAGGCTTCCCAAACACCCACCCACCTCCCTGTAGGGATGGCTACCTACCTGTTAGGTTAAGGTGAGCAATGCTATGGTTGGCACATGGGTTGGGGTGGAGGGCTCCATCTTGCGCAGCTGTAGGACAAGGGGGCCTGGTGGGAGTTGTAGTGCAGGCCTCCCTATTCCAAACACACCTCCCTGTAAAGATGGCTACCTACCTGTTAGGTGAGGGTGAAGCACACAATGGCTGAGGCATGCTTCTGGGTGGGGGGCAGTGCTCCATCCTGCTCAGCTGTGGAATAAGGGGGCCTGGTGGGAGTTGTAGTGCTGGCAGCATGTACACATGTACCCATGGTGATGTTGCTAACTACCTTTGGGGGCTTCAGGGGAGTGTCTGTTGAATCTGTGAGAGATGTGTTGGGGGAGTGTTGTGCACATGAATAAATTTGAACCTAGGAGGTATTATTTTGTAGTAGTGCAAGACAGTACATTTGTGTGATGTTAGGCATTTGTTTGTACTTACCAGCCTCCACTCCCCCGGGTATTCCTGAGAGACTCTCTGGATGTAGAATGCCAAGCACCTTCTCCTCCAATTCAGTGAATGTTTTGAGTGGAACGGGAGGGCCACTGCCTGTCCTGTGAGCCAGCTCATGGCTCTTGGCTCTCTTCTTCTTGACCACTGCCTTCAGATCGTGCCACCTCTTCACGATTTCATCTCTATTGCGTGGCACGGTCCCTACTGCATTTACCTTCTCTACTATCCTTCTCCACATTTGCGTTCTTGTTGCTAGTGGTGTCTGTTGGACCTGGTTACCAAACAATTGTGGTTCTACCCTGATTATCTCATCAAATATGACCCTCAACTCACTCTCAGTGAATTTGGGCATTCTCTGTGGTGACATGGTGTGTGATGTGTCAAGGTGTTTAAGGTGCAGGTTTGGAAGTGGTAGTAGTGGTTGTGATGTGTATGGTGTGTGCTGTGCAAAGGTGTTAGAGGTGCAGGTGTGGAAGTGGTGGTGGTGGTGGTGATGTGTGTGTGTTGTGCAGATTTGTCTCTCCTGTCATCTGTGGTGAATGTTCCTTCATTTGTGGAGTTTTGCAAAGGATTGTGGTCTGTTGGGGGCTGGATTTATACTGGTCTCTGTGGGTGTGTCAGGATGGGGTATTGGTAGCAGGTGTGGTGTGTGTGTGCACCTGGGATTTGTAGTTTTGGAGTTTCCCATTGGGGTGTGTCTTTGGGCTGTGTTAGGTATTTTTGGGTGCATGCCTTGTTTGGTTGGTGCACTTTGTGGGCATGTTGTGTGTTTTTCTCGCGACTGCCATTTTTTTCACGGAGCGTCCGCAGCGGTGGCTTGGCTACGGTGCTTCTGCCGTCTCACTCATTCATCAATGTTGTCGACCGCGGCGGTCGGAAACCGCGCACTGCACCGCAGCGATGTTGGGAATATCATAATTTCGATGGCGGTGTCTCCGCTGTGGTTGCGGTCGTTTGGGCTGTTTCCGCTGCGAAACCGACTGCCGCGGACGGGTTTGGGCCTTCTCCGCAGGTGAACGGCGGTTTCTCAGGTCTCCTTTCCGCCGCGGTTGGATTTTTACCGCCGAGGATCCTAAACTAGCCGTCAGTTTTCCCGCGTTAGCGGCGGGCGGTGATTTCCCGCTACCATGGCGGTCGGCTTGCTTTTCCGACCGCCATCGTAATGACCCCCTAAGTATTTTCTTGCTTAGCCATCCTGTGTGCCTCTGCTGGGTTGTGGATTGACTGTCTGGCTTTGGAGTGACAGGGGCTGGGGATGTGCATTCTCTTCAGACAGCCACTGGGTGTGTCCTGCCTTTCCTGGAGGAGTCAGGGCTGGGCTGAATAGACCTGGGCTGCATTTAGAGTAATGGGAGGAGATTTCCTTGCACCTGAATGGGCCTGGTCTGCCTCGGACAATGATGTCTCCACCTCCTGCCAGGAAGCTGGGCCAGAGAGGATGGAACTGGTTTGGGCTGGGCACAGACATTCTCTGCCCAAAAGCACAAAGAGAAACTGAGTATAAATATTGGGGCCCAGACCCCAGAACTTTAGAACTTACTGGAATCAAGGAATACGCCAAGAAGAGCTGGAAGAACTGCTAGGAGGAGTACTGCTCCTTTGCTGTGTTTTTGCTTTGCTGGGTTGGCCTGCAGTTGCTGCTTCTGCCTTGGGCAGTAAAAGGACTGGACTGAACTTTCTTTACCTGTTGCCGAGTATCTACCAAGGCTTGAAGTAGAGCTTGCCTCCTGTTCTGAAGTCTCAGGGACCGCAAAGACTTCACCAACCTCTGGGTACCGCCCCTGGAACTGTGGTTTCAGTTGCCACAGAGGGGGGAAAGCAACCGACTCCGTCGCTGGCTCCGTCGCTGGCTCCATGTCCTGAAGGCACTGTAGAGGGCACCGCCGCATCTCGCACCTCAACCCTGGTCTCACCGACGATGACTGGCGCTGCCGAGCTGCTGCTTGCACCGTGACCTGTGGGCACCACACTCCGCACAGCCTCACTCTACTTCGCTGCCCTGGTCTCACCGATGCCGTCGCTGCCTGCTGACTTCGACACCTGTGACCGCACCGTGGCTTGGGGGCACCGCTCGCAAGTCTTGCGATGCACCGCCTTGTCCCACACCGCAGTCCGAATCGACCGACGCCAGCTCCCCGCAACCAGCACTGTCACCTGCACCGTGATCTATCAGCACTGCCTTCACTCCACATCGCATCCCTGTTTTTGCCGATGGACGACCGTCATCGAGCCACTGCCTGCACGGCGACTTGAGGGCACCGCACGCTGCACCGCTCTGCTTCACACCGCGACGGTGGTCACGACCAACCCGCACCAACTTCATCTGCTGCAATGAAAAGGTACTGTTTACGAGTCTGCCGACACCCCGACCGATGCAGTCAGACGGAACTGTTGGATTCTGTTGTTCTGAGCACCGCTGTAGCACCGGACGGAGCTACCGACTTCAAGGAACTACATTTTTAAGGTTATTTTTGCAAAGTATTTTATTTTAGTGCTGTATGTTGGATTTGTATCGTTTTGGTCTTGTTTTGAATACATAAAGTATTGGATATTTTTCTAAACTGGAGTGGTGTCCTTTTGTAGTGTTTTCACTGTATTACTGTTGGTTATGTGCAAATGCTTTACACACTACCTCTGAAATAAGCCTGACTGCTTGTGCCAAGCTACCAAGGGGGTGAGCAGGGGTTATTTCAGTAGTGTATCCCTCTTACCCTAACTAGAAGGAAGGGTCCCTACTTGGACAAAGGGGCAAACCATTGCCAACTAGAAACCCCCATTTCTAACAGCCCCCAATTACCACAGCAAATAATTTTTACGTTGGGGAAATGATATTAATCAGTGTTTAGCAAATCAAAGGTCAGTGAGCATAGGGGTGTAGCCAAAGGTGTAGCTAAATACTGCGTAGGGGTGTAGCCAAAGGTGTAGCTAAATACAAAGGGCCTCATTTATGAGGAATTGGCATAGGGCAGTGCCGCAAGTCTTCTTGGCATTTATGAAATACGGTGCATTCCAGTCCTTTTCCCTTGCGTTGGTGCACATATTGCTGCCTAGCACCAACATAGGCAGGATTGTTTTTGTACGGGAAGGGGCACCTTCCTTCACCAAAACAATCCTGAGGGGCGTTTTCCTCTTTCTATGTGAGCTGCAGAATGGAGCACACATGGAAAGAGGAAAAAACGAGGAGAAATGAAAACATTTCTCCTTGTTACGCCTCCACTGGGGAGGAGTCCGTTTTTGGAGATGCCGCAGGTGTAAGTGATTTTGTAAATATGGGACAGCATCAAAATCCATGGGTGTGCGTGGGAACCCCACACAAAGCCCATGGAACACCTCCTTGATGCAAAGTAAGGCAATGACTTGCGCTGATATGTCTTACTCCATATCTATGAGGCCATGCAAAGCCATGAAGGGTGACTTTGCACTGCCTCATAGGTATGGTTGAGACGCTTGCGCCACCCGAGCATAAAAAAATGATGCTCTGGCGATGCAATCCTCTCATAAATAAGCCCAAAATATTCTGTAGGTTTTTTAGGTCTTTCACCATCAGGTATCTACATATAAAATAATGGGCAGCGTAAATGAAAAATAAATTTAAAAAGTTATTGCTCAGTGGGAAATGCACTGTAGTACATTATGAAACCTCTATTAGTTAATGCACTACAGAAGTCTGTGTGTCACCAGAGAACCACAGAATTAAATCTTGATTGGTGCAGTGGAGAATAGTGATGTGTATTTTAAGTGCTACGTAGTCACAGCCTGTGACAGAAAGCACTGTGAATATGTAAGTCAATTTTTTATACTTGCATTACACACAGATAGAACGCTGCAAAACATGCAAATTGTTTTACGATAAAATTGTGCTTTCAAAATGTAGATTTTAATGATACTAGAGCGTATGTAATGCAATTTTATTTTTACATAACTGTCCCTTCAACATCTCTTTAGGGGCACTAAGAGCTGTGTAAATGCAGTTAAAATTAAAAGCAAGAACTTCCCAGCCCAGCTGTTAACTCTTTGCACTTCCACTCAAAAAAACAAATCTTTGTCACCACAAAGAGCCAGAACTGCTCCCAAGCATCCTTCACACTTGCAGATTAACTGATAAGGCACATTCGCCTTTCATTCAGGCAAGCAGCTGATAACGATCTAAATTTGCTGTCTCAGGACGGCTGTCTTTTTGCAGAGACAAGTAAAGCTGGGGAATCTGCGACCCCCTTCCAGGGACTCCACGGCCCCCCTGGGGGTCGCACCCCACAGATTGAAGACCTCTACTCTATGGTGTGGCCCATAACCTGGCAAGACTACATTCCTCCTTTACCAGGAGTTACAAAACATATCAAACAGTTGGTACTAGAAAACATCAAATAACAATAATGCTTCGCCAGAGTCCAGATCATGACATACATTTCACATTATACTCTTATTTGGTGTTGTGGTACAAAGCACCTACTCACGAATGTCAACACCTCCATCACTCTCTGGTTAGCCGGACACAAAGTCTTAGTACTTCTGAGATGGCTTAGGGTGGGGCCACAGCAGATAACGTTCTTGGTCACATCTGGTTGAGAGTTCTGGTGAAGATCCTCTCTGGCTCAGGGTGTCTGAGGCCCTTGGGCTTCTGCTGGGTGTGCTCTCTGTCTTGAGATGGGCTGGGCGGTGGCGCTGAACACAGTTTCTCTGAGAAAGCACCTGGCTTTTGCTCTGTATTGTACTCGCTGCCGGTGTCTTGGAACCTGCTTGTCGTGGCATTTTCATGCGGGCCGTCTAACAAGGGCATGTTGGCGGCTCCCCTTGGGACTTTCTTGAACTGAGAGATGTTCCTCGTAATGCACTCGTGGCCTCTTTTGACCATCACTCTTGTGCCTTTGATGTCAATGGCAACCCATGGATCCAGTTCAAAGGGTAGTCTGAAATTTCCTCCTGGGTAGCGGCCTTGTACAGGTACTTGGTCGCCCAACTTCATGGGGCTCTACCGAGCTTGTCGTTTTTGGGAGGCGTACTCGTTGGTGCAGTTTCTAGGGACATCAGATTGGTTTGGGGGATTTGGCATTTCCTCCCACTCTGGGTGATGGGGGATGGTATCCATCACCGACCGGCCAAATCATAGCTTGCTTGGGGAGATGCCTGTTGTGCAGTGAGGTGTGAGTCTATGCTCCCGTACAAACTGGTACAAGGCATGTTCGGTGTTGGTGTTCCCTGTCACTGCAATTTGGATCACTTTGGTAAGGGTTCTCATCAGGCGCTCTACCTCCCCATTGGCTTGGGGCCATCGAGGGGTTATGCGGCGGTGCTTGATATTGTGAGAGACCAGATACTCCGCTAGCTCAGAGCTGCTGAAGGGAGGCCCATTGTCCATGCAGATCTCTCTAAATAAGCCATGATTGGCCATGAGCTTCTCCAACTTCGGGATAACTTCTGCGGCAGATGTTGTCACCACGATTTCTACTTCAAGATAGCGTGAGTAGTCGTCCACCATGACCAGCATGTGTTGCCCTCCAAGTAGGCTGCTAAAATCTGCGCTTGCTCTCTGCCATGGGGCACTGGGGCCTGCTTGGGTGACAACCGGTGCCGGGCGGTTAGGCAGACTCGTGGCAAGGCAGACTGGACAGATCTGCACAACAGCTTCTACTTTCTGGTCCAAACCGAGGAACCAGACCTTGCTCCTGAGCTGGTTCTTGGATTTTATGATGCCTTGGTGTGCTTCGTGTGCTAGGAGTGCAGCTTTCTGTGCAAGACATTCTGGTAGTACGAGTCGCTGGCCTCTCAGCAGGCACCCATCACTGCTTACTGAGAGCTCCTGGCAGACTTGATACACACCTTGAGGATTGACTGAGCCGCTTCTGTGTTGGATTTTGCAGTGGCCACCAATCTCTGGTGGCGACTGCCTTGATGGTGCTCTGCAGACAGTCATCTCATTGGGTGGCACCTATTACCTCCACCAGGGACATCGGAAAAGGTTTGGAGTGGTCCACAATCAACCTTACATACTCCTGGGTTTCTACAGCTTCCACAGCCTCAGGAAGAGTGGCCGGCTAAGCAAGTTGGGAGGGTTTCGGGTGCCAGGTCGGTATTCAACAGTGAATTGAAATTCTTGCAGCTGCAGGATCCACTTCTCAATCCTCATTGGAGGCCTTGATGAGGATCCTTGGAAGAGCAGGATCAGTGGCTTATGGTCCGTGATGACGGAGAAGGGGTGGCCGTATAGGTAGATGTAGAAATGCCTGCAGCCCCATAGGATGGCAATTGCTTCGATCTCAATTTGGGATTAGCACTGCTCCGTGGGTGTGAGAGTACAGCTGGCGTAGGCCACCGGGGCCCATTCTCTGCATTCCTGCTGTTGAGCCAGTACTGTCCCCAGGCTGGTGGGACTACCATCCACTACTAGATGTGATTCTCTCTGGGGGTTGATGTACACCAGAGTGGTATCCGTGGACAGAGTGGCCTTAGTCTGTCGGAACGATTCTTCCTGCTCAGGTCCCCATACCCACGGGCTGGATGACTTGGTGAGATCCCTGAGCAGCCCGGTGATGTCTGATAGGTTCTTCATGAAACATCTGCAGTACGTCACCATGCCCAGGAAACTGCAGACTCCTGGCATGGAAGATGGGGCCGGGGCCTCTTGAATGTCCTTTACTTTGTCGGGGTCAAGGCCGATGCCTTTTTCCAAAAAGCGGTACCCAAAGAAACTAATGTCCCTCTGTAGGAAGTCACACTTTTTTCGGTGCGGCGTGAGCCCATCTTCCTTGAGCCGTGTGAAGACGGCATGCAGATGAGTCAGATGCTCTTCAAGCATGGGGGCATGAATGAGGATGTTGTCACTCACATTGAGCACCCTGGGCAGGCCATGGAGGACGTTCTTTACGATGTTCTGGAAGACCTTGGCGGCGCTGGAGATGTCAAAGTTGAGCCTTGTGTATCTCCAGAGGCCTACGTGGGTCGAGAAAGTGGTGATGGAACGGGAGTCTGGGTGTAGCGGGATTTGGTGGTAGCCAGACCGGAGGCCCATTTTGGAGAACCATTTGGAGCCCGACAGCTCCCCAATAATGTCATCTATGGTTGGTGTAAGGTGGCGTTCTCGCTTGATCACTAGGTTTGAGACCCTCATGTCGACACAAATGTGGACTGCATTTGTCTGCTTGGGCTTCTTTGCCACTACGATGAGAGATACCCACGGTGTGGGGCCACTTACCCGCTCAATGATGCCCGCCTTCTCCAGTAGCTTCAGCTCGGCCTCCACTTTGGGTCGAAGATGGAAAGCAACTCTTCTATGCCTGGGGCTATGGAATTGTCAATGTGTAGTTGAATGGCTGCACCTGTCAGGCATCCGATTCCATCGAACAGTGGTATGAAGTACTGCAGCACATAGACTTTTGCTCAGTGTGTGGAGTCATGAGACAAGTCTGCCTGAAATACGCCACTAAGCAGCAGCGGTGAGCGGTTGCCAAAAGTGTATACTTGCACGCCAGTGTTCCGAAGTGCAGATGGATCAGGTCAGCTGTGGTGGATGTCCACAGCCATAAGATTATTTGTGGCTCCCATATCTATGAGAGCAGAGACAGGGTGATTCTACATTTCAATTCTGCATATAGGGACGGTCTGGAGGGTCGCCTTGAGGGTATCCAGCGTCCTTACCACGTGGACAACCGCTGCGTCATCTTCGTCCATGTCGACGTCTGACATGTTGTCCGGGTGTGCACACCACTTTCCGTGGGCCTTTAGATGGTCGTCCTTGCGAAGAGCGGCAGACTTTGGAGAAGTGATTTTGTTTGCCACATGCACTGCACATCTTGCCATTGGCGGGGCAAGTCCCAGTGTAGAGGTATGGGCCACCGTACCATCCCCATGTGCAACTGTCGTCTAGTTCCTATAAAACCTATACACGATCTGCGCGTTCGGACAGCATACAGTGTAGGATTGGTGTCGGACTGATTCTGAACACCGCCACCAGGTATGTTGGCCTTTTGTACCAGCTAGCTCACAGTTTCACTAGAATCTCCTCTTATCAAGGAGAAAATAGTTCTTGGCAACCATCGAACATGACAACCCTGATCCCTCAGGACCGTGGAAACAATATACTACTTTTCGCTCAGTCACTCGTGCTTACTTAGTCTGTCTTAGAGAGGTACACAGAATAAACAGGCTGGGCGTTTTCAACAAGTATTTATTGAACAGTTGTTATTCAGGTGTAAAATAGATGAGCTGCAGCAACCGTTAGACAGTAGCAGATATATAGGATTAGAGGCACTATGAAAGTAAACGGATGCTAAAGCTCTACCATCTTGCAGTAATCATGAATACATAAAAGTACATAAAATACATGATAATAAAAAGATGCGTACTCCTACGATGTCTCCCTATCCCTATCTTAATAGTCCAGAACCTATGGTCTTAAATAGGTGGACGATGCCTGTTGTATCAGACATGTTAAAGATACGATTTACCATTTCTGTGAAATGGAAGGGGCAATTCGTACATATGAGCGCCTGTATCTCTGCTGAAGACCTTGCGATCTGGAGATCAAAAGTCTCTCGAGCGGAGGTTAAGGGCACAGACTTCTGTAAAAGCATGGCTTTCATTCTGCTCAAAGCATCAAACCGTATTAATGAAACATTTAGCGAAGGCCATAACGGTGTCTCCCTGAGTGTATGTGTTGGTGGAAACAATACTTGCATACAGCAAGTAACCCTGGTTACCAGATATGTGATGCCCGGAAGCATCCCACAGCAACCTTGATCGTTCAGCATCAAGTAACTCCCATTCAAAAGTGGCCTGAATACTGGAGTGATCACGGCAGCTGGGGTACCCCTCAAGTGACAGGATAAATTCGCTACTGAACCATTACAGGCCCCATGCAGCATTATATCCTGACATATGAGTGATCCACTTAAAGTGTTCTTATAGTTTGTACTGCTTAAAAACACTTCTCTATCCCCACTCCGGCATTGAAATCTGTACGGTAATTCCCAAGATTCCTTGATGAATTCCCTACCCATTTCTTCATATCTGCCTGCCTGCTTTTGTTCAAGGCAATATTGATTCTGCCACTGTAAAGGCTAATCTATCCAGTTTTTCAATATGCAGCATTGTATATTTTGCACCCCTTTGTGCCATCCCTATCTGTTTTTCTGTTAGGTTGTATGAGGAAAACAGAGATGTACTGTTGATGAAACGCCAAGGCAAATAGCCTGCGCGCAAAGATTGCAGCGTCCAGCTTACCAATATAATAGAACGCAATTGCGATTGCCCGTGCTGTAATATGGACAAATTCTGTTCCAATATATCTATTGCAGAGGATACAATGTTGTCCAGTGAATATATCCTGGAGGTTAGTGTAGTTAACCCATTGTCAACAACGGCTAGAGCTTTCTCTAGGTTACAATCTATTTTGTTTAATCTCTCCCTGGCCTCTTGTTGGGATATTTTCCATATTTCATTATAGACAGCATAATAGAAACGTTTGTGACGTGGCTTTCTAGGACCTAATAAAAAATCCAGTAGATGCACATCCTTTGTAAGTAAGGATAAGTGTTGTTTCAACTGTGATAGTATTGAGGTTCTTAGCCAATCGAGGCATAACTTCCCAACACTGTATGATGTCACTACCCCTGGATGTTCTCTCTGTACATAGCGTGGATCTGGCCTGTTGATATTAAACCCTTTGGTTTTACCCATGAATCTTTCCTGACATCTATTGGTGTCTGTGGGCCAAATCAACCATCCCTTCCAACCGGGGTCTGATCTATTGTATTGCATGATCTCATCTAACTTAACCTCTTCCATGCTCGTGACGGCCGGGAGCCGTCACACGTCACGGTGGGCGTGTGCGTAGGATGGCCCCCGGCCGTCCGAATCCCCGCCCACTAATGGAAACACCCGCACAGCGCGGAAATTCCGCGCGCACGGAAGGGGTTAATTCCTTCTTGTGATGTTATATTACCCTCGGTGTGTGATGATGTGGGCATCCAAGGTGTATTCAAGTCTTTGTTCTTGGCTATTCCAAGACAGCAAGTTTGTTGCACAGTATCATTCAAAAACATGATTTGCTGAGGAATGAGGCATGCTCGAAATAGCGCTTCAGTTCCCTGGACCTACCAGTCTCTAGTACCCCAGACAGATTTTAGTGTTTTTCCATAAGTCGAAACCTTGTTCGGACAACTGGGCAATAAAGGAAGCAGAATAAATCTGTTTGGTGTTTGTCAACATATTTTTCTGGGCTGATGTTGGCGCAATCCTATAATAATATGATGCTGGGTCTGACGTGTTAAACCCTGAAAAATACAGACATTTCTGTGCAAATGTCTTTGAACTGCCTTTCGGCGGTGAAGGGCAGTGTTCCCATTGGTGGTAGGTAAAAACATTTCTGGGATTAGCAGTTTTATGCAGAAAATGATGACGATAATGTTGACAGCAATACATTGTTTCAAAATCTGATGTGTCTTCCATACTATTTACAGTTTCATAATCGCAATCATAGAAAAATGTACTGGAGGTAATGATATCACTCAATGATATTTTAAATAAATGTGGAATTTTTAAAAGTTTGGTCGGACCAAATATATCGTAATCAACCTTGTCCCATACTATACCATCAGGTATAGGAACTGCTGTAATGTTCACTGATGACAAGTCTCTTTGTCCACGATATGATGATAGGTGAGGTTTCAGAATCAGATTCACTTTTGTGCTGCAGAGCTTTGTCGAAGGTAAGTTCCATTTATAAGCATGCTAAAAACAATTACTAAGCCTATCCAGAAAAGAAAGAAAAGTATCCCGGTAATTACCCAGAGTTCTACCCAAGGTGATACCAGGTAAGTCTTTTTAAGAAAGTTCAGAAAGTCTTTAATTTGCTGGTTGCGTTTTTTGGGCTGGCATCATTTCAGGTTCACTTGGATCCAATGAAAAGGTATCAAAGTCGATGAAATAGCCAGATGCAGTTCGATCAATTTTCGGTATTTCCGCAGGTCTTGTGGATACTGTAGCTTGCTCTTGTTGATGCATGTTGATGTAGATATCTGTGTTTGGTCAAGTTGAAATTTGTCTTTCATTTTGATTTTGATTCTGATTAATAACTTCAGTTTCGAGAGGAACGAGTTCCATGGCATTATTGCATAGTCCATCAGTCCGTGCAGGGGACTCTTCAAACATGATGAGCCTTTCTGTTTGAACTTCTTGTATGGTAGCGAGAGGAGGGCGCCGTTTACTTAGGAGTCCACGAGGCCTACTATTTAGTATTGGCCACATAGTGTGGTTTGATTAAGTCAATTGAGACAAATCTTTTCTCCTTTTTTCCGGCAAGAGGCGGTAGAAGTACTGTTCTTGTTCCTTCAATGGCCAGGACTGATACAGGCTTTCTGTATGATGGCCCAAATTATTTTTTGTCTGCAATTTTCTCTCTGACCAGATCCCCAACTTTAGGGACCCAGACAGGTCTTGCCGTAACTGACTTGACTCAGCTATACCTGGACATTGCTTTGTAGTGCCCTGGATTCATTCAGATCCTGTAAAACAGCCAAACATTTATGGATGTCAAAATGTTTATCATCCGCCACTGTACCTTCACAATCAAGATCAGGTACCCACATTCTCGCCCCAAATAGGACCTCCTAAGGAGTGACACCCCCTAGAGAACTTCTTGGCATGTTATTCAATGCTCGTTGAACTCCATACAAATGTTTTACTCAACTCTCACCCAAGCCTAATACTCTAGCTGTTAAAGGCTGCTTTAAGTCCCGGTTTTTCCTTTCCACTACCGAATTTCCCTCGGGTTGGTACAGAGAGGATTACCGCAATGCTACACCCAAACCTCCCATGGCTTCCTTGTAAGCCCTGGAGCTAAACGCGGGGCCACGGTCAGAATGTAATGTGCCAATTGCAAATCTTTTATAACAGTTCAAGCGTCAGCCGAGCGCTGGGGCAACACCCATAGGAATATAGAGCAGGAATCCACTGCAACCATGATATACCTGTAAGCCCCATCTGTTTGTAAGGGGCCGCTGTGGTCCAAATAAACACACATGAGTGGTTTGTCTGATATTACTAAAAGTGTCTGCGCTGGATGTGTTACAGTGGAGCCTTTCATCTGCTGACAGATGTCGCATTTCAAGACATAGTCCTTAGTTTGCTTTGTTAATCCTGGCCACTAATAGCGTTGTTTCAGTAAGGAAACAGTCGCCATAACTCCTGCGTGTGCAGAACCTATACCCTCGTGTGCTGCTAGAATTAAACCTAACCTGCGATCCATATTTGGTATTACTCTATCCCCCACTCCAGGAATCTGAGCAAATGGAACGTTATTTGCATCTAACTTGTAGGAGTACTTGAGTGGAAATCTTTTCTGTAGTGCCGTTTTATTGCGTGTAGCAAAAATTGCAACCATAATCTGTCTATTCTCGTTTTTGAACGGGTTAATGCAGCTATGGAAGCCGTGCGTACAGCCCTCTTTGCAGCTTCATCAGCCAATGAATTCCCTTTAACGTAAACGCCATCACGTTGATGACTTGGTGTGTATCACGTGAGCCATTGGTAGTTTGTTTTTCAACTCTGCTACCTGTTCCCATAGCGTTTTGTGCTTAATTGTGCCACCTTTTGCATCTTTGAACCCATTTTGTCTCCAGTGGTGTAAGTGTTCATTGTATGGCTGTACACAGTGAAAGAAATCACACACGATTAGTGTGGGGAATTCTCGATCCGTATTTACTAGTGCTAGTAACAGAGCTTTTAATTCTGCCAGCTGTGCCGTGCAGTCTCCTAGAGACTGGGTTTTTGTACAACTCGGATGAAACTTTCCATCCTGCATGCGTCCTTTAACGATTGCGCATGCGGCGCTGAATTGCTGCTTACTCCCTATGGCCGGCTGAGCAGACCCGTCAGTGTAAATTATATATTCATACTGATCTAGAGGCAATATTTAATTAGGGAGAGGATATTCTTGTTCGAATTGCAGGAATGCTTGTGTTTTTAGATTTGGGTCGTACCTGTATTCTACATCTGTTGCAGTAAGAGAATTAGTAAATTGTATCCATCTTGGATGTAATTCTTTGGCGTTCGGAACACTAGCCTTTGTAGCAGCCTCTAAGGCCGGTACTGGGGTTACGACTATTATTCGCTTTCCCTGAGCCAGTGCTCTTTCTCTTACTACAGCAGTCTGTACTGCTGTAAGAATTTTTTCTGTTGGTGCAAAGCGCATCTCAGCATTTGTGTACAAATGTGATTTGTATGCTATTGGTACTGTTTCACCTTCATTATATGTTAGGTAGGTATATCCTGATTGACCCGCAACTATAGGGATCACTAAGTTGTGTACATGTACACATGTCTGTAAGTGTTTTGAAGCTATCATATCAGCTTGTAGGGAACAAAGAATATCTGAGTGTTCCTGTGCCCATTGTCTGACTGAAAAGTCATGTCTTATCAAATCGTAGAAAGGTTTAACTCTTTCTGCGTAATCCAAAATGTATGTTCTGCCAAAGTTCAGGAATCCCAGTATTGATTGTACATCTTTTAATGATTTCGAAAGTTGTAGCCGTGCACACTTTTCGAAAAAGGTAGCTGCTAAGCTTTTCCCTTCACTTGAAAGCTCATATCCCAGAAAAAGGACATTGAGATGGGCTATCTTTGATTTCTTCAAATTAAATTTGTAACCCTCAGAGGCACTATCCCAATATTATGGTATTTACTCTGTTCAAGTGTTCATCCAGGTCATCATCTGTTAGATAAATATCATCCACATAGGACAATGCCTCTTCATCCAGATTTTGAAGTAATTCAGTTACTCTGGCCGAAAATACCCCTGGGCTGATCTTAGATCCCTGGGGGAGTCTGCAAAATTGTCGCTGGGAGCCTAACGCTGAGAATGCGGTTAAATACCTGCTTTCAGGCGCTATATTCTGGCAAAAAAATCCATTTGAGATATCTAGTGTCGTTTTGTATTTTTTCCGCACAATGTTATTCATTAGTGCGGCACTGTGTGCATTTTGTACTGCAAAAGTTTTTGTGCAAGTGTTTAGAGGCCTGTAATCTAAAACTAGACAAAATGAGTTGTCAGGTTTTATTACGGGAAACAATGGATTATTCAATTGAGATGTGCAAGTTTCAATCACTCCTTGGTATTCAAGTTGATCCAAGATCTCCCTGACCTGTTTTTTAGCTTCTTGCTTTATCGGATACTGCCTCTGTGGAGTCGGAGTATTTTTTAATGGAATTATGTGGTGGGATGAATCCTTATCCCACCCAACATCGTTTTTATATAATGCCGGGGCAAGGGCTACCGCCCACTCCCGCGCATATGTATATTTTAGATATTTGGGAACAGGGTCAGAAAAGGCTGGTAATATTACTATTTCTCCCCTAGGGCAGTCCAATGATGAATGCTGGCGGCCAATCTTGTTCAGCTAATAGAATGTCATAACCAAACGCCAGGTTATCCCAAAAAAGACCTTTAACTTTCCTGGGTTTGTCCCCCTCCATTTGGAGTGTTATTTCATATAACTTATGTGGGACACTTACCCTAGTAGCAGGTGTTTCCACCGTGATATAATCATTCAAGTCCGCTGTCACCGGAAATTCCATCAGGTTCTGGCAAGCTATTGTTACTTCTGCCGCACTGTCTAGCATCGTCAGAGCCCATTCCCCGTTCAGTAGTTGAGTCCTCAGAATTCTGGGCATGTTTGATCTACAGACCTGCAACCTTATTCTTTTTGAACTGAGGTTTAGATTGGCTTTATCTTCTATTTTGGAAGTATAGTGTTGAGCGTGCTGCTTTCTCTGGACTTTGTACGTTCTTCTTGTCTGTCTGACCGTCCTTCCCTCTCAGAGTTTTTCGTCGAACCCTGAAAGGAACGTGTATCAGTATCCTGATACCTGTCAGGTTTCCTAATATTGTCCCTATTCCTAAGGTTACACCTCCTTTTGGAGGACTCCTGTGGAGGAGATCTATCTCTGGATTGAGATCTGTTTTCTTTATTTTTCTGTTATTGTCCCACTTCTTTTTCGAAGAAGCAGGTGCCTGCTTAAAGGTGTCCTTCACGGGACTACCCATCAGTTAGGGTTTTAATGCTTTCCCACCCAATCTGTCTCTGCCCAACTCTGCATACGCGGTCTCAATTATTTTAGGTAATTCATGCTCCTGTTGTAAAGGACTGAACTCCCTTAGGCGTTGACGGATTGCCACTGATGCTGCTTCCCCTTTAATATTTGCGAATATTATGGCTGATACCTGGGCATAATTACCTAGTAATTTCATCCATACGTTCAAAGCCGGTTCTGCTCCATACTCATTTTGTATTTGTCTTAATACATCTGGTATTACTGCTAATTACGAGATACCATGTGTTCTGGTATATATGGCAGTAATAAACTGTACCCCAAGAGGTACAGTCCTCTATCTGTGGTGTTATCCCCATGGGCAAGCAGATTGTCAGCATTCTGTGTTTTTCATACGGGCTAGTATTCGGGAATACTGCTTCTAGCTGTGTTATTTTTTGAGCTACCCAGAAGGGCATATGTTTACGTTTTGCAGGCATTTTACCCATTACTGCGTGTAAAGTTTGTGATGTGATTTTAGTTGCTGTATTTTGACCTGTCTTTGTGTTTGTTGTAACCGTTGCCGGCTGGACCGTAAGTGTCCCATGACGAACTGTGTCATGTTTCTGTAAAGATTTATCAGTTCTTTGTGAAGTATAAGTAAGTCTCCTCCTGGCATTGTTTCAATGTCAGGATGTGGTGTGTAGGCTGCTAATACTGACCATGTCGCTCCTTCTCTTCCGAGCGGACCGAGTCTTACTTTATTTCTTGTATGGGGGAGGGCACCTTTAAACCAGTATAAATGTTCCTGGTAAGTTAGTGGAACTTCAATGTCCTCAAAGGGACAATATTCGTCCGGTATTCCACTTTCTGTGTAGAAGTGAAATGTTTTTGTTCTTGCATTTGCAACTGGTAATGTAACCCATGAATAGAATACCTCTGTTTTAAAGGATTTGTGTGCCTCAATCATGAAAGCTACTGGTCCACCCCTGGATGTTAGACCGTGTGCATCTAGTTTTATGGTAACGGCATTCCTAACATTTTCTGCAATGGAAATTGCATCTGCGCCTTCTTCGTCTGCTGAGAGATGCAGTTCTTGCACAACTCTACCCATGTTTCCTGTTTCTTCAGTCATTGTTTTAGAGAAGAGCTTTTCAAGGGAACTAAGATAAGATGTTTTGCACAATTTTTGGAACTATGGGGCTGATTACGATGGCGTAACGATCGCCACCGCCGTGCTGGCGGTAACGACAGTCACGCCATCGTAACATGAATTGCCCACCACCATATTACGTTGGCGGTGGGTATCGCAGCGGACGGAAAGTCCGTCTGCCGCTTTTCCGCCGGTCGGCAATCGTTACGATTGCCGGCCGGGCGGAGCTGGGGCTCATATATGGTGGAGGTGCCTAGCAGGCACCGCCATCTATATTATGATGTTTAGATTTCAAGGCCTTTCCATGGCGGCGATGCCGTCATGGAAAGGCTGGCGGGGATTTGCTTTGGGGGCCCGTAATGGGCCCCCGGGGGCTGTGGGGGTGGGGGGTGCACTTGGGGGGTACCCCCCCTACATGTCCATGCACAAGGTGGCAGGCACCGCGTGGTGCCTGCCACGTTGTGCATGGAAATGCACAACATGGCATTTTACCATTGCGGCGGGTGCTGCAGCCAGGACTCAGGTCCGCCCACCATTCTAATAGGCCCCTATGTGTCCTTCAAGCTTGATTAACTGACAGCCAATAAATAGGATTTTTGCCTACTCCGCTGTGGCAGAGTTTGTGCCCACCCACTCCAGACGTCTCTGGGTAATTGTGAGTAGGGGTCTCTGAGACTAGCACGACTGAACAACTCAGCTTCTACTGTTAAATAAGTACCCAACCAACGTTGGCGGCGCAATGTCGTGTAGTTCCTATAAAACCTATACAGGATCTGCGCGTTCGGACAGCATACAGTGTAGGATTGGTGTCGGACTGATTCTGAACACCCCCACTGGGTATGTTGGCCTTTTGTACCAGCTACCTCACAGTGCCACTAGAATCTCCTCTTACCAAGGAAAGAATAGTTCATGGCAACCATCGAACATGACACCCCTGATCCCTCAGGACCGTGGAAACAATATACTACTTGTTGCTCAGTCACTCGTGCTTACTTAGTCTGTCTTAGAGAGGTACACAGAATAAACAGGCTGGGCGTTTTCAATAAGTATTTATTGAACAGTTGTTATTCTGGTGTAAAATAGATGATCTGCAACAACCGTTAGACAGTAGCAGATATATAGGATTAGAAGCACTATGAAAGTAAACGGGTGGTAAAGCTCTACCATCTTGCAGTAATCATGAATACATACAAGTATATAAAATACATGATAATAAAAAGATGCGTACTCCTACGATGTGTCCCTAACTAGATGTACCTAAGTATATCTAGCATGTGTGTAGGTGTTAAGCCAAGAGTCCCTCTAGGATAAAGTCAACCCCATTACCTGAAGTGAGAGACTCTGGGACCCCGTCTTGGTCTCGAGTTGGACACCCCGCAAGGGATCTTAGACTACTGCGAGCTGGAGTGTCCGCATGCAGGAACCTCAGCGTCTCTGGTCAGTGTGTTGGTCGGGAAGTCCTGATCTCCTCTCGCTCTCTTAGCAAGTTGTGATGTGTATATACCCATAGGTCTTTCCAGGGGTCCTACCTCGCTGTATTACTGTGTCGGACTAAGGATGACGTCGGGCATGAACTTTACACATAGATATTATACAGGAGATGGTAGTCCTGCTGTGTTTCAAAGAATCCTCATGCATAATGTATGAGATTTCGAACTAGGGAAAACCTGCGTTCTGAATGCAGTGTCATATCTAGGTAAAAGGTCAGTCCCTGTAAACCATTATAAGTGTAATGTAGGGAAGAATGTAGGTGAAGGGTTATGAAGTTACCTGGGCCTATATTATGATACCTATATGGAATATAACATGACCTTGTGGTCTTTGTTTGGCCGGCTTGAAGACGGCTTGGTGGGCTCTGGCTTTCCTCTGTGTGCCTCTTTTTGGATGGCATTAACTGGTTCTTCCTTGATAGGAGCAGATGAGTGTGGGTCCATGTGGGCTGCCTGAGCTTTGTAAAGTTCTTTATAGCGCTCTAATGTTAGAATGTCACTCATGGACATGTTGGGATCTTGCAAGACATGCTCACGCAGTTTCAAGGAGGTGCACCCTTGAATGAACTGGGCTCTGACTTCGTCATCTTCATCTGGCAGAGTACAGGTGCTGGCAAGCTCTCTCAACTGCCCATGGAAAACATCCACGACTCATCCGGTAGCTGTAATGCTTGGCACAGAAGGAACCATTCGTAGTCTGGGTTGGCCTAAGGCTCGAAATGTGCGAGATAAAGATGCCCCTCAGGCTGATGTAGTTTCACAGGTAACCTGCTCCAACTACTGACTTTGATATTTTATGAATGTCGGCTTCTCCTAGGTGGAGAAGCATGGGGCGTCTGCAGCCAGCAGGGACTTCAATGGCTTCAAAGTAAGTCTCTAGGCATTCTACCCATGCTTTCCAGCAAGCCGCTTGAGAGGTGGGGGCCCGTGATCGTGAAAGGCTCTATGTGAGGGGTTGATGCCATGTGGCTGAGGTGTGATGCGCAGCGGAGGTGGTCGGGGTCCCCAAGAGGTCACAGTCCTGGATTGAGGGTCTGTGGTGCTAGATGTGTCGGCGCAGTTGCATTGCGCACTGTGAATAATGAATGCACTGACCTGGGGAACCTGCCAGTGGTTGACACGTGGAGACACTCCTCTGTCCAGGGAGCGCTGAGGTGGCAGCCGTAACTTCTTTTTAGCGTATGCAGTATCCCGTTTCTTTTCTTTCTGAGGTGGAGTATCTTCACCATGGAGTGCCAGTCTGTTGTATTTACTTAAGTTTAAGATTTTAATTTTTTTATTTTTGTTTGTTTGCTCTTGTTCCTCTGTGCACAGGAGATGCCCCTCGGCCTTGTGGGGGTTGAACAGGAAAGGGGCCAGATGCCCGCTGAGTCCGGGAGCAGCAGGGGGCAGCCACCACGTGGCTTAGCTGGCGATGCTGTCGCTGGTTGAGGCTGGCCGTGCCGGTCGGAGAACAGAGCCCCCCTCGGATACAGTGGAGCAGGGCAGGGCGGGGACGCTGCAGGCTGGCAGCTCTGCGGTCCAGGGAGGCTCTGTCAGCAAGGTCCCATGTTCGCTGGGAGCCGCTGAAGCAGGACTGCGTGTTTGGTCTCCGCGAGAGACTGCAGAATGTTGGAAGGGTGAGGGAGAGCACACGTGAGTACCGTGGCCTCCTCATTGCCAGTGTCGTGTCACAGGTCAGGCCACAATAAACTCCCCCCCCCAGAAGAACGCATGCACACCTTCATCTAATGGTGGTCTCTAAACTGGAGCCATGCCCGACACACCGGGCAATTTTTCTTTTACGCTGGCGCACGCCAGCCATTACCATTACTCTTACTCTCACAGGGGTTCCACCAACATCCCCCTGTGCACGGATCACTCTATGTTGTGGCCCATGACCTGGCAACACTACAGATACATTATACCATATAATCATCCTGTGAAGTTAAGGGTGATATAAACAGACACCAGCAGTAAGGGGGATGCATTCATTAACTGCCTCGCTGCCTCTGATCTCATAAAAAGTGGAAGGCAGCTTTGTTTTTTATTTATTATTTACGGTTGAAATTCCTTACAAATTGCCAGTCATCACGGTAATTGTTCGTTTTAGCCAAGATTTGTGTCCATACTCGGCCTATTGGCTTTACTTACTTGTAATATCTGAAGGAGTTATTCTCTTCCAGGCACTTATCACACAAACATGGCTTAATATAAAATAATACAGAATGACCTGCCAGGGCAGAGGGGTTGGTGCATTTACTGCTAGTCCTCAGCTGGCCGTGTCATTATTTTTGGGGGCTATTTTTTGAAAATTCCTTAGGAGTTCTTTTCTATTTGGGCTGGTACGGTCGTCTGTCACCAGGTCTCCGATACTATCTGTTAAAACTCATCTTGTTTACAAAAGAAAACTACAGTGGTAGCATTCGCTTTATTTACTGTGCAAGTAACAAAAAATAGATTATACATTTTACTGTTCTTAATTTGGAAAGTAAAACAAAAAATCAGCGCAGCAGGTTTACGGTCTCAGAGGAGGAAAACTCTCCAGCAGGCACACCCAGGAGGATGATAAAAAAGGATCCTGCTCGGCCCTGGGAGAAGTCTCGCAGGACCCGGAGCAATGGTATTACAGCGAGTAATTAGCTGCGGAGCGCGACAGCCTTAATTACCACTGCAGCGGAATTTCAATGTGGCCGATCCGTCTTGCGGCGGGCAGAGGCGGATTTATATGGGCCGTAATTTCATGCCAGGCCTGCATCTGCATTTTTATGCTGCTCTTCCGCCGGCTCCCCAGCTGCCCAGGCTGCTGGTTTGTATGGAAGGCAGAGCTGAAAGCTGTGGGTGCCGAATATACAGCTGGCAAAACATGAAAACACTCGCTGTCAATCCTTCCCCACCTTCTCTGTAGCACCAACCACTGTGCTCTTGGCAGGGCACAAGTCCTAAACTAGAAGATACAGGTATGCAAGCAGCATGCCCGGTGCTGCTCGTTCCCGTGGCAATACTCCATAGGAGTTAACTTGTAAGACAAGCCTAATCCCCCTTAAAAGGAAGCCCCAAACCAAACAAACATCTTACCAAAAGAAGCCCAACTGAGGATCAACATCCAAATTTGCAAAAAAAGGCTAAACCTATTACAAGCAATGGGACATACGAGGCAGTAACACAACTGTGGCATTAAGAGGCTGTGGGAGGAAAAATGCTATATTTAAATGTAAGTAACTAGGGCGCTGAAGCTGAACACAGACAAACAGTAACAGAGCAGGAAACCAAGAAAAAAATAGTCCCCCAAAGAACAGATTAAGAACTATATTGGAATGAGACAGTACTAAGTCCCTTCTCTGTGGGAGGAACAGGAGAGAGAAAGGAGGGCCAAAGAGGCAGGACTGACCACTAGCAAGCAAGGATTTTTAAAGTACACTGACATTCATAAATGAAAAGCAATGGCAAGAAGGGGGATAGACTTGAAGCCCACAGACTGATTACAGCAGGTCTCGAAGAGACAGCGCATGCGCTGTCTAGCTTGACCAGAAAAGGGGTCTATAATCCATGAAAGGTGTGCTCACAAAGTAAGGTAATCGAAAATTGCGTTTAGGGTTCAACAACATCATTAATTTGCATGAGAGATATTTACAGTAGTCTAGAAGAATATATTAAATTGTGGCTTGTATTTTGTGTTCTTATTGAATTTACATTGGTTTATTTGCTTTGCATATTGGCATGCTCACACGTGCATTTTTGAGCTTAGGTGTTTGCGAGCATGCCTAATATACAAGCAAATAGACGGGCAGATACATTCTCTTTTGATAGTACAACAATTTATTGATATGAATAAACTTTCTTGCCTCAAATTCACTCTGAAGATGATCGTCGTTCTACTGTATTTAATTTTAGAAAAAGACATTGATCTTTAGCCCCAATTTTCTCTTGAAAAAACATATTGACGTCTTTACAAAACAAGTTCTGATTTGAGGTTTTTAGAGTTAGAATCCTCTGGTAATTGCTTTACACAAAATAACTTGAGATTAAGTAAAACAGTTTCTCTGAAAAAATCTTCAAAAGGACTCTAACATTTTAGTTAAAGGATTCAGATTAGGAGGTTCTAATGCAGTTATTTTGAATTAGAATAACTGCCACGTGTTAAATTCACTGCCAAATTTCACTTTCTAATAAAAATCCTCAAAAAGATCAGAAACTCTGTATGTGACTTACATGTCTAATTCTGTGAACTTTTAAATGTGTGGTATGATTCTGGTTTGCTAGATAACTAAATGAATAGATATATCTGAAGGTTAATAACCCATTTCTAGCAACTGTATTTTTCCTTAACAATGTTAGGAAGGCAGCTTGACTGCCTTTGTGTAGACTAATAGCATCGTTTGACCATCGTACTGAACATTCCAATACATTGATATCTTTTAATTTATATTTTATTACTATGTTGCTTTTATACTGTAGTGTCCTTATTGGTAAGATATAATAACAATCCAATTAAGTGGAATGTTTACAGAGGTAGTCCATGCGCTGCTCCCATAGTAATGTCCTCAGAGGCCGGCATTACCAAAAATGCTACAATTAATGTGCGTCTAGATGAAGGGATATTGTGATACCGAGAATGTTCCTGTCTGGAGCTGGATCATGTTGTGTATGTTGAATATATTCACTAAGTTAATTTGTAGCTGCACTGGTATATTGAGCTATCGTATTCTCTCTGTGTACCCATTAAAAAAAATGTATTACAAAAAAAAATATTACTCTGACTTTGGACATTCAAAACCTTTGTGCGTTCATTCTGCATATGAAATGTTCAGTCACTATTAAAAAAGGATATTGTCATGATCAGCCAGTTTTCATAACAATTTAGTAATGCTTCTAGAAATTATCAAGTTCATGCTGGACAACAACATTTTTAAGCTTGTTGAACAGATATGAATATACCTGTCAAACAGTCATGGACACCATGCTGCGCCATCTCATGTCAAATAATGCGTGAGTTATTGTGATTTAAGAACAGGCAACCATGATATAAAGATATATAAGTTACATTCTCTTTGGGATATTAGATAGATGATGTATTATTTACTTGAAGAGATCCTCTTTACAAGCTTTGCAGTGTGTACAATTTTACATGGCCATGATTTCAACATTCAGTTTACAATTCAATATAGCACAAAGTATATTACATTCCTTGACTTGGAGTCCTAGACTACACCAACATCACACTTGCTCAAATTCAAACTCACTTTGGTTAGAGTTGGGCAGGGCATAATTTCCTCCACCTTATGTCTCCTACTCAGGCAATCGGACATGTAAGTTTGGTCTGAAAATCAATCCTGTGACTTTCCATTGTGTGACTCAAGTCAGACCGCTGTTTATTGAGTCTCTTGAGAGTTGTCTTCTTCTAGACATCCTGTAATTGACTTTTCAACTAGAACAAGCCTGAGGCACTACTTGCACATATGAGTGAAACATGTGTTGGCTGATCATAAGAAATGGTTGACCTACTTTAGTCGATTTATACAGCTGTTACGTACAAGAAGCACTGGAACCTTAGATTAATGTTTACAGTTTTTCTGAAAACAACGCCCCTGAGATTCTATTCCTATGGTACATTTAGTCGTATTTTCAATATTCAGTCCAAGAATCCATGCTCCAATTGCTTGTTTTTAAAAATAGCTTGTGAAATATTTATGTATTTTGCAATTGATGTCACAAATGATTATTCCTTAGTTATTCGCTTTCATCATTTTTCATTGCAGAATCTGCCTCTTATCTTTTGCTCCATTTGTAGTTTTTTTCTTTCTGTAGATATCTTATAATCTTATAATTATTTCTCCTATTTCATGCTAAGAAATCTGTTTTGTAGTCATCTGGCCCCTTTACTGTTTCTATGACACAAAATAATTGTTTTTAGTATATTCTTATTAGCATTTTCATCACAATCTTTTGCGGCTTTAACTATGCTAAATGTTATATTTTTCATTTTTAATTTTTCTTTTTAATTTCCTTTTCTATCATTTTTAACAGCTTTAACATGTTTGCTGAGCTGCTCTTTTTCTTGAAAAATGATTGGAAATCTACAGTATCATTGCTGAGTTCAGTCCAGCTGTAATCAGCATTACACTTTTCACTAATAATTGGATTTTCAAACGGTGCTTTGACTAATACATAATTGCCAATAGGCATATGATCAAACGTCTCCTCTACAAAATCATCATAGTGGGAAGAGTATACAGCTGTAATATACATAGGAGCTACAGATTTCCCATTCTCTAAATGCAGGTTTGACGTCATATTGTGTCATACAGACAATTAATTTGAGCTAATAATTAACTTAGTGACAACATATGAGAGCTGCTATGGTCACTCTTAGTTTCTTAAAGGCTAACCACTGATATCTGATTTAAATGAATGCTGGAGAGAAGACATTATGTGTAGGACTACCTTCATTTAAAGTGTCTCAAATCCCACCTTCAGAAGGCAGGTTATGAGATAGCCTGTTGGTCTTTTGACTTACAATTGAGTTAAGAAAATAATATTCTTACCTTGTTGAGAAGGGCATGTCCTGCCTTTATTGCTCATTGGTGAATAATACTCCGGATCCCATGACTACCCTCAGGAAGCGCTGGGAGGAAGACCTGGGCCTTTTGGACTGCAACGACGACTGGGTTGAGGCAAAAATGGCCCATAGATCCCTTGCATTATCTATGAGGCTCTGCCTCATCCAACTAAAATATCTACACTGTGTATGTTACAGCCCCTCATTGTTACACAGCACTGGGGGCAGGGTATCACCGCAGTGTTAGCAGTGTCGACTCTCAATGGGCTCTTTTTTCCATATGGTTTGGTATTGCCCTATCATCCATACTCACTGGTCACACATTTGCACTACCTTTTCTCATCCCATACACAAAACAGTTCCATTGGATCCGAAACTGATTCTCTTGGGCCATCTGGACACTTGGGGGAGTAGGGGGTCAGAGCACCCGGCTGCTGGTGGGAGTGGGATTTATTATTGCGAACAGAGACATTGATTGGCATTGGTGATCTCAACATGATCTGCCCTTTCTTGAATGTAAAAGGGGGATGGACCTTGCTGCTATGGTAGAGAAATAAGTTTATAAAACCAGGGGATGCCCACAAGAACATTATAGGATATGGGGATACTGGATGTCTTACTCTGAAATGCTCCTCTCCATGGGATGATCTTTTGGTGTATATATTTGTCCTGCTGACAATTTGACTATTGCTAAACTTGACTCAATGCCGTTCTATTGTTATTGTATGTTAAATTTATTTTCCTAGTTTTTATGCCTTCTAAAATTAATAAACAGATTTATAAATTTTTAAAAAAAAGAATCTTCCAAATTGTTCATAGTCCACACCTGCAGTTCTGAGACATTTTGAAGGACTAGCATTATAAAATATCAATGGCAGGATCACAGCTTTAACTGAGGTAGACAGCACATTATTCTCAGAAACTGTATGATCAATCTGAACACCTAGCAATGGTAAATTGAATGAGAAAGACATGATCAATCACAGAGCCATGTGCAGCAATACTAGGAGTGATTCACTCAACACACATCGCTTATATATTGGTTGTACAAATAGATGTATTACACCAAACCAAATTTGATCAAGCAGTAAAGAATGAATAGATATCTCCTGAATTTAAATGCCTAAAAAAATCAAGAACTATATTCCTGCATGCAATCTGAGGTCAACATATGAAAATCGACTTATAGTCTCAAAGTTCCACAAACACAGATCAGGCGGATGAAGTTTCTCAGTGGTGGCCCCTCTTAGTTGAAACTGTCTTCCGGATAAGATTTGTCATGACATGGATTTTAGGCTATTTCATAAATCTTTAAAGGCATGGCATTTTAAACAGGCTTTTGAAAGCAAGTAACTCCTGATCTATTTCTGATCCAGAAGGTGTGTTGTTTTTAAGTGCCAAGAAACTGCAGGTGAACGTGTGCTCTATAAGAAGGAATAACATAACAATTGACTTAACAAGGCAAGCAAAGAGAATATTCAGACATTTGTTCGCTCTTACTTCAAAAGTTCCCAGAAAAGCTCTGCTTAGGGAGCACTCTGTGACAGACTGCACAATATGAGGAACATCGCTATCAGTCATCTTGATTTTAATTAAGGGGGAACTGGGTATTTGTCTCAACAAGTAAGTTCCTTTGTTCCAACAAAAAATGAGATACTAGACCAGACTAATTGAAATCATCTGTTTCTCCGATACTGCCAAGATTTGTCAACATTGATAGTGGTGAGTTTATAGAGAAGCATTCCTAGTGAAGTAATCCTGTACAGCCTCTCTGATCACATGGCACCTGGCAATCAGGCAAACAGTACATCAGTAATGTGCTTTAAAAACACCTTTTATGTGCTTCTGCAGTACCGCTTTGGTGCCAGCCTGTTCTTCATGGGAACAGCAGATGTTGGCAAGACATGGGCCAATATACAACACTTACTCTGTGCACTCCAGGGCTGTCCTCAGATCTCATGATGGTCGCACTGATTCAAAGTGCAATGTGCTATGTGCCAAGGTCAAGGGTCACACTTGTCAAATCACATGGCATGTAAGTATTAGCCTAGGTTTTATGAGATCAGCTGCCAGTAGTGTAGCAAGGATGCCATGGGTCCTAGTGAAAGCTAGAAAACAGTCCCTTTGACTGCTGTTGAATACAGTAACTATCGGGGTTCAATGGGTCTCTCAGAGCTCTAGGACCCAGTGCAACTACACCTGCTGCACCAATGATAGCGTCAGTGCTTTTTGCATCTAAAGGACTGATTGATGGAACAGAGCTATGTGTGAGTCTTTACAGATGAGAGCCCTAAACACAAATCACAGTGAAAATCCTGAGGAACGTATAATGGAAAATCCATTCAAATAAATTTACACTGGATAATCCACACACGTCACAAGATTTTAAGATGTAACCCATCAATGTTTATTTAAATTTAAGAAATAATACAGTAGCTAAAAGGCATTAGTTAATCAATTAAATGAAAATGCTCAAAATGTGAATAAATGTAAAAAAATCATTGGCAGCGGAAACTAAACCCTAATCTAGTCAATCCATCACTGAAAGAGCAAGGGAGCATTTGTCATATGGATTGCTCTGTAAAGCAGGTGAGAAAGAAGCTGGAAATATTATAATTAGTGAGTGATAAACAGACCCGCGTGGAGTCTCCTCCCTAAGAGGATCAGGAAAGAGTCCTGACTCGTCCCTTAAAATAGTGAGCCTTTCTACGACTTTACAGTCTTTGTAGTGTGAGAAGACAAGTAGCATTGAACTACCCAATAAGTAACAGAAAACAAATTACATAGTAATATTGACATTTGCCCAAGTCTAATGTAAGTAAGTAAGTAATTTATTGTCTGGTTAATTAAAACCTATACAAATCCATAAAAGAAGAATTATAGCAGCAGGGTTCACAATTTAAACAGATTAAAAATAGCATTTCTTAAATTCCAATTCCTAGTATTAGCATCAATGAAACAAATATCAAAAATTGTTTTTCAATCCTTTGGTAAAATGCATTGACAGATTTAAAAACAATGTCTCATCCGTGCATTATACTGGTATTGTCCATAGTTGTCGTATGATGCAGTACAATGGTAAAGGGTTACAACCTTTCAGTGCTAAAATGGATTACCCGATGGATGCCTTATAATATCCTTTTTTAGAATTCTAGGGAATTTTTAAGGGGGAGAATAATCTAAATTCAAAAAAAATTGATGACAAAACACTGTTCCTTGAAGGGGATAACGGGACAGTAATCAGTTGCTTTTTGGCCTGCTGCCGCTGTAAATTGCCGGTGACTGTTTTGCTAATGCCTGTGTCATCCAGATGAGGATCCGCCCATAAAAGAGGACTTTTTGCTGCAGTGGTAAAACATACCGGTCAAGGGCGACAGAGTTTCTTCTCTGCCGCTTCCATAAATTGCACAAAACGGCATGCTAACTGAACGTCTCCTCCTCCAAGTCTAATGAATATTCTGTACTATGCCTTACACAGAAAACAATACTACATTCAGAATATAAAGGCACCTCTGTTCGGCCAAAGAAAGTGCCCTTCAATTTGTATACTGTTGTAAAATACGTCCTGTCCAGTAACATCAGGAACAGAAAATTGAACAATTGAAACTCCGCGATACACAGGCAGTGAGGAGGAAGATGAGTTTGTGTCAGTCTCTGCAAACCATGCATTAACAATTTGCAACTGAACAGAGGTCTAAAGCCTCACTCATGTCTAGTTAAACATTTTCGTTATATTGAAATGTAAGCAACGGTGTAATTGTGTGGTATGAAATGTTGGTTCATTTTGATCATAGTCAATCTCTCCATGTTTTGAGGTGAGAGACTGGTCCTTCTCACTGTAACAACTGCACCAGCTGCTCTGAACACATGCTCAGCAGACACCCTGGCTACAGGACAAACCATGCACCAGCACACCCTCCCCCAACACTGCTGAATGTCCCGCACAGGGTATCAGCTGCCAGGCCTGCCGCCTGCTACCAGCATGGAGGGGAGGTGGTGCTGCACAAAAAAACAAGTGCTGCCACCTCCTCCTCGCTAATGATCGACTGGGGCAGCTCACCTGGGTGGCAGTGCCACCCGCAAGGAAGACGGCCCTCTGCCATGGCACTGGGTGGGGTAGAAAATAAGGAAAAGGAAGTGAAAGGAAAAAAGATATAAGGAAGTAAGGGGAAAATAAACATAATACAAAAAGTCATGAAAAACACAAAACTTTTTTTCAAAAATGTAAAATACACAAACACAAGGACAGACACTAATATAATAAATCCAAAATAGGTCCATCATCATAACAGAGAGTAGAAAAAAAAATGACTTTGCCCATGCGAACTGCGGGAATGGGCACCTGGAAAACTCTGTGGAGTGCAGCAGAATTATTTATTTTTAGCCACTTTGCGGAGTTCCGTGTAGCAGGTCTAGCTTCAATCAACCAGCCTTCATACATATCCTAACAACAAGCTCAGTGAAGAGTGAAAAGGTAATGGTTGACAACCACTGGGAAAAGGGGGGGCAAAAGTTTGATTTGCCTTTTTATTTTCCTTATGAAATTTTGCTCTCTGATACAAAAAAAGCTGAATGGTATTACACCAAACTTGGCACAAAGTTAGAACATTACTCTAGTATCGTGCTCTGTTGGTTTGGTGTAAATCCATTCAGTAGTTTTAGAGGTTAGAGGAATTAATGCTTAATGAGAGGATCTGGTTGGGCATGAAGGGGCTAGAAAAAGTTAGAGATGTATTGCTGATTGAGGGTCAGTGGGCATCCTCGAATCCCAAAATTAAAAAAATAAACAAAACACATTGGCCAAAGAAGAATTCTCTCCCATCTGCCATTTTGGATCCACGCATCCTGAAAAGGCTCTACCCATCCAATAGGATCTGACTGGCTGTAACAACATTGAGAAAAACTGGTGCGTCAGCCATAACAGGACTCAGGAACTGAGGGACTCATTTACAACAATTTGACGCAGAGTAGCGCTGCATGTCACTTTGCTGCGCTGTCCTGCGTCAAAAGAAAAGGGCAGGAATGTGCCGTATTTATGCGATATGGTGCATTCCTGTCCTCTTCCACTGGGCTGGTGCACAAATGGCTGCCTTTCGCCAACGCAGGCACCCTTGCTCCGCATTGTAGAGGCATTGTGCAGCACACATAGAAAGAGTTGCAGAACACATAGAAAGAGGAACAAACAAGGAGAAATAAAGTTATTGCTCCTCGTTACGCCACCTCCGGGGAGGCGCATGGTTTTGAAGCATTCCCAGGTTTATGCTGTGTTTGTAAATCTGGGAATGTGTCAACGCCAATGGCACGCCTTGCCAATAGAGTGTGAGGCCACTCAGTGACATGCGCTGCATTGCCATACACCATATCTATGAGGCCATGAAAGGTGACTTTTTGAGGCCTCATATATATGACTCTACACTCTGCGCTGCCGGAACGCTAAAAAGAGTGACAATCCGGCGGCGCACTAGGCTTGTAAATAAGCCCCAGAGTTTCCAAGTCCTGAAACAAATAAGAAAAGGGCACTAAAGGGGCAGGGTGAGCACTCTCTGACCCCCAGACACATGTGGGGAGTGGGTCCCAAAGGCACTCCCACTATGTCGAAAATAAAAATAGAATTAATTTAATTGCGCAGATCCAACACTTAGATTCATGAGTCAGTCCTCCCCTTGATCAAAAGGTTGCTGAGACCTTGCGGAGAGCAGGCTTACTTAGAAACCCTTCCCCTGTGGAGTGTTCTGTGGTCCCTATCCCACCTAGTTCTACTTTGTCCAGCTCTCCTCCTTTGTTTACCCCCCTAACAGTTTGTATCATTCCCTACACATTGCTCTCCTCAATACCAGGTTCCTGAGTAAGCATAGCACTGAAATCTACAACTTGCTGGAAGAGAATTCAATAGACATGCTGGGACATATGTACAAGGAAATGGCGCTGCACTGCACCAAATTTTGCAGCCCCGAAAAATGCAGGAATGCACCGTATTTACAAAAATATGGTGCACCCCTGTGTTTTGCCTTGTGCTGGCGCTAAAAATAGCTGCGTAGCTCCAACACAGATATCCTTGCGCCATAGTGCAAGGGTGCCTGCATTGCCCAATAGAAAAAGCAAAAACAAAGAGAAATAAAAGTATTTCTCCTTGTTGCGCCAATCTAACGCCTGCTTTTGTACAGCGTTAGTTTTTGGCGCTGCCTCAGATTTACACATCCTTGTAAATCTTGGGCAGAGTCAAAAATGCAATGGGTGTTGCTTTGGAATTCCCACAGCAACACCCTTTGCATGCCCCTTCCATGCAGACACCTGCGTGAAAGGGTACCTTATTTACAAAGTGACGTCAAGCCAAGCAAAGTGTCTTAACGCCACTTTGTAAATATGGTGCAGATCATTACGCCACCGGACCGATGAAAAAAGTGATGTTCCGGTGGCACAATCCCCCTGTACATATGCCCCACTCTGTCTTACAGAAACCCAGCTGAAGAAGTAGTCTATGCCTCATATTTTGGAGGTGTTGCCCTCTCAATATATCATTTTTAATACCAATAGAGGATCTCAGAATGGGGGGGGGGTTCTTGCCATTAATGCCTGCTGCACCCTTAACTCATCTGTTGTAATCTGTGCCACTGTTCCTCAAGTTGACATTATGACTGTATAAATTAAATTTCCTCTTGATTTCTAGTGTATATGCTCCCATATAGGCCACCGCACTGCATGCCTCATATACCCATTTGTTAGTCGCTGTGGATTTTGACTTTTGGTACAACAACCCTTCTGCAAATTCCAAGGACAAAGGGTTCTTTGATCTCATTTCTTCTTTATCTTTCACGCAACAGGTCCAATTACCCACCCATGCTAAGGGGCATATTTTGGATATGGTATGGTCACACAACACACCTATCAAGAAGGTGCTTGTTCTCCCTTGCATATAGTTGGATCACCACCTCATTAAATTTGAAGCATTTCTGACGACTGGCACTGCATAGAGTAATGCACGACTTAGCACTTTCCACAACTGGAGCAAGGTGAATCCCATGAAATTGGTGAATATTCTCCTCGAAACCTGCCCTGTTGCCAGCTCCTTTATTGAACAGACTTCTGTGGGTTTTTTAAGTGGCTGCAGCATGCCCGTGATGTACATGTCACAGAACATACTCGAATGATGCGGCCTCCTTCTAAACATGCTGCGTGGTTCAATGATGAATTGAAAGTAGCAAAGCTCAGGCTATGCCAACTTGACAGACAGTGGCATAAGAGAATGTTTTAGTGAGGGTGTGAAGAAGTATAAAAGCTTGCACCTCACCACCAAATCCTCTTTCCATTCTAGCCACATCAATTTAGCAGCAAATAAATAAAAGGAATCCTTTAAGATATGAAACAAGCTCACTTGGCCCAAGCAAGTAACTCAGGAGATAGAACCCTCCCAAAATCTGTGTGACACACTCAGCACTTTTTTCAGTGATGAAATTAAATCAGTTAAAGATAGCCTTCCAACCACTTCTCTGTCTCAACAACTTGGGGATAATTTGGACTGTAGGAACATTAATTCTCACTCCTTGGTTCAGTTTCCCCACCTACAGCATGAGACTCCTATTTCTCTCACACATAAGGTAAAATCTGCCCCCCGCCCATGCAGGATCCTACCCCCCTCCCACTATGCAAACAGCCAACCCTCTGTTAGACCTTTTGAATAAGTCACTCACTCAGGGTATTGTCCCTGACAGGTTTGTACCTGCAGTAATACTTCCCTTGCGAAAGAAGCCAGACAACTATCCTAATTTTCTGAAAATCAACCCATTTTACTTCTACCCAGATTTTAGAATGTGGTGCTAACCAGGAGCTAAGCAGGTTCCTTTATTCATCCAATTTTCTTCATTCATTGCAGTCTGGTTTCCACCCAGCCCACAGTACTGAAGAAGTGATGCTTTCTCTCCTCAATGATCTATGATGGGAGTTGGCTTTGGGACATGTATCCATGCTAATTCTCCTAGATCTATGGGCTGCCTTCGATGCTGTCAACCATGCAATTCTGCTGAATCGTCTGAAGGCGGCTGGTCTGTCAGGTCAAGCTCTGAGTTGGATATCCTCCTTCCTAGGAGGCAACACACAGGACGTGCAGGTAGGCCTTTTTTCCTCTTCTAAGACCCATGTCATCTGTGAGGCCCCCCAGGGCTCAGCTGTTCACATCTGCCCACTTATCTCAGCCCTGGTGAGTCAAAATTGTAGATTCCACAACTACGCTGATGATTCTCAGCTCATCTTCTGACTTGAGGGTACTGCCCAATTCCATCAGGAATTTCAGCCTACTAAAGATCAATCAAAATACAGCAGTAAGGATAATCTGTGTGCTGTCAAGACATGCGCATATCTCTCCTAATTTAATGACCCTTCACTGGCTCCCCGTCAAATAGAGAGATGTTTTTAAAATGGCTTGTATTATTGACAATTCCATTCATGACTAGGCTCCATTCTTTGTAGCAAGCAAAATCAAGAGATATGTTCCTACTTGAGCTCTCAGATGCTCTCTTGTTAACCAGTTAAGGATCCCTTGGTTCAAGCAGTGGGCAGGAGCTTCTTTGTCCTGGCCCCCATCTTATAGAACTCTCTTCCTTCCTTAGTCAGGCTGGACCCTAACTTCCTGAGGTTCAGGAAGCGTTTGAAGGCCTGGCTGCTTAAGCAGCTCCTAGACCAGATCCTTCAGCCAACTGCCATTGCAAAGACCATTCACAGGGACTTAGCCGCGAAGGGGCTAGTTCGGCTCTACTGGTAACCAACCACCAGGTACAAGCTTCTAAGTCATAAGGACATGGCTGCAGATGGGTTAGTACTGCCCTTCCAGTACACCACAACCCAGTGCAAGCTTCATAGGATCAAGGGACTGGCCGTGGAAGCACTACTAATGTTCACCTGATACACCACCTCTACGTGGCATTTTCACAGAATAAAGGGGGCTGGCGGCAGGGGGGCTGGAACTGCTAAGTACACCGTCACTGGATGCAAACTTTGCATGCTCAAGGGGCCTAGCTACAGAATTCATTAGTACCACATGGGTGTTACACCACTGCCACATGGGTGTTACACCACCACTGCAAGCACACTTCACAAGTTTAAGGAGCCCAGCTGCAGAGGGGCTAGTTTCTCCAGTTCAGTACACCACCACCGGAATAAAGACTCAATTGTTCAAGAGGCCTGGCTTTGAAGGGGCTAGTACCACCCAGTAACCTACTCTAGGTGTAAGCTTCACAGGTTTAAGAGGCCCGGCTGTAGAGGCATTAGCACCACTAGCTCAGCACTCCACCACCAGGTGCAACATTTACATGCTTATGGGGCGCTGATGCACAGGGTAGTACTCCCTTCCCAGTACACCACCACTGGGTGCAAGCATCACAGTGTCAGGGGGCTCAGCTGTGAAGGAGCTAGCACTGCCCTTCTGGGACACCAAGAAGGAGTGAAAGCTTCACAGGCTCAAGAGGCCAGGCTGTGGAGGGCTAGTACCAGTCATCTGCTACACCACCAAGGGGGTGCAAGCTTCAAGGGCTCTAGGGGCCTATTTTCCTTCACCACTCCCCTAAACTCACTTTTTGCCTCTCTTTCATTGGGCTGGAGTGCTATCCCTCTTCCACTCAGGTTCACAACTCCGCTCTTGGTCCTGTGCTTACACAATTTTCAGACTCGCTCTCTCCCTCTCCAACTTCTCTCCATTATTTGGGAACCCTGACATATAGCGGTAGTCATTTCCAACTTCTTTCCAGTTACTCACCTATCCACTTACTTCTTTCTCCAACTGTGAAAGAATGGCTATATCTTAGAGACTAAATCCCTGGTGCCATCTGCAGTTAGCAGAACCTCTTGGAAGCCTCTATTGTCTCTGATAGCCACCCCTTTACCGTCATATGTAGGGCTCAATGCCAAATCTGCGAGTAGTCAAGGAGTCCCCATTTGTCGACCCGAAAGCCAGTCTTGCATCTTTCAAATTGTTTTGTGTTTCTTGAAATATGTCTACGTTTATTCTACACCCTCCCTTTCACAATTTTTCTTATGGTCTGACAGCCTGAGCTAGGGTAAATGCTGCATTAAAATGTACTGGTGTGAAGTGATACGGAAAGTTTGGACGCTCCCTTTCTTTAGCTAATTTATCCTAGATCTCTAGCACTTTCAATTTGTTAAGGGCCTATTCAATGTGAACCTATAGCTGTTGAACTTTGGACCTTCCCACTATCATTCGAATTTGTGATGCCTAAACGTTTTGTACAGCCAAACTACCTTTATCTTTACATCTTTATTATAGACATAAAAATACTCTTGAATTGACCCCTTTCCATATAAAATTCAATATGGCTTTGTGAAGTACCTCAAAGAAGATTGAGACAACTTTAATTGGGAGGGATTGAAATAAATGCAGTACTCATGATAGCATGTTCTTCTTTATTATGGGGCTGATTTCGAGATTGGCAGAGAAGGGTACTCTACCACCCTCCCGGCAACAATCTCGCATTCATCGAACAAATCATGGAAATCATCTCTTCGAACGAGGTGCAACACTGCCCCCAAATCTTCCTCAGTGACTTCAACCTTTATTGGAACGACCATAACGACCCCACAGTTAATAGCCTAAAAACCTTCCTAACTGACCTCAAACTTGTCCAATTCTGTGATAGACCGACGCATATCCTGGGCGCAACACTGGACCTTGTCATTGCTAGGTCAAACTCCATCATATTTGAATCGATCGTCCCATGTGACTGGATGGATCACCACTGCATCTCCTTCCTTATCACAGAACCAACGAAGACACATAAACACCAACTTAGAAACCCAAACAATGGAAAAGGAACACTCGAACATTAACCGCAATGACCTGACATCCCTCAGCAACAATTTACTACCGCCACAAGCGGACATGACAAATGTCCACGACCTCACAACCCACTATAACAACTTGATGACTAGCATTCTTGACACAGTCACGCACTTTCAACTGAAATGGCTGTCCTCTAAAGACTCCAAACCATGATACAGTGGGAGTCTAAATGATCAAAGACGCAACCTAAGACTAGCGGAATGGGCATGGAGATCCTCACTGTCCCTACAGCACCTTAAGTAACTAAGATCTAGGAGGAGCAACTACAACAAACACATTAGAATCTCAAAAGCAAATTTATTCAAAGATCAACTAAACAATGCCAGAAATCAACCAAGAAAACTGTTCAAAATTATCAAACATCAATCCTCTCAACAACCCAATGACTCCTCATTAGGTCCCAACTTGCAACCAAACTGCAACACATTTGCCTCTTACTTCCTTGAAAAATCTAAAAAGATAGAAAAGGAGCTCCAAACAGCAAAGGAACAACTCACATTGTTACCTCCACTTAGCCCCCATGTGCCGCCGGCTGCACAAACCCCTAACCAACATGGACTTACCCTCAAAAGCAAAGCGTCTTGGAACACTTTCAAAAGCTTTGACGAAAATGACATCCTCAAGTTCGTAACAACACTTAAACTATAAAATCACTAATGCGATCCTCTTCCAGCCAATATCTTCAGTGCGATCAAAACTTCTCTATTGCACTCTGGACAAAGATAGTGAATGCCTCACTATTGCAAGGAACCCTTCCGAACTGCCTAAAAACAGGACAGGTAACCCACATTCTAAAAAAAACCTACAGCAGACCACACAATCCCAGATAACTACTGTCCAATAACCACTATCCCGTCCATAGCAAAACTACTGGAGAAATGCGTCCATTCCCAACTATGCAACCATATAGCTCGATTCCACCTCATTGACCAGTACCAATCAGGCTTCCGGCAGAATAATAACATGCAAACTGCCCTGACACACATTGTCAATGATGTGCTCAGAATACTAGATCAAAACTAATCCTGCCTCCTAATCCTCCTAAACCTATTTTCAGCCTTCGATACGGTCAAACATAATAGTCTCCTGGACTTACTTGAACATAGAATGGGTTTATCAGGGGCTGTCCTAAAGTGGTTCGCCTCTTTCTCAGACAATCAAACTCAAAGAATCAAGATTAACCAATCACTGTCCATGACCACGCTGGTCACCCTGAGTGTCCCTCAAGGTTCCTCCTTATCCCCCACCCTCTTCAATCTATTCATGGAACCCTTAACCGAAATTCTGAAACTCTCCAATGTTCATTACCACATGTATGTGGATGATACCCAACTATACCTAAAAATTTCATGCCCGCATTATATCCGTCTACTCAACACAACTTTACAAAAAAAAAAAAAACTGGCTGACAAAAAACCACCTCAAACTCAATGCGCTCAAAACCGACTTTCTCTTAATTTCCCCACCACAAGGACACAGCGACATAGAAAAATGGATAAAACACTTAACAGCCTTCAATTGCACACCACACATCATAGATTCCACAAGATCACTGGAAATAACATTCAACAAGAATCTCACCATGCAGGAACACATCAGCACATCCACCAGAGGAGCAAACTTTCATATGAACATTCTTAGAAAACTAAAGGGCATATTAGCAAGACCGTCGATAAAATTATCGCCGTTTTAGCGGCAGAAAACTGCCGCTAAAACGGCGATAATGGGCTTGCTAATATGCGTTATAGAATTCCAATAGAAGCCCAGGTTAGATGTCCTGCACATCTAACCTGGGCTTCTATTGGAATTCTATAACGCATATTAGCAAGCCCATTATCGCCGCTTTAGCGGCAGTTTCCTGCCGCTAAAACGGCGATAATTTTATCGCCGGTCTTGCTAATATGCCCCTAAAACCCTTACTCAATGACGACGACCTAAAAACAGCCACACAGGAATCTGGAGAGGACTACCATTTTCAAGATTTTCTCCTGGTATCTCAATTCAATCCTGTCAAAAGTTTTTTCAGTATCAAGGGATAACATTGGTGCATGGACCCCCTTCACTTGAACCTTCTCAATTAAATGTATTGATGATCTTGTTACTTGAGTTTGAAATCCTTTAAATAAAAGAAGACAAGAGGCGTTTGGCAAAACAGGAACAGTTTGTTTAATTAAACATCACAGCCGGGAGAACAGTTACAGGCACAAGGTCTGAGAACTGTCTGAATTTACAATCAGTATGTGTCCTTTTTTAATACAAAACATGATGGGTTATAAAGTTTCAGGCGTACCATATATGGTGAGGAATGTTGGTTGCTGCCTGTGGAGTCGTACATTAATTGTCTAATGGTTACCACAGGTGGGTCTCAACCTGGCGTGGACATAATGTGGCCAGTGGATAACATTTCTAGATGTCTGGCATGGGGAGCGTGTAATCACTGTGTGTGCTAGGTCCTGAGTGGCTATGTGTTCCCAACTCAATCAATCAGGTTTCTTATAAAGCGCAACTACTCACCTGTAAGGGTCTCAAGGCGCTGAGTGGGGTGAATGGTGGATCTGTGGTTCAGTCAAAGAGCCAGGTCTTGGGGTCCTTCCTGAATTGTGGCAGCGATGGTGATTGCCTGAAGTGCAGAGGCAAGGAGTTCCAGATCTTTGCAGTGAGGTAGGAGAAGGATCATCCTCCAGCCGTGGTTTTGCGAATCCGTGGGATGGTGGCCAGGGCCAGTTGTGGGGAGCGGAGATGTCTTGTGGGAGTGTAGAAGGAGAGGCAGTGGTTGAGGTATGCAGGTCTGGCATTGTGGAGGGCTTCGTATGAGTGCGTGAGGAGCATCTCATGTGGCATCTGACATTTTATGTGCTTTAGGAGCGCACGTACATCCTCCGGCCATGTGTGCTTTATTTGGGCAATCCCCCTTGACCCTTGTAATGTCCCTGCACCTATCCATGTGGTGATTCAAGAGTTTCCTGCCCGAGCGTTTGCCTGCCAGCTATGCAACCTCCCACCTGTGACCTATCAATCAGCAATCCCGGTCCTTGGTCTCAGGGCCTGCTTGACTACACATTTGCGAGTCGAGATTGATGTGGGGTTCACACCGGGCGATTCTGTTAATAAAGACGACATTTTATTTTCATTGATGAATACATCGATTTCCATCTTAACATTCCCTCCTCTAGTTGATTCTTCAACTACACTACCTAACTCATGCATTTTGACAGTTACTTTAATTGGAGCCTGTTGTTCCTTATGCTCGCCTTTGATAACAACTACCTTCCTATTTACCTGAATTCTTCAATTTGAGGACTGTGTTTTTACAGCAGGTGATCCCCAATTGTATAACCCCATACCAATAGCAACATAATGATAACTGGCAATAGTGATTTACATAAACCGGATATCCGTCGTGGGAGCTAGGAGAACCAATTCAAAAACCACTCCTGCTCAGGGGCACCACCCTCTTTGTGCATGTTTCTTTGTAGATTGTAGCATCAGATACCTGGCTTTGGCTGATCTTGACCTCAATTTTTTATCTAGAATCTTCTTTGTTGCCTAATTTTGGGCAGTTTTTCTTTTAGTTTTGGTGTTTCCTTGAGTCGCATCACTAATTATTTGCCTTGCCGCATGGGGAGAGGGTCAGAGGCTGCTCTGTGGCCCCCTTTCACCCTATATTGCCCCGTGGGGTCGGAAGTCAGGGCCAACTGTTTTCTGGGACTGTGCCTGCAAGGTTGGAGCAACGTGAGTGGACTATGCTTGGAATGGAGGTGAGCATGGAAAGGGTGCACCCTGTGCCGTGAGCTCCACCTGGAGCAGGGGTAGAGGCTTGGAAGCCTCCGTTCCTGGTACCCCCTCTCCCTTGGACCATATCCCACCTTCTATCAGCATTTCTGGTGGGCCCGCTGTCCCCAGATTTTGGCTGGGGTCTCTTGAGCTCCTTAGATTAGATACACTCATTGATTGCCAAGTGAAAATGGGGCTCATCTTGTCGATCTCCGGAAGGGTGAAAGGTTGAGTGAATCCCTAACTGGAGTCTTGAACTAGTTATCATGCTGAGGCCTCTTAGCTTATTGACTCTCGCGTGAGGGGGCTGTGGAGTTTTAGGATCTTATCAGGCGCAAGAAGAACATTGTATCCATTCCCAAGGATAGCTTCATTTATAACTGAGAGGAAAACCGCCATTGATTTGGATGCTTCTAGAGCATTTGGGGACACTATCGGGACTACACGCCATGAAGGAAATGTTAAGCGTGGACATGATGCCCGAAAATGGGGACATTCTGGCATGGTGATTGGAATGCTTCCCATTAAAATTTGGTTGGGGGACTCGGTGTCTGCTTTTAAACAGTTTTCTGCATGCTGTCCCGCCCTCTTGTCAGACTGCCCCACCCCAGGGGTGTGGCCAGTGAACTCCACCAAGGGGATCAGCAGCAGAGTGGGGCCTATTTTCCGTAGGTGCCGCAGTCAACCTGATTATTCTGTGCTCCGGTAGCATGACTATGCCGTTAGTGTGGATGCCCGATCAACACAGCCCCCACCAGTCCTGAATTCCTAGAGATGCAAGTAAAATATTTGGACCCCCAATGCTGTCTGTTAGTCCTTTCTGATCTGATACAATTTTTACACAGAGGAGGTAGGGGAATGCTGGTTGTCTTTATCATCAGAGTTGAACTACTGAGGGGTTAAGTCACTGGGATTAGTATTACCTGTCTTCATTTACGCTGGGTTCTATTTAGCTGTGAATTTTGGCTCCGTGGTTGTGTGAAGACGCTACCTCCCTACGCTCTCACCCCTTCTTGCTGGGGTTGTGGCCCCATTCCCTATCTGTGGTTGCTGCTGCCACGTGCTCGCCCAATCACTTGATCCCTGCTGAGGTTGTGTGGCCAACGGCGCAACTCCCTGCTACTGAGTGTATGATATATTCTGATTACCCTGTGCTTGGTACTGAGGAGGGACGTTAACCATATCCTGATGTGTGGGGTTTTGTGGTGGCTGTCCCATATTCTCTAACCTCTGCTTCTTTTGCTGCTCATGGTATGCCTTTGTCCAGCATGCCTCTACCCAGTGACCCCGCATATGGCTATAGATGCACTCTCCAATGTTTGATTGCAGCCAGTCCTCCTGCCCTCTACTGCCATAACCTCTTCATGTTCCTGGACTACCTGTTTGGATCCCTTTAAAGTTTTGCGATAGAGCACCCATTGTGACTGGTAACATCTGCATGGCTGCGGCAATCGTTGCTCCCTCGAGGGCAGTCTTTCAACTTAAGCTGCACTAATTTTGCTGTGTCTATTTGGGTCTGCTCCTGCTTCTCTCTATCCTTTTCTTGCTTTGTCTTATGGTAGTGGAGTATATGAGCTTGTATTTCCTGCCAGGTTTTGGTATCTAAACCAACTATGATGTCCAGCTTACTCTGTATCTCGGTGGGTAACCCTTTCTTCAAAATATTATAGAAAAATGTGACTTGTGGGCCCGATTTGGCCCACGGCTGTCGGTTTCCTGTCCCCATCTTTCCCTCATTCTATTTAGGAAATCTTTTATGCTTTCTGCTGGATTCATGATCTCTGCCATTAGCCCTCCTACATCTGGGGGCGGTCAGGGAATATTTCTTTCAGGGCTGTCCATATCCGGTGCCTGTGTGTATTAAATGGGGCTTGCCATGCTGGATATTTGTTAGTGTGATTGCTGGAATGCGAGATTGAGTGAACATCATGTTTGTCTGCTCCCAAATTGGGCTGCTTAGCAGACTCTTAATGTCACCTATCTCTAATTTGATACCTTCTGTGTTTTTCTCAAAGCATGTAATCCATTTCCCTGCCCCATCCAGCAATGACGGCAACTTTGTTCTCATCCCCTCTTTGTCGATCTTGGGCCATGGCACATACATAATCCCCGCTGCTCCCTTCTTCAGTAACGGGTGCATTCTCATTCTAGGTGACTCTACGGGTTTCTCTTCAACATAGTGCTCCCATCTTGTGAGGCATTGCTGCATGTAGAGTAAGTTCCAACTGGGGTTTCCTCCTTCATGCCTGATGCAATCCTCCACTACTGCCATGTCCTCTGGCTCAAAGAATCCTCCCCTCGGCCAAGACCTGTCTTATTGTCCCTGTACTCAGTCCAATCTGTTAATAGGTTCCAAAATGGGTATGCAAAAGTCTTACCTTCCTTTTTGGCTATTATCTCTCTCTGGCTTAGTTTATCTTTGCCATGCACCCATGTGGAGCAGCTCGTATCCTCATCGCTGCTTCTCCTGTGTATACACACAGGTGCCATTTTGTTTTTCCTACGTAGTGAGTGGGTAAGTAGCAGGCTGCCTTGTTCCCTTATTCCTTGCTCAGTCCCTCTCCTTTGTCGACCGGACAGTGTGGCTCTGAGCCTTGCTAGTAGCCTTTCATCTACCTCCGATTCTTCCCAACGCTGTGCCCTGTATATGATCCTGCTTCCGTCATGTAAAGAGCGTGGTGTCCTGTACTCTTGCTCTAACTCCTGGTTGAATGCCCTTTCTCTCTCAAGCATGAGCTCACGCCTCTCTTCCTTGCGCCATCTGGCATGTCTCTTCTGCTCTGAGCTATGTGCTGCTTTCGTTGGCCTGCCTTCATCTTCAAATTAACTCTCAATTTTCTCCTCTGCTACCTGGGCAATTCTTGAAGCCCCACCCTCGTCATTGGTTCCCGGGGGACTGGAGCTCCTTTCCTCACCCTATCTCTCTGAGTCGCTGTCGAAAACCACCACAAACTTTCCTGACTCTCGTATATGCTCACCTGAACCAGTGGGAGTGTGTGTTTTACTTGCCTTTGAGGTGTCACGAGTTGAGTGTGGTGGACGGGGAGTCGAGCTTTTGGGTACCTTCCCTAGGGACTTGGGCTGTGCTGGAGGCGTCTGGGCTCGTTTGTGTTTTGGTTCTCTTGGGCTTAGACCTAACTGTCCTTTTTTCAGTGGGGGGGCTTGTTGGCTTCTACTATTGTTGGGTTTGAATATCCTAATGCAGTGGGAGCTAGTGTGAGTACATCCATCCCTGCATATGGTGGGGAGGCACAGATGCCTTGCTTGCTATCGGCATTGTGGTGCTTTCGGTTTTAGATTCTTCAAAGATGGCCCCTATTTCTAACATTGACTCTCTAATGACTCTCTATTATCCTGCATATTTAGTCTATATATGTTTTAGGACGCTCAATTATATTTGTGTCAAATGCTTCCTCCTTAGGCCAAGGAAATATGCGTGCCTTTGTGTGTAAATGCCACTCTTGGCAAAACTTATTAATTCTCTTTATCTGTTTGGGGAATCTAGTTTCCATATGCTTCAATGGGGAAATCATGGCAATATTAGTATTTTAGATAAATACAACTCAAATGTCGTTTTGTAGTTTTGTTTGTCTATTCTTAGGGGTAATCGTACGTGGTGCACTCTTACAAATGACATACTAGGAGCTCAACGCTTTTACAATATTTGCATCAAATAGTTCAACTGAACCTTTCAATAAAAATAAGATAAAAATGCATATGTATTATTACAACACAGGGCGAATTTGCTATATGTTAGAATAGCATATGCACGATCCCAGTTTTTTCACACAATACAGTTTGCAATCTACAATCAATACAATATCATCACATACATAATACAGTTCAATAATGGTTGACAGAAAAAAATACTTTGTCAAAAAATGTGTACCCTCTTAGCACATGTTATCCTCTAGCAAGAGAAGACTTGCGTGGAACACGTTCCTAAGTGAGCTGGATAGTCTGCCAATATCTGCTCCTCAAAAAAGGTGGTAATCATAGAAACCATATCGTAATAACTCAAGCCACACACAACTTATACCCAGTTTCCTGGGCCCAATTTTTTCCCTATGTCCAAATTCCACCCTGTTAAACACCAAGGGTCCAAGCTAGATGTACCTCCCACACTCCTTCCAGAAACGGAGGGCCCAATTCACAAAGGTCAACTGAAACGAAAGTCTAACTTTAAGACTTTTGGTATTCACATAGGGAATTTACGAGTAGTAAAGTTAGACTTTTGTCTCAGTTAAACTTAAGTTTTGATATTAAGTTTAACTGAGACCAAAAGTTTAAGGACTTTTGGTCTCAGTTAAACTTAAGACCAAAACTTAGGTTTAACTGAGACAAACGTTGTCCAGAAGAGGGCACCTCCCAAGCACCAATTACCAACACTATATCAGGTGGTCCCTGCCATGGCCATTGACTGCAGGCAGGCGTACGGACTGGGTAGGTGCGATTGAGCCGGCACCCAAGTAAACTGTAAGTAAGAACCAGTGATGTGGGCTACGGAAACCGAGCAATAATTTCTCTGCACTGTAAATATGTATCTTGTTTCCCCACTTATGTCTGTGCCCCTTATTGTTTCGTTTTAGCCCGGTAAGGTGCGGGCGTCGTGCGCTCCTTAGCCTATGGAGCAACTCTCCCCTTATTTATAGGTAAGGGCACCAGTTCACAATCGCTAGCTCTCATTGGGGGCTGTGTTACATGCCGACCTCGGTTTCGGGGCAATGTCAATTCTGGTAATTACAGTTGCACTCGTGTGGCAGACCATTATGGCTCAAAGAGTGTTCAATACCTTCCGATGCCCCTCCACATGGCACAGAGGTGTGTTCCTCTTTCTCTACCGCACACCTGACCTGCCACATGCAGGTATTAGCCCACAATGTTGGGCCCCCTCTCACTTTGGCGCAACGCCCAGTGCGGGTGGCTCCTGGGGCGCAGGCGGGGCCACACACGTAGTGGCATGCTTTCTGGCACTGCGTGTGCCCGGCCCGCCTGGAGCCCGAGTTTGAGACACCGCGCTGTGGTTACTGCACTAAGGGCAACACTTCAACCAACCTGTCTCGTGTGTTTATCTTTCTATGTGACTTGCGCAGCTCTGCTGTTTTCTGTTGGGGCATGCCTCGCATGTTTGACGCATGTCCTATTTGTTGTCTGTCCTCTCTTCCCTAGGTGTTGTTCAGGAAGCGGTCACAACTTTTGAGTGTGCAGCCATACTGTAGGGTACACAGTTCTTTGGCCCGCCCTGACACCCTCAGAGGGTATTAACCCTTCCACTTCTCACGTGCACATCACCTCACTTTGTTTGTTTCAGTCCTGAAGAAGCGCCATGGATCCTTGAGACCACATTGGCGCGAAACATGTCGACCTTTTAACCTTGCAGTTACATGGGCACATTAGGCCTATTGGGGTAACACATAACCTACGGCTTTTTTACTCTGCCAAGGGTAACATTAAATATTTTTCTGGTAACCCTTAGACAGTTTTAGCTTACGTTGCACGCACTTTATCACCCTCCACATAGGACCCACCCCACACACCTGCATGCATCTGATGGCAGTTCTCTAAAAATATCTCCGCTAAAGTGACCCTTCGGGGGACCTGTGGGGCATTGCAGCGCTGGCCCGACGAGGAGCAAACGCCCGATGATGAAGCATGACATCCTTCGGGGTGTGTGAGGGCAACAAGAGGCAAGACTTGTTCTTCCCTCTCACTAGTGGTTCCTAATTACCTAGGATACTCTTCACCTCCTGTTTCTCTGTCTCTTTTCTTCTTCTGAGTGAGTGGGTGACACGTTGCACCCCTCTTCCGGAACGGTGCCCTTCTGCGTCCATAGTATTAAAGAGCACATAGAATCCTCCTACGTTAAGCACATTATATCATTATATCTCCTCTGTCCTGATCGTGTGCGTATGGATTAGTGAACATAAGAGCACCATCAGACGTGGCCGGACGGCCACAAGAATGACAAACCACTACATTGAGAAAGGCCACACTTGTGATGACATTCAGTGGACTGTTTTGGAGGCAAACCAGCTGTGGAGCAGTGCGTCCCTTCTACGCCGCGAACAACGATGGGTACACCGTCTCCACACACACGAACGGGGTCTCAACGATGAGATCCCCTTGGTGGAACTATGAAAATAACCCCCTTGGGCCACCTAACGCACACGATCTGCACTGATGACAGAGGAGACGTTAGCATAGTGTCATGTAGGGCGTGACCACACCATCACGGCCTCCCCTACCCCCTCTCTCTGAGGGCACTTCCTAATTGGGGTTACCTCACCACATCAGGCACGCCCTCTAACCATATGCATGTGGTTCTTGGGCTCCGTACTTCTGTGCCTTGGGACATGGGGACTAACCATCAAACTTGTAGCCATGACACACCTTTCCTTTTATCTCTTCTCTAACCTGCCAAAATGTGCTCTAGTGGATGCCTGTCCCTTGATAGGTGGTTCCGCCGTGCCTTCATGTATCTGTAAATCCTAACGTGACCAGGGAGCTGGCACTACACTTTATTTTATTTTATTTTACTATAGTCCCATTGAATGTGATAACATCGCATTTACTTACCCCCCTCCCGCACCCATACTATTTGTACGGGTTTGAGCGCCATTGAGGACTGGCTTCCACCTGCCACACACTGAATCTTAAAACTGAACCGGACACACACACACATGGGCCTCTGGCGTCTACTATCGTCATGCCGACCAGGTCCCTCTCAGCACGCTATGCGTAGATTCCTGGTGAGAAGGTTCCTCCTGAGCGCATTCGCATTGCATCTGCCGCGCTACACATGCGCAATACCTAGCGGCATGACTGGGTTGTCCGGAAGAGGGCACCTCCCAAGCACCAATTACCAACACTATATCAGGTGGTCCCCGCCATGGCCATTGACTGCAGGCAGGCGTACAGACTGGGTAGGTGCGATTGAGCCGGCACCCGAGTAAACTGTATGTAAGAACACTGTGATGTGGCCTACGGAAACCGAACAATAAGTTCTCTGCACTGTAAATATGTATCATGTTTCCCCACTTATGTCTGTGTCCCTTATTGTTTCGTTTTAGCCCGGTAAGGTGCGGGCGTCCTGCGCTCCTTAGCCTATGGAGCAACTCTCCCCTTATTTATAGGTAAGGGCATCAGTTCACAATCGATAGCTCTCATTGGGGGCTGTGTTACGTGCCGACCTCGGTTTCGGGGCGATGTCAATTCTGGTAATTGAAGTTGCACTCGTGTGGCAGACCATTGCGGCTCAAAGAGTGTTCAATGCCTTCCGATGCCCCTCCACATGGCACAGAGGTGTGTTCCTCTTTCTCTACCGCACACCTGACCTGCCACATGCAGGTATTAGCCCACAATGTTGGGCCCCCTCTCACTTTGGCGCAACGCCCAGTGCGGGTGGCTCCTGGGGCGCAGGCGGGGCCACATACGTAGCAGCCATGCTTTCTGGTGCTGCGTGTGCCCGGCCTGCCTGGAGCCCGAGTTTGAGACACCGCGCTGTGGTTACTTCACTAAGGGTAACACTTCAACCCATCCTGTTTCGTGTGTTTATCTTTCTGTGTGACTTGCGCAGCTCTGCTGTTTTCTGTTCGGGCATGCCTCGCATGTTTGACGCAAGTCCTATTTGTTGTCTGTCCTCTCTTCCCTTGGTGGTGTTCAGGAAGCGGTCACAACTTTTGAGTGTGCAGCTGTAGGGTACACAGTTCTTTGGCCTGCCCTGACACCCTCAGAGGGTATTAAACCTTCCACTTCTCACGTGCACATCACCGCACTTTGTTTGTTTCGGTCCTGAAGAAGCGCCATGGATCCTTGTGACCACATAGGCGCGAAACATGTCGACCTTTTAACCTTGCAGTTACCTGGGCACATTAAGCCTATTGGGGTAACACATAACCTACAGCTTTTTTACTCTGCCAAGGGTACCGCCACATTAAATATTTTTCTGGTAACCCTTAGACAGTTTTAGCTTACTTTGCACGCACTTTATCACCCTCCACATAGGACCCACCCCACACACCCGCATGCATCTGACGGCAGTTCTCTAAAAAGATCTCCGCTAAAGTGACCCTTCGGGGGACCCGTGGGGCATTGCAGCGCCGGCCCGACGAGGAGCAAATGCCCGATGATGAAGCATGACATCCTTCAGGGTGTGTGAGGGCAACAAGAGGCAAGACTTGTTCTTCCCTCTCACTAGTGGTTCCTAATTACCTAGGATACTCTTCACCTCCTGTTTCTCTGTCTCTTTTCTTCTTCTGAGTGAGTGGGTGACACGTTGCACCCCTCTTCCGGAACAGTGTCCCCTTTGTTTTGATTAGACTTTCGTGTTAGGAGCACGGACACTGGACCACAACTGGCTTCTGGTCCCCGGCTTTTCTCTTTTGTTGATACGCAGAAGGGCACCACCTTATTATCTTGCTTACATGATGTTTTCCATAGAAAAGGTGTGTGGTTTCTGCTGAAAGGCTCCAGCTGCTATCACTTTCAGTTGTGACGTCAGTGCACTGTGCACACTGGTCATCACTCAGACTGAAAGGATTTTCTACCTTCAATGCGAGGATGAAATATTCACATCCTCTGCACTGGTGAAGTAGTCATTAATGTCTTAATGGCTGCAGGTGATCTTTGAAAGTGTTTCAGAGTAATTTGGCCCCGAATTGCAGTGAGAGAATCAAGCAAGCCTGACATTTAAGTGGGTTCTACCCCGACAAATGTTTGAAAAAAATGGGATCAAATAGTACAGTTTAAAACATATTTTTTAACATAAACTTGCTCAAAACCCATAGGCTCTGAAACAACTGTCATTAAATATTTCATGCTGTGGCAAACCACTGAAACCCAACATTCCCGATGGGTTGACCCCATTTTCTACTAAACATGGTATAGGCACACACATTTTAAAAAAATTACCTCCACTGTGCCAAGGCCAGAATTTTGTGATAAATGCCCCCAATATACCTAAAAATACATATAATATGTCAGTGCCAGAATTTTGTAGTTAATGATGCTTATGTCAGAAAGTGCCTCTAATATCAGGGCCAGCATTTTGTCATGGTTGTCTCACTCCGATATGCAATAGTTGTCCTCCAGTATGTCTTGAATTGCCTCTAGAGTGCCAGTGTCTGTATTTTACCACAGGTGTCTGTTATGCCCAGAATTATGTCCAGTATGCCAGCTCCAGCATTTTTCCATTGGCGTTCCATAAGGCAAATACTACTTCTAGTATGACAGTACCAACTATTATCTCTCACTCTTACTCTCACTCATTCATTATCACTCACTCTCAATCACTTGCTTTCACTCTTACTCTATCACTCATTCATTCATTCTTACTCTGAGTCACTTATTCTCATTCACTTTGACTCACTTATACTCACTGCCCCTCGCTCTAACCCACTCCCTGTCACTCACTTTCCCTATCACTTTTGCTTAGACACATATGCTCACGTGTAGACACACAAAGACATGCTCACACATACACATGTTCTCACTTTCTCATAGACACACTCACCCACATGCACTCACCCATCATTTAAATGCATTTTATGCTTACTTTGCTAACCAGTGCATGTCATGTTTCAGCTCCTGCTGGAATATTTACCCTTAAAGCAGCCACACAGCTACTTCCTACCTCACGCAGCTCTGCACCACTGCTTTTTTTTACCCCTGTGACAAGTTGTAAAACAGTAGGGTAACAGACTGTTTAGCAAGTAGCCCTGAACACTGCAAGTCTTAAGCTTACTCCACCCAGGGCTACCTTTTGCATTGATGCTTCAGCACATCACAGATGGAGAGGCACTGAGTGGTGGTGAGCCCACAAGGCCAGGGCTGAGACTTCTCCAACCCTAGACAATCTGTCTGATGGCTGGAGCAGACACCTTCATGATCCTGCAGCAGCCACCAAACAGATACAAGGTTGTTGCTCGATCTGAAGGTAGAATTGTTTTTTATTGCACCAACAACGAAAACTGGGCTATTATTCACTCTAGGTTGGTAAAAACAGATTGGAAAATAAGAGGGTAAAGCCCCAACACCCATAAGAGCAAGCTGCCACTGGGATGTCTCATCTCCCAAACTAGAGGGGTAAAACATCACTGGTTGTAGGAGTAGATTTTAGTTTGGTATGAGTGGTTAATTTTTTTTCTTGAGATTTATTTTAAAAGTTTCAGCTATATTAGAGTGTGGGCTATTGATTCTAAGTGATCTAGGGTTTGTATGTTTTGAAATAGTAGCTAACGCTGCGCATGTGCTTAGTTTATTTGGATATTTAGGACTGAGTTTGGGCTAGGGATTGTCGTTGTGTAAGTTCTTGGTAGCTATGTTCTTTTTTAAAGAATTCAATAAATTGGTAATAGGTGGGTGCAACATCTTCCCACTACTGTGCTACCCTTCAGTTGCATATTTGTTTTGGCTTCTCAGTTTATTGTACTGTCGTAGACCTTTTACTATGGGATGTAGGACCTTGGTTGTTGTTTATGACCTGTATGGTGCATGCGACAAACCCAGGTGTCTTTAAAATAGCCTGAGAAAGAGGCAAGCTTGCCTTCATTGCCCTCGTAGTAGATTGAGGGGGATATTCTCAAGAACGTGTGATAATTATCGCAAAATTAGCTTAACGCAACTTTGCACATCGCAGTCCATCGCAGGAAAATAACACCGTGTTAACATTGTATTCTCAACCCGGCAGCACCATGCGATAGTCTCACGATAACGCGCCAAATGACCGCGTTAAAATTAACGCGATGCCGAAAAAATGCGAAACACGAACGCGAAAAAAGTTGCGATGCCCCAAATCGCGATACAAAAATTAGCGATAACCAGCGACAGGCCTGCAATTCCCACGCGTCATGCAGGAAAATGTACCATAAAAGCAGAAAAAAAAAAGTTGATGCACCCGGACCTAGTGCAGAGGACAACGCGAACCCCACAAGCCCCACAGACGACCAGCAAGGAACCTCGGGGTCGGGGAAGGCCAAGGAGAAGAGGAAGAGGAAGAGGAAGACGCGGTTCAGTCCGCAGGAAAACAGGATCATCGTTATGGAGGTGATAGAACACTACCAACAACTGTTCGTCACCTCCAACGTGTCATTGGCAACAAAGACACAAACATGGCAGACTATCTTGGACCATGTGAATGCAGTTGCAGAGTTGAGGAGGACAATGGAAGAGGTCAAGAGGTGCTGGAATGATGTGAAGGGCAAAACCAAGAAGAAACTCGATGCCAACATGAAAACAGCAACGCAGATTGGAGGTGGGGGTCCAGCGGCACACCAGGAGCTGGATGACATGGAGAAAATGGTGGCCACAGTCATCAGTCGGGATACGGTGCCAGGAGTAGTGGATCCGGACACTGCTCAACATGACCTGACACAACATCAACAGGGTTAGTACCGACCAGGGACTGGGGGGACGGGGGGAGATGGGCACAATGGCACACATGCACAATTAAGTAGAGCACACTGCACACCCACAATGACTCTGGATCATGTCCCTGATCTCCTTGGCATACTGCAGCACACATAGAAACAGCAAGTAGGCCCCCGTCGACAATGTGCCCGGAGGGGGCCCGCCCCACACATCACTAATCTCACAACAAACCCATACACATGTGCTGAACCACAGCAAAGCTGCGGGTCCGTGAGCCACACTGACAATGCAAGTGACACTGCATGACGATTAGCATGGCTGCAGTCCAATTATCATGACATGGTGCACGACACTGAGGTGACTGAGTGTGGACCACATCCGGAAAGGAGCAGGTCACACTCTGACACATCCACGTGCACAAACAACCCCTGACGTCAACAACACATCTGCGGACAAACCATGCCCAAGAGTCACAACTCGACCAAGAGCCCAATTTACCCAAGTCCGCTTCATCCCAGCACTGTAGAAGCACAGAAGTCAAAGGCACACCGCCTGAAAGGGATAAGGGGCAGCCAAATCAGAGCTGCAGGGGTGACTCACCCACAATGCAGCACACACACATAAGAATAAGAGCACTTCAACATTGACAACAATGTGGTACAAACTGCAACACTTTCACAACAGAACACAGGACACAACTGGTGCCGCATGTGTGTACAAAATGGCCAATCACATCTGGCATAGCAGGAAACTGTGAGATGACAATGTACGAGTACAACCTCACATCCGTGATGTAGTACAAATGTCCACTGTCCCGCATCAAATAGGCATCTCCTCACAAACAGTCACAATGTACATTGTCATGCAGTCTGTATGTAAACTCCGCCAATGCGTCAACATACATGGAACACACTGTGAAACTGCATCTCCCCTTTACATTGCAGAGGGACAATCAACACCTCCTGCAGAGCAGACCCCACATCACGTCAGCGATGATGGAGACGACCCCCAGGACATCGACTTTGACGAACTCCAACGGTTCATGGACAACCTCCGCACCCCACCTCCAGTAGCAGGGCAGCCCAGCACCATCGATGTGATCACACCCCCTGCTTAGACCACACAGCAGGTAGCACCCACCACCACGTCTGGCTCCCATCACCTCACTGAATAACACATGGCGTTCCAACGCCGTGTGTTAGACTGCCAGAAGGAGCTGGCTGAACAGGTGCGGGTGGGGTTCGACCTCATGGCAGCCAAACTAGATGCCATACGTGGGTGTCTAAGTCCCATCAGGGACCACTTACATCTCCCTAATGTACACCCACAGTCTGCCCCATGCCCTCCAACAATCCATGGCTGGCGTCGCTGGAGTCATGACTCGGAGACAACAACAACTGTCTAGTCAGAGTGGCTACAGCGATGTCATCCTTGATTTGGGAAACATGAGGAGGGTCATGGAGAACATGGAGCGGATGCAGGCACAAAGAATGGCTACCATGGCTGCACACGAGAAAGCTGTAGATGGGATCTTCCATGCCCTGCAGATCCTCATCATGGGAGTGATGCCACAAGACATTGCGCAGATGAATGCTGCTGCTACTTCTACATCCACATCTCCGGCCCCTGATGTGTCAGTGTCACACAGTGCTGGAAACCAAACACCACCACCCACATGTGAGGCACATGAAACGTCAGAGGACGAAGATGAGGATGAATCTGCCTCAGTGGTAAGGAGAAAGCAGTAGCATTCATCTCCGCCATATGGCTTGTTTCTGCTTGGGTCTGCCCTCTGCATCATGCACTGGAATAACACCTTCCACTGTCCCCTGACACACTCTGCGACACTAACCTTGGACCTCGACATGGACTGCCATATTTTGTATGCTCAACAATGACACAGCAATCAGCCTGCGGACTGGACTCTTCCCCTTCCGAGTAACTTGTCAATCCCTAAAGGACTCTGGCTGGCCCTCCACGGGGCAACATTGTAAAGTGTTGTCTGCATGGCCCAGTACTAAGACAGCTTCAACACTCCACTGAACGTGAATAATACATTCTAATACACACAGATGTGTCATGTCTATGATTAATCAAGTATGAAAGCATGGACGAATGTAGGGGCAGTGATTCCCCCTTACGTCCATGTAGCTCATGTTGTGGGACTTGAGTCACAGGGTGCATCCCTGCATCATGGTGGTACATATTTGACCCCAAAAGAAGCCCTGTTGTCAATTGTAGGTCACAAATGACAGCCTATATGTAATGATTTGGGACACGTGAAACGCTCATGAGTGGGATTCCGTACTATCTTTGACACACAGAAATGGCATTTCGAATACATGACACCCTAAACAGCCTCTCTGTACAGAGGTGACACACCCACCATCTATTTCCAATTTATGAGATTGTTAGCACTACATGTTGCACTTACACTTGTCAGTGTGATGTGCTTGTACAGAGGAGTAACATGCACACAGGGAATGTGTGTTGTAATGAATTAATTTGCACATGCTGTGCCTGTGGTCATTTTGTACTGTCCCATGATTGCTAAGGACTGTGACAATGTGACGTGCTCATGTGAGGAAATTGTCAATGATGGTGTTCTGACGGGCTATTCCTGCTGCTGCAGTGGGGTGTGGTCCACCTGCCTCATCTTCCTCATCATCGTCCGGTGCATCTGGCACTTGTAGCCATGGGTCATTGGTGCGTACACATATGTTGTGCAACACACAACATGCAACGATCATCTTGCACATGATGCCTGGGCTGTACAGGAGCCTTCCACCTGTGATGTCCAGGCACCTGAAACGTGACTTCAACACGCCAAATGTGCATTCCACGATGCCCCTGGTGCGTTTGTGGGCCGCATTGTACTGCCGCTGGGCCTGTGTGTTCGGGGCTCGGAGGGGTGTCATCATTCAAGGGCAGAGTGCATATCCTTGATCACCTGTGACAGTGCAGAGAGACATGAGTCAAAAGTTAGTTCTGCATGATGTGTTGGCAGGCTCACTAGTTCATTGGTGTGTGATATGTGTGACTTAGTGATTCCTGTTTGACAGTACTGCTTGTAGCAAATGAGCGGCATCAATGTGTATTACATAGCCTCACTGCTGCTCCTCCCTCCCCCTGAGCCAATTTACTAGTGTGCGCAGCACGTTGCATCACTTGCACTCCTACGGCACACCATTATCATGCCTGTCTGCGCAGGTCTACAAGCCTGACAACGACACTGTGATGTTGTGCATTGAAGGTGGGCGGCCACGTGTGTGTAGGCCTACGGTAAGGATAGGGCGGACACAGATGTAGAGTTCATGGCTGGCTGAACTCCCGATGAGGTTGAGGGTAGACCTTTGGCCTATGCTGCGGTAATAGCGACACACACAACAGTTGGCATGCATGATCCTGGACCCGAGCGGGCTTGCGCTCCTTCATTTATCCCTTCGGCCGAGCCCGCACTCCTGGGGCATGCTACATCGCAACATTGTCCATTGCGGGTCGGGTGGCGCCGACACTACAACAGAGACACACGCATTAGTTACTTCCTTGGCAAGGCCAACACTTAGCAACGCCCAGAGCCCCGGGCTGATTATCCACACCCCTACGCAGGACTGTCGTACGCCAGCCCACTCCGCTTACGCTTATAGGGGGGTACGACAAAGCTACATGTCCCAGGTCTTCCCCACTGCCTGAGGTGACATGGTTGCGTCCGCTGTACACAGCACAATGTAATGTGGTAGGGCCCGGGGCCCTCATGCATACATAATGACCAGACGGACACACTTAGATAGTTTATGGAACTGGCTACGGGCACGTGCGCCCGGCCCCTTTTATTGCCAGGGTCACATGTCCAGTGACGCCTGTGCTGGATGGGTGTTGGGTGAGTGTGAGCCAGCCCTCAGGGAGTGGTTGGTGCTGGCAACAACTACAACAGTGATCAGACAATCAGAAGTTCAAAGTTTGAACAGCAAGGGTCCACTACTTGAGCTGCACAGAGTTAGTGGCCCCGGATGTACTGCGGCCGGCACAAGCACACTGCCACGGGACGGTGACTTGCGGTTCACTGAGGTAGGGCCACGGGAGCTGAGCCGGTCCTCGTCGATGTCGAAGGTGAATGTCACAGAGTGTTTTGGGGGACAGTGGAAGGTGTTCTACAAGGGCATGATGCAGAGGGCAGAACCAAGCAGAAACAGGCAATATGGAGGAGATGAATGCTACAAACTCATTTTTAACACCAAGTCAGTATCAGCTACATGATGATGAAGACAACCCCCAGGCCATAGACTCAGACGCCACCAAAGTTCAACAAGAGAGTGTCCCTGAATTTTGGGGCACAGAGTTAGTGGCACCAGAGCTGAAAGGGGATGCAGTCTGCGATGAGGCCTGTACAATGGTATAAACTCTGCCATGAAAAAATCAAGACTCAGTTCCAAATGTGTGACCTACTTGACCGCAGTGTAGGCTAGAGGCAGCAGTCAGCAGGGGCCCACAGCCACGTGTCGTTGGCTTGCGATGCACAGAGTTAGTGGCACCAGAGCAGTTGTTGGTGGTGTTCGATCACCTCCATAACGATGATCCTTTTTTCCTCCGAACTGAACCGCGTCTTCCTCTTACTCCTCTCCTTGCGTACAATGATGTGAACTCGGCCACTGAATAATCAAGACTCAGTTCCAAATGTGTGACCTACTTCACCGCAGTGTAGGCCGAAGGCAGTAGTCATCAAGGGCCCACATACACGTGTCGTTGGCTTGCGATGCACAGAGTTGGTGGCACCAGATTGAAGGGAGTACAGTGATATAAATGCTACCATTAACATATGAACTCAGCCATCATGAAATCAAGACTCAGTTTCAAATGTGTGACCTACTGGACCGCAGTGTAGGCCGGAGGCAGCGGTGGAGTACGTCAACGAGAAAGGAGTGCTGGGGGCCTGTGTCGCGGAGGCCATGATGGTCTGAGGAGGCTGCCAAGGTCGCGGGCCTCGGGCTTGGAGTTTGCACCGGCACGTGGTGGGCCCTCTTTGACACACGCCGGTGTCGGCAGGTGAGCAGTGAGGCCTGGTTGCGCAGGGGCGGCCAAGACTGGTCTGGGGACCAGCAGCCTGGGGTGCAGCAGGCGCACAGGATCGCAGGCACCGCCGCTCACGGCGCCAGCCTCTTGGCGGGCTGAGAGGCCCGCCCTGGCAGACACGTTGGCCATTCCGGAAGAGAACCACGCCCAGAGCAACTGGCTTTTTATTCACACCCCTACGCTGGCCTGGCGTACGCCGGGCCAGCCCACTCCGCTCACGCTTACAGGGGGGACGTAACAAGCTACATTTCCGCGATCTTCCCCACTGCCTGGGGTGACAGGGTTGCATCCACTGTCCACTACACTCCAAACACCAGCAGTATATGTCGACATGGACATGTCTGTGGTCTGCATACTGCAGTCTGGCCAGCACATCCACGCCACACTTGGCATTGTGTACATTCTCATTCATGGGTCACCTGCCTCCTTCGCACATGCCTGGTTCCCACCTCTCCCCACATTCTGCTATTGTGTGGCTGAGGTGCCATGCCGTTGATGGCTTGTGTACATGGCTAGCCCAGGTTACCACAGTAAGTTGTGCTGTCGTGTCTGGTAGGTGGGCATGTTGTTTGGCATGTTGTATGTGAGTTTGTAACGTGTGCATTCCCAGAGTCGTGAGTTGCATGACTGTGTAGTTGAGGTGTGTGGTGTGTTCATTTGGTAGTTACCAACGAGCAATGCATTCCCATAGGTGCCAGCCTCAAAGCGCTGGTTGATGATGGACTGTCGGAAGATGAAGGAATCATGCACACTGCCTGGGTAGTTGGCGACGACATTGGTGAATGGTCCCAGGTGGTCCACTATTGCCTGCACATTGATGGAATGCGTGTGCTTCCTGTTGCGGTAATTGTGTGCAGTGGCGGCAGGGGGAACGAGGAGTACATGTGTGCAGTCGATTGCCCCCAACACGTGCGGGAAGCCAGCTATGGCATAGAAGCTGTGCTTGGTCTCCAGCTGTTTCTGCGCTGTGTGGGAAGTAAAGGTGCTGGGGTACCAAGCTGATGATGGCATCCAAGACAGGTGTGAGGAACTTGGATAGGGCTGGCTGTGAGACTCCTCCGACTCTGGCAGTTGTTGGTTGGAAGGTACCAGAGGCCAACAGGTGCAGCACAGCCAGCAGCTTTGTCTGCGGAGGGATGTTGGTTGTCCGCTGTGTTGGTACCGTCAGCCTGTGGGCAATGATGGTCAGGATGCAGAGGATGGTTGTCCTTTTGAGTCTGTAGTGGGCAATGACATCCTCTGGTGTTAAGTCTGTGAGGCTGGTGCGTTTTCTGAAGGTCCGCTGTCTTTGTCTGTGCTGCCTCTGTGGTAGTCCGGGGGGGGCAGGAGGTCCGGGGGAGCCGGGCCTGGGTGTGGTGGCGGTGGGTGTTGTGGCCCTCTTGGGGCTCCGAGCTGCATGATCAGTAGCTCCATGGCATCTGTTGTTCTCAGGTGTGGCTCTGGTCTGGGCTCCCTTTTGTGGTGCAGGTTGTCGTCCGACCTAACACCAGGTAAGAGCAGGTGTTAAATCCCTGCTGCTAACGCGCCTTATCGCCTGTTTTGGGATCTTATCGCCGATCTGGCTGGTCGTAGAGAATATTGCGAAGTCGTGTTTTCGCGGCTTTTTGCACAGGAACGCCTACTCTGCATCTCATTAGCGTTAGTTGCCGGTGTCATCCGTGGCGATGTTTTTTGCGGCTGCTATTGCAGGAAAACTGGCGATATCGGCTGTTAGCACCAGCTTGTGAATAGGGCGATAAATCTATCGCCACTTTGGCTGCGATAAAGTGCCGCTAACTCGGCGATAAGTCCTTGAGAATATGCCCCTGAATGTGTTAGCAGGTAATAATGTTTAATTACTTTGTGGTATGGACAAAAGTTAGAGCTACTATTTTTTTTTTATTCAAAATGATATATTTTGTTAGTGGCATACAGCTCACTTAGTATTGACTTTTGTAATTGCTGGAAAACAGCTTGACTAAAATTGAAATAGTAGTTTTGAATTTGGGTTTTAGTGTAGAATATAATTATGGTGTTTATCACAGCATATTCAAAGTCCATTATTAATTTGGTGTATTACTGAAATCCTTTCTTGGTAGGTTGAAGCTTGTTTTATTGGTAGGAGTGCACAAGCTAAAGGAATTTTGTTGTTGAGATATTGTCCATGTATAGTGGAGATCTGGCTAACTGGGGATGCGCATTACTTAAAAGTACAATCATTAGCTAAATTGGTGATATGTTAGTGTGTTTGTTGCATCACTGAAAAGTATTCTTCTTTTGTCAATTTTATTGTAGAGTAGTGACTCTTCTTTACTATGTATTTACACGAAGGGGTATGTCTATTTCTTTAAATCTATTGGTTTTAACTGTGACCCATCGTTCTGCACTTCTTTTTCTGTTGATGGTTCTTTTGAGGTTGATGTAGATGTTTATGCAGAGCTTTTAGAGTGACATAGCATTCCTCCTATTACAGAATTTGTACTCTGATATTTTCTATGGCTCATTTATTTTTAGTACCGAGCACATAACAACCATTAGAGTGGTATTTATTATGAGTCCAATGTGTTCGCCCATTTGCAGTGCTTCCTCTAGAGTAGGTATATCATATAAGTCAACAATGGTTTCCCCTTTTTGAGGTTGTGTCTGTAGGTTCAGTCAACATTTTGCGATCTGAAAATTATATAAATGTAACCAAAACCGTTTTGCTGGTACAAGTGTATATTTCATTAAGAAGTTACAGTTCATTTTATTTTATAGTTAGATGAAAAAATGTATATTTTTCAATTACTGGTTGTTTGCTTCTTGGGTCTTGAAACTTACATTTTTCAGCAAAGCATTGCAAATGTCTTGAGAATTATAGTATATGTAATCAGCAAACTTTCAGACATAAATGTGGAGAAGAAATCTAATAAGGGATTTTTTACATTTATAAATATTTTTCAGTAGTAAATGTAAGAGCTTATTAGGAGTTTTTAGACTGAATCCATTTTAAATGTTTGAAAATAAATGGCTTGTAGTTGCTTCTATCATGCAGGGTAATGTACTCCTCTCTCCTCAGGCAAGTTTGGCAGCAGCTTTGATTGATTGCTGGTACATTTGTGCTGAGAACTGAGATGAGAGCTTACTGCAAGTCCTGCGTGGGCCAACGAAAAAGGAGCACTGCTTGCATTTGTCAGGCACCATTTTGCGAGGCGCTGCGCTCAGAGCACGACGGTACGTTTGTGCTACCTAATCCGTCCTGCTGTCTCAGAGCTTGCAGCCACCTGGAGGTGCGCCTAGCAAGGTGCTCGGTATAACAGGCATGGATCGTGACGGCGGAATCCCGCAGTTCAGCACTGGTGGAAAGATTTCAAATGAGGCCTCTTTTTCACTTGCATTGTGAATGCAAGGATTTCCAGGAAAGGGGCTTTGCCACGTCTTATAACCAGCAGTCTCCAAAGTGGTGGGTTGCCTATAGGTTACTTTCAGAGATCCCAATACAAGATGAGAAAGAGTCTTTTCCCTGTGATGTTAGTTCCTGATAGCAGCATATATAAGGAACAATTCCAAGTGAATGGTGCATCGCAATCGCAACTCATTCTTTCCCTTACTTTTCATCAGGGCATTTGCCCTTTGGCTGGCAATCTTTTCCTTAACTGCAACTGGAACTTTGCACTGTATTCGTCTTTTGGATATCACTGCCTTTCTGATGTCAGTACAGTGTAGTGCCTTGCTAATCTCCTCATACCTATCTTAAACTTCAATCAGGATTTACAAGATTTCAATGAGGTTTTTGTTATCCTTTGTGGTTTTGTTTGTCCCTCCAGACTGTGCCATTCTTTAGAAGACTTTTATCACCTTTCACATATACTAATCTGTGCAAGTTAGCACCATGGTTAATGGCAGGAGTCGTGCTTTCCTTGGACAGTCAAGAAGTCCTCGTCGCCAAATGTAATAAGTCCAGTAGCCAAGGTGTAGAATAAAGCTGAAAAGTTTATTGATGAAGATCTTAGATGTAAATAGGTGTCAAGCATAGAGCCCCACCAGGAACAGCTTCCTTGCTGCTCAGCCCATACTCCCAACTGACACTCCACAATCAGGCATCCCAACATTCCATTACCTCATCATGCACACCAACATTCCACAGCACATCCACACTGGCTGAGCAGCAAGGCCAACGAAGCAGGAAAGGTGCATTACACTGGGAATCAGATACAAAACACACCTTCTCAGTATACGCTCCCTGACAATTGTTTGACGGCTGTCCTACTTGTATATATATTGAGTATTAAAATTGAGGTTTTCTATTTGTTAACTGTTGTAGTTTTGAACGTGATTGACGCAGTAATAGTATCATAAGGTACGCATTACTTTTTAATTGATCTATGTTTTAAAGATGGGGTTTTTAAGTTTAATATATAAATCTTATTTTCTTGGGTTGTACATTTATTCATGTTTTTAATATGCTTCATTGATGTTTTTGCTTTAGTTATTTATAGTTTTTTTATAGAAGTGTAAAAAGTAAATATTTCTGTTGCCAATATTTAGGCAATTCTATTTTGTCTTGTTTGTGGTCGATATTGTGACATGAAACTCACACCATATATGTTGTGCATCTCTCTGCTCATCTCTAGCCACTAAAATACAGCATATTGAACCTGGATCCCCGTGGATGAATCCCAACTTGTCACTTGACAGCATCAATTACATTGTGTGATATCGAATGGAACTCTATTCTCATGGCTGACATGTCGGCGAACATTGGAAGCAACTAAAAAACGTTATCTTACCTCAGAAAACAATTCAGGCTCTAGACGAATTGCCACGCTTCTGTTGTTTTGAGGCCAGGGACATGCCAGCCAGGCAGGCAGGGAGCTCAAACGTGGCCATAGCCTCTGCTGACCTGATGGGCTGGCTAGCGCTGCCCACCAACATCTAAATGACCTCTTAAGTCAGGCCAGTGGAGTGTACCTTCAGAGCTGCATTATCACAGGATCTAGAGTGACAACTACTGCCCTTGCTGAAGTGTTAAGTGATAACTTGCAACTAATAGTAGCAGAATTCCTGCCCAACAATGTGCAAAGCCAGTTGGCATTGCCAGCCTGCCAAACCACCACAGCCTCTGCACTAGAACAGGATGTGTATGCAAAGCAGCAGAGAGCAAAACAACTTGGCATCTTGATAGTAATCTGTGAGTGGGCACTCACAGGATCAAAAGTGATAAAGAACATATGAGAAAAACATCCAGGACCAGAACTTCTCCATTCTCTGAATTACTCTAGAGGCCATATCTGTTGACGATGTAGCCAAGTGACATAGGGCCTGATTACGATGCGGGAGGGACCATCACCCACAGGCTGTCGTTCGGCGGTCCCTCCGCCATCGTAATGCTTTTTTCTGCCCGCCATATTACAATGACGGTCGGAAGTGTGGCGGTCGGAAAGACCGCCCGCTACGGTACAGACGGGTGGATTCAATCCAACCGCCCTTCAGAACTACCGCTAGACCCTGCATTGAGGCGGTGCCTACCAGGCACTGCCGTAGGGATTATGATATCCCTTTCCTTCTGTCGTTCTGCAGCAGTCAACCCACTGTGAAACGGCTGGCGGAAACGGATTTATCCCTGGGGCTGGGACAAGTGCCCTGGGGGGCACCTATGGTGCCCCCCTAAATATCTCAGCACCATGTGGCAGGCATATGTAACCTGTCTTTGTTTTGCTTTGTTTTGTACTGCAGCGGGTGCTGCAGACCACAGCACCCGCCGCAATACAAAACATAGGCAATGCGACTGCCTTGGTGGCAGTCGCATGGTAATGCGTACTGTGGGACTGCCGCCTTGTAGGCGGGCGGTCCCAAATACGAAACAATGGCAGACGGACTAAAGTCTGTCTGCCATCGTAATCAGTCCCGTAGTTCTAGAAGTGTTTGCTGAGTGCCGATTTGTGAATAAATGCTTAGAAATCGTGGCATTTCTGGTTTTGTCTCGGAGGGTGGATGTCAAAATACATCTAAATAAAGCATCGTCATAGGGTGCTGCTTGATTGTGGGAATAGAGTGGGCAAATATGTTTGCTATGGGAATGTGTGGAGCTAGAGTGGTGAGTGTTAGTGAGGGAGTGATAACAGAGTAATTTGGCAAGAAGGATATTTTGTAGATGGGCGCTCATATTGAGGGTGTCCAGTCCAGAAAAGTGTCATAGTCATTGAAATATTGAAAAAGAAATCAATGTCTGGAAGGGTGACATATAAGAATTATGTGCAGCTGAAGGGGTAACTAATTGTAATACTGAAGTGTGGTATGGTACAGGAATAAAGTAATCAAAATATTGTATGACAGAAACATCCTGCCCTAAATATCGTTTACAAAAATAATGCTCTATTAGAGTGAAAATAGAAAGTCTTCTCCCAATGGGACCATATTTTTGTAAACAATATTTTGGGCATGATCTTTCTGAAAAACTATATTTTTGCGATCAATACTCTGACTTAGAGACCTAAGTGTTAATTGAGAGGGGTGTGATTCGATAGATTCACAGACAAGGAGGCTAATTCTGTTAGAGATTCGTGTGTGTGTGTTTAGTTATGAAGGCCATATTGTTGCAGATGGATCTGGAATTTCAGAGTTATACCATAATTGAATCTGAAGGTGGATATAACATGTTGAGGGATAGAGTCTGAGGTTGGTTCAGTGTGAGTAGCGTGTTTTTCTGGAGCATCTATATATATGTCGTTTTGGTGTGGAAGCAGTGGGGCTGATGTTGAAGCAGACAGTGGCAATGTGCAGTGGGAAAAATAGGAAGTCAGAGGAGCCCTGTGATTCTGGGCAGTGGGAGACAGAAAAAGTGGACAAGTATGGTGGTTGTGGGAAACCTGAATAAGATGCATGGGTGATGAGCAACTGTTGCTCTGGGATGGTTGGAAAAAGATGAGAGTATTCTTAGGATATGCTGGAGTATGTACACAAGTTTCACTGGGCCACCATAATTAGGAATGCACAGTGGTCGTAGTTGATAGAAGCATTGTTTACTAATTAAAACCTGTGCTATGATCACAATATTATGCAGGGTTACTGATTATCGAATTGCGGAATCTAGATCAGTAACTTGCGTAGAGGGTACAGTAACCCATATTATACTGGCCAATTTACCAAGATGCACAAAAGGCATTGTCCAACAAATTATGCTGGAGACACAGTTCAACAAGAGACACAAAGGCTACAATTCATCATATTACACAGATGGAAGTGTTCACTGAGATACATTCACAAGAGGAACCTATCAGCAACTTAAAAGCAGGCAAGGGGAAGATTGACTTGACTGAGTTTATTTTAAGAACGTTTATACCTTACTGCATTTTTTAAATGAAGTACAACACTGGAGAAGGTAGGTACCTCATTTAATGTGTCTCGTCACATCAGCTCCCAGGCAGCAACTGCCAGAAAAATACATTCTATGTTCCACGCAGGGAACAGTGCCACGAGGCATACAGAGAGGCAGAGACATTCTGCATTCTACACAGATCCCCACACACCTCCCTTACTACACAATAAAGAACAAAAGGAAGAGAAAGTAAGGAAAAAAAAGAATAATAAAAAAATAGAGAGAAAACAAGATTGAATAACAAGGAAACACAGCATGATCAATGCATAACATAGTCTTGAAACTTAATAGGAGTTGACCTTGCTCTGGAAGAACATCTTTTGGAAGAAGAGTAGTCCGAGCGAACATTCCTGGAAGAAGGAACAACATTAGCAGAAGAACAACCTGAACGAACAGGAGTTACCTTTACAGAAGGAAAATCAGAACGAGCAGAATGATCGTAAGGACCAAAATGAACCCCCATCTTCTCACCAACATACGCAGCTTTGGATTGAGGAACAACAGAAATGGCACACTTGTTCCAAACTTTTCCATTCTCCAACACCACCACACGATCTTTCACCTCCTTTACCTTAGCCGGAGCAGAAAACTGAGAAGTTCCCTTGCGGATGAAACCAGGCTTTTAATTCTTACCCAATCACCAACACACACAGGGAAACTCTTCCAGAAACAGTGGCGTACTTCGATTGAACTCCAGATCTCACATCCGCTACCTTGCCAAGTCTACTCTGATCAACTTCTTTCCTGGACATCCAGTCTTTATTCAACTTTGAACCAGCAACCCTGCCCCTGAGCAGGGTGAAAGGAGACATCCCAGTACTAATATGAGGGGTGGTCCTAATCGCCCACAACATATCCGCAATGGCAGTACGCCAGTGCAAACCATTCACTAAAGCCAATTGTAGTTGATCTTTGACAACATGATTAAAGCGTTCAACCAAGCCGTTGCTGCGGGGGTGATAAAGTGAAGTTAAAACGTGTTTAATAGCATGTTCCCTAAGGAAATTTTCCATTTCAAAAGACACCAGTTGGGTCCCATTGTCGGTCACTAATTCCTCAGGAAACCCCTCGCGGAGAAACACCTCCTTGAGAAAACTAATGATAGACAAAGAATTCACACACTCCACAAACTTAACCTCCGGCCACTTAGACATGTAATCCACCAAAACCAAAGCATACAGAGGAGAATCTCCAGTGATACCAAAAGGACCAGCAACATCAAAAGCTAATTTACACCAAGGTAGATTCTTGACCACAATCGGTTCGATGGGAGAGGGATAAGTTACCTGAGTCTTGTCACTTAATACGCACGCACAACAATCCCTGACATAATGCTCGATGGACCTGTCTACCCCAGGCCACCAGAAATCCTCTCTGACTCTGCGCTTCATAGCACGAATGCCAAGATGACCCTCGTGAGCTAGATCCAAAACCTTTTTTTGAATACTTGCCGGAACAACTAGAAGACCACACCTGCGTAATATACCATCCACCATGGACAATTCATCACAGACCCTTTTAAAAGGAATTAACTCTGGGGACAAATCCTTGTTGGCAGGCCAACCACGGACCAAATAATCAACTACCAATTTAATCACATCATCCTCTGAAATAGCTTGTAACCATTCACGCTCAGAAAGTGCGCCCTTCACAATGTCACCAACGGTACCAACAGCACACACAATGTCAAGATCTTCCTCAGTAATTCCACTGACGTCAACAATAAGAGGTAAACAAGATAAACAATCAGCAAAGATGTTTTTGGCACCAGCAACATACACCAACCGATAATTGAATTCCTGTAACCTATATTGCCATTTGGCAATCCTTGGAGTGGCACGACCTCCACCTTTGGTAGTGAAGAGATCCACTAGTGGCTTGTGATCGGTCCTGAGGATGAATTCATTTCCCCACAGGAAATTTCGAAAGTACTGAACACCCCACCATAAGGCTAACGCCTCTTTCTCAATGGTAGAGTAAAAACCCTCAGCACCACGAAGAGTCCTGGAGGCAAATGCAATGATCTCCTCACGACCATCACTTCTCTTTTGCATGAGGACAGCACCCAACCCAATGTTGCTGGCATTTGTAGAAACAATACATTTGTCATTAATGTCGAACAACTTCAAAGGTCGTGCTTGGACAATTTCTTTCTTGAGAAGAACAAACTGATCAACACACTTATCACACCACACAAACTTGATGTTTTTCTTCAGTAACTCACGCAAACAGGAGGTCTTGTCTGCAAAATTTCCCACGAATTTGGCATAATACTCTACTAAGCCTAAGAAAGAACGAAGTTGATCTTTATTGGTGGGTGGAGGTGCATTTTGAATGGCATCTAAAATCTTAACTTTGGGTTCAATGCCTTTGCTAGAAATATGGTGGCCTAAATAATCCACACCCTCCCCAAAAAATTTGCACTTATCCCTCCTTAAGGTAAGCCCATGTTGTCTCACAATATCCAGTACATGTTTAACTCTACTATCATGCTCAGCTTCAGTTTGTGCATACACCAATATATCATCTTGGAAAACACAACTCCCGCTGTGTTTTTGAAAAGGTTGCCCATAAGGCGCTGAAACACAGCGGAAGCTGATGCCAAACCAAAAGGCATACGTTTGTAATGGAAAGCTCCTTCAGGTGTTACGAAAGAGGTAAGATGTCTGGAATCCTTGCTTAGCTCAACCTGGTGGTACGCTGAGGAAATGTCAAAAGATGAAAAATACTTGGCACCGTCTAACGTCGTCAGCATTTCATTTATATTAGGCAAAGGCTGACGATCAATCCATATATTAGCATTGAGATCGCGCAAGTCTACACACATTCTAAGAGACTTATCAGCCTTGCGTGCAAGAACTATGGGGGCCAACCATTCGGAACCTTCAATGGCTTCGATTACATCCATGTTACACAAATGTTCCAGTTCATGCTTCAGCTCCATCCGCAAACTCAGGGGTACCTTACGCACCTTATGCGCTACCGCCTTGGCACCATCTTTCAAGATAATACGGTTCTGAAAACCTTTTAGCTTGCCTAGTTTGTCACAAAAGACTTCCGGATACTTCTGAATCCATTCATCACCTGATAAGTGGCCCACTGCCTCCTCAGTGGATAAATAAGAGGATGAGGACGAAGTATAAAATTTGCATGCTTCACGCCTAGACAGGACCATGTCGGGATGATTGGGATCAAGAATGATACCACGCTCTCCTTGCTCCTCCCACCCCAACAAATTAGCACCATCCTCTACTATGTATACGGTACTAGTAGCAAAATCCCCACAGAATTCCAATTTGGCTTCAAATTTGCCAAGAACATCTGCTCTCTTGCCCCCAAACGCAAAAATCCTGATGTTAGACTGGTGTAATTGAATGTCTTCAATCCCCCCAAAATCCTTAGCATTAATGAGAGTAAATGGGGAACCGGAATCAGCCAAGAAAGTTACATTTTTCCCATTCACACTGATGACACACGCGGGAGATTTTCTCTTGCGTAAACTTCCCATGGACGCAATTTCAACAACACCCTCAGATGGTTCAGATGAAGAAGACAACATTAATAACTCATTGTCATTTTCGTCACTAGAGTCAATAAAGTCCTCTTCAATGGATTTGATGATCTGCATATTTCCTTTGTTGGACCCTGTAGCCTTGCAAAAACGAGCCAGATGACCTTTCTTTCCACACTTGAAACAAGTCTGGTTCAAGGCAAAACAGAACCTAGCATTCCCTAAATGAGATTTGCTCCCACATCGGAAGCAAAAAGGTTGCATCTTGTCAGGCTTGACTTTGGGCGAAGGTAGAGGAAATGAATTCCGCATCGCATTCTCGGTGGAGACTTTAGTAGACTTGACTTTGTGCTTTGCTGATAACTGTTTAACTTCAGTAGGTTGAGAATTGCTCATCTCCTTCATGCAAAATTGAGAATGCTCGATGCTTCTTGCAATAGTAAGGGCTGTTTCAAGGTCGGGATCGTCGGATGACAAAAGCTTTTCTTGAATTTTTTGTTGCATGTACGCTCGATGAGTTGATCACGTATGATTTCATCTCTAAACTCTCTATAATTGCAAGTAATGGCAAGGGTTCTGAGCGCAGCGACAAAATCATCGATAGATTCACCAGGAACCTGGGCACGTTGTAAAAATCTATGTCGCTCAAGCACAATGTTCTTCTTGGGATTAAACCTTTTGTCCAAAGTTTTAATCAGTGATGCATAGTCATCAATGATTAATGAATCACCACTGTCCCCACCACTCACAAGGGTGCTGACAACCTCAAGAGGTAATGTTTTCAAAATGCTTCTACCTTCAGCACCAAGATTATAAATAAGAAGTGCCTGCTTCTTCTTTGAGGTGAACGTATCGCCATCAATGGCTTCTAGATAACTCTCGAATGTGTCCTTCCATTGTTGCCATAAAATGGGAGGAGAACCAGGAGATTGTAAAAAGGGTGGCAGAGCTAACACCCGATCCATAATCACACTGCGCGTGGGTGAGTTGCTGCCCACACAATTATGACAAATTCCAAAATGCCAAATATGCAATGAGCACAGTGAAAATATTATGATGCCCACAATGAGTGAATAACAACCTCAAACAGATAAGGAATGATGTGCTGTGCAGATACGTAATAAATGTTGAAAGCTGTGTGCATCAGCGATGTGAAGATTCAGTACATCAGTATAGATGTTAAACAGCTGTGCGCATCAGCGAAGAAAACATCAATAGTGTTGTTGTTGCAGTGCGCAAAAATACCATCTCAGTACTCTATTAAAGGAGCTGTGCGCATCAGCGTGAAGGCAACACGCAGATTGAGTGAAAGTGCGCTGGTGCCAAAGACGCGAAATCCGCTTAAACAGCTGTGCGTATCAGCGAGGAAACGCACACGCGTTGCTATGGCAACGCATTCAGTAACGAGGAAATCCAAAATGGCTGCACGTTGCGACGTTACGTCGTTACATGGGGTGCCAGGCAGGTCAGGCAGATGCGTGCGACGCGTAGAGTGTCTGCTGAGGCTGAGGCTGACATCACGGAAGCAACAGAAGACTGCTCGATAGCGCGCGCTTGCTGAAAATCTGTTAAAGTACCTTAAAAATGGCCAAGAACGGCGTCGTTCAGGAGGCAGATCTGACTGGATGGCGAGCAGCAGCACCACAGGAAGAATCCACACGGGAGGCGGGACCACCAGGATGCACAGGAGGAAAGGGACCACACTGAGAGGGGAACAAGGCGCCAACAGGAATCGGTCAGCAGGCACAGCAGGCACAGGTTCACTCCGGAGGGGAAGCTGAAGTCGGGACACTCGTCGTTGCCAGTGAAATGAAGTACAACACTGGAGAAGGTAGGTACCTCATTTAATGTGTCTCATCACATCAGCTCCCAGGCAGCAACTGCCAGAGATAATACATTCTATGTTCCACGCAGGGAACAGTGCCACGAGGCATACAGTGAGGCAGAGACGTTCTGCATTCTACACAGATCCCCACAATTTTGCATTTTGCAAGATTGTTGTAGCTGAGAAACATCAAGGTTGAGCAGTGACACTTGCAAATTGCTCATTAGCAACCGGTTTCTCATCGTTTGAGTGCAGCACTTTTATTTTGCACCTTTCCACATGTAAAGTGATCAATGTAACACAAGGTGTGATTTCTAGGAGACGGACAAGGGGAGGCTGCAGAGATTTCAACATCTATTTCTAATGAAACACACTTACAGCCAGATGTGCAAAGCCCTTTTGCAGTCACAACCCCTACAATTCGGAAAATCCCAGGGTTAGTGACCACAACAAGGATTTTTCAATGTGCAAATTACACGAGTTGGAAAATACTTTCTGACTCTTTACAGGGCTTTTGAGACCCTGATCACATCGCATTTGGAGGGAGAGTGAAACGGACGTCCCCTCCTATTTGCAATATAGAAAGGGATGTATCAATGGTTTGTAACTGCAAACGCAGCTGTAGACTATTGATTATTTATTGACTCAAGTTAAGGAGTAGCCCTTCACTTGGGACAGCTTCCCCTTTGTGAATTATACAGAGGCTTTGGGGGAGCAGTCAGTGGCCCAAAATCCACTGTCTGCTTCCCCAATGTCTTCCCAAATTGGAAACACTTTTTAAAAGAACCATCTGTGCCTTTAGTATACATGGGCTGCTAAAAAATGTTTCCTGTTTGAGAAAGCAAATGCAGGGACAGAGGCATGTGCGAGCCTCCATTCCTGTACCAGCAACCACTGACACGGAGTTGCTAATTGCACTGGGCCCAATTATTAATGCTTAGGCTGGTCATTATGCGACCATCTGCAAATGTACAATTTGTAAAGCACCCAATTAGCACTTAGGTTGTAACGCAATTTGCATTCCCATTTGCAAACAAGTAGGTGGGCGAACCCAAAAACTAGCTAACATTAAGTTAAAGCACTAAGCGCAAGAATTTACATTCAATCACTGTAAAGAAATGCCATTAATATCCGGCGTTCGAAAATTCAAAGGGTTTATTTGTGACTACAAACAGGCTTTATAGAATGTACAAAAAGCCTTTTCCAAGTCAGGAGATTCATAAAAGGGCTTTTACAACCCTGTCCGAACAGGAAATAGGAAAGACATTTTTTTAAAGCAGCATCTCTACCTTTAATGTGCACTGGTTGGTTTAAAAAATGTTTACATTTGTGAAAGCAAATGCTGAGCCTTGAGACCAATCATAGAGGGTCGTAAATTGTACTCTGTCTAATGAATATATATTTTTAGTTTAAATTTAAAGAGCTTTATTGAAACAATTAAAGAGCAAGGTACAGAATTATAATAGTAATCATAAAGGAAGTACAGAGGGTAACAAGAAATATACAGGAAAAACAAAGGATGAAAACTTGATATTTCTTACATTATCAGAGCAAAAACCAATGTTAAGAACAAAGTTAAGCAAATGTATACCATAATAGATTAGCTTTTTTTAAAAAAATTTATAGGGGATGAAAGAAAAAAGAAAGAGGAAGAAAAAGAGAGAAAGAGAGAGAAAGAAAAAGGAAAAAGAAAGATAAAAAGAATCAGCAACCTTATCAAATAGTCTAATAAGACTTTCCATTAATAAACAATATAAAATCTCAGAGAACAATATACTAGCAATGAAATATGAACAATGTGGAAAAGATTGAACACAATACTCACGGCGGTTGAAATACAAGGTTACTGTCTTTGTTACGTAATACAGAGGAAGATAGGTAATTGGTAAGTGGAGACCAAAAGGCTTCTTTTCGAAGAAGTTGCTGAGAAGTAGTTACAGAGGCTCTATCTAGCCTGTGATGGTAGCATAAAAGATTCCACCAAGCAGAAAAGGAAACTTTGGAGGCGTCCTTCCAATTGGATTTAATTACTTGAAAAGCAATCGCAATTAACAAATCTACAAAAGAGCTCAGTTTACGAGCACCCAGTCAATGTATGGAATTACTACCCAAAAAGATGGAATAGATAACAAAAGGGAAGTTAGTGGAGCAAATGGAGGCAATTGATTTAGATACTTTTGTCCAAAAAATGGAAATGTTAGGGCAAAGGAAGAAGGAGTGTATATATGTGCCAGGAGTATTCCTACAGGACCAACAGTTGGGGGATAGGGGGGAACTAAATTTGGAAACAGATATTGGGGTTAAAAATAATCTCTGGTAAAAATAATAAAGAGTTTGAGTGACGCTAGCATTGCAAGAGGTGTGATGCAAGCGAGCCCAAATGGAATTCCATGTGTGTGTAGAGAGAGTACGTTGTAAATCTGTTTCCCATAAATTTTCAGTTTTGCTTTTGGGATGGGAGGGAAGAGAGAAATGGAGATATTTATATATGTGGGAGGCCCGGACAGAAAGGGAAGTAGGTAATGGTTCTAACAGGGGGTCAGATGAAGAGGAGGGAGTGTCGGAGATAAGAGAAAACTGTTGAATTAGAATCAGTTTTAGAGAATCAAACTTAAGGAGGGAAGTAAAAGGTAAGCCAAACTTAGATTGAAATTCCTGGAAAGACATAAATTGCATATTCTGCATTAGATGTTCAACCTGGATAATCCCTTTAACAACCCAATCCTTCCAAAAGATGGTACGATTAGAAATTTTAATGGACTTATTATGCCATGTAGAAGAGTCCAGGAATATCTTTAGAGGTGAAAGAGACTTTGTGAGAACCGGATAAAAGGTCGATATAAGTTGTGAAATAGTGGGGGGGAGTGAGTGAAACTAGCTAATGTCTGCGACATGTCTGCGAAGAAGGGAAGGGAGAAGGAGAAGGGAAGTGGATGAATAACTGATTCCTGCAATTTGTACCATACCGATACAGGGGGATCATCTGAGGAGAAAAGGCAAGGCAGAACCTGAACAATTAAAAAGAAGGAGTGGTATTGATGAAAGTTGGGAAAATTAACCCCTTCCCTATCCTTAGGAGCAGACAAAGCAGACAAAGATATACGAGCTTTCCGGTTATTCCAGAGGAATTTACTCAAAATGCCATTGAGAGTTTTAAAGAATTTTAAAGGAAGTCCTACTGGTAGCATGGACAAATAGAAATTAATAACTGGAAGCATCATCATTTTGGAGGTGTCCAGCCTACCCCACCAAGACAGGAATAAAGGAGACCATTTCTCTGCCATGCCAGATACCTTTAATAGAACATCATCCAGATTAAGTTGAACCATTCTAGCAATTGAGGAGGAATATTTTATTCCCAGACATGTAATGCAATTGGTGTTCCATTTGAAGTTTATCCCTTCGAACATACTTCTTAGACAATACTTATTTAATGGAAGGACTTCAGATTTAGAAAAATGTAATTTATATCCGGACAGGGCAGCATAAGAAGATAAGAGATCTGTGAAAGCGGGTAAAGAAGTAGAAGGATCAGAGAGATATAACCAAACATCATCTGCATACGTAGTGAACTTAATTTCAATCGATTTATGTGTAAAGCCCCGAAAAGCAAAAGAATGTCTAAGGGAATGAAGAAAAGGCTCAAGAGATAAAATAAAAAGCAAAGGTGAAAGAGGACAGTCTTGGCGAGTGCCTCGCTGAAGAGAAAAGTAGGGAGATTGAAAGCCATTAACAAAAACCGAAGTAGTAGGGGAAGAATATAACAAACTGATAAGGGATAAAATAACAGGACCAAAACCATGCCACTTGAGTGCACGCATCATAAAAAGCCAATGAATGCGGTCAAAAGCTTTCTCCGCGTCCAGGGTGATAGCTGCAACAGGGGAGGAAGTTTTAGAAGCAAGATGTATAATATTTAAAAAAGTACTAGGATTATCCGCAAGCGTTCTACCTTTAACAAACCCTGTCTGTTCATAGCCAATCAAGTCAGGAATAACTTTATTAATACGAAGAGCGAGAACCTTAGCAAAGATCTTGCAGTCTAAATTAATTAAAGAAATAGGGCGGTAATTAGCACAAGAAGAAGGATCTTTGTCCTTCTTTGGAATTAAACAGATCATGGCTTCAAGAAAGGAGCCACGAGCCTCCTTATGAGAAATAAAATATTGAAATAGAGATAAAAGATGAGGGAGAAGAGTCTGGGAGAAGCAAGAATAAAACTCGGCAGTAAAACCATCCGGGCCGGGGGATTTCTCCCTAGGTAATTGAGCTAGGGCTGACTTAAGTTCAGAAAGGGATAGGTCTTTTTCTAATAAAGAGCAATCAGGAGAGGAGGAAGAACGAAGAGGTAGCGCTTCAAAAAAAGATTCCAGTGCTGTGTCAGAAGGAGAAGATTCAGGAGTGTATAGTGTCTTATAGAAATCCGTAAAGCAGTTTAGTATTTCCTCATCCTTGAAATGATTAACACCACTATCATCTATGATGTTAATTATTTTAGACCTTTGGGATTTTACCGTCAATTAATTCGCAAGCAGTCTACCAGCTCTGTTGCGACCACCATAAAATTTAGAGTTCACTTTAAGTAGGGTCCCAGAAGCTTCCTCCGTAGATTTTCTATTAAAACACAATTTAGCCTGGACTAGTTTCTTAAGTGTATCTTCATTATTAGAAGAAAAGTAGGCATGTTCAAGAAGCTTAATGGAGGCTAATAAGGAAGCTGAGTCCTTGATGCATTGTTTCTTTTTAACCGCAACATAATCAATGATGAATCCTCTGGCTGTCGCCTTAAAGTCATCCCATATAGTGTGGAAGGGGATATCAGGATTAACACTCCTAAGGAAGAAATCTGACAAAAACTCTTTGAAACGCTCCAAAAATTATGATCTTTAAGTAAGTAGTTATTGAAACGCCATCTGCGAGGTTTGGAAGGCTCGGAAGGAAGATCTAAATTAATCAGAACAGGGGCATGATCAGAAATAAGAATGGACCCAATTTCAGCATTAATTATATTGGGGAGGAGATGAGGACTCAAAAAATATAATTTATTCTAGAAGAAGAATTGTGGGTAGGGGAATAAAAAGTGAATTCTAAGGTGTCCGGGTGAAATATCCTCCAAGCATCCACCAAACCCCTCTAGCGAATTGTATTCGTAAAAGTTTTTTGCATTTTATTGGGAATGTATCTAGCAGTGGACTTTCTATCCGTGAAGGGATCCATGACCTGATTGCAATCCCCACCCACCAATAGATTAGCTTCAGGACATGAATGAAGGGTATGTGACATGGTCTGCCAAAATTGTGAATCAACGCCAGTGGGGCCGTATATGTTAAGAAGAGAGAAAGGGGAACCATTTATAGTGAGATGTAAATGGAGCCATCAACCATCTACATCCTTCTCCTCCTTCTCTAGGACAAGAGAGAGAGACCTATGAAATAAGGTCACCACTCCATTTTTCCTGTCTTTAGCCGGGGAAGAAAAAACATGGCCTACCCATTGTTTTTTGAGAGAATTGATGTCATTATCATTAAGATGTGTCTCTTGAAGCATCGCAATTTTACAGTGCAGCCTAGATAAATGGGTAAGTACCCTCTATTTCTTAACAGGATTACGCAGTCCTTTCACATTCCAGGAAACTATGCAAACATTATCAGTCATGGTAAAAAGAAGAAAACATTAAGCAACAACATATGCATTTTAAAACTGATAAAACTGAGATTTAAACATATGAAAACTTGTAAAACAATATGCAGGAAAGTGAGTAGTAGAAACCAATAAGAAAAGGGAATAATAAAATAGTAATGGACCAAAAAAAAAAAAAAAGATGGAAGTAAAGACAGAAAAAGAAAAAGGCGAGAGGAAAAGGAAAGAAAAGAAGAGAAGGTAAGGAAAATAGATGATAAACAAAGAGAGGTTGACATGAAGCCAGAAGGCTTGAATCAAGAATGACGGAATATAGATCCAGAAGAAAAAGAGTATCATGTGGAGGCGAGGAGTCGCAAAAGAAGGACAGATGGCAGAGCCAGCGAAGACATCGGGAAACCACAGGAACCAATAGATAGAAAATATGAAGAACAAGGAGCCTAGTAAGAGATGATACAGGGGGAGAAACTGACAACATAGAATAGTAGAATGGTATACGTAAAACAAGCAATCAACTACAACAGGGATATTCGATGGAAAAGTTAACACTTACCAAACAGTGGGAGCAACTGTAAACAGTAGGAACGGGGTGGAAAGCAGGAGGGAAGGAAACACCAGGGGAACGAGTCTGTACGAGAAGGGAGACATGTGGAGAAGAACAAAAGAAGTGGTAAGAAAAGGCCTCCGAAGAAGGCGGACAAACTACGGCAATCTGTAACAACAACAGCAAGCCTTAACTGACAATAACAAAAGAAGACGAATGTCTTCAGAACATTAGTGTGAGAAAGGATAACTCAGAAAATTTAAGACAAAACAAGAACTTACCAAACAGTGGAAATAACTGTAAACGATAGGAACGGGATGGGAAGGTAGGAGGGAAGAAAACATCAGGGAAGTGTGTCTTTACGGGAAGGGAGACATCTGTGGAAAGAAAAAAAAAACACAAAGGAAGAGGTAAGAAATAGCCTCCAAAGAAGGCGGGCAAACTACGACAGTCTGCAATAAAGACAACAGGCCTTAACTGACAACAACAAAAGAAAACGAATGTCTTCAGAACATTAGAATGTAAAAACATAACGCAAAAAACTTAAGGCAAAACATGAAGAAAGATTTCTCAGGACCCTCCGAAGTCCATCCCATATCCTTTATGGCGAGAAATAAATTGTCTTAGATCTTCAGGACGGTCGTAGGAATAGGAGCGATCTTTGTATGTAACCTTAAAGAAGCAAGGATGCACCAGGCTGTATCTAGCGTTCATTGAGCTAAGAGCCGGGCGAAGAGACAGGAATTCTTTGCGACGAGCACGGGCCACATCCTGGGAGAAGAAAACTTTTTGACCGGACCATAATATCTGCTTTCTGAACTTATCCGCCGAGAGGACCATTAACAGCTCAGTGTACTCCAAAAATAGAACAATTATCCCTCTAGGGCGATTAACCGTTGAGGTAGAGGATGAACCTCCGGATCTAGGGCAGATGCGGTGTGCACGTTGCAAATTGAGATTAGTGCCGTCTTTGAGACCAACAATTTTAGGTATGTGAATTTTTAAAAAGGCGAGCATGTCAGATCCTTCTTCTCCCTCCGGAATACCGTAAATTCTAAGGTTGTTGTGCCTATTGCGATATTCTAAGTCCTCCGTTTGCATTTTGAGGAGAGCCATCTCTTTAGACATAGCTGAAACTTGAGGAATCACATCCTGAGTGTCGCTAATCCTCTGTTCCACCGCAGATACTCTAGAATCTAAGTTGGACCATTTCTCTTCTAGCCTTTGAATGGTAGCATTAGTGTCGATCACAAAGGGTTTAATAAGCTTGAGCTCTTCCATAAGGTCCTCCATTGTTATAGGAAGTGGAGATTTGATAGGAGAGTGGGTTCCTTCTTTTGATGTTTGGAAGAAGAAGCAGTATTAGAGTCCTTGCGGAGAGAAGACATATTTGTAGAGGTACTCTTCTGACCAAGGGAGGAAGAGGGCTCCATAAGGGTGAATATAGAAGTGTATTGCAGTCACAGGAGATATGCAGTGTGGAGGAATAGGATGAAAAACCTATAAAAAACAACTAGGAGGAAAGATGAAACAAGTCATTATCGTGCAATCCAGCGTAAACAAAGAGTAGAGCATTCAGAGGTTTCTCCGATAATGAAAAAATCGATGCTGAGAGGAGTAAGAATCAGCCCAGAGGGTTCCAAAATCAGCTAAGGAACATCAAGGAGAAGAAAGGCAATGAGAAAGTTCCTCCAAACACCACACAGCCAACAATAACAAAATGCCTCCTTTATCAACACACTAATAAGGGGAGCACTTAATGCGTGGGAGGCAGCCTCAGTCACAACTGTCTCACTTGTAGGCAAACCAGTTCGATGAACGAAGCCTCAGATAAAGAGTAGCCACCTGGTAAAGCAAAAAGCTGGTCTTACAAATGACTTAATTGTATTCACAAGAAGTGGTTCCAGGTGGTATGTCACGACCATAGTAGAAGTCTCCTCAAATATGTGCATGTGTGGGAATTAACATGAACAGTAGAAAGTCCATTAACAGCAGGAAACTCTGTAGTGCATTGTCCCTTTTCTACAGGCTCCATAAGAAAAAGTGCAGTTTAGCTCCCTAACCACACCTCAAGCAGCACGGGGAAAACCTTGAGGGAAAGCAGCGTCCCGCCACGAACAAAATGGCGGGCGCCGCTGAGAATCATGAAGGGAGTGCAGCGCGGAGGAGAGAGGGCGATACACGGCACCAAATGAAGAAAGGAAAACGGCTACCTGAACCCTGCGCCCACTACACAAAGGCAGTCAGTTCATTGCCCCCGGGAATCAGCAAGTCAGCTCCGGTAACAGAAAGGTCCCGCTCGAAACGCGGAGTGTTGGACTTGGCCCTTTTTAGCAGGTTCACCCCTAAACTTTTGCCTGGTCTGTGACCTTGTGTGTCAGTAGTTTTAAGTCTCTGGTCACTTTAGCACTGTGGGCCAGTGTAAAGTGCGTGCGCGCTGAGTGCGTGTGGTGAGATTGTCCTGCTCTCCCATAGGAATGCATGGGGGATATGTGTGTCCATGGTAATTCCTGGTGTGAGAGGAGTGCAGGGGCGAGTTTAGTATGTGCGAACTCGTGAGAATAAATGCTGCGCAATGGTGTGCGCAGATTTATTGTGACTGGTGTAGAAATGCCACTTTTAGAAGTTGGCATTTATGTGTGCTCTGTGTCTGCCTGCCTGATGTGAATTGCATGTCTGGCTTTGTGAGTGACAGGGGCTGGGAGGTGTGTGTGGCTCCTGGAGGGGCAGGGTGAGTCAGCGCAGTGGTGAATAGAGAGATCTGCATCTAGATGGGAGGGAGGAGTTGCACCTGGGACCTGAATAGGGCTGTGCCTTCCCTCCACAATGCTGGCTCCACCCCCTGTGGTGCGTCTGATGTCCCTAGCCTTTCCTGTGAAAGGAGAGAGGAGCTGAGCAAAACAAAGTGCTCCAAAGCTCCCCCAAACCAGTTGCGTCTGGTTTTTCCCCAGCCCTGTGCTGTAGACAGGGGATTTTGTGTATAAATGTAGGGGCTGTGACCCCATAAAAATGTTCAGTGTGAAGTTCTGTGCTTTGGTGCTGATCTTGCTGGGGCGTGCTGCTGCTGGGGCCCAGGGGGGGCTGCCAGGAGGGCTTGCTTCCCTGGGCCCTGCCTTGCCCTCTAAGGACTTATTCTTTTTGGCTGCAGGACCCCTTTGCCAAGGAGCTGTGGCTCCTAGCGCCTCGTGAGCGCTATATTTTAATTGCTCTGGGGAAGAGACGAGAGGAAGCTTCATAGCGCAGAGCTGCCGCCTATTTCGAGGGAATCCCCGACGTAGGGATTCCCCCGCTTTGTGAAGCGTAATGGGAGCGCTGGTGCCTAGCAGCATGCTGCTGCAGAGATGGACGTAGGGATTCCCCCGAGTTTCCTTAGAAGAGCGGGTGCCCACCCCGCATTTTTGGCCGCCTCGTGAATACTGAAAACGGCGGGTGCCCACCCCGCATTTTTGCGTGGTTGGCGGGTGCCCACCCCGCACTTGGTAACGAAGGAAAACTCACCGCCGCGGCCGGGGTGAAAGAGGAAGCCAGGCAGGCCTTGCCTGGTTGTGGGCGTGGCCTTGCAGGCGGAAGAGCCGAGTAGAAGTCGGCGCCTGCCGAGCAGGGCTCCCGTGTACCGGTGGGAGCCCTGCGTGTGCCGAGTAGATGCGGCCAGGAGGGAGGACGGTAGCCTACCCCGTCTCCCATGGGGCGACCCGGGCCGAAGGAAGAAGCCGGCAAGTCCATACAGGGCTCTCGTGAGCTGAGAGAGCCCCGCCCGCCATCCAGGAGGAGAGCCCCCCGCGTGTTGCTGCAGCGCCCGGAGCCTCAAGAGCAGCCAGCGGGAGCATGGAGGAGTTACAGTGAGCCCGGTGAGTGGGGCTCGAGTTGTGTAGTGCCTGGGAGAGGCACGGAGTCTGAGCGGCCCCGTCTGGCAGCGGGCCGCTCCAACGTTGGGACACGTTTTGTCCTAAGAGTCCCAGAGCGGGGCTCAGGCTAGTGTCCATGCCAGTTCTGAGCGGCCCGCCTGACGGAGGGCTGCTCCAACGAGAGGGGCTTAGTTGTTTTGGAGCCTGCGTGGCTCCTACCATGGCCTAATTATTTTCAGAGCCCCGTGGGGCTCCAACAATTGGCATTTTATTCACAGTTGCCCCGTGTGGCAGTGGGCAACTGCAACGATGGGGGCCAGTATTATTTAATGAGCCCCAGTTGGGCCCCGAGGGCACAGTCGTGCCAGGGCCCATGTCCACAGCTGCCCCGAAAGTGAGTGGGCAGCTGCAACGTTTTGGGCATAATTGCCAGAGGGCACAGAGGTGCCAGGCCTTCACTTTATTTACAGATGCGCATCACTCAGTGCCAGCTGCAGCGTTTAGGCCACAGTGCTTTGGGGCAGGCTTAGAGGTAGGAGTGGAACGCACTCCTTGGCCCCCTATCTTTCCCAGCTGCCCAGCAAGTAGTGGGCAGCTGCTACGTTTAGGCCTGCGCAGATTGCGCACCCTTGACGTTCGCTGCTTAGGCAGCGCGCCCTGAACTTTTGGGACATAGGGCATTTGAGCCCCTCTTTGAGATGGCCAGTTGGCCAGGGGGACAGTTAGGTTTATAGGGCGCCAGGCCCTAATCTGATCTATGTGCTGATGTGATTTTGGGTGCTACGAAATGTAATCATGTAGTATGATTTACGCACCCTGTATTATACCTCTAATGTACTGTTATGATTATGAGGTTTTGCATAATGTGTTTATGCTTGTGATTTTATTATTACCTAATGCGTTTAAGTTGTGAGTTATTCTCTACCGTGATTTACGCCCCTAATGTGAGTTATACTTAGGAGGCTAGGGTCTAATGTGTTTAGACTTATGAGAGGATTGCTTAATTTTTTATGCGGATGAGGTTGGCGTACAATGGATTTGGCGCCTATGTGATACTGGGCATAATGTAGTTTATGTTACAGGCTGATGCTAAGTACAGTGGTTACCAGTGATTACTGGTTGTATGTTCATGATGTGTTCTACATTTATTATAAGTACTACCTATACTAAGTTCGCTTTGTGCTGGTTCTGACAGTGGTCCAGTTGGCCCTGTCAGGTGTAAATAATCCCTTGTAAATATGACCCCTTGCCAGGTGGCACGATGTATATTATGTGAGTACTATTCTAATGTGTTTTATGATAATACAAAGGCTATTTTTATATATAACCTTGTGTGGAGTTGCTTTTTGTGGTGTGCCTAGTATGTTGTTGCTGTGGGTGTGTTGCGCAAACGCTTTACACATGGCCTCCGGGATAAGCCTGACTGCTCGTGCCAAGCTACCAAGGGGGTGAGCAGGGGTTATCTTTGGCGTGTAACTCCCTTGCCCTGACTAGAGTGGTGGTCTCTGCCTGGCTTTGGCGCAAGCCTTAGCCAACCAGAGATCCCATTTCTAACACGGAGCCTCAGCCGGATGTGGCCATCTTGTGGCAGCTCAAGCCATGCCCCCCTAATGAATATATATTAATATTCATTAGGCAGGTCACTTTCAACTCCCTGCCAATATACAATTAACAATACGACCTACTAGTACATAGATAGGTGGCATCGAAAATGCAGTTTCCATTAGGTGCAAATACTGCATTCCTAGTTTGTAAATTGGAAAATTGTATCTGGCCATTTGTTCCTTTCACTATCATCCTTACAGCTTTCCCCCGCAGCAAATATGCTGTAGAGAATATGTTTTCACAAAACTTAATTCTTATGTGTTCTCGGTCTAGGTCCACTCTCTCCCCGCAGCTCTGCTGTGCCATCTCTTGCCTCCAGACCCGACCTCCTCCTTGGGAGGTTCGAGGCTGCTGCCCGCTCCTGCTGCCCGCTCCAAGTGGGACCAGACTGCCTGCAACCACCGTAACCTTTCTCAGCCGTTTTTTTTCTTCTTAATTTTCCCCTGTTGTGCCACTGTTATTGTGCCCATCTGTGTCTTGCACTAATTCCACCACTGTTTTTATTTTCTCGTGCCTGCCTGTTCCTTTCGCCTTTCGCCGCTGCTGCCCCTGCTGCCCTTCCCCCCGTAATTCCCCCACTCCTGCCTCCCAGCCTCTCCTCCCTCCCACCTCCCCTACTTAATGGCAGCCGCTGCGCGGTTGCGCAGTGGACGTGTGCAGCGGGCGTGCCGCCGGTGCGCCGAGGGCGTGCCAAAGGCAAGCCCGTCTGCGCCCATCCATGACTCGGCTGCGGCCAGCGCCAGGAACCCTGGACCTCCCACTACCCATCGCTATGACACCACCACCCTCCTTGCACTCATCCCTGGAAGTCTTAGAGAATGCCAACAGGCCTCGCTTAACACGACCCACGGGCAGTTCTCCTGCCTCCACTGCTGCCAGACCCTCACCGCCACCCTGGCCTCCAACACCGCCGACGCCAGCACCGGCGACACCCTAAAATGCATCCTCCTCAACGTACGCTCCGTACACAAACACGCCATGGAAATCTGGAACCTACTCGACTCTCTCTCGCCCGACATCGCCTTCTTCACAGAGACCTGGACCAACGCATCCTCCGCCCCCGACATCAGCACCGCCATCCCAGACGGATACAAGATCCAGAGGAAAGACCGCCCCAACCACCCAGGAGGGGGCCTCGCCATAGCCCACAAGAGCACCCTCTGCCTCACCACCTCCAGCAAAAACTTCCCCTCCGCCGAACACCTGCACCTCACTTCCAGATCCAGACCACCCCCAAAGCCACACTCCGAGGAACCCTCATCTACAGACCCCCCGGCCACCGAACACCCTTCGCCACCACCATCACCGACTTCATCTCACCCCACGCCATCGCCTCAACAAACTACATACTCATTGGAGACCTGAACTTCCACCTCGACAACCCCAGCAACCCCAACTCCACTATCCTTCGTGACAACCTCGCCAGCATCGAACTTAAACAACTCGCCAACACACCAACCCACAGAGCAGGACACACCCTCAACCCCATCTTCGTGGCAGGAAACAGCATCCAATTCAGCCACACAACGCAGCTGCCATGGACCGACCACCACTGCGTACACTTCGCCATCAATAAACCCAAGGCACCCAAACCAGCCCCACGCCCACCTCGAAGGAACTGGAGCAAGGTTACTGACGAGCAACTTAACTCCACCCTCACCGAGACAACCACACCTGGGCACCCAACGCAAACGACGCAGCCAGAGAACTCCACACCTGGATCTCCAACTGTGCAGACGAGCTCGCCCGCTATGCAACCCCGACAGACAACGCCCCAGGAAAGCCGCCTGGTTCACCACCGCTCTCCAAGAAGCTAGACGCACCTGCATATGCCTGGAGAAGAACTGGAGAAACACCAAGACAACCGAAAACCACACCACCTACAAGGACGCCATGACGGACAACCACAACCAGATCAGAGCCACCAAGAGGAACTTCATCCACAACAAAATCCTGGCCAACTCCACCAACTCCAAGGAACTTTTCAGTGTCATTCAAGAATTCACCAACCCACGCAGCGAAGCCACAGACATCACCCCATCCCAAGACCTCTGCGACAAGCTTGGAACCTATTTCCACCTCAAGATCAAAAACCTCTACGACAACTTCATCGACCATCCACCAGGCGCCACAGACGGCACCCCGCCCCCCAGAAACACCAGCCAGCCCACCATCTCCAACTGGACACCGATCACTGCCAAAGACACTGCCTCGACCATGAAAAGCATCCACTCGGGGCCCCCACCGACCCCTGTCCCCCTTACATCTACCACAGAGCCGCGGCTGCCATCACACCCAAACTACAACGCACCATCAACACCACCTTCAAAACAGGCACCTTCCCAGATGACTGGAAGCGCGCAGAAGTCAGACCCCTGCTCAAGAAGCCCACAGCTGACCCCACCGACCTCAAAAACTATGGGCCCATCTCGCTCCTCCCCTTCGCAGCCAAAGTTGCAGAGAAAACAGTCAACAGGAAACAGACACGATTCATTGAAGAGAACGCCGTCCTCGACCCGTCCCAATCCGGATTCCGAAGCAACCACAGCACAGAGACCACCCTACTCGGTGCCACAGACGACATCCGCACCCTCCTGGACCAAGGTCACTCCGCAGCCCTCATCCTACTCGACCTATTAGCGGTCTTCGACACCGACTCCCACCGCACACTAGTCGCCAGACTACACGACGCAGGCATACAAGGAACAGCCCTGTACTGGGTCCGATCATTCCTCACCGGAAGAAGCCAAAGGATCAGACTCCCACCCTTCCTCTCCGACCCCACGAAAATCACCTGCGGAGTCCCACAGGGTTCATCACTGAGCCCCACCCTCTTCAACATCTACATGGCCCCCCTCGCAGCCATCATCCGACAACATGGCCTCAACATCGTATCCTACGCCGACGACACCCAGCTCATCCTCTCCCTCACCAAAGACCCCACCACTGCCAAACTCAACTTCCAGAAAGGAATGCAAGACGTCGCAGTCTGGATGACCAACAGCCTGAAGCTCAATGCCGAGAAGACAGAAGTCCTCGTCCTCGGTACCACCCCTTCTGCATGGGACAGCACCTGGTGGCCGACTGCCCTCGGAAGCCCACCTACCCCCTCAGACCATGCCAAGAACCTCAGCATCGTACTCGACTCATCACTCACCATGAACCGACAGGTCAACGCCGCCACCTCCAGCTGCTTCAACACCCTCTGCATCCTCTGCAAGACCTTCAAGTGGATCCCCCCTGAGTCAAGGAAGACAGTCACCCACGCACTCATCACCAGCAGACTGGACTATGGAAACGCACTCTACGTCGTCATCAACAAGTCCCTACTCCACAAACTCCAGACAATACAGAACACCGCCGCCAGACTCGTCCTCGGCATCCCCCGACACGAACACATCAGCCAACACCTACGAAGTCTCCACTGGCTCCCCGTGGAGAAAAGAGTCACTTTCAAAATCCTCACTCACGCCTACAAATGCCTACACAACAACGGACCCAAATACCTCAACGACAGAATCAACTTCCACGTACCCAAAAGAAACCTCCGATCTTCCAACCTCGCACTGGCCAAAACCCCGCGCATCCACAGAGCCAGAGCAGGCGGAAGATCCTTCTCTCACATTGCAGCCAAGACCTGGAACGAGTTACTGGCAGACATCAGACGTGCCCCCTCCCTGAACACCTTCAGGAAGACCCTTAAGACCTGGCTCTTTGGATAAACAGAGCTGCGGACCCTCCCCTCAGCGCCATGAGACCCTCACAGGTGAGTAGCGCGCTTGCAATTCCCTGATTGATTGATTGATTGATTGAAAACAAACCCTTCCAAATAAAACCATAAATTGATCTACATTCAGTGACAGTACTAGGCACAAAATCTTCATCCCAACACTGTAAATTATTTTCATTATTATCTGATATAAACTCATGCCCGCCATATTAAAACATTGCAAACACAAGGAGATAATGGACGGAGCGTTGAAACTATTTAGACACTCACCCCCAGTCACAGATCTGGGTTGAATCCATCACCGTTCTTTAGCTCACTTGGCCACCCCAGTTCAGACACAGCTACTTGCAAATCAGTCTTGACCCTGGGCCTCATGGGAACAGTCCAGACCGAACTGCCAAGCCATGTCTTCCCTGGACCGGAAACAAGCATCCTGGGACCGGTTTCGGGCTAACAGCCCTCATCAGCCAGGCTAGCTTGAATCCTGTGGCAAAGTAGGCAAGGGACCCACGTCTGGGCATACCCTGCCAACTTAGGGCGAACAAAGCAAACACAAGGAGATAATGGGCGGAGCTCTGAAACTTTTCAGACACTCACCACCAGTCACAGATCTGGGTTGAATCCATCATCGTTCTTTAGCTCACTTGGCCACCCCAGTTCAGACACAGCTATTTGCAAATCAGTCTTGACCCTGTGCCTCATGGGAACAGTCCAGACCGAACTGCCAAGCCATGTCTTCCCTGGACCAGAAACAAGCATCCTGGAACCGGTTTCGGGCTAACAGCCCTCATCAGCCAGGCTAGCTTGAATCCAGTGGCAAAGTGAGCAAGGGACCCACGTCTGGGCATACCCTGCCAAATTAGGGCGAACAAAGCAAACACAAGGAGATAATGGACGGAGCGCTGAAACTTTTCAGACACTCACCCCCAGTCACAGATCTGGGTTGAATCCATCATCGTTCTTTAGCTCACTTGGCCACCCCAGTTCAGACACAGCTATATGCAAATCAGTCTTGACCCTGTGCCTCATGGGAACAGTCCAGACCGAACTGCCAAGCCATGCCTTCCCTGGACCGGAAACAAGCATCCTGGGACCCGTTTCGGGCTAACAGCCCTCATCAGCCAGGCTAGCTTTAATCCAGTGGCAAAGTGAGCAAGGGACCCACGTCTGGGCATACCCTGCCAACTTAGGGCGAACAAAGCAAACACAAGGAGATAATGGACGGAGCGCTGAAACTTTTCAGACACTCACCCCCAGTCACAGATCTGGGTTGAATCCATCATCGTTCTTTAGCTCACTTGGCCACCCCAGTTCAGACACAGCTATATGCAAATCAGTCTTGACCCTGTGCCTCATGGGAACAGTCCAGTCCGAACTGCCAAGCCATGTCTTCCCTGGACCCGAAACAAGCATCCTGGGACCGGTTTCGGGCTAACAGCCGTCATCAGCCAGGCTAGCTTGAATCCAGTGGCAAAGTGAGCAAGGGACCCACGTCTGGGCATACCCTGCCAACTTAGGGCAAACAAAGCAAACACAAGGAGATAATGGACGGAGCGCTGAAACTTTTCAGACACTCACCCCCAGTCACAGATCTGGGTTGAATCCATCATCGTTCTTTAGCTCACTTGGCCACCCCAGTTCAGACACAGCTATATACAAATCAGTCTTGACCCTGTGCTTCATGGGAACAGTCCAGACTGAACTGCCAAGCCATGTCTTCCCTGGACCGGAAACAAGCATCCTGGGACTGGTTTCGGGCTTACAGCCCTCATCAGCCAGGCTAGCTTGAATCCAGTGGCAAACTGAGCAAGGGACCCACGTCTGGGCATACCCTGCCAACTTAGGGCGAACAAAGCAAACACAAGGAGATAATGGACGGAGCGCTGAAACTTTTCAGACACTCACCCCCAGTCACAGATCTGGGTTGAATCCATCATCGTTCTTTAGCTCACTTGGCCTCCCAGTTCAGACACAGCTATATGCAAATCAGTCTTGACCGAAAGGAAACAAGCATCCTGCTTGTTTCCAGTCCAGGGAGGACCTGGCCTGGCAGTTCGGGCTGGACTGTTCCTATTGGGCACAGGGTCAAGACTGATTGTATATGGCTGGGTTCAAACTGGAATGGCATGGTGAGCAAAAAAACGATGGATTTAGGCACAGATCTCTGTACTGGGGTGAATGTATGACATTGTTCTGCATTCTGTCCATCAACTGTTGTTTTTGCGTATATTAAAACATTAAGCAATGTTTATCTGAACCGGAAGCGTTTACATTCTCTCTGTCATTACCAAACACTCATTTGGCAAAGGATGGGCTTGCCTTAATGGTGTTGTCAAGTTCAATGTGCATAATAAGCGACGGTATATGACCCCTCAAAAATCCAGTCAAGATCTTGAGTTACCGTGTCCAGGGTGAATACCGAATCTTATTTGACGTCAGTGCTGTTCATTCAGATATCTTTAACCTGCTTGCTCCATCCCCGACAGAGAAAATGACTTTGATAAACTACGGGCGCTTAAACTTGCTTGGCAACATTTAGCAGCTTTATAGAGTAGGCAGCTCGGTGATGAAACAATATGCAAAGTATAAACCTTTATCGGGATCATTAATTATCTGCCAAGGTTCCTAGCCCATTCATTCCTCCAACCCCATTCTGTCTATTGAGGTGGTTTGTGAATCCCTGGCCCCGCCCCCCCCCCCCCCCTCACTGCACGCTTTATAGAATTCCATTCGATAAAGTTATTGTGTTTGCTTTTATAAGTTACAGTGATATGGTCTGTTCTATAGCTCGAGGCCAAGGGGGTGTATAATAGGTGTTAACGTACTTTATGGTGCAATGTGTGCTCTGCTGCACCTTCGTAATGTGTTTGCATATAATGCCATCAATAACATGAGTGCACATTCTTTCTGAAATATGTTGTTAAGGACATGTCTCTCCAGAAATAGAAGGCAGGAACAAAACAGGCATCAATTAGGCTTTACCAGCATCGAGGAGCGAGCGGAAAGGATCAGTGCTGCGTTTCGAGTGAAGGTCTTTCATTCTTTCAGTTAAGGTTGTTGCTAAGCATGTTTCGGCAGCTGATGCACAGTCATTGAAAAAGTATTTCATTGAGTTGAATTTATTAAAGGTAAAGGCGAATTGATCCTGTGTTATGGTATTCAGTGCTTAATTTGTAAAAAAAAATATAAGAGCCAGGGCTCTGGTCAGGAGGCCACTGTAGCGTGTGCCACACGTTGCCCCTGCCATGCTGCCAATAATAGTAACTTGGAACCTGAGGAAGGCTTGGGTCCTAAGCTAACTGGATGGAACCACTAGTAATTATACAAACAAGAATATCCAGTTGCTTTGATTAGAACGTATTCAATACCGGGCCAATGGATTCAATTCACAGGCTTGTGTGATTTATTTCACGTTTTTTTAAATAATTCCATAAGATTCAATGTCATTCCAATCATGTCAAACATTAAAGGAAACACAAAATAATGACATTTTGGAAGACAATGCATAAATTGCATGGACAAATAACACACATGAACAGATATTTACAAATGTGTATGATGCATCAGCATTTTGTGCACAATTAGAGAAACAAAAGATCGACAAAAAGGTAATCAAAGCACCAGTCCATGAATCAAAGTGGCAATTAGGCGGAGTGGCAAGTCGGAACTTGCAAACCACTACAATGTCTCCTGCCTATATGCACATCTCTGGGGGACCTCTAAATCAAATTTTGGGCAACAAGGGAGGGAAATTAATTGGGCTTTCTCCCTGAACACCGGAGGTTAACTTTTCCTAGACGCTGTCGTCAACGGTGTAGAGATTAAATATCGAATTTTTAATATCGAAAGGACAAAATATCGAGTCCAAAATATCGAGAGGACAGAATATAGAAAAGACATAATATAGTTGGAAAAAATATCGACATATAGGTAAGTAATATCGAATGTCATTATATCGAATTTTATTATATCACATTTTTTTTTATTGTTTTATAAGTTACTATGGGGCCCATTACGATGGCGGGCGGAAGCACAACCGCCGTGCTGGCGGATGCAAAAACCACCAGTTACCGCCGGCACGCAGCAGTCCACACGCCCGCCCAATTATGATGCGAAAAGCAGGCCAAACACCGCCGGCAAGCCAGCAACACCGTCCGCCATCAAAGTGCGCCCGCACACGTAGCGGCGCAGCACAACTGACACACACCGTCCGACGAAACACGTCCCGCCCGGCGCATAAATTACGATGCCGCAAACAAACGGCTCCCACGGCAAAGAGACACCGCACGTGAAAGAGAGGCGGAAACACGGACGCAGAGCACGGACAACGAAGAAGCGGCACCCCGGGCATGAATCCAGCACTGCAGGCCCTTCCCATGCTTCTGCTGATGCACCACCAAGGACGCAACGTACCGCGGAGACGCAGGTAGGCACACACACAACAAGTGCACGCAAACAGCGCACACAGTGCAAGGGCGGAAAAAGCGGACAACCCCCCACCAGCGCGTGCACACTACACATCCACCATCGCATCCACATATGACACACAGGCCAAATCCTAACATCGCAGAACACATGTGTACACACCACCTGGGACTAGGAACCAACCACCCCGTCACGGCCCCAAAGCGCTGATGACGCCGCCACACATGTGCACAACGCAGAGGCCAACCGCAGCGCCATGCATGCGTCGCACACAGACACAGGGACACAACCAAGCAGCACACACATCAGCCCCACCCCGAACGCACATGACACGTGACAGGCCGGCCACAGACATGTCCCCAACGCCCAATTCACGGACAACACCCAACGCCACACAAACGACGCACACATGTCAGTGAAGACACGCAACTGCAGGACACACCCCAGTGTAACAAACATGGCGTAGCACACAGCGGCGGCAACACCAACTAGGAGAAGCAGGGCTCCTTCGGGAAGAGGAACGCCAGTACCACACTGAAAAACCCATACCACCCTGCACATATGAACAAGACACATGAAACAGAACACCAAAGAGCCCGGGGACCGACAACAGGTGGCCCAAGAATTACATCCACACACAAGGCCCAACGCAGAGCGGAAAGGCAGCCTGCCGCCCACACAAGGGAGAGCAGACAGCACTGAATGACCTTCCATTCCAACACCGAAACCACAGCCCTACGACAGAAGCCGGTGAATACAGCCATTGTCCAAGAATAGACCAACACAGGCATGCCGAGGAGACCGACCACAGGGCAGATAGCGCATATCACAGAAGCACACAACGGACGGGGAAGAAAGAAGAAAACACTCCCCCATGTCGGCCACATGCAAGTTAATTGGAAGGAGTCACACAGCACCGACCTTGAACTGTCTGAGAAGCATGTGGGAAGAGGGCCCGTGTCCTCCAAACAAGCCAACAGAACACAAGTCCTGTCTCCCCATGACTACACAGAGCTCACAGCAACCCCGGAGCGTGCACATTGCAGACTGCACACACAGCCGGAGCACGCCACCTCTACGAACCGCTGCGAAATGGCAACCGCAACACACCTACCCAACTACGCCGAACAGCTCAAGCTGTACCAAACCAACACGATACATACATTGGGATGCGATCTCCTGTCCCTGCTGAACGTAAGTTACCGACTGACTTACCGCATCACATTGTTCAGCTGCGTCATGCCCGTCTTCTACTGTCGGAGGTGTCCCTACCAGCATCCCGTCGAGATATGCCTCTCCAACCCGGCATGTCTGAAGGCGGACCTGCTACCACTACTCCTCCCTCTGGACGCACACGACAGGGCCTGCTCTGCCTATGGGGGCATGGCGTATGTGGCCAACATCGCACGCGCACTGAAATGGAACCACTGTGCCTCCACACGACGGATCATCGAGAACAGCTACATCGAATGTCACCCAGCATGCCCCATCATGGTCCTCCAAGGGACAACCTACGAACAACACCTTGACAGCCACCATCCGCTTCATTGGCTGGCAAACATGTACACCACCAATGACATGGAAGCCCTGCTGGACGGCATCGCATACCTGACAACCTGTAAATACGTCGGACCACAACGCAGGTTCCCCGAGTGACCTATGAAGTCCAACCCCGCACCCATGCTCAGCTTCCGCACGGACTGGCCAGTCACCACCACAACAGCCATACCAAACGACCGGCAACTGTAACCACACCATCAACGACATCGCCATGACATCGGATATGACCGGGACATGCACACTGTTCCCCATCACATCCAGGAACACCGCATGCATCGTGGGAGGCAGTGGCATGGGCTCTGTGCATCGCACCCACATGGACGGAACTGCACGAACAACCAGGACACGACATGGATCCAGCGCACATGGACACACACACCGCTCAGTGGACATGAATAGGTCGCCTGGAGTCTGTGGGTGCTGCACCCCTCCCACCCCCGCCCCGGGAATCCCATACCAGGACCTTTGCATGGACGACAAGTGCATACAACAACAACATGACCCCAGTGACTGTGACATGTCCAGTAACCACCACAGTGCAACAACAAGTGGCACGCCGCTGCATGCACGCAAGCACATGCCCTGATGTCATCTCACATGCACGCGTGCATGAGGAACAACCGCAGCAAACCTGTCACATGGAACTGAGATGGACTGTGCCCATGATGCCGAGCGGTCTGGTAGGCTACATGTATACCGTCTGTGTCAAAGTCCGCAGCTCCGCAGCTATACGTAAATGTACATTAGCACAGCCTTGGCCAAGCAGATGTAACCCCACACCCTATCCCATTTGTTATCATGCTCAGTATATCCTCAACATGTATTCCGCTGCCAGTAGTGTCCACTATACTGCATCACAGAGGACAGAAGACTCAATATAATGTTTGAAACCAAAACTGTCTCCGCTGACTCATTTCACAAGTACGAATGAGAGAGGATGAGAGTATGTGAAGTACACGGCAGTCGTGACATGACCATGTAGTCCACTGGTATTGGATGTCAACGCAAATGAGTAGCACTACTGTGGAAGACACACATGTGTCGTGTGAAGTCGTATGGACGCAGTGCTCAGGTGGGTGGGTGCGACGGGTAGATGCGCACATGCCAAGTTGGAGCACGCCGTGTTGGGAGGGGTCATGAACAGTACACCACCGCTTCCCTGGGCATTGTGAGAGGACACCTGTCGGGGGGGAGTGAACACGTGTGTGCACAGCAGCCGGGCACACGTACAAAGCGGTACCAGGCGCACCTCAGCCCACCCTCTGTGGACAAGCTGGATCCTGTTGTGCGCCCGCCATGCCCCTTGACAAGGCACACACAGCCCCAGTCGACCAGGTGTAACCCCAACATAGTCAATCCGCACAGGCGATACAGGGCACAGGATGGCAGTGGAGCATGGTGTGTGAGAGGTCTCCTCGCGCTCCTCCTGGTCATATCACGCAGGCAATAGTACCTCAACGTCTAGCATGGCACAAGTCACATGGAAGTGTAGGGGGACGCACCACAGCACGAGCAGCACTGACGTCACGGGAGGTGGCTCGCACCATCCCATCCATTGCCCATCATACCAACCACGACACATGCCATTGCGACTAAGTGCAAGCGCGTGCGCCACCACCCCCGAGCCCTCCCCAGAGAGGCCAAAGAGTGAATGTGTGGGCCAACAGCCACAGACGGACGCGGCCTGGCCGCAAGGGCAGCCACAGCCACTGGGTGTCGCAGGTGGCGGATCCGGAAGGCGAAGACTGTGATGCATAGTCCATGCAGGCCGGGTCTCCATTTGGGGCACCACGCAGGTGGACGGCGTCCCGCCACACATCATACCCTGAGACAGCCCACTCGTGCAACTGGACCCACACATACACTCCTTGCCCTCTCTGGTGCGAGCTTGGGGCTGCCTGTGCAAGCGCTAGCCTCGCAGGTGAGCATGCATATTGGGGGGCGAGGGGAGGACATGAGGGCTGGGGCGAAGATGACTGTATCACTGTCAGTTAGTACAAGGGATGACCCAGATGTGGAAAGGAAGAGACGTGTCCCGTGTGTACTGCAACTAGTCGCCAATCCAACTACCCCCCATGTCCGGAATGTAAGCCCGCACCTAGGCCCGCCCATCCGCCACATCGAACATACCACCAGCACGACAACCTTCCCATTCGAAACACTGACTGGGGGTGGCGACCAGTGAACAATCATGTGTAGCCTACCCACGCGTACATGTGGGCCCTCCATGATCCATGTCACCTGCGGCAAAGACATGACATGCGCAATGAGGGAAGTGAGGAGAGCTGTCCGCCCCACGCACAGAACGTGCATCAGCTCCACAGACCCAGCAGCGAGTCCAGCAGGGGTCACATGTGCAGGGGCAGCTGTGCCTGGTGTGAAGGCACATGCATATAGACAGCACATCGACCAATGTGTAGTCTGCCCACATCCACAGTCCATCATCATGCGGACATAGGAATTGAACACAGGGCAACACATCTTAGTTGGTGCACCCACCGTGACCAACAATGCGCAATCATCGACGTACCCGCCCTGTGCATGGCCCCCCACCCAACGGAGGCACATCCAGTGCCACCATCCCACACACACAAGCCTTCCACGGAACATGCTGTGTCCAATGGTCAGTACAGAGTCAGCGCCCATCTGGTGGATCCTGAACAGGAGACACATGCACACACATGCCAGCTCCCACTATGTACGTCTGCCACCTGGCACGTGCAATGTAACCTCTCACCTGTGACGTGTGACTGCAAGCACACAGCCGTCTTGGCATGGGGCTGTCAATGTGGACACCAGTCAATGTTTCGGGAGCTGTGATCCGTACAGTGCTGTACATAGGGTGCAGTGCTGACACCTACTACTGTCTCATATCCCCTCGTGCCACAGGTCCCACTTGTATTGGCCGCTCAGCCCGTGCCCACATCGTCGTCGTCGTGTGCCATACTCATCCAGCCTCGGAAGCAGTTCCATGCTCAGCAGACACTCATGTTGCCGTGGCGTTGCCGCTTGACGAATATGCAGTCAGTCCCCATCAGCACGCCCCGCAAGTCATTGGGGCCTAGATCCCCATGTGCATGCACATGGCAGTGGTATGTCTCACTTGCCATTGCCATTGTTGGGAGACCTGTGTAAGTGTATTGTGGCCGTGCCGCCCCAGCTTGACAGCTGGGCTGTGGCTCATGTGCTTGCTCAGTCATGTCAGTGATGTGTATGCGAAATTGCTATGTGCCGTGTTGCTTTGACATGTGTCCTCTGCCATTTAACCCAGGCGGAGACCGAACATTGACCGCCCATACCAATTGCTGGCGGACATGGACGATACAGAGGTAATCAGGAAGTTTCGGCTGGACAGGCCAACTCTGCATCGACTGTGTGCCATGTTAGAGCCCCATCTCCGTCCCCGCAGGGTGTATCCGACTGCTGTCACCCCCACGGCTAAGGTGATGGCCGCCATGCATTTCTTCGCCACTGGGTCATTCCAGCACACAGTGGGCAGTGGAGGAGGGATGTCCCAGCCCATGTTCAGCAAGGTGCTGAGGGATGTACTGGCAGCCATGATGCTGTACCGGAACAGGTACATCAGATTCCCCAGGGCTCGTGAATTGGCGGCAGTGAAGGGTGCATTCTATGCCCTTGGCAGAATCCCACACGTCGTGGGAGCCATTGACTGCACTCATGTTGGCCTTGTTCCACCACAGGCCACTGAGCACCTGTACCGCAACAGGAAGCACACGCACTCCCTGAATGTGCAAGTGGTGTGCCTTGCGGACATGGTGATCACCCACGTGTGTGCAAAGTTTCCAGGCTCGGCCCATGACGCACACATAATGCGCAACAGCATCTTGCCACGACTGATGGCCAATCTGCAACAGGATCGTGCCTGTGTTGTCGGTGAGTATGTGGAGTGGTGTAGCGTGCTGGTTGTGCGATGCTGTCCCCTGTCCAGTTGGAATAGCTACGGTTCTCTGTGTCCCTCACACCCAGGTGACTCTGCGTATCCGAATGGGGCATGGCTGCTCAGTCCATTGAGGAATCCTCGCACCCCAGCAGACGATCGATACAATGAGGCACATGGGAGGACCAGACGTGTGGTCGAGCGTACCTTTGGCCTCCTCAAGTCCAGGTTCAGGTGCCTGGACCGCACCGGGGGTGCACTGGCGTACTCCCCACAGAAGGTGTGCCAGATAGTGGTGGCGTGCTGCATGCTGCACAATCTGGCCATTCGGAAGCAGATCCCCCTCATCGTGGATGACGGAGATCAACCAGGGCCCCAGCCCGCAGACCAGGACAGCTCGAGGGAGGTGGACAGCGGAGAGGAGGAAGCTGGGAATGTGCGCCAGCAGCTCATCGCCCGCTACTTCACTTGACGGTGAGTGTCCATGTACAACGGATGATGTGTCTGTATCTGTGCAGGTGTGTGTGTGCTGTGTCAGGGTGGCCGTATGTTCACTGCGTGCAGTGTGTCAATGCTCCATGGCCAGGGTAGTATGCCACTGTTGGTGACTGTGGCATTGTGCCCTATTGCTCCGTGCGATGTGTGTACATTGCTTGTAGTTGTTGACATGTACTGTGTGATGGGTGTGTGACACACTCATTGAATGTGCTCCTGTTCTGTCTCCCACCCCTAGGTCCCTACAGGCCCTCCGGATTCCATTGCCATGCCACGCATCAGGTGCCCTTCCGCCCAAGGTGGCCGTTGTATTCCGTACAAATAAAACACAGGGCACAAACAGCAGTTAGTGAAAAAGGTGCATTTATTACAAACTGTGACATGTGATTGTGTGTAAGGTGATGACAAAAGTGGTGCGTGCAGTGACAATGAGCTGTCGGTCATGGCTGCGTGATGATCAGGGTGTACCCACTGGTTCTATGTCCATAGTCCAACACACACATGCCATCCAGATGGCTGTGTGGAGTGGGATCGTAGAGCAAGTCAATGCAGTGGCTGGTCAAGGAAGGCTGGCGGAAGGCTGGCTGGCTGCCTCACTTGCGACTGGAGCGTGCGAAGTCCTCCCGGGAGATCTGTTTCCTCTTCGGACGGCCCCTTCCACGTTTGGGAGGGGGTGTGTGGTGGCGACCTGCTGGTGGTGGGTGAGGTGTGCTCACTGGCTGTGGACGCAGGGGAAGTGGACACTGCTGGCCGACCCTGCGCCCTAGCAGGTGGTGGCGGAGGTGGTGTTGCTGGCCTTGCCTGTGACCCCACCGCCACCACCAGCTGGCCCATGAGGTCCACGAGTTGGTCCATACGGGACACGAATTGGCCCATATGGGCGTCCATGGACCTCAGCACCCCCAGCACCTCCCGCGTGTCAGTAGCAGACCTGGCCCATTGTCCTTGGGCCTCTTCATAGGCCCCAAGGACTCTGGCCATTTGAGGCAGGGCATGGCTCCCAGGGGAGGCTGGCGTTTCCCTGACCCTGCTCCTCCTACCAGTCCTGCTGCCACCGGCCTGCCCACTAGCCACATTGCACACCACGGTCCTCGCTGTGGCTCCCAGGGTGGATCCAGTCGGCCGGGCCACCACCTGCGCTGGGGCTGGTGCCAGCGAAGACGTGGTGGTGGTGGAGGCGGTGGTGGTCGGTGCGGCGATGGTGGTGGTTGCGGCAGTGGTAGTGGCCGCAATGACCGTGGGTGTGGCCGCAATGACCGTGGGTGTGGCCGCAACGACAGTGGCAGCAGGGGACTGGGACTGTTCAGCATCCCTGGATGATGGGTTGGTGGGTAGGAGGGGTCCTGGGGAGCGGCTGGGCCCTGCCACGCCAGATGGGCCAGCTTGGTGGTCCGTGTCCGAAGAGGTGGACAGATCCTCCAGATCCGTGTGTCCTCGTTGGGGGCTTGTAGGCTGGCTGTGCTGGCTGCTGTCTCCATCCCCAGCGTCCAGCAGTTCGTCACCTGTGGAGAAAATGCGATTTGTTATTGTGATGCACCTGGCGAAGTATGTATTAGTCGTCTGACATTGGCAGTTCGTGCAATCTCGTACATGGGTTTCCCGGAGGCGAGTGTGTGGCTGTGGCATCTGTAGTTGTGTGTGCTAGGCAATGGGACTGTGTGCTGTGCACATGTGGCATGGGACGGATTGGCCATGCCGATGGGTGTGTTGCTTTGCCCCTACTCATTGTGACTCTGGTGTATGCGGGCTCCTGGCCCATCCTGGGTCTGGTTTGTACTTTGCTTTTGGAGTTCATATGGAACGCTTAGGAACGCATATGGCAACATGGGGGCCATGCCCCAGATTCGCATTTGGGAGGGGATATGCTTTTGGGGTACATGCTGTGAGCCATGGGTGCCGAACGTGACATGTGTTGTGGCAGCATGACAGTGCATGGTCTGAGGTGTGTGCATGCCTGACATGCCCTGCATATTTGCTGTCTGTTGTGGTTACTGGACATGGCATTGGACGCATCGTTATGAGTGAGTGATAGTTGTGTGCCAGCCAACGTATTGCAGTTGTCCCATCTCCTTGGTGTGCGTGCTGCCCTGTGCCATGTGCATCACTGCAGTGCTCGGGGGGTGTGGCCCATGTTGTGTGTTGTTGCTCACAGTGTGTCGTGCGCTTAATTGACTTCTGGCACATGGTTGGTCATGGGCATGTGTCTTAGCGTGACTGCTGTATGTGTGGCAGCTGTGCGGATGACATGCCTTTCATGTGACTGGGGCTGACGGATGGGATGGATGGTATGTTGTATGTGCATGGTGTGTCTGTGAGTTTGATGGGTTCAGTGGTGTTCGTGTGCATTTCTGTTGTTCCGCTCTGTTGCGTCTAGTGTTGTTTGTCTTACATAGGCGTAGTTGTGGGGTGTGGGGTTGACAGGCAGTGGGGGCTACATGGACAGGACTTCAATGGTGTTTCGGTTGTGTGTGATGAGTTGCACAGTGGCTGCCGTGTGGGACTATATTCAGTGTGGCTTGTGCATGCAGACGTGGCTCCTTGGGTGTTGCTATGTCTGTGATGGGTCATGTGGGGTGTGAGTCTGTTGTTCATGTCCGTGTGCACATTGTTCACTTGTTCGTGACGGTGGGCGGTGCTGCGTGTTCGTGTGCTACGTGACATGTCCCATGTGTTGGTGGTGTTATGGTCCTCATGCCTCCAGTAATCCAGCCCTGTCCAGTTTCCCACCTGCAAGTTGTTCGTGCGTGCACTGTACTGGATGCCACATGGCTCTAAGCGGGGGTGCTCCATGTTGCAGGTCTGTGGGGGTGGGGGTGTAGTGGGTCGTGGGGGTGGCTGTACACCCACTGACACCGATTGCTGTGGACCGTGATGTCTGCCTTTCGGCTGTCGTTGTGCACTGCGGTGGCTGACACGTGGCTGTGGGGTGTGGGGGATGCTCCTCCTTGCTGTGCTGTGGGACTGGGGCCTGGTGTGTGTTGTACTTGGGCTGTCCACCGTCCCACCCACTGCACTTTGTGTTCCTGCCACTTACCTGTTACTTGTCGGTTAGTGCAGCTGTGGCGGACACATGGGTGTGGTGGGTGCTCGTTGTGGCGCTTCTGGCATATTTGGGGACCTGTTGGTGGTTACGTGGCTGGCTTAGTGTACACATGTCCCCACGCATCTTACAGTTGTTCGGTTTGGGCTGTGTGTGGTAGTGTCTGTTGCATGTGCGTGTGATGTGTTGTGTATTGTGTGCTGGACATGGGGGTGTTTGTCCCTGGGAGCTGTGGCATGGTGGTTGCGCATGTGAGTACATAGCGGTGTGCTAGTATACATTGGTTTGTACTTACCAGCCTCCACTCCCCTGCTAATCCGGCGAGGATCTCCGGATGTATTACGACTCGCACCTTCTCCTCCCACGCTTTGAAGGTCTTAAAGAGCGCGGGATTCCCTCCGCCAGTGACGGCAGCCAGCTCTCTGTTTTTGCCCTCCTTCTTCTTGACCAGGCTCTTTACGTCATTCCAACGTTTGTTTATCTCGACTCTGTTCCTGGGCAGGGTCCCGACTGCATTGACCTGGTCTACGATCCGGTTCCACATTCTGTTTCTGGTGGCTAGTGGTGTGTGCTGGACCATGTTCCCATAGATTTGTGGGTGCACCTTGATGATCTCGTCGACCATGACCGTCAGCTCCATGGGCGTGAACTTGGGCATTCTTTGTGGTGCCATGGTGTTTGTGGTGCTGGTGCGGTGTGTGTTGTGTAATGTGCAGGGGGTTTGTGGTGCAGGTGTTTGGTGGTGGTGGTGGTGGTGGTGGTGGTTGTGATGTGTGCGTTTCTGTGGTGTGCTGCTGTCCTTGCTGTGTCACTGTGTCCTCTCCTCTCCTCTCTGGTTTGCAATGTAGCAAGGGGTTGTGGTCTGTGGGAGTGCTGCTTTTGTACTCACCTATGTGGGTGTGTCCTCATGGTCTGTTGTTTTCAGGTGTGTTGTGTCTGGGGTTCTGGCCTTTGTATTTTTTGTTTGTCCGGGGGGTGTTTTCGGGATGTGTACTGTGCTTGTGTATTTGTGTGTGCCTTGCTGTGTGGACTTGTTGGCCATGTTGTGTGCTATTGGTTTTGTGTGCGGATGGTTTCTGTGCAGGTACGTGGGCGCCATGGCTTCTGCCGTGTCGATTCTCATCGGCGTTGTTTGCGCTGGCGGGCGGTATATTTGTTGTTTTTCCGCGCTCATGGCGGTGCGATCGTAATTTCACGTGCGGTGTGTCGGCCGTGTGGGCGGGCGGTTTTGTGTTGTCGTGCGTGTTTCCGTCCGTGGCGGGCGGTTTGACTCCGACTCGGACGATGGCGGGCGGTATTTTGTGTGATTTTTCCGCCGATGGCGGTTTTCGGTTTGTGTACTCATAATGGCGTGGTCGGTGTTCAGGCGGTGTGTGCGGGCGGATTTTTGCCGCTTCCATGCCTGGCGGATTTTTTTACGCCGGGTATCGTAATGGGCCCCTATATGTGTTAAAAATATATAATATTTTTTTAATGTATGTTACAATTTTTTTAAGGTAATGGATTTTATGTGAATTAATTTTTGCGTATATTAGTTCTGTAGCGGGTTGTGGGTTTATAAGGGAATAGGGTGGGAAGTGATTTAATTTACATTATAAAAATTAATAATTAATTAATTAATAATTTAGTGTTTTATAATAACTATTGTTTAATAATTTCTGCGTATATTAGTTCCGTAGCGGGTTGTGGGTTTATAGGGGAATAGGGTGGAAAGTAATTTAATTTAAATTATAAAAAATAATAATTTATTAATTAATAATTTATTGTTTAATAATTACTATTGTTAATTAAGTTAATTAATTTATTATTAAATATATAAAAAGTGAATGATAATCTTTTTTAATTAATTGATAATTATGTAAATTGTTCATTTTGTTTATTAATTACATATTAATTATTAAAAATTAATTTATTAATATGTTAATTATGTAAAAAAAAATAGTAGTGTGTTCAGTGTTGATAGGGGAGTAGGGTGGGAATTAAGTTAAATTTAATTCAAATTTTAATAATTTTTAAATATTATTTATTCAACGTTATTTTATAGTGTTAATTGTGTTAATTAATTTAGATATGATGGTTATTAATTTCATTGTTAATTGTAATTAACTAATTAATTAAATATTAATTAATTATGTTTATTCATTAATATTTTACACTATTGGAGGTGACGTTTATAGGGGAAAATGTTGGAAGGTAAATATATTTTTATTAATTAATTATTTGTTAATTCATTTTAATTATATTGTAGGAGTGGGTCTACTCAATTATTCCCCTATGCTACCCAACACTTTCCCTACTGTTCCACTCACCAGAGTGGGAATAGTCATTTTTACCCTCCCGCTATCCAACACTTTCCCTACTGTTCCACTCACTGGAGTGGGAATAGTCATTTTTACCCTCCCGCTATCCAACACTTTCCCTACTGTTCCACTCACTGGAGTGGGAATAGTCATTTTTACCCTCCCGCTATCCAACACTTTCCCTACTGTTCCACTCACTTGAGTGGGAATAGTAATTTGTACCCACCCGCTATCCAACAAATTCCCTACTTTTGCAGTTGTTGGACTGTGAATACTAATTTTATTCCCTTAGCTATGCAACGTTTTTAATTTTGTTATATTTAATGTAGTGTAAATTATTAATTAACATAAAAAAAATTACTTTAATTATTTTAATTATTATATATTATTTATTTTTATATTTATATAATATGTTTATTTATATATATATGTAAATATATTTTTAATAATGTTTTACATATTTTATAATTAAGATGAATAATTATTTTATAATAGTATTAAGTAAATATATATATGTTAAAAAATAATTAATATGTTGTTTTTTTACATTACATTTATTATTTTTACATTTTAAGCTTTTTTACATTATTTTAACTATGTTTTATTTAATTGTGTTTATTATTTAATTACTTTTATATTATTTTTAATACATTTAAAAAATTCGATATTTTAGTTAACTATATTTTAAACATCGATATTTTGTACTCGATATTTTAGTACTTACCTGTTTGTAGATAGGGACTCGATATTCTGTCCCGCGATATTTTGGCATCGATATTCTGGACACTCGATATTCTGTCCCTCGATATTCAGTCACTGAACCATCGTCAACGCGTTTCCAACCCCATCACCATTAAAGGGTTTCATCCCGACTTGGACCTGGTGGTGTCTATTTGACAAATATCAGAAAAAACGAGGTGTGGGTTACTAACACCTACCAACTAAATTGTAGTGTGTTAATTTTCCATTGTTACGCCTAGCATATAATGAAAAGTACCTCTTATCATGACTGCAGGTTTCTTTGCTTGTTCAGAAATTACTGTCACTGGAAAAATTATTGTGGCCTGTTGGGGAAGAGGAATGGTCATAAATGTGTTGTGTTTGATATTAAATGAAGCGTATCTACTTTTTGTTGTTTGTATGCAAAGACTTGCCTGAATTAAATGGAATTTTCGAATTGCAGGTGGAATCAGACGTTCGCTGTGTCAATTCTGTAAGTCAATTCTAGTAAGTGGTTGGAGTGCCTATTTTGAGGAAATAGGAATGCTCATTACTCCCTCCACTGAAAAGTGAAAATCGTGACTAATAAAGAATGTTTAAAGCATTTAAGCGTAATACAATGTTGCTAGAGCATATCGATTAAACTATTGCGGGATATGCGCCAAACATAAGTTTAAAGTGAAACCAGGGATCTTACTATCGAGCGGTCTTTATTTAAGAAACGGAAAGCCTGTGACTGACGAGATAATATAAAATAATATAAATAATATAAACGCGCTGGGATCTTACTATCGAGAGCGCGTCGCCATGTTGCTCAAGCTTTTGAGTTGAAACGGCTAAATGTCTGCGCCAAACATGAATTACAGTGAGGGCAACAGGCTTATTAATAAACCTGCGTCTCTGGGGGGAACATGTAAAGTGGATTAAACTCACTGTTCTGGTCCAAACGTGTAAGCATGATCGTATCGACTGAAGCTGAACCTGTTCCCGTCAATACTACAGTGATATGAATGCACCGGTGAAAAACCAAAGCTGGAATGGATTTTTTGGAACGCTCGGTTTTCAGCATGTGTGTTCTGGGAAATGTAGTCCTAAGTGTAACTTATCAGTGGATGAACTGTTTCAAGTATGAAACAGGAGGGAGACACTATAATTCGGATTGAGACTACAACCTTGCAATTTCTGACATCTCATTTAACCCTTTGTGCACTGTGTCAAATTTTAAAATGAGGTATGCTTCTTTCCGTAACAACAGATTCTCCGTATCTCCTCCTCGAGGATTGGGTAGAATGGAACAGAGTACGGTCCACTTGAAGTCTTTATCAGTGTGATCTTTTTCAACAAAGTGGCTCACCATGGGGGCTGTCAACATTTTGTTTTTAATACGTGACCGGTGTTGTACAATTCTTTGTTTGACCTCTTGGTTGGTTTTGCCAATATAATCCTTTGGACATGGACATTGTATGGCATACACTACGTTCCGGGTTTTGAAATTGGTAAATTCATTATGTTGCCAATTGGTCTGGCCATCGGAGAAGGTGGTACCTTCAATTGTCATACTGCAAACAGAGCAATTCCCACACTTATGGTGTCCTTGTACTGGGTTCAGATTCAACATGGAGCGGAGAGTGTCCGTGCGTCTACTTTCTGAATCTGATGCTCGCACAATTTGTTGCCCAATACTACGGTTCTTTTTGAGAGCAAATAGCGGTTGGCCTATATTTTTTATGGAACCTTCAATGAAGTGCCAATTGCTCTTAATGATCTTTTTCAGGGAATTAGTATACGGTCCAAAGGTAGTTACGCACACCAAACGGTCCATTGGTGGCTTCTGCTTCTTAACTAGTAGATGTTCACGAGGAGTATACCAGGCTCGTTTCATTGAATGTTTTAAAAGTTTTTGGGGATATCCTCTCTCTCTTAGCTTTGCAGTGAGAGCTTCGGCATGAAGTTCAAAGTCTTCTCTTCTTGTGCAATTGCGCCTGATGCGCACAAATTGGCCGTAAGGTAGATTGTCTTTAAGATTTTACGGATGGTGACTTGTATAGTGTAGGGCATTGTTCTTGTCTGTTGGCTTAGAGTGCAGAGTTGTAATGAGTCCAATTTGTGATACTTTTACTTCAACATCAAGAAATGCCAAGCTTTTTTTACTGTGTGTAAGACTGAATTGAATATCTGGATTGCGGTTGTTGAGCCATGTGTGGAAATCCATCAGCTGCTGCTCATCACCATTCCAGATGCACCACATGTCATCAATGTACCGATGCCATTTAATGATTCTTTCTTTATAGGTGTTATTGTTGTAAATAAAATGATGTTCATACCTGGCCATGTACAATACTGCCATCTCTGGAGCAAAGGGACAACCCATGGCTGTCCCTTTGATTTGTATGAAGAAATCGTCATCAAATTTGAAGTAGTTTCTTCGTAAACATAGTGAGGCAAGTCGAAGAATGAATTCGGTGGGAACTCTGTGTGGTCTCAGTCTCTGTTCCAAATAGAATTCAATTGCATGAAGAGCGTCGTCTTGTGGGATTTGAGTGTATAAAGAAGCCACGTCCATTGTTACTAGGATGTGACATGATGGATCAAACTCAAAACCTTCCGTCTTGTTAATGAATTCCATGGTGTCCCTCAGATATGAGGGAACCTCTGATTGGAAAGGTTTTAAAAAGTAATCAACGTATTTGGCAAGTGGTTCCAGGGCAGATTCGCACCCAGACACAATCGGTCTGCCAGGTGGATGTGTAGCATTTTTGTGAACTTTTGGGAGAAAGTACATTGCTGGTGTGCGAGGATATTTATTTATCAAATATTCTGCTTCCTTTGGGCCCAGGATTCCCAGATCTAGACCTTCTGACACAATTTTGCCAATCTCGTTCTGAATTTCTTTGATTGGGTCCATTGGGATGCGACGGTACCACAAAGGATTGTGGACATGACTTCTACCTTCTTGAAGATATGCCTCCTTTGACCATAAGACGATTGCCCTGCCTTTATCGGCGGGTTTGATCACTGTTGTCTTTTGTTCTTTGAGTGATCTGATGGCCAGTCTTTGTTCACGAGAGATATTGTTGCGCACGAAAATTGTTTTATTTTTCAATACATTGAGAGAGGATAATGTAGCTTGTTCAAATGCTATTATGTTTTTGGGGATGCTGTAGATAGGTGGAAAAAAATTGGATTTGTTCCGTAAGCCTGTGACTTCATTACTTGATGTGTTGTCTCTGTCTTCAAAGAAGGATCGCAAGCGAATCTTTCTGAATAATTCCATGACTTCCATTTGGAGTAAAGTAAAATCCGTTTTAGCCAAAGGGACAAACGTTAGACCAAGTTCTAAAACATCAAGTTGGTCTTTGGTAAGAGAACTGTTAGACAAATTGATAACAGAGGATTTGTTTACGTTTTGTAGTATTGGCGGCGAGTCTGCATCTCCCATGGTTGTGGTTTGTAACGTTCTTTCTTCTGTTGGCCTGCCCCTAAAAAAGACGACTTTCTTTGTTGGTTTTGATTAGACGGTCCTTCTCCAGCGTCGGAATCACCTGTGGATTCAGAAGATGCCGTCTCTATATTATTTGTATTATTTTATATTATCTCTTGTCAGTCACAGGCTTTCCGTTTCTTAAATAAAGACCGCTCGATAGTAAGATCCCTGGTTTCACTTTAAACTTATGTTTGGCGCATATCCCGCATTAGTTTAATCGATAAGCTCTAGCAACATTGTATTACGCTTAAATGCTTTAAACATTCTTTATTAGTCACGATTTTCACTTTTCAGTGGAGGGAGAAATGAGCATTCGTATTTCCTCAAAATTGGCACTCGAACAACTTACTAGAATTGACTTACAGAATTGACACAGCTAACGTCTGATTCCACCTGCAATTCGAAAATTCCATTTAATTCAGGCAAGTCTTTGCATACAAACAACAAAAAGTAGATACGCTTCATTTAATATCAAACACAACACATTTATGACCATTCCTCTTCCCCAACAGGCCTCAATAATTTTTCCAGTGTCAGTAATTTCTGAACAAGCAAAGAAACCTGCAGTCATGATAAGAGGTACTTTTCATTATATGCTAGGCGTAACAATGGAAAATTAGCACACTACAATTTAGTTGGTAGGTGTTAGTAACCCACACCTCGTTTTTTCTGATTTTTGTCAAATAGACACCACCAGTCCAAGTCCTGATGAAACCCCTTAATGGTGATGGGGTTGGAAACGCGTTGACGACAGCGTCTAGGAAAAGTTAACCTCCGGTGTTCAGGGAGAAAGCCCAATTAATTTCCCTCCCTTGTTGCCCAAAATTTGATTTAGAGGTCCCCCAGAGATGTGCATATAGGCAGGAGACATTGTAGTGGTTTGCAAGTTCCGACTTGCCACTCCGCCTAATTGCCACTTTGATTCATGGACTGATGCTTTGATGACCTTTTTGTCGATCTTTTGTTTCTCTAATTGTGCACAAAATGCTGATGTATCACATCAGTAAATTTCAGTAAAATCAGTAAATTACACATTTGTAAATATCTGTTCATGTGTGTTATTTGTCCATGCAATTTATGCATTGTCTTCCAAAATGTCATTATTTTGTGTTTCCTTTAATGTTTGACATGATTGGAATGTCATTGAATCTTATGGAATTATTTAAAAAAACGTGAAATAAATCACACGAGCCTGTGAATTGAATCCATTGGCCCGGTATTGAATAAGTTCTAATTAAAGCAACTGGATATTCTTGTTTGTATAACAGCCAATAATAGTAACAACACAACTACTAACCATCACACTCCAAGTGAGACAATTTGGGATATTACAGGCCCACAAAGCTATAAGAATGGCTTAGGAGCTAGGTAATAGTCATTTTTAATGTATATTAAATTAATAATTAGCTCTTGTGGTCATCTCTAAATTAGCCAGACAGCGCCAACTTGTGGCAGACTGTCACAAGCTCTGATGTTGACAATTAAGTGCAGGTGCCAAGCACCGGAAACCACGGGCTCAAATTAAGCACTTTCTGTCTAGAACATTAGTTAAATACTTTTTTTACAGTCGTAGCTGATTTGTGGGTCACCCACCTTACCAGTAATCCTAAATGTGAATCATGATAGATTGCTGTATATAGTTGAACCTGGGGTGACAGGTGCCCAAACTGAGAACCCTTAAGGTTTGGCTTCTAGGGCAGTGTTTAGAGTGGGTGGAAGAGTGCAGAAATCATGTTAAGTAAGTGTTAAGCAGATTTTCTTTCATTTATCATGATTTTGATATTTACAGAGAAGTGGTATTGGATACAAGGGCAGTGATACCACCTCTATGTGCATGTGAGTTGTGCTGCTCTGCACTAGAACAAAGCTGCTGTTAGAACTGCAGTTTCAAATGTAGGATACAACCAGAAAACCAGTTTCCATCTTTTATTCCCCTTTTAATTACCGATATGTAGAGGACTTAGGGCCTGATTATGAGTTGGACGTGTGGGAGCTGGGTGGCACGCCACCATCCCGCTCCCACACTGCCAAACTCCACCGCCGACCGTCCACCAGATTACAAGATTTAATTCGGGTGGGCGGTCCTGCGGCGGCTGGCCCACGACACTGCTTTCAAAGGCTCATAGGAGAGCTTTAGAAAGGCAGCGCCATGAGACCGCCATAGCATTTTCCAGCATGGCATGCACCCCCGTGCATCGAGGCACCAGGGGCCCCGTTTCCTCTCTGCCACCCTTTTCATTGTGGGCTCACTGCCATGAAAAGGAGGGCAGTGAGGAAACTCATAATATGCTTGGCGGTGCAGCACCTGCACCACCAGTATATTGTGGCCTCAGACCACTGCAAGACTGCCAGGGATTGCGAATCCCTGGCGATAGCAGCGGTCCTATGGCGGTTAGACCTCCGAAGTCAAAATACGGCGGTCGGGCTGCCTGTACAGCGGTTGCCGCACCGCCACCATGGGTTTGATAGTCCATCGGACCGCCAAACTCATAATTAGGCCCTTATGATTCCTGGCTGAAGTAATCTAATTATGTTATGGTGGCATTACAATGAATACTGAGACAAACACTATATTAGCCTGTTACTCTTCTTACTTTCATTGTTGTGTGTGAAGGTAATAAGAAGTCAACCGGGGCAGGTTTTCTTGTCCGATTTCTGGAATGGACAGAGATTCTGGTTGGTGTAAAAGAGTGTTAGAGTTTAGAGACGTAAGCTTGAGAGTGGCATGGCAACCCATGAGTTGGGTAGAGTGGAACACCAGGTAGTCATTGTTCCCATGCAATTCTGTGTTTTTTATATAGCGCATAGCTACCCAGGACGCTTCCCAGCGCTGCAAACAGACACCGTTGGATCATAGGTAGCTGGGAGGGAGTTAATGGCAAAACAGCCATTGTTGCAGTTCCTTAGGGTAATCAGTGGCTTTAATTACAATTATTGAAGGTCAACTGTTTAAACAAAGAGGCCATTGTAAATCCAGTCAAGCAGTCAGGGCCGGACAGGCCTTTTATCCCACCGGGCATTTCCCTGGTGGGCTGAGCCTGGAGCTGCAGGAGGCCATTTTGAAAGGCCAGGCCCGCTCCTGGCACTTCAGTCACTTTCCCCCTCTCCCCGAGATTAACTGCAGCAGGAACTGGGGCTTCAATAGAGAGAGAGAGAGAGAGAGAGATGGGGAGGAGAGACAAAGAGAGAGAAATCTATTAGAAAGAGAGAGAGGAGAGGATGAGAGAGAATGTCTGGCTGGAAAGAGATAGTAGGAGGAGACTAAAGGCGTGGGGCTGGTTGCAGCATTTTTGCCAGGGCTGCTTGCTTTTGGATGTCCTGCCGGCTCTGCAATCAGAGTATTTAGTGGTGCATCTTTCATGTTACAAAGTAAGATACAGGCAGTCGTGAAAAGAGTGTCGCATAGATAGATGTTTTGATGTCAGTTACATTTTTGTCATGTGGTAAATTTAGCAGAGGAAATGACGTATGTTTCCATAACTGCAACAACAGTACATCCAAGAGCATGCTGCAATGGTGTATGTTCCACGTTCTCTGTAAGCAAAGAAGGCCCGTCAAGGAAGCCCTGGGCAGAGGGGGAGGATTGTCATTCTCTGTGCGGGTGTGGTGGGGATGGTGGGAGAGCAAAGGAGGAAGGCGGGGGGTCTTCTAGAGAGGCGTCTACCAATTATCTGCGGATGTTATGGCCGGTAAAGTTATTTTGTGTCATTTGCAGGCAGTAGTTTCTCAACAGTGTCCATGTATTAAACCGATCCTGTGGTCAGCTCTCGGCTCTCCACTTTAAGGGAGAGAGTATCAGAACTTGTGGACAAGTATCAACTCCCAAACAGTATAAATGATAACAGAGACAGCTCTTGCGGTCGATTGTGAGAGTGAGACAGACAGAATATGCAAAACAGTCTGCAGCTTTTTACTGTAAGTGACTCGGTTCAATGTGACATAAAATCCATATTAGGTAACAGGAAAATCGATATTTCATTAGCTTCAGTTTGCATCGAGCAGGGAAATCTGCTCCTAAAAATGGTTGTCAGGGACAGTGGGTTTGTGAATTTATAACCGTCGTAGCAGGTGAAAGTTTGCTAAATTATCTTCTAGATACGAGTTAGGTTTGAGAGATTTAGTTACAGTTGTTATAAACAGGGAATGAATCATTTGTTGTGTTCCACTAGTCTTTGATATTGAATTGTATTGCAGTTTGAAAATAAAGCTTTCCTTTGATAGGTTCCACCGTCTCGTTATGACTTTCTTTTCTTCCAAATTTTGAGCCTATTAAAAAACTGCATTTTATAGTACGTTATGTAGTACTACAAAACATACTACAACATTTTATTCACAAACCAGTGTGAGGAGTTTATGCATCTCATAAAACATGATCCCTACTGCTTGGATTGAGGGAACATGAGGCAAAAACTGTACTGGCCTCATCTGCGTACTCCTAACCACAAACTGAACTACCAAAACAACAGAAGAACACCAGTGTTTCAAGACCATCAAGGGTTCTCATCTGGGGACCTTTTGTCCAAAGTCTCTGTGGGAATCTCAGTGTTCTGTATGCTTTCTTATATGTAAGGACCAGAGATTCATACAAAATATAAGACAAGGCCTCACACACCACCCTGGGTGGGGAAACAGCATTTACAACGCTGTTAAAACAATGCAATGCTATTACAACGCGGTCGTTACAACGACTGCGTTGTTAGTACGCAATACCTTTACATCGCAAGTCATTACAATGACTTTCTGTAGGGGGCGCAAAGGTATTGGATATAAAATCCAACACCTTCCCTGCTGTTGGGCAAACTGGAGTAGGAATGGTAAATAATACTATTCCTAAGTCCAGAGCGCCCCCTACAGCAAGTCGTTGTAATGACTTGCGATGTAAAGGTATTGCGTACTAACAACGCGGTCGTTGTAACGACCGCGTTGTAATAGTACACGATGTATTAGCATGCGTTGTAACATGCTATATTCCCCTGGGTGACATGCTTCATTAATGTCCTGCCTCACTCACCAGGGAATAAACTTGACAGACTGGTCTTGTCTGTTCTTTCGGTAGTTGAGTTCGCACATCTGCCTATCCTATTTTTTCTATGCAGAGCTCTCCGCCCAACAGAGGAGTCTCTGAACAAGTAATCATATGTTTTAGTGGGAAATGTGAGAGGGGCAGAGAGAAGCTGCTGGAAAATGGTAAATACGTACTACTAAGGAGGGGAATAGGGAGGAGTATGTCAGGCTCAAGGGAGGGTCCAGCAGGGGTTTAGGGAGGGACTTGTTCCCATTCACGAAAACAGTGAGCCCATTGATATTCACAAACTGCACTTCTAAAGTTACTACAGACAAAAAGGGACACTAAGGGGTCGATTCCGATTCGGGCCGTAAAAAGCACCGACCGACTCAGATCCGGAAAAAATACCGACCGACACTTACCCGTGGCGCACGACACGCCAAGTACGATGCAAGGCGCGAAAAATCCGACCGACACGTACCGAAACCAAGTCGACCGACCGAGCCGCACGGAAAACAGCAATCCGGCCGGAAAAACACGCGAATCCAACCGACCGACACGCACCCGGAACAAATCCGACCGAAACGTACACGCTAACTCCAAACCGCAAAGTACGATGCAAGGCGCGAAAACCACGAGCGAGTCGGACGGAGGACAAGCCGTACGGCCGACACGCATACAAAACCGAGCCGAAGCAACACAATACACCGCGACCGACGCGTATGCAGCATAGAAAACTGCACAAACACAGCGTGAACGAAACGGAGAACACCGTACGAGACCAATGCATGGTCCGACTCGGTCACAAGAACGTTTCCAACATACACAAACAGCACAAAGGAAAAATCACCCAAAAAAGGCCAAACAAGCAATTACCAAGCCAATAAATACTGGGGGGTGGGGACAGAGAACAAAGACACACCCACAACTCCACCTATATAAAGGACACAAATCACTATCATGAGCCTTTGCAAATGCCATTCCACTGCCAGCACCCAAGAGAAAGCAACCACACACCCACAGCTCATCCCTCACACAAGCCACACACCATCAGCACACCAACAAATACCTACCTCACATACACCCAGCAAAACACACACTCACACACCCTCACCTGCACACCAACACACACATCACTCACCATCACCACCCATCACCATGCCCCCCAAGAAGAATCACAAGTTCCTAGATTGTGAATTGGAAGTCCTGGTAGACGAGATCCTCAGGGTAGAGCCACAGCTGTTTGGCACATTGGTCCAACAGACCCCCATGTCGCAGAAAACCAAGATGTGGGAGAGGATCATCAACAGGGTGAACGCCCAATCACCATGTCGGCGCACAAAGACCGACATCCAGAACAGGTGGTATGACGTGCGCAGGAGGGTACGGGAAACTGCTGAAGCAAGACTACATCAACAGCCAACACACCGGCAGTGGCCCTCCTGCCAAGCCAATATACCTCAGGCCCTGGGAGGAGAAGGTGCGGGCCATCCTTCCGCCAGTGAGCGTATATGGACTAGAGGACATCCCAGAGCCTGGTGAGTACACAACAAATGTACACAATATACTGCCACAAAACACACACACATCACTGTCAAGGGAGAGTCAAACCATGCACTCATAGCAATTACACAGCAACCAGAACAGAATCATCCCAAAATGTGTATGTCAGTCAGATAAACACAACACATGCCATCAAAAAGTCACATCCAACTGTGCCAACACATGTACAAACACAACCACAACTACAGCTAGGCAGTGGCACAAATAGAACTAACAAACACATCCACACATGTAGCCACCACAACAACACCAACACACAGTGAAGACCACTCAAAGGAAGGAATTCTGTGTATGCTGGCCAAGTCAGTGTAGCCAATAGCATCATGGGAGTCGCAGTCACACATATTGCCCCCCACAACTGTCCCATCAACACCACCATGAACCATGCGCACATCACAGGGAGTGGAGAAGGACTCACAAGATGGCTGACACTGGCTACTGCTGTGGGAAGCACAAGGCCCTGCTGGCAACTGTGCACCAACAAACAGCAGGACACCACTGACTGACATCCTGAGAGACAACTTCCACTCCCTGCAATGCAAGCACGTTCCATGGTGGGAAATCTGGCTAGCTGGGTGGGAAGGGGACTTGCAGCACTGACCATAGTCACAAGCACCGCCCCTCACACACCCCCCAACACAAACTCCACAGAACCCACCTGGTAGAATGCAATGCCCCCATCCTAACACAAGATCCCACAAAGAACCACCACCCTGGGTTATGTTGTGTGAAGCACAGGGACACTCTTGGGACTCTTAGCCAAACAACTGCCAGGACAACACTCCCAGCCATCCTGTCAGCACAGCCAGCCCACCCCACAGGGAAGCAGATTCAAAAGGAAGGAAGCATGGGCATGCTGGGAAGGGGGTGGAGGCAATAGCATGATGGGAGTCGTAGTCACTGATATTGGTCACCCCCACAACTGTCCCATCAACACCACCATGAACCATGCTCACATCACAGGGAGTGGAGAAGGACTCACAAGATGGCTGACACTGGCTACTGCTGTGGGGTGCACAAGGCCCTGCTGGCAACTGTGCACCAACAAACAGCAGGACACCAGTGACTGACATCCTGAGAGACAACTTCCACTCCCTGCAATGCAAGCACGTTCCATGGTGGGATATCTGGCTAGCTGGGTGGGCAGGGGGACTTGCAGCACTGACCATAGTCACAAGCACCTCCCCTCACACACACCCCAACACAAACTCCACAGAACCCACCTGGTAGAATGCAATGCCCCCATCCTAACACAAGATCCCACAAAGCACCACCACCCTGGGTTATGTTGTGTGAAGCACAGGGACACTCTTGGGACTCTTAGCCAAACAACTGCCAGGACAACACTCCCAGCCATCCTGTCAGCACAGCCAGCCCACCCCACAGGGAAGCAGAGTCAAAAGGAAGGAAGCATGGGCAAGCTGGGAAGGGGGAGGAGGCAATAGCATGATGGGAGTCGTAGTCACAGCTCTACATCCCCCACCACATGGCCCAGCAAGCTCACACTCACGCATGCACATCCCACAGAGAGTGGAAAGGCCCATCAAAGATGTCTGACACTGTTGCTGTGTCGTAGGGAGCACAAGGGCATGCTGGGTACTGCACACCAACCAACAGCAGGACACCACTGTCAGCCATCTTGCCATTGCTCTCACACCCACACACACTGAACTCCACACAAAAGCAAGTAAGTATGGGAATGCTGGGAAGTGGGGTGGAGGCAATGGCATGATGGGAGTCGTAGTCACAGACATAGCTCACCCCCACAACTGTCCCATCAACACCACCCTGAACCATGCTCACATCACAGGGAGTGGAGAAGGACTGACAAGATGGCTGACACTGGCTACTGCTGTGGGGAGCACAAGGCCCTGCTGGCAAATGTGCACCAACAAACAGCAGGACACCACTGACTGACATCCTGAGAGACAACTTCCACTCCCTGCAATGCAAGCACAGTCCATGGTGGGATAACTGACTGGCTGGATGGGTGGGAAGGAGGACTTGCAGCACTAACCATAGTCACAAGCACCTCCCCTCACACACACCCCAACACAAACTCCACAGTACCCACCTGGTAGAATGCAATGCCCCCATCCTAACACAAGATCCCACAAAGAACCACCACCCTGGGTTATGTTGTGTGAAGCACAGGGACACTCTTGGGACTCTTAGCCAAACAACTGCCAGGACAACACTCCCAGCCATCCTGTCAGCACAGCCAGCCCACCCCACAGGGAAGCAGAGTCAAAAGGAAGGAAGCATGGGCATGCTGGGAAGGGGGTGGAGGCAATAGCATGATGGGAGTCGCAGTCACAGACATTGCTCAGCCTCACAACTGGCCCATCAACACCACCCTGAACCATGCTCACATCACAGGGAGTGGAGAAGGACTCACAAGATGGCTGACACTGGCTACTGCTGTGGGGAGCACAAGGCCCTGCTGCCAACTGTGCACCAACAAACAGCAGGACACCACTGACTGACATCCTGAGAGATAACTTACACTCCCTGCAACGCAAGCACGTTCCATGGTGGGATAACTGACTGGCTGGGTGGGTGGGAAGGAGGGCCGGCTGTCAACCAAACACAACCAATGCAGACCATGTTCACACCCCAGAAAATACATAGAAATGCCCAAATAATGCAGGACAATGTGCCACACCAATATCAACCCCTGACTGTGACGACTTAGGACAATGCAATGTACAGGCCCGCACCCAGAGGCACAGTCACAACTGTCATGTGTGTCAACCATTGATGCCTGCAGAAACATGACATACATTGTTTGTGTCTCCCAAAAACAGGTGATGATGGGGACACAGCAGCAGACGCTGAGGAGTCCCAGTCCCAGGCTCAAGAGGATGCCGAGCTCACTGGCGTCGTACAGCCTCTGTCCTCCTCGGACTATGAAGAACAACCTGGCACATCCGGTGCAAGTCAACATGCAGCACCAGCAGGACCACCAGCTGCAGCACCAGCAGGACCACCAGCTGCACCCCCTGCACCCACCCCTACAACGACTGTCACCACGAATACCATCCCTGCCGACATGGACAGAATAAGGAGCAACACCAGCACAGTGACCCTGGACCAACCTGGGGCCATGGACACCACCACCACCACCAACCCCCAAGGTGGACCAGGGTTATCTGTGCGTGCCACTGCACACACTGCACATGTCAGCAGGGGTGGTGGGAGGGTGGGAGACAGAGGTCGCTGCTTGCAGACGTTGCTGGTGTGCATGACGACCCACAACTGGTACGCATAGCTGATGCGTACCAGTCCAGCACCGGAGAGCTCAGCCAGGTAGTGGGGCTCCTCAGAGACATTAAACAGCAGCAGGCTGCCCATCATGCCCGCTTGGACTCCCACATGTCCCACGTGGAGTCACACATGTCCCGTGTGGACTCACACATGTCCGCGTGGAGTCCAAGTGGGATGCACTGCATGAGATGACGGCGGTGCACAGGGACATTTTACAATGCCTCCGCCAGATGAACAGCAACCAGTCCACACCTCCCTGTGTGCCAACAACATCTGGTGCCGAACAAACTGCAACTGCCACAGGGAGGGAGGAGGACTCTGGCGGAGAGTCCCCTGCACCGCAGCAGCCTGCACTTGAGGGCCCCCCAAGAAGAGGGGTCGTCCGAGGAGGGAAAAGTGAGAGGCCGATGGCCAAGCGCAACTCCCAGGAAGCCTGAACCTGTTCTGGATGTTCGCCTTTGTGCACAGACTGTTCACCCTGTTGACGGCAACACTACTCCCACACATTGCATGGGGAGTACAAGTTGGACCAATGTGTCAGACAACTGTGGCCCCGATACTGGGGATCCTGTCTACCCGGACTTTCTATTCACCTAGGAACTTGGGATTGCAAGATTCATGTACAGCACAACCCATCCTATGCACTATTAACACAAATGTATCACAATAAACACACTAATACACCATACTTGCCTCTGTCGTGATTCCAACGTGGGTGCTGTTATGGGGATGATGAACTGCAAAATTACACTGTGTATGCGAACAGCAACAGCAAGGACAACACAGGCATGTGAGTACAGGCAACGTGACACACATGAGGGAGACACACCACCAGGGCTACACGACACATACACACCTAGGCCATCTGACTCATTGCCTACACTGATGTCGCCAGGGAAGACGGTGCAATGCACAGACACCACACCCATTCCCAGTTGTAGTCAAGTAGCCCACAGGTGCAGTAAGCAAATGGCAGTCAAATGTGTGACCACAGACAACGCACATCACAAAGTGAAGCACAGGTTTATTACACAGTTGCAACATGCCGTAACCACTACAGATGCAAGGTAACCCCACCTGGCAGCGGGCACACAGTCAACAACTGTAGACGGAAGGAAGTCCATGGGTGTGGCACACATCACCTGTAGGGACACAACAGCTACCAGCCTGGATGTGCAATCACGTCGTCGGTGGACACAGTTGACCAAACGAATCTGAAAGTACCCTGTGAAGGACAGAAATGACACACAGTCAAAAGCAATGGAGTACAGGACAGAACAGCAAAACTCATGCACAATACATGTTACAAGATACCCACCCAGAACCAAGTTAGCGTGTCAACACTGTTGGGGAGTACAGCCCACCTGTCACCACACATCGCAACACACATCCAGTCAAGTAGCCCATGGACACACTCCAACAGCACCAGAGCACCACCCACACATCATGCCAACTCACATCATTGACATGACACCTCAGGATACTCACATTCAGCTAAAGAAGTTGGTGATGAGCTGTGTGCGGACATCACCATCATCATCATCATCGTCACTGGCATCATGGTCCAGGCCAGGATCCTCCACAGGTGGCGGATGTTGGTCATTGTCATCCTGGATGAGAGGCAACTCCTTCCGCACTGCCAGGTTGTGGAGCATGCAGCAGACGATGATAATCTTGCACACTTTCGCAGGGGCATATGGGAGGGACCCTCCGGTCTTGTCCAGGCAGCGGAAGCGGCTCTTCAGGAGACCAAAGGTCCGCTCAATCACTCTCCTGGTCCGACCATGTGCCTCATTGTAGCGCATCTGGGCAGGTGTCACAGGGTTCCTGAGGGGTGTCAGCAACCACGGCATGTTGGGGTATCCCGAGTCACCTATGGACAGACAAGTGCACATTAGCTGACTTGGAAAAGTGGGCGGAATACTACAGATCAGATCACACACAATGGCACAAAGTCAGTACACACCGACAAGCCAGGCACGCTGGTTCTGCATCTGTGCCATCATCCTGGGGATGCGACTACTCCTCATCACAAAGGCATCGTGTGCTGAACCAGGGAAACGGGCACACACGTGTGTGATGGTCATGTCTGCAAGGCAAGACACACCACCAGTGCATTGACCGAGTGGTAGTGCTTGCGGTTCCTGTAGGCCTGCTCCTGGGCCTGTGGTGGTACCAAAGCCACATGTGTCCCATCAATGGAGCCAATGACATGCGGCATCCTCCCCAGGGCATAAAAGTCACTCTTCACGTCAGTGAGTCGTCGCAGTCTAGGGAAATAGATGTACCGGTTCAGGAAGAGCAACATTGCCGCCAAAACATTGCGGAGCACACAGCTGAACATGGTCTGTGACATCCCACCAGCAGTCGCCACAGTATGTTGGAAGGTACCAGTGGCAAAGAAGTGTAGGGCTGCCATCACCTTCACCTTGGGGGTCAGCGCTGTAGGATACGGCCGGCCAGGCTGCAAATGTGGGGACAACTGCACTGCCAAATCCTCAATCAGCTGCCTGGTGAAGCGGTACCGTCGGATGCTGTCCCGTTCCACCATCGTAGCCAGGTCTGGGAATGGCCGATGGACAGCAGGCGCCGTGCAGAGGAGAAGTAAGCAAGATTGTCAGTCACCCCACATATGCGGCATTGAACACACTCAAGATCCCAACATACATCATTATGAGGCACAACTACATGAAGTGTGCAGTACCGGAAGGACATGTATGGTACATACATGGCCAGCATCTGTCAACACGGTCCTACAGGTGGCATCAATTTGTCCCAGGTTGGCCCATTGGATATCATGAGGCCGTGTCACAGTTCCCATCTCCTGCTGCCGTGTCACAATAACCCCCACAGTGACATGTGAGGACAGATGGGCCCCAGGCACCACAGCTCAACGACAGGTACATTCCCAGGGACCCTGTAATGCCACATGGACACTGGCATTACATGGAGTATCATGTATACACCACAGCAAAACAACCATGAACCCCACAGGTAGTGGCCCCACTTGCCACGGCAGGACAGACATGGACGTCTGTGACACACACGCACAACATCAGAGTCCATGCACACACAACGTGGATGTGGAGACTGTCTCCCATTGTGCACATGAAATCAGAGACATTGTAAACACTACATGCACAAAGACTGTGGAGGACCATCACTATTGTGCCACTGGGACACCCTGGCTCAAACATACCGTCCCACATGGGACTCACGGGGTATGTGACATGACATACACATACACCACTGTGAAATGTGACCATGGCACATGCACAGATATGAACAGTTGCACATCACAGTGGTCACGTACACGTAACACCCATGATCCTGTCCCCATGAACACGTGCACAGCCTGGGGGTGGCTGCCCACAGGTGACACCCACAGGACAACATGTACACCAACATACACACAATAGGAAATGCAGCCTTACATGCCTTATGATAAGGTTTGGACAGGCTGTCGTGATGTAGGTGTGCCCCTCACTCCCTGGGAGCTATCTGTGGCTGGCATATGTCCATCTGAGACAGGCATGCTGACATATGCCAGTCACATGTACAGTGATGCGTTGAACAGCAATGGACCGATCGGTGCCTCCGGCCGGCCCATTGCTTTCAATGTGTGCGGGTACGCGTTGTACCCCTGTGCGCGTTGAACAGCAATGGACCGATCGGTGCCTCGCCGGCCATTGCTTTCAATGTGTGCAGGTACGCGTTGTACCCCTGTGCGCGTTGAACTGCAATGGACCGATCGGTGCCTCCGGCCGGCCCATTGCTTTCAATGTGTGCGGGTACGCGTTGTACCCCTGTGCGCGTTGAACAGCAATGGACCGATCGGTGCCTCCGGCCGGCCCATTGCTTTCAATGTGTGCGGGTACGCGTTGTACCCCTGTGCGTGTTGAACAGCAATGGACCGATCGGTGCCTCCGGCCGGCCCATTGCTTTCAATGTGTGCGGGTACGCGTTGTACCCCTGTGCGCGTTGAACAGCAATGGACCGATCGGTGCCTCCGGCCGGCCCATTGCTTTCAATGTGTCGGGTACGCGTTGTACCCCTGTGCGCGTTGTACCGCAATGGACCGATCGGTGCCTCCGGCCGGCCCATTGCTTTCAATGTGTGCGGGTACGCGTTGTACCCTGTGCACGTTGAACAGCAATGGACCGATCGGTGCCTCCGGCTGGCCCATTGCTTTCAATGTGTGCGGGTACGCGTTGTACCCCTGTGCGCGTTGTACCGCAGTGGACCGATCGGTGCCTCCGGCCGGCCCATTGCTTTCAATGTGTGCAGGTACGCGTTGTACCCCTGTGCGCGTTGAACTGCAATGGACCGATCAGTGCCTCCGGCCGGCCCATTGCTTTCAATGTGTGCGGGCACGCGTTGTACCCCTGTGGCGCGTTGTACCGCAATGGACCGACCGGTGCCTCCGGCCAGCCCATTGCTTTCAATGTGTGCGGGTACGCGTTGTACCCCTGTGCGCGTTGAACAGCAATGGACCGATCGGTGCCTCCGGCCGGCCCATTGCTTTCAATGTGTGCGGGTACGCGTTGTACCCCTGTGTGCGTTGTACCGCAATGGACCGATCGGTGCCTCCGGCCGGCCCATTGCTTTCAATGTGCGGAGTACGCGTTGTACCCCTGTGCGTGTTGAACTGCAATGGACCGACCGGTGCCTCCGGCCGGCCCATTGCTTTCAATGTGCGGGTACGCGTTGTACCCCTGTGCGCGTTGAACAGCAATGGACCGATCGGTGCCTCCGGCCGGCCCATTGCTTTCAATGTGTGCGGGTACGCGTTGTACCCCTGTGCGCGTTGAACAGCAATGGACCGATCGGTGCCTCCGGCTGGCCCATTGCTTTCAATGTGTGCGGGTACGCGTTGTACCCCTGTGCGTAGTTGAACTGCAATGGACCGATCGGTGCCTCCGGCCGGCCCATTGCTTTCAATGTGTGCGGGTACGCGTTGTACCCCTGTGCGCGTTGAACAGCAATGGACCGATCGGTGCCTCCGGCCGGCCCATTGCTTTCAATGTGTGCGGGTACGCGTTGTACCCCTAGTGCGCGTTGAACAGCAATGGACCGACCGGTGCCTCCGGCCGGCCCATTGCTTTCAATGTGTGCGGGTACGCGTTGTACCCCTGTGCGCGTTGTACCGCAATGGACCGACCGGTGCCTCCGGCCGGCCCATTGCTTTCAATGTGCGAGTACGCGTTGTACCCCTATGCGCGTTGAACAGCAATGGACCGATCGGTGCCTCCGGCCGGCCCATTGCTTTCAATGTGTGCGGGTACGCGTTGTACCCCTGTGCGCGTTGAACACGCAATGGACCGATCGGTGCCTCCGGCCGGCCTATTGCTTTCAATGTGCGCGGTACGCGTTGTACCCCTGTGCGCGTTGAACTGCAATGGACCGATCGGTGCCTCCGGCCGGCCCATTGCTTTCAATGTGTGCGGGTACGCGTTGTACCCCTGTGCGCGTTGTACTGCAATGGACCGATCGGTGCCTCCGGCCGGCCCATTGCTTTCAATGTGCGGGTACGCGTTGTACCCCTGTGCGCGTTGAACAGCAATGGACCGATCGGTGCCTCCGGCCGGCCCATTGCTTTCAATGTGTGCGGGTACGCGTTGTACCCCTGTGCGCGTTGTACCGCAATGGACCGATCGGTGCCTCCGGCCGGCCCATTGCTTTCAATGTGTGCGGGTACGCGTTGTACCCCTGTGCGCGTTGAACTGCAATGGACCGATCGGTGCCTCCGGCCGGCCCATTGCTTTCAATGTGTGCGGGTACGCGTTGTACACCTGTGCGCGTTGAACAGCAATGGACCGATCGGTGCCTCCGGCCGGCCCATTGCTTTCAATGTGTGCGGGTACGCGTTGTACCCCTGTGCGCGTTGTACCGCAATGGACCGATCGGTGCGCACCCATTGACAATGGGCTTGCCTGGCAACGGACGCGTTTTCGAATTTCGAACGAGTCGGTTGCTGGAAAATCAGTTGGTCACCCACAACAATGTTGCAAAATCATGTATGTCATGAAGTTGAAGATTTGAAGGATGCTGTGGGCGTGTTTTGGTGCTGCTATTCCATGGATTGGCCAGATTCAGAAGATGCAAACGACTTGGACCTATCACTTTGGACACAAGGGACAGTATCTGCCTCTCCAGCACATATATATTGCTGGCTGTTCCCCTGAGAGCCCACTTGCCTGCACTACATGCTCCAAGACGACATCTGCCACTGCACTGCTGCTGTCTCTGCCCCTCTGGACCCTGCAATGGCACGTACTGTGGAGAGAGCCCCAGCCTTCAGCCTTGAAGAGAACCAGGCCCTGCTGGACAGCCTACTTCCACAGTACAGCAAGCTGTATGGGACACCAGGGGAGCAGGTGAGTGTTCTGTGCACTGCCTTTCTGAATGTGCATTTTGTGTGACTAGCAAGGCTGAGAGTCTGCACGCCACTGGCTAGCAGGCTCACTGAGTAGTTGTCACCCCCATAGTGTGTAGTGACTTGCACTGGACAGGTATGGTGCAGTGACAGTGCATTTGAACATGGTTTTACTTCCCATGCAATGATACCATGTAGTGACGTCTGGCAAACTGTCCATGGTCAGCTTTGCACTGCCTGTGTACATCATGTGCCCCTGTGTTTGAGACATGTATATACGACTGTGTCATGCACGGATATGTTGCATGTGTGGTAATGGCCTTTTCACTTTGTCATCCTCACAGGTTAATGCCCATCGGAAGCAGGAAATCTGGAAGGACATCGTCCGGGCTGTCCGGTCCGTGGGGGTCTACAAGCGCCGGATCCGCAACTGCCAGAAGAGGTGGCAGGACCTTCGGGGCTGGACCCGGAGGATTGCACGGGTCCAGCTGAAGCTGTCGCCTCCTCGCAGGAGGGGCGGAACACGGACCCTGACCCCCACATGCTCCAGATCCTGGCGGTGGTCTTTCCAGACCTGGATGGGCAGCTGAAGGCCAGACAGCAGCAAGGAGGGGTGAGTCAAAGACTGCACTGTGAACTCTGTATTACATGCTTTGTGCCCTCCTCTGGCCTGGTTCAACTGCCACAGTGCAGCAGTCATGTTGTCCAGGAGCCATGTCCCTCTATTGTGCACTGCCCACTGCTCATCTGATACCCAGGTGTGGCCCTTACAGTCAGGGAATTGTGTCACTTGGGACTGTGTCCTTGCAGTTTGCTTCACTAAAGGTGGGGGACAGCATCTGTTTCCCTGACTCTGTTGTGGGCATCATGGGTGGGTCCATTGTTCACACAACGCCTGGGTTTGGACATGTGATCTGCGTGTTGCTTTGATATGTGGTCCACTTGCTGAGCTGAGCCACCACATGTGCCTGGGGTATGTGGCACACGCCCATGCAGCGGGTGGGAACAATGTTTGTGCCCCAGGAGTGTGCAGATTACGTGTGTCACACATACATAGCCAGCTATCCACTGTCCAGGGCACATCCCTCATTCATGTGGAGCAGGACAGTCATGCCTACTCCAGGCCATGCAATGCACTCTGTACTCCCACTCCCGTGTATCAGCTGACACATTGTGCACAGTGATTTGACCCCTCCGGTGTCTGCCTCTGTGTCAGTGTGCTGTGGATTAGTTGCCAGGACTGCTGTGGTGTTTCTTGGTAGGGGCTCAGCATGCCCCTGGAGATGTGACCATAGGAGACGATACTTGTGTGTCACATAGGTGTTTGATCAGCTGCCCGTGCAGACTGGGGTATGCGAATGTGATGTTCAGGCAGCTGTTCCCCATTCACAGCAAATTGTGAGGGGCTCAGGTTCAGAGGGTAGTGTCACAGGTCTCCCATATGTCCAATAGGTGTGACCTGGACAGATGAGGGTTGAGATGATGTGTTGTGTGGGGGATGTACATGTGCACTTGTGCAGCTCCAGGACTTGCATTCCCCATGACCTACTATTGTGACACAGTGCATAGTGTTGTTGTCTGGCTGCCAAGTCATACATCACTGAGACAGTGATGTATGACTTAACAGTCATGCCTCTGCCATGGCATGTGTCAACTTATTTGTGGTCCTGCAGGGGAGTGACATGTGCTACATGCACACCATAGTGGCGCTGGCTATCAGGACATGGGTGCATCATGGTGTCTGTCGCTGGTATGCATCACATGCATTTCCTATTTGACTCTGGGCATCCCTTTCATCCGGAAACCTGTACTGACTCAGTGGCAAGAGCTGTGATGTGTCCACACCGTGTCCTCTGCACTGTCCAACTACTGTGTACTTGGTGCATGTGTCCACACTGGGGTGTTGCAATCCAACAGACACCAGACAGATGGGTGCAAGGCCATGTGGGATGTGAGTGCCATGCTTGGCATCAGACTGACAATTGGCTTCTCCTGTTCAGTTAGGGCACTTTTAGCAATGTACAACTAATGATGCCAGGGCTTGCTCTGTGATGTGCTGTGCTCACAGTGGTGTGTGCGTTTGGTGCAGGTGACTGATGTCTGTCTGTTTCCCCATTGTTTGCAGATACATCCACGGCCACGGAAGGGGACAGCTCCACGGACCAGGAGGAGCCAGAGAGCCAGACTGGGTCAGCAGCCGAGGAGTGGTCGGAGGGACCCAGTGGCACGGAGGGCGAGGGGAGCCACACCGAGGAATCCTCAGCACCATCCACCTCAGCTGAGGACCAGAGCAACTCGGAGGATGACTCCCTTGTGGAGGCGGGTGTCAGCAGCCACCACACCCCAGCTAGTGTTGCTGTCCCCGCCACCACCAGCACCACCACCGCCCTCCCATCGGCTCCCATTCCCCAGGTCCGTGGAGGCTCCCATGTTCGGGAGCGTGTCTCCTTTGGCCCAGGCACCGCACCCCCTGCCCCTGTGTCCCCTGCTGCCCTGAGTGAGGAGTCTGTGTACCTCCTTCGCCAGCTCCATGTAGGGCAGACAGCCATGCTGAGTGTCCTCCATGCGCACACCGCACTGTTGACTCAGCTGGTGTCGTTCATGGAGGGCATCTCATCGGGCATGTCTGACCTACAGAGGGGCAACAGGTCCATGGACTCCTCCCTGACGGCAGCAGTGTCCCTCCTCAGACAGTCCCTCACCCCTCCTGCCTCTGCTCCATCCACACTCCCCAGCACCTTGCCCGTCCCAAGCACACACACACCGGCACAGGCACACACCAGCACACACACATCCAGCACACAGACACACACGCCACAAACTAAACGCACACGCACGCACAGTCAGGGGACTGAAACCAGACTCACAGGGGATGGGGCCCTGGTACACACACACGCATCCACGGGCACTGCGCAGTCCTCAGTTGCCTCTCCCTCCAAAGCACCCTCCCTTGCCTCACCTGCAACCCCAAAGACCCAGCGCCTCTTCCTCAGTGACCTCGGCCTCTTCCCCTCCGATCCAGCTGCCCCAGCATCCAGGGGGAAGAGAAGCCCCCACACGGAGCAGAGTGCCCCTCGCCCCCGGACACCCTCCCCAGGCGCAGACAGACTGAGGCCCCCACCCGCAAGTCCCCCGGAGTGGTAAGAGCAAGACCCCGCCGCCGCCCTGCAGCTCAAGCACCAGGTCACCTTCCTCCATCCCTCAGGCCCCCACTCCACAGGTGCCCCCGCCACACCCTGCCCCAGGTTCCCCCACCCACAGATATACCATCCCCAAGAGGCTCCGGCCTTCTCCCCCTGCCACTTGCTCTCCCGGCACCACACCCCCGCTGCGCTTGTCTGTGCCACTGATGTGGTGAGGGTGTCCTCCCCCTCTGTCCAGCCCACCTTGCCTGTTCCCCATTCTCCTCCCCTGGTGGTAGGCACTGCAGTGGAGTCCACTACCACCCTGTCTGACTTGGGCACTGCAGTGGCGGACCTGTCCACTCCATCTGCAGGGTCCACTGCAGTCGTGCCGGCACCCACAACATCTGAGCCATGCCCCCAGTTGTGCCGGCACACACCATGTCAGACACCTCCACTGCAGTTGTCAGTGGCTCTCCAGCACCCACCACCCCTTCCCTGCTTCCTCCTGGTGAGCCCTGATCCTGTCCCTGCGGTGCCTGGCCTACCCCCCGGTTGCCCCTCCTAGTGGATTGTCCCTGGTTTTGTGCAGGCATGTGTAGGGTGGCATCTGCCACTGTCACCCACTTGTGACTTTGTTGATGGACTGGCCATTGGCCTTTGTTTATGTTCTACCGGACTTCTACTTTTAATGCCACATATGCTGAATAAAGCAACTTTCTGTTCTCTAGTGCTTTTGCTTCTGATGTACATGATGTTGATGATGCTAACAATGCCCTTGCTGCAGTGATGGTGATATTTGGTCTCATGATAATGAAGTGTTACTGTGCAGGAACCCATGTGGTCCAGGGGTTATGTGTCCTATCCTGTGGTGTATCCATGTCATCCATAGCAGCATCTGAGGGTGTCATGTGTTCAGTATTTGGCAATGAGATTTCCTACTTAGATTGGCAACTTCACATCTGTGGCTTCCACCCCTGCACATCTGTTGTGCCTGCCATTGTTCTATTCGTCTACTTCCCTGACCGTGTGGCCATCTCCAGTGAACATGCAGGTTTGGGCATCAATGGGGAAGGACTCATCTGTGTTGTCAGTGCAACATTGCTATACAAGTGTGTTGGATCTGTGCTGATGATTCCGTTGGCACTTCCATGACCAGGCTGATGGGACGGGAGCCCTCATTTGTTGCTAATTGTTGATTGTGTGTCCCATTGCTGCCATGGTATGGTATCTGTTCGCCTCACATCTGCAGTCTCCACAGGGTATCTGCATGTGTGTGCCCATTGGTGCAAATATGTGGGTCTGCATTCGGATGGTCACTTCTGTCATTGTGTCATTGATGATTGTTGACGGTGTCAGCCCCCATGGGTGTTGTTTGTCTGCACATGGCCAAAGTTATGTCTTATTTGCACTGCAGGATTTGGCTCCCCCAATTTATGTTGCAATGGGACACATACACTACTTTGCCACTGATGTGTTTGTTGTTCTGTGACCAGGAATCATCCATGCAGTTTGGCAGTTGCACCTCTTACTTTGTCAACACTTGCCTTTTGGTCACTGTGATGATGGGGGTTTGGACCCCATTGCCACAATGTTCAAGATGTGCTGCAGCTATGGACCCCACACTTGCCTTTTGGTCACTGTGATGATGGGGGTTTGGACCCCATTGCCACAATGTTCGAAATGTGCTTCAGCTATGGACCCCACACTTACATTTTGGTCACTGTGATGATGGGGGTTTGGACCCCATTGCCACAATGTTCGAAATGTGCTTCAGCTATGGACCCCACACTTACATTTTGGTCACTGTGATGATGGGGGTTTGGACCCCATTGCCACAATGTTCAAAATGTGCTTCAGCTATGGACCCCACACTTACATTTTGGTCACTGTGATGATGGGGGTTTGGACCCCATTGCCACAATGTTCAAAATGTGCTTCTGCTATGGACCCCACACTTACATTTTGGTCACTGTGATGATGGGGGTTTGGACCCCATTGCCACAATGTTCAAAATTGTGCTTCTGCTATGGACCCCACACTTACATTTTGGTCACTGTGATGATGGGGGTTTGGACCCCATTGCCACAATGTTCAAAATGTGCTTCAGCTATGGACCCCACACTTACCTTTTGGTCACTGTGATGATGGGGGTTTGGACCCCATTGCCACAATGGTCATGGCCTGCTTGCATTGTGGGTGCCACACACATATATGTGTGGCACATGTGCTAGGGGGTCACATTGTATGTTCAAAGTCATGTTCAGTGTTGTAGGCATTTGACACAGTCTACACACGCTTGTCATGGTGTTGGGGGGATGTCTTCTTCTTGCATTCCCTAGTTTGTGGTGTGCTGGTTGTGTCATGCATTGTCCATCCTATGAGTGGGGGTGGTAGTAGTGGTAGGCATCCTGCCCCCCTGGGTGAGGGTGGTAGTAGTGGTAGGCATCCTGCCCCCCCTGGGTGAGGGTGGTAGTAGTGGTAGGCATCCTGCCCCCCTGGGTGAGGGTGGTAGTAGTGGTAGGCATCCTGCCCCCTGGGTGAGGGTGGTAGTAGTGGTGGGCATCCTGCCCCCCTGGGTAAGGGTGGTAGTAGTGGTAGGCATCCTGCCCCCCTGGGTGAGGGTGGTAGTAGTGGTAGGCATCCTGCCCCCTGGGTAAGGGTGGTAGTAGTGGTAGGCATCCTGCCCCCCTGGGTGATGGTGGTAGTAGTGGTAGGCATCCTGCCCCCCTGGGTAAGGGTGGTAGTAGTGGTAGGCATCCTGCCCCCTGGGTGATGGTGGTAGTAGTGGTAGGCATCCTGCCCCCCTGTGTAAGGGTGGTAGTAGTGGTAGGCATCCTGCCCCCTGGGTAAGGGTGGTAGTAGTGGTAGGCATCCTGCCCCCCTGGGTGATGGTGGTAGTAGTGGTAGGCATCCTGCCCCCCTGGGTAAGGGTGGTAGTAGTGGTAGGCATCCTGCCCCCCTGGGTGAGGGTGGTAGTGGTGGTAGGCATCCTGCCCCCTGGCTAAGGGTGGTAGTAGTGGTAGGCATCCTGCCCCCCTGGGTGAGGGTGGTAGTAGTGGTGGGCATCCTGCCCCCCTGGGTAAGGGTGGTAGTAGTGGTAGGCATCCTGCCCCCCTGGGTGAGGGTGGTAGTAGTGGTAGGCATCCTGCCTCCCTGTGTAAGGGTGGTAGTAGTGGTAGGCATCCTGCCCCCCCTGTGTAAGGGTGGTAGTAGTGGTAGGCATCCTGCCCCCCCTGGGTGAGGGTGGTAGTAGTGGTGGGCATCCTGCCCCCCTGGCTAAGGGTGGTAGTAGTGGTAGGCATCCTGCCCCCTGGGTGAGGGTGGTAGTAGTGGTAGGCATCCTGCCCCCCTGGGTGAGGGTGGTAGTAGTGGTAGGCATCCTGCCCCCCTGTGTAAGGGTGGTAGTAGTGGTAGGCATCCTGCCCCCCTGGGTAAGGGTGGTAGTAGTGGTAGGCATCCTGCCCCCTGGGTGAGGGTGGTAGTAGTGGTAGGCATCCTGCCCCCCTGTGTAAGGGTGGTAGTAGTGGTAGGCATCCTGCCCCCCTGGGTAAGGGTGGTAGTAGTGGTAGGCATCCTGCCCCCTGGGTGAGGGTGGTAGTAGTGGTAGGCATCCTGCCCCCCTGGGTGAGGGTGGTAGTAGTGGTAGGCATCCTGCCCCCCTGGGTGAGGGTGGTAGTAGTGGTAGGCATCCTGCCCCCTGGCTAAGGGTGGTAGTAGTGGTAGGCATCCTGCCCCCCTGGGTGAGGGTGGTAGTAGTGGTGGGCATCCTGCCCCCCTGGCTAAGGGTGGTAGTAGTGGTAGGCATCCTGCCCCCCTGGGTGAGGGTGGTAGTAGTGGTAGGCATCCTGCCCCCTGGGTAAGGGTGGTAGTAGTGGTAGGCATCCTGCCCCCCTGGGTAAGGGTGGTAGTAGTGGTAGGCATCCTGCCCCCCTGGGTAAGGGTGGTAGTAGTGGTAGGCATCCTGCCCCCCTGGGTGATGGTGGTAGTAGTGGTAGGCATCCTGCCCCCCTGGGTGAGGGTGGTAGTAGTGGTAGGCATCCTGCCCCCTGGGTAAGGGTGGTAGTAGTGGTAGGCATCCTGCCCCCTGGGTAAGGGTGGTAGTAGTGGTAGGCATCCTGCCCCCTGGGTGAGGGTGGTAGTAGTGGTAGGCATCCTGCCCCCCTGGGTGAGGGTGGTAGTGGTGGTAGGCATCCTGCCCCCTGGGTGAGGGTGGTAGTAGTGGTAGGCATCCTGCCCCCTGGCTAAGGGTGGTGGTGGTAGGCATCCAGCCCCCCTGGGTGAGGGTGGTAGTAGTGGTGGGCATCCTGCCCACCCTGGCTAAGGGTGGTAGTAGTAGTAGGCATCCTGCCCCCCTGGGTGAGGGTGGTAGTAGTTGTAGGCATCCTGCCCCCTGTGTAAGGGTGGTAGTAGTGGTAGGCATCCTGCCCCCCTGGGTAAGGGTGGTAGTAGTGGTAGGCATCCTGCCCCCCTGGGTGATGGTGGTAGTAGTGGTAGGCATCCTGCCCCCCTGGGTGAGGGTGGTAGTAGTGGTAGGCATCCAGCCCCCCCTGGGTGAGGGTGGTAGTAGTGGTGGGCATCCTGCCCCCCCTGGCTAAGGGTGGTAGTAGTGGTAGGCATCCTGCCCCCCCTGGGTGAGGGTGGTAGTAGTTGTAGGCATCCTGCCCCCCCTGTGTAAGGGTGGTAGTAGTGGTAGGCATCCTGCCCCCCTGTGTAAGGGTGGTAGTAGTGGTAGGCATCATGCCACCCCTGGGTGAGGGTGGTAGTAGTGGTGGGCATCCTGCCCCCTGGCTAAGGGTGGTAGTAGTGGTAGGCATCCTGCCCCCCTGTGTAAGGGTGGTAGTAGTGGTAGGCATCCTGCCCCCCTGGGTAAGGGTGGTAGTAGTGGTAGGCATCCTGCCCCCTGGGTGATGGTGGTAGTAGTGGTAGGCATCCTGCCCCCCTGGGTGAGGGTGGTAGTAGTGGTAGGCATCCTGTCCCCCTGTGTAAGGGTGGTAGTAGTGGTAGGCATCCTGCCCCCTGGGTAAGGGTGGTAGTAGTGGTAGGCATCCTGCCCCCTGGGTGAGGGTGGTAGTAGTGGTAGGCATCCTGCCCCCCTGGGTGAGGGTGGTTGTGGTGGTAGGCATCCTGCCCCCTGGGTGAGGGTGGTAGTAGTGGTAGGCATCCTGCCCCCCTGGCTAAGGGTGGTGGTAGGCATCCAGCCCCCTGGGTGAGGGTGGTAGTAGTGGTGGGCATCCTGCCCCCCTGGCTAAGGGTGGTAGTAGTGGTAGGCATCCTGCCCCCCTGGGTGAGGGTGGTAGTAGTTGTAGGCATCCTGCCCCCTGTGTAAGGGTGGTAGTAGTGGTAGGCATCCTGCCCCCCTGTGTAAGGGTGGTAGTAGTGGTAGGCATCCTGCCCCCTGGGTAAGGGTGGTAGTAGTGGTAGGCATCCTGCCCCCCTGGGTGATGGTGGTAGTAGTGGTAGGCATCCTGCCCCCCTGGGTGAGGGTGGTAGTAGTGGTAGGCATCCTGCCCCCTGTGTAAGGGTGGTAGTAGTGGTAGGCATCCTGCCCCCCTGGGTGAGGGTGGTAGTAGTGGTAGGCATCCTGCCCCCCTGGGTGAGGGTGGTAGTAGTGGTAGGCATCCTGCCCCCCTGGGTGAGGGTGGTTGTGGTGGTAGGCATCCTGCCCCCTGGGTGAGGGTGGTAGTAGTGGTAGGCATCCTGCCCCCTGGCTAAGGGTGGTGGTAGGGCATCCAGCCCCCTGGGTGAGGGTGGTAGTAGTGGTGGGCATCCTGCCCCCCTGGCTAAGGGTGGTAGTAGTGGTAGGCATCCTGCCCCCCTGGGTGAGGGTGGTAGTAGTTGTAGGCATCCTGCCCCCCTGTGTAAGGGTGGTAGTAGTGGTAGGCATCCTGCCCCCCTGGGTAAGGGTGGTAGTAGTGGTAGGCATCCTGCCCCCCTGGGTGATGGTGGTAGTAGTGGTAGGCATCCTGCCCCCTGGGTGAGGGTGGTAGTAGTGGTAGGCATCCTGCCCCCCTGGGTGAGGGTGGTAGTAGTGGTGGGCATCCTGCCCCCTGGCTAAGGGTGGTAGTAGTGGTAGGCATCCTGCCCCCTGGGTGAGGGTGGTAGTAGTGGTAGGCATCCTGCCCCCCTGGGTGAGGGTGGTTGTGGTGGTAGGCATCCTGCCCCCTGGGTGAGGGTGGTAGTAGTGGTAGGCATCCTGCCCCCTGGCTAAGGGTGGTGGTAGGCATCCAGCCCCCTTGGGTGAGGGTGGTAGTAGTGGTGGGCATCCTGCCCCCCTGGCTAAGGGTGGTAGTAGTGGTAGGCATCCTGCCCCCCTGGGTGAGGGTGGTAGTAGTTGTAGGCATCCTGCCCCCTGTGTAAGGGTGGTAGTAGTGGTAGGCATCCTGCCCCCTGTGTAAGGGTGGTAGTAGTGGTAGGCATCATGCCACCCCTGGGTGAGGGTGGTAGTAGTGGTGGGCATCCTGCCCCCCCTGGCTAAGGGTGGTAGTAGTGGTAGGCATCCTGCCCCCCCTGGGTGAGGGTGGTAGTAGTTGTAGGCATCCTGCCCCCCCTGTGTAAGGGTGGTAGTAGTGGTAGGCATCCTGCCCCCCTGTGTAAGGGTGGTAGTAGTGGTAGGCATCCTGCCCCCCTGTGTAAGGGTGGTAGTAGTGGTAGGCATCCTGCCCCCCCTGGGTGAGGGTGGTAGTAGTGGTAGGCATCCTGCCCCCCCTGGGTGAGGGTGGTAGTAGTGGTAGGCATCCTGCCCCCCCTGTGTAAGGGTGGTAGTAGTGGTAGGCATCCTGCCCCCCCTGGGTAAGGGTGGTAGTAGTGGTAGGCATCCTGCCCCCCCTGGGTGAGGGTGGTAGTAGTGGTAGGCATCCTGCCCCCCCCTGGGTGAGGGTGGTTGTGGTGGTAGGCATCCTGCCCCCTGGGTGAGGGTGGTAGTAGTGGTAGGCATCCTGCCCCCTGGCTAAGGGTGGTGGTAGGCATCCAGCCCCCCTGGGTGAGGGTGGTAGTAGTGGTGGGCATCCTGCCCCCCTGGCTAAGGGTGGTAGTAGTGGTAGGCATCCTGCCCCCCTGGGTGAGGGTGGTAGTAGTTGTAGGCATCCTGCCCCCCTGTGTAAGGGTGGTAGTAGTGGTAGGCATCCTGCCCCCCTGTGTAAGGGTGGTAGTAGTGGTAGGCATCATGCCACCCCTGGGTGAGGGTGGTAGTAGTGGTGGGCATCCTGCCCCCCCTGGCTAAGGGTGGTAGTAGTGGTAGGCATCCTGCCCCCCTGGGTGAGGGTGGTAGTAGTTGTAGGCATCCTGCCCCCTGTGTAAGGGTGGTAGTAGTGGTAGGCATCCTGCCCCCCTGTGTGAGGGTGGTAGTAGTGGTAGGCATCCTGCCCCCCTGGGTGAGGGTGGTAGTAGTGGTGGGCATCCTGCCCCCCTGGGTGAGGGTGGTAGTAGTGGTGGGCATCCTGCCCCCTGGCTGAGGGTGGTAGTAGTGGTAGGCATCCTGCCCCCTGGGTGAGGGTGGTAGTAGTGGTAGGCATCCTGCCCCCTGGGTGAGGGTGGTAGTAGTGGTAGGCATCCTGCCCCCCTGGGTGAGGGTGGTTGTGGTGGTGGGCATCATGCCACCCCTGGGTGAGGGTGGTAGTGGTGGTAGGCATCATGCCACCCCTGGGTAGGGGTGGTGGTGCGCATTCAGGCCCCTGTGTGCATATGTGGCATTGGTGATGGGCATCCCGCCCCTATGGTGCTGCTGTTGCTGGTGTAAGTATATTCTGCATCCCTCTGTGTGTGTGTGATGTGTCGTGTACGTGTTGTATGTGTTTTGTGGTTGGTGTCTGGCTTACCTTCTGCGCCGTACGCGTCCGTGCCTGTTCCGGTAGTAAATGTAGAATATTGGTATGATCGGGACGAAGGGATTCATGGTTGGTTCGTGTCGTTCGTCCTTCTCGTTGCTTCGCGTCGTCCTCGTCGCTTCGCCTCGTCCTCGTCGCTTCGCCTCGTCCTCGTCGCTGGCGTGTTCGCCTCGTAGCCGTGGATCGTGTTGTGGCGCGAATCGGAGCTTATGTGCGCCTCTCCCGGATGCTTTGACGTGCCGTGCGTGAGCGACGGGTTCGGCGCGTACGGAAAGCGCATCGTACTTGTCCGGCCGGACGGGGCTGCATTTTTCCTTCCGTGCGACTCGATTCGGCGTTTCCGGATTCGCCTCGGTCGGAGAACAGGACCTGGTTTGGGTGAGTACGGCTCGGCCGGATTTTTTGCTGTTGTGCGCATCGTACTTGCTCGTTCGGTGTACTGTACGGATCGGTCGGGAAACAGGCTTTCGCATGGCTTTTTTCCCGACCGAATGGTATTGGGTGCGCCTCCGACCGAGATCGGAATCGGCCCCATAGTCATCTTGTGTGTCTAAAACAGTTCATTAATTTTCATGACATGAAATGACTTTGATTTTTGAACAACTTATCGATCATTTTCTGTCACATGTAAATATTACTGCTTATTTCATTCCAATTGCATTTATTTTTGAACTTTATGCCTGAAATGAAAAGCATTGCTTAATATGTACAGTACCTTTTTGCATTTTTACTATGTTTTTTAATGCTTTTAAGAAATATTTTTTAAAATATGCGGTACTCCATTTAATGTTTAGCATTTTAAATGTTTAGCATTTTTGTATTATCGTACACACGAAAGTGGAGTGGGTGTTGTATTCCTCTGAGGGTGTCCATAAACGGGCTTTCCAGAATCATGTCCTTATATAGGCACAATTCTCCCTGCCCTTATATAGGCATAAAATCCCAGTCCTTATTTAGGCATTAAACCGTGCACTCCAAATACAGGCATGGTCTCCGACATCCGTCCACCCTAACGTCACAACGAGTTCGTGAAGAACAGACCCTTAGGCTGCGGGAGTTTCCCTAGCCCAGGACTATTGATTTCTTCAAGGACTCATATATTATGCATGAACCATTATTCCTTAGGGGTTCATTCATGACGTCTTCCGCTGTCCGACTCACGTCAATGCTAACATTCTGAGGTAATTCTCAGGTATAAATATACCTTCCCTAGCCCCTGTAAATCAGAGGAGACCTCGACTTCAGAGGAGCCCGTTTCCCGGCCTGACGCACTGAGAAGACGCTGCCATCCCTGAACGCAGAGAGTCCAGCTTCCAGTGATCTGACTTCCCTTGCGGGGTGTTGGAGTTCGAGTCTGGCAAAGAGATTCCTACCTCTCTCATTCTTCAGGTATGGAGCTGACTAGAACCTAGAGGGACTCTTGGCATACTAGGCATACTAGGCTTAACATACTCTTAGTATACCATAGTAAAGAATACTTCACCTACTTCATACCTCTCCCTACACCTAGGTTAGGTTAGGTACATTGGGGTAGAACTAGGTTAGAAACGCATCGTATGAGTACTCGCATTTTTAGTCTATGTTATTTATGTAAATGCATATATGCTACAAAGATAATGCTATCGCAGTATTATTTATTTCTACTGCTCACACTGTACATTATTTATCTTGCATACTGTCTTGTGATCGTAACAGCACATTTTACTTACACCAGAAACAAGACTGTTCAATAAATTTTTTATTGAAACGCCCGTCTGTTCTTTCTGTGTAACTTGGAGAAAACTAAGCATGCACGATTGAGCTGAGTGAAATAGTTATCTATTGTTTCCACGACTCTGGGACACGTTCTGATTCTAAAGGGAAACAAAGTGGTCATGTTTTGCGGCTGCCAGAAACTACTCCCTTCTTGTCATCAAGGAGTTTCTAGTGGCCTCTGAGCTAGCTGGCACAAGTAATTAAGTTTAATATACTCGATAGGGACATACTGACCTTAGTCCTATGTCAAACCTATAGGATATATTATTCCAATGCGCAGAGCCTACTAGGGAAATAGGAGCTACACTACAGGAGTAGTGCTACTCGATGCCGAGAAGGCGTTTGACCGCGTCTCGTGGGATTTTCTTTGGGGGATCCTACAGTCGATGGGGTTTTGCCAGGGGTGTATTCAGGCTTTACAGGTTTTATATCGTTCTCCTGTGGCTAGGTTCTGTTCTATGGGACTAACATCTGAACCAGTTCAGATCTCTAGAGGTACACGCCAGGGGTGCCCCTGCTCTCCGCTCTTATTTGCGCTGTATATTAATCCTTTTCTGGATATGCTCGAGAGGAGCACCAGGATAAGACCGTTTACGGTGCGGCAGGATAAGTTTTGTGTCTTCGCATATGCGGATGACATTGCTATTGTAACATCTGATCCTGTGATGGCGCTACCCGAAATTGAACATCTGGCACATGAATTTGGCCGTTTGTCTGGTTATAAGCTTAATACGTCTAAAACCCAGATTCTTTGTACTAACCAAATTATGGATAATGACCCAAGAGTTGTTAGTGAGGTTATATATCTGGGCATCAAGATACGAATTTGTCTAAAAGAGTTGGTTGATGTCAACTGGGGGGCCATCACTGGTAATATTAAGCAATCCCTTGAGAGATGGGAATGTCTTCATCTGTCTTTGGTAGGCAGAGTCAATGTTCTTAAAATGAATATTTTGCCGAAAGTTTTATACCTTTTTAGATCGGTACCATTGGAAATATCTCAGTTGCAATTACAACAGCTTCAATCACTTTGTTCTAGATTCTTGTGGGCCCCGGGGAAACCACGCAGAGCGGCACGATTTATGACTCTTCCGCGGGACAAAGGGGGGTGGTCAGTCCCAGATTTCGCATTATATTATTATGCATGTATTATAGCAAATATACGACTATTATTGACTGGGGAAGAAGTTGATAACCTCGCTGAGGCCCCATCAATCTATCAGATGGTTCTGGGGACTGAGGCTAAAAATTGTTTATTTAAAATAATTGACGACAGCTATTATAAAAGAACTCGCTTTAAAATCTTGGGTGCAGTATATAAGGTTTGGAAGACTGTGCAAAAGAATCTGCAGATTGAAGGGCTCTCATTTTATACACCTATGTCCGCAGTAGGGCTTCTCCCATCGATATTTCATGATCATGTGGCAGGGAAATGGAGACTCTCTGGTATTACGCAACTGGGGCATCTTTTGGAGGCTGGCGGGCTTTACTCCTCTTTTTCAAACTTGGCGGATAAGTATCAGCTTCCCAAAAGTCAATTTTTTAAGTACCTTCAGATACGTGATTTTTTAGGTAAACATGTTAGGACGTTAAAACAACACAAGATAGTTGAAGCGATCAGAGGTCAGGAAAAAATTGGGGTTCTCTATAAAGTGTTACAAGCTTCCAAACCGGATGACTTAGAGAAACATAACCTTAAATGGGGGAATTCCCTAGGAGAGCAATCTGGCGTCCTTAGAGAATTCGATCGATATAGCAGAAAAAATTCTTATGGCTGCGAATTTAAAAACACAACATTATAAAACACTATTCAATCTGTATCACACTCCTGCAAAGATGAAGAAATGGGGGGGTCCCTATGATGGGAAATGCTTCCGATGTGGCGCAGATGATGCTGATATTTCTCATGTTTTTTATTCATGTATTAAACTGGCTGTGTTTATACAGCATATTGAGAGGTTTTTATCAGAGGTTACTGGAGTAGCTATAAAAATTTCGGCCTCGATAATGTTACTCGGGACTGGGGAAGATCTACTGCAAGGGATGCCAATATATGAATTTAGGGATCTCATTTTTATTGCTATGGCGGTAACACGGTTGTGTATAGCATCCACATGGCTCCATCCTGAGGCACCTTCTATTGAAATGTGGCACGCTAGGTTTTATAATACATATAACCTGGAGTTTAGCTTGTACTCTGTCAAAGGGCCAAGAAAACGAAAGTTGGTTGTGTATATATGGGGGGCTATGTTTGATCATTTTAACTGTTGAAATTACTCTCCTACTCTTTATTCATTATTGTATTCTGATTTATGATTTGTCTGTATTAAATGGTTCAATACTGTGGATTTCCAATAAAAAAATAAAAATTAAAAAAAGAAAGTGACTGGGTGATTTTATAAGTGCATGGGTACTGGTTGGGTGATTCCAGCACTACTGAGGTAGTGCCTGAGTGAATAAAGGAGTGCAAAGGTAGTGCCTGGGTGATCATATAACAGCATGACTACTTGCTGAGTGATTACATAAGTACAAGTGTACTGCCTCCGTGATAGAAGGAATACAACGTTAGCGCCTGAGTGATTATATAAGTACATGAAAAGTGGCTACATGATTCAAAGAGTGCATGGGTAATACCTAGTTGATTGCATGACTGTACAGGTACTGCCTGGATGTTTGCATGAGTGCAAGAGTAATGCCTGAGTGATTACAGCAGTGCATATGTAGTGACTAGATCATTGGAAGACTGCATGGGTAGCACTTGGGTGTTTTTATAACTGCATGAGTGTTGGGCCTAGCCAAATATAAAGCAGCAGACTATTACATGACTCAACCATAAGTCTCTCCATATTGTTAAAAGCATCCATACTAATGTCTCTACCTTTTCTAATCATCAACATATCTAAAAGAAATATAAATACAATCCATCTGGAATATAGTGAAACCTAGAAACTGAGACATGTAATAGATCTGCTTAAGTGAATGCATAACTCCATGCGTAGTGCTTGGGTGATTGGATGACTCCAAAGGTAGTCACTGGGTAATTACAGGAGAAGATGGACAGTGACTGGCTAATTCCATGAGTGCACACATAAACCTTGAGTGCATGGATAACTGTATAAATAGCACCTGTAGGCATAGATGAGTCACTGAGTAGTACCTACGTGAATAGATGAGTGCACCAGTAGTGTCTGGGTGATTCTATGAGTGCAAGAGTAATGTCTGAGTGATTACAGCAGTGCATATGTAGTGACTGGATCATTGGAATACTGCATGGTTAGCACTTGGGTGTTTTTATAACTGCATGAGTGTTGGGCCTAGCCAAATATAAAGCAGCAGACTATTACATGAGTCAACCATTAGTCTCTCCATATCATTAAAAGCATGCATACATATATCTCTACCTTTTTAAAACATCATCATATCTAAAAGAAATATATATACAATATTTCTGAAATATAGCGAAACCTAGAAACTGAGACATGTAATAGATCTGCTTGAGTAAATGCATATCTCCATGCGTAATGCTTGGGTGATTGTATGATTCCAAACGTAGTCGCTGGGTAATTGCAGGAGAAGATAGATAGTGACTGACTAATTGCATGAGTGCACACATACAGGTTGAGTGCATGGATAAGTGTATAAATACCACCTGAAGGCATAGATGACTCATGGAGTAGTGCCTAGCTGAATAGATGAGTGCAACAGTAGGGCCTGGGTGATTCTACGACTGCAAGGCTAGTGCCTGCGTTATTACATGAGTGCATACGTACAACCTGCATGATTTCAAGACTGCAGGGATAGTACATAACTAGTGCCTGGGTTATTGCATGACTGCATGGGGAATATTTGGGGGATTACTAGAGTACATAGGAAGTGAGTGGGTGACTTATAGGTCCATGAGTAGTGCCTGGGTGATTACAGAAGTACTAAGGTAGTGCCTGAATGATTACAAGAGTGCACATGTAGTGCTTGAGTGATTTTATAAGTGCATAAGTACTGGCTGATTGATTACATAACTACAAGAGTAGTGCGTGTGTGATTGAAAGACTGCAAGGCTAGTGCCTGGGTGGTTAAAGCACTGTATAGCTAATGCATTGGTGATTTCATGAGTACACGAGTAACGTCTGGGGGATTAAAGGAGTACATAGGTAACGCCTGGGTAATTGCATGACTACAGGGGTAATATCTGCGGATTTACATAACTACATAGGAAGTGACTGGGTGATTTTATAAATGCATGGGTGCTTCTTGGGTGATTACAGGACTACTGAGGTAGTGCCTGAGTGAATAAATAAGTGCAAAGGTAATGCGTGGGTGATTTCATAACAGCATGACTACTGGCTGAGTGATTACAAAAGTACAAGGGTAGTGCCTCCATGATTGAAGGACTGCAACAGTAGTGCCTGGGTGATTATATAAGTGCATTAGTAGTGACTACATGATTCAAACAGTGCATGGATAATACCTAGTTGATTGCATGAGTGCAAGAGTAATGCCTGAGTGATTACAGCTATGCATATGGAGTGACTGGATCATTTCAAGACTGCATGGCAACTACTTGGGTGTTTTTATAACTGCATAAGTGTTGGGCCTAGCCAAATATAAAGCGGAAGACTATTACATAACTCAACTATAAGTCTCTCCATATTGTTAAAAGCATGCATACATATGTCTCTACCTTTTCAAATCATCATGCTATCTAAAAGAAATATATATACAATATTTCTGGAATATATTGAAACCTAGTAACTAACACATATAATAGATCTGCCTGAGTGATTGCATAACTCCATGGGTAATGCTTGGGTGATTGTATGAGTGCAAGGGTAGTCACTGGGTAATTGCAGGAGAAGATGGATAGTGACTGGCTAATTGCATGAGTGCACACATAGAGTTTGAGTGCATGGATAAGTGTATAAATAGCACCTGAAGGCATAGATGACTCATGGAGTAGTGCCTAGGTGAATAAATGAGTGCCACAGTACGGCCTCGGTGATTCTACGACTGCAAGGCTAGTGCCTGAGTTATTACATAAGTGCATAGGTACAACCTGCATGATTGCAAGACTGCAGGGATAGTACATAACTACTGCCTGAGTTATTGCATGACTGCAGGGGTAATATTTGGAGGATTACTGGAGTACATAGGAAGGGAGTGGGTGACTTTATAAGTCCATGAGTAGTGCCTGGGTGATTACAGAAGTACTAAGATACTGCCTCAGTGATTACAAGAGTGCAACAGTAGTGCCTGGGTGATTATATAAGTACATAAGTAGTGACTACATGATTCAAAGAGTGCATGGGTAATACCTAGGTGATTGCATGAGTGCATAGTGATTGCATTAGTTCAGAGATAATATCTGGGGGACTACAGATCTACATAGAAAGTGCCTGGGTGATTTTATAAGTGCATCAGTACTGCCTGGGTGATTAGAGTAATACTGTGGTAGTGCCTCAGTGATTGCAAAAGTGTAAAGGTAGTGCCTGGGTGATTTTATAATTGAATACGCACTGGCTAAGTGATTGGAGGAGTGCATAGATCCTGACAGGGTGATTGGAGGAGTGCAAGGGTAGTGCCTGCGTGATTAAAACAGTGTATAGCTAACGCATTGGTGATTACATGATTGCAGCAGTTATGGATTCGGGGATCAGAAGAGTACATAGGGAATACCTGGTGATTCCATGATTGCAGGAGTAATATCTGCGAGATTACAGAAGTACATAGGAAGTGCCTGGGTGGTTTTATAAGTGCATGTGTAGTGCCTGGGTGATTTTAGTAGTACTACAGTAGTGCCTGAGTGATTGGAGAAGTGCAACATCCTGAGTAGTAGCAGAATACAGCTTCACTATTCTAGTACTAATCGAGTATACAGCATAGCTAACAGGAAAGCAACACTTCACTTATCTTTCATGAAAGTCTCCCCATATTTCTAAAACCATGTATGCATATGTCTGTACCTTTTGCTAGCAGCATCATTTATAAAAGTAATAAACACATAAATATATACCTGTGTTTTATACATCTATCATCTTCACACACATAACACATAGCGTAATATATGTGCAAGTAGACACATATCTCAATCACAACACCATCCACAGCTCAAAACTTCACAGACTACACTTCAATTTTCAAACAGACACTGAAAATTATGCGGTATATATGAAATATAATTTTCCTCACATCATACAAATTACTCTAATAAATAACATCTCTACAAACATCTCAAACCTCACTTTCAGACTGCTGCTTCACCATTCTACAACTACTTATAATGTTACACCTACCCAAATACAGAGCAGGAACCCTTCACATGTCTTTTCTAAAACTCTTACCATATTCCTAAAAGCATACATAAATATGTCTGTACCATAACACTATCCAAACCTTACAAATTCACAGAACAAACTTCCAATTTCAAGCAAACACCAAACATTATGCGGCATATTTCAACAGTACCTCTCTAGAAACTTAAAAAAAGAAGCCTAATAAATAATACCTTATGTCAGCATCTTTTAAACCACACTTTTGTGCTGTATCTTCACCATTCTACTACTACTCACAGTCATGAGCCTACCACATAAAAAACAACAACACCTCTTTATTATACATCATGCACCTTCAAATGTATAAGACATGTGAAAATATATATACAAGTAGAGACATACTTGAAACAGAACTCCATGCACACCTTAAAACTTGACAGACTCCACCTCCAAATTTAAAACAACAGCTAAAATTATGCGGTATACTACAAATGTACATATCCACACACTAATACAAACTACCATAATCACTAATCCATCTTCCAATATACACATATTACTATACAAAATCTATTTCAAACAACATTTAAGTACAATAAAACAAACTTCAATACACATCTCTACATTTAATAATATATTTCAAATATCACAGTTCATCAATAATTTTTACGCTGCCCCCTTTTTTTTTTATAAACTAAAAAAAAATAGTGGCAGGCCGCGGGCGATGGGGTCCCCGGGGACATTAATGGCCTGAGGAGGGGGGCCACGTGGTCCCTCTGCTTATTTTTTAATATGTTGGCAGGCCCCGTGGGTGGGGTCCCCGGGGCGAATACCAAATAATGAAAGTCGGGCGTTTTTTTTTCTTTCGAGTTTGGAGTCGCGACTCCAACGCGGCTCTCAGCGCAGCCCCCCGTGTAACGTCGCGTTAGATTCGCGAATTCACCTTAAATAAATAATTAAGTAGTATATAATTTATAAAGTAGTGTTGTATTTGTGAAGTTGTTTTAAAGAGGTACTGTGATTGAAGTTAATGACAAGATTAAAATTGATAGAGTTGTTAAAAATATATAAAATTAAAAATTAATAGTTAAACTAGAAAAGTGTGTTGTGTTGTAGTACATTGAATTCATGCTTTTGCGGATTCGGGTCGGGTGTGTGAATCCACAAAAAATGTTTAAAAAAATGTGTGTAAAAAAAATTTATATTCAGTATTATGTTATAGGGTGGCTCTATAAAGAGCCCTTGTTTTCATTTTGAGTTTGTTGTAGCTACATGTAAGTGCGGATGCACAGCTTTAGGTTGTTGAGAAAAACTCTGTTTCCTTGATCTGTGAAGTGTACTCCATCACTTCTGTAGATGTCATCCATATCAAAACGTAGATTGTTGTTATATATGGAGCCCATCCTATGGTCTCTGAGGTAAGCAGAAACAGCTTTATTGACATTCTTTCTAGCTTTCTCAATCTGTGGACAGAATTGATTTGACCACTTCCATTTCTGTCTTTGGCATATATTAGAGTATACAGAGACAGTTTGAGGTAAAAGCAACATCAATTGTGCAAAGGTGTCCTTCATTAGCATTTCCAGACCTACCCCAGTCAATGTGCCTAGGTCATTGCCACCACAGTGCACAATCATGAGGTCAGGGGGTTGGAGATGCAAAAAGGTTTTACCCAAAGGCATCAATTGGTGTCACTTTAATCCTCTCTGTGCAATCCATTTAATATCCACATTTTGCAAAGCTAGGACTTTGTCAATACCTCTGCGTTCAGCATACCTTTGCACCAGAAAACATAGCTGTGCCCAACAATCCATACTGTAAGCATCTTGAAGGGATGTCTGGAAGTAATGGAAAGATGTCTGTAGCTGAGGTAGTCAGTTGGTAGAATGAGAGGTATCTAAAATGGTGGACAAGATGCTGTTTTTGTTTTGATTGGCTGTTTAAGAACATTGTATATTGAAATATAGGGTGCATGTTACTTTTTAAAAAAAAGCATGTTTCTTATCGGTTAATAAAAAATGTTTGAAAGGTACAGTAGATAGGATAAGGTGATATTTTGGAATTGTCAACTTCACTTGCTGTTTGCATTTGCAACATTGTGTGCTGAACTTGAAAATATGGTGAACTTGTGACCTGTCAGTTCAGTTGAATGTTGCATTAACTGTTACTATGGAAACCGGCATTAAGCAGAATGGGAGAAGGGTTGAAACTTAACTGTGGACTTAAAATGTGAAATTGTAATTTATATGTAGGTGATATCTTATTAAAGTAAGATTTCCCAAGTCAGTACTATCTTTAGAAGTGGTGTGTTCTGAAAAAATAGTGGTATTTTTATTTGTAATATATTTTTGAACTCCCGTATGGATTTGCGGCTCCATCACGTTGGTGCACGGTGGAGTCGCGACTCCAAAAATTTCCAGAAGCAGTTTGGGCACTTTTAGAAGTCAGTTGGTAAGGGTTCATATGTCTAACCAATAGAAATGTGTTTTACAATTTGAAATAATGTAGGAAGCAATGTGATTTGTTACTTACATGTATTTGTGTGGAGAAAGAGGGAAACTTTGCCATTACTGGTTTTACGTAGTTGAGAGTGGTGCATTACATTGATTGTGTGCATAAGAAAATCTTTTATAAGTTTGTGATATTTGAAATTCTTTTTTTTTTAAATTTATTTTTATTATTTTTGCAAAGGGTTCAAACACCAAATATACAAACAGAAAATCAACTATCACATATCTTTTCATATTCATTTCATTTTTCTTAGGGGGGTAATATTATACAATTAAAAAATAGCAGTAAGAGAGACTAACTAATTAATAGAAAAACACACAGAGCAGGAGGAAAAAAAAAATTAATTGACAGCTTAACGCTGAATCATATCATGCCAGATAGCATTAAATTTTCGTAGTGCCTTAGACCCTCTGATTTTAGCCAAAGCTTTTTCTCGTGCAAAAATTTCAATAAAAATACTCCACCACTCCATTACATTACACGGCTTTGGAAAGATCCATTCCCGGGCTATAGCCAACCTAGCAGAGACTATAGCTATAGTCATTAAAGCCTTCTTCGCTCTATTAACATCGTCTCTGTAGCTCAGCATTATCTCAGTTGTTGAGAAAGCCTCATCTAAGCCAAACTGATTTCTTAATGCATTCCGAACTCCTTGCCAAAAGGTCGTTAACATAGGGCACATAGCAAACATGTGAACAATATTTACTCCATATCCCCCACATTTAGGACAACACGTCTTGTTACTTGAGAGCTGCGTGGTTACTTGCCCCCATCTAACAATTTTATCAGGTGTGTAATACAACATACATATGGTTTTAAATTGCTGAAGCCATAAATTCATAGACCATACAGCATCTTTTACTGCAATAAGTGCAGCTTCTATGGTTGTAACAGATATTTCCTCCCCAAGCATTGCACTCCACTTCTCAGCTAAAAGGCCAATAGTATCCGGTCTTTCCTGACTAAATATTTGATATGCAATACAAATTGATTTTCCTTGAAAAGGTTCATGAAAAAAAGTCAATAATTGATAGGGTTCCACTGTTTTGATTCCTTGTGATCTCAAGAAATAATCCCTAAATTGGAGATATTTATAATAGTGCTGTCGTGGTAGAGAAAAGGAGTCTTTCAACTCTTGAAAAGTACGAAAGCCCTCCATATCATATAAATCTCCGAGTTTATCCACCCCCAGACTAGCCCATTGTTTGGCTATACTATCCTGAAAAATGTCTGGGAGGAATGGGTTATCCCACAACGGGAGCTTATTAAAAAAATTGGCAATGAGTACATATTTGATATTTCTCGCCAGATTGTAGCTATGTCCCTTAGGGTCTTAAAATGTACCCTTTTATAATAGTTAGGGTCATGTGTACGGTAAAGAAATCTATTCCTGTCCTGATTTAACAACAGCTTATGGCTAAAATCTTTGTCCTTGCTAGAGAGAAGGCTACGAAGTCTGCTCGTGAATGAAGCCCAATAATATAATTTAAAGTCAGGCAGTACAAGACCACCTTGACTATAGGGGTATTTTAAAAACTTAATAGCCCGACGTGCCCGCCTATACCCCCAAATAAAACTACCTACTATCCCGTCTAATTTCTTAAAGAATAAATTCTGTAATTTCAAAGGAATAGATCTAAATAAATAAAGAAACCTAGGAAGGATTGTCATTTTGACAATATTGCATCGTCCAATGATACTAATGGGAAGCTTATGCCAATTCTTAAGTTTCCTAGTAGTATCAATCAAGATTGCTTCATAGTTTAATTTAATGATGTTTTGAATGTTTGGAGTAATATGAACGCCAAGATATGTAGTTTCCGGACAATGTCCCATTATGGGGGTTTCTGGTGTATAGTTCAACAAAATCTGAGTTTTGTCGGTATTCAATTTATAACCGGAGAAATGACCAAATCTGATAGCCTCCTGATTAAGTAATTCTACCGACTGGATTGGATCTATCGTAAAGATTGCGATATCATCCGCATAGGCATTAAGTTTTAGCTCGTTAGGTCCACAAGATAGTGGCTGAATACCCTCGTTCATCATGAGAGTCCGGATAAAAGGTTCAAGGTATAGGGCAAACAACAGGGGAGATAAAGGACACCCCTGCCGTGTACCCCTATTTATCCGAAAGGCCCTAGATTGTAGCCCCTCATAGCTTAGTTTGGCCTGGGGTGAGCAATAAAGTGCCTTTACCCATGTCAAATATCGATCGGAGATTCCCATTGCCAAAAGGGTAGGCCATAAATAGGCCCAAGCCACCCGGTCGGAAGCTTTTTCTGCGTCTAGAAGTATCATCCCTAATTTACTCTTAACTTGTTCGGCCAAATCAAATGCCATGATGGCAGTATTAATATGAGTGGTCGTATCTCTTCCCTTAATGAAGCCATGTTGTTGCCCCGAAACCAATTTTACCATAAATGGAGACAGGCGATTTGCCAAAATCTTAGCGAACCATTTAGCGTCCGCATTAATGAGTGAGATCGGACGATACGATCCGCACGCTGCCGTCGGTTTATTCTTCTTTAAAAAGAATACCATATTCGTGTTATCCCATGAGGGAGGAACCGCCCCTGTTTCTTCTATTTCTTTAATCACTCCTATAAACAATGGGGTTAAGATGTTCTTAAAAATTTTGTAGAATTCAATCGGGATCTGATCTTCGCCAGTGGCCTTGCTCATGGCGAGGGAAGTCAGAGCTAACCATGCATCCTCTACCAATATCTCCTGTTCCAGTTGAGCAGCCTCTTGGGTTGTTAAAGATGATATCCGCGCTTTATCTAAATATTGAGATACCTCCCCTAGTTCAACCAGATTTGAAGGGGCATATAAATCTTCATAAAAAAGAACAAATTGCTCCAAGATCGCCCTAGCTTCCGTGTAAATCACATTATCCACTCCTTTAATCTCAGCTATCTTATTTTTAGATTTTTTATCGGCAATTTTATAGGCTAGCACTCTCTCGATTTGTTCACTATACTCGTACTGTTCCGAGCGAAATTTATTAAAGACCACTGCTGCTCTTTCCTTAATAATCTCTAATGCCTTCTACTTTGCCTCTACTAGTTTAAAATAGATTAATAATTGATGGTCATCCTGTCTTCTAATAGATTGTGCATAGGGTCCTAAGAGTCTCTTTAGCAGCAGCCTCTTTGGCTTTATTTTTATACAGTATGAATTGCTGAGTACTACCTCTAATGAACGCTTTCATAGAGTCTCAAACCATGTGAGAAGAGGCAGTATCAATATTAAAACTCAGAAATTCAGCCAAGAGTTTACCCATATGCAGCGTGTACTCCTCGTCGGATAACAAATAGCGTGGAAAAGAAAAGGGCCGACCTGCCTTAACAGCCCCTGTTGGTCGAATTATTAATAAAATTGGGTTGTGATCTGAAGTGACCTTCGGGCAGATCTCCATCTTTGCTGTATTCAAAACTGCATTGCTAACCCAAGCCATATCCAGTCTCGAATATTGCCTATGTGGACAAGAATAAAATGTAGAACCCGGGGAGTCTGGATGTAGGATTCGCCAAGCGTCATGTATATCATGTACCCTTGCTAATTCCAATATTGAGTTCCTTACTTTCCCCATCCTTAGAACCGAACATCGAGAAGTTGTGTCTAAAGTCTGATTCATAATACAATTGAAGTCTCCCATAACTATTAGGGTTCCCTGGAATTCAAGTAGATTAAGCATTAGCGTATTAAAAACCGAGGGGTCATCTATATTAGGCCCATAGATCACTGCTAGAACATATTTAGTATCATAGATAACTAGTTGGGCTATAGCCCATCTTCCTCTCCCATCTGCCATGGTCCGTTCAATTCTATACCCCAAAAATTTACTGGCCAATATGGCAACCCCCCTTATTGAAACCCTTTGAGAAGAGCAAACCACAGTATTATACCCTAATTGGTTGAATAATGCCCTATCCTTAAACGCTATATGTGTTTCCGTAACCAAAACAAAATGAGGGCGATACATCTTTAATTCTTCTCTAACAAGTTGTCTTTTGCGAGCAGCATTCAGCCCAGATACATTCCAGCATAAAAAATTAATCACTGCCATTTATTATAACCAATACCTCAGTTAGTGCAAAATTCCTGCCTGTTCGTATAGAAACCATCCCCCTCTAAGAAGAAAAAAATCTTTTTAAATCCTTTGCTTTAACCCTACAGCCAGCAACCCTCCCCACCATCCCTCCCTTCTCTCCCACCCCGTGCCTTGAGAAAGGAATCACCCCCTTACTACTGTCTAATAGACAGCTTTTTAGGAAGTTCAGATGCAGAGTGTCCCTTCAGCAGAAAAAAAAGAAAAAGAACCCTTTTCTAAGGCATGCAGACATCTATGTGCAAGAAAGATTACCATCTCCAATTATTTGTCCCGGACATAAGGAAAAAGAAAGAAAAATCTATACAAAATGCAAAAAGTGTACAGGTTATTTCCCAGACTCCTGTCGCCAAGACTTCAGCACTTCTTGAGCCTCTTGCTCTGAGAAGACCATCCTAGTGTGGCCTTCTTTCAATATTTTTAGACGCCCAGGCTCCTGAAGATAGACCTGTGCCCCAGCCGCCTTCAGAGGATCAATCATTTGCCGAAGTCTCCAACGGCGATCCATGGTATCCTTACAAAAATCAGATCTAACAAACATTGAGAAAGATTCCGTATGAACTGGAGTAGTAGGCCTAGCTTTGATGAAAACTGCTTTCTTAATAGGAAATTTCCTAGGTAGATTAAGATGGGTCTAGGAAAACGGCCAGGAGGTCTATTAGTAACCAGTGGTAGTCTGTGAGCCCGTTGGATTTGGCTATCCCAGTCGGCCAATTCTGGAAAAGATCTCTGAAATAAGTTGACCATATAAGTTCGACAGTCTGTTCCTTCCGTCCCCTCTGGCACCCCAAAAACTCGCAAATTATTGCGTCGCTGTCGATTTTCTAAATCTTCGACCTTCATTTGTATAGATTTTATTTGAGTGTCATGTGTGTCTGTACACTTCAATGTTTGACTCATATGATCTTCGGTTTCAGCTACCCTCTGTTGTAACTCAATAACATCAGTGGTAATAGCGGCAATTTGATTTTTCAAGTCTGACAAGGTAGATTTAATTGTAGAGCTATCGGCTCTAGCCTCGGCATAGTATGTTTGGGCTTCAGCTCTTTGTGTCTGTAGTGCCTTAAAAATTTCTTGCAATGAAATCTGTTCAGCTGTCTGGCTAAGTTCACCTGTCTGGCCCATCGGTCCCTCTTGATTTTCTTGATTTGCTAGAATGGCCACTGAAGGCGTTATAAGGGGAAGCATTGACGATAGCCTCTGATTATTAGTATCTCTAAAGTCCTTGCTATTAGCCCCAGTACCATCTTTACCTTGCCCCTTCTCTGCCACTAGAGGAGCTGGAAGAACCTGGGTAGTCTGAGAAAGCAGCTCGGGGCTAGAGCCAGAGAGGCGTGAAATCATTCTCTTCACCTCGCCCTTCTTCGTAACCCATTTTTGAAGCGGACTACTAGTTATTACAGACGTAGCAGACTTAGCAGACTTGAGAGCAGTGTCACTTTGCTTATCAAGAGTCTTCTTTTTGTTGTATCTCTGAGCTCTTGGTTTGCCAATCCCCTTGTTCTGTTTATTAGTCGGAGTCCCCTCTTCACCACACTCCACAGTAGATTCATCACAACTGACTGTAACCCAATCGTTACTAGTAGGATATTTGAAATTCTACAAATCAATTTGAAAGGTGAGTTATAAATTTGTGAGGAGAACTATGTAATAGGTTTATTTTTAATCAATAACAATTATTGATGAACTGTGATATTTGAAATATATTATTAAATGTAGAGATGTGTATTGTAGTTTGTTTTATTGAACTTAAATGTTGTTTGAAATAGATTTTGTATAGTAATATGTGTATATTGGAAGATGGATTAGTGATTATGGTAGTTTTTATTAGTGTGTGGATATGTACATTTGTAGTATACCGCATAATTTTAGCTGTTTTAAATTTGGAGGTGGAGTCTGTCAAGTTTTAAGGTGTGCATGGAGTTCTGTCTCAAGTATGTCTCTACTTGTATATGTATTTTCACATGTCTTATACATTTGAAGGTGCATGATGTATGATTAAGAGGTGTTGTTTTTTATGTGGTAGGCTCATGACTGTGAGTAGTAGTAGAATGGTGAAGATACAGCACAAAAGTGTGGTTTAAAAGATGCTGACATAAGGTATTATTTATTAGGCTTCTTCTTTTAAGTGTCTAGAGAGGTACAGTTGAAATATGCCGCATAAGTTTGGTGTTTGCTTGAAATTGGAAGTTTGTTCTGTGAATTTGTAAGGTTTGGATAGTGTTATGGTACAGACATATTTATGTATGCTTTTAGGAATATGGTAAGAGTTTTAGTAAAGACATGTGAAGGGTTCCTGCTTTGTATTTGGGTAGGTGTAACATTATAAGTAGTTGTAGAATGGTGAAGCAGCAGTCTGAAAGTGAGGTTTGAGATGTTTGTAGAGATGTTATTTATTAGAGTAATTTGTATGATGTGAGGAACGTTATATTTCATATATACCGCATAATTTTCAGTGTCTGTTTGAAAATTGAAGTGGTCTGTGAAGTTTTGAGCTGTGTATGATGTTGTGACTGAGATATGTGTCTACTTGCACATATATATTACGCTATGTGTTATGTGTGTGAAGATGATAGATGTATAAAACACAGGTATATATTTATGTGTGTATTCCTTTTATATATGATGCTGCTAGCAAAAGGTACAGACATATGCATACATGGTTTTAGAAATATGGGGAGACTTTCATGAAAGATAAGTGAAGTGTTGCTTTCCTGTTAGCTAGCTGTATACTCGATTAGTACTAGAATAGTGAAGCTGTATTCTGCTACTACTCAGGATGTTGCACTTCTCCAATCACTCAGGCACTACTGTAGTACTACTAAAATCACCCAGGCACTACACATGCACTTATAAAACCACCCAGGCACTTCCTATGTACTTCTGTAATCTCGCAGATATTACTCCTGCAATCATGGAATCACCAGGTATTACCTATGTACTCTACTAATCCCCGAGACATAACTGCTGCAATCATGTAATCACCAATGCATTAGCTATACTCAGTTGCAATTACAACAGCTTCAATCACTTTGTTCTAGTTCTTGTGGGCCCCGGGGAAACCACGCAGAGCGGCACGATTTATTACTCTTCCGCGGGACAGAGGGGGGTGGTCAGTCCCGGATTTCGCATTATATTATTATGCATGTATTATAGCAAATATACGACTATTATTGACTGGGGAAGAAGTTGATAACCTCGCTGAGGCCCCATCAATCTATCAGATGGTTCTGGGGACTGAGGCTAAAAATTGTTTATTTAAAATAATTGACGACAGCTATTATAAAAGAACTCGCTTTAAAATCTTGGGTGCAGTATATAAGTTTTGGAAGACTGTGCGCAGTAGGGATTCTCCCATCGATATTTCATCACCAGCGGTAGGTTTATCCCGCATCCTATCAAGTTCCTGCCATTCCTAGAATCTGAATCTGTTTTTATACTTGCTTTTTCCTATTGGTTTTTAAATCTGCTCTTAATCTTTGTTGTAATTCTACGCACACAACCTTCGTTTTAAAACAATGTTATATTGATCTTAGCACTGCACTCAGCATTTTATAGCCTGAAACATTCTTATCGTCTTTTTAAAAGTTTGGATTGCATTACTTGAAATCTCAGGTCACAGCCCTGTTCCATCGCGGCAAGTGCTGATTGTGTGGAGGGCCGGTGAACCGGAGGTACTTTAGCCTCACTTCCGGTTCATAGGGGACAGCTGGTGGTTTGCGCGCCATTCACTGCTCACTACCACATAAGTAGGATGCCAGTGCAGACGCGCAGCGGGCGCGCCGGCGGCACGCCAAAGGCAAGCCCGTCTGCGCCCGTCCGCGCCTGGACCCGGGCCCAGGGCCATAATCCCTGCCCGTCGCACACTTATACCGGAGTCCAGACTGACTTATTCACGAAATACTCTAATGAGCTATAATAGATCCTACATGATGCCCAATTGCCAGCAGCTCGACCCTTCCAAAGAAGTAAAATCATGTATACATTGCCAAACCAAATTTTTTTTTTCATAAATAAGATCAGCCAACATAGGGACAAACTATCCACGTCAACAACCAATCTCTCCTAAAAAGTATTAGGCTTGCTTATTAATACAGGCTCTCTAGTTAAACATAATGTAGAATTTGCTGAACTGCTGACAGCACACAAGATAGGTATGGCTTTTGTCACTGAAACGTGGGCAGATAGCTCCCCGGATCCCGACCTAGTCTAAGCCATTCCCCCCGGATTTTCCATAATTCGAAACGACAGGCAAGAGAAACAGGGAGGTGTCCTAGCAATCATTATTAAAGACACTCTAAATATATTAGGTTCATCTGAAGGAAGTAGTACATAATGTGAACTGCTTTCCTTCAAAATTACTTTAAGTGACAACTATACGTTCAAGGGAACATTACTGTATAGACCCCCAGTTGCCAACATTTTTTTTGAAGATCTGATTAGTCCTATAATCGAATCAAGTTTTGAATCAGAGGATTATTCCATCCTAGGTGATTTTAATTACCATCTAGAAAACAGAAATGATAACAACACAGCATCGATTATAGAGATGATGGCCAGTGCAGGAATGGAACAAAAAGTCAAGCACTCTACTCATGAGGCCGGTCATACTCTCGATGGCATATTTACATCCAGCCCCTATTTGAACATCCAAGAGACCCTGCCCATTCCATGGTCAGACCACAAAGCCATTATATTTGCAGTATCTAATATTAACTCCTCCCAAAGCACCCATAACTCCTACAAGACAACCAAAGGGCGCAATTGGAGGAACATTAACCCCCTGGCACTGCAAAACGCTCTAGCACCTTCAAAACCAGTTCTATTGTCGGAGACAAATCTAGCAACAGATAACCTCAATAAGTGGATTACGTCCGTGCCAAAAAATCTGAACCTTGGTTTTGCGATGCACTGCGCGCTCAGAAACAACTATGCAGAAAAATAGAGAGACGTTGGAGACGGAACTATGATGAAAGTGAAAAATCCCTTTATGCACAGTCACTAACTGTCTACAAAAAAATGATCCTGGACAGAAAAAGTAGATATTTTTCAGACAAAATTCGCCAGGCAGGTAATTCTAGTAAATTACTTTTTTTAACCCTCAAAAAGCTAGTCACATTACCAAAACCAATAAAAACAGACAGTAGTGTTGAATTCTGTAACCGTCTTGCAAGGATAAGGTGCAAAGTATTTTTGATACTCTCTCAGACAAAGGAACAGACGACATAAGAGCTTCCCCTACCATAACTCTCACAGGTCCTGATAAAATCTTAGATACATTTGTACTATCGAGCATGGAACAGATTTCACAGATAGTAAGCTCCACAAAATCCGGAGCTCCTACGGACCCCTGCCCGCCAAAAATATTTCAAATGGCTTCAGATAGTGTTAGCGAACATCTTCGCTCACTGTTTAACGAAATCATCAATACAGGCATATTTCCTGATATATGGAAAACGGTCTCAATTTTGCCCTTATTGAAAAAATCCAACCTAGATCCCAGCAATACTAGTAATTATAGACCCATCGCCAGGATTCCTTTTCTAGCCACGGTATTGGAAAAGATTCTTAACTCACAACTGTCTGCATTTGTTTCCTCAGCAGACCTGCTGGATTCCTCACAACATGGTTTCCGGCAGGGACATAGCACGGAGACTGCCCTGTTAAAAGCAGTAGAGGAGCTCCGGGCAATACTGGATACGGGTGCCAAGGCCGCCTTGATCCTTTTAGATTTATCTGTGGCGTTTGACACCGTGAATCACGACATTCTAATCGGAAGGCTCCAAGTAGCAGGTGTCAAGAATACTGCTCTTAACTTGATCAAATCTTATCTGAATAACAGGTGTCAATATGTTCAGATTGGCGACTCCTGCTCTGAGCGGTTTTCGCTTCCTTGTGGAGTGCCGCAGGGTTCAGCATTGAGCCCTACATTGTTCAATATATATGTCGCCCCCCTAGCGGACATTATCAGGCAGTTTGGCTTTTCTTTAGTCTCATACGCGGACTACACTCAAATAGTGGTGTCCATCACAAACAACTCAGAGGAAACCGCTGAACGTTTCAGTCAATGTATGTCCTAAATTGACCAGTGGATGACAGCAAACTGCCTAAAGTTCAATGGGAGCAAAACAGAAGTGCTCCTGTTGGGATCTGACACTTCCTTCTGGACACAGAACTGGTGGCCTTCAAATATGGGATCGCTCCCGGCCCCAGTCTGTAAGGTGAGGAATCTGGGCTTCATCCTCGACGACAGAGTCACATTTCAACATCAGGTCAGCAAGGTCTCCTCCTCGGTCTTTCTGGTACTAAAAGCAATTAGAAAAGTGCGTAAATTTATTCCCTGCGAAGCAGTAACAACCCTGGTAACAGCATTAGCCCTGGCCAGACTTGACTATTCTAATGCTTTTTATATTGGCCTTCAGAAGCAATACATGACCAAACTCCAACGGGCACAAAATGCAGCTGCCAGATTGCTGCTGGACATTGCTAAATTCCAGCCTATTGCCAATGGCTTAAAGAAACTTCACTGGCTTCCCATGATAAAGAGGACAGAATTCAAATCCCTTTGTCTAGTTTACAAGGCTCTGCAGGGAACCGGAACAATGTTTTTGAGACAACACTTTTCTTGGTACCAGCCTGCTAGAAACCTTCGTTCATCTCAGAGTAAACTTCTTCAGACACCCAAATATAAGAAAGCACGTTGGGGAGGAAGAAGCTTCATTCTGGGTACAGTGAAACAGTGTAACTTACTCCCGATAGAGATCAAGAATAGCCCGACATTACTCACTTTCAGGAAATTACTAAAAACCTGGTTATTTGCTAGCTAAATTCCACTTTCATTATCCAGATGCAGGTTGACTATCCGCTGAGCGCCTAGACGCCCTTGGGCAATCGTGCGCTATATAAATCCTACAATCAAATCAAATCAAATGATCATGTGGCAGGGAAATGGAGACTCTCTGGTATTACGCAACTGGGGCATCTTTTGGAGGCTGGGGGGCTTTACTCCTCTTTTTCAAACTTGGCGGATAAGTATCAGCTTCCCAAAAGTCAATTTTTTAAGTACCTTCAGATACGTGATTTTTTAGGTAAACATGTTAGGACGTTAAAACAACACAAGATAGTTGAAGCGATCAGAGGTCAGGAAAAAATTGGGGTTCTCTATAAAGTGTTACAAGCTTCCAAACCGGATGACTTAGAGAAACATAACCTTAAATGGGGAATTCCCTAGGAGAGCAATCTGTGTCCTTAGAGAATTCGATCGATATAGCAGAAAAAATTCTTATGGCTGCGAATTTAAAAACACGACATTATAAAACACTATTCAATCTGTATCACACTCCTGCAAAGATGAAGAAATGGGGGGGTCCCTATGATGGGAAATGCTTCCGATGTGGCGCAGATGATGCTGATATTTCTCATGTTTTTTATTCATGTATTAAACTGGCTGTGTTTATACAGCATATTGAGAGGTTTTTATCAGAGGTTACTGGAGTAGCTATAAAAATTTCGGCCTCGATAATGTTACTCGGGACTGGGGAAGATCTACTGCAAGGGATGCCGATATATGAATTTAGGTATCTCATTTTTATTGCTATGGCAGTAACACGGTTGTGTATAGCATCCACATGGCTCCATCCTGAGGCACCTTCTTTTGAAATGTGGCACGCTAGGTTTTATAATACATATAACCTGGAGTTTAGCTTGTACTCTGTCAAAGGGCCAAGAAAACGAAAGTCGGGTGTGTATATATGGGGGGCTATGTTTGATCATTTGAACTGTTGAAATTACTCTCATACTCTTTATTCATTATTGTATTCTGATTTATGATTTGTCTGTATTAAATGGTTCAATACTGTGGATTTCCAATTAAAAAAAAAAAAAAAAAGTGACTGGGTGATTTTATAAGTGCATGGGTACTGGTTGGTTGATTGCAGCACTACTGACGTAGTGCCTGAGTGAATAAAGGAGTGCAAAGGTAGTGCCTGGGTGATTATATAACAGCATGACTACTAGCTGAGTGATTACATAAGTACAAGTGTACTGCCTCCGTGATAGAAGGAATGCAACGTTAGCACTTGAAAGATTATATAAGTACATGAGAAGTGGCTACATGATTCAAAGAGTGCATGGGTAATACCTTAGTGATTCCATGACTGTACAGGTACTACCTGGATGTTTCCATGAGTGCAAAAGTAATGCCTGAGTAATTACAGCACTGCATAGGTAGTGACTGGATCATTGGAAGACTGCATGGGTAGCACTTGGATGTTTTTATAACTGCATGACTGTTGGGCCTAGCCAAATATAAAGCAGCAGACTATTACATGACTCAACCATAAGTCTCTCCATATTGTTAAAAGCATGTGTTGGACTTGGCCCTTTTTGCAGGGTCATCCCTAAACTTTTTGCCTTCCTCCTATATTTTTTCTGACCTGTTGTTGGCTGTTTTATGAATCTGGGCACTTCCCCACTGCTGATCAGTGCTAAAGTGCATATGCTCTCCCTATTGTAAATTGATGTATGGATTAGTGACTCCATCATTGGATGATTGGTTTACTTGTCAGTCCCTAGTACAGTGCACTGAGTGTGCCCAGATCTGGTAAATCCAATGCTGCTGGTGGGCTTGCAGCACTGGTTGTGCCACCCACAGAAGCAGCTTGTAAAGTGTGTCTCAGGCCTGCCATTGCAGAGCCTGTGTGCAGCCTAGGGCTGCCATTTCGACTTGGTGAGTGCACCCACTTACCAGTCCCTAAACCTTCCCTTTACTGCATGTTGGTCACCCCTAAAGTAGGCCCTAGGGCAGGGTGCATTGTAAGTATAAGGTAGGACATGCCCTGGTGTGTGTGGCATGACCTAATAGTGAATTACAGCCATTTTCGTTTTTCACTATTGCAAGGCTACCTGTTCCCCATAGGCCAGAATGGGCAGTTTGATTATTACACCTTATAATCCTAACTGACCTAGGGAACATGGTAGAGAAACGAATTTAGTATGCCTGAACTCAGAATGATAAAATACATCTTTTAGTGAAGTTGATTTTAACATTCTGTGTTTGAAAATACCACTTTTAGAAAGTAGGTATTTTCTTGCCTAAACTATCCAAGCCTGCCTCTGCTAGGTTGTGTATTCCTTGTCTGGGTTTGTGAGTGACAGGGGCTGGGGGACTCCAGGAGACAGGGTGAGTCAGCACAGGGCTGAATAGAGAGATCTGCATCCAGAGTGGAGGGAGGAGTTGCACCTGGGTCTGAATAGGGCTGTGCCTGCCTTCCACAATGCTGGCTCCCCTCCTGCCGGGCGGCTGAGCACTCTGCCCCACATTCTGAAAGGACAGAAGGAGTCCTGTAAACAAAGTGCTCCAGGACTGACCAGAACTGGTTTTGGACTAGGCAAAGGCCTCTCTGCCTTCAGAGAACAAAGAGAAAAGGTGTATAAAAAGGGGACCCAGACCCCTAGGAAATTAGATCACTTTTGGGAAACAAGAAGAAACCTTTGCTGAGGAGCGGAACCAAGAAGAAACTGAGGAGAAGACTATCCCTAAGCTAGAGGGATCTGCCTGCAGTGGTTGCCTGACTGCCAAAGAAAGGAGAAGTGAACTTTGTGTGTACTTTCATCAACTTGTGAAGGATCTCCAAGGGCTTGATTTCAGAGCTTGCCTCCTGTTGAAGTCTCAGGGACAACAGACTTCGCCCACCAGCTCCCCTGTATTTCTTGCTGGGAATTTGGACCTTCTGGCACACTTGCGTGTCGCTGAGAGCTGGAAGCGCGACTCAAGACGAAGAGGCGTGTCGCCGCAGCCGCTGCTTCCCGCATCGCCGGAGAAGAGTGTCGACGTCGCAGCAGACGCCGGCGCATCCCCGAAGAAGCGCGCCGCTGACACCCTCGCATCCTTCGAAGCGCCTCGCAGCACCGGAGAAAAGTGTCACCATCGCATCAGACGCCGTCGCATCCCCGGGGCAGAGCATCGACCTCGCATCAGACGCCGACGCATCGCAACACGAGGCGCCCCGCATCCCAGGAGAAGATCGTCGACCTCGCATCAGACGCCGTCGCATCGCCAGGGAAGCGTGTCGCAGGGCCTGTCGCGGCTCCAAAGACTCATCGAAATCGCCGCACGGCCGTCGGGCGTGCACGCATCACCCCTTCGTTGTCGCAACATCAAGAAGACACCACTTTGTTTCTTTGCACCAGATCTTCGTCGCATCACGGCGCTGCTTGTCGCATCGCCACAGAAGCGTGTAAGGAACCGACGCATCGCCTTCCCTGCACCACCTTTTGTTGTATCGCGTAACTCATCTCAGGTACATTGAACTCAAAGTGTCGCAATTCCATTTTAAGAGACTCAAGCTAATTCTACCATCTTTAAAGTACAGTTTTGTGGATTATTTTTGTCGTTTATGGTCTTGTGGTAAATCTATATAAAAGATACTTATTTTTATAATACAACCTGTGTGGTGTCCATTTGTAGTGTTGTCACTGGATTACTGGATTCACAAATGCTTTACACACTGCCTCTGAACTAAGCCTGTCTGCTCGTGCCAAGCTACCAAGGGGGTGAGCAGGGATTATTTCAGGAGTGTACCCCCTTACCCTGACAAGAAGCAAGGGTCCCTATTTGGACAAAGGTACCTACCTCTGCCAACTAGAGACACCCAGTTCTAACATTGATGGCAGCGGTGGGATTCTGGACGTGCATTTGTGACTCATGTACAGTGATTGGTGAACACTACCTAGTAAGTGCAGACCAAAACGCAACCACATACTTTTGGTAGATATTCTTTTCTGGGACTTTCTATTTTTGCTAAAAACTGCCAAGTTTAATCACCATGGATACAGCAGCATCCATAGCATCTGTTGATTGTGATTGGGAAGAGGAGAGACTAGAATGCTACAATCTCAAACAGCTGAAGCACTTCTGCAGGAAATTTAAAGTTGCTATGACCGGAATCACCAAGAAGGATGAGTTCCAAAAGGCGCTGAGGGCCTGGGTTCAAGCAAGGAATACCCCTGAGAATGAGAAAGGGGCTGAGAATGCAGATGAGCAGCTGGATGGGCCAGTTGGTCCAGGGGAGAGGAGAGCACCTTCCCCCATAGGTAGCAGTGTTTCTGCCAGAGGTCTGTCCCCAGAAGAGCTGGAGGACAGACAGAAGAGTAGGATGCATGAGATGGAGCTGACCAAGCTCAAGTTGAGTGGGCAGTTAGAATTTAAGTTGCAAACTAGGAAATTGGCCCTAGAGGAAAAGAGGATGCAGTTTGAGCATGAGTTGAGAATGAGGTAGCTTGATTTGGAGCTCGAGAGGCTTGAGGCCATGAGTGTCTTAGCCCAGAAAAAAGAAATGTGTGTAGCTCAGGAAGTGAGCTTTGCTGAGTTGGAGGTGGAATCCAGCTCAGATGGTGGCAGCAAAATTGGGTTATCTAGTGCTGAGGGAGCAGTACATACACCCAGAGATGTGGCGCCTGACTTGAAGGAGGGGGTTAACATACACCAGGAGGTTCAAGGACATGAGGTAGCTCCAGTAGTGCGCAGTGTCCCTGAGGAGAATTGGGAAACTGACGCAGGGGTTCATGGTCCTAGTGGTGGGCGGGACACTCTACTGACTCTAGATGAGAGGTGCAGGGAGAGGGGTTCCCCCATGGTTGAAGTCCTGGTTTGTGAGTGTGAAGACCGCCCAAAAGAGTGTGGGTTGAATGACAGAGACAGTCAGATACTGTCTTGCCAATCTCAGGAGAGTGGTGTGGAGTACGTGTGCGAGGCACTGGATGGTGAGGTGAAGGATAGTTTGGTTAACCCCTGTGGCGGGCTGTGTGATCCAATTGTGGGAGAGCATATTGTAAGTCCCTGTTTTCCAGAGCTATGCCAACACCTGTTGGAGAGTGAGTTCTCTGACCCCAGGGAGCTCACAATGGAGGCAGACCTTTTGGTGGATTCCAGAGGGTCTGGAGAGGCATTGGGGAGTGACCCTAAGAGGAGTGGCTCAGGTGTCTTCCAACCCAGAGTGGTGGGTGAGGTTCAGTGTAGCCCAGCTAGGTCCTGTGGTAGTGGGAGGGGTGTAGGGACTCATGTCCTGTCTCAGTGGAGAAGGAGTGAGTGTGGGGCTGCGTGTCCCAAGGTGCCCGAAACCCAGTCTCAGAGCCTGGATGGTTCTTTAAGGGAACACCAGGTAGGGAGCCTAGGCTGTCCTGATGGCCGCCCATTGAGGAGGATCTCCTAGTGTCTAGAGAACCTGGAGCGTCTGTAAATGGAGCTCCAGAGTTTCTGGTGTCTGGCAGTGCCACTCCTAAGTGGAGGGTGCAGAAGTCCAGAGTGAGGGGTGAGAGGGGGAGAGAGTCCCCAGTGGAAGAACCAGTGGGTCAGGGGCCGGCCAGAAGGGCTGAGTCACCGGTGAAGGACCATGGTGACACCACTTCTGTCCTAGGGGATCTTCACGCACTGTCAGAGGGACAGGGGTCGGGAGATCTGCGCCAGGCAGACTGTCACACGACACGAGTTATGTGTCACCCTCAGGGGGGGCATGCGTGCTCCCAAGGAAGTCCTGGTGCGCCAGGCGGGTGCTCAGCTGCAGGGTTTAGTCCCTGGGTTGGGAAGCCAAGTTCAGGTGTTGTCTGACCTGGGGGGTGGGACAACTGTAAACAGTGTCCTGACTGGTTTGTCTTCTGGGGGTACCGCTCCTGATGGGAGGGGGCAGTACTCTGGAAGGGGGTGCAGAGGGAGGGAGTCCTCGCCTCTGACCCCGGTTCAACTGGAGGGTTTAGACCCTAGATTGGAGGACCAGGTTCAGGGTGTCCCACCTGACCTGGACACCCAGTTGCAGGATAGAACCCCTGAACTGGTGGGCGAATTGTGCAGGACACCTGCCACAGGTGCCCTGGCAATTCTAGAAGGGGGTACCACTCCAGGTGGAAGGGTACAGAGCCCCAACAAGGAGGAGGAGGACCGGGTTTGAGAAAGCCCACCCCAGTCTCCAGTCCAGCCGCCGGGTACAGGCCCGGGGCTGGTAGGTCAGTGTCAGGCTGTCATACCTGACCTGACAGGAGGGAGAGTGGACAAAGGGTGCCAAGCACCTGGGGCTACTGCCCCCCGCTCTCTGACGCCACAGAGGTTTGAGAGCCCTGAGAGGCATAAGGCCTGCCTGGGTCTCATCCCTGACCACTGTCAATGGCCACTGTGGCTTGCTGTCTGTCTGTTGGGACACACCTGTGAGCAAGTTAAGGTTAGGTGCTGCACAGATGGTGTCCACAGGTGAGGAGAAGGGTTCCCCATGGGTTAGCTTGGTGGGCCCTGAGAGTATGGACAGAGGGATCCAAATAGGTTCAGATTGGCGTTGAACTGGAATATGCCCCTGCTATTGCGGGCCAGGGTCCATGTTCTATCGCCCAAAGCAGAGAAGCCCATCAGGGTAGTGATTGGTCTCCCCAGCGTTTTTGGCTGGAAGGGGGTTGTGTTGAACTTGGCCCTTTTTGCAGGGTCATCCCTAAACTTTTTGCCTTCCTCCTATATTTTTTCTGACCTGTTGTTGACTGTTTTATGACTCTGGGCACTTCACCACTGCTGATCAGTGCTAAAGTGCATATGCTCTCCCTATTGTAAATTGATGTATGGATTAGTGACTCCATGATTGGATGATTGGTTTACTTGTCAGTCCCTAGTACAGTGCACTGAGTGTGCCCAGGGCTGGTAAATCCAATGCTGCTGGTGGGCTTGCAGCACTGGTTGTGCCACCCACAGAAGCAGCTTGTAAAGTGTGTCTCAGGCCTGCCATTGCAGAGCCTGTGTGCAGCCTAGGGCTGCCATGTCGACTTGGTGAGTGCACCCACTTACCAGTCCCTAAACCTTCCCTTTACTGCATGTTGGTCACCCCTAAAGTAGGCCCTAGGGCAGGGTGCATTGTAAGTATAAGGTAGGACATGCCCTGGTGTGTGTGGCATGTCCTAATGGTGAATTACAGCCATTTTCGTTTTTCACTATTGCAAGGCTACCTGTTCCCCATAGGCCAGAATGGGCAGTTTGATTATTACACCTTATAATCCTAACTGACCCAGGGAACATGGTAGAGAAACGAATTTAGTATGCCTGAACTCAGAATGATAAAATACATCTTTTAGTGAAGTTGATTTTAACATTCTGTGTTTGAAAATACCACTTTTAGAAAGTAGGTATTTTCTTGCCTAAACTATCCAAGCCTGCCTCTGCTAGGTTGTGTATTCCTTGTCTGGGTTTGTGAGTGACAGGGGCTGGGGGACTCCAGGAGACAGGGTGAGTCAGCACAGGGCTGAATAGAGAGATCTGCATCCAGAGTGGAGGGAGGAGTTGCACCTGGGTCTGAATAGGGCTGTGCCTGCCTTCCACAATGCTGGCTCCCCCTCCTGCCGGGCGGCTGAGCACTCTGCCCCACATTCTGAAAGTAAAGAAGGAGTCCTGTAAACAAAGTGCTCCAGGACTGACCAGACTGTTTTTGGAGTAGGCAAAGGCCTCTCTGCCTTAAGAGAACAAAGAGAAAAGGTGTATAAAAAGGGGACCCAGACCCCTAGGAAATTAGATCACTTTTGGGAAACAAGAAGAAACCTTTGCTGAGGAGCGGAACCAAGAAGAAACTGAGGAGAAGACTATCCCTAAGCTAGAGGGATCTGCCTGCAGTGGTTGCCTGACTGCCAAAGAAAGGAGAAGGGAACTTTGTGTGTACTTTCATCAACTTGTGAAGGATCACCAAGGGCTTGATTTCAGAGCTTGCCTCCTGTTGAAGTCTCAGGGACAACAGACTTCGCCCACCAGCTCCCCTGTATTCCCTTGCTGCGAATTTGGACCTTCTGACACACTTGCGTGTCGCTGGGAGCTGGAAGCGCGACTCAAGACGAAGAAGCGTGTCGCCGCAGCCGCTGCTTCCCACATCGCCGGAGAAGAGTGTCGACGTCGCAGCAGACGCCGGCGCATCCCCGAAGAAGCGCGCCGCTGACACCCTTGCATCCTTCGAAGCGCCTCGCAGCACCAGAGAAAAGTGTCGCCGTCGCATCAGACGCCGTCGCATCCCCGGGGCAGAGCATCGACCTTGCATCAGACGCCGACGCATCGCAACACGAGGCGCCCCGCATCCCATGAGAAGATCGTCGACCTTGCATCAGACGCCGTCGCATCGCCAGGGAAGCATGTCGCAGGGCCTGTCCCGGCTCCAAAGACTCATCGAAATCGCCGCACGGCCGTCGGGCGTCACGCATCACCCCTTCGTTGTCGCAACATCAAGAAGACGCCACTTTGTTTCTTTGCACCAGATCTTCGTCGCATCACGGCGCTGCTTGTCGCATCGCCACAGAAGCGTGTAAGGAACCGACGCATCGCCTACCCTGCACCACCTTTTGTTGTATCGCGTTACGCATCTCAGGTACATTGAACTCAAAGTGTCGCAATTCCATTTTAAGAGACTCAAGCTAATTCTACCATCTTTAAAGTACAGTATTGTGGATTATTTTTGTCGTTTATGGTCTTGTGGTAAATCTATATAAAAGATACTTATTTTTATAATACAACCTGTGTGGTGTCCATTTGTAGTGTTGTCACTGGATTACTTTATGTGTTCACAAATGCTTTACACACTGCCTCTGAACTAAGCCTGTCTGCTCGTGCCAAGCTACCAAGGGGGTGAGCAGGGGTTATTTCAGGAGTGTACCCCCTTACCCTGACAAGAAGCAAGAGTCCCTATTTGGACAAAGGTACCTACCTCTGCCAACTAGAGACCCCCAGTTCTAACAGCATGCATACAAATGTCTCTACCTTTTGAAATCACCAACATATCTAAAAGAAATATATATACAATATATCTGGAATATAGTGAAACCTAGAAACTGAGACATGTAATAGATCTGCTTAAATGAATGCATAACTCCAGGCGTAGTGCTTGGGTAATTGGATGACTCCAAACGTAGTCACTGGGTAATTTACAGCAGAAGATGGACAGTGACTGGCTAATTCCATGAGTGCACACATAAACATTGAGTGCATGGATAACTGTATAAATAGCACCTGTAGGCATAGATGAGTCACTGACTAGTACCTACGTGAATAGATGAGTGCAACAGTAGCGTCTGGGTGATTCTATGACTGCAAGGGTAATACCTGGTTTATTAAATGAGTGCCTAGGTACAGCCTGCATGATTTCATGACTTCAGGAATAGTACATAACTAGTGCCTGCATGATTTCATGACTGCAAAGGTAATATCTGGGGGATTTATGGAGTACAGAGGAAGTGAGTGGGTGACTTTGTAAGTCCATGAGTACTGCCTGGGTGATTACAGAAGTACTAAGATACTACCGGAGTGATTACAGGAGTGCAAAAGTAGTGCCTGGGTGATTTTATAAGTGCATGAGTACTGGCTGAGTGATAACATAAGTACAAGAGTAGTGCGTGTGTGATTGAAAGAGTGAAAAGATAGTGCCTGGGTGATTGAAGCAATGTATAGCCAACATATTGGTGATTGCATGAGTACAGGGGTAACGTCTGGGGAATTAAAGGAGTACATAGATAACACCTGGGTGATTGCATGACTACAGGGGTAATATCTGGGGATTTACATGACTACATAGAAAGTGACTGGGTGATTTTATAAGTGCATGGGTACTGGTTGGGTGATTGCAGCACTACTGAGGTAGTGCCTGAGTGAATAAAGGAGTGCAAAGGTAGTGCCTGGGTGATTATATAACAGCATGACTACTGGCTGAGTGATTACATAAGTACAAGTGTACTGCCTCCGTGATAGAAGGAATACAACGTTAGCGCCTGAGTGATTATATAAGTACATGAAAAGTGGCTACATGATTCAAAGAGTGCATGGGTAATACCTAGTTGATTGCATGACTGTACAGGTACTGCCTGGATGTTTGCATGAGTGCAAGAGTAATGCCTGAGTGATTATAGCAGTGCATTTGTAGTGACTAGATCATTGGAAGACTGCATGGGTAGCACTTGGGTGTTTTTATAACTGCATGAGTGTTGGGCCTAGCCAAATATAAAGCAGCAGACTATTACATGACTCAACCATAAGTCTCTCCATATTGTTAAAAGCATCCATACTAATGTCTCTACCTTTTCTAATCATCAACATATCTAAAAGAAATATAAATACAATCCATCTGGAATATAGTGAAACCTAGAAACTGAGACATGTAATAGATCTGCTTAAGTGAATGCAAAACTCCATGCGTAGTGCTTGGGTGATTGGATGACTCCAAAGGTAGTCACTGGGTAATTACAGCAGAAGATGGACAGTGACTGGCTAATTCCATGAGTGCACACATAAACCTTGAGTGCATGGATAACTGTATAAATAGCACCTGTAGGCATAGATGAGTCACTGAGTAGTACCTACGTGAATAGATGAGTGCACCAGTAGCATCTGGGTGATTCTATGAGTGCAAGAGTAATGTCTGAGTGATTACAGCAGTGCATATGTAGTGACTGGATCATTGGAAGACTACATGGGTAGCACTTGGGTGTTTTTATAACTGCATGAGTGTTGGGCCTAGCCAAATATAAAGCAGCAGACTATTACATGAGTCAACCATAAGTCTCTCCATATCATTAAAAGCATGCAAACATATGTCTCTACCTTTTTAAAACATCATCATATCTAAAAGAAATATATATACAATATTTCTGAAATATAGTGAAACCTAGAAACTGAGACATGTAATAGATCTGCTTGAGTGAATGCATATCTCCATGCGTAGTGCTTGAGTGATTGTATGATTCCAAACGTAGTCGCTGGGTAATTGCAGGAGAAGATAGATAGTGACTGACTAATTGCATGAGTGCACATATACAGGTTGAGTGCATGGATAAGTGTATAAATACCACCTGAAGGCATAGATGACTCATGGAGTAGTGCCTAGCTGAATAGATGAGTGCAACAGTAGGGCCTGGGTGACTCTACGACTGCAAGGCTAGTGCCTGCGTTATTACATGAGTGCATAGGTACAACCTGCATGATTGCAAGACTGCAGGGATAGTACATAACTAGTGCCTGGGTTATTGCATGACTGCATGGGGAATATTTGGGGGATTACTAGAGTACATAGGAAGTGAGTGGGTGACTTATAGGTCCATGAGTAGTGCCTGGATGATTACAGAAGTACTAAGGTAGTGCCTGAATGATTACAAGAGTGCAAATGTAGTGCCTGAGTGATTTTATAAGTGCATAAGTACTGGCTGAGTGATTACATAACTACAAGAGTAGTGCATGTGTGATTGAAAGACTGCAAGGATAGTGTCTGGGTGGTTAAAGCACTGTATAGCTAATGCATTGGTGATTGCATGAGTACAGGAGTAACGTCTGGGGGATTAAAGGAGTACATAGGTAACGCCTGGGTAATTGCATGACTACAGGGGTAATATCTGCGGATTTACATAACTACATAGGAAGTGACTGGGTGATTTTATAAATGCATGGGTGCTTCTTGGGTGATTACAGGACTACTGAGGTAGTGCCTGAGTGAATAAATAAGTGCAAAGGTAATGCGTGGGTGATTTCATAACAGCATGACTATTGGCTGAGTGATTACATAAGTACAAGGGTAGTGCTTCCATGATTGAAGGACTGCAACAGTAGTGCCTGGGTGATTATATAAGTGCATTAGTAGTGACTACATGATTCAAACAGTGCATGGATAATACCTAGGTGATTGCATTAGTGCAAGAGTAATGCGTGAGTGATTACAGCAATGCATAGGTAGTGACTGGATCATTTCAAGACTGCATGGCAACTACTTGGGTGTTTTTATAACTGCATAAGTGTTGGGCCTAGCCAAATATAAAGCAGAAGACTATTACATAACTCAACTACAAGTCTCTCCATATTGTTAAAAGCATGCATACATATGTCTCTACCTTTTCAAATCATCATGATATCTAAAAGAAATATATATACAATATTTCTGGAATATACTGAAACCTAGTAACTAACACATATAATAGATCTGCCTGAGTGATTGCATAACTCCATGGGTAGTGCTTAGGTGATTGGTGCAAGGGTAGTCACTCGGTAATTGCAGGAGAAGATGGATAGTGACTGGCTAATTGCATGAGTGCACACATAGAGTTTGAGTGCATGGATAAGTGTATAAATAGCACCTGAAGGCATAGATGACTCATGGAGTAGTGCCTAGGTGAATAAATGAGTGCCACAGTACGGCCTCGGTGATTCTACGACTGCAAGGCTAGTGCCTGTGTTATTACATAAGTGCATAGGTACAACTTGCATGATTGCAAGACTGCAGGGATAGTACATAACTACTGCCCGAGTTATTGCATGACTGCAGGGGTAATATTTGGAGGATTACTGGAGTACATAGGAAGGGAGTGGGTGACTTTATAAGTCCATGAGTAGTGCCTGGGTGATTACAGAAGTACTAAGATACTGCCTGAGTGATTACAAGAGTGCAACAGTAGTGCCTGGGTGATTATATAAGTACATAAGTAGTGACTACATGATTCAAAGAGTGCATGGGTAATATCTAGGTGATTGCATGAGTGCATAGTGATTGCATGAGTTCAGAGGTAATATCTGGGGGACTACAGAACTACATAGAAAGTGCCTAGGTGATTTTATAAGTGCATCAGTACTGCCTGGGTGATTAGAGTAATACTGTGGTAGTGCCTCAGTGATTGCAAAAGTGTAAAGGTAGTGCCTGGGTGATTTTATAAGTGAATACGCACTGGCTAAGTGATTGGAGGAGTGCATAGATCCTGACAGGGTGATTGGAGGAGTGCAAGGGTAGTGCCTGCGTGATTAAAACAGTGTATAGCTGACGCATTGGTGATTACATGATTGCAGCAGTTATGTCTCGGGGATCAGAAGAGTACATAGGGAATACCTGGTGATTCCATGATTGCAGGAGTAATATCTGCGAGATTACAGAAGTACATAGGAACTGCCTGGGTGGTTTTATAAGTGCATGTGTACTGCCTGGGTGATTGGAGTAGTACTACAGTAGTGCCTGAGTGATTGGAGAAGTGAAACATCCTGAGTAGTAGCAGAATACAGCTTCACTATTCTAGTACTAATCGAGTATACAGCATAGCTAACAGGAAAGCAACACTTCACTTATCTTTCATGAAAGTCTCCCCATATTCCCTATGTACTCTTTCTTCAGGCCTGACACAGACCTGACTCGACATTTTAAGAGTGGTAACTTAACCACCATAGTAGCCGCCACAACGTGCCGCTACACACTATTTGGTCCTGTGGAAAGCCTCAAGATCCTAAGAGGCTGAAACATGTTGACCACCAACAGTGCGGTAGATTAGTAACTGGATCTGCGCACGCACCACCTTGCTTTTAATTTTCCACACCACCATGTTTCTCTAATAAATGTTCCTCATATGGCAGTGTAGGGAATTTTAACTTACTTCACTAAGAGCACCAACACTTATCTTTTTATCTCTGGACCATACTGTAATACCAGTTGGTCTACCTCCTGGTGGAGGTTACCATAACAAACTAAACCCTATGATGATGCTATCACTGTACTGAAAGGCGGAGAATCAAGATATACCGCCTGACGCCTGTGTACATGTATGAGGGTTTTTTAAAGAAGGATCCACAACTGAATAGACCCTGGTTACACAGGACAAGTGGTCCATTCCCCCCCTATTGATTTTTTGTACTAACGCTTGGAAGCCGAATGGACCATTGCTTCTTTTTCCCTCCACCCTGATTGATTTGCACTCATGGAATTAGCCAGTCACTGTCCATCTTCTGCTGTAATTACCCAGTGACTACGTTTGGTGTCATCCAATCACCCAAGCACTACGCATGGAGTTAGGCATTTATTTAAGCAGATCTATTATATGTCTCAGTTTCTAGGTTTCACTGTGAACCAGATATATTGTATATATATATTTCTTTTAGATATGTTGATGATTAGAGAAGGTAGAGACATTTGTATGGATGCTTTTAACAATATGGAGAGACTTATGGTTGACTCATGTATGAGTTTGCTGTTTTATATTTGGCTAGGCCCAACACTCATGTAGTTATAACAACATCCAAGTACTACCCATGCAGTCTTTCAATGATCCACTCACTACATATGCAGTGCTGTAATCACTGAAGCATTACTCCTGCACTGATGCAACCATCAAGGCACTACCTATGCACTCATGCAATCACTAAGGTATTACCCACGCACTCTTTGAATCATGTAGCTACTACTCATGCACTTATATAATCACTCAGGCACTATCGTTGTTCTCTTTCAATCACAGAGGCACTAGTATTGTACTTATGTAATCACTTAGCCAGTAGTCATGGTATTATTAAATTACCCAGGCACTTCCTTTGCACTCATTTATTCACTCAGGTGTTACGTCAGTAGTCCTGCAATCACCTAAGAAGTACCCATGCTCTTCTAAAATCACCCAGTCACTTTCTATGTAGTCATGTAAATCCCCAGATATTACTCTTGTAGTCATGCAATCACCCAGGTGTTACATATGTACTCTTTTAATCCTCTAGACGTTACCTCTGTACTTATGCAATCACCAAAGCATTACCTATACAGTGCTTCAATCACCCAGGCACTATCCTTGCACTCTTTCAATCATGCAGGCACTACTCTTGTACTTATGTAATCACTCAGCCAGTACTCATGCACTTCTAAAACCACCCACTCACTACGTTTGCACTCCTGTAATCACTCAGGCAGTACTTTAGTACTTCTGTAATCACCCAGGCAGTAGTTATCGACTTATAAAATCACCCACTCACTTCCTATGTTCTCCAATAATCCCCTAGATAATACCCCTCCAGTCATGCAATCACCCAGGCACTAGTTATGTACTACTCCTGCAGTCATGTAATCATGCAGGCTGTACCTATGCACTCATGTAATAACCCAAGCTCTATCCTTGCAGTCGTAGAATGACCCAGATCCTACTGTTGCAGTCATCTATTCACCTACACACTACTCAATGAGTTATCTATATCTTTAGGTGCTATTCATACACTTATCCATACACTCAACGTTTATGTGTGCACTCATGCAATTAGCTAGTCACTATCCATCTTCTTTTACAATTATCCAGTGACTACCCTTCAACTCATTCAATCACCCAAGCACTACTCATGAAGTTATGCAATCACTCAGGCAGATCTATTACATGTTTCAGTTGTAGGTTTCACTATATTCCAGAAATATTGTATACATATTTCTTTTAGATATGATGATGATTTGAAAAGATAGAGATGTATGTATGCATGCTTTTAACAATATGGAGATACTTGTGGTTCAGTCATGTAATAGTCTGCTGCTTTATATTTGGCTAGGCCCAACACTCATGCAGTTATAAAAACACCCAAGTACTACCCATGCAGTGTTGCAATGATCCAGGCACTACATATGCACTGCTGTAATCTCTCATGCATTAGTCCTGCACTCATACAATCATCCAGGCACTACCTATGCAGTCCTTTGTTCAGTCAGGCACTACTTTAGTAGTCTTGCAATAATACAAGAAGTACCCATGCAGTTATAAAATCACCCAGTTACTTCCTATGTAGTCATGTAAATCCGCAGATATTACCGCTGTAGTCAGGCAGTTACGCAGGTGTTACATATGTACTCTTTTAATCCTCTAGACGTTACCTCTGTACTCATGCAATCATCAATGCATTAGCTATACAGTGCTTCAATCACCCAAGCACTATCCTTGCACTGTTTCAATCACGTAGGCACTACTCTTGTACTTATGTAATCACTCAGCCAGTACTCATGCACCTATAAAACCACCCAGGCACTACCATTGCACTCCTTTATTCACTGAGGCACTATCTCAGTAGTCCTGAAATCATTGAAGATGTAGCCATGCAGTTATAAAATCACCCAGTTACTTCTTATGTAGTCATGTAAATCCCCAGATATTACTCCTGTAGTCATGCAGTCACTTTGGCGTAACATATTTACTGCTTTAATCCCCCAGATGTTACCTGTGTACTCATGCAATCACCAATGCATTAGCTATACAGTGCTTCAATCACCCATGCACTATCCTTGCACTCTTTCAATCATGGAGGCAGTACTTTTGTACTTATGTAATCACTCAGGTAATACTTGTGCGCTTATAAAATCACCGAAGCACTACCTTTGCACTCCTGTAATCAGTCAGGCAGTACCTTAGTACTTCTGTAATCACCCAGGTAGTACTCATGGACTTATAAAATCACCCACTCACTTCCCATGTACTCCAGTAATCCCCCGGATATTACCCCTGCAGTCATGCAATCACCCAGGCACTAGTTATGTATTACTTGTGCAGTTATAGAATCATGCAGTTTCTACCTATGCACTCATGTAATAATCCAGGCACTACTCTTACAGTCATATAATCACCCATGTTGCACTCATGTATTCACCTAGGCACTTTTTAGTGACTCATGTAAGCCTTCAGGTGGTATTTATACACTTATCCATACACTAAACCTTTATCTGTGCACTCATGTAATTAGTCAGTCACTCTCCATCTTGTCCTGTAAGTACTTGGCGATTACTTTGGAGTCATACAATCACCCAAGCACTATGCATGGAGTAATGCAATCACTCAAGCAGATCTATTACATGTCTCAGTTTCTAGGTTTCACTATATTTTAGAAATATTGTGTATATATATATATATATATATATATATTTCTTTTAGATATGATGATGATTTTAAAAGGTAGAGACATATGTAGGCATGCTTTAACGATATAGAGAGACTTATGGTTGAGTCATGTAATAGTCTGCTGTTTTATATTTGGCTAGTCCCAACACTCATGCAGTTATAAAAACACCCAAGTACTACCCATGCAGTCTTCCAATGATCCAGGCAGAACATATGCACTGATGGAATCACCCAGGCATTAGCCCTGCACTCATGCAATCACCCAGACACTAGCTATGCACTCATGCAATCACCAAGATATTACCCATGCACTCTTTGAATCATGTCCCCAGTACTCATGCACTTATATAATCACTCGGGCACTATTGTTGTACTCTTTCAATCTCAGAGGTACTAGCCTTGTACTTATGTAATCACTTAGCCAGTAGTCATGGTATTATTAAATCACCCAGGCACTTCCTTTGCACTCATTTATTCACTCAGGTGTTACGTCAGTAGTCCTGCGATCACCTAAGAAGTACCCATGCTCTTCTAAAATCACCCAGTCACTTTCTATGTAGTCAGGTAAATCCCCAGATATTACTGTTGTAGTCATGCAATCACCCAGGCGTTACGTATGTACTCTTTTATTTGTTTGTTTGAGAGTTTTATATAGCGCTAGCTAGACCCGAAGGTATCAGAGCGCTTTACAACAGTGAATGTTCACATCAAAGATGTCTATACAGAGCATCTGAGTCAGACCTCTTTACAACAGTAATTGTTCACAACATAGATAACAAGTATAGTCAACATTTATGCTGCACAATGTGAAATTAACTGCCTTCAGATGCACGGTGTTACCGGCCGAATAGCGGGATCCCTGACCTCAGAGACGGAAGATGGTTCTGGGAACAGAAGGGGGAGGGTGAAGTATCTCATGATTAGTGCAACATAGGAAAACACTGAATATTGCATTGATTGAATTGTGTACTATTAGTTTGCTTGTGAGATAATCCTCTAGACCAGAGGTCTTCAAACTTTTGACGGCAGAGCCCCCCCATCTAAACCTTTTTACACGTCGAGCCCCCCCACCACCACCACCTGACAAAAAAGTTCTGGAAGCTGGTACTCTGCATCATTGATGGCCATTCCCTCCTGCAGAGCCCACGTCGTATAGGGCAAATAATATTAAATAAAGTAAGAGTGTTTAGTAAACTGAAGTATTTGTAGTGCCTGTGCTTATTATAAAGTTCTAATGAAAAGTCTCCAAGAAAAAATTAGCACAAACAATTACATTGGTGCTTTATTTTTCACATAAAACACAAAATGTAGGATAGATTAGTAAAAACACTCCCAAAACACAGGTGAGGGGTGTGCCTGTCTTTCTCCACAGAGATAGTCAATGTGGGGATGGATTCTTGCTTCTGCCATCCTTAGGTTGTGCTCCACTTCCAGTCTTGAGCAGTACCTGGAAACGGGAGTGCTCACACAATTTTGTAATATATTTTTTGAAGTTTTATATAGCGCCTGCATGACCCAAAGGTATTGGAGCGCTTTACAGGAGCATCTTTTACATTACACAAGCACACATTCATTTTTTGTGAGCACAGGGAGATTAAGTGATTTGCCCAGAATCACAGGATGTTGAGCAGACGCCAAGAATTGAACCTGGTTCCCCAGCTCCATAGTCATCAGCTCTGGCTGTTGCGCCACATCCTTGCCCCTAGACAAGATATCAGAAAAAGGGGTTCCACAAAACATGCTTTCTGGACACAATTGAAAAATCTGTGATTATGTGGAGTATGGCCAGGTGTTGCCATGCCAGTAGGAGGCCAGCCACAATTTTCCAAGAAGGCCTAGGGGACATTTACATCATACACATGTGATATAAGTGATTCAAGAAGATATATACATCTTTATTCTCTAGCAGCATCAAGAGTCAATTTGTTAGCATAGTTGGCTTATAAAGAAGATCGCCTTCCAAAGCTTCAGAAATAGCTGCACAAGAAAGCATTTAAATTTGGTCTATGAAAGAAGTGAGGACAGATGGTAGGCATACTTCACAATATTTGTTATATTAGGCTTGTGGACTCAGCTCTAGGGATTGGAACATGTTAAACAAGCACCAGCGACTTTAATCAAGGTCAAATTAATTTTTCGTAAGTCACTGGTAAATTAAGTAATTTTGCCAAGGATCACATGATGTTGAGCCAATGCCAAGACTCGAACCCGGGTCCCCAGAACCAAAGTCAGCACCTATGGCATTAATGCCAAATCCGCTCCTCCTTGAAGCCTCCAACGTTCCCACTAGTAGTGGGACGAAGGGGGAAGGAGCGAGGCTTTAAAAAAATAAAACAAAAAGCTCTTCACTCTTACCTGCCTGAGAATGGAATCTTCAGAAAGGATACAACCGTTGTAAATTCCTTGCAGTGAAATGCAGTAGCTGCGAGGGTCCAAACCAGGGTAACCTTGAGGGGGAAGGGTTAAAGAGCGAGGCGAACGGCAGCAACCAGATGTTAAATTCAGCAACCACGAGGCAAAAGGCAACAGTGAAGAAATGCTCTTTCATCAGCAAAGTTCGAGTATTTTGCAGCTTTATGTATACAAAATTCGCGGCACTCCCTGGCATCTCTCCTTCCGTCCCTTTCATTGGAGGAACGTGAGTGCTGATGTCAAAGCAGTGCTCTGCTGCAGGAACTACATGCTGATTGGCGGTTCTGAATGACTACTCCAATCAGAGAGCCCTAACTCGAGATGGGGGTATGAAAAACAGGCAGCAAACGTACTTCCGACGTGGGAAGCAACCAGGGGCGCAACTAGACCCGAACTTCGGGGGCTACGACTCCCAGCCAGGACTGGCCCTAACACTGGTCACGCACGGTGCAACAAACTTCCAGTCTTGTGATTAGGGTTGCCAGGTCATTATATTGATGTCCCAGACGGTACAAAAATAAGCAGTCGCCTAGAGCCTATTTTCAGCACTTATCTGTGCATACTTGGAACAGCAAAAATAAATAGAAAACTTTTTTAATAGTGTTCTAGGGCTGTCTGAATGATCCATGACTGATAATTAAAGGGAACAAAGATTGAACAGTCACATTACAAATGAATGCATACTATTTTATTTATAACCCTATTTAGTGTCAAGACAAGGCATTTGCAGGCCCTTTAAAGAACACATGGCTGGCATTTTTCTTTGGTAACCCTACTTTATATTCCTTTTCATGAAATGCATCCTCACACTATGGCAGTAAAAAGTAAAATTAAAATGTAAGAAATAGGCAGAGTGGGGGCCCAGGGGTACTGGAACCAGAAAACAAACAGCCTCTGTAACCAGTTTACAAAGGTATGTAAATATGCACATGGTCTTTAAAGACCTGTGAAAAACTCTGGCGTGCCCGAGATAAAACTCCAGACACTGCCCAGCAGCTCGAGCTACAGCAGCAGCCCGGGCTGAGACGCACGGGGGCTGAAGCCCTTTCAGCCTAATGGGTCTGGAAGAAACATTGGAAGGTTAAGTGGTGGGGTGGAGTGCGCGCCCCCCCTGAGGGGATGCTGCGCCCCCCCAGGGGGGCGCGCCCCACAGTTTGAAGACCTCTGCTCTAGACGTTACCTCTGTACTCATGCAATCACCAAAGCATTAGCTATAGAGTGCTTCAATCACCCAGGCAGTCTTCCAATGATCCAGGCAGTACATATGTACTGATGCAATCACCCAGGTTATTACCCCTGCACTCATAAAATCATCTAGGCACTACGTATGTACTCATGGAATCAGCCAGGTATTATCCATGCAGTCTTTCAATCACCTAGCTACTATCTATAAACTTATATAATCTCTCAGGTACTATCCTTGCACTCCTTCTATCATATAGGTATTACCCTTGTACTTATGTAGTCACTCAGTCAGTACTCACGCACTTATAAAATCACCCAGGCACTACCTTTGCACTCCTTCAATCACTCAGGCATTCCCTCAGTACTTCTGCAATCACCCAAGCAGTACTTATGCAGTTATAAAATCACCCACTGATTTACTATGTACTCCATTAATCCCCCAGATATTACTCCTTCAGACATACAATCACTCAGGCACTAGTTATGTGCTACCTTTGCAGTTGTTGAATCATCCATGTTCTACTGTTGCATTTATCTATTCACCTATGCACTTCTCAATGTATTTCTTTATTTATAGATGACAATATTTGTATATAATTATTTTAATATTAAATATTATATTGAAAGATAATAAATTCTTCTTTTTTAGACATTCTCCATATTTATTGAGAAATATTCAGTATGACAAGAAAAGATTAAAACAAAAGACAACAAAGTAAACAGAACTATTTAAAGGATAGAGAAAAGCAGAAAGTAGATGAAGTCCAACATGTGACGTTAAAGAAAAAGTCTTCTGGTAAGAGAATGAAAGAATTTGTTAAAAGTCTTCTAAAAAATCTAAAAGATTTTCAAAATGGCGAAAAGAGAAAGAAAACTACTACAAGCAATTAGAAGGAAAAGAAAAAGGAGAAATTAATGCAAAATCAGGTTATAAGAAAACAATTCATGTTGAAAAAAGGATGAAACAATATAAAGACATTAGGAAGAGAATATATAAAAGTAGAGTACTACAAAATGTATTGAAAGATTGCAAGAAATATAAAAGAAGACCAGTATTTTACAAGAAGAAAGAACAGATTGAAAGTGTAGTCGAAAAGGATTTTGAATTGAAAATAAGATTGTTTATATTAGTATTGAAGAGAATGAAGACATTGAATAAAACAATGCAGTTTATGAAGGAGAAAAGTAAAAGAAAAAGACTGGTTAATAGAACTAACTTTTGTAAAAGAAATTTGGGTGAATGGAAGCACACTTCTAGTTCAGAACCTTTTTTTAATGAAGAAAGCTATTTTCAAAAAAATACATTAGTTCACGCAGTTGATACCAGTGGTCGTTCTTTTGAGGTTAAAAATGGTTGTCCAATTGAAAAAGAAAAGATGGTTGCTAGAAATGTGGAAGAAGTAATAGCTGAAGAAGTTCAAGGGAGATGTTCACAAGCTCCAGTGTATACGTGGGATTGTAGTAGTATTTGTAGTATACGACAGGAATCTATTGATATTTTACCAAATTTCTTACAACAGTGTAGTAAAAAAGTATTAAACAGAAGATTAAGATGATGCAAGGCTAGATCCTTGTAAAGTGAGAAAAAATACTGGCTTGCAGGGTCATTCTCTGGCTTGTCTTTCTAGAAAAGTGTGTCAAAGTACTTTTCATCATTTGAGAATGTTAGCAGTACATCACTCAGAAATGCGGAAGTTAGTAAGAAGATTGTACTATGTAAAAAGTCCTGCATTATCTTTAAGTGAAATAAACACTGCTCTTTTGCATGGTTCAGTATCGGATGTAAAAAAAGTTTGTGATGATATACAGTTTCGTTTCTTTAGTACTGAAGAAGAGTGTAGAGAAAGTGAGAGTTTGATAAGTGTAGGTGTTGAAGAAGAGGTGGAAGATAGTACTACTGAGAAGTTTGTAGAAGAAATTACAAAGTTTAAGGTAATTTGTTGTGAAAAACCAAACTATGTTTGTATTTGTTGTCGACGTACTCACTATAGAAGTCAAACTAGGAATGTTGATGTGTATTTACAAAGTGAAAAGGAAAACAATGATAAGTGGGAGCAATTTGGTGCTTATTTGTTGGTGGAAGGTCGTTTTGAGTTGGGTAGTGATCAACGTATTTGTAAATATTGTTACAGCAAATTAGAAGAGAACAAAATGCCAGCTAGAGCTGTACATAATAACCTAGAGTTAGTAGCTATTCCTCAGGAACTGGTGGATTTAAATACATATGAGTCTATTCTTATTCAATATGTGCACCCGTTTCCGGCTATAGTTCGTATGGAGCCTAAAACAGGTAAGCTGCCTCCCACAGATTTACAAAGAGGATTAAAAGGAAGAGTTGTGTATTTACCTTTAGATTTTAAGAAAAATATTGAAACTGTTGGTGAAGAATGAGAGGAAACTGAACCTGTAGTTATTCTAGTTAATGGTGTACCAACAAAGAGTCGGAAAATATGGCAAGAGTTAGTAGATGTCACCAAAGTTCAAAAGGCTACGTTATATCTCATAGAAAACAATATTTATTATAAAAATGTATATCTGGAAGAACAAGAAATATCTTTAGGAGATGATAGAGAAATTTCAACTGGACAAATCGAAAAAGTGGACAACTCCAGGAGTGAAGAAATTTATGAACATTATAGTATACATCCTTTACATTCAAAAGAAGTGATTGGAAATACTATTGAATTATTCCAAATGAAGAAAGCGAAGGGAACTCCCATGAGTGTTTGGGAAAGAAATTTAGAAGCCCGTTGTTTTCCACATCTCTTCCCCACTGGAAAAGGTGGACGTAATGATGAACGACCAGTACAGATTCCAGCTTCAGAATACCGTTCAACAAGATTGTATTCAGAAGATCCAAGATTTCGACAGCGTGTTCCATATTTATTTCATCTTCTATTTTAAAGTGACTTGTCTGGACTTTCATATGCAGTGAACCACATATTAAAAACAGGAGTTCATCTTACACATCTTTCTGCAAAGGAATTTTGGGACAAAGTTCAACAAAGAGACGATCATTTAGAATCTCAGATAATTAATTTGATGGCATGTCAACGTGGTACCAATGAGTATTGGTATCATCGTCATGGAGAACTTAAATGTATGTTAAGGAACTTAGGAACCCCTACGTGGTTTGTTACGCTTAGCTGTGCTGAATACGCATGGGACGATTTACTTGAATTTCTACGAGAAGCAAATTCAAATATTAAAAACATTGAATTGAAGACAGCTGGAGAACTGTGTTCCTTGGATCCTGTAAATGTGTGCAGATATTTTAATCATAGGTTTCAAGCTATGATGTCTTTTATCTGCAATAAAAATAATCCACCTCTTGGAGAAGTTATTGATTTCTTTTGGAGAAAGGAGTACCAAGCCAGAGGTGCTCCTCATATACACATGCTTTTATGGATCAAGGATGCACCTAAAATTGGAACCCATTCTAATGAAACTGTTTTGTCTTTCATTGAAGACTATGTTACCTGTGCTATTCCAAAAACAGGAGGAGAAAATAGCTTAAGACAACAAGTTTTACGGTTTCAAAGTCATCGATGTGGTAAATATTGTCGACGGAAATACAAGTCAAAGGAAACATTTTTATACAAAATGTCGTTTTGGATTCCCACGTCCAGTAATTTCCAAACGAAGAGTGAACAGTTTCATGTCAGCAGTGAGGCATACTATAACTCGGAAATCTCCAAAGAATACTTACAGCATAAAAAGAAGTGAAGATTCAAAGTATATTAATGACTACAATTCAGTGATTTTGACGATGTGGAATGCAAATATGGATATCCAGTATGTTGCAGATAATTTTATTGCTGTTGCTCGCTATGTTACATCATATAGAACCAAATCTGAAAAGACAGAGTTGAAAGAAATGTGGGAAGAAATTTCACAAGAGAAGACTCTTAGTAACAAATTGTACAGCTTTAGTTTAAAGATGCTTTCCCATCGAGAGATTGGATCGTACGAATGTTCGGATCGGTTGACCTCTGCAAGTTTATATTCAAAGTCAAGAGGAATCCTTTGGGTAAGTCTAGGTCTTGCTGCAACACGAAATCGAGTATTGAAATCTGTACAAGAAATTGAATACTTAGCATTGAATGAACCGGAAAGTACAGATATTGTTATAACAAATATGTTGGATACGTACTATCCTAAAAGAAGTCCACATCTGGAAAACATATATCTCTATGAAGTACTGCAATATTACAGCTTTAGGAGAAATGTTACAGAAAATATAAATGAAGAAAAATATGCAGTAATTGGATGTGATGGATGTTTGGTAAAACATACCAAAGGAAATCTTATTAATCATAGGAAACTCAGTTGTGATACTCCAGATAAAAGGGAATTTTTCTATTTAGCACTTCTGCAACTGTTCAAGCCTTGGCGTAGTGAAATGGAATTACTTGGAGATTTTGACTGCTATGAAGATTTATTTAATGCATGTAAAGATAGCATTGAATGCACAGTTTTTCCAAATTATCTACAAATGTTGAATGAAGAGATTGAACAAGAAACTAGTATTGCAGCTGAAATCGCTTGAGATAGTTCTCAAGATAGTCAAAGTTCTGCTCCACTAAGTCAAGATCCACTAGGACAACCAATTCTTGAAAATGAAGCAGCAATCGCTATGAATGAAGTAGAAACGGCAACGCATCAAGCACAACAGGATATTATTGAGTTGGGAAACTTGGAAGAACAACTAAATATTGAACAAAAAGAAATATATCAGCAAGTTACACAACAGATAGAGCATGGTTTACTGCATGAAAAAAAAGAATGCCAATGCACATCATTTAAACCTATTCGAATGTATATCAGTGGGCAAGCTAGAACAGGAAAAAGTTTCTTAACTAAAGTTTTGACCAGTTATCTACACAAAACCACTGAATCACATTTATCTTGTGTTGTAACCGCTCCAACTGGGTTAGCAGCACATAACATTAAAGGGATTACATTACATCGATTACTCATGCTACCAGTTGAACATGAAAATAAGTTGGAATATCACAAGCTATGTGGAGAAGCTTGTTATGAAGTCTCAAGAGTACTAAAGAAAATGAAACTTCTGATCATTGATGAGGTGAGCATGGGCTCAAACTTTTTGTTTTCAAAAACCTTTATTGACATTTGACATAGTACAGCATCACAGAGTGTATGTACATTAAGGTGCATTTGGCACTGTCTTTGATGTTGCTCCCTAGGCGTGACGGTCTTAACATACATATCGAGCAATCCCTCCCTCTGCTACCCTCCCCCCTCTAGCACCCGTTCCCTCCCATGTACCTTGGCATGTTCATCCTATGGTGCCTTGTAGCGTCTTCTAGTATCTTAGAGCAAGGCATTAAAATCATATTAGTCGGCTGGCTCGTTTATACAGTCCTAATTTTACATTCTGCCCTCCTTTGTTTTATTCACTGCAACATTCTGTGGCCCTTCCATTATGTCGATCAGGTTACTTAGCTCTATCCGCCCTGCTTTAAGGTGTTGCATCATTTTCGACCTGTTCCTCCGACCTGTAATTCGCTCCTCCCTCCCTAGTTTCCTCCTTTGTCCCCTGTTCACCCTCATTGTCTGCCGTCTGCGCTAACAAGTAGGTAGTTAATGGTCCCCATATATCTTTAGGTCTGGACCTTATGGGCAGGAGGTCTGCGTAGTTGTGGAGCTGTTCCTGCCAAGTGGTGAGGTCACTCACCCAGTCCTTGAATTTGGGCGCACGGCCCCTTGCCCACCTGCATGCCACCTGACGCTTCGCTAGTAGTATGCCCATTGCTAAATACTTTTTGTGGACTGTTACTATAGTTGTATTCAAACCCAGGAGAGCTATTAATGGGGATGGAGTGATCTGTACTCCTATCATGGCGGACATGCCCGCGAATATGTCTACCCAATATTGCGCCACCCGTGGGCATTGCCATGCCAGATGTATAAAGTCCGCCCCCTCCCCCCCGCATCGCTCACACCTGTCATTATCCCTCAAGCGAAATTTGAGTAGCTTGACCGGTGTATGGTATAGTCTGTGTAGGAACTTGAAGTGGATTAGGCGTAACCTATTGCTTCCTGTCACTGCCTCTGTCTGCATGCAGCATTTTTCCCACTGTTCGTCCGTTAGGGGGGTTTCTAAATCCTTATCCCATTCCACTCTGGCCCTTAAGGGTTGGGAGGAGGTGCCACTCCGCACCTGCTTATACAGCTGGGATATGACATGTCTAGGTGCCTCAGCCTGCAGTAATGTATGTAGGGGCGCAAATGTGTCTGGCTCACTTGGAAATGCAGGGGTTATGGCTTTCATGCTTTGCCGGAGTCGGGTATACATGAATACATGGATGTGTAGTCCCTGAAGAATTGTTCCTTAGTTCGGAATTGTCCTCCAATAAAGAGGTCCCCCCAAATGTTATAGTGTAACTTGCCCATCAGTCTGCGACATATTCCCTCACATGTAACCTGTAGCAATGGGGTATTCCTCAGTGTCATATTAGGTGAATACATCAGTGGGGTTTCCATTCTGCGTGACATCCATCTCCATGCAGCAACGGTACAGTCCACTGTAGATGGATCCCGCCCCCGTTCTTTCACTGGCGTAAATATGTATCCCTCCGGAGTTATCGGAGCCATATACCCATCCTCCACTGCCAGATGCGGCATATAAGGAGGTGGATGGAACCAGTAAACAGCAAAGTGCACCTGTGCACAATAGTAGTATTGCTCGAAATTAGGAACATCATATCCTCCCTGATGGTATGGTAGCATCAGTGTGGCTAGGTTGAGCCGTGCCTGTTTCCCCCCCCAAATGAGTCGTACTAGCTGCGTCCTAAGTGTGTTGAAGAAAAATCTGCCGGGGTGATACGGTATATTAGTGAATAAGTATAACAATGTTGGCAATATTGTCATCTTGATTAGTGATATTCGTCCCGCCATTGACAGGGGTAATCTTATCCACTTGGAAATGTTATCCGTTATTTTATCAATGGCCTTTCCATAGTTTGTGCGCATTAATACCTCTTTGTCCCTAGCGATATGTATCCCTAAATATTTAAAGTCGTCTGTCTCCCAAGCCAATGGGTAATCTAGCTGGTGCTGGGTGGTTGCATTCGTTAATGGGAATACCGCAGACTTATTCCAATTTATTTGTATTCCGGAGATGGCGCCGAATTTAGTGATCTCGCGCAGGGCAGGATTGAGGTTATCCTGAGGTTTTTATATATAGTGTCATGTCATCCGCGTATAGGGAGATGAGTAGTTGTCTAGACGGATAAACCAGGGCACTGTTTTTATGGTGTTTGTCGCAGTTTCGCTGCCAAGGGTTCAATTGCCAAGGCAAATAAGATTGGAGACAGCGGGCAGCCTTGCCTGGTTCCTCTAGAGATGGAGAATTTGGCAGATCTGTCCCCATTTAATAACACTGTGGCCCGTGGTTGCCTATATAGTCATTGTACCCAGTTCAAAAAAGTAGGCGGCATTCCCATGTGACCCAGGGTACCTATCAGATAATCCCACTCCACTGAATCAAATGCCTTGGTGGCGTCTAGGAATACAGCCACCGCCGAACAGCCAGGGTCTATATCTTGCAGTACGGTCATTAATGTCCTGAGATTATGGGCTGTAGCCCGGTTGGGGACAAAACCCGCCTGATCCGGCAACACTAGGCGCTCCATCAGGAGGTTGAGTCGAGTAGCCAGAACTTTTGCCAGGATTTTGGTATCACAATTGAGCAAAGATAGGGGACGGTAGGATTCACAGCTTGTCAGGGATTTGCCAGGTTTGAGTAAGGAGGTTATCTGAGCTTCTCGCATGGTTGTGGGCAGCCTACCCTCCTCTAGAGCTTCATAGAACACTGCTTTTAACATGGGAGCCAGTATCTGCACGTATGTTTTATAGAATTCCATCGGCAGCCCATCCGATCCCGGCGCCCGTCCCGATTGCATGTGCATTATTGCATCTGTGATCTCGTCCACCTCCAGGTCCAGACTCAAGAATTCACGTTGGTTATCCCCTAACCACGCCAGGGCCGGGTCCTCAAAGTATTGCTGCAAATCCAATGGGGGAGCCCTGTGGGAGGTGTATAACTTTTTGTAGTATTCTACAAACATATGTAGTTGACCAGGTAAATTCCTATGCGTTTTTCCCTGGTCATCCTGTATTTCCGCAATATAATTAGCAAATTTAGGAGGTCGTACTGCATTCGCCAAGGCCTTCCCTGGTCTGACCCCTTCTCCATATACTCGCGCCATATGGGGCTTCCCTCGGAATCTACATTCTCGGTCCGCTGTGATCTCGTATTCTGTCATTTTGTTACGCAGTTCAGCTCTTATTGCCCCGTCATCTGTGCCAGATGAGAGGTGCCTCTCAAGTGCCTTCATGTCCCCTTCTAATTTCTGTAGGTCCCTGCGCAGTTCTTTAAGAATGCCTCCTCCCTTAGAGATGCACCAGCCCCTGGCAGTGACCTTGAATGCCTCCCATACTGTTGTTAAGCTCGATACAGAGTTTACATTTCGCTCAAAAAAGTCTTGAATTTCCTGCTCTACTTCGGCTTTAAAGACTGAGTCTTGTAGCTGCAAGGGGTTGAGTCGCCAGTTAACATAGGGAGATTGGGTAACTGGGGCCTGGAGGGTAGCTACAACAGGCGAGTGGTCAGAGTACGTACGGGCAAGATGGATCACTTTTTCCAGCCAGTGTGCCATCCCCACAGAGACTATCAGATAGTCTAATCTGGCCCATGACGAGTGTACTGCAGAGTAGTGCGTCCCCTCCTGCATCACGGGGTGTTTATACCTCCATGTATCTAGTAGGTAGTTAGAGTCTATCACGTCTTTCAGTGTCCGTTGCATAGTTGTGTAGTGTGTGGGGGAGGCCTGAGAACGATCCAATTGCGGATTCACTACTGTATTAAAATTCCCCCCCCAGATGACATATGTAGTGCCTAACTCTTGAATTTTACTCCATACTAGTAGCAGGGCATGTGTGTCGTCGGTGTTGGGGCCGTAGTAGTTAGCTAAGGTTTCATCATGCGAGTTCAATTTCCCCCAGATCAGGCAATATCTCCCAGCAGGGTCAGTGTCCGAGCCCCCCATTACACATTGCACCCCTCGTCTGATAAGGATGGCCACTCCTCTAGAATACCCCGAATACGATGAAAAACAACGGTAAGATGCCCATTTCATCGCAAATTGGGGAGTGACTCTGGGGTCTAAATGGGTTTCCTGCAGTAGGGCCACCCCGATGTGATGTCTATCTAGGTAACCTAGAACCTGTCTTTTTTTCCGTGGGTTATTCAATCCCCGTACGTTCCAAGACAATATATTACGTTTGTTTGTGTCTTTCGTGGTGTCAGCCATTCCCTCTGTGTGTGCTTGTTGCTTGTACACTTATGCCATTTTCATTAAACAATTGTACATTAAACGGTAACTTCCCAGGTGGTCCCCCTCCCCCCTCCCACTTTGGCGTCCCCAACTTGCCCAGAATATGTACCCTCCCCCCAACAATATACAGATTCATTAAACTATCAACCCTCAGTAGAGGAAAATAAGGGGCTCGCCCTCGTGCAGGGATCAGCTAGGGGCCCACAACATGCCCACTCTCCTCCTCTATTTCACCCACCCGCTGCCTTACCCAAACAGGCAGACCGCTTTAGTGGGATGGAGGCGAGTGTCCGGGCGGAACTGATTACATACATATTATCCTTTAGAATACGTCACCATCTTGGAGTAGTCCATATATAGTCAATCGGCCATATCAGTCATTTGAACAGCAACTGGTTTCAGACTTTTCATTCTGGGTTCGCTATCGGAGACTGGGATCTGGAGCGTCTGCACGCTTCCGCCTCAGTGGATTTCGCTTGTCGGGCCTAACGGAGATAATTCTCTGCCTGTTGGGGGTTTGTGAAAAAGTGTTGTTTTCCGCTATGGGTTATCCTTAGTTTTGCGGGATACATCATGGCGTATGGTATGTTCTGTGTCTGGAGCTTTTTTTTTCACTGCTGCGAATTTGCGTCGTGCCTCCTGAACGGCCTGAGTAAAATCGGGAAAGAACGCCAGGGTGGCATTCTCATAGCGTATTTTTTGCTTCTCTCGGGACAGTCGTAGTACCGCGTCCCTGTCGCGGTAGTTTAAGAATCGCATTATTACTGGTCGCGGCGGTGCTCCTGGTGGTGGGCGTGCGGCTAGCGATCTGTGGGCCCGTTCCACCGTCAGATGTGCTGAAAAGGAGTCCCTCCCAAAGAGTTCTATGACCAGCGTCTCCATGAAGTCCTCCATATGGCCTGTGTTGGTTGATTCCGCTAGGCCAAGCACTCGGACGTTATTTCTTCTGGAGCGGGCCTCCAAATCCTCGTTTTTATCCGCAATTATTTTGAGCAATTTATCCATTTGGAGTACATGCTCTCTATTCGCCACCGCTCCGTCTTCTAACTCCGACACCCTAGTTTCAGCTTCGTTGATCTTCTGGTCGTGCTGCTCCAGTTTATTTACCACAGAGTCCATCCTGGCATTCATGGTATCCATTTTCGCATCAATGGATGTTAGGCTCTGTTTCATGCTTAGGAGCAGCGTTTTCCAGTCCTCCTCTTGGCGGTCTGCTGCGGCCGAGTCTGTCTGCTCCGCTGACTGGGAGCGGGGTGGCCTGCGGGCGTCGAACGATAATTTCGCCTGTTTAGCATCGGTGCGCCCCATATTATCTGGTCTGTGTTGCGTTTGGGCTGAATGCAGGGTGATATCCGGCCTCCAACTTCTATCGTGTGATTGCCCACCTCTAGCTTTTGCCAGGGTCTGTCCCGTGTGGGCTCTGTACCTGATGAGGATTTCCAATCCGGTGTGCTCTATTATAGTGTTCAGGCTTCTGTACCGGAGTCTTGCACACTGGGTCTCTAATCATTCACGCGCCACAGTTGGTAGTATGAATCTGCGGGCTAATACTTTCGTTGGGTTCTACTGGGTGCGTCTTTGCGGTTCAGGCCCCAATGCTGAGCATTCCTTATCGAAGTTCTCTCCCTCTTACGGGGCTGCAGGTGCCGCTTTATGGGTGGGGGGCAGTGTTCTGGTGAGCGAAAGTCACCACGTGCACAGCCGTTCAGTAGGCCTCTTGGCTGCCCTCCTCTAGGCCTTGTGCACCGATGTTAGAGCCGAACAGCTCTGCGCTATCAAAATGGCTGCCCAATTACGCAGGTAGCAGCAATGTCTCCACACTTCCTGGCTCGTCTTTCCCACGCCAGTTTTCCCCAGGGTCGGTATCTACTACCAGGCACTTCTCGGCCTCAAATTTCAGTTTAGGGATATTCCTGAGCAGGGGGGTCTCTCGCGGCAGCTATCCGTCTCGTCTCTGCAGCTTCCCGTTGTGCCTAAAATGGCGGCCCTTCTTTTTCGTCACAGGGGCAGTGATGGGGTCTGCAGCGGAGTCTATTCTTATGGGTGCTCACGTTTCTTTCCCCATCAGTCTGCCCTAAGGATTTTCACTACTCCCCTCGGTAGACTGCCGCATGCATGCCTTACCGGTGTTTCGTCACTCGTCTGCGCCGGGAGTGCGGGAGTTGCGCTTCACGAACTCCGGAGCTCGATCCCCCACTACTCCTGTTTAGTACCTTACGTTGGTGCTGTGTCGCATCCGCCCCAGCTCCCCGTCGTTATCTCAGCGGCCTATAGTATATGTTCCGGCTGCTCATCAGCCGCCGCCCGAGTCCTCCCCTCTCCTCTGCAGCAGCTCATGAAGGGCCCATTCATCACCGGTCTTGCCTATCAGCGGCGGCCGTCTTCCCTCTCCAGTGCGTCGTCGCTGCTTCCCGCTCCGGATTCCGACAGCCTTTTCCTCCGGCGCTGCTTGGTCTTACAGCGGGTTTTTTGGGGTCGCTGGTATCAGCTGTCGTTCCGCTCCTCGTTGGGACGTGTGTAGAGTTTTTTAAACAATGTAGGATGGGGGTTAAGGATATTTTCCCGCCCGGTCTGGCTGGAGCCTTACTGATGCACGTCCATCTTTGTTGTGCGCCACCTAGCGCCCCATGGTCTCAAACTTAATGCTTGCCTTTGTACATTTAAGAATGCAACAGATTTTAAAAACAGATTATGATGTTTTATTTGGAGGAAAACATGTAATTGTATTCGGTGATCTATTACAACTTACTCATGTGAAAAAACAACCAGTTTTTAAAACACTTTTCCATGAAGACACTAGGAAATCTTTGGGAAGTATTGGAAATGTAAACATTTGGTCTCATTTTGAATATAAAGAACTTATTAAGAATATGTGACAAGCAAGTGATGAACATTATGGAAACA